>CM066996.1:9041329-10290257 GCA_033977485.1 Hydrangea macrophylla | reverse complement strand
GACCATCAGCTCCGATGCACATGTTCCCCCCCCCCCCCAATACAGCATTAAAGTCACAACACTAGCCATTTTAATACCTTCACATTTGCAAATTCAAGTGTAAGTAATCAATGAGAGTGACTATAATGAAGAAATATAGTGATGTGCTCACTTCTCAGGGATCATATATACTACAATATGTAGCAGTCAAAGGACGCCTATCTAGTAATTATTAGCTTTAGAGGAAACCCAATAATTCCAACACAAAGGACTCCTCAGCGGGGAGAAATTATATTAAAGATGACTTAAGGAAGATTTGCAATAAAAACAAAAAGGCTCTCCTTATCCTTGAATCCAGTCCACTCCTCCCTAGCTACATCTTCCGAAAAGGGGACAACACCAGTACTGGGGGAATTGCCTTGGCCTCTATGTAATCAAACGTAAATTTGTTTTTGTTTTTGTTGTTCATTCAAATCTATTTTTATACTTTCCAATTAATAGACATACAGTGAAGAAGTAGTCAGCAAAAAGTCATGCCACAGCCACGTGCAATTGCAAAATCATACATTTACATTATTACTACTTTAGATACTAACAATTTAAATATATATATATATATATATATATGTATTCCCCAATAATAAACCTTTTTTGGCTAAGTTTTATACTGGAGTATTATAATTGAAATCTTAAACGCTCAATATGAAAATCAAATGACAAAGTAAATTAACATTCCTTAAGGTTTAACCGAGTTAAAAATATTACTCTGAAAAGTGATGGGGATGTGTATGTGTATCTGTGTGTGTGTCTACACAGAGAGAGAGAGAGAGATGTGAGTGTGTGTATCTACAGAGAGAGGGAGATGTGAGTGTGTGTATGTGTATGTGTATGGGTATGTGTATGTGTATCTGTGTGTGTCTACAGAGAGAGAGAGAGAGAGATGTGAGTGTGTATCTACAGAGAGAGAGAGAGAGATGTGAGTGTGTGTATCTACAGAGAGAGGGAGATGTGAGTGTGTGTATGTGTATGTGTATATGTATGGGTATGTGTATGCGTATCTGTGTGTGTCTACAGAGAGAGAGAGAGAGAGATGTGAGTGTGTATCTACAGAGAGAGAGAGATGTGAGTGTGTGTATGTGTATCGTGTGTGTCTACAGAGAGAGAGAGAGAGAGGCACCTGCGAGAGAGAGATCACACCTGAGAGACAGAGATCACTGAGAGAGATAGAGAGAGAGAGATCGCAAAGGGCTGAGAGAGAGATCACTAAGATACAGAGAGAGCAGAGACTGAGGGAAGAAGAAGAAGACGCGGCGGGTTAATAACACTTTAAATGAAGTCGCTACTTCAAGTAGCGATTTCTACTTTAAATGAAATCGCTATTTGAAGTAGCGAGTTCTTTTAAAGTCGCGATTTGAAATAGCGATTTCAGCCTGGATTTGGTTTTGCCTGAACTCGCTAGTTGAAGTCGCGACTTTTAGAAAAGTGATGGGTTTGGGAATTAAGTTGAAACAGTGATGGGTGAGGGCATTATTTGCCCCAATTTGATGCCTTTGGTAAAAAATTCGCTAGAATGGGGCTGGGCTAAATAAAAAATTCGACAGAACCTTTTTGGCATGCTTTTGGGTAGAGGCATGTAATAGGATCCGAAATGAATTTATGAAATTCACAAATCATGTTAGGGTTTTTTTTTATTGAAAAGACAATGAAAGCAATTACGACGACTTCAACAAATCCGACACCACAAACTGGTGAATGAATGCAGGGCATAGACCTTTCCAAACTCGAAAGAACTGGGAGGTCCTACTAAACCGTGCATGTTCGTGAGCAACCGGATTCCCCGCACGTCGAATGTGATTAATCCGGTAGATAGACAAATTCCCCATAAGCATCTTGATATATGCAATAATGTTTCCCACACGTTCTCTGACTATACTCCTCCGAATTACAAGCTCGTACGAGGTTCAAAGAGTTCACTTCCACAACAAATGACTTAAATCCTTCCCAACCCAGGAAAACATAGGCTTTGAATAGCGCCCAACTTTCCATCGTAAGGAAAACATAGGCTTGTTTGATAACTAACGAAAATTAAATATTGTTTGATAAAATTGAAAGGGAAAAGTTATTGTCAAAGCAGAAATTGCTAATGCCAAAGCAGAAAGTGTCGCTAAAAGTTTTAGCGACAAAAAATAATTGTCGCTAAAATTTTTAGCATCACTTTCTGTTTTGACATTAGCAATTTTTGCTTTGGCATTAGTATTAGTCAAACTGAAAAGAGTAAAGATTGGGACACACCAAAAGACACAACTTTTAGGACACAACTCAAGAGATATGTCTATCTCTCTCTTGTGTCACTGTGGGGTCCAGTGACATCACAGGAGATATAGACACATAGGTTGTGTACCAAAAGTTGTCTTTGGGTGTGTCCTAACATTACACCATATGGGCAAATTTATAACGGACAGGTTTTATGATTTGTAACGGATATACCTGTTACTAATTTGTAACGGATACTCTTGTTACAAAAATAAAAAATCCATTACAAATTATCATTTTTTTGTTACTTAAATTTTGTAACGATTGTATTTGTATTTGTAACGGTTATATCCGTTACAAAATTGATAAAAAAAAAAAAATAATAATAATAATAATAATAATAATAATAAAATAATAATGACAAACAAAACCATCGGGAGTCACCATCTATTTTAAAAAATAAAAAAGGGAAAAGGAGATAAAAGAGTAAGGGGAAAAGGGAGAAGCTCTAGCTCAGACCCTTCGACCCAACCCCCAATGCCGTCGTCCACCCAACCGCACCGCCCACCCAACCACCGACCTAACGCCGTCGCCGACCTCCTGCAGGTAAGTCATTCTACAGTTCTTCTTCTTCATTCTTCTTATTGTTCTTCTTCTTCTTCTCCTTCTTCCTTCTTCTTCCTTCTTCCTTCTTCTTCTTCTTCTTCTTCTTCTACTTTCTTCCTTCTTTTTCTTCTTTGTCAAAAAACCCTTCTTCTTCTTCCCCCTTCTTCTTCTTCTTCCTTTTTTTTCAACCCCTTTTCAAATAAAGTATTTTTTATGATTTTGGATGGTTATTTTGTGATTTGGAAAAGAGAAATTTTTTATGGGTCTTCTTCTATGTTTACTGACTATTGAATTTTCCCCAAATCTGAGTAGGGTTTTTTTATTTTAGAGGGCTTTTGGTCTGAGACTCTCCTCTCTCTCTCTCTCTCTCTCTCTCTCTAGAATACACACTCTCTCTCACTAAATTTTTTTGTATTGATGGTTGCAGATGTGGCCAGACCTTATTCAGATTGGGGGAACTCCTATAGGGAACTCGGATTAGATTCATCTTTGTAACCTCGAAGTTCTAGCTCTCATTTTTATTTCCCTATAAAATAGTCCTTTCGTCTGTTTGGTATTTTTATACTGCATTTAGTTATGGAGAAAGAATGGTTGATTTTTAGACTGCATCTATTTCTGGGAAGCAAATTGTCTGGGACAATTGTGATACGTGCAAAAATGTTGAGAAGATAGTGTAGGTAGACAAATGTGTTAGCATTGTGGCAAGAACTACTGTCTGGTAACTAAGGAAAACTATGAATTGTTTTTAATCAAGTAATGACTGGTGAGAATTAATTGCACTCAGTAGAGTAAATCTACAGTATTATAAGTGAAAACTTTGAACGAGGCCATGAACCTTGTTTTGATATGCCATATAAGTAATGCAAGCTTTGGCATTTTTTACCTTTCTAAATTTAAAATATTGTTACTTGAAAATTTGTGAACCCTTAACCTCTTTTATTTATTTATTTTTATTAATTATTTTTCCTCTTTTTTGGGGTCTTTAGTTGGATAAAAGCAAGGGCCATTATTTGTGCAATGGTAAAAACTCATGTTATACAAGCATGAGAATGGGAGTTCAAATTAAAAATTAAAGCAACCACTTTTGTGTGAAAGTGATAGCAAAGGTTAGTTCGCGAATGAGACCCAATCATTGTATCCTACATAAGTTCTACCATCATTGACTAATGGCTTGAAGTCGGGTGTAATCCAAATTTTAGTGCCTATACACATTCAATTGTTAGAAACAGTAGCTTATGTAGAAGGGTAAGGACCAGAGTTTCTATAAAGTGCCCATAAACATTTTATGATTTGAGAATGAAAAATAAAACAAAACAAAAACAAAGTCCTTTAGTTGAACTATGTTTTTGTTAGGGATATATACTAAAAGCCATGCTTTATGTAGTTGATTTATTATTCATTCAATAAAATCAGTTATTCTATTTTTATGAGAATCTGTATGTACAATGTTTGCATTATATTCTTTATTTAACATTATGCATGTGTGTCTCTCATTCTACATTGTACGTGGTTTGGTGTGTAGAGTTCGGCTTGCACACGGCATATCAGACCAACAGATATTGTAGGATGTAAGATTTTGGTTTACAGTCTTAGATGGGATTGGACACACCATCGGTAGGACTGCAGCATGGTGTTATAGTAGGTTTGTCTTGACTACGGGAAACGGTATAGTTTCAACTCACTATGCTGGTACACTTTGTGTATTAAACGAGACCGACTTGGGGTAATTATCTTTATACTGACTTATAAGATAATTAATACCTCATGGCTATTATGAGTGTTTATACTCTAAATCCTAAGTTAATTTGTAGACACGTGTATTTGATATTTACACTTTGATCACTAAAAGGGTGAGATCCTTAAATGGGTCAATATCTCATTGGATTGGGTGACAATATTGTTTGTGTGGTGGATATAAATTAATGATGGAATCCATGTCTCAATTTTGGAATTGATGATATCCCCTTGAGGAAACTTATAAGTTTTGATTATGTCAAACCCTGCAGGTGGATTTTGTGTCCGACATATCAAATAAGTTAAGCAGATGATCTCGAGGAATTTTAAGAGATTAATTAAATATGGTTGTCAGAGAATTATATTTAATTAATGGACATCTGTAATCTTAACGTGTGGAGATAATAAGCATTTAATAACATGGAGCTCGAAATATATTTTTGAGATAAGGGTAGGAGTGCAATTATAATTCTATAGTAATATGAATTATAATTTATGGAAATAGGAATCTGATTCAATTCAAATTAGGGTTTTTTAATTCCATAAGGAAGCCTATTCCTTATTGACTTCTTATGGTCCCTATCGTAGCCTATATATATGCTGCTTGAGCTCTCCTCTCAGTTTGCGTTTTTCCATCTAGAGTATTATAACTCGAAATAGAAAAGAGATCATAAAAGAAAGAGCAGAAAACTAAAAGGATTTTGAAAGAGCCCACTCAGTTCGATATTCTGGCACCAGAGGAATACGGTAGAAGATCGTAAGCTGTTATCGAACCCGTATTCTTGATTCGTCTACTACAGCAATCCATTTTTGCAGTTCAAGGTAGCCCTAGTTCCACCCTTGTAGGTTTATTATAGATTTCACAAAATTTTTTGCAGTACCAACTTATACGCACTGTCAACGGATTCTGGGAACGCAGTTTCCTAACAGTTTTTTGTTTCTTCTAATCTCAGTTGCGAAAATGGTAAGTTCTCGAGCTCTGTATATATTTGAATCTCTTCTGTCACTCTAGTATCTCTCTTCTGGAGACTTTTTCTATGTATATGTCTGTATATATTGCTGTATATATTCGTAAGTACCAGTTCCTTCATTGACTAAAGAAAGGGTGAAATTTTTTTCAGTATGCAGGTTCAGCTTGGGATGAGCTCAGGCATATAAGATAGGCTATCGGATTCCTGGTATTACGTCTTTTTCTCTGTTCAGTGTTGCTCATATGTTCATGGTTTAAATAAAGTGGTTTAATATCCTTTATTCTTACTTGGCACTCTTTCTCGTAGAAGGTGTTTTTTTATATAATAGATACACAAGATTGTGGTTAGCAGTAAATCATTAAGAAAATGAAGCCTCTTAAAAAAATAAAATCGCAATTCTCTTTTTCTGTCATTAACAAGTGGCACAACACAAATTCAATCCTTAATTTTTTGGCACCTTCTTTCCTATGTTTATTTTGACGATAAGTAATAAAAAAAATTCCAATCAAGCCTTGTAATGGGTTGTTGACAACTATAAAACAAGGTTACATTGTTGGAAGATGTATATTATTAGTCTCATAATCCATATGAAATATGTTTTCAAAGAGGAATTTAACTTTAGGTCATTCATTTGGCTTTGATTTCACCTCTTCTCTCTCATACTCTTCTCTTGAAATTCATGGAATCCTCAATATTCCATGTGAATTCCTTGAGTTAGATCCTGTAATCTTCTATAAATTTTATATTTATATGAGGAATTGAGTTGATCTAAGTCTTGTCTATGAATAAATGAGTGTATCTAAACCTTGTTTATGGTTTTAGTTCATCCATTTAGAACTCTTGGAACTAGTCCATGTTTCATTGAGTTCTATGGAAGTTGGTTCATAATCCTCAAGGATCATATATTTGGGAGAGGAATTAGATGTAAATCTAGTTATTTTCATTATTGTTGAATTTAAGCATTCAAAGTTCATAGGATTGAGTAAGTCCTTGAGGTTCTTTTGCTAAGATCTTCAACATAAAATCTATGATGGAGATCCTCTAAGGCTAAATCCATGATCTCTTTTATATTTTGTTTCTATTTTGATGATCATAATCATATTTGATCTAGATTCTCTCTAGAGTCATAGATCAATTTTGATTCAAATTATGAACACCAATTCAACAGTGGTGCAGTGAATCCATTAACCAATTGTGATCAAAGATTTTTAATTAAATCATGGTCCATTGGAATTGGATGAGACCAATTGGAATGTGTTCATAACACAAAGATCTACCATTGCAATTTTTATTTTGATGGAATTTTATAGTTAATATGGTTTGGTCTTATGCTTTGTGAACTAGTCACTCTCTATCCAAAATTTCAGAACAACAAGTCTGTATTAAATTAAGTGGATCAGAGCTTTAATCAAGCCTTTTTAACTTCAAATAAAATTTTCTATGAAGTTTAATGTGTTAATTAGATTCCATAAAAAGATCAAAGTGATTCTGACTTATTTGCTATTTTTAGAAAATCATACAAAAACTTTGGACAGAGAGTTGTAAATTTTTGAGTGATGCCTAGCTTTTATCCAATTCCCAGAGATTGAACCGTTTGATTTTCAATTTTATTTTTGGGTTGGAAACTAGACTCACAGGGGCACAACATACTAAAAAAATCATTAAGATCAAACCGTTGGAAGTATGATTTTTCTATTTTTGAAATTCTGGTCTGCTCTATGTAATTCTTGTAATTCTGTCAGTGTTTTGATAAATCTTATACTCTAATCTAAATGGTCTCCTAATGACTTAGGATTCAAACCATGTTTTAATAATGATTAATTGGACTTAAACCCAGAGGCTAAGTGATCCAAATTAGTGAAAATCTCACGGTTCATTCTCATTCATATCCATGTATTCACCCATGTATGTTGATATTCAGGATTAGGACTAATTCTTGGTTTAAGTTGCATTTGTTTGAACCTAGTTGAACATAACTATGGGTTCTTATCACTATTTTGGGATTATATCATATCTATATGGATATTACATTGCTCCTAGTTGAGACTTGTATATCTATAGAAGTGTTGTCTCTCCAACTACTTATAAGGAATTCATAATTATGTCAACCCTTCCTCTATGTCTGATATATTTAAGCTAGAAGTATGAGTATGTTAATTAGGATTCAATATTATATCTCGTAAAGCATGTGGACTAACCTTTGTTTTGTAGCGCTATCAAGGTATGATTCTCCGACTCTCCTCTAGTTTATTTATTTCTTAATTTTATTGATTTTCGACTCTATGTGCGACACCTTAGAATTAAGATTTGCCTTATGTGTATATGTGAATTAGAGACTCTTCTAGGGTTTTTCTATTTTTGTGTGCATTACATGATTCAATATCGCAACTGGATCCCGGGTATGTTTCCTAGTTCCCTATTTGCATGTCATCTTGCTTGCTATTTGAACTATGTGGTTTTGAAAGCTATTTTACCGTTATCAATCTTGCACCCCTTCGACATGCTTATGTAATGTGTATATATATTAGTTGAAGGCACGCTTAGATAATTAATTCGATTAAAAAGGATGTCAAGTAGAGGCCTATCACGAGATAGGATGAGAGGGGGTGTTTTAGTCCGTCGGGCTCCTTCCCCTCTCATTCCATAATCCCCGAACCTAAAAATTTCTAGTTTCTAAAAAGATCAGTTTGCTTTTAAATTGGTTTCTTAATTTTCCTTTAAAAATTAAGTGGCGAATCGTATTTGAATTTGAAATTTGAAAGAGTTTTGAAAAGCATGGGTAAAATTGCGAATATCCACACCTGCTAAGCCGAGGAAACTTCTGACCTCCGTCATGTTAGTTGGTCTGCTCCAGCTTAAGTCTGTATCAATCTTAGATGAGTCCACCAAGATACTGTCCTGAGATATAACATGTCCCAAGAATTTGACCTCCTATGGCCAGAATTCATACTTGCTGAACTTGGTATACAACTTGCTATCTCGAAGTGACTGTAAAGCAATCTGTAAGTATTCCTTGTGATCTTTCTCCGTCTTTGAGTAGATCAAGATGTCATCGATGAATGCTATAATGAATTAATCTAGATGTGGTCTGAATACTCTATTCATCAAGTCCATGAATACTGTTGGCGCATTCGTCAATCCAAAAGGCAGAACTATAAACTCATAATGCCCGTATCTCATCCTGAACGCAGTCTTCGTCACATCCTCCAGTCGAACTAACAGTTGGTGATATCCTGAATACAGATCGATCTTGGAAAAGATTTGTGATCCTTGTAACTAGTCGAATAGATCATCTATCTGAGAAGTGGATACATATTCTTAATCCTTACCTTGTTTAACTCCCTATAGTCTATGCAGAGCCGAAGTGTTTCATCCTTCTTCTTCACAAACAAAATTGGTGCTCCCCAAGGTGATGTGCTCGGGCGAACAAATCCCAAATCTTCAAGTTTCTAAACTTGATTTTTCAGTTCCAACATCTCAGTTGGCGACATCGTATATGGAGTCTTAGATATTGGCAATGTGCCAGGTACTAGTTCCACACAAAAGTCTATTTCTCTTTTCAGTGAAAGTCCTTTAATATCCTGGAATACATCATGAAAGTCTTGTATAGTAGGAATCTGATCCATCATGAGTTCCGTACTCGTGCTCCTGATTGTAGCCAAACAACTTATAAGAAACTTGTCGCTCATTGGTTGACACTGAAACATCGTGAGTTTTGTACTGTACCCTCAAGCTTCGCCTGCGCCACCCTTTCACTAATTAGGAACTCAGAAAAAAAACTTCCTAGAGGGTCGTAGGGTATTCGGCTTACGTCACTGAAACTCATATCCCTCAGCCTCAGCAAGCGTCCTTCGGAGGATACTCAGTGTCCTCCTCTACTACAACCGTATCCTAACCCTCTGCCTCTGGCGTCCTTGGGTCTGTCTCTGTCTCTGAATCCTCTCATCTTTTCCTCTTTTTTCCTACCTCCTTTTTCTTTCCACTTTATTCCCCCAATTTCCCTATTCCTTTCTTTAATTTCTTAAACTAGCCCTCTGATCTTCTCGCGGTGGCCTACAGTACATCCTAATCTTAGGTTTTTGGAGCAGAAGATCGGTTAGAAGGGATAGAATACCAGCCTCTAGACATACTCTCTGAATGACCCATATACCTTTGAGGTGCTGGGTTTATACTAGGTTCCATATGCATTTGAAAATGAAATCCAGGTAAAGGCGAGATAAACATACCGGTTTCTCGGTTCCTACAACATAAAGGACCTAACAGTACCATCCATCTAATTCTATTTATAAGTGGTCGGTAAGATACAGGCTACAACTGTGAGATGGAGTAAGTGGTAGTACATGGTCAGATTATGGTCTTGGAATGTTTCCTCCACATTCTACTTCTTTACTTACCCCCCAAAATTTCTGTGGCAACCACATTGAATGAAGGAAAGAGGCGATCGGGATGGATTAGAAATAACTGATCGGGAACCTTAGCGATCTCGATAGCCCTAGCCACTATCGAAGGGCTTAAAATAACCTCCCGTCCTCGGATGCAGGACGAATTAGTAAATAGAGCTGTAGGGACTTTAACTATGCTTGTGATTACTGCCCGAATCCATGTAACGTTGACTAATTTTGTGGCCATGAGGACCAAAAGCCAATCTGGGTAGGCTCGGAGACTCGTGAAATAAAAGGGGATCTTGGTATAGCTCCGAAGATTTTCGAACTTCCGCTCGAACATGACTTCGCGGGTTTTAAAGTACTTTGAGAACCAAGTGTTCTCCTTATCATTACAGAACTTGTGTACTAGTAGAGGATCTGGCATGTCCTAAGAAGTGGATTTGTCAGGATGAAGTCCGCTATCTTTAGGCTTTGGAGCCATAAGAATTGAAAAGAGAAGAGAAATAGGGAGATATGGTGAGAAGTCGGGATAAAAATCTCTCTATAGGGGTCTAATCAATTAGCATTTTTGGCAATCAATTGGTTATCAATGCCAATCGATTGGTCCATGTTGGCAATCGATTGCCAACATCAAGAAAGAAGGTGTTGTCAGATTGGTCTTATTACCCCATTCCACAATGTTTTAGTGGTCTTAAGACCATGAAGGGCACCCTGCCTCATTTGCAATCAATTTAGGAAAAGAATCAAAGGAAATTTTAGGGGCACAAACCTCGAGAAGAACCCCAATGAAAAGAGGATGAATCTGAGATCCTTAGGTGTGAGAAGGACGAAGATAATGGTTGGATAAAGCTGTTGATTGTGGAATCAAAATGAGTAACCCAACTTCTTGCGCTCCCTTTACGTGCCACGAAAGTGGCGGTGCAGTGGTGATGGTGTTGCGATGATGATGAAGATGTTGGTGATAAAGATGATGATGAAAAGTATGGGGAGAGCTCAAGAATTATGGGAAAAATAGGGGGGATCTCTCCTCCTCACTCAAAATCGCCTTTCTCTCTCTGTTTGTTTTGAAATTATATGAGATAGAGGGAGATGAACAGACTATATGTCAATAGCATAAAGCCAATCGATTGCCATGAGGTGGCAATCGATTGAGTCTTAAAGGCAATCGATTGGTGATGAATACCAATCGACATCACCAATCGATTGGGCCTGAATGTTCTTGGGAACCTAGAAATGACTCATGTAATCATCCCAAACTAACTTATGTTTGGGGAGGAGTTCCGTGGTGGCACATGGCCAGTGCCGCAGTGGCACTACTCCTCAGACATTTTTTAATTGTATTTAGTCCCCTAGAGGTTCCAAAATTCATAGAAAATGCGTACGAATTCCAAATTGAACTTGTGATATAACATTAGAAAGGTAATTGAATCTACATTTTATAGAAAAATTTTATTTTAGAGTCAGGTCACTTTGAAAAGTTTTGCAATATTCGTGATAAAAGTCGTTTTGATCATCTTTTTCACCTGCAAAAATTCATAATAAATTTGTTTTAAATCCAGCAATTATGTGCGATATACCGTTGGAAAGCTATTGACCTCTAGTATCCATAAAAAATATTTAAAAAGTGATACGGTGCTCCGATCTCCGGGTCAACTTTTTGGTCAAACTGGAGATCTCCGGGAAGTCTAGGAACTCCCAAGAGCTGACGTTTTTGTCCGATTTTCTTTTAAAACTTATTTTACTACTTTTCACATGATCCATGGTGATCTCAAAACTTTTGGGCGAATTACGATGATTTCGGTTAAACTCTGGTCAACCTTGGTTAAACCGATCAACAGGGACTTTCCGGGACTTCTAAGAGCCGACGTTTTCGTCCGATTTTTCTTTAAAACTCATTTTATCACTTTTCTTATGATGTAGTATGTTTTCATAACTTTTTGTCCAAAATTGGGAGTGTTTGGGCTTTTAGGGGCATTTTGGTCATTTGTACCATTTTCTCAGTATTTTGAGATATAGAACTAACTTCCAGGAGTCCTTTTCGAGTCTTTTTCAATCATGGTGAAACACCAAGCTATGGGTCTCCTAAATCTGATAGCCGACCAAATGGGGTGTCTACAGATGGCTCTAGTGTCATCCTCTCCATCGGATGAAGTTATCATGTAATCATTGGTACAAATTTCTTTAAAAGAATGTTTTGGGTGATTGTTAGCGTGGGCCACCTCTCCAATAGAAGTGTTCCTCATAGAACTCTTGACCTAGAATTAAGTGATGGTATACACTTAGCTATAAATAATAATATCCTCTCCATCTGACTCATCATTATTATTTATTCAAAGCAAGTCAGCAGTTTAATTTTACTAGGTGAAGTACATTGCCTAGATAGTAAAATTAAAATGCAATTGCCTATATGAACAATTGATGGATAGTATATGGCTTCCCATCAAGTCTAACTATTCGCAGTGGATCAGGTTACTGGCAGATTCCTTTTAAATATGGTGAAAGGAACCAATATTGTCAACTCAAATCCATAGTAATTTTTTGTCCAAACATAATTATTTATATTATGTGATTCTCAGGCTTTTAAATGAGTTCTTTCAATTCACTCGTTGTTATGCTTAAAGAAAACAAACTTACTAGACCAAACTATATAGACTGGAAAAGGAATTTGGATATTGTGTTAACTGCTGAAGAGTACAAGTATGTGCTTACTCAAGACTGTCTTGAGCAACCTGGTGAGGAGACAACCACTAAGGAAACCCACGCTCACAACAAATGGGTTAAGGTGGATGAGAAGGCACGGTGTTACATTTTGGCATCCATGTCGAATGTTCTGCAACATCAGCATCAGTCAATGCCTAGTGCCTATGACATGATGGGGAGCCTCCGAGAGATATTTGAGGATCAAAGTCGTGCTGCTAGGTAGGTTGCCATGAAAGACTTGATTGACACAACCATGGCTGAGGGGACACCTATTAGGGATCATGTTCTTAAGATGATTTCTCTTCTTAATGAACTAGAGATTCTTGGAGCTGAAATCGACGAGGAAACCCAGGTCAATATCGTAATCCAGTCACTGCCAGATTCTTTTAAGCAATTCTGCTTCAATTACAATATAAATTAATTTAAATATACTTTGGTGGGGCTGCATAAAGAATTCTAGGCAGTTGAGGGTCTCACAGAAAGTTAGGGAGTGCTCTTATGTTTGAGATAGGTTTAACTTCAAAGCCGAAAGGCAAGAAGAAGATGAAAAAGGCTCAAAAGTAGGTCGCGAGTCCTCCACCAATCTAAAGGCCACGAGGACAACCGAGAAAGCCTGAAGGCAAATGCTTTGTTTGCAAGCATCCAGGACACTGGAAGAAGTAATGTCCGATTTATCTCACCAGATAGAACAATCAAGGTATATCTCATTTACTAGTTGTTGAATCTTATTTAGCGGTCCGATCTACTGGTACCGGTACCTCGGCAGAGCGAAGGAAAAGCCTTCAGAGAGCGGGGGTAGGCCGGAAGAAAGAAGTCGGGAAGCGACATTATGTTGAAGGATCTCGAAGGTGGTTGAAGACACATTCCTTATTCTCTCTTTCTTTTAATTACTCGATCTTATTGACTATTCAAATCACTCTTTTCTTTATCCGTTCGAGAAAGCTCATTCGGGATGCTTTGATCCTTCTTTTATTCTTTAGAGGGGAGTCAGTCGTCATGGAAAAAGCATAACATATTTCCATTCGTGGACCCGGAAAGGGGGTCAACGTGCATGTCATATACGATGGAATGAGATAGATCCCATTCTAACCCCCACATGGCTGCTCAATACCAACCATTAGAGGTGAGGAAGATTGATCAAACTTCCCAAGGGGATAGGAACGTACTGAATCAACGGGCAGGCAGACAGGACTTTAGCGAACGAGCAATCTCCAATTCCCGCTAATCACTCTACTCCTCCTGCGAACCATTGATGAGCCAGCCGAGCTTGTTTGTTTAGTTTGGTTTTGTCTTTCTCTGAGTAATGCCCTAAGGTTTGATATCCGGGGTCAAAAAATGAGCTAAGCGCCGAGCGAAGAACCGTACCAAGGTGAGTACAGGGATGTGGTGAAGCATACCGAGAGAAAAAGCACTGAAATGAACCATATCGAGCACAGGTCTCACTCTACAAGTTCAGTTCAATGAGCTCCTATCGGACCTGTGAAAGTCTCGTTTTTGACTAAATTAAGAAAAACGGGCTTTGCTGTGCTTGCACATGTACTCAGGCACCGGGTAGGTATGCAATCACATCTCGGTCTCTCCTCTTTCTTGTTAGTCCTTGGCTCGGGCTGGCCCTTTCGGATTAGCTTGTCTTCCTAGCTGCCTTTCTTTCCCCTGCCTTATGACTATCGTACATAGAAGAATGATTGGCAAAGCACTCGACCAAAGCCCTTAGCTTCTCACTTCATTCATTCGAAAGGTTGATCATAGCTGGAATTTAGGAGAAAATCCTGAAGAAGGCGAGAGCTAGCTTAGGGGCCCGCCCCCTCCTAAAGCCATGAGAGTTGGTCAGAAAAACGTTCTCATAGACTATATTGAGGAGTAAGGAAAGGGCTTCCATGACAATGAGGTCCTTCTTGCATGGGCTTGGGCTTGCTTTGATGATGGGTAGGCTTGTTGTGTTTTGGCCCTTCTGTGGGCTTCCATCGAGGAAAGCAGGCTTGACAGGCCCAAGTCTTCATTTGTAGGACTTTCTTTGATGGTTCATGTAAGCTTGGGTCTTTCATTCGGGCCCTCTTGGGACACCCTGTGGGCCAATGCGTATAAGCACAAGAGCCACTGATAATATATGTAATTCTTTGTAGGGGTTCCAGGGAACCAGGCAGCTCAGTGATGGAGAGATTTATCTATATATGGGAAATGCTACGAGAGTAGCAACAGTTGCAGTAGGAGATCTACATCTTAGTTTTGGTAGAGATAGGATTTTAATATTAAGAAATTTCCTTTTTGTACCTTCTAATAGAATGAATTTAGTTTCACTTGCTAGTTTAGAAAAGAATGGATATTCAGTTTATTTTAATAAAATAGTAGTTATTAAAGAAAATAAACGCTTTATTTGTTCTAGTTAATTGGTGGTTGATCTTTATATTATAAATCCTGTTTATCCTACACATCAAAGATGAACCAAACGGATCTTTGGCACTTATGCCTTGGTCATATTAATCTAATAAGGATTCAAAGATTAGTTCAAAATGGGCCATTAGGCTCATTAGAAGTGGAGGCACCTAATTGGAAGGTAAAATGACCAAGAGGCCATTCTCAGCCAAGGGCTACAGAGCAAAAGAGCTGTTGGAACTGGTTCACTCTGATTTATGTGGTCCTATGACTATCCAAGCAAGGGGAGGCTTTGAGTACTTTGTCACTTTCATCAATGATTACTCAAGGTATGGGTACAATTATTTGATGCGGCGTAAGTATGAAGGTTTGATAAATTTGAAGACTTCAAGGCTGAAACAGAGAAGTATCTAGGTAAATGTATCAGGACACTACGATCTGATCATGGTAGAGAGTACCTCTTGGGAAAGTTTATGGAATACTTATTAAAGCAAAGGGATTACATCCCAGTTGTCTGCACCTCGTATACCTCAGCAGAACGGTGTAGCAGAAAGAAGGAACAAACTCTTATGGACATGGTAAGATCTATGATGAGCTATTCGAATTTACCAGCTTCCTTTTGGGGACACACATTAGAGACACCTATATACATTCTAAATTTGGTACCATCTAAATCAGTACCTACTACTCCTATGGAATTGTGGACTGGGAGAAAGCCTAGTCTACAGCATGTTCGGATCTGGTATAGTCCAGCACACATGCTGAAAGGGAATGTAAAAAAGTTGGAATCGGGAACAGAAGTATGTTTCTTTGTTGGGTATCCAAGAGAAACTAAAGTTGGTCTATTTTATAGTCCTAAGGACCAGAAGGTTATTATTAGAACTAATGCCACATTCTTAGAAGAAGACTATATTATAGACCACAAGCCCAGAAGCCATATTATACTAGAGGAAATTAGAGGTAAGACACTGAAACATACTTCTTTGATACCATCAGTATGAGAAGAAACATCACAAGAAAAAGTTATCGATATTCCATTACCACGTCGTAGTGAGAGGATTATCAAAACTCGTGTAGATCCCAAACCAACCATTAAGACGTAGGCTCCTGAACTAGTACAATGTGCAGATAATGGTCTATTAGGTTTAGAATCTTCACAATGTAATAGCAGTGATATGCATACATGGGTTGTTCCTTATCATAGTGGGAGGGTTATTATTTAACCTGACCGGTATATATTCTTGGGAGAGTCTTATGACCGGGTCCTTAATGAACAAGGTACCGATCCTTGTTACTAAAATGAAGCACTACAAGATAAAGACGCAGATCTTTGGCAAAACGCTATAAAGTCTGAAATAGAGTTCATGTACTCGAATCACTCTGGGATCTTATAGAACCACCCAATGAAATAAAACCCACTAGATGCAAGTGGATCTACAAGAAGAAGAGAAGGGAAAGCGGTACTATAGAAACCTTTAAAGCAAGACTTATTGAGAAAAGGTTCATTCAAAAAGAGGGAATCGATTATGAGGACACCTGCTAGTGGCCATGCTAAAGTCTATCTGGATTCTCTTATCCATTACTACACATTTCGATTATGAAATTTGGTAAATGAATGTCAAGACATCATTTCTTAATGGGAATCTTAACGAGTGCATCTATTTGACACAACTAGACGGGTTCATCGTGAAGGGCCAATAGCATATGTTGTGCAAGCTTAAGAAGTCAATTTATGGACTTAAGTAGGAATCTAGGTCTTGGAATATCCTCTTTGATCAAGCAATCAAGTCTTTTGGTTTTGATCAATGTGTGGATGAATCTTGTATGTACAAGAAACATGATGGAAGCGTGGTGGTGTTCTTAGTACTATACGTAGATGATATCTTGCTAATCAAAAATGATGTGGGGGTATTATCTTCTATAAGGGTATGGTTTTCCAGTCAATTTCAATATGAAGGACTTGAGAGAAGCCGGTCACATCCTAGGGATCAAGCTTATGCGAGATCATAGGAATAGGATGTTGGGCTTGTCATAAGGCACTTATATTGACAATATTCTTGCAAGGTTTAGCATGTAAGATTCAAAGAAGGGATTTTTTCCCTTCAAACATGGAATTACTCTATCTAACGATCAGTGTCCTAAGACACCTGATGAGATAGAGAAGATGAAGGCAGTTCCTTATGCCTCGGCAATAGGAAGCCTAATGTATGCAATGTTATATACTAGACCTAACATCTACTTTGTTGTTGGCATGGTTAGTAGATATCAATCTAATCCAAGAAAAGAACATTAGACTACGGTGAAAAATATTCTTAAGTACATAAAATGGACTCGAGACTATATGTTAGTTTACCAATCAGACAGTCTTGTACCTATTGGGTACACAAATTCTGATTTCATGTCAGATAGGGATTCTAGAAAGTCTACCTCAGGATATAAGTTTACCCTAGGAGGTGGGGCCATTAGTTGGAGGAGTATCAAGCAGTCATGTATTGCTGATTCCACCATGGAAGCCAAGTATGTGGCTACTTTGAAAGCCACTAAGGAGGACATTTGGCATAGAAACTTCCTTATGGATCTAAGAGTAGTACCTACGATACAATCGGCTATTACCCTTTATTGCAATAATAGCAGAGCGGTTGCTAACTCAAAGGAACCTAGGGCCCATAAGAAGGGAAAACACATTGAGCGTAAGTATCACCTGATACAAGAGATCGTGCAAAGATGTGATGTTAAAATGACCAAGATAGAATCAGCAAATAACCTGGCAAATCCCTTCACCAAGAGCTTACCAGCCAAGACTTTTGATAGTCACATAGAAGGGATATGAGTGAGGTGTGTCACATCATGGCTTTGAGTCTAAGTGGAAGATTATTAGGGATATATACTAAAAGTCATGTTCTATGTAGTCGATTTATTATTCATTTAATAAAACCAGTTATTCCATTTTTATAAGAATCTATGTGGGCAATGTTTACATTATATTATTTATTTAATATTGTGCATGTGTGTATCTTATTCTACATAGTAGGTGGTTTGGGGTGTAGAGTTCGGCTTGCACATGGAAGATCAGATGATCGGATCTTGTAGAATATAAGATTTTGGTTTACACTCTTAGATGGGATTGGATACGCCATCGGTAGGACTGCAGCATAGTCGTGTAGTAGGTTTATCTTGACTATGGGAAATGGTATAGTTTCAATTCACCATGATGGTACACTTTGTGTATTAAACGGGACCGACTTGGGGTAATTATCTTTGTACTGGCTTATAAGATAATTTATACCTCATGGTTATTTTTGAGTGCTTATGCTCTAAATCCTACGTTAATTACAGACACGTACATTTGATATTTACACTTTGATCCCTAAAATGGTGAGATCCTTAAATAGGTTAATATCTCATTGGATTGGGTGATATTATTAATTGTGTGGTGGATATTAATTAATGATGGAATCCATGTCTCAGTTTTGGGATTGATGATATCCCCTTGAAGAAGCTTATAAGTTTTGATTATGTCAAACCCTGCAGGTGGATTTTTTGTCCAACATATCAAATAAGTTAAGCAAAGGATCTGAAGGAAATATTTAAAGATTAGTTAAATATGATTGTCAGTAATTATAATTAATTAATGGATATCTGTAATCTTAATGTGGGGAGATAATAAGCATTTAATAACATGGAGATCGAAATATATTTTTGAGATAAGGGTAGGAGTGCAATTACAATTCTTTAGTGGTATGAATCATAATGGAAATAGGAATCTGATTCAATTCGAATTAGGGTTTCCTAATTCCATAAGGAAGCCTATTCCTTATTGACTTCTTATGGTCCCTATCGTAGCATATATATATATGCTGCTTTGGCTCTCTTCTCAGTTTGCATTTTTACATCAAGAGTATTATAACTCAGAATAGAAAAGAGAGTGAAAAAAGGAGAGTGCAGAAAATAAAAGGATTTCGAAAGAGTCCACACTCAGAGATTTTGATAGTAGAGGAATACGATAGAAGATCGTGAGCTATTATCAAGTCCATGTTCTCGATTTGTCTACTACAGTAATCCATTTTTTGCAGTTCAAGGTAGCCTTAGTTCCGCCCTTGTAGGGCTATTGTAGCTTTCACGTAATTTTTGTAGTACCAATTTATATGTGCTGTCAATGGATTCTAGGAACACAGTTTCCTAACAAGGCAGTTCATGACATTGGACTTTTCAATCTCCCACTTGTCATAAGTTGCATCCTCAGTGCTAGGTGCTTTAATCCTTCCGTTAATGTACCCCATCTTTCCTCTGCCCTTAAGTGCCATGATCACAGATTGAGACCAGGCTAGGTAGTTTTGATCATTGAAAAGAGAAGTGGTGATTTTACGTTCGGGTTATCAAAAGGAGTAACAATAAGGTTGTCACCTCGAGGCTGTTGTGTAGTCACGGTGCATTTCTCTGGATTCGTCATTATAAATCGACACGTAACAAGAACCCATAACAATCATAGGAAAAAGAAGGGAATAAGAGTCGGTACTAACGGTGATGTAGCACTCAGATTTCAATCAGAGAACCATAGGATACTTCGGATCAGTCAAGGCTGATCAAGAGTCCATAAAAGGACCAAAAAATACCGAAAGATTATGGGTCGATCAAAATTGAAGTATATGGATATAGATCTAAGTGAAAGAGAGAATATGTATTAAAGAAGGGGTGCCGGTTGAGCCTACCAGTGCATTAGGGACTATTGGCCACTTGGTTTGGGTTGTGGTGGTGTCAGAAGGGTTAGGGTTGAGTTGTGGTGGTGTCGGCTAGCTTAGGTGGTCATGGGTAGTTGTGGGTTTGGTTAGCAGATGGTAGTGGTAAGCTGTAATGGTGTCAGTTGTATTAGGGGAGCATGGGATGGTTGTCGGCTAGGGTTTCTGTGAGGTGAGAGATTGCCAGCTGTAGTATGGTAGTAGGTTTAGGTGGCCAATACTCGCATTTGCAGGTGCAGGTGGTGGTGGTGTTAGGTGGTGGTCCGGTGGTGGTGAATGGTAATTCCCTCTTAGGGTAGCTCTGATACTATGTGGAATTGAATTAGGGTAAAAATTAGGAGCTCAATGGAGACTTCTTTATTTTATTATATGTAACAAGAGAAAGATAAATGACAAGGATACCCTTAGGTAATATCAAGATAAGAAAAAATAAGAATAATAAATAAAATGACTTCTAACACATATGCCCAATTACAAAACATAATAGAGTCTGTCAGAAATGTAGAAACTAAATATCTATCTTAGTCTTCAGTTGGCGTAGACGTAATTGTCAGTATAACAGTCCTCCCTGGCATAACCATCATCAGTGGGGCCATCCTCTGCATATCCACTCTCTAAGTAGTAACCATCGTCGTAAGCGCCATTACCTATAGTGTTAGGAATAGAGTAGTCTGACGGGGAATGTCCATGCATAAACACTGTCAGCTTACTGAAAGCTGAGTGAATATAAATTAACATAGTATCATAGGTATAATGAAATTACAAGTTAGGAAGGACGTAAAATATAGTTCTACTTATAATATCTTTCTCTTTATTCAAAGCTTCTAATTAATCGATTACTCGTGTCTTGTATACAAAAACCCTCAGCACCTGACTAATAGATGAACCGACTAGATTGTAATACTCCTAGATACACCGATGCTCTGTCTACCGCTTTTAAGAATATATTCACAGTTCACCACATGTCATAGACACCATGTCAGTCCATCCCCTACTTTTAAGGACATATGCACAGTCCACCGCATGTCAGGGATTTAGGCTTAGTTTGGCCCCCACGTGGCTTTTTAAAAGGACCTTATGAAATTTATTACTAAGTTCTTTGATAATTTTATACAAGTGACATACAACTCTTTAAAAAGACATCATAAAACCAAAAAGCAACCTTGAGCTTTTAAAAGCTCCATTCTAGAGCTTTTAAAAGCTCCCTCCAAAAAAGCCCTAAGTTCAATTTTTGCAAAGCTCATAAACTAGCTATCAAATGAATTAACATGAAATTGAGCTTTAAAAAAGGAGAAGCATCACATGGGGGCCAAACTAAGCCTTAATGCTTTGAACAAAGACACATCAATTCTATTGCCATAACTTACAACGTCTACCAGTAATCTCAGTCCATCGCTTTTGAGGATATATGATCAGTCCATCGCTCTTAAGGACATATGATTGGATTACCAGCTATCTTAAATCTCATTGATCCGGTCCACCGCTCTTAAGGATATATGCTCAGTCCACCACTTTTAAGGACATATGATTGACCAATGCTCATCCCCGTAGAGTCCCAAAACATATAAAACCTACTCATCATTTGTACTACTAACGAAACATGACAGTCCCATGTGGTCTGACAGCTCTGATTGAAATGAACGGAGTATTAAACTCGATTAGGATTAACACTTAACTAATACCCCGAACCTTATTACGTTACTCTCAATGTTATCTCATTATCTCAGTCAATTATCCCTTGATTCAACAGTGTTGCGTACAAAAAAAACATGCATTGATATTTAAACAGCTAAGTAGTATGTATTATAAACAACAAGAAACAACAATGCTCTGTGATTTCCAAATTCATTAAGTCATTCTCAATCGATTGGGATGCAAGTGGTCTCAATCGATTGAAGTCATTCTCAATCGATCGGGAAAAATTGAGTTCAATCGATTGAAACTTTGTTCAATCAATTGACACAACTTCAATCGATTGAATCTAACTCAATCGATTGAGAATGTCTTCTTCTCCAGAATTTGGCCAGTGACGGCCAGAACTCATGGGGGCTTTGGGGTCCATTTTCTTACGTCCAAATCTTCTAAAAATAATACACCTAGCTACTAAGCGAGTTTAGAACTCACCACAATGGAAGTGTATGTTTGGCAAGCTTGGCTTCAAGCTCCAATGGTGGCTTCCTCCTCTCTCTCTCTCTTCTTTCCTCCTTTGTCCTCCTCTCTGTCTCTATTCTCTTTCTCCTTCATCTTCCCTACTTCTGCTCTGTAGACACCCCAATTTTGACCAAACGTCGAGTTAAGGAGAGTAATACCTCCAAGATTCGATGATAACAATGTTCGGCTAATCTAGGACTTCCAAAGATGATTCAAGCTCTTCGAAAGACTCTCCAACCTAAACAAAAAGCAAAAAAATGATGATGAAAGAAAAAAAGAAAAAATTAGACAGAACGACACTTGAGCAAATTTGCGGCAGTCACGGGCTTCCGCTGCGGCAGTCTCTGGACTGCCAGATAGCATTCTGTGAATGCCGTGAATTTCAGCATGTGCCGCGAAAAATGAATTTTTACAAAAAAATGGCAGTCCCTGGAGTTGTTCGCGGCATTCATTGAGTGCCGCATCGGCATTCAGTGAATGCCGCAATGGCAATCACTGAGTGCCGCTTCCATCTGCATTGAGTGTCGTGTTTTTGTAACAGACAGCTGTAATACAACACATTTTGTACTATCAAAAGGATGCCTGAATTAGGTTTTCTACTCTGAAATGACTGAAATACCTCTCTAAAATTGTGTATAAATAGAGGATGAATATCCTCTTGCAAAGGGTTGAATTTTCTTGGAATCTAGAGGTTACATTAGTGTTCTCTTTATCTTAACTTCAAAAAATCTTTCTTAAACACAATTAGAAGTAGGTTTTGAGAACGTTTAAGGGATATTTAAGTAGAATTAGAGTGGAAGAGCTTGATTAGTCTTTGGAAATTCTCCAAAATCACCAAGTTGAGGATACTTTGGAGGTAAAACTCTAGAATAATTAGTCTTTGTTCAAATTTAATTATAGCATGCATTGAGTTCTTTAATTTACCTTTTCACTTGTTGTGTTCATCCCTTGGGTTCATAAGGCTTTCAATGCCTTACTTGAATCTCTTGGTTTGAAACCCCTTAATCTCTTTGTAATCTTATGATTCATGAGGGGATTAAGGTTGGTACTAGAATATTTAACTAATGGACCCAAACCTATCTTCATGGTTTGAGGTTTGACATGACTAAGTTTCATGAAGTTCTTCCATACTTCTTTGAAATTTACAAGTATGAATGTCTTTAGTCTCCAATGACCATCAAATGGTAGGAGAGTTAGCTTTAGACAAGTCCAATTCCATGGCTTGTTTGCCTAAGTTGATAAGAATAAAGTGAATTAACCCAATGTGCAGTGAGTTCACAATCCGTTTTTGATCATAGATTTTTAGTTGAACATCGAACCGTTGGAATTGAATGAAACCAACGGGAAAGTGTTTATAACTCAAAGTTCTACCACTGGAATTTTTGTTTTAAGGAGATTTAATGTTTAAAGTGGTTTGGTCATAAGTAATGTGAAGTCACTACAATCTCTCCAGAGTTTCAAAACAGTAACACTCTTTTGAAATAAGCAAGTCAGAACCTTAATCAAGTTTTCTTGATCCAAAATAAATTTTTATAGATAGTTTAATATGTAAGGAAGCTATCCTAAAAAGACCAAAGCATTTATGATTTTTTTTTTTTTACAATTTTTAGAAAATCATACAAAAACTCTGGATGGGGAGTTGTAAGTCTCTAAGTGATGTCTAGTGTTTGTCCAATTCCCGGAGATCTAACCATTGAAACCTTGATTTTCTTTTTGGGTTAGAAACTAGACACACAGAGGCATCTTGTGTCCAAATATCATCAAGATCAAATCACGGGAACCATGCTTATTATTTCTTTAAAGTTCTGATCAGCTCTCAGCAATTTTCAGAATTCTGTAACAACTTTGATCAATCTTATAAATAATGGCTTAGATGATATTTTTACGAGCTAAGGTTCAAACCATGTTTTAATAATGATTAGTTAAGCTTGAATTCAAAGTTTAAATGACCTAAATCAATAAGTATTTCACAATTTCTTCTTGCTTATGTTTATTCATCCATGTGACTTGATGTTCATAATTAGGATTCGTTTGCTTTAAGTTAATTACATTTGATAGATTTAGGTTAGAAGTCTAGGATCATTATTTAATTTTACATGTTGTATATCATGTGGACTAACCCTTGTTTTGTAGCGCTGATGTATAATTAGGTATGATCTTTTGACTCTCCTTTAGTTTAGTTATTCTTCGATTTTATTGATTTTTCGACCTCATGTGCGACACCCTAGAATTAAGATTTGCCTTATGTGTATATATGTGTATTAGAGACCCTCTTCTTAGGTTTTTATCCTTTTGTATGCATTGCACATTTAAACATTCGCAGCTAGATCCCGGGTAAGTTCCGTAGTTCCCTATTTGCATATCATATCACTTGCTATTTGAATTATGTGGTTTTTGAATGATATTTTATCACTTGCAATCTTACACCCTTTAGACATGCTTTTGTAAGCTATATTTATACATACGTATTAATTGAGGACATGCTTAGATAATTAATTCGATTAAAAGAATGTCGAATAGGGGCCTATCGCGAGATAGGATGAGAAGGAGTGTTTTAGTCCGATGGGCTCCATAATCCCCGGACCTAGTTTAATCTTTGGTTTCGCAAAATATCAGTTGTTTTAAAATGGTTTCTTAATTTTCCCTTTAAAAAATTAAGTGGCGACTCATTGTTTTGTATTTTAAATTGAAAAAGATTTTAAAAAAAAAGTTGTGGGTAAAAGAAGGAGAAAATTGCGATATCCACATGCTCTCTCTCTCTCTCTCTCTCTCTCTCTCACTCTGCCTGAATATATATATATATATATATAATGTATATGTGTGTGTGTGTATGTATGTATGAGAGTCTGTATAGATATTATATATATATATATATATATCTAACCCTCTCTGGTCCAAACAGCGCACACACACACATACACACACACACACGAGATGCTTATATGTATAGGAAAAGGGGTGGGCAAGTGGCAGCTTCTGCGTGAAACTAGGGATAAGATTTCCAAACACTTTCAATTGATTGAAATGGCTTCAATCGATTGATAACAGGTGGCACACTTTCAATCGACTGGCAAAGGTTCACGTGATTGAACTGGGATGTAATCATTGCATTTATGTCAGCAGAGTTTCAATTGATTGGAAAGGGTTCAATCGATTGAAATGACAGAATGTCAATCGATTGAGAGTGAAATTACAAGTATTGTAAAGGCAATTATACAGAATCTCATTATATTAATGTACATTCAAAAGTACAGGATATTACATCTAAACTTTAAGGTCAAAAGGAGGAAAATTTTATGTCTGCAAAATTAATATTGTTAGCCTCCACCAGAATAAAAATAAAGTTTTAAAATCAACCATAAAAATTGTTAAAATAAAAATGGCCAGAAAAATTCTTTTGGGAAAAAGAAAAAGTTTGTTTCAAACCAGAGCCAGAACCATTTCAAAAAGAATATAAACCAAGGACCTCCTTCAAGACAAAATAATCCTAACAGACGATAGTTTGTGGAAATGTTGTGCACTTTGCTTGGAATTGCCAGAAGCGCCAATTTGCTCCTCAGGCTAATGTGATTGAAAAGCCCACTTATGGCTATGATTACGGATGTAAATTCCATGACAATTTTTTAAGGATGGTGGATTGATATCGGTACCTCTAGGAACCTGTGTAACAGTCGTGCTAGTTCAAGAGTTACTCTCCTGTGAAGAATGGAAAAGTTTTACTTGGGGATTCTCACAGTATGAAGGTTCTAGGCAATGTGGAGCTAAGTTTCACCTTTGGGAAGAAATTGATTTTGAAAGATGTATTGCATACTCTGAAAATTACGAAAAATTTAGCTTGAAGAATTAAGATTTAGCACGTGGATGCAAAGGGAATCGCTCTAGCAGCTATTCCTACGGCCGATTTGAAGCACAAGAACGTACACGGAAGCATCGAGGAGCAGCAGTTCGTGGGTGATTGGCGCCGGATTCGTAACAGCACCGAAAGACAATCCGTCGGGTTTATTCAGTAAGGTATATCCTATACCCGACCCGTATACACGTGTGCATGTAGTTATACATAACGAAATGTCATATTTGCCATCTCCTTTGAAAGAAATTATTGGTAATCAAGGGGGAGCCACTAGTTGTCAAGACCCAAATTTTCAGTATTAAAAATTCGTAAAATATCATCATATTTTTAACTTTAACCAATCAACTCTGGACACGTGTTAAAACTCTATTGGTATTTCACCTAACAAACTAACCTACGTGTAACCTTAGCAAATCACCTAAATCTGAGACTTCTACCTAACACAAATCTACCGAATTTATCACCCAAAGAATATTGTTGAACCTACCCATTTTACATATAACTCATAACGTGTTAACACACACTTGCATAATAAACTAAGTTAATATGATACACAATTACTACATGTTAACATAAACATTTCTTCCTTTGGATACAAATGTTTCAAACACAGTAAATACACATACATAAATAAATACACTTGAGAGTTACCATATTCACTCTCATTACTTATTTTCTGATGAAAATTCCTACGCAAAACTCTATTATCTCTCTATCACGTGCATGTAGGTTTTTACTTTCTTTTAGTCTCTAACACCCCCATTTAAGACTATTGCAATTAAATATAATTATCAACTCACACAAAATATGCATGTTAAAATTCACATCAATATAGAACATACATGTACACATACATATTACAAAATGTTACAAAAAAGTTAGTTGCCAAAGAATTAAAGTAGAAGGTTACTTAATGAGTTAAGATCTCCGTAGTTATACTTCTACTTATGCATGTTATTTACTTCTTCAATAACGGGTTCATTAAACAAAGTGCGTAGTTAATGTAATGTAAAACCCACCCAACACTTCCCATTATAAATACAGAGGCTTACATATGCCTAATTCATTCAAAACAAGAGTATGTACTGAGTATGTGTGTGTGTATGTATATGTGAGAGAGAGAGAGAGAGAGAGAAAGAGAATTAGCCGAAAGAAAGAGAGAAACAGAGAGTTTGTGAGAAGTTCTTGTGAACTCTCAAGGTGGTTCGTTTGGGAGTTAAAATATCAGACTAGTGGTGGTGCATAGTTCCAGTGGCGAAAGTGTTAGGGATATATACTAAAAGCCATGCTTTATGTAGTTGATTTATTATTCATTTAATAAAATTAGTTAATCCATTTTTTATGAGAATCTGTGTGGGCAATGTTTGTATTATATTATTTATTTAATATTATGCATGTGTGTCTCTCATTCTATATAGTAGGTGGTTTGGTGTGTAGAGTTCGGCTTACACACGGAAGATCAGGCCATCAGATATTATAGAATGTAAGATTTTGGTTTACAGTCTTAGATGGGATTGGACACACCATCGGTAGGATTGCAGCATGGTGTTGTAGTAGGTTTGTCTTGACTGCGGGAAACGGTATAGTTTCAACTCACCATGCTGGTACATTTTGTGTATTAAACAGGACCGATTTGGGGTAATTATCTTTATACTGACTTATAAGATAATTAATACCTCATGGCTATTATGAGTGCTTATGCTCTAAATCCTAAGTTAGTTTATAGACACGTACATTTGATATTTACACTTTGATCCCTAAAAGGGTGAGATCCTTAAATGGGTCAATATCTCATTGGATTGGGTGGCAATATTAATTGTGTGGTGTTTATTAATTAATGATGGAATCCATGTCTCAATTTTGGGATTGATGATATCCCCTTGAGAAAGCTTATAAGATTTGATTATGTCAAACCCTGCAGGTGGATTTTGTATCCGACATATCAGATAAGTTAAGTAGAGGATCTCAAGGAATTTTAAGAAATTAATTAAATATGATTGTCAGTAATTATATTTAATTAATGGATATCTGTAATCTTAACATGGGGAGATAATAAGCATTTAATAACATGGAGCTCGAAATATATTTTGAGATAAGGGTAGGAGTGCAATTATAATTCTTTAGTGGTATGAATTATAATTTATGGAAATAGGAATCTGATTCAGTTCGAATTAGGGTTTCCTAATTCTATAAGGAAGCCTATTCCTTATTGACTTCTTATGGTCCCTATCGTAGCCTATATATATGCTGCCTTGGCTCTTCTCTCAGGTTGCATGATTTTATATTCTAAGCTTCCCTTGACCTCCTAGCTTTCTTCTAGAAGGGTTTCCACCAAATCCTAGTCTCTGTGAGTATTCAAGAGACATAGGAGTGTAGATCGCTAGCGTCGGACAACGCTCACTAAAAGAGCTTCGGACTGCTCGATACTGATCGAAAGTTGCTGAATTTTTTACACAACGTTCCTGACGTCGAGACGGAGCTGCTGTTAAAAATTCAAGTAAATCGAAGATCGTTTGATCCTCCTGACGAACACATCTTTGTCGGATCAATGTGATCAGGATTGAATCGTCATAGCAATCAAAGAGAGTGTTATAACTGGGAATAGAAAATAGAACGTAAAGAGGGAAGAGCAGAAAACTAAAAGGATTTCGAAAGAGCCCACACTCAGTTCGATATTCTGGCAGCAAAGGAATACGGTAGAAGATCGTGAGCTGTTATCGAGCCCGTGTTCTCGATTAGTTTACTACAGCAATCCAATATTGCAGTTCAAGGTAACCCTAGTTCCGCCCTTGTAGGGTTATTATAGATTTCATGAAATTTTTTTGCAGTACCAACTTATACGCACTGTCAACGGATTCTGGGAAAGCAGTTTCCTAACAGAAAAAAGTTGAGCCAAAACTACACGCTTCAAACTCTATCGTCAATTAGTGAGTAAATTATATCTTTTACTCCTTTCGGTATCTTGTATCTCTTGTTCATATTTTCAATCATTCATTAACAACACTAAGGGTATTTTGGTCATTTTAAATTTGTCAATTCATCACAAATCATTTTCAAGAATTTTCCAAAATTTGGTGAGTTTCGGATACCAACTGGTATTTATCTGAAATTTTCAGTTTGTAAAATGGCTATAGAATATGAGTTTTTAACATTAAAATTACTTTTAAAATTTTGTAAAACTCCGAAAAATAAATGGTCAGGATCGTTGTGATCAAAATAATATTTAGACACTATTTTTCTAGAGTTTGGGGATAAAAATTTGTATCACTTATTTTGAGCAAAGTTGATATAAAAAAAAAAAAGCTATATAATTTTTCATATACTAATGTAACGAACTCCGAATCCACTGAAACTAATGGCGTTAGTTTTGTAATAATATAAAAATTATTTTAGTAAGGGAAAATTCAATTTTGGTAGAATTACAAAAATACCCCTAAGAAGGCATAATTACAGCTTTACCCTACGCTTTGAAGTTATACTAAATGACAAGTTTTATTAAATACATTGTGTAGGACTTGAGAGTAAGAAGTACTGTAATCACACGAACTACCAAGGTGAGTGATCGTTTTCCCTTTTACTCATTCAACTACTCACGAGTGAATCTTATCCTATTACTTGAACAAGTTTTATTCTAATTATGAAATCGTTGTTCTTATATTTATTTTGGAACACTTCAATTCGTTCCACTGAAAGAGGCTACCTTATTTGATTTTATTGTAAATTTCATATTTCATTGATTCAGTTCCATATTTCATTGATTCAAATGTCAACTACCACCATTCTACGTGATTGTATATTGGTTCTATTAAGAACGTACGAGCCCCTATGTGGGATGATCCTTATTGGAACTACGAGTGGCCCCAAAGTTGGCTGACCCTCCTTATTGGGTCTACGAGTGCTTCTGATCAGTTAGCTATTGCAGTATATGTATATATATGAGTACGTGAATGGGTGGTCGGTAATCTGACCTTCTAAAAATGTATTCGTTATACCTGTCCAGATGATATTCTACTCTCTTGATATATCGATTGTTATGCTTATCTTATTTACTGTTAATATACAGATTTCTCTTTATGTTCATCATCCAGGATTACGATTATTTCACTGAGTCTTCTACTCACACTTTCCAAATCTTTCTAACCCCTTTCAGGTGATGAAAAGTATAAGAAGGTGGGTGATAACCTGGTTGAGAAAGACATATAGAAGAAGAACTTAAAGTACTAGCTACCTAGTTAAATAATATGAGTAATTCCAATGAAATTCTCAAAGGCAATATTTAAAGGCTCAAATTAGCCAATCATAATATTATGTAATAAATTTGGAATGACTTGTAATACTATGGTCTTCATGACCTATATTGTAATAAAATTTAATTATGTTGCTTCCGCTAATCTCTGAACAAGTTGTGAGGCCTTGGTGGCCGGTTACGCACCTTAAATAAACCAATTGGGTTTTGCGGCGTGACACTAGTAGCCTCCGCCAGGCTGCAACACCAACAGCGTATATATGATATTTTAGCCCAAATGTAGTCTAGCCCACCGGAATTAAGTATTCCAAAATCAATTTGACATCATTCATTGTTGATAAATAGATGCCAATTAAATTGTATAAATATTAATCCAAAAGATAATGTTGTTCTTAAATAAACTCAATTTGACACCGTATCTTATTATCAAATTATGTATAAATATACACACACAAAATCAGGAGCACTACCCCAAACCTCTGTATAACTTACCCAGCCCCGAAAAAATTCCTGACTCATTCCATGGTTGGTATGGAGACTAATAGACTATAGTTACATAATAATCCGAATAATAAATGACTATGTGCTTAAGTTATCATCTACTAGAGGACAACTTAGCCACATTAGTCATGGTACATTAAGCATGCAATAACTTCTCTTCCTTTTTGAGATGGTCTAACAGCAGTTTTCGTTTGCCTTCTTCCCAAAGCTGCTGGAATTTGTATTTTATAACATAAAGTTAAAATCAAGAAATGGGGGAGGCGCCACCTTGGTGGCTAATATGTGGAGTCTTCAGGGACCCTCAACACCATGCAACCCAACATTTGGCGGAGTCTGTCACTAAATTGACTAAACTACCCTATACGTTTAAGTAACCCAACAAAATCTCTCAACCGCATAATCTTCTGCTGACAATAATGCCCTTCTCTTAGCTAAAAAGCAGTGGCAGAATCAAAAGTCCACAAGGCACATTCAACCAAAAGACATTTAAGGGAGGCCTATAAAAGATCAGAACTATATTTTTTTTCCCAAGTGAATTGGTGCTACTCTCTCATGTTTGGAATGTTTAAAATGGGATCCGGTTTATTTCCAATCTCATTTATATATAGTAATTTTTATGAAGAATTAAATTTGACAAATAACAAATTTTAAGAGAGATATTAAACTGGGCAAGAATTTCAATACAAAAAATAAATCATTTTACTTATGAACTACAGACATTTTTTTCTTCCCAAATAACCCCAAAAAGTGTATGGTACAAGTTTTTTTTGATTGTCTAAAAGTTTGTCCTATTTAAAATTACTCTTAAGTAATGTATTTTTGTCGAACCAACATGGACTACTAATTTTTAGAAAAAAAGTAGATAAAAAGTGAGATAGTTATATACACTTTCAAATAGCCCTTAGATTATGTTTAATTTCTAAGATACTGGAAGACACTCACTTGTGAGTTCATGTAGGAGATAAAAAAAAATGGAGTAATATGCTTCAATTTTTTCTAATTTGAATTATTTAAAGTTAGTTAAAACTATATTTAGTTATCCTTGTGAAGATATTTTGTGAAAAAGAGTTCAATGGTTTTGTTGTAAATAACCTTGATGAATGAAAAGACTTTGGCATCCCTCCACGGCTCCTTGAATCAGTATATACATACGGACAAATAGGTAAAAAAGTGTTGGAGTCAAGAGTCACTTCAAGAATTTCAACGTTTAAATTAACCGTATTGATTATGGTGAAAATTTTCTAACTTTACATTCTTATCATTTTTCTATTTTCTATTTTCTATTTTATATTTTATATAAAATTTTCTATTTTATATATCTATGTCAAAGTGTGAGATATTATTATATAAAATGACATACATTAAAATTGTTCAATTAAAGTAGATTAGATTGACTTCTCAAAATAAGACTCTTAAACTCGGGCATTCTAAAATGTGACAAGAGTCCTAATTTAGAATGGAGAGATATCTCACAGTTGTGAAGTTGAGTATTTTTGCTCTCCTAAGTCTTCATTGAGTGACGTGAGTCTCATTTTATTTTCATTTTGTTCATGTATTATTAACATAATTACTAGAATAAAACAGATGTCACCCAATACAAGCCTAAGTGGGGAGAAAATATTCGTTGCAATGTTATTTTTGCTTACATGGTATCAAAATCCAATTAGAACTCTTTATCCACTTGCATCCTCTCAGCCCATCTTTTAATCATATATATACATATATAGCCAATCTCTAAAGCGTACTGGTTATGCGTATTGAGATTTTTAGCCTAAAATAAATCGTGGACTACCCCGCTAATACGGGTTCTGTCCCGTTATTCAATTTGACTCTCAATTTTTTTAGGCTAAAATGTAAGACTTTAATTGATAAAACTATCATGCGGAAATAATATAATTGCCAAGATCTTGAATAAAACACACCTTAAGAAATCAAATATAAATTTACATACCATTATTCGCCATTGAAATTGGTAAAGACAGAATTGGAACCCCTTAGATTGCACTTTATTCAAGGCTTCACTTCTTCTCTCTGTCTCTCAATTATGCACACCCTTATTTCTATAATTGATTGAGGTTAACTTTCAAGGGGTAGGGTGTACCTTTTATAGAGGAGAGAAGAGGGCCTATTAATGACTGTCATAAAGACGGTCTTGGAATACGTAATGACTTTCATAAATATTTCCTTGAAATATGAAAAGTCCCTTATTTAATAACTGTTGAAAGATGAACCATTCAATCATCGGTTCTCTCAACAATTAATAACGTATATCTTTTATATATATATACATATATATATTAATTGGGACAATCTTCTATTGGCTAAATAATTAGTGGAGTTCAACTAACATAGAAGGCTAGTAGACCATATTTAATAGGACTTCTAAAAGTCACTTAGGAATTTACATTCTCCCACTTGGTCCACTAGACCGATTATGATACTTGACTTAGTTGGATTCCACATATAAAACTTTAATGTGATCACAAATTTCCATAATTAGCCAATACACCCAAACTGTCATTTACTGTTATACTAAGATTAGCATAGACTATCAATGTGAGTCATAGCGGTTGTACAACATTTGTGTCGTATTCCCTTCCATGCACCACGCCATTAATAGCCTGTACTAACCTTAGTCTATTATTCTGTAATGCCCATATAATTTGTCTTGTTAAGACATTTCCTGTTTATCAAACAATAAAACATAAATCGTGCACACATAATTGAAAACAGGAAATAACAGAAACAAACTTTAATTGCGCATAAGTGTCAATTACACTACAACTGAAATATCCATCATTTACATTATTGATTACTCAAAAGACCCATCCTTACAACATGTTCCTTATATGTCTTTGGAGGTAATCCCTTAGTCAATGGATCAGCAATCATAAGAGTAGTGCTCAAATTTTCAATTGACACTTGTTGTTTCTGGACTCTTTCTCTAACAACCAAGTACTTAAGTTCCATGTGCTTGGAACCACTAGAATACTTTCCATTCTTAGAGAAGAAAACTGCTGCGGTATTGTCACAATAAATTTTCAGCGGCTTGGCAATAGAGTCAACAACACCAAGTCCTGAAATGTAATTCCGCAACCATAAAGCATGACTCGTAGCCTCAAAACATGCCACAAACTCGGCCTCCATCGTGGATGAAGCAATAATGGACTGCTTCACACTTTTCCACGAGATTGCTCCACCAGCTAGCAGAAACACAAAACCTGATGTGGACTTTCTGCTATCTAAGCAACCACCAAAATCCGAGTCTGAGTACCCGATCACTTCTAACTGATCTGATCTCCTATATGTGAGCATATAATCCTTTGTCCCTTGAAGATATCGCATAACTTTCTTTGCTGCTTTCCAGTGTTCCATTCCTGGATTACTTTGATATCTACCTAACATTCCAACTGCAAAACTAATATCCGGTCTGGTACAAGTCTGAGCATACATTAAGCTCCCCATAGCTGATGCATATGGAACTTTCTTCATTTGTTCCTTTTCTAAGTCATTCCTAGGGCACTGACTTTCATTTAACTTGTCACCTTTCATGATTGGTGCATCACTGACTGAACACAGCTGCATATTGAATCTTTCCAAGACTCGATTGATATAACCTTTCTGAGACAGTCCCAGCAATCCTCGAGATCGATCCCTAAAGATCTCTATGCCAATGACATAGGATGCCTCACCCATATCAACCATCTTAAAGCACTTAGAAAGATACTCCTTGGTTTCGTGTAACAAACCAAGATCACTACTGGCTAACAAAATATCATCCACATATAAGACCAAAAAGATAAACTTACTCCCACTGATCTTTAGATAAATACACTGATCAACAGTGTTTTCCTTAAATCCAAAATCAGTAATAGTATCATTAAACTTTATATACCATTGCCTGGAAGCTTGTTTAAGACCGTAAATGGATTTCTTTAATTTGCAAGCCAAATGTTCTTTTCCCTTCTTTGTGAACCCGTCAGGTTGTTCCATGTAGATATCCTCATCCAAATTTCCATTTAAAAATGCAGTTTTCACATCCATTTGATGTAACTCTAGATCATAATGAGCTACAAGTGCCATGATAATTCTAAATGAGTCCTTCTTAGATACCGGAGAGAAGGTCTCACTATAATCAATGCCTTCTTTCTGAGTGAAACCTTTAGCCACAAGTCTGGCCTTATATCTCTCAATATTGCCTTTAGCGTCGCGCTTGGTCTTAAAGACCCATTTACAGCCGACTTTCTTACAATTATTAGGCAATTCAACGAGATCCCAGACACCGTTCTGGTCCATTGATTTCAACTCTTCATTCATAGCATCGATCCATTTACTAGAATTATCACTTTCCATGGCTTGTGAAAATGAAACCGGATCTTTATAAATCCCAATATCAAAATCAGATTCTTGTAGATACACCACATAATCATCTGAAATGGCAGATCTTCTTTCCCTCTGAGATTTCCTCAGAACTGCCGGTTGTGGTGATACTACATTATTTTCAATGGCAACATCCTTATGAAGTGGTGAATCATTTCCATTATGTTGTTCATTTCCCTCAACTGATTGAATATCTTGAGGAACAACAATTTCTCGAGAAGGAAAGGGTGGTGGGATATCCACTCTTAATTCCTCAAGATTAACCTTTCTTGATTCATCACTCCTACTAACTTCGCCATTCTCCAAGAATCTGGCATTTCCGGTTTCCACAATTCGCGTACTATGGTTAGGACAATAAAATTTGTACCCTTTGGACTTATCTGGATAACCAATGAAATATCCAGATATGGTCCGTGAATCTAACTTTTTCTCATGTGGGTTGAAGATCCTTGCTTCTGCTGGACAACCCCAAACATGTAAATGTCTCAAACTAGGCTTCCTACCAGTCCACAACTCGAAAGGAGTTGTTGGGACAGCCTTACTAGGAACCCTATTCAAGATATACATTGCAGTCTTTAATGCTTCACCCCACAATGAATCAGGTACAGTTGAAAAACTCATCATACTCCTAACTATATCCAAAAGTGTACGATTACGCCTTTCAGCAACTCCATTCTGCTGTGGCATACCTGGCATTGTGTATTGAGCACAAATGCCATGCTTTTCAAGAAATTTGGCAAATGGGCCAGGATTTTGTCCTGTCTCATCATATCTACCATAGAACTCACCACCTCGATCAGATCTCACTATTTTAACCTTTCTATCTAACTGTCTCTCGACCTCAGTAATGAACACCTCAAGGATGTTAACGGCCTGAGACTTTTCATGTATTAGATATATATAACCATAGCGAGAAAAATCATCTATAAAGGTGATAAAGTATCTTTCTCCACCAAAACATGGAATGGAGAGAGGTCCACAAATATCTGTATGAATTATCTCAAGAAGCTTAGTACTTCTTGTGGCACCTTTCTTAGTGTGTTTGGTTTGCTTTCCCTTAATGCATTCCACACACACTTGAAAATCAGTGAAGTCTAGGTTATCCAAAATCCCAGTCTTCACCAATCTCTCAATTCTATTCCTGGATATATGCCCCAGTCTTTTATGCCACAAGATTGAAGAGTTTTCATTAATTAGACCTCGTTTTGAACCAACATTCGAATGCAGGGCTATCAAAGATTGTGCAAACTCATGATTCAAAGAAATTTTATATAAACCATCACATAAAATTCCAGAACCAACCATAATAGAGTTAAACATTAACCTTAGTTTTGCACAACCAAATAAAACAGAATATCCAGCAACATCTAATCTGGATAGAGAAACCAAATTCCTAGAAATCGAAGGTACATAAAAAGTGTCCATAAGATCCATCTGATGACCCGTCTCCAAGAGTAGGCGGTAGGTTCCAACAAATACCACTTCTGCTTTGAGACGGTTCCCCATATAGATGAATCGTTCACTTTCCTTCGGGTTCCGGGTTGTAAGGAATCCCTGCATTGAATTTGTTATGTGAGTTGAGGCCCCAGAGTCAATCCACCAAGTATTAGAAGGAACTTCAGCAAGATTTGATTCATAACATACAAAAGAAAGATTGATACCTCTCTTTTCGAACCAACCCTTACGCTTGCTGCAGTCCTTCTTCACATGACCTTTCTTGCCACAAAAATAACACGTGACAATAAACTTTCCAAGGCCCTGGCTACTCTTCCCAGGTCCATCTCCTTTCTTTGGTGGAATCCTCTTTCCTTTCACAAACTTTCCTTTCTTTTTAGCTTCATGAGTTACAACTAGCACAGAGTGGGGTCCTTCTTGCCTTAATCTCACTTCTTCTTGAATACACATACTAGTCAGCTCATTCAAATTCCATTTGTCTTTATGAGTATTATAGTGAATTTTGAATGGGCCGAACTGTGAAGGGAGTGAGTTGAGGATAAACTGTACTAAGAAGGATTCATCCACTTGCATTCCTAGTGCTCCTAATTTTGCAGCTTTGTCAGTCATATAGAGGATATGATCCTGAACCCCTCTATTACCATCATATTTGACAGTAGTTAATTCTGCCATAAGTGTGCCTGCTAGTGACTTATCTGCTGATTTAAAACGTTCTTTGACAGCAGTCAAAAGTTCCAATGCGCTATTAGTTTGAGGAAGAGACGTTTTAATGTTATTAGCTATGGTCATCCTCAGAAACATAAGACTAAGTCTGTTCGATCTTTCCCAGGCTTTCATAATGTCAACCTGTACTGCAGTACTGTCAGCAGTAACTTCCTCAGGTTTGTCAACCAACAGTGCCATGTCAAGATCTAACACACCTAGTGTGAATTGGACTTGTTCATACCATTCCGAAAAGTTTGACCCATTAAGAGTTGGAATGCTAGATGCATGAGAGTGCAACGAAGTGGGAACGGTCACTGAAATAGGACAATGCTCATGTTAAGGCCTTGAGTCTATCTTTAATATAGAATTATAAATTCTAAACAGATGAACTATTGACATCACTACAGTTCCTCCTTTGGGCGAAACCATAGCATATCTAGTGTTCACTCTATAGGTGCAAAATATTATCACCTATTAGGTCTAATGTAATTTATGTCACCTAATAGTTAGTCATGTTACCTTTGGGTATCCAATTCTAAACTACTCAGTAACACAAATTACATTACCCTATCCAGTTCATAGTTAGTTGAAAGTGACTCTCCTTTGGGCTAGCCCCAATCTCCCAACTATGACTGCCATTGAGAATATTATTGTATTTCATGTCACCCTTATTTGACTTATCTTTAATGTAGTTTTATATTCATAAGGCTCACTAACCTAGGTCACTTTGGCAACTACTAAGTTAATAAACCATATGAAAATAAAACTAACCAATAATATTCTCTAACCTTTTATTAGAGTTATTTATTTAATTGCTAAAGTCATCATTTAATAATTCAATTACTAATTTAATAATAAAAATTTTCTAATTTTTTTTCTTTTATGTAATTGAATTTTCTATGCAATGATTACTTTAAACAAATAACTCTAAAATTGTATATTTTCTATCACTTTTATAAGAGTTATTTATTTAATTGCTAAGTTGTCATTTATTTACTTAATCGCTTCCATAATAAATTAAAATTTCTTTCATGTGATTAAAATCCTTTCAATGACAAGAATTAGCAATAACTCTCTCTATAACAAATCTGTAATTCTTGGCCAGTTCATGAATCATAAGACATAACAAATTATTATAAATTTACGAAACAAATAAAATATTTTATATTTAGTAGTCAACATAATGAGCAATTACCTTACTCTCATTACCTTACTGCCCAAACAAATCAAGCAAATTTGTTTCACCAAATATAGTCAAGAGTCTTGAGACAATCTCAATCGAATTCGAAATATGTACTGACTACAGGGCTGGGTATCAGTTATGCCAATTGCATGTGCTTGACACATTCCAAAAATATTTCATGTACATATAAGTGCTGATTGCTATTAGAGCCTGTACATGGTATATCCATATATGCACGAACATATATACCACCATATATATATATATATACATGAACATATTTTATTAAACATTTCAGTCTAAGATATGATTCATGAACAGTGTCTAGGTCCGGCCAACAGAATCAGTACATTCATTTGTTCAGAATTTGTATAACGAAAAACTGAATTTTACTCTAAGATGCATATATTCAGAAACCCAAGCTCTGATACCAACTGTAAGACTTTAATTGATAAAACTATCATGCGGAAATAATATAATTGCCAAGATCTTGAATAAAACACACCTTAAGAAATCAAATATAAATTTACATACCATTATTCGCCATTGAAATTGGTAAAGACAGAATTGGAACCCCTTAGATTGCACTTTATTCAAGGCTTCACTTCTTCTCTCTGTCTCTCAATTATGCACACCCTTATTTCTATAATTGATTGAGGTTAACTTTCAAGGGGTAGGGTGTACCTTTTATAGAGGAGAGAAGAGGGCCTATTAATGACTGTCATAAAGACGGTCTTGGAATACGTAATGACTTTCATAAATATTTTCTTGAAATATGAAAAGTCCCTTATTTAATAACTGTTGAAAGATGAACCATTCAATCATCGGTTCTCTCAACAATTAATAACGTATATCTTTTATATATATATACATATATATATTAATTGGGACAATCTTCTATTGGCTAAATAATTAGTGGAGTTCAACTAACATAGAAGGCTAGTAGACCATATTTAATAGGACTTCTAAAAGTCACTTAGGAATTTACATAAAAATCTCAGTACTACACAAACTCAATACGCATACCAGTAAGCTTTAGAGCTGTATATATATAAAGCCCTCCATCACAACTAGATCTCACTACTTTGAGAACGAATTTTAGAGAGAGAAAGTGAAAGACAGAGTTTGATATATATTCTCGATCTGCAGTGATGTATATATACATGTATAATAAATCGAATGCATATATACATCGATATAGATACATATGTATGTATATTATAGTGCATATACAATACATACATATAGTTCTCTGATCTCTGGAAAATTCTGAACCAAGCGAATAATTAGGTAGTGTGAGCTGCATGTGTTTGGAGTTTGGATCGATTCGTTGATTTCTGCATTCTCTGCAGAGATCAACTTCTAACGCAAAGCTCCATAATCTGATTTCTTCCGTTTGAAGAAGCGATTCGAAGAATCCAATTGCAGTCCTGATTTTTAAGGTTTAAGGTATGGAGATTTTAATTAATATACAATATTGTTCATGCTCTTTAATTTTCGGAAAAAAATTATTTTTTTTATTTGAATGTTTGAGTTTCAATATGTTGCTTTAGTAATTCGTTTAAATTTATAACATGACTTTCTTTTTTTCTTTTCTTTTCGTTTTTTTTTTATTTATTCATAAAACATGTCTTTCTATTTCTTTTTATTTTCTGTGCTGAAATATTTCAAAACTTAACATGTCATCGTATAAACCACCCAATATATATATATATATATATATATTTTTGTTTAAACTTACTTAATCATATTTTTTCTAAAAATAATTTCTATAATATCACTCCCAATGTCCCAATATAAGTGTCTACTTCAATTTACACATTCTTTAAGAAAGATTCTCTGCCAAAAAAAAAAAAAAAAGAGAGGAAGTATTACATTAATTTTTGGTCCATTGCATAATCATTTTCCTATTTTACTTATTTTGGGATTACGCATAAATGCTACTTTGTCTTTATTATAAGGGTATTATATAAAGTTTATTAAATTTTGTAGTTAATTTTTAAAAGTGAATACTTATTTTGGGACATTCAAAACAGAAATATAGACACTTATTTTAGGATGAAGAGAGTAATATTTAGATACATAATATTTAGTTTAGAAGGAAAGAGGTATAGAGAGAGCCGAGGGAAATGTAAAAGGTGTAAAATTGGAATTGCTTGTGACTTGTGAGCACTACTCAAAAGGAAAAAGTTTGTTTAAAACTAAATTAATTATATTTCTATAAAATAATATTTAAAAAAAATTAAAAGAAAATGTAAAAGGTGTAAAATTGGAATTGCTTGTGACTTGTGAGCACTACTCAAAAGGAAAAAGTTTGTTTAAAACTAAATTAATTATATTTCTAGAAAATAATATTTTAAAAAAAATTTAAAGAAGCCGGTACGACTAAGAAGCGCCGACACTTCTAAAAAAACTAATGTGTCGCATGTCGTATCATGTCCGACACATGAACATGTATTCTGGTGTGTCGACAGGTAACTTTCTAAGAATTTTGTCGTGTCGTGTCGCATGTATCGGCATATCTATATCCGTGTTTTCATAGCTTTATGATCAAGATAAAAGCTTGCCATGGCTTCCAAACAAGATGTATCGGGGACAGAACTTGAATCTGCTCGCCATAAGCTTCTCGCAAATACATATTTAATTTATACTCCCTCCGTCCCATAATAAGTGTCCACTTCCTTTTTGCACAATGTTTAAGAAAGTTGTATTATATTAATTTATTTGGTTCATTAAAGAGTCACTTTCCAATTTTACCCTTAGATGTGATGGGTGTTTGATTTTTTGCTTATTTTGGGACCACAAATAAATACTTCTTTGTCTTTATTATAAGGGTAGTTTTGGAAAGTAAGTAAAAGATATATGCCAATTTAGGAAAGTTGACACTTATTGTGGGACATCCAAAAAAAGAAATATGGACACTTATTATGGGACGGAGGGAGTAGAATACTGAGAGAGAGGAAATGATATATAGAAAAAGAGGGGAGGGAAATGCAAAAAGTAGAAAAAAATGTGGAGAGTTTCAATTATTTTTTTCAAAAGTTAAATTTAATAGAGTTGTGAAGAGTGAGAGAACAATTTCGAAACCTTAGATGATAACACAGTTTAAGTCCAAAGTATTCTAGCCCGCAAAATCATTCCTCCTTCACACTGTGTTGTTTTGCGAGAATAGTGTGCTTGTATAAATAATTGGATTAACACACTTACACCCTCCTGTGATTTTATTGATTTACACTTATCCCCTGTGGTTTAAATTTTGACACTAACACCTCTGTGGTTCGGACTAAAGTGCAACCGTTTAAATTTTCTAACAGAGCAAACTGAACTGACCAAATTACACCCAAGTCCTATGAACAATGTTAAGAACAAAATTTGTTTACTTCAATTCATTTAGGGAGAAACATATAGTTTTGAATTAGGTGAGGAAGAATTTTTGACATTTTTTAGAATTTTCTTGGTATAGGTCATGTGCTTGACCCAAAGAAAATGATTTCTGACTTATTTTCCTTTTAATATGATTTTCAGGGACAATAATTATTTTACCCTTCAAATTATGGCTCTCAAGTATAAAACTATTAATTTGGATAAAATAAAGGTTACGGTTGCACTTTAGTCCAAATCACAAGGGATATTATTGTCAAAATTTAAAGTACAGGGAGTAAGTGCAAATCGGACAAATCACATGAGTGTAAATGTATTTGACCCTAAATAATTTTGACACTCTATTCCCCTAAAGAAGAATTGTTTGTTTATGTAGCATTTATCCTCTTAGTTAACTTATTTTTAAATGCATTCGAAACAAATTTTACTTTTATGAAAAAAATAAATCCGTATCTATTTTTTTTTTTAGCAAATCCTCTCTACTTTCTATTTACATGGCTAATATCATTGTCAATCTCAATGACCCCTATCAATTTATCCATCTCAAAGTTGGCCCAATCACATATATGACATTGGGATTGCATTTAATAATAGTGGGACTAGTTAATTTTTATTAAAAATTATTTAGATGATTTCATTGTATATGTGTTGGAAAATAATTTTGGATCACAAATCAGGTAACCACTGCATTACTCTTATCTTATATATATATATATATATATATAAGTTATTCTTTTCCTTTTTTTTTTATTCAAAGTAATATTATCCCAAATTTAAAAAGCGTAACATAATTTTTTTTCAAGCTTAATTTGTCTTTGTGTCACTTAGCCGAGAGGTAAATAGATATTGTCCTTAATATCCCTTATTGAGTGAAGTAAATTACTAATATACCCCTAAGGTATTTTACAGATTTATTGAAAATTAGAATTGTAAACGAGTGTATATATATATGTTTGGTATGCATTCATTATTGTTAGCCATGTGTATATATTTTTCCAACAAATCTAGGCTGCCACTACTCCCAAAGCAATAGTGGTTATTGTCAAAGTAAATTGACTATGTGTATGACAATGAAGATGATGGTATTTATTCAGAGGAAGAAGAAATAGAACCATCATCATGTGCTAATGGATGTCCAGACATTGAATACTAGAAATCCATTGCTACCATGAATGGTCTCACTGCAGAACAAAGTGAAATGATAAATATAATTGATAATATTACTGATCATGAACTAAAGGTGAAAGTAATTCAATTATGTATAAATCACAGTAAAAGACTCCTGATAAAAAAGAATATCAGATTAAACAATATAGTATTCAGGAAGTATTTAACAGAATGGAAAAAGTTGAAAAACCCATTACTGTTCAAGATCTTAAACATGAAATCAATTTGGTTAAGTCCGACATAAAGGCACTCCAAATTTCATTTTCCCAAATGGAAGAAAAAATGGATAATATAAATATTAATACATCTTCCATTAGCATAAGTGATTATATTCCTGATATTGAAGATACACCACCTACTGATTAACAGGAGAACAATATTTACATCTTCTAAACAAAATTACTTTTCAAAAATGGTATATAAAAATTAATTTAGTTATCCATGAAGAATATACCATTAGTAATGCTATTGCATTAGTTGATAGTGGAGTAGATTTAAACTGCATACAAGAAGACATAGTTCCTACAAAATATTTTGAAAAAACTATGCAGTCTTTAACATCAGCTAGTGGAAGCATAATGAAAATTCAATTCAAACTTTCGGATGTTTATGTTTGTAATGAAGGAGCTTGTATCCTATCTACTTTTTTACTTGTTAAAGATTTACAACAACAAGTGATTTTGGAAACTCCTTTCTTAAAACTTTTAATGCCAATAAAAGTTGACCAAACTGGCATTTATTCCTCTTTTGATAATATTGATGTGGTTTTTACTTTTCTTAAAGAGCCCGAAACCAGAAACATCAATGAAATAAATCTTCTTGATCTAATGGAAAGACATCTTGATTTCCTTCAAGAAGAAACTAGAATCATGCAAATAGAGTATCAATTAAAGATGCCCAATGTTTCTAGAAAAATAGATATTATAAAACAAGAATTTCAAAATAAAGTTTGCAGCGAGATTCCTAGTGCTTTTTGGACAAGGAAGAAACATATTGTTTCTCTCCCCCATAAGCCTGATTTTGATGAAAGATCTCATATTAATACCAAGGCTAGACCTAGCCAAATGAATTCTGATTTTCTAGAACTTTATAAAAAAGAAATACAAAGTCTTCTTGATAAAAAGCTGAACTTATACACATAATCAATTTACTTTGACAATAATCACTATTATTTTGGCAATAGTGCGGTAGCTTAAATTTATAGGTGGCATCATAGTTATTTGGGGGGTAATATGCTAATTTCATTGACTATGGGTGTAGCTTCTCAACGGCTAGGGTGGGCTATAGCCCCCAATATTGAATAATAAAATAATAATAAAAAATCGTGGCAAAAAAATAAACTACGTGTAGTTAGCCCCTTCCAAATTTTGAAAAAATATATAATTTTATGTGTAAGTGTAAGATATGTTTGCCCAACTATATTGAGTCACTTAAAATATTTTTTCCTATCACATTTTCGTGTGATCTTTCAATTTAGTCAAATCCTAGTCGTTTTTATGATCAGTCAAGCTTTATAAATTACAATAAACGACTAACCCTTATTTATCAAAAGAAAAATGTGATATACAGAAAATTGTACTAAAAAATATGCATAAAAGACTCAAAAACAATTCGCCTCGGGGCACTGCCCTTGAACCACCGTATACATCTGTCACTCTATGCTCGTCTATCCAATCTCAGTCCGGGCACTTTCAAAAAGTGAGGAGCTCCATGAATGTAATATGCTTGGGGTTTATGAAGTTAAAATTAACAACTCACAAGTTAAAAATATTTAAACCTATTATAGAAAAAACATCGCATATTAATGCAAATATTTTTGAACATTTTGATTGTGAATATGTAATTTATTAATTTGCACATTGACCCCTTCAAAATGTTAACTTTAACAAAACTTTTTATGCCTCCGTACGATTCTAACACTCATTGTCATATATCATAAGCTAAAAAATTAGAATATGCAATATATGTGAATTATAACATCAAAACTCCAAACTCTTAAAATAGGCAGAAACCCCACACATTAAAATTGTAATCTTTTTAATACAAAAAATAACACCCAAAAATAGGTATAATTAAGAAGATTCAAATAAATAAACTTGTTCCAAAATGCTGCCCCTAAACTCATTTGTAGTTCTTTTGGGTAGGCTAATTAGTAATTTGGCCCCCAAATTTAAATTTGTGGTTCATTAGTTGCTAACCATAGGCACTTATCCACTCAAGTAAAAGAACACATTGATATTTATGACCAATTAGAATTTTTTTTTTTTTTAAATTTTTTATAAAGACTAATGGATGACCAAGGGGCTAGTGGTAATGTATTCCATCCCACCTATAGGTATTTGCGGTTTCTTTCATGTAGTGCATAATCACAAAATTTGGTTTTTTGTTTGTTTTTTTTTTTTTTTTTGTCTAAACAAGGGAGAAGAAAACTTAAGAGTAATGCTAGTGGCATAATTAATTGAATAACCCTTTTCATAATTCACAACATTTAAAGTAAGAAGCACCACATTTAAAGCACTACACATAAAGACAAAACATTTAATGATTGTACTTTAAATGTGGTGCTTCTTACTTTAAATGTTGTGAATTGTGAAAAGAGTTTTACAATTAGTTGTGTCTCTAGCATTATTGAAAAGTTAAATGACAAAGAAACAAAGGGTCAGACTACAATACACCCCCTTAGAAAAGGGGTGGATGTCAACCCCATGTTTTTCACAGCCACATTTCTCATAACAGAGCTACGGCATTAATTTCTCACAACAGAATCACATTTCTCATAACAAAGTCACATTTTTTATAACTAATTTTAATATTTTTTATAATGATATTGATGATGTGACTAAACCCGAGTAACATATTATGAGATTGACATCCACTCTTTTTATTTTAAGAAGGTGTATGTTAGATTTTCCCAGAAGCAATAAGAATGAGCCAATCTCTTGCACTGACTTTTCAGAACTGAAGCATAAAGTTGGTGAAGTGGTGGTTAGAATCAAGAGTTCAGCGGGATTCCACGAGGCAAGTATGCTAGTGGTTTCAAATGGCCCATGTGGGGAAACTTTTTTCTCCTTCCATTCCCTTTTTATCAATAATGATACACTCACATTTTCAATTATACCTTCAATTATACTATTGTTTTAAATGTATGTATTCTGTGCTGTGTAAGTGGTGCACAAAAAAGTATAAAAAAAAAAAATTCAAACAGCACATGGTACATGCATTTAAAGCATAGGATGTGGTTGGAGGTGTGATGGGAGATGTAGGTGTATCATTGTTGCCCTTTTATTATAGGAGTATTTTTCGCCACATCTTCAACCACATTCTAAATCACAACACATAATTTAAATGTATGTACTTTGTGCTTTTTAAAAAAGCATGAGCCCTGTGTGAAAAATTCACATAACACAAAATACGTATATTTAAAGCATGTGTTGTGATTTAAGATTAGAATGGAGGTGCATGCATAGCATTATTGATTTTCTCTTCTATGAACTTCTAAACGAAGAATATTACTCTAACATTACATGCCATTGAAATTTCCGATATTTAAAGAGACTTAAAGACATAGAAAGCTTTGTTTCCAACTAAAGCCAAGGTAGTTTCATAAGAAAGAGTTCCTAGAAATATATGAATACAGTAGAATTGGTAACGAAATTTCGTTGTTTTATGCTCACAATGGCTATAGGCTACAAAACGCAAAATATATATATATATATATATATACACCTGTCACAGTATATTCTAAAAACCGAAGTATTCTTTGGACTAGTCATACCAACATTAAATGTACACATTGTTGTACAGTTTAAAGAAGGGAAAAACAAGAAAAAAAGGAAATTTAAGGAAGCAAATATAAGCTATCGATACAGTAATTTGGTACAGAGGAATGAACCGTCATAATTGTATCTGATCACAATTTCATCGCTCTAGAGGCACGATAACTTAATTGCGTAGATTTCATTGTTTAATGATTTTAGAATTTTAAAAAAATGCTATGCATATGCATTTTTCTTTATTATATTTTTTATTTAATAATTAGGCAGTCTCACTATCAGGGAATCAAATTGGGAAAATTGTTCATCATAACAATTATTTGGGAGACCATAGTATCATAATTAGAGGTGTAAATAGGGTCTGGGTACTCGAAATCTGAATCGGAACCGGATAAATTACCCTAGAGTCCAAAACCGGAATTCAGTACCCAAAACCACAACCTAAAAAATATAGGATAAGGTATGGGTATGATGTTAAAAACCGAATCCGGAACAAAAATAGAACTAAACCAAAACTAGAACAGGATATTCCATATAGTAATGCACGATATAGACAATGAGTGCATGTGTGCTAAACCACACATACTCATTGGCTATATTGTGCATTACTATATGGAAATTATCATCTTTTAGTCATTTAGAATATAAATTTATTTGTATTTCCTTTTCATTGTGATGTATTTACACAAACTAGTTGGGTATATTTAACATATGGGTTAAATGTATTTTGCACCCTTAAACTATACCATGTTTGGCACTTTGATCCGTAAATAAATTTTTTTTTTCCACATTTGGGTCCCTCAACTAACATTTTGTGACAGTTTGTCCCCCTCTGTCAATTTTAACGTCACTTTTGGCGTCACTAAAAGTGTCTTTTTCCGTCATTAAAAGTGACAAAGGGGTCAAACTGCCACAAAATGTTAACTGCGAAAAAAAAATTATTTAGAGATCATAATGCCAAATAGGGTATAATTTGAGGATACACAATACATTTTACCTTTAACATATTGTAAGCATCAATTGGGTGTAGTATTATGTTTGGTTCCTTAAAAAAATATTATGCTTTGTTTACTTCTGTCCCTTACAAAGAAACTAGTGAAAATTTATGTGTGATAGTGGTTTGGTTTAACAAGATTTTATTTTATTTGTATATGTCTTGTATTTATAATATGTGAAATTTATTATATAAAATTTTTAATTTAATAAAATTGAGTCTTTTTTCACCCGAAACCAGAGTCAAAATTTACTCCATAAATGCCCTCAGAAGTAAATTTTTTTCGCAACATATGTATAATTCTTCGTGTACTTTGCATACATAGAGGAAAGAAAAAAGGAAGAAGATGAAAGATAGGTAGAGATGAAGCTGAAAATAGGATAGAGTGAGAATTCTTTGTTATGAAGGTTAAGGAGTATGGATTTCATCAACCCCCAACCTACGTCTCTGCATGCGAGACACCTACTCCAACTTAAGCAAAAGCAAGTAAGATTTACTCTTTTGAAAAAGCAAAAAATGTATATGAATACATCTATTAACTAAGTTAAAAATAAGGATGATAATGTAATTACAATTAGTAAGAATGCTGCATTCTGTAAATATCATTCCGAATGAATCATTAAGCTATAGGGTAGGGTTATTTTATTTTATTTATTTATTTTTTTAATTTAGGTTCTGGTTCCGAGTAGGCTTCCCAGTTGTACACTCCTAATCAGAAATCAATCATTCTCACATTCATCCATATGTACCCCTTTTATTGAAAATCTGTCTAATATACGCATTAAATCTACGTGCATTAGTACATTACAGCAATTTACTCTGTCCCCATTACATCTAGAGCAATGTTATGCTTTCCAAAAAAAAAAAAAAATCCAAAAGTGTTTTTCAACACGTGGCAATGGGCCTAGTTAATTTTAGTTGGCTGATATTAAAGTGGTCATATTATTAAAATTGAAGAGGGTCTCAGTGCCACACGTGTTGAGAAATACTTGAGAAGAATAACATTACTCTTACATCTAATATCTCTTCTAAATTTGAGAACCAAAGTATTACTCAATATGTACAGAATTACTCGAACAGTTCATGAAAAATAATAAAATATGGTGATATAAAAGTGAGAATATGCCAATTATACTTCTAATATGGTGAATTACTGGTCGTGTGAACTCACAACATTAACATTTTCACTTCCAACTTTGGTTGTTTCATTTGTCTAAATTGTATATAGAGTGTTGATTAGATCATGCTTAGTTCTTATGCTATATTTTCTACTTCGTAATAGATGACAAGTTATAGATTTTGCCCCAATGAAAAGGTGATAACTTTGGGCAAAAAGATAAATATTATAGCGATATTTCACACATAAAATCAATTGTACACAGAATGGATATATATGTGGGTTCTAAGACTTGTCCTGTAATTGAAAAAAAAAAATCAAAAATCAAAAATTAAAAAACAAAAAGAGGGAATTGTAATTCTGTTGTTTGTTAATTTTGTGTAGTTTGGTAAGAGGTAAAGACGGATGTTTCGAGGGGGAACATAGATTGAAACGCTAAAGGTACGGTTTCTTGTTGAAATCAACAGCCAAAACATATGTGTTTCTTATAAAGTAGAGGACAAAGTATGCTTTTAACTTTGTTTTTCTTCTACTTCCCAATGTTGAGCACTCTTCTTGACTTTATATGGAGTGGAGGAGCAAGTATTTAAAAAAAAAAAGTTAGTGGAGTTGTAAGTATTTAAAAAAAAAAAAAAGAAGAAAAAGAAAGTATTCAGTGTGGTAAATCCCCACACCAGTCAATGCCTTACATATGAAAGGATGAGTGATGCTATGCATCTCAAATTATTATTATTATTACATTTGTTTATATATCCTTTAGTGTAGTGGTTTCGTACAAGAACATAAGTGTCGAGGTCAGGGGAGCGGGTGAGATTCGAACTCTGGTATGACTGTGGCATAGAGAGCCTTTATACCAATTAGGTTTTGCTTCCGAAATTTAATTCTCAAATCTAGTTCCTAAATGATTTGCTAGTCATATCACATGCATGGTGTGTTGTACCTTCGACCACTACCACAACATGACGTATAATTGTTAAAGTATATAAAAAACGAAATTGAAATTAAATTTGCAAGCATAGCATTACTCATACTTTTTTCAATGAGTAATGCTATCCTTCCCAAATTTTAATCTCAAATTTGGTTCCCGAATGCTTAATAAGTTGTACCACATGCAATTATGCAGTCCAACGATCATTGTCACATGATGTGACACAATTGTTAGAGCATTTGGGAATCAAATTTGGAATTCAAATTTGGGAAGTATAGCATTATTCGTAATACTACTATTTCCAAATTTACGTCCCAAATGTTATTCCAACACATTTGGCAGTGGACTCACTTGATTTTTTACTGGAGGGTGTCGACATGGTCTCATCATTATTGAAGGTGATCACATTGCCACATCTGTTGAAAATCATATTTAGGATACAAAATTTGGAAAACATGACATTTCTTTGACGCTTCTCCTAATATAATTGCACTACTCTAAGACTACACGTGTCCAATTAATGAAAATTGTGCCGTCACATAAGAATTTATAAATTTGAATGGACTAATTATTCGCAATTTTAAAATTAAAGTACTTTAATATAGAAATTAATGAAGTAATAAAAAAAATATAGAAATTAATGAGATCCCCCTTAAAAAGATGAGTAACTCTTTGGGCACATAAGAGTTACACAAAAAGTGTATACATAAATCATAATGTGTCTATCTCTCTCCTCTGTGGACCCCACAGTGTCAGTGGATCCCACAGTGTCAGTGGACCCTACCAGGAGAGAGATAGACACAAAAAGTTTATGTATACTCTTTTTGTGTAACTCTTATGTGCCCAAAGAGTTACTCTAAAAAGATATGCTGATTAGAGTAATTCTTAGAACACAAATTTCATACAACTTTCACACAACCTTCTTAAAAGATGTGTCTATCTTTCCCTTGTGATGTCACTGGACCACACAGTGACACAGGAGAGAGATAGACACATCTTTTAAGAAATTGTGTGAAAGTTGCATGAAAGTTGCGTCCCAAAAATTACCCTTAAGATTATATCATCTTAAGCAAACAGTGACCAAATGTGCATTTATTTTATTTTTTTTTATTAATATTTTTTTTCTCGACTAACAAATCAAATAATGGTTTTCTATATTAAATACTCTTGAAAATCGGAATGGTCTCATTCAAATTTATTTATTGTTTAGAGATAAGCTACTCATATATCAAAAATTTTTACATTTCATGTCCAAATTTTCTTAGATTATACAAGGCTTAATAGCACATTAATTAACTATCATGAACTACACAATATTTCTTTGCTTCCAAACGTGGCATAAGATAATTGGATAATAGCTTCTGGGAATATGTGTGGTTGATCACAGGAGAAAATTAACTCTCTTTAGACCTAATTCTGAAATATAACCATAATAACGAACAGTGCACGTGACTTCCACTCATCCACCTTGGTGGGGGTCAAAGTTGAGTGTGAAGTGTCCAAGACCAAAAGTCTGTCCTGTTCTGTAATCAGTTCAAACTAACAAAAATGCTTTAATTTCACCAAGTAAATATTGTTTGGACCATGTTGTAGTATTAAATTTGAGTTTATATCTACTACGTATTTAAAAGGTATCATCTCAAATTAATCGTTGCAAACAAGGGCCTTGTTTGTCACCTTTTGGTTCCTTATAATGCCCCCTTTCTTCACATTGTTTTTGGATTTCAACAACTCTTCCATTAACAAAACACCCAAAATCCTTGAGTATATTTTTACTAACAAATTGACCATTTTTCAGGCCATTTCTAGAGTGACTTGAGTTTATGCAAACATGTCATGTAATTCTATATCCATCTCCGGTGCCCCGGTGGGCACAGCACCCAAAGATATATTCAAAGAACACAAGAGTATTTGTAGATCTTTCTCCGGCAAAGACTTGTGTGACAGAGCCAAAATGAAGAGATCGTATTCGGATAACCATATATGCTGCTCTGTGAATCGCCTTTGCGCCTCATCGGCCCAACCCAAACTAAAAAATAGCCGTTCGATTGGACTCTTTAATTTCCATTTATCGGGTTCGATCATTCCAAGCTCTCTTCGGTCCTTTCTATTTGATCCCGAGACAAGTAAGGAGATGAATATAGAGGACAACTCATTGGAGAGTAACGAAGGGGAGATGGAGATGGAAATGGAATCTGAAAAGGGGAAGAAGAGAGCGAATTGGGTTGAGAGGCTGATGGAAGTTCGAAGTCATTGGAGAGAGAAACAACATAAGGATAACGACGTAGATGGTGATGATGGAGAGGGGAAGGAAGATTGTGACGGAGATGGAAACGAGGGAGGGTGTGAAGTGGATTATAGTGATGAAGAAGGAGAAGGAGAGATAGCCGTTGATCGCGAGTTTTTTTCGAGTTTGTTGGATCACGTGTCTTGGTCGGATGCTAAGCTTTTCTCGCAGCTCGCTTTCTTGTGTAATATTGCATATGTGATATCGGAGATCCAGGTATGTTTACCCACCACACACACACACACACACACACAACCCCCCCCCAAACACTTCAATTGGTATTTTTTTCACTAAAAGCATACATGTGATAGCAAATCCAGTGTTTCACCCCCCCCACCCCCCCCCCCCCCCCCCCCCCCCCCCCAAACACTTCAATTGGTATTTTTTTCACTAAAAGCATACATGTGATAGCAAATCCAGTGTTTCACGAAGACTTAGAATAGCAGTCCCTAAACTGTTGACAGCGTGACAATCATCAATAGGCCGTGCATGTCATTTTTTATAAACGAAGTGTTTTTCTTTTTTCTCCCCATATATAAGGCCTAACTCACCATTAGACTATCTTCATCATCTACACTAGAGGGGTCTGGAAAAGTAGGATGGGGTGGGGCGGAAACAACTTCAGTATTGTTTACAGGGTCTGGTTTGTGCTGTTTCCCACACATGAACAGTAAAAACAGTGTAAAATTATAATTTTGACCAAACTATTTTCACTGTTCATGTATGAAGAACAGAACAAACAAGACCTAATGAAGAGCACTAAAGTTTTTTCCGGGTGGGGCAAAGTACCAAGTTACCAACAAGAGGCTGAAGATTGTAGATTTCATGATTATAAATTCTAGATATAACCAGTCCTATATATACACGGCCAGCCAAGTTCGATAATAAATCAACATCACCCAAGTGGGATTTGTTGGTCCCAATTAACCTTTATTAGTGCAAAATAAATTCAGCCTTGAAATTTGGATCTAAGTCCCTTGAGGATTCATTTGGTTGTGGATTTGGATTGGAAAAAGGAAAAAAAGAAGAAGAAGAAAAGACAAATTCATTTCCCCAAGTTTTTTCCCCACGCTTCAATAGTAGAAATTTCTTCTTTTTTCAAAAAATAAAAATAAAAAATAAATAATGTATATATATATAGAGAGAGAGAGGGAGGGAGAGAGATCAAACATTGTAGGAAATCAAGAAAATAAGAAGAAAGTGACGTGAAATAAAGAAACATGATTATCTTTACTATCTTTTCCCTCACTATGATTATGTGGTGAAAATGAAAACTTTCAGCACTTAAGTTATGCACCACTTAATTGAAAAAGCAGTAAAAAATTCACTGAAAACTTTAAGTGAAAATTTTCTGCTGAAAAATAATCACTGAATACAGTCTATTTCGGTATTTGAAACACTGTTTTCAGTATTATAAAACCAATTGCTTTAAAATTCAGCACTGAATTTTCAATTTTATCAAACGGGCCCTAAATTTATGAACAAAGCGGAGCCCGGAGGGCTTTGGAAATATTTTATTACCAAGTTTGTTTCTTGGTCACAACAATCTAAGTGGCTCTTTAATAAATTCCCTTGAGTTTTTCATGTGAAATAAACTAACATCGTCTCATAAATATAGGCGAAGGATTTAAAAAGATACTATGGCATCAAGTTCGTAACATCTTCCTTGGAGAAGAAAGCCGAGGCAGCGGCACTCAAAGCCAAACTCGATGAGGACTCAACTCGTGTAACTGAAGAAACCTCCGAGGTTACCGAGTTGTCCAATTCAGAAAAAATCGAAAACTCGGAGCAAAAACCATTTATCCGTCCCGCTGCATATGAGATAGCAGCATCGGCGGCATCTTATGTTCAGTCTCGCACCAATGACCATTTGTCCAATCCCAGGCAAGATGGCAATGAAGTAAATTCACATGGCAGCGAAAATCAATCAAATGATGAGGAAGAGAGCTCTTATTCGTCCTCGCGAGTGTACAAGTCGGAGGTGGCTGCCTATGTGGCAGCATCGACAATGACAGCAGTGGTTGCTGCAGGGGAGAAAGAAAGAGAGGATGCAGCAAGAGACCTTCAATCGCTTCACTCCTCACCTTGCGATTGGTTTGTATGTGATGATACGAGTATATATACACGATGCTTCGTCATTCAGGTAATTTCTTCACTTGAATAACGCACATTGATTATTATCTATCGTGTAGATCTCCTCGTATGAAGATCCAATATTAAATGATGGTAAATTTGTAGTCTTATCTCATTCAGCCACTGTTTGGGAAGGATTAGAACGGTTTTGTGGTTCATCACTAAACTGGTTCTACATATTTAAGTGTTTCATTGGTTGGGTTCTAAAAGCTCTCTTTAAACAATTCTTCGTTAAAACAAACAAGATTCTGGTTTTCATAAAAGCAAGATCAAAAATTAGAATGCGGCCAAACTTGACCATATTAACGCATTCCCAAACAGGGCCTTGGTAACCTGATTTTGTAAAGTGCTTGATGTGCTAGTTGTTCTTGAATTGTAGGGGTCAGACTCCTTGGCGTCATGGCAAGCGAATCTCTTCTTTGAACCTACCAAATTCGAAGTAAGCATGGGAGCACAACTTTCCGAAGATTATTTTAGATTTGATCCAATCGAAGAACACAATCTCTAAGATTCGATTCACCTTTTTTGTAGGGGACAGATGTGCTTGTGCATAGAGGAATCTATGAAGCTGCAAAGGGAATATACGAGCAATTCATGCCCGAAATACTGGACCACTTGAATAGATACGGTGAACGAGCAAAACTTCAATTCACTGGTCATTCCCTCGGGGGAAGCCTCTCTCTTCTAGTCAACTTGATGCTATTATCTAGGAAAGTTGTTAAGCCGTCCGCTCTTTTACCGGTTGTCACTTTCGGATCACCATTTGTGTTCTGTGGAGGCCATAAGATCCTTGATGAGTTAGGGTTGGATGAGAGCCATGTTCATTGCGTGATAATGCATAGAGATATCGTCCCAAGAGCCTTCTCCTGCAACTACCCGAACCATGTGGCCCATGTTCTTAAGCGATTGAATGGCACATTTCGATCCCACCCTTGTCTAAATAAAAATGTAAGTACCATCATCATTACTCTAAAAAGTTTTAGCACTTAGTTTTGACTTTTAACACAAATTTATGAGATTATGTGACCACATGAACATTAGTACCCAATAGCAACCTTTTTTCTATTAATGCCTCCCAAGTCCACCAGTTAAACAACAAAACGATTATGATACCCCAATGTATTGCACAAATTCATTAGAAAAACGGTACAAGTCTAAAGACGCATTTGGAATTCACTATTTACAGTCGCATGACAATTTTTTGAATTTTTTATTTGTTAGTCCATTGACTATTTTCCAGGTATTATAGTCGTTTCAGCAGCAGTATACTTATTTGTTTCTTTCCATGCACTGTAGTCATTTTGGCTGTCCTCACAAATACAAAAATAGGATGTTTAGGGCCTTAGGGGCAGGGGCGGACTCAGGATTTTTGGTCCGGGGGCCTATATTATATGCTGCTCCCGAAACAAATTTTTTTGGATCTACCTATACATAATTATATGTAAAACAATAGAATTGTATGTAGAAAATTAGTTTAGCACCCCTAATTTTGGGTAAATAATGTAATTTTAGGGGGCCTATGTGTAAAACTTGTAAAATATTACATGTAAGTCTAGAATTTTCAAAACTACAGGGGGCTGTGCCTCAAACTTGTAAAACAATACATGTAAATCTAGAATTTTTAGAAGTCCAAGGAGGGCCTGTGTGAAATTTAGGAGGGTATATTTCCAAAATCTACAAATTATTATATGTAGTTTTGTAATTTCTAAAAATTCAGGGGGGGCTTGTGCCACCCTGAGCATTATGTGGGGTCCGCCCATGCTTAGGGGAGGTCACTAATATTTACCCATTTGTATCGTATATGTGTATACAAGTAAGAAAGTGAAACTTTGAATTAATAGAATGTTTTACATTAAGTTTTGTGTACTAATTATTCCCGTAACATGTTGCTTTTTTATGCAGAAATTGTTGTACTCTCCAATAGGCAAAATATTCATTCTCCAACCAGACGAAAACTCATCTCCTCCTCACCCTTTACTCCCACATGGCAGTGCCCTCTATGCCTTGAAAAGCAGTCAATATGGTTCCACCAAGAGTGCCCTTAGGGCCTTCCTAAACTCTCCCCACCCACTAGAGACCCTAAGCGACCCCACAGCCTATGGCTCGAGGGGTACGATCCTCAGAGACCACGACTCGAGCAACTATTTAAAGGCGGTGAATGGGGTTATAAGGCAAAAACAGAAAATTGGTGTCCGAAAAGTGAGAAGCCATAAGAGCCTTTTGTGGCCTCTATTAAGTTCACAATCTCCACATGCTTGGAGTCATGAAAATAATCTGGAAAACAATATGCTGGCGAGCAAAGAAGCGATTACAACCGTCTGATCTTCTCTGCATGCGGAAAACAAATCGATGACTATGATCATAAGAGCTCAAAAATTAAGAATGTTTCTCAAGAGTTTGAGTTTGGGATCTATTCTTTTCTCATCTGTTTGATCTATATTTTTTTTTTTTCTCTTCATGTGAATCTTTCTTTGTAGATATCCTTCTGTATCATTTGTCAGTCAAATATAATACAGTTGCTAACCCTGTTAATAAAATGTTAATATTACTGGACGTTCAAATGAGAAATTACTTTTCAAGCATGAAACATTTTCTGTGGCTGGTCTCTCTCTTTTTTTTTTTTTTTTTGGTCGGTAGTCACCACTTAATAGATCAATTGGCAAATTACATTGACATCCCTTGAACTTCGTGTATACTTTCTCTGTCCCATATATGAATCATCTTTCGAAATATTAACGATTTAAGGGCTTTGGTTTTGGTTTTCTTTCTTTTTTTAATACTTACCTGGATCCGACTAGATACACACACACCTCAAACACACGCACACCCCAGTCCCAATCCAACCCTAAAGCCCTACACTGGCCTATAGCAAAAGTCCAACAAGGGCCACTCATTCCGACTAAAAATTAACTAAGGGCAAGCAACTAGAATCCCTATGGGGATTCAAGCCTCTCCCTCTCTACTGGGAAGAGAGAGGTTATGCCAATTGAACTACAACTCGCTCGGCATTTAAGGACCCTTTTTGATTGATGTAGAGATTTCCAATTTTATGTTATTACCCTTCTTTAATGTTCAAAATTCCAGTGTTACATCAAATAAAAAGTTGGAGAGTTGTATATGATAAAAAGGTAAACTTGAAAAGTGTGTAATTAAATTACATAGATTTTCAAAGTTATAAACTCTTAAACTGGGACATTCAAAAAAACAAAACTCTTAATTTGGGATGAGAGTGTTGGATAAATATTGATTTTTGGGCATATATAAGGCCTAATAGAAGTGGAACGCACTTAGAGTTTGAGTGAGGTCCTTGTGATTTTGTATTCTCCTCCATGAGGAGATGAAGTTTGGATATTTACATATCCAAAAATATTATTGGATGAATAAGAAATTAATGCTCAAAGGTTGCCCCTTACAAGGAGTTGTTGAAATGAAAGAGGTTCACAACTTACCTTTTCCCACATAAGAAATTTACAAGGAGTTTTAAGTGTACTTATAAAGCTACTTCAAGCTATGGATTTGGGCCCCAAGGGGTACCCAGTTTTGTGGAAGGGGGAGGACCTAAGGTCCATTGGGTTTACTCCACACACACACGCCCTGGTTTAATGGCCCTGGTTTTCTTTCTTTTTTTGAATACTTACCTAGATCCGACTAGATACACACACACACCTCATACACACACACACACCCCAGCCCCAATCCAACCCTAAAACCCTACTATACTGGCCTACAGCAAAAGTCCAACAAGGGCCACTCATTCCGACTGAAAAATAACTAGGAGCAAGCAACTAGAATCCCTATGGGGATTCAAACCCTATCCCTCCCTACTGGGAAGAGAGGGGATATGCCAATTGGGTTAGAACCCGCTAGGCATTTAAGGCCCCTTATGATTGATGTAGAGATTTCCAATTTTATGTTATTACCCTTCTTTAATGTTCAAAATTCTAGTGTTACATCAAATAAAAAGTTGCTGAGTTGTATATGATAAAAATGTAAACTTGAAAAGTGTGTAATTAAATTAGGGGCAATTAGGACTTAATCCAATTTAAGGAAATAATAGTGGTTTTGGTATAACTAGCAAAAATATTTGAGATTAGGTCCACTCCTTTGTATTTTGACAAATCTATCCCTAATATTGGTCTACACCAAGTGTTTTACCCTCTGCACCTCCGGCAACCTTGCCTGACCTCCGGCGACCACCACCATCACCTCGCCTGACCCTTCAATGACCTTGCCTGACCTCCGGCGACCTCGCCTAAGCTCCGACGACCACCATCACAACTTTCCTTGCCTCCACCGACCACCACCACCACTAGTAGCGATCACCACCACAACCTCACCTTACTTTCGACAACCCATGACCTCACTTGATCGGCTTCCTTCACAACCAAACCATCAGAACAACATACAATGATCAGAAACATGTTTTCTCATATTATACCACCGAAAAGTTGTGAAATTTATCATAAAAAAGTTGTGAAATTTCTCAAAAAAAATCCATAACCTTAACACGATTTTTTTAGTAGAATTATTATTTTTTTTTTTAAAACTCATATCAACTTAATAGAGCATTCGCAACCTGGAAACAAACCAAATTAAAGCTACATTGATCCCAAATAAAAAAAAAAGTTGTGAAAATTTTTCATACAATGATCACAAAACAAATTTCTCAAACCACCGAAAAGTTGTGAAATTTCACAAAGTTCGTGAAAATTCACAGAAAAGTGAAAATGCTTGCTGTGCACTGGCTTGTGGTGATGTGGTGGTCCTGAATCTACTCGTGGTGGTCACGGTGGTGGTAGATCTGGTCGCAGTGGTGGTGGATCTGAAATTGGTGGTGGTCGGAGGAGACATATCTCCAAGCTTTATCCAACACTTCAATCTCTCTCTCCATTGCCTCTACTACTTGTTTCTCAACTGTAACTCTTTTCTGATCAGCCTCATTCTCAACATCACCTCCATTAACCAAATCATCCTCTAATTAGACCATCATCAGGCCGGGTTATGGTGGCGACGACGGTGATAGTGATCAGTGCTAAGAGAGAGAGAGAGAGAGAGAGAGAGAGAGAGAGAGATGGTCGATGTTGTGGTGGCGACGGAGGTGATGGTGGTCGGCAATGATAGTAGTTGGTGGTCCACTAAGAGAGAGAGAGAGAGAGAGAGAGAGAGAGAGAGAGAGAGAGAGGTGGTTGGTGGTCCACTGAGATAGAGAGAAATGGAAGAGAGAGAGAGAGAGAGAGAGAGAGAGAGAGAGAGAGAGAGAGAGAGATATGAAAATGAAAAATGCAAATGAGGGTAAAGTATGTCCAAAAAATATGTGGTCAACTGGTCAAAAGAGCTAATTCTAATACTCTTACTAAATAATGTCCTTATTACTAAAAAAAAGCTTCTCTTGTGTTTCATAACCAAATAATTCTCCTAATGTGTGATTTAATACCAAATTTATAATTAAATTACATAGATTTTCAAAGCTATAAACTCTTAAGCTGGGAAATAAAAAAAAAACAAAACTCTTAATTTGGGACAAGAGGAGTACTCTAGCCCCATCATTGGGCTTTGTTTGGTTCATGGATTCGATTGAGAAAAGAGAGGGGATAGGAAAGTGTGTTTGCAGAACGTTATTTCTGATTAGGTTATGTATTCTACAATTTTGTGAGATCGTGTTGTGAGCTTTCTTGCTTACAAAGTCATGATAAACTATTAAAATTTAGAAGAGACGAAAGAATGACATACTTCAATTTAGGATCGGTTACATGAACTAAATAATACTCGTATGTTAGGCAGACCTTAGGGTTGGTCGGAGAGTGGATGCTTAGTGATGATATCGAAAATTGGTAAGAAAGATGAAAAAGAGAGATATGGAGACATAATGAGTTTTATGTGGTTTGGCCCAGTTAATGAGGTGACCTACGTCCACGGGTGCGTCAGTGCGCTTCACTAGCAGATCACCGGCGGGCCTGGTAAGCCAACAATTGGGCGGCACTCCCAATAATACGCTTATAAGAAGACATAATATGGGCAAGGATTGGGTCTTACGAAGCATTTATATTAGGGACTTTCGGCCATAGCCTCTTCAAAATTAAAACACATGCTACTTTTCTTTATCGTATTAGACACTTTTTACACTCAAATTGCTATAACTTTTGTTATACAAGTCCGTTTTTCGTAAAATTCGATGTTATGAAATCAGGAAAATGAGATCTATCAAACGAGTTCAATATTGACCATAAAATACTAAGACAAAAAAAAACTAAACATCAAACAAATATGAAAAGTTGCATTTTTTCGCATACATATAATAAAACCATATTTCTTTTGTACAATTGGCACCATAGATGCATATATCTTAAAAAATTACATGAAATAAAAAAAATCACCCAAAAAACCCAAGAATTGATAAAATTGTGGTAGTTTAAAGTTGACGGATAATATTATCTGTTAGATTCACAGATAACAGATAATATTATCTGTAAGATAGGTAAAACCTCAAGATTAGGCTGCAACTTAACTTTTTTTCGTAAAATTTTCACGCCTATTGCGTAGATCTCAAAGAAATACATTAAATAAAAATAAAAAAAAAATTACCCAAAAAGCCCAAGAATTGATAAAGTTATGGTGGTTTAAAGTTGACAAATAATATTATCTTTTAGCGTAAACATATAATATTATATGTCTGAAAGATAAAAATGAAAGACGAAGTTCCAAGTTACTTTTTTTTGTACAACTTTCAAGTCCGATGCGTAAATCTCAAAGAAATAGATGAAATAAAAAAAAAAGAAAAAGAAAAAGAAAAAAATCACCCCAAGAGCCCAAGAATTGATGAAGTTATGGTGGTTTAAAGTTGACAAATAATATCAACTGTTTGTGTAAACAGATAATATTATCTGTTTGTGTTCTAAAAGATAAAAATGAAAAAACGAAGTTTCAAATTATTTTTTTTTGTACAACTTTCAAGTCCAATGTGTAGATCTCAAAGAAATGCATGAAATAAAAAAAAAAATCACCCAAAAAGCCCAAGAGTTGATAAAGTCATGGTGGTTTAAAATTGACAAATAATGTTATCTGTTAGTGTAAACAGATAATATTATATATCTGAAAGATAAAAATGAAAAATGAAGTTCCAAATTACTTTTTTTTTTTGTATAATTTTCAAGTCTAATGCGTAGATCTCGAAAAAATACATGATCTCAAAAAAAAAAAAAATCACCCAAAAAGGCCAAAAAACGAGTGAGTTATGATGATTTAAAATTCACAGATAATATAACATAATCTGTGAGCGGAGGGAGAGGCTTTTCACCAAATACGAAAAGTAGCGAGGGACTTTTCATAAAATTGCAAAAAAAAAGTGAGTTTATTTATTTATTAAAACACATAATTTTAAGGGGTCTATGACCTAATATCCCTTTTTATAACGGTTGAATTGCATATCCAATTTAGCTAAACAGTTCAAGATTGCCATATCCTCTATCCACATACATTGTATCACATCTAATTGGAAGTTTATCATATCTATGTTTGTGTTTTAAGTTAAAAAAAAAAAAAAAAAAAAAAAGGGGCAATTAGGACTTAATCCAATTTAAGGAAAGTATAGTGGTTTTGGTATAACTAGCAAAAATATTTGAGATTAGGTCCACTCCTTTGTATTTTGACAAATCTATCCATAATATTGGTCTACACCAAGTGTTTTACCCTCTGCACCTCCGGCGACCTCGCCTGACCTCCGGCGACCACCACCATCACCTCGCCTGAACTTCAATGACCTTGCCTGACCTCCGGCGACCTCGCCTAAGCTCCGACGACCACCATCACAACCTTCCTTGCCTCCACCGACCACCTTCACCACCACCACCACTAGTAGCGATCACCACCACAACCTCACCTTACTTCCGACGACCACCATGACCTCACTTGATCGACCTCCTTCACAACCAAACCATCATATCAACATACAATGATCAGAAACATGCTTTCTCATATCATACCACCGAAAAGTTGTGAAATTTATCATAAAAAAAGTTGTGAAATTTCTCAAAAAAATCCATAACCTTAACACGATTTTTTCAGTAGAATTTATTTTTTGAAAACTCAGATCAACTTAATAGAGCATTCACAATCTGGAAACAAACCAAATTAAAGCTACATTGATCCCCCCAAAAAAAAAAATTGTGAAAATTTTTCATACAATGATCACAAAACAAATTTCTCAAACCACCAAAAAGTTGTGAAATTTCACAAAGTTCGTGAAAATTCACAGAAAAGTGAAAATGCTTGTTGTGCACTGGCTTGTGGTGATGTGGTGGTCCTGAATCTGCTCGTGGTGGTCCCAGTGGTGGTAGATCTGGTCGTAGTGGTGGTGGATATGAAATTGGTGGTGGTCGGAGGAGACATATCTCCAAGCTTTATCCAACACTTCACTCTCTCTCTCTCCATTGCCTCTACTACTTGTTTCTCAACTATGGTCATGGTGGTCCCGATGGTGATAGATTTGGTCGCAGTGGTTGTGGATCTAAAATTGGTGTTGGTCAGAGGAGACAAATCTCATCAGGCCGAATATGCGACCGGCGTTAGCAATAGTGGCGACGACGGTGGTGGTGGTTGGTGGTGAGAGAGAGAGAGAGAAAGAGTGAGGTGGTCGATGTAGTGGTGGCGATGGAGGTGGTGGTGGTCGATGGTCACTGCTGAGAGAGAGAGAGAGAGATGGAAGAGAGAGAGAGGGATGAAAATGAATAAGAATCTGTTAAAACAGATTCCTTGCAAGCATGAACTGTTCACTGTATATTTTTACTTTGTGTGCTATTACCAAATACATTTCATAAACAAGGATTTAACACCAAATTTCTAATAAAAAAAAGCTTAATTTCATATACCGATATACGCATATATAGACAATTTTGTGTGTATATGCATATAGAAATTTGTCACTGTACATGACACTAATTAGTACATGTTAGATTAAACAATCAATTAGATTTTATCTCACTTCTAATGTCAAATAAATTATGTTGTACTCTGATCGTCACAACTGTACGACTTTTTGCTAGTCCTACAATAATAAATAATAAAGAGATCACATTGAGTACATGGTCACATAAAATAATTTCTTCGTTAGTATACGTATAATATACAACAAAAATCAATCACACAATTAGGTTGGAAAGCTTGATATAATTACCTGTGTGTAGCTAATTGCATCATTAGGTGACTAAGAATTCACCATTTGACCTCCTAACCCTCTTTTCCTACTACTGCAGTTTGTTTCTTTTTAATATCTTTAAAAATTTATCATAAGCCTGGTCCGCCAATGGCCCAAGCCCGTCAACCGCCCGCCCGCCCACCACCAATCAGGCCGGGCGGGCCATTTTTCCATACCTACTCTCTCTCTCTCTATCACTCTCTCTCTCGTTGTGGCCCTTTTGGGGCTGACAAATGCACAGAGTGCACAGCCAGCCCTAAACTTTCCTTCCTCCATTCGAAACCAGCCCCCTCAACAACCTCGCCTTTACTTCTCCAATCCGAAACCCTAACATCTCTTCTCCTACAAATTCGAAAGCTCAAGTGAGTCAAGAGCTTGTCTTCTCTTACCAATTACAATACGGTATCTCTCTCTCTCTCTATATATATATGGATGTAGATAATTGTATATATTGTTGTTATTGTTGTTCTATAAAGGACATATGTTATGAGTGTGAAATGTGAGATCTTTTTTTTTTTTTTTTTGAATTTTTTTTTTCTCATTTTCTTGAATTAGTCTAGTCAGATTATGTAAATGAGGGAAAATAAAATAACATTACCATGAAATACTATATCTGCTGTACAAGAGAGTGGTATTTACAAAACTCTTTGAAGACCCTTCATGCTTCTATTTACTTGGTGAGAGAAAGGGAAAAAAAGAGAGTAATATTTGGGACACAAGCTCACACAACTTTTTCTAAATAACTTAAAAGATGTGTCTATCTCTCTCCTGTGTCACTGTGGGTCGAGTGACATTACAAGAGAGGATTAGACACATCTTTTGGGAAGGATGTGGAAAAGTTGTGTCCCAAGTATTACTCAAAAAAAAAAAAAAAGAGGCATGAAGAACAATTGATTGTGGGCAGTGTTAAGAAAATAATTGGTGTGAAAAAATGGTGCAGTGGAACAACTTAGTTCTACATGTTGGCTGCTACTCATTTGTCTTTTTCTTTCTTTGGTAAGAAAGGAAATTAAAGCAACTAGAGCTAGCTCCCATGAGGGAAGCAAGTCCCAACAGTGTCCGCCATCAGAGGCGTGCATAGTTCCCTAATTGGATAATCTAACAAAATAAAAGGAGTAAGTTGTTCCGCCTCTAAATTAGCAAGACAGGTTCGCACATTGATTTCCTTCTCTCTTAATATGGGTGATATTACCCTTACATATTTTTAGCAAAATCCTAAAGTCTTCAATGATCGCCCTTAGAGGATGATTTCTCTCCATCATTTGGATAAGTTGGCAAGCAGTGAGAGTCAGTTTCCACTGTAATGCCTTCCATTCCCTCTCTCTAAGCTAGGGTGAGCCCCTTTATGATGCTGTCAAGTTCTGCAAAGAGGCTTGTGCAGTGGCCAATTTACCGTAGTATCCTACCTTCCATCTTCCTTGATCGTCTCTAATGAGTCCTCCGATTCCTCCTCTGTCTGGGTTTCCTTAGCTGCTTCCATCGGTGTTTAGCTTGAGTAAGCCTGCATTAGGAGGGAACCACCGAATAAGTTCCATACTTTGATTAGCATAGGAGGTATCTTCCCTCTTGAAAGCTTTCAAGATCTCTGAGTCTAGATCTTTAGTCATTTTGGCAAGTTGCCTCTCAGGGGTAGAGTTTCCCTTGAAAACAAGATTGTTTTTGTCTTTCCATAGAAGCATGTTCCTGCAATGAAGACAATATCATTAAACAAATTCAATGAGCATTTTTTTTCATCTTTCATTCTATGCTGGATCCATTGTTCAATATTAAGGCTAAGATTATTTGGGTCAGCAGCCCGGGGGAGGATGAGATTCCATAGGGGGCGAGCTTTTGGGTACTCCCTAAAAATATGGATGGAGTCCAGTGGGAATATCTCTAACAAGTAGAATCAGCAGTTTTATTCCTAGAGCAATGAAGATTTTTGGAAGGAAGCCTTTCGAGGAGGCATTTCCAAATAAAATACTTTAGTTTGTTGGGAACTTTCCATTTCCAGAGATCTTTCCAAATATTGTTACTGGGAAGGGAATAGATCTCACTTATCAATTCTGAGGCACTTTTGGAGCTATACCTGCCATTATTGTTAAAGGACCAAGACGGAAAGTCATCAAGAACCTTGAAGTTCTTTTGGTTGGGGGGGGGGGGTTTGGATACGGGTGTGTGTGGAGAGGTATTAAGAATATCCCTTTTCCCTTCTTCAGTAAACCATTGCTGAATATTATCTAGGTTCCAAGTGCCATTATCCGCAATGATATCTTTAACCAAAAGGTCCAGGGGGTCACTAGAGGGATTAGGAGTAGGATACCACCGATGTTTCCAGATATTGATCTTACCACCGTTCCCAACAATCCATTTAGTTCCCTCTTGAAGCTTGTTTTTATTACACATTATTCCTTTCAAGGTGTTAGACACAATGTTCTAAAAATTGCTAGGAGCTAGTAGGGTGGCTGAGGGGGGACCTAGCACCTAGGAGCCTAGGCTGATTTTTTTTTCTATAAAATTAATTATATAATAGATATATATACCAGTTATGTGGTGTTATTTACGAATAATTATAGATTTGGGGTCCAAATAATAGATCTATATAGAGGTTTTGTGGTGTTTTTTGGAAATAAGTAAATATTATGAGAAGGTTTTTAATATTTTAAAAACTATTAGGGATCTATTAATAGTTAACTTCAACATTAAGTGTATATATATACACTAATGTTGGACGTAACCATGAGAGTAATTTTTTTCCCTTCTTATTTTAACAAAATTACAATCTCACACTGGCCTGCCTAATCTCGCCTAGACCCCCGCCTAATATGTTGGGCTATTTTTCGAACGCCTAGGAAAAAATCCAGGTGTCGGGGCACCGACTAGCGCCTAGGTGCCTCCTAGGCCGATTTTTAGAACACTGGTTAGACATTATTTACCTGTCCTTCCACTCAGTTTGAGGGCTGCCTTTAAGGTATTTCGCAATCATCACCTTCGACTAGAGGGGAACACATTCCTACCAAAATTTCCCAGCATGGTAAGATTGTTCTCATGGCTTTTCCGAAAGCCCGAACCTATTTGAAGCTTGCCCAGGCACAGGGGTGGAGCCAGAAATTTTGGTCAGGGGGGGCCTAAGCCACACGGGGGTTCGGGGGCAGCGCCCCCGAGGCAATTTTTTTGGGGTCTATTTATGCATAATTGGCGATTTTTTTAGGGGCTACTTGTATATAATTACGATTTTTATGGGATATGCTTATAATATGAGTCTATTTGGAGACATGTAAATATTGTATAGTGTGTTTCAAAATTCTAGGGGGGACTATTTCTAAAACGTATAAAATTCTCACACTAAAAGTGTAATTTTCAAAATTCTAGGCGCATTTCCTTTAAGTTGTATGTACATGTAAATCAATATACATGTAGTTGATGGCATTAAATTAGGCATTTAACCCCTTTGAGAGGCCTAAACATAAGTTGAGGGGGGGCCTAAACATAAGTTAAGGGGGGTTTAAATGTAAAACCTATAACAAATGTAGGGTAAAATTTTTCTTCCCAAAAAGTGAGTGGGGGCACGTGCCCCCACTGGCCCTGGAATACCTCCGCCCCTGCCTAGGCAGACTTTATCCCGTTTAACAAGGTGTAATAACTTCCTGTGGGCCTGGTCACCCCCAAAGGAAATCTCTATTCAAACGATCAAGGCTCTGGCAAGTAGACATAGGGAGAAGCATAGTATGCCACAAATGATTGGGAATTGCTTCAATAGTGGATTTGATGAGGGTATCCCTTCACGTTAGGGATAACATTTGGGTTTTCCAGCTGGAGAGTTTCCTTCTGATCTTATTAATGGTCCCATTAATGTGAGCCTTAGAAACTCTACCATGGATAAAGGGAACACCCAAATATTTCCCTAAATCATTAGTTTTCACAATTCCTCTTTTTCTGGTAATAGCATTAACAATATTACCATTAGTGTTTTGGAGGAAAAATACGAGATTTGGCAATACTCACCCTCTGCCAGACAAAGCACAAAAACAATCCAGGGTTTCCATTATAATGTCAGAATTCTTTTCGGTAGCTTCGGCAAAGAGGATAATATGATTAATATCATTAGCAGAAAAAAGGTGTGAGACTTGTGGCCCTCTCATAGAAAGCTTTAGGGCCAATCCAATTTTTAGGCTTAATACTGTTAAGAGAGAGAGAGAGTTTAGCACAATATAACTGGACACTATCTGGACATATGTATCTGGACTAGTATATTCTTATAACCCCCCTCAAACTTAATGTGGTAAGATGGAGATCGGCTTGAGTTTGGAAACCAAATCCTGATGACGATCCGGTAGATGAGCTTTATTGAAAATATCAGCAGTCTGATCAGCGGAAGAAATGGAAGGAAGGATAATGGTGCCATGAGTGAGATGATGACGTGCAAAATGATAATAATGAATGACAGCTTGATCGGGCGGCACCAGCGATGGGAAACAGTAGAGGCTGCAGCGAAAGGCGAGACTGAGCGATCCAACAAAGAGGGCGTTGGCCGGAACTAGACAGAAAACACCAGCACGATAGCGTCGAGTTAGGCTTAGAGAACCAACAATAGAAACATTGACTGGAAACTGACCAGGTTACACCGGCATGATAACATCGCGTTGAGGCGGTGGTGATGGCATCCAGTCAGAGGCCGAGGAGGATGCTAGATGGAGAAGGTGGTGGCAACAGTCAGTGGTCCAGCGAGCAGAGGAAGCTGGACAGAGGTGGCAGGTGGTCCGACGGTGGAAGGAGCCAGACGTAGTGAGTGGTGGCAACGGTCGCAGCCACGGTAATTAGCAAGATAGAGGGAGTACTGGTAATGGTCGGTGGTTCGGGCAGAGGCGAGGTGAGCCGGGTGGAGGCGAGGTGGTAGCTATCAGTAGTCCGGTGACGGAGGGAGCCAGACTGCAAAAGTGGCGGTGCGGCTAGAGGTTCGGCGGCAAAGGGACCCCGGACGAGAATGTGGCATCAGGTATGGTACATCTAAAAAATGGCTATGAAATAATGGACTCCCAGAGTGTTTCAAGAACAAAATTCTAGTTTGCTTTTCACTACCCAACATTTCTTGGAAGCTGTTAGAATATAATAGTCCAGATACATTATGTTCAGATACATTGTACTACTATTGTCCAAATACATTGTGCTACTAGTGTACTACCCTAGTCAGCTTGCCTATAAATAGGCTCCTTGTTCTTTTGTAAACTTACACTATTCAATACATACAATTCTTCTCTCTCTCTCTCTTTGATGGGGAACAAAAGGAGCTATTTGTAATAAATGTGTTTGATCCGGGAGGATATATAATTATTTATGTAGTTTAGTAAGTTTTATTTAGGCAATAATTAGCTTAGGAATAAATATCGATTAGGTATATTATGTATTAGGAAGTTTTTATTATGGTATAATCATCTTTAGGAAATTCTATCTATTTTGAAGTTTCTAGGAAGTTTGCCTAATTTAGGACTCTTTATTTCTCTTATAAATAAGGTGCTAAGTGCATTGTAAAAGGACAGTTGATGATGAATAAAAATTATGATATTTGATTGCACATGGATGCCTTCAAGTTCATGCAAGCTCTAGGTACAGGGATACCGAGGGTGCTTGAGGTACAGGGATACCAAGGGTTCTTTCCTATTCTTTCTTCTTTCATTTTTCCATCAATATTCAATCTCTCAGAATTGTCCTGCGTCAAATTTGGTATGAGATCTCAAGAGCGATTCATCTACCAACCAAACAAGCCCTAATCCCCACTACAATCATCTTGACAGCAACCATGAGCTAACCCCTTCCATCACCAGTCGACCCAATCACAAACCTCATCATCATAATCGCGATCTGCTTTGAACCCAAAAAAGAAACTCTAACCAAACAGGCCCCTACAAACAGTTCATATTCATTCCCACGCAAGGCAGCTGAGATCCAAAACCCTCGCACAAACGCTAAACCCAAACAGCCCCCACATTTGCAGATCATGACATGCAGCAGCCCTCGCAAGCGCTCGAAACCCTAGCTCGCGATCAGTGCAACCTGAAATTCCCAAGCCAAGAAATCTCTGTGCGCAATCCCACTTTGAGGTTTCTGTTACTGCTCTATTTTATTTTCTAGGGTTGGGTATGGGTAGCTTTGTTTCTCTAACCAGCCCATTTCTTTCAATTTAAACCCAAGCCCAAGCAGGCCCATATCTCCTCCATTCTTTTTTTTTTTTTTCCACAGACCTACCCAGCAGCCGCAGCCACATATTGTTATTAGCACCTTCTCTTACGAAAGTCCCTTTTATAACCCACACCCCAACTACCTTAAAACAAACAGATCAAAGCCCATTGTCTAGTAACCAAGAAAAAGAAAAAAAAAAGAGCAGCACACCCACGAAAAAAAAGGAAAAAAAAAAAGAAAGAGAGATTAGAGAACAAAAAAAAACAAAAAAATAGTGGAGAAAAAAAGAAAAGGAAATAGTGAAAATTTCTCTTTTTGTTACAGTTGTACCAAGACTACACAATCCTTTCCAAGCCGCCGAAAATCGTCTCGTGCAACATCGGGCTCAGTGATTCGTCCAGAGTCTTCACTTTTGGGGTACACGCATTCCTCTGAAAATTTTTATTAGTACCTCATTTATATGACGAGTCACTAATTTTGCACATAAAGGTCCTTTTAATCGTACTAATAATGTCTTGTTATTATGAGTCATGCACCGTTTACCCAAGTCTCTAGTACCTTTCTTACAGTCGTCCAATGCCCAAATATAGGTTGTAAACTTGTTATTGACGAAAGATTTCCCATGAATGTGATTTCAGAGTCCGTCATTAACAGACTTAACCTTCCGATTTCTCAGCGCTTACTGCCGTATAAGGTAGTCTTGGACGATCATTCTACTTTTTATGTCACTCAACGATGTTTAATACCAATCCGAATGGATAACCTATACTATGAAAATATCTGGTGTGACATCTTGCCTGTTAATGTGGGTGTGAGTCATATTCTTCTTGGTCGTTGGATTGTTGACTATAATGTGACAAAAGTAGATAATTGCTACTGCTTTGTACATAATGATAAGAGAATTTTGCTAAAGCCTGGAAAGCGTAAGATCACTTCTAACATTTCTCCTAAACCCAGCTCCACCTCTACAAATGACCTAGCAAAACTCCTTCAGGAATTGTCTGTCAAACTCGAGCGAACAAATGCTCAAACTGACCAAACAAACACTCGGTGTGAACCCGTTGATGTGAACACGCCAATCCACCACTTGCGGTCACTAAGGTGTCTATAGATTGTCGTGACGAGACACCCAACGATAAACAGGATGATAAGCCACTTGTTAACGATGTTCCAAATGAACTTGCTATCATCCCAAGTCTTCCAGTGCCTGTCCCTTTGCTTCCATACTCTCCTCCACCATTGAACTCTCTAATCAAAACGGAGACTGTGATCCTTGTTTCTCCACCTACTCCACCATCTAATTATGTTTGTAGTGACCCTCTAAAAGACCTAAATGCAAATTTATTTGACTTGTCACTAAATATGGTTACTAATTTGAATTTTCATATGGAGTTTGTGTTGTCTCCCTTTACTTCCTCAGCAGGTGTTTCAATTGGAGTGGTGCTTTCAATAGGCTTGGATCTACCATTCACACATTTCCAGAAAGTTGGCCATAGTCTTCTTGTTACTGATTCTTCCCAGCATAACAGCCATTCTAACTCGCCGGAGTCGAGTTCTTTTCAGAGGGGGAGAAATGATGGGGAACAAAAGGAGCTATTTGTAATAAATGTGTTTGATCCAGGAGGATTTATAATTATTTATGTAGTTTGGTAAGTTTATTTAGGCAATAATTATCTTAGGAATAAATATCAATTAGGTATATTATGTATTAGATAGTTTTTATTATGGTATAATCATCTTTAGGAAATTCTATCTATTTTGAAGTTTCTAGGAAGTTTGCCTAATTTAGGACTCTTTATTTCTCTTATAAATAAGGTGCTAAGTGCATTGTAAAAGGATAGTTGATGATGAATAAAAATTATGATATTTGATTACCCAGGGATGCCTTCAAGTTCTTGCAAGCTCTAGGTACAGGGATACCTAGGGTGCCTGAGGTACAGAGATACCAAGGGTTCTTTCCTATTCTTTCTTCTTCCTTCCTTCATTTTTCCATCAATATTCAATCTCTTAGAATTGTCCTGCGTCACTCTCTTAAGATGGTATCAGAGCTATAAGCTTTTGGTGGCCTCTTCCTCCTCCCGGTGACCTCTCAAGAGAAAAGTATTGTCTGTGGTTGCATACTATTAGTGAACCGTCCACATCAAAAATACTTCTAGTGGTAGCCTCTTCGTAGTGGCCAACTCGGCTGGTGGGACACAACTGCCTGCCAAACCACCACCCGGCCGCTTCCATTGCTTGGATGCTACATCCTCGTCCGGGATCCCTCTACTGCCGAACCTCCAACCAAAGTTATTTAAGGCTCACTGAGGTGCAAATGTCTCCTGGAGCCTAGGCGCAAGAAGAGTGCGAGCCTAAGCGAAGCGAGAGGTACTTTTAAACAAATGTCAAGTAAATACACCTAATCAAACATAAATAACTCAAAAATTAACATATACAAGTTAAAAAGATACTAAATCATCAATAATGAACACTTTGGCCTATAAGCTCAATTGGTTAGAGCATTGTACGAAAGTGCAAAGGTTGTAGGTTCGAATCCTACATAGGCCACATTGAAGAGAAAGAACAAAAAGATGCATTTCCACACTCTTAAAAGTGAAATATAACATTCAATAACTCATGCACATGACTAAGCAAGTCAACCACATATCTAGTTAGCAAAAATACAATAATAATAGCAATAATAATAATACTAATACTAATAATATCCCAATAATGTATAGTCTAAACTTCGAATATGAATGATCTCTAGAATCTTAATTTTTCAATCATCCTCCTCATCAAGAAATGTCTCATCATCATCTTCGCCATCATTGGATTTGTAACCTTCATCATCTTCCTCTTCGGTCTCTTCTGAAGTGGCCTATTCCTCATCATCTAAAGCTATAACCGGTTTAGAGGTTGGAGTAGTTGCTCTGGCTCTTGTTGTTGATCTATTACTTGAACTTGCTGTTGTATTAAATCTTTGCTCTCCAGCCCCTGAAGGTCTAGAAATGTCACCCCACATCAGCAAATCATCAGCATACGCGCGATCATCTTCAGCATCTTCATCCACCCTTCCATCCTTCCTCCCATTCAACCACTCATTATTATCATCTATATGGGATCAATGGTGCTACTCAAACTGTACCGCCGCCTCAAAGCTCGGTTGTACTTAACAAATACCAAGTCATTCAACCGTTGTTGTGCTAGCCTATTTCTCTTCTTGCTATGAATCTGCGAGAAATCATTGTCAACTAATTAGCTTTGTACTTTTTTCATTTGAAGGTGTTCAAAAATTAAAGCACTTACATGTTCAAAGACACTCCAATTTCGTTCACAACCTGATGCACTACAAGTTAGGCTAAGAATTTTGATTGCAAATTTCTGCAAATCTGGAGTTGCAGATCCATAAACAGCCACCACTCAGCGGTTAAGAATAATTAGTTAGTGACCTTTTAGGAATTTCATAAGAAATAATGATTTCACAAAAGATTTGCTTTAACCCGGAGACTTTGTCTTTCTTTTTGTAATAGACAAGGGTAGTCCAAAGACATTGTTAGCCCTCTTATATGCTGACAATTCCTCACCGATTTTGTCTTGTATGTCTATTCTTGGAACCAACCTTTCTAGGCATTTATACAAACCTATCATCACTTCTCTATCTTGCTTATTGTTAGGGTTTGAATAAAAGAATTCTGGGTTTAAGAAGTTCCCAGCTGCATGTAAAGGATGATGAAGCTGGCAATTCCACCTTTTATCTATAATTTCAAAGATTTCATTGTACTTATCCTCATTGCCTCCGAAAGATTTAGCAATAGCTTCTTTAGCTGTATCCATGGCCTCTTAAATATATCCCATTGCTGGCTTTTTCTCCCCATCAACCAGTCGAAGTACACGAACAAGGGGACTGGTGATCTTAAGGGTGAAAACAATGTGATTCCAAAACGATGACATATAAACAGTTTGGGCTGCGGTCTTACCCTTTTAGTCCTTTGCCCATTGACAACTTGTCCACTTTCTAAAGTGGACGTCTTCCTCAAGTTGTCTTTTTGACGATGAATGATTGCAAGTGTAAGATTTGCAGTGGCAAATCGAGTAACAGCTGGTCTCACCAATTATCTGTCCTGTGAACTGCCTCATCATGTTCACTACACTTGGACGACCATATATAAAACCTCTGAGTGCCATGGCCCTTTGTAATGCTTTTTTGATGTTAGGAATCTTCCCTATGTCTTTCAACATCAAATCAATACAATGTGCAGCACTTGAAGTCCAGTATAGATGTTGACGTTTAGCTTCCAACAATCTCCCTATTGAAAATAAGATTTCTAAGTTCATTAACACATCAAATCAAAAGCAAAATACCACACAATTTAAAAGCAATTTTAACAAATCGTACTGGCCATCACATAATTTGATGTGTTGTTGTGATGACTTGAACAACATTGCTTTCTCCAATGCATTCCACCCAACTATCAAGTAAATGAAACACCTTCTCCCCAGTCTTGCTGTAAGAAGAAGCATCAATCGATTCAATGAACATAATTCCTTGAGGAGAATTTACAAGGAAGTTCAACAAGGTCCTTTCAGTGATGCCCTTCCATTCATCGGACATAATGGAGCAACCATATTTTTCCCACTCCTCGTTTTGCTTCATTGTATCACACGTATGAGTTACCTCCTTTTTCAAAAGAGGCACCCGAACCTCATGGTAGCTAGGTGGCTTAATCCCGTGGACCTTAATGTCCTACGGCTTCCATCGCCACTCTAAAACTATCGTAATTCATGACATTAAAGGGTATCCCGGCTTCATAACTTGAACAACATTGCTTTCTCCAATGCATTCCACCCAACTATCAAGTAAATGAAACACCTTCTCCCCAGTCTTGCTGTAAGAAGAAGCATCAATCGATTCAATGAACATAATTCCTTGAGGAGAATTTACAAGGAAGTTCAACAAGGTCCTTTCAGTGATGCCCTTCCATTCATCGGGCATAATGGAGCAACCATATTTTTCCCACTCCTCGTTTTGCTTCATTGTATCACACGTATGAGTTACCTCCTTTTTCAAAAGAGGCACCCGAACCTCATGGTAGCTAGGTGGCTTAATCCCGTGGACCTTAATGTCCTACGGCTTCCATCGCCACTCTAAAACTATCGTAATTCATGACATTAAAGGGTATCCCGGCTTCATACATCCACCTCGCTATATATTGGCATGCCTTTTTCTCTTGCCTCTTTTTAATAGGCATCACTGATAGTAGTTTGCTTCCACTTCCCATCCTTTCTTCTTTGAACAAGCTCTGGATCAGGGGTTAAAAAGGCATCCATTGGACCCTTTGTTCTTGGTCTCTTCAATTTGTTGGACATTGTTGCACTTCTCTTGGATTGAACCTCAAGCTCTTCCACACCATCCTCATCTTCACCAAGATATATTTTATCAAAATCAGGCAACAAATTCAAATTTTCTTTCTTCTCCTTCTTACTAGACATATACTCAATAATTTCTTCTTTAACATGCGCTGGACATTTTTTACGAGGCTTTGCATTCCGATGTTCTCCGGTTATATGTTGTTTGGCCCGGTATACACCTCCATTTGTCACCTTCCCATAAAAGTTGCAAGTAAATTTATTTCTGTCCGCCAGATCTTGTAAAGCATACTTATATGCAGGATCTTGCTTCGAACTTACACTACCACCACTCTCCATTTTTCTATATGTAAGAGACAAATTATAAATTGAAAATCAATATTCAAGCTAATTGTAAGAGACAAACTATCAATACATGTTCATAATCTGTTATTACATTTCACTAAATTAATTTTTATGTATTTCATTTTTCGGTACAAGGGATTTGAGAATTAGAAAACTATTAATCAACAATCAAATTAGCATCTAAGATAATAAGAATACAAAAATCAGAAGGTAAAAATAATAAAAATAAAAACTTCATGTAAGATAATATAAAGAGTATAAGACAGAAGAAATAAGAAGGGAAACCACCCAAAAAAAAAAACAGAGTTCTCAGACTGTCCGAGAGAGAAGAGCCTCGGGGGGGTGGGTGAGGAGAAGGAGAAGGAGAAGAAGAAGAAGAAGGAAAAAAAAGGAACTAGGGCTCGTTGGTTCGAGAAGAAGGAAGAAAGAAGAGAATAATCAAGAAAAAGACGTAACGGTGAGTTGATCTTCTCTTGAATTTGCTGGCTGGTTGGATGCAAATATAATTTTGCAATAACAAGAGGAGTTTAGAGAAATCAAGAAGAACTAGGTTTTGGGAAGATAGACTCCATTACTGAGCTTCAAGCTCACTTGGTTTACAAACCAGTATCAAATACAAAATTATCCCAAACTGATTTACCCTAACCCTAGCCTACTATTTATAGCCTATTTAACCCTTGCTAGTGTCACATGCTTGTGACCAAACCAAAATAGCAACTAAATGAAATATTACAAGCTAAGTACAATTATTATAATATAAAGTACTACAAATTACTGCATCAGACTCTCCCTCTAAAAGAAATTTGTCCTCAATTTTAAGAATTAGCTTTCTTAATTGCATTTCAGCGGTGGCTTTCCTCTTGATATTAATCTTGGAAAACATTGTGATTGCCACTCCTTGTTCATTTGTATCTTAAACTCTCGAGATAGGAAATAACACGTATGTTTGATCTTCAAATTGCGAACTCGATGTCTTGGCCGTAACACTTTCCATAGATTCATCAACTTCACATCCCTCCTCAATCCCATGATCACAGAACTTAATTTCATACTCATCATCCCATGTAGGCAACTTGAAGGCGTCACTTTTAACAAACCCCTAAACAAAAGCTTCCAATTCAACCGTAGTCTCGTCCTCAATACAAAAGGTATCTCCAAGAGTATTAATGACATTTTCATCTAAATTCTCACTTTCATAGTCATCGGCCTCTTTACAACTTGTTGAAGCAACCTCATTCTTCTTTGGAGATCAAAGTTCAATAAAGTCAACTTCCTTGCCCTCAAATCCGCTATCAACACAATCATCAAATATTGGACCCTGGTCCAATTCCTTGTCATATACTTCACCTTGGTTTTCTTCACACGCACTTTCATAACAAAATCATATTTTGGTTCCTCACATAATTCCTTGGCATCTTCTTGGTTTAGTTTTTCTTCAAACTCACTTTCATACAAACCATCAAATATGGGCTCTTCCTCCAAGTAGTCATATCAAATGTTGGCTCACCATTAAGGTCCAACTTAAAAGATTGGTGTGTTAACTCCACACTTTTAGTTGGAAAGCCATTCACGTGTAAAAATTTTCTTTCCAACTTCTTCCTCATTGTGTACCAATCCTTAATTTTAGGCTTGGCTTGCCTTTTCTCTTCTAAGGATCTTAATTTGCTTCCACCACTCCGCAACGCTTCCTTTCAAACATTTCTCCACTAATTTCACTTTCGTTTCTTCAACGGTATTATAGAAATTGAATATTGCTTCAACTTCATCTCTACCCAATCAACAAATTCTGATTCATCACCGTAGAATTTCAGAATTTGATATCTGGCATAAAAAGGTTGCAAATGATTTACCCTAAGTGTTAAGGTAGTAATTCGCCTTCTTAAGTCAACCAATTCTTGTTGGGTACCCATAGGCCCCGTGGGATAAGCTAAATCAAATTCAACTTCATCCGCAAAATACATGGCATTTCCTCACCCTCTACTTGTTCTTTCTCTTCCTTTTTGAGCCATAACAACTCACAATCAATATGATATCAAAGTTCAGGAAAAGAGAATCGAATCTCCAGCCCACAAGTCTATACCAAACCAATCAATGGAAACCCACAACCCAAAAATAGTACAATCTCAAACCACAAACCATCAACAAGCCACAATCCAACAACAAACCAAATTCACAAATGACAAACAAGAACACTTGCTGCAAATTGCAACCTCAAGCCACTTTAGAACAATCGCAGTCAAGAACCGAAAATAGAAATCGAGAGCCAAACAGAAATCAAATGACTTACCCACTCAAAATTGACCCAAAAGCAACTAATTTCAATCAAAATTGACCCAAAAAGCAACTAATTCAGTCACCATGCATTTGCTTCAGCCAAACGGGGACTCAACAGAAGTTCGTGACCCAAGGAACTTTGCCAAAGATGGCCGACAAGGGCTGCGAAGCTTATAGTCCTTCACAACCAGGTTCGAGATGGACACTACAAGTGTTGCGACTATCTTACGACCTGATTGGAAACAGTCGCAAGACCAGTTTGGTTCTAGTTGCTTTGTCGATGGTTCTCAAGTCACAAATGTGTCTGCTGGTTCAAACAATGGTGCAGGGCTCTGTTTGGGTTCGAAAATGGGTTCGCAAGTGCCAAGGTTTGTTGAATAAGGTTCAAGATTACTTCGCAAGTGATTCTTAAGAAAATTAACTTCATGTTAGTTTGATAAAGAATCATTATTTGGAGGGATTTTAAGTTGAGCACAAACTCCCATGCAAACAAATGGGACTATAAAACATGTTTTAGTTCATAGAACCAGTTTACATGTGGACTATAGAATGTGTTCTACACATTTTCAAACAGCCCCCGAAACAATGACATTGCCTAGGAAAGTGTAACAGAAGAACATAATGCTCCATAGATCTCTCTCTCTCTCTCTCTCTCTCTCTCTCTCTCTCTCTCGTAACCCTCCAACCCCCGTTCTCGAACCTCGGCTCTGCTTCTCCAATCCGAAACACCTAGCTGCCCTTCTTCAATTCGAAAGCTCAAGTGTGTCAAGAGCTGTGCTTCTCCTACAAATTAAAATACGGTATCCCTCCTCTCTCTCTGTATTGCTAGTTGTTCTATAAAGGAAATAGGTCTTTGATTTTGATGTTGTGAGTGTAAACTGTGGGATTTAAAAATAAATAAAAATTTCATTGCGTTTTAGTGGATCTGAGACTTTGAGTAAGATATCTATTGAACTGGACAAAATCTGATGTGCTTTCTTGCCTACTTTACACATGATTATTTGACTATGCATTCTCATTGTTGTCAGCTAATGAATCTAATCGTGAATCGGGTTGCCAAAAGTTTGAATCTTAAGTTCATAAGATTCTTATATTTTAGACAATAAGTATGGAATATCTATATGTGTATATTGTATACGTATACAAACACATGTACAGTGCTTAAGATGAACAAAATAACACTATAACACAATTTCCATGCAATATCAAAGTTTTCCACTTAAAACTTTGAATTTTTGGTACAGTTTGTTGAAATGGCGGATCCGAGTGAACCAGAACCTCAACCGCCAGGTCTTATTCTTTCTTCACTTCTATGCTTTTAATCATTTTTTGTCTTCCATTATTTGGTATTCATATTTCAGCTGATATTAATTTGGTGTTGTATTTTACAGTGTGCAGTTTCTTTAGAAAGCCATCAAAGAACAAAAACATCAGAAAGCGGACGTTTGATGAAGATGCAAATGAAGATGAAGATTCAAAAACCGAGGGGTTGATGACACACAATAAGAGAAAACCCCCAAAGCCTGACAATAAGCTACACTTTTCTACTGGACCCACCAAAAGCTCAATATCCTCTGAATCAAAGGTGGAGTCTAATGCCTCGGTATTTCAATTTGAATCCTCGAGGGAAATTCAAGTCGAAGGTGATAATAAAGCAACAGCAACTCTAGAAACCGAGACCGAGTTTTCAAAAGACTCTCGGGCAATCCGAGAGAGAGTTCTCAAGCAAGCCGATGCGGCGCTGAAAGCTAAAAACAAGAGTTCGGGTGATGAAAAGCTGTACAAAGGGATTCACGGTTACACGGATTACAAGGCTGGGTTTCGAAGAGAGCAAACGGTGTCCGCTGAGAAAGCTAGTGGGGCTCACGGGCCTCTTCGGGCTTCGGCTCACATAAGAGTGTCGGCAAGGTTTGACTACCAACCCGACATATGTAAGGATTATAAAGAGACAGGTTATTGTGGGTACGGAGATTCTTGTAAATTCATGCATGATCGGGGGGATTATAAGTCAGGGTGGCAAATGGAGAGGGAGTGGGACGAAGCTGAGAAGGTGAGGAAGAGAAATTTGGCTTTGGGAGGTGATGACATGGATGAAGCGGGTCCCGAATTGAGTGATGAAGATGATGATGCATTGCCCTTCGCGTGTTTTATTTGTAGAGAGCCTTTTGTAGATCCGGTTGTAACCAAGTGCAAGCACTACTTCTGTGAGCATTGTGCATTAAAGGTATGCCCTTCTTATGGTAACTTGAAATATCCTCGTAAAGTAAATAAAATTTATGGATGCTAGATAGAAGCGGTGAATCCATTTGCACGAGGAAAAAACATGAAGGTCCCGTATAATCTATTTACTCTCAAGTAGAGTTGGGGCAGACATTCTTTAAAGAAAAATAGTCTTGAGTACATGATGGAAGTTGTCTTGTGAGTATCTTATTTTTGGTGTTTCTTTTTTCCTTTTTCGGTGTACTATGGAAGTTTGATATGTTTTGTTGGGCAAATTCTTATAATTTTTTATAAGTAATTGTTGGGTCCATTCTCTAATAGCTTGAGCTTTTATAGCAACTGTTAACTTAGCAAATTTACCTTTCTGAGCATTTGAAATGAGCCTTTTTTTTTTTTTTGGCCTCATGTGGGAGAATATGAGATATTGAAGATTAGAAAAACTTTTGATGCCTATAATCTTTTTTTAATGCCAATATATATCTGCCCCATCTTTCTTTCTTATGATGAAGACAAGGGGGCAGATGGGAGGGGGTTGTTGCGGGTTTGGGATGTTAGGGGCAGTTTCGGAATGCAAAGAACCGGTTTTGTGGTTCATAAGTTAATCGGTTCGATGAATTCAAGTGTTTGGGGAGTGTACATTTATTGCATAGGAGTCCATGGGCAGTCTGAGAAATCTCTTAAAACTGATTCTTGTCAAAACCACCATACCATTGGTTCTCACAAGATCCACAGAAAAAGTGAGACTTGGACTGAACTATATTCTATGTTAAGCATTCCCAAACAGAGCCTTACTTTCCCATTTTATCCTTCTCAGTGTCCCTCTTCCCTTCCTCTCATAATTCACAACTATTCTTTATGTAACACCATCTTCCATGTAAATTGCATGGCAGGATACAATTTTCCTTTCCAATCTGGTTTTCAAGTGCCCTTGGTTAGGACTTAGGGTAGCTCCATTTTTATCATCAGAAGATTTTTTTTCTCCAAAGCTCTACTTGATTGCAGATTTAGTAAGGGAAAAGAAAAACTAGATATCCTTAGGATATGTTTAGTTTGCGGATTCATTGTAGGAAAAGGAGGGAAAGGAAAAGAAAAGGAAACTAGTTTTCTTTTGTGTTTTCCTCCCTACTTAAATAACATTAAAAGTTGGGAAGTTAGACAGTATTCTTTTCATTCCTATTTTCCTCACAGTTTTCCTTGCCAACCAAATAAAGGAAAGTGATTTGATTTCCTCAATTTTTTCTTTTCTTTTCCCTCTTGGATTTAGTGAGGGAAAAGAAAAGAAAACATAGTGTAAAGCCTTTTCCTTTGTTTGTTTAATAAGGAGAATGACAAGGTAAACATAAAGGAGGATATTAGATTGAGATTTAAATTAAACATTTTGAATGTTATGAGTCATTTCTCTTCCTTTATTCATATATTACAATTATATTTTAAGAAGTTTAATTTTTAATGTGATTTAAGCATGAAGGTAAACACAAGGGAAAACACGAGGAAATTAGCTTTCCTTCTTGTTTTCCTTTCGCTTTTCTTTTCCCTCACGAAGTCCATGAACCAAACAGAGCCTTAGTGTTTGCCCTATTGCCCTTCTCCATGCCAAAAATAACATTGGAAAGTATAATTTTTCGAGATATAACAGTAAAATCAACTAATCAAGGAAAGAGGAAAGAAATTCTTTAACAAAATTAAAAAATACTGATTTTATTTTTCCTCTGTTTTCTTTTCCTTCATATTTTCCTTGCTGTTTTTCTCAATAACGAAACTAAGAAAAATGTTTTCCTTTGTGTTCTGTCTTCTTTTCCATCACTAAATCCATGAACCAAACATAAACTAATGAATTCTTGAATGTCAAGTGCACCACCGTCTCGTGTATTCCGTACTTGGATTTTTATTACTTTTCTCCATGACTCGTTTGTTTACTTATTTTTTGTGGTTCAGCATGAACTATCTGAAGTTTCTGAACCAGTGAAACATACTTGTTTGCTTGTGACAGTGTTTTTATATACGTCTTCTGATTCTGAACGTATCTCTGTTCTTTTGGCTCACAGCATCATGCAAAGAATAAGAAATGCTTTGTCTGCAACAAGCCTACACTTGGGATATTCAACACTGCTCAGGAGATACGCAAAAAGATGGCTGCAGAGGGAAAATAATACGTCCGTACAATCTCTTTGGTTATTACAACGCTTCGTAGCTGTATGTACTTGCGAGTATTCTCCCCCAATCGAGTCTCGATCTCGATCTCGATCTCGGTCCATTAGGTTATGTGATATGGAGTATTAATTAATCCTGTGTTTATGCTAGTAACATATTTGCATGATCTGAGTTGTAACTTTCTCCATTCTCAGATTTTATAGTTGTGCTTCTCTTTTTTCTTCTCGTTTTTTCCCCTTTTAAATGGGTTTTCTGTATCCTGTTTTGGTCAAAAAGATTATAAACCCCACTGATATGTACTCTATTAGTTTATAAGCTATCTTTCTAGCTTTTTTTTTTTTTTTGGGAGGGGTGGGGCCTAAATACACCATGTTTTTGTTATCTACACCCACATTTTATTTTATTTATTTATTAAACAATAAAACAATACAAATTCCTAAAAAAAAAAAAATGCATAAATGTAAAGTGGGATGAATGTACATAGCAAAAATTTGAGAAATTGTAGGTTTGTATTAAAAAAAAATAAAAATTTATAGTTAAGCCCCCTGAAAATTATAAAAGCTCCCCTGACATTATAAATTTGTGATATTAAGCCCCCTTATGTTATTGTGCTAATTATATAAAGAGTAATGCTAGATGCACTCCCAAATGCACAATCAAATGCACAAACTATGTCAACAATAAAATTTTCCTCCCATGCACTGGCCTCTATCAAGGCCCTCCTAGAATGATTTTTAGATCCGTCCGTGTGTGTGGTAAGTTCGTTATTTGGACGCTTTAAGTTTGTTTTAAATTTTTCAGCAGGCATTGGAAAAGTTGAGCTTGCAATGCAAATATCATCTTTTGCATGGACTAGGGAGTAGGGACAATGTTCTGGCTATCTGGGGAGAAGTTATTCAATGAGTCCATCACACCCTTATTTGGGGAAAGGGAACCAAAAAAAAAAAAAAACTTTTCTTTGTCGGGTTTGTGTGGTTTGTGAATTTGGAGAAGGAAAAGAAAAAAGAAAGGAACACGACACAACAAACTGTTTTCCTATTATTATTATTTTTGGGTTTTTTCTTTTTTCTTCAAAAGCATTAGAAATTGAAAATACCAAATTACAGTAGAAAGTCAAGAAAAGAGAAAAGTGACACACAAAGCTCAAAAATTCTAATTTTTAATTCATAATATTTTCTTTCCCTTCATATTTTTCTAATTGTTAAGTTTTGTTTCCCAATAATTCTTTTCCTCTTCCTTTTTTCAACTATCTTTTAATGTTTAAGTTTTTGAACTCTTAGGGCTTGTTTGGTTGTCCCTTCAAATTGAATGGTTCCATTCAAATTTTATATAGAAGGTAAAGGCAAAATTCATCACCATGAATGAATCCATTTACAAATATGGGAGATTTCATCATATTTCTTCTTATGAGGCAATTTGTTCATTTTTCTAGAATGCCAAAATTCTTGATTGCAAGCGTCATTTTTGAGATGAGCATCCATTTTCTAAATGAAACAATTCAAGCTCTTCATCTTTTTATATAAAATTGTGTATGGAATCATGAATGAAATTATTTCATTTAAGGACAACCAAAGATGCCCTTACTTAATAATATCATTATCTAATCTAATTGAATCGAATCTATTACTGAATGTTAAACTTAGAAGCCTCAAGCCAAATTTAATATTAGGATGTGTCCTCTTTAATTATTTACTTACATGATTGCATCTGTCTTTCAAATTCTAAACATGAATTAGTTAAAATGCTCCTTTTCTGTAGTAAATTATGCATTATTTGTTATTTTCCCTCTTGAAAAATGAGAAGTCAATATAATTTAACGTGGCGTCCTTGACATTTTATGGGACTTGGGCAAATATTTAAAGATGGACTCCTAAACATAGTTTGTCCATAATGACACAGAGGTTTAGGGGCAAAGTCCTCGAGGCAAAAAAATATTATGTATATATATATATATATATATATAAAAAGTAATTAGATCTATTTATACATAATCGGGGATTGGATTTTCTGTACCATAAAGATTACAGTTTTGCTATGTTAGTTTTTAGACAATTTTGAAAATCAGGAGGCCAACACATTGTAATTCTTATCATCTACCGTGGATTTGGATCTTCTTCATCCTTAGACCCCCTTTCCATCTGCATTCATAGAATCACTTTTGTTTTCAATAATACAATTTTGATCACTGAATTTATCCATAGGCTTCGCCTCAGATAATGAAAAAAGTGAAAGATAAGTGTTGGGCTAAATATTAGTGTAGATTGGATTACAGTAGGGCCAACACACACGCACACATTTACACACATATATGTGTATTCGATTACCATTGGTAGTGGTGTCAAACGGGCCGGGCCGGGCCGGGCCGGGCTCGGTCAAAGCGGGCTTGACCGGGCTTCGGGCCGGGCCGGGCTTCACCTAAAATCGGGCCGGGCCGGGCCGGGCTTGGGAAGGGAGGGGGGATGTCTGCCCCGGACCGGTGGCCCGGGCTCACTAGGGCCGGGCTAGTGGACGGGCTCATGGACGGGCTTATGGAGGGGCTCGTGGACGGGCCCATAAACGGGCCGGGCCGGGCCGGGCCGGGCCGGAGTTTTGGGGAGGAAAAGTTTTAACTTTTAAAGTTTAATGTTTGGGAATTAGGGGGAGTTTTGACTTTTACTCTTTTTTTTTATATATGTTTAGTTTATGCACTAATGATTAGTGATTACTAAAAAAAATTTGTTTAACAAAAAAAAAAAAAGTAAATAATATTTATTATTCAATAAAAATTAATGAGATTACTATTATTTGATATTTAAAAATTATAGTCTAATAAAATATAAAGATTACTTATCATAAATTGTACAATAAAAAGTAAAGATTTATTCATTAATGATTACATTGATTAGTGATTACTAAAAAAAGTTCATTCAAAAAAAAAAAAAGTAAAGAATATTTATTATTCAATAAAAATTAAAGAGATTACTAGTATTTGATATTTAAAAATTGTAGTCTAATAAAAAATAAAGATTATTATCATTAATTTCAATAATTTGTATAATAAAAAGTAAATATTTATTCATTAATGATTAGTGATTACTAAAAGTTTAAAAAAAGTTCATTAAAAAAAAATAGTAAAGAATTTTTATTATTCAATAAAAATTAAAGAGATTACTACTATTTGATATTTAAAATTATAGTCTAATAAAAAATAAAGATTACTTATCATTAATTTGTATAATAAAAAGTAAAGATTACATTTTACAGAATTGGATTTTTTTTTTTAAAAAGCCGTTCACAGTTTATACTCATGCGGGCCAGGAGTATTACAATTGATTTGTTTGGAACTAAATGATCTTCAACTCTCATATTCATTCTTCAATTCTTGATTCTTCAATTTTCTTCCGTAACTTCCAAATTTGCGAAGTCTTCAAGAATAGGATCTTGGCGGTTTTGAGTTCGATATTGTGCACGGTCCCAATCCTTCAAGCACATCAAGCAGTCAAGCATATCAGGAGATAATCTGCTCCTCCTTTCCTCTAGCACCCTTCCACCTACACTAAAAGCAGACTCCGATGCAACTGTGGAAGCCGGAGGAGTTAGTAGATCACGAGCCATGATGGAAAGAACAGGGAAAGTTCTTACATGTTCTTTCCACCATGTCAAAAGATTTAAATCGACCATTTCCTCGTTGGTTAATCGACTTTCCCACTCTGTTTCTCGATACTTATTTAATTTACCAAGAATGTTAGAGCTACTTACAAATGATTGACTAACACCCTTTTGTTTCTTTCGACTGAGAAACTGGCTCGCCCAAGAACCACCTGACGGTCCCGAACTTAACTCAATATTAGAAGTAGAAGAAGAAGTAGCACTTTCTTTATTTGTATATTTTTCATAGTAAATACGAAATAAAGATTCCAAAGTATTTTCCATTTCAGAAGTAGTTATTTCTAGACCAGGCTCACCATCTGGTCCTCGCATCAATTCAGATATTTGTTTAACCATTTCACAAACACCATCAAAATTGATTCTAGGATCCAAGATTGCAGATAAGTAAAATACAGGTGGAATGTAAGACCAATATTTTTTAAACTTTTTTTCCATTTTCTCGCAAATATCAATAAAAATGTCATTTTTTTGTTTATAACTATGAAATGTATGAGCCATATTATATAATTCCATAAGAACTAAACAAGAAGTAGAATAGTAAACACCGGAAAGTTTATTTGTAGCATTGTAAAATACTTCTAAAAATCCATGAAAGTCAAATGCCATATCCCAATCGTTTGAAGTCAAGTTTAGTTATGGATAATTAAAATTAACAAATTGAGTAATAATATTACTATACTTTTTACAAGAATCTATCATAAGATAAGTAGAATTCCAACGAGTTTTAATATCAGTTTGCAATTTCTTTGGATTAAGACGATTTTGTTTACAAACACCATAAAATGCTTGTAGACGCTTAGGCGTTGAACAACAAAAGACCACTGCCTCTCTAATTTTAAGTATGTGATCATCAATTTTTGTTAATCCATCTTGGATAATCAAATTAATGATATGACATACACAACGACCATGAAATAATTTTCCATTCAACATTGGGCGCATAAGATCTTTAAACATATTAATAGCATTTGTATTAGCACTAGCATTGTCAAAAGTAATGCTTATAATTTTTTTCATAATATCATACTCATTAAAAACATTGATTATATAGTTATATATATTTTCACTAGTATGAGGATAGTCTAATGCACGAAAAGCAATGATATTTTTATTCATATTCCAATTTTCATCTACAAAATGCGCCGTTATACATATATATCCCGTTTTATTACAACCAGTCCACAAATCGGAAGTGCATGCAATTGTACAATTAAAAGTAGAAAAATTCTCAATTAATTTTTTTTTGGTTTGTTGAAAAACAGATTGTATATCACTTCTAAGAGTATTTCTAGTAATAGGTTGGTAGGCTGGTTGTAAAAAAGTTTGAATAAAACGTGTAAAACACTCTTCTTCAACTAAAGTAAAAGGCATATCGGATGCACAAACAAATTTTGCTAAGCCTTCCCTCATTTTTTTTTTATTATAAAGAAAAGTTCCAACACTTGTGCCAGTAGAAGCAGAAATTTGGGATTGTACTAGGCCGTCCGCTTGAGCGGTACCTGCTTCCCATGCACCTTTATGTTTGCTCATGATGTGCCTTTTAAGTGTATTATTTCCTCCACCTTTGTAAGAAAATTTGAGTCCGCATATTTTGCAAATAGCTTCATTTTTTTCGTCATTTAATTTAAAAAATAACCAAACAGGTGATTTTAATTTTCTTTCAGTGGTGGGACTTGGATCATTAGGATTTGAAGGAGATGGTTCAGATGGATTAGACCCCATAATTTCAACGTCGTCATCATCCTCCAATTCCAAATCATTAATCTCATTTCTTTCCCCATAATCTAAATTTTCAAAGTCATAAGTTGGGCCTTCCCTAGTTTTTGAAGATCTTGAGTGAGATGCCATTTTTTTTTAAATAAAAAAAAAGAGGGGAAAGAAATATAAAAGATTAAAAATACTAACAATTAAATAAGCAACTAATAAAGCAAGAAGTGAAACAATAAATAAATTTACCTCAACTTATAGTAGTAAAAGAAGAAGTGAACAACTATAAATTATAATAAGACTTGAGAGCTTGTAAGTTCAAGTTGTAGAAGACTAGAAGTGCCTTTACAAATTAGAGCTTTGATAATTGAATCACCAACTTGTAGAGTAGAAGTGCTTGTAGACTTGTAGTTTATGGAGTAGTATAGAGAAAGTAGAGAATAGAGAGAGATAATTGATTTTTGTATGAGAAAATATGTTGTGGGAGGTTTAGTATTTATAGAAAATGGGCTAAGGGGTATTTTGGGAAGTCAAAAAGCACATTTACATTTTTACCCCCAAAACTAGCCGTTTTATAGCCGTTAGAGGGGTAAAAAATGGAAAAAAAATTGAAAAGGGGCCAAACTAGCCGTTATGGCCACGGGCGGGCCTACCGGGCCGGGCTTCGGACCGGGCCGGGCCACAACGGCTAGCTTATCCGGGCTAGCGGGCCGGGCCGGGTTTCGGGCAAAGGAGCGGGCCGGGCCGGGCCGGGCCGTGGACGGGACCAAGGGTGTCCACCCCGGACCGGACAAAAGTGCTCGGGCCTAGCAGGCCGGGCCTATGCCGGGCCGGGCTTTTAGCCCGGAAAAATCGGGCCAGGCTCGGGCCGGGCCGGGCCAACCCGACCCGATTGACACCTCTAACCATTGGACCATCATATAACGTCATTAAAATTTTTTATACAGGCATTTGACCATAGGTCCATACAATAAACACTTTCCAATCATAAGCCCATTGTCGCGCCCGCGCGCTCGGAGTGCCAGGCTATCAATGTGAGCCCGACTTTTTGAGAGTGGGTGAATTGCGACTTGATTTTTTATTGGGAATTTTTATTGGGAAGGGTGAAAAGAGTATGATAGGGCCTATTTGAAATGTTCAGAGTCACCACCTAACATTTGGGATGTTAGGGCCCCTGCAAAGACAATTAAAGTAATTCATCTTTGACTTTTGAAAAACAGTTTTGATAAAAGTGGGCCCTTTGAAAGGTGTTACTCTGAATAGCCATGCGAAAACCAGAGATTTTGAAATGGGTTCGGAGACTCGATTATGTCGAGGGAATGTATTAGGTACCCTCGAACATCCGTGCGAACACGGTTGTCAATTTTAGTGATTTTTGTTAAAATGAAATTTCATTTGAAAAAGAAAAGAAAAGTTTCTCTTTTTTTTTTCTTAGAAAGTGAATAGGATAAAAAATGGTGATAGGTATAACCGCACTCTTTGAGAGTTGCTTACGTATCCCAAGACGAGAACCAGACCAAACGTAGTTCTGACTATCGTGTGTGCGAGTATATGCATGATTTTTTTAAAAAAATTTTTAGAGAAAGAAAAGTGGTCTCGTTTGACCGTTCACGTGTGATATAATAATTTGAGAAAGAGTTGGTGTCGCTAGGAACTTTAACCTATACGGTGTAGTCCTAGACTTTAACCGTTGGAAAGTGATTGAGATTGAAATGAGATTATGTAAGTGAATGGAGGATGATGCATTTTTTTTTGTACTTTTCTAGTTTTTTTCCAGTGCTTTTATTCTTATACCGGAAATAAGGATCTGTGCCCAAATGATTGAAAAATGTACCGGAAGTAAGGTTCGATGCCCAAAAGAAAGAAAAGAAAAGAGAATTTGTTTCGTATTTTTATTTTTATGCCGGAAGTAAGGGTCGGTGCCCAAATGACTAAAAAATGCACTGGAAGTAAGGGTCGTGCCCAAAAGAAAGAAAAAAAAAAGATAAATTTTTTTTTGTATTTTTATTTTTATGTCGGAAGTAAGGGTTGGTGCCCAAATGACTGAAAAGTGTACCGAAAGTAAGAGTTGGTGCCCATTAAAAGTATGAAGACCTACCTTACCTATGCTGTTTGCAGATTCCAAGTAGAGGTGACATTGAAATTTTATTTTGAGAAAATCCATTTTTTGTATTTTTCTTTTTGTTTTTTTTTTATTATTTATTTTTATTTTTTTATTTTTGATTTTATACCGGAAGTAAGGGACGGTGCCCATTAAAAATGTTCGAATTTCCTTTTATTAAAGTTATTGATTAACTTGATAAGTTAAGCCTAATCGGTTTTAATAAAAGTAGAAAGATGTTCAAATTTCTATTTATTAAAGTTATTCAACAACTTGATAAACGTGAATATTTGGTAGAAGAAAAAGGAGATTGTCTCTCTCTCTGTCTTTCTTTTTAATATTCTTTAAAAAAAAAAAAAGGTTGTCTAATCCTTTTTTACTAGACTTTATTCACCTTAAAAACCAAAACCCCAAATGAAAAAGATAAAAAGAAAAGTTTACCAATATTTATGTTGAAGTGCAGTTTCCTCACAGCTTTGAGAGAAATACTTCAAAAATGGAACGGAGGGGTTCCATTGCTTCTGATGTTTTGAAATTCGGACCTAGTAAAATGAGTCTAATTTCTATGGGAGAAAACCGTTTGGTCATACCAGTTATAGATTTGGAGAAATTGAGTTTAGAAGCACCCTTACTAAAAAATAGGGACTGCACTGTCGACTGAAATTTGACGATTTTTTACAAAAATTAAACTGATCCGAAAAAAAAAAATATATATCACAGGAGTGGGTAAGAGGCTGTAAGTAATGGACGAAAAAAATGGAGTAAAGAAAAAATCTTTTAGTAGTCCAAACAGTTAGCATGATCTGGTGTCACTGCTGTGATGTTTCTGGTAGATTATATGCCTTCTGTGTTTGTGTTTTGCAAATGGGACATATAATTTTTTTAAATTCCGAAAAAAATCACAGACCAACGTCATTGAGTTAGGAACACTCTGCACTTGGTTTCATTTGATTTGAATCAAAAATGAATTCGTGGTGATATTTTGATTATCATCACAGCAGTGGACTTTAGCAACATGGACTGTTTGGTGCTTCAATGGTGATTGAGGTTGGAAAAGAGAGATGAGGGAGTGGGGCTGCTCCCTCCTCTTGTGCAGATGTTAATGCGATAGTATTTATTGGAAAGAAGAGAAGAGGGAGAGAAATAAAAAAAGAAAAAGAAAAAGCAAGGAGAGTGGGAGACAGAGAAGGAGGTGATAGGAAAAAGTAAAGAATAGTAAATGAAGATGGGAATGGGATCCCAGCATTCACTGGTGTTTTTTTTTTTGTAATTTTTTAAACTTTTTAAATTTTTTTTTTGTTTTCTCCTTTACAAATCCACCGTAAGTGTTTCCTCAAAAATTTTGTGGAGCAATAATCATGTGTGGTCGGGTGCATGCGAGATTGTTGACCTTTTGACCCCATAGCTTTGACTTGCAATCTTTTCCATTTGAGGTCAGATTGTGATGATTCAAAAAGCGATAGGAACGTAACGAGCGCTTTATTTTGAAATGGTTGGGTTGGGCAAAAATGGGGTGTGTACAGCTGCCCCTTTTTGTCATGTTTTGCGAAGCAAATCGTGACAAAGATAAAGAGACACCCATTTTTGCCTCCACTCTTTTTTGAATTTTTGTTTTTGTTGTTTTTTTTTTTTAAATGAGAAGCATGTACAAGAATATGAATGATCTCAGAGCCTGTTCGAGATGCCCACGTATCTTATGTGGAGAAGGCTCAGGACGAGCGTAGTTCGAGTGAGTGATGCCATGACTGGCAAAGAGTGAAGTGATGCACCAGAGTAGGCAAGTGAGTGACCTGCCAAGGTAGGCAGCTGGGAATTGGGTGTATTGCCAAATTGGGCAAATAGGTCTGCTGGGGATTGAGAGTGTTACCAGAATGGACAAACGACTCCACTGGGGATTCATGTAAGAATCGAACAGAAGAGGGATGGTGTAGTCGAGAAGTGTGTTACTGTGTAATCTCAAACTTTAACTAAGAATGTAGTAAAGTGAGGTTATGGTTGAGCTGCTAAGCTGCCTACGTATCTCCTGCGAGGAGAATCAGACCGAGTGTAGTTCGCGAAATGAAGAGGATGCCATGTTAGGATAGTGAAGAGCAAAATTCCACCTCGGGGTGTGATTGTAGTGGATATGAGAGAGCAAAATGCCACGTGGGGTGTGACTGCAGTGGATACGACTGGCAAAATGCGATACGTGTGATTGCCATGAGAATATGAGAGAGCAAAATGCCATGTGGGCCGTGATCCCTGTGAGATAGGAGAGCAACGTGATTGCTGTAAGATATAGACTGGCAAAATGCGATACGCGTGATTGTTACAGAGAGGTGAGGACAGCAAAGTGCAATGTGCGTGATTGCTATAGAGCGTGGGATAGTAAGAGAAATACCTGATGCTTGATGATATGGACAGGACGCCACTTGACAGACTTATACCTGATGCCAAATGATATGAACAGGATGTCACTTGACGGACTTATACCTGATGCTGAATGATATGAACAGGATGCCCTTTGACGGACTCATACCTGATGCCAAATGATATGAACATGACGCCACTTGACGGACTTATACCTGATGCTGAATGATATGAATAGGATGCCCCTTTACGGACTTATACCTGATGCCAAATGATATGAACAGGATGCCACTTGACGGACTTATACCTGATGCTGAATGACATGAACAGGATGCCCTTTGACAGACTTATACCTAATGTTGAGGCTGAGGCTGAGGCTGAGACTGAGGCTAAATGAGATGGAAAGGATGCCACTTGACGGACTCACACCTGGTTCCTGATGATATGATTAGGACGCCACTTGACGACCTCGTACTTGATTCTCGTCTATTGAAGTTATGAACGGGATGCCACTTGATCGACTCGTACCCGTTGATCGAGAATATGAACAGGACGTATCTACGAACTCGTTTCCTGATAATTGGAGATATGAATAGGGTGCCCCTTGACGGACCCATTTCCTGGTAATGGGAGATATGAACAGGATGTCTCTGACAGACTCGTTTCTTGGTAATTGGAGATATGAACAGGGTGCCACTTGACGGACCCATATCCTGGTAATGGAAGATATGAACAGGATGTCTCTGATAGACTCATGTCCTGGTAATTGGAGATATGAACAGGGTGCCCCTTGACGGACCCATTCCTGGTAATGAGATTGTGAACATGATGTATTTGACAGACTCGTTTCTTGGTAATTGGTGATATGAACAGGGTGTCCCATGATGTACCCATTCCTGGTAATGAGATTGTGAATGGAATGCCTCTTGACGGACTTATTCCCAATAGTGAGATTATGAACAAGATGCCTTTTGACGGACTCACTCCTAAGCTTGAAGATTTGAACAGGATGCCTCTTGACGGACTCACTCCCGACAGTGAGATTATGAATAGGATTCCTCTTGACAGATCCACTCCTGAGCATGAAGATGTGAACATGATACCTCTTGACAGACTCATTCCCGATAGTGAGATTATGAACATGACGCCTCTTGATGAACTCACTCCTGAGCATGAAGATGTGAACAGGATGCCTCTTGACGGACTCATTCCCGCTAGTGAGATTGTGAACAGGATGCCTCTTGACAGACTCACTCCTGAGCATGAAGATGTGAACAGGATGCCTCTTGACGAACTCATACCTAGCGTTGGGGATGATATGGGCTTGGTGATCCTGAGTAGGGGACATACTTTTTGATGATCCATAGAGGGGTGGTTGATTTGACGAGTGTATCTGAGCTGAGAGATCTCTGTAGAGTTGGCGAGCCTGAGCAAAGGCTGTATGAAGTGGGGGGTCTTGGAAGTATGTTGGGCCGGTGGTGAGGCATTTGGAAGTATTGGGCCAGTGGTTGGGCTTTTTTTAGTGGTGAGGCTTTTGGAAGTATATCGAGCCAGTGGTTAGGCTTTTGGAAGTATGTTGGGCCAGTAGTTGGGCTTTGGAAAGTATATTGGACCAGTGGTGAGGTTTTCGTAAGTGTTGGGCCAGTGGTTAGGCTTTTGGAAGTATGTTGGGCCAGTGATTGGGCTTTGAAAAGTATATTGGGCCAGCGGTTAGGCTTTTGGAAGTATGTTGGGCCAGTGATTAGTGTTCTCCTTAGAAGGATGATGGAAGTATCGGGACACGTTGCCCTTGTTACAAAAGATATGCAATTTCTGCTATACTATAAAGTATGAATGATTTTTTGTTTTTTTTAATGCAATGTTATGATATGTACAGAGTATTTACAAAAGTATTTGATGCATGAGTTTATCATCTGCGAAAGAATGTTCATAAGTTAGTAGATATTGTCTGTCTTGTTGCTTGTTGAAACATTAGAGAACATATTTTGACTGTATGAGCTCAATGCCCCAGTATTCGGTGAATGCCCAATCCTTGTTCGTATTTACTGTGTCGTCAGTTTTGCCATAGTCATGATTTTTATTCGTAGCACCTTTCTTTTTGAGGTTTTTACTACACCTGTCAGACTATCTAGAAATTGACAGTATGTGATGACCCATGTCTTTGAAATGATGCAAAAGTATGATTTAATGAATCCAACAAGACTTGTGTCAATCATAGTGGACTTTTAGTGGGTTGTATTTTAGGACAGGGTCATGGGTTAAGAAATGAAGGATCGCATGAAGGCTCAAAGTTTTTCTCTTTTTTTTTAAAGGTTGACTGGAATGCATGAGATCACCTTATGCTTTGATTTTTTTTTTTGCCTGCCTCAATCTAGCGTGGGGTGAGTATTACTAAGTGAAATGCGACTTGGGGGGAATTGCCTCAATTTGAAGTGAGTATCCAAGTTGGATAGTATTCTGTGGATTCTTCCGGCTTCCGTTTTTTTTTCATTGAGCTTCTTTTTTTTTCATTGCCTCAGTGTGGGGGATGATCCTCAGGTGGTTTGAATTTGGAAAGAGATTTTCATTGTATAGCTCAAGTGGGCTAGCAAGTGGATAATAGTGTTTGGATAGCTGAAATGATTGCCGCTCATCATTTTGACATGAGCATAGTTGAATTTTAGAATCATGTATGCTTAACATTAAAATTTGGCAATGTCATGGGGAGCAATGGGCCGCCCCAGTTGGTATTTGGTGATGTGTGACATACCTTGAGTTGAGGTATTTTTACCCCTAAGAGTGTACTACTGTCCATATACTGCAGCAGTGGTAGAGCAACATGCACTTGCGATGATTAGCAGTGTCAAATACCGTAATGATTAATCATAGACTTGAAGCCTTTTGGCATGTTCTATCATGGACTGCGATTTCATGGTAAATTGGACACGTGTTGCGTCCAAAAGTCTAATTGCGATGCCCAAATTGGCTTCAACAAGTTACAAGACAGTCATATCCAATGAATCATGAGATTTTAGAGCAAAATGATAATTATTGAATGACGAAGAAAATTGTTTTTTTTTTTTTTTTTTTCAATTTTGTTTCTTTTTTTTTTTTTTTTTTTTTTTTTTTTTTTTTTTTTTTAAGAAATGTATGTATTTATACAAAGCAGACAATGCATATATTTAGTAATGAAAATTGCCCCTGTGTGGCATTTTGATGCATCATAAGGAATGGTATTCTGGGCAGTGGGTGGAGATTTGATATTTTGCGAGAGTGACCCAAAGGCTTGTGGGTGTGTCGATGGAGAACCAAAATGTTGGTAAAGGGTACAGAAATTGTGCATGGATTGGATGGTTGGGAATAATACATATGATTGGTTGCACATGTATTTACATAATCCTTGATATTTTCTTTTTATTGATGAATTTTTTTTTGTGATACATATAAGGGCAAAAAGAGAACAACAAGAAAACCCTTACATTTTCATCAATCCACTGTTCATTGGTAAAGCCACCCTATCCAACAAAAGATCTGAATCATAGGGGAAGGGCGAGTTTTCAAGAATATTTTTCCTAGTATTCATGGACTTCTTCGTTATCAAGCCGTTTGAACAAGAAGTAAGTTGCAGCCGTCACAGCCATCCAAAAAGAATGCACACTTAGCAAAGTATAATTATCTATCCCAAATCCATGTTGTTCTCCAAACTTTTTTTTTTGAAAGAGTACCCGTACCAAAAATGAGATCAAACTTCTGGTCTCGGTCGTAATCACAAGGCACAATGACGAAAGACAATGATTATGAGTATGGTAAGGGAAGAGAAGTGAGAGAAAGATGAGGGAGCAAGAGAGAGAGAGAGAGAGAGAGAGGAAGAGATGCAGAAATGAGAGGGGGAGTTGCAGTTTGAGAGGAAGGAAAATAAAGAGAAATGAGGGAGAGAAGTGAGGGAGAGTTTATGCTTTTTTTTTTCTCCCCCTCTACCGACACTTTCTCTCTCTCTCTCTCTCTCTCTCTATCTGTCACACCCCAACCCGCCTCGTGCGGATTAGGACACGTGTAACAAGGCTACAAGCTCCCAATTACATTACTTTGTAAAGAAATATACGAATTATAGAGAAACACATGTATTTAACCACATTAAACAACTCTGTTGTTACAAAATAGGCTCCAAGGGCAAAATGGTCATTAATAAAGTATGTAAAATTTTTATACCAAAAGTTAGATTTTTGAGTCCCGGTTCCAACGCAACAAACGGCGCGTGAATCCGAGTTTTATAGAAAAAGTTATGCATGTTTCCGTAAAAATGGACGTCCAGGGAAAAATACAAAGCGGATCGATCCCTTCATAAAGGGCGGATCGATCCATTTATATTAGTCTCCCGCAGAATGTCCCCTTGAAAGGGCGGATCGATCCCTTCACAAATCGCGGATCGATCCCCTTCACAATTCTGCTGCTAAAATTTTGTTTGCTGTCAAAACAAGTTTTAGCTTACCAAAACTCAATCAAATCACATGGAAACATTATGAAACTTTGGGAAATCAATTCCAACACATTTCTAAACATGTTTAAACTCAAAGTAAGCATGGATCATAAAATCATATTCACAATTTGGTCAAATCCACTAAGAACTCATTTCATTTGAAATACAATGATCTTTTCAACTTTGAAACTCAATTCTCATTCAAAATTCATGAAACTTGTTGGGAATTAACTCAAGGTCATAACTAACATTGTGAACACTAAGGAAACATGTTTAAGACACTAGCGACACATCCGGACTTGCCGAAATGGTCAAATTCATTACTTGCACCACACTTGAGCAAAACAAGAGATATTACACATTAGTTTCCAAATTCACTTTCACTTTCCAAAATACAAGTTTAAGGATTCAAACTCTTTTTCTACAACCCAAATATGAACATTAACATAAAAGAAACCATAATTTACATCATTTTACAAGTTCAAAAGAAGTTCACAAGCATGAGGCTCAAATCTCCCCCATCTCTCCCATCTCTCCCGTCTCTCCTCATCTCTCCCGTCCACAAGTCCAGACTTCAAGCCTCAAGTCGAGAACCTCAAGCCACTAGTTACATTATAACATAAGTTTAAAACGTATCTACAAGTTCGCCCAAGACATGAGTTAACTATACATCTCCAAACCATAAGTTGCATTAGGAAACTTAAATATCTAGATTTATAAACATATCAACACACATCTCATAACCCCCATGCCCAACTTGTCGTTTTGATCATTTTCCTTCCTCCTCCCGTGCCGTACCTGCGGTGGTTATTCAATAACCACAACAGAAAATAGCATTTGTTTAAGCTTTCGCTTAGTGAGTAAACTAATCACATGTATGAATATAATGTCATATTCAATGCACAAATCAATAATTAACATATCATTTAGTCTCCAAAGACCAAATATCAATTCACCGTGTCGTCGCTCTTGCCTTTTGCCCTTATGTGCATATAGCACCTCTAATTCACACAATCTCACACACCCTTCCACAGCTGGGTCGCAACTCACACACCTTTACACAGTTAGTGTGGTGAGTACCCTTACACCGTTGGGTTTTTTTCCACTTCTCCTTATTATGGAGTAAATCCACGGTGAATTAACATAAGGCTTTCTTCAACCCACATAAGCACATAATCACATCATCATCTCAGCATGGTAATTCACACACCATTTAACACATATTAACTTCCAATTTTAAGTAAACTAGCCAAACCCACATAAATCAACATGTTCATATATACCCAATTCTCATGTCCATGCTCTAATTTACAAGAATTCAACAAACTAACATGTAAATTAACACATTTAACATGATTTACATTCAGCCCATGGATTAGAGTCACTCACCTCACAAATTGCTCCAATTAAAAGCCTAGAACCCCAAATTCCTTGCAAATTTTAGCTCTAATTAACTCCAATGATATTCCTACATACAAATATCATGTATATATATCGTCACCTCAAAGAGGGTCGCGGAAAAACGTTAACGAAACTGAAAATGAAAGGTATAGAGACGATCCTCTCACCTCCACGAGTCCGAATACGATCTCGGTTCGCGAAACGGTGTACCGACGGCGACGAAACGGCAAGACGACGGAGTCGACGGAGTTTCCGTCAATGGCCGAGATTTACTTCTCCTGCTCTTCTTTTCTCTATATTGATATATGGAGAAGATGATGAGTCACTCAAGAGGTGTCAACCTCTTGAGCCTCCTAGCCAAGTTTTAGTTTATTTCCGTTTACACCCCCAACATTTCTTTGAACTTTATTATGAAATCCCCTAACCAATTGTATTAACTACCCAATTATTTAATGAGTGTTTGTCTAAGTTCCGTATGGGTCCCAACGTGGATCCCACATATTTTATGAAATTGCTATCGCACCTACTAATTTAGATCGTTTTCACTTATACCCTTATTTGGGTGTCTAAATCAGTACCAAATGCTACACATATATCAACATATAATATAAAAGTATTTAAGAAAATATTCATGTAATCACATAAAATGCATTTAATCATGTAACATGCAAATTACCAATTTACCCTTTGCTGGGTTCCATTTTCAAACATGTCCCTCTTCACTGGGACTTTTCCATGGGCGAGTCCAAGCCTCCCCTTAATCCATTTTATACACTAATTATATCAATTAATGCATGTTAAGTTAATAATTAACCCTTTCTCCGGGTACGGGTGTTACACTATCTCTCTCCTTTTTCTTTTTCTTTTCTCCTTTTTTTTTTTCTTTTTGCCGAGTGGCCGACAGTCTCTCTCTCTCTCTCCTCTTTTTTTTTGTTTATTTATTGATTTAAATAAGATTGTATTTGAGAAAGTAGAGCAGCCTATTGATTTGGCAATGAGACGATTTGGACAGTTGCGAATGCACTAGTACTGCTTGGATTTGATTATGTCAGTGTTCGCAGTTTTGACTTGCATGTGGTGGCATTGCATCGTATTAGGCTTGAATGAAGGATTAGAAATGATCAAGCATGTCTTTTTTTTTTTACTTGGGACACATGTCAGTCTTTGAGCTTGTTCATATTGATGATAGCAAACACAAGTGGATCATGAAAGTGATGGGGATTAGAACCCTCATTTTAGAAAGTGCACTTATGTTATTAAAAGGGATAGTATTTCCACAGCTGATTCTTGAACTGATAGCCCAATGTGAGGGTACATTACATAAGAAGCGAAAATAGTGCTAAGAATGATTTTTTTTAAAATGAAAAGTTACAATGATACAAATGTACATTTGGATTTTGTTGAGCGAGAACAGAGTTCTGCCAACGTGAGGCTTCCTTCCAGAGGTCGAATGTTAACGACATCCTACGCGCTTTTAAGCAACCATGTAGATCCTATAGTCCGTTCCACAGAACCTTGGTATAATGTTTTTCAGGACTTACTTTTGAGGATAATACCATCCTGGGATGTTTACCCTCCTAGTTGCCCTATAAAATAGTACCCAAAGGTCCAAGCTACATTAAGCTGGTGGAGGGACACGCGTAGTAAGACATGTGGGCTCAATCCTACGCACACTCGATGTACAGGGACTACCTCAAATATAGACCATGATGTTCATTCCACTTTTTTTTTTTTTGATTTGTTTTTTTCATTTTTTTAAAAAACAAACAAAAAGAGCCTTAGTTCTAAGGCTCAAACCACCTCGTGACTTTTTTTCTTTTCCTTTTAAAGACATGTTGACTCTCCATCTTGTCAATTAAATCCAAGAAGGAGCTTTGAGCTAAGCTATTAACAGTAAAGAAAGAGTATGTAATAACCTGCATTTCCATTTAATTTAAAATTCATTTTCATATTTAATTGGTATTTGCATTGTCATATTTAATTTCAATTATTATGGACTGCTTCATTCAATTACATTTCTCATGTTCTAAATTTTATTTCTTGAATTATTGCAAGCTTAGAATGTTGTTGGGGTTAAATTGTAATTTTTATAAAATTAGTAATACCTGTGTGGATTTCAAAATCTGTATTTCAAAAACGGTGGAAAAGTTTACTTTTGATTCAAACTGTATTTTTATGAAACCAGAAAATCAATTCTTACGTTAAAATGAAATTCCTGTATTTTTGTGGTGACCACCGCGCCCCGAAAATACCAGTTTATGTCCAAAACTGTCCGCGCTGTGCTAAATTTCCCCAGATTTTTGGAAGTGACGTAAAGTATGACATGACTTGTACTTTATTGCTATTAATGGAAACTCATCATTTGCTTAAGCTTTGTTTGTCAATGCTTGGTGTGTGTATGTGTTGTTGTGCCAAAAGCTATTTTTCCCAAACACCATTTGAATTGCCCCCTATTACTCTAGTTTACCCCTTCAAAATCTGAGAGTGTATATATGTATAAGTATGTAAAATTCAGCATGTATTAACCTTGCTAACCTGCTGATTGTTTAGAGATTAGTATGTTTAATTAGATTCCTAAGCATTGTTAATAGAACTTGGAGCCCAAGTTCTCTCTATTGGGTTCTATATATGTATACATTTCACTCCCTCTCATTACACACACACATTCTCTATCTGCACTTTGATTTTAAAACACAGAGAGAGAGAACACTGAGAGTTAATACAGAGAATTGCATAGAGAGAGCTCTTAATCCCCATAGCCAAAGCTTGGGTTTGAATTTCTTCATTTGATTTCCTTTCTCAACAAACACTACTTCTCTTTGATATCAGTGAGTATTCTAAACTCACTAAGAATGTAATTTCATATTAATTGCTGTGTAATTGTTTAATGTTGTAAATCCCCATTGATGATTTTTACGTATGAAGTTCATAGCATAAAAATCATGAATTTCTAAACCCAATCAAAATTCGTTTTTAGAGATGAATATGGAAGATTATAGTATGTATTGACTATGTTTGAAGTTTTAGAGCTTAATTCGTTCATGTAAGAAAGTATATTAAAAATGAAATTTTGACATGTTTTAGTTTATCATAAAATTGGAGAGTTATAGTTAGAATCATGTTAAATTGACCATAGATTCTTAATCCTCGTTGAAAAAGGAAGAGATCCATATATAACATGACATACATACTTACAGAATTGAAAATGGGTCAAAAAGACCCCTGTTTTACTGAACCAGAGTAGTTCCTGCGGAGAAGATGAAGCCTCAGCTTCATCTCGCGCCACGATCGCGCGCGCGAGAATCGCGCGAGCGACCCCTCGCGCGAGCGGCCCGCGCGCGCGAGGTATGCTTCCCAGGGCAGACGTAAGAGTTTATATATATATAATTGAAATTTGGCTGGTCGCGCGAGAACCCCTTCGCGCGAGCGATCCGCGCGCGCGACCTTGCTTTCCTCAGGCAGGCAGAAAAGTTTATTAATAAAAGGAAAAATGGGCTTATCGCGCGAGCGGCCCGCGCGAGCGACCCTTCGCGCGAGCGGCCCGCGCGCGCGAGGTATTGCAGTTTCTGTTTTTGTCTGTTTTTCTGTTAAGGGACTGTTTGGATGAAATTTATATACTGTTGAGGTTCTGTTTGGGAAACTTGGTTAATCAGAACTCTATTTGGTTATGTTTGAATGATTAAAACATTGTAGTATGACTCATTAATCCCCGTACGCGTGTTGTTTCTTTAATTCAACATTTTTGTTTTCGTTTAAGTGCATACCATTCATGTGGGTCAGTGGTACATGCATAGGAGTGTCAGTCTGTGTGGAAAAGAGTATGAGTTTGTGTTTGTGGTCGTGGTTGTGGTAGTGTGGTTGAGTATGAGTTTGTGGTTGTGGTCGTGGTTGTGGTTGTGGTTGTGGTTGTGGTTGTGGTTGTGGTTGTGGTTGAGATTGTGGAGAGGGTATCTTTGAAATGCGACGGTGGCAAATAAGGACACTCCCTGACGCCCATGGAAGCGTTAAAGTGTGTGAAGCCGAACTCGGACATTCCCTGGCACCCATGGTAGTGCTAAAGTGTGGCCTACGGACACTCCCTGATAACTCAAGTCTGGATACTGTGTGAGGGGTTGCCCCGGTATTTGCATGGCGGTTAGGGTATTCAAAGTGTGAGGCATTGGACACTCCCTGGTACCCCGGACCAAAGTGTGAGGCAAACTGGACACTCCCTGGCGCCCCATTGCTAAAGTGTGGCTATCTGAGTGTTTCAAAGATACCAGGAGTAGGATAGTGGGTTGTTGTGGCTGTCGAGAGAAAAGAGTCGGCAAGATGAGTGTGGTGCATTGTCTCATTACACGAGTATCTGTCCTTATGAATGATCGACCTTTAATATATTCCTTGTTGTTTTATAAATGAATTCTTTCCGCGGTTTAACTATTGATTTTACAAATTGAAAAATGGAATAAGGTAATTGGATATGTTTTACATTCAAAGTCATGTTTTTAATACTCACCAGCTTCTTGAAGCTGACGACGTTGATGCGTCCTGGACATTCGTGTTCAGGCTTTTCAGGTTACAACCAGGAGGAAACATATGACTACGCTAATTGAGGTGGCTGCTGTTGGAATAAAGAAACTGTTTATTATATGCTTTAAGTTTATTTGTTTGAGTTTTAAACTGTTTTGTTTTAAGGATGACTGTAACAGACTCTAAGTTATTATTTTATTTTTAAGGCGGTCTGTGCCTTAGTTGACCCCGGCTCATAAGATGTAATAAGTTAGAAAGTTTTTGTAAGCCTTGATTGCTTTACTCTGATTATTATGTTTTGTTGTTTGACGTTTGGGACGGAATCGATCATTCAAACTGTCGCGACCTACGGGTCCATAAAGGAAATTAAACGCTTTCCTTATTTATGCTACGTCGGGGCGTGACAGGATTTAGTGGTATCAGAGCCAGGTTAGGGTTTACCAGTATAGACCCGATTCCACATTCCATTAAGTGTTACACACCCGATGATACGACAGGGAGGATAGACTTAGAACCCAAACGCCTAAGATTATTCTGTTCTGACTTTAAGTAGTACCTTTTCAGGTATGGATCCAGCTCCCCCACTTTATGTACCAGACAGGTTTGGAGGACACTTCGTAGTTCCTGGGGCTGTGATCCCAGCTTTTCTCGACTTATATCAGGCGGCCGTAGAGCAGTTGGCAGTGACGATGGTAGTATCTGAGGTTTGGCACCAGGTTCACGTGGTAGGCCTAGTTGACCTGACCCGTATCCGTTTTGAGCTTCGATATTTCGCAGAGGCTCAGCGTCTGGTTTTGGTCGAGATTCTGAGGTTGGTCGATAGCGATGCTTTCTACCTTCCCCTCGAGATCCAGATCGTGCATGCCCACCTGGCTCAGTTGGAGATGCCTCCGCCGGTGGTACCCATTGCTGAGGACGATGCAGAGGTTGTTCACGTGGTCCCAGTAGGTGGGGAGATCTTAGAGGACGGCATAGGTCTGGACGATCTTGCCGCTGAGCTCGAGGCTGAGCTAGCACTTGAGCTAGCCCTGCCTGAGGAGATGGTAGATGAGGCGGATGCTCCTGTACCTGCTTCATCGTCCACCTCTCACAGCTATGACGGGGTTGGACCGTTCGTTGTTCAGCGTTTTCGCCCTGTCGATTCGCTAGATCTCCTGATGGCCGCTTATGGAGATGATTGACGTTTTAGTTACGACTTGTACATATTAACTACTTTTGACTATTAGCTCTGTCTCTTTTTGCAACTGTAATTACATGCATTAGAGTATAGGGCAATGACCCCATTTTTGTAACATTAAATCTTGCATGCGTCCTAACCCAGACAGATAGGGTAGGCATTGATCTGACCATACATGTTTTTGTATCTACTTGACAGAAGTTATATATATAAGATATACTCTTTTGAATGTTGCTGTCATTTAAATTACTTCATAGCACTGTTGCATGCATGTTTCTCATTCTACTACCACTATCATGCATAGAATGGCTGGAGGAGTCAGGAGGAACAGGAACCTGATCGAGGGAGCACCCGAAGCTGCCGATCCTACAGGGATGTTTGAAGCATTTATCAGACGATTAGAAAGAATCGGTAATACGAACGACAACCGAAGAGACCGTCAAACGGGAGACAAGTTGTTAGAAAGATTCCGTGCTCTAAGGCCCGAACAGTTTGCGGGTACCGCGGAACCCTGGAAAGCGGAACAGTGGTTGAGACAGATGGACCGGATGTTCGAAGCTGTCCAATGCAACGAGATAGACAAGAGAAGATTAGCTACATTTCAGTTGACCGATGCTGTCGCAGATTGGTGGGATTCGGTCATAGCTACTATCGGGAATGGAGCTGCAACGGGAATGACGTGGACTGCGTTCAAGGGGAGATTTTTGGAGAAGTATTTCCCGGCTACGGAGAGGCACAGAAGAGAGAAGGAATTCATGGATCTGACGCAAGGAACCAAGTCGGTGCAAGAGTACACCACACAGTTTGAAAGACTGTCTCGGTTTGCTCCACACCTGGTTGATACTGAAGAGAAGAAGATCCGTAAGTACAATCAAGGGCTGACACCGCAGATTCGTCGCCTGACTCTCGGCCACTTGGATAAATCGTTTGAAGGACTTGTTGGTTTGGCTACCGATCTGGAAGAGGATGCTCGGGTGAGCCAAAAATAATTTGAATTCCGACCGCCTCAAAGGGGTAATTTTGGGAATAGACCACCAATGAACCGTACCCAAGGGCAGAAGAGGAATTTCAACGGAAGCAAGAAGACCCAGGCTATTACCTATCCAACTCAACCCCGAGTAGGAGAAGGAAGTAGTAGTGGAAAGTGTTTCAACTGTGGCAACCCTGGTCATGTGGCTCGTGATTGCAAGGCACCAAGGCGTGCTACTCAGCAAGGGATAGTCTGCTTCAACTGTGGTGAACCAGGTCACATCAGCAGGTTCTGTACTGCTCCTAAGCAGGTGACTTATGGTCAACAGGGTCAGACTCGCTTGAATGCCATTATCCCTGATGCCGCTGGATATGACGGAACTGCGTATGAAGAAGGAAATTATGGAGAAGCTCAACCTGATCAGCAAGCAGTAGAAGGTACATTAACTCTGTTTAACTCCCATGTTAAAGTGTTATTTGATACGGGTGCTGCTCTTTCGTTCATATCTGTTAATACAATTCGAAGATTGGGTATTTTACCTCATCGCTTAGAGAAAGCTTTGAAGGCTACTTCGCCACTAGGAGCTGCAGTCAGATTAGGACACGTGTGCAAGGATTGTCCCTTATGGTTAGGAGACCGTGAAATCCCTGCTAGGTTGATTGTCCTATCAATGAAGGAGTTCGACATAATCCTAGGAATGGATTGGCTTTCTCAGAATCAAGTAAAGTTGGATTGTGCGAGGAAGAGAATTACATTCCCCGACAATGAGAATCAACCCTTTGATTTTCAATGTAACCCTTCGGGAGATATGTTCCTCACAAGATGCTTAGCCAACGTCGAAGTCGTCAGTACAGAGGTGACAGCTTCGTCTATACCTGTAGTCAAGGACTTCGAGGAAGTATTTCAAGACGTTTCTGGTCTACCGCCCGAGAGAAGTATAGAGTTCTGTATTGAACTTATACCGGGTACCGTGCCGATCACCAAAGTTCCCTACAGAATGGCCTCCACCGAACTATTGGAATTGAAGGAACAAGTTCAAGAGCTCGAGAACCTAGGTTTTGTACGTCCAAGTACATCGCCTTGGGGAGCACCGGTGTTATTCGTGAAGAAGAAGGACGGGACACTCAGATTGTGTATCGACTACAGAGAATTGAACCGAGTAACTATCAAGAACAAGTATCCTTTGCCTCGGATTGACGATTTGTTTGATCAACTACAAGGAGCTACGACATTTTCCAAGATAGACCTGAGGTCGGGATATCATCAGTTGAGGGTACGAAAAGAAGACATACCTAAGACTGCTTTCAGAACCCGATATGGTCATTATGAATTTCTGGTAATGCCGTTTGGAATGACGAATGCCCCGGCAGTATTCATGGATTTGATGAACAGAGTGTTCAAGCCTTATTTAGATCAGTTTGTCATCGTCTTTATTGATGATATTTTGATCTATTCTAAGTCAAGAGAAGAACACGAGCAACATCTACGGATTGCGATGCAGACGCTCAAGGACCAGCAGTTGTATGCCAAGTTCAGTAAGTGTGAGTTCTGGTTGCAAGAAGTGAAATTTTTGGGACACAAGGTGTCATCTCAAGGAATTTCTGTGGATTCGTCCAAGACCGATGCTGTATCAAATTGGGTTAGACCGAGCAACCCTACAGAAGTTCGGAGTTTTCTTGGACTCGCAGGCTATTACAGGAGATTCGTTGAGGGATTCTCAAAGATAGCAGCACCTTTAACTGGGTTGACGAAGAAGAATTTGAAGTTTGAATGGACAGAGAAGCATGAACGCGCCTTTCTGGAGTTGAAAGAGAGACTCACAACCGCACCGGTACTAGCAATACCCAAGCCTGATGAGAAGTTCACTATCTTTAGTGACGCATCATATCAAGGGTTAGGGTGTGTACTTATGCAAGATGGCAGAGTTATAGCCTATGGATCCAGACAGCTGAAGCCGAATGAATTAAACTATCCCATTCATGATTTGGAGTTGGCAGCAGTAGTTTTCGCACTCAAGATTTGGAGACACTATCTCTACGGTGAGAAGTTTGATTTGTTCTCCGATCACAAGAGTCTAAAGTATTTGTTCACATAGAAAGAGTTGAACATGAGGCAGCGCAGATGGATGGAGCTGATCAAAGATTACGACTTCACATTAGAATATCACCCGGGTAAAGCTAATGTGGTTGCTGATGCCCTGAGTCGACAGACTCGTGAGACGATCGCCTCCTTAATGGTGAGAGAGTGGCGAGCTTTGGAGACTTTGGCGGAATTCGATGTACAGGGTGCTGAAGAAGGAGAAGGACAATTGTTCGGATGTCTTATCCTGCAGCCTGTTCTTATCGACCGCATTATTGGAGCTCAGAAAGAAGATGAGAAGTTTCAAACGTGGTTCGTGAAGATGTCAGAAAAGGACCCGACAAAATGGAAAGTGGGAGTTGATGGAGGATATCGGTGCAGGAATAGATTATGTGTGCCAGGTAATGAAGAGTTAAGGAATGATATCTTGGAAGAAGCGCATAAATCAAGGTATACAGTTCACCCGGGAGGAACTAAGATGTACAAAGATCTAAAGAGAAATTTCTGGTGGGAAGGTATGAAGAAAGACGTGGCCGAATTTGTATCCAAGTGTTTGACGTGTCAGCAAGTCAAAGCTGAACATCAGAGACCGTCAGGATTGTTGCAACCGCTACCTATTCCTGGTTGGAAGTGGGAGCACATTACGATGGATTTTGTAGTGGGATTACCCCGGTCGCAGCAGAATCATGACGCTATTTGGGTAGTTGTGGATCGACTGACGAAATCCGCTCACTTTATCGCTTATAGTATGACATACCCGGTAGAGAAGATGAGCCGGATGTACATACAACAAGTTGTGCGACTTCACGGTGCACCTGTGTCTATAGTGTCAGACCGTGACGCGCGTTTTACCTCTGGATTTTGGGAAAGTCTGCAAGAAGCTATGGGAACTTCGCTCAAGATGAGTACTGCTTTTCACCCTCAGACAGATGGGCAAACTGAGCGTGTTAATCAGATCATGGAGGATATGCTCAGGGCTTGTGTGATCGATTTTGAAGAATCTTGGGAGACACACTTGCCGTTGGTTGAATTCGCCTATAACAACAGCTATCACACGAGTATCGGTATGGCTCCGTTCGAAGCATTGTACGGACGACCATGTCGTTCTCCTTTGTGTTGGGCAGAAGTTGGGGATACAGAGTTGTTGGGACTAGATTTGGTAAGAGAAACCAATGAGAAAATTTCTTTGGTCAGGGAGAGGATGAGAACCGCTCAAAGCAGGTATAAGAGTTATGCTGATCGACGCCGGAAAGATTTGGAATTCAGTGTTGGGGATCACGTACTTCTTAAGGTTTCACCGACGCGAGGAGTGGTACGCTTTAGTCTCAAGAGAGGGAAGTTAGCTCCGCGTTTCATCGGACCGTTTGAGATTTTGGATCAAGTCGGAAAAGTAGCTTATCGACTGGCGCTACCACCGAAGATGTCTGGGGTTCACAATGTGTTTCACATGAGTATGTTAAGGAAGTACATACGAGACCCCTCACATGTGGTTAGTTATGACGATATTGAGACAAGTCATAACATTTCTTACAAGGAGAGACCTGTGAAGATTCTAGATCAGAGTATCAAGAAGCTGAGGAATAAGGATATCCCGTTGGTGAAGGTTCAGTGGAATCACCATGACGAGAACGAAGCCTCGTGGGAAGTTGAAGCTGATATGAGGAAAAGGTACCCGGAGTTGTTTCATGATTAGTCAGTCTTGATTTCGGGGACGAAATCCTGTTTAAGGGAGGAAGGGTGTAATAACCTGCATTTCCATTTAATTTAAAATTCATTTTCATATTTAATTGGTATTTGCATTGTCATATTTAATTTCAATTATTATGGACTGCTTCATTCAATTACATTTCTCATGTTCTAAATTTTATTTCTTGAATTATTGCAAGCTTAGAATGTTGTTGGGGTTAAATTGTAATTTTTATAAAATTAGTAATACCTGTGTGGATTTCAAAATCTGTATTTCAAAAACGGTGGAAAAGTTTACTTTTGATTCAAACTGTATTTTTATGAAACCAGAAAATCAATTCTTACGTTAAAATGAAATTCCTGTATTTTTGTGGTGACCACCGCGCCCCGAAAATACCAGTTTATGTCCAAAACTGTCCGCGCTGTGCTAAATTTCCCCAGATTTTTGGAAGTGACGTAAAGTATGACATGACTTGTACTTTATTGCTATTAATGGAAACTCATCATTTGCTTAAGCTTTGTTTGTCAATGCTTGGTGTGTGTATGTGTTGTTGTGCCAAAAGCTATTTTTCCCAAACACCATTTGAATTGCCCCCTATTACTCTAGTTCACCCCTTCAAAATCTGAGAGTGTATATATGTATAAGTGTGTAAAATTCAGCATGTATTAACCTTGCTAACCTGCTGATTGTTTAGAGATTAGTATGTTTAATTAGATTCCTAAGCATTGTTAATAGAACTTGGAGCCTAAGTTCTCTCTATTGGGTTCTATATATGTATACATTTCACTCCCTCTCATTACACACACACATTCTCTATCTGCACTTTGATTTTAAAACACAGAGAGAGAGAACACTGAGAGTTAATACAGAGAATTGCATAGAGAGAGCTCTTAATCCCCATAGCCAAAGCTTGGGTTTGAATTTCTTCATTTGATTTCCTTTCTCAACAAACACTACTTCTCTTTGATATCAGTGAGTATTCTAAACTCACTAAGAATGTAATTTCATATTAATTGCTGTGTAATTGTTTAATGTTGTAAATCCCCATTGATGATTTTTACGTATGAAGTTCATAGCATAAAAATCATGAATTTCTAAACCCAATCAAAATTCATTTTTAGAGATGAATATGGAAGATTATAGTATGTATTGACTATGTTTGAAGTTTTAGAGCTTAATTCGTTCATGTAAGAAAGTATATTAAAAATGAAATTTTGACATGTTTTAGTTTATCATAAAATTGGAGAGTTATAGTTAGAATCATGTTAAATTGACCATAGATTCTTAATCCTCGTTGAAAAAGGAAGAGATCCATATATAACATGACATACATACTTACAGAATTGAAAATGGGTCAAAAAGACCCCTGTTTTACTGAACCAGAGTAGTTCCTGCGGAGAAGATGAAGCCTCAGCTTCATCTCGCGCCACGATCGCGCGCGCGAGAATCGCGCGAGCGACCCCTCGCGCGAGCGGCCCGCGCGCGCGAGGTATGCTTCCCAGGGCAGACGTAAGAGTTTATATATATATATAATTGAAATTTGGCTGGTCGCGCGAGAACCCCTTCGCGCGAGCGATCCGCGCGCGCGACCTTGCTTTCCTCAGGCAGGCAGAAAAGTTTATTAATAAAAGGAAAAATGGGCTTATCGCGCGAGCGGCCCGCGCGAGCGACCCTTCGCGCGAGCGGCCCGCGCGCGCGAGGTATTGCAGTTTCTGTTTTTGTCTGTTTTTCTGTTAAGGGACTGTTTGGATGAAATTTATATACTGTTGAGGTTCTGTTTGGGAAACTTGGTTAATCAGAACTCTATTTGGTTATGTTTGAATGATTAAAACATTGTAGTATGACTCATTAATCCCCGTACGCGTGTTGTTTCTTTAATTCAGCATTTTTGTTTTCGTTTAAGTGCATACCATTCATGTGGGTCAGTGGTACATGCATAGGGGTGTCAGTCTGTGTGGAAAAGAGTATGAGTTTGTGTTTGTGGTCGTGGTTGTGGTAGTGTGGTTGAGTATGAGTTTGTGGTTGTGGTCGTGGTTGTGGTTGTGGTTGTGGTCGTGGTTGTGGTTGTGGTTGAGATTGTGGAGAGGGTATCTTTGAAATGCGACGGTGGCAAATAAGGACACTTCCTGACGCCCATGGAAGCGTTAAAGTGTGTGAAGCCGAACTCGGACATTCCCTGGCACCCATGGTAGTGCTAAAGTGTGGCCTACGGACACTCCCTGATAACTCAAGTCTGGATACTGTGTGAGGGGTTGCCCCGGTATTTGCATGGCGGTTAGGGTATTCAAAGTGTGAGGCATTGGACACTCCCTGGTACCCCGGACCAAAGTGTGAGGCAAACTGGACACTCCCTGGCGCCCCGTTGCTAAAGTGTGGCTATCTGAGTGTTTCAAAGATACCAGGAGTAGGATAGTGGGTTGTTGTGGCTGTCGAGAGAAAAGAGTCGGCAAGATGAGTGTGGTGCATTGTCTCATTACACGAGTATCTGTCCTTATGAATGATCGACCTTTAATATATTCCTTGTTGTTTTATAAATGAATTCTTTCCGCGGTTTAACTATTGATTTTACAAATTGAAAAATGGAATAAGGTAATTGGATATGTTTTACATTCAAAGTCATGTTTTTAATACTCACCAGCTTCTTGAAGCTGACGACGTTGATGCGTCCTGGACATTCGTGTTCAGGCTTTTCAGGTTACAACCAAGAGGAAACATATGACTACGCTAATTGAGGTGGCTGCTGTTGGAATAAAGAAACTGTTTATTATATGCTTTAAGTTTATTTGTTTGAGTTTTAAACTGTTTTGTTTTAAGGATGACTGTAACAGACTCTAAGTTATTATTTTATTTTTAAGGCGGTCTGTGCCTTAGTTGACCCCGGCTCATAAGATGTAATAAGTTAGAAAGTTTTTGTAAGCCTTGATTGCTTTACTCTGATTATTATGTTTTGTTGTTTGACGTTTGGGACGGAATCGATCATTCAAACTGTCGTGACCTACGGGTCCATAAAGGAAATTAAACGCTTTCCTTATTTATGCTACGTCGGGGCGTGATAGAGTAAGGATCAGTGGATGGAGTAAGTGCTTTTGATGAACTTGCTTGAAGATTTGGGGGGAGATTTGGATATCTTGGGACCCCAGGTTTTTCCGTTTGATCCAGGGGAATCTGGGACTTGTTAAATTGTGAGTGTTGGACTAGATTAAACCAGCAGGAGTAAGTTGGAGTAACAGAAAGGGTGTGGGCAGGACGAGAGACTGGAGAAATTGTGTTGGGAGTAGCGAGATCCAATGGACTTGGTGAAGTTTGGTGGTTGATGCTAGATTGTAAGGATCGGACTGGAGAAATTGTGTTGGGAGTAGCGAGATCCAATGGACTTGGTGAAGTTTGGTGGTTGATGCTAGATTGTAAGGATCGGACTGGAGAAATTGTGTTGGGAGTAGCGAGATCCAATGGACTTGGAGAAGTTTGGTGGTTACTGCTAGATTGTAAGGACCGGACTGGAGAAATTGTGTTGGGAGTAGTGAGATCCAACGGATTTGAAGAAGTTTGGTGGTTGTTGCTAGATAGTACGGACCGGACTTGAGAAATTGTGTTGGGAGTAGCGAGATCCAACGGACTTGGAAAAGTTTGGTGGTTGCTGCTAGATTGAAAGGACCGGACTAGAGAAATTGTGTTGGGAGTAGCGAGATCCAACGAACTTGGAGAAGTTTGGTAGTTGTTGCTAGATAGTAAGGACCAAATCAGATTAGACCAAGGAGAGGTGGTATAAATTTTAGTGACAGGGCGAATATAGGTAGGGCTAGAGATTTCAGAAGAGATTGGAGTAGTTGTGGTGGGAGAAGTGAGATTGGAATACTTTCGAGGGCTTTCTTTGTCGTGATTTAGATCTTCCGTGGCATAGTTGAGCGAAGGATCTAGATCAGACTCTTTGGATTGTTTGGGTGACTCTTCTTTTGATTGATCTTGAAGTTATGAGACATGAGTAGAACCCCAATTTTGACCAAACATCGAATTAAGGGGAGTATTACTTCTAAGGTCCGATGATGATAATGACCGGAAGATTTGAATGTATTCCAAGCTCTTCGGAAAGTTCTCCGATCGCGATAAGATTTTCACAGAAAAATAAAAGACCTGGTGATAAGGAAAATTCGGGTGTAAACTACCAGTTTTGGAAAATTCTTCAAATCAAACGTTTTGAAAAGAAAAAGAAGAAAAGAAAAGGTGAAGAAGAGAAATATTGCTAAAACGCGGCACACGCCATTTCGAACGGAACTTGGTAACAGCCCAACGGCTGTGGATACCGGCATTTGGGCTCACTTTTAAAATATTTTCAAATTTCAAATACCAAGAGTCGCCACTTAATTTTTAAAGGGAAATTAAGAAACCATTTTGCAAGCAAACTGATCTTTTGCGAAACCAAAGATAATCTGGGTCCGGGGATTATGGAATAAAAGGAGAAGGAGCCCGGCGGACTAAAACACCCCCTTTCATCCTATCTCGTGATAGGCCTCTACTCATCATCTTTTTTAATCGAATTATTAATCTAAACATGCCCTCAACTAATACATATATAAATAATACATTACACAAGCATATTGAAAAGTGTGCAAAATAGTTAACGACAAAATATCATTCATAATCCACGTAATTCAAATAGCAAGCAATATGATATGCAAACAAAGAACTAGAAAACATACCCGAAATCCAGCCACGAAATAGAAACGTCCAATGTATACATATAAAATAAAACCTAAGAAAAAGGTCTCTAACGCATATAAACACATAAGGCAAGAACCTAGGCTAATGTGTCGCGCATGAAGTTTAAAATCAGTTAAAATCAAAGAAGTAAATCAAATTAGAGAACGAGTTGAGAAATTGTACCTTAAGGCCTCGTTTGTTTGTCGGATAGGATAAATAGGTATTGTATTAAGTGTAGTTAGTTATTGTGGGATAACTAACCACAGGATAAAAACAGTGCAGTATTATTTTTATACTGTGTTTGGTTCGTGCCGGATTATATCGAGTATAAAATTCAATTAGTCCAATACTGTGTTTGGATGACCATGATATAAACCTGGATAAATCTAAAACATTCCAAAAATACCCTTGCTGTGAAAAAAAATAACAAATTGCCAAAATACATTCATACCAAGTATTTTTCTACAACATCAACTACAAAAATTTATCAAATATCACCATAATAGTGTTAAAGATCACCGTAGATCCAATTCCAACATAAACAAAGTTTAATAAAATAGAATAAACATTAATTAATTATAACAAATAAGTTTATCAACATACAACAAATGTCAATAAGTTACAACCACCAAGTTAAATATAATACAACTATTCAAAAAAACTCTCATAGAATAAGTATATATCACCCATCCAATCAAGTTCAATAATACCACCACCAAATTCAATGTGCTTGTCCTTTGTTTCCCATCTTTGAGCATTTAATTAGCAAAATTTCTCTGCATACAAGAAACAACACATAACAGCCAATACAAAATTTACATGGGAGAGAGATAATTAGCTTCCAATTAGATTCTTGAGATACTTAGCTTCATGATACCAAAGAGGATACAAATCATTGATGTTAAAAGCAGGACCACAAGTCCGTAAAAATTTTCCAAGTAATAACCTCAGAACTATAGTTTTGAAGTGAGTGTATTGTGTAATGAAGAAAAGTTCCTGCAAATAGCATAGAAATGTAAGCCAAAACCAAAACCAAACAGCCCTTGATCCTATACTAGAACAAGGAACAAACAAATTTCCACCAAAACTATGTTTACACATAGCACAAAATTGACCATATATCTCAGAATACATCAATTTGGTACATGTCATTGGCAACCTAATCAATCTCATTCAAATGGGGTAGGTCACAACTCACAAGTACATAGAGGCAATAACTATAGTGAGCAAAAGAATTCTTTTAAGTAAAGAACAACCACTTCCTATCAGGTAGATACATGTGCCATCAATGCTTTACTTAAACAAATTCATCAATTCAGTCAAGTCGATCAAATTATATATAATTAGCTCTTTTTCTCCTGTGTTTTCCAACTAACAGACACAAATAAAGTTCTTATCTTTACCCCAACAGCACACATTAACACATGTTGCCAAAATTTACCAACAAACTGAATGCAAAGTGTTCAGCAACAACAGAAATTATCAAAATTAGCAGAAATTTGGTCGCCGAGAGAATGAGCATCTTACAATTACAAACAGATTTTTTTTTTTTTTTTTTTTCCTTCCTTCCTTTTTTTTCTTTTCTTTTTTTCTTTTCTTTTTTTCAAATATAAGAGTGTATATTCTAAAATGCTTCCTCAGGTTGGGATCACATGAACACCCACCTCAGGCAAATTAATATCTTACTTCTTTATTTATGGATTGAGGGAGGGGGACCATGTTAGTAAAAATGAAAATGAATTTGAAGATCGATACATAAATTTGCAAGAAATTTCTTCTCCTGTGGTCACATGATCATGAACACCACCTCAGGCATGAATAGATCTACACTATTTGTGATTTCTTCACCTTTGATCTATTTAATCTACAAAATAGTTTCGCAAATTTCAAAGAATCATGTTTTCCAACAAAAAAATTTGAATATGCGTAGATCTAATGAGGAGAACACATAAATGTTGCAGATCTAGTCATTCAAAGAAACCCTAGTTTCTAATATCTCACAAAAACAAAATCGAAGATGAAAGTAGAAACACAAGATGATTTACCGGCCTGAATCGACGTGATTTTGAGGAAAAAAGATGAAACTCCAACCTTTTCCGGCGTGATTCCGACGACTTCTCCTCGGTCTCCGCGAGTTCTCCTCAGTCGCCTCTGTGAGATTGTTCTTCTATGTTGTTCAATTTGAAAGAAAAGAACATGAAAGATTGTTGGCTTTGTTTATATCCGAGGGGTATTATTGTCATTTGAAAAAATAGTACCACTAAGGGGTTATCCCCGTGTATATAATACCACCCCCCAGGTGTTATTATTTTATCCCTCTCAAGCAGTATAATTTTTAACCACACACCTTTATACCTTCAGTTAATTTATACTGAAAATGCTCAAACAAACACTGTATAAGTCCGGATTGGACTATTTTAGTCCAATCCACCCAAGTTATCCTGCAAACAAACGAGCCCTAAGTCTATTGTAGCATAAAACTCAAACAAACAAAGCCTAAATGTTTTGCATATTTGATTCACGATTGTGATGAGATTTTTGAAAAATTACCTCAACAACATACATCTGTCCTTAGTTTCTTCTTCGTGTCTCGGTCTAATACAGATCATATATATTTATTATTAGTTTATCTTCACATCTATAGTCAGCAGATTCATTTACCAACAGTTTTTTAGCATTACACCTATGTAGCTTGCATAAAACAACATAACTTTTCAATAAATTTCATTCATATTTCATATGACACAACCCCTTGTAGAAGTTAGAATTGACTTCCATACAGTTTTGTTTCATACAGTACATTGCAGGTTACAATATAACAGTTGTGAAAATACGGAGAACATAAACACGCAAACACGGGCAATAAACTGCGTGCCATGCATGCAGATTCTCTCACTAGTATATATATAAACTGAGAAACGGAGAATGTAGTGAATGCAGGATAGACTTCCAGTAAAGTTGCTTCTGTACATTTCGTTCGGTTCTCTCACAATTTTTAAAGTTGTTTTTTTAATATTGTATTTTTTTAAAACAAATTTTTTTTGGAAATTGTGTATCTATGTGAGGAACCTAACGAAATGTACTAAAGTAATTTTACTGAAGTTTTGTCTAGTGAATGAGTGTCTGTTGAAAATCCGCCAGTGAATATGTTTCTCTGTCAGACAACCACCAGTGAAAAAAGGAGAGAAATTTCTTGACGCAAAGCCACCACTCGAATCATTAACGGGTTTGGATAGATCATTGGGTGTTTTGAGGACAAATCTTGATTCACACTAAGAAATCGATACAAAAGAAGAATAGGGGTTGAGTTAGGATTTCATCATTCTCATTTTCAGATTTCATTATTTGCAGGATTTTTCATAATATATGTATGTGTGTATATATATATACATATAGTCCCCTTCTCAAGAGGGAGTCAGTGATGCACCTCTACCTAGATCTATAAATAGGTGGAGTCGGTGATTTACTTTGAATTGAATCATCCTGAAATGATGGTAGGAGTAATTTTATCTAAAAGTAGTGCAAGTCAACGAGCCGAGGACATATGGCAACTTATTTGCATATACCATGGAGTTTGCCAAAAGTTATATCCAGTGTCCTGTAAACTCTTAAAATATTATACGGGGAGTTTCTACAATTTTCTTTTTCTTTTTTTGTTAAGGGGGGTTTGTATAATTTACCCTTATTTTTATGTGTAACATGCTGGTCGAATTATAATTGAGCCCACCGAAATATAGAAAATAATAGGTTTAATTACACTTTACTCCATGTGATTTGGTTCGATGACACTTTACCTCCCTGTGCATTCGGGTAAAGTGTCACTGCTACAGAATTTAACGGAGAGTGTTAAGTCCCTAAAATTAATGACCACTTTACCCCCTGTGATTTTGTTCGATGACACTTTACCCCCCTATGGTTTGGTTCAATGACACTTTCACCCCTCCTGTGCTTTCGGGGTAAAGTGTCAACTTAACACTTTCTGTAATTGTGACACTTTACCTGAAAGCATAGGAGGGGGGGGGGGGGGGGGGGGGGGGGGGGGGGGGGGGGGTGGCATCGGGAGGTAAAGTGACATCGAGCAAAACCACAAGGGGTAAAGTGTAAAAAAAGGGCAGCCCGGTGCACGAAGCTCCCGCAATGCGGGGTCTAGGGAAGGGTCGGACCACATTGGGTCAAATGTACGCAGCCTTACCCTGCTTATTTGCAAGAGGCTGTTTCCACGACTCGAACCCGTGACCTTTTGGTCACACGGCGGCAACTCAAACCGTTGCGCCAAGGCTCCCCTTCTACAAGGGGTAAAGTGTAATTAACCCAAAATAATATGCACATATAAGTAAATATATGTGCACATGGGTAGGTGGGTGGGTGTCTACCGTATTGGCCTCACTGTACCGTAGTCTACCTTAAATATTTGGCCCAAATTCTTCTCACTTTCCAGTTTAGTCCAACCAAACGGTTGTATCTCAGGTCAAGGCTAGGAAGCACGGACTCTTTTAAAAGGTCAACGTGCCTGCACATGATGCGTAGCGGCATTGGTGTGGATTCTTCTCGGATACGTATAAATAGATTCTTTTTTTGATTAAAGAATGTTGGGAGTGAGATTACACGTCAAAAGACTAATATAGCTTATTTATACTCGTTATTTGTTCTAATGGCATTAAAAAAAAATAAAGCTAATGTATAGTTTCTACAATTATAAAAAAAAGAATTTTTTTTAATAATATATAAAAGTACCTCCGCACCCGGCACCATAGCTTTTTGGAAAATTGACGAATCCTCCACACCTGGGTATCCACACACCCGCACCTGCACCAGTGCTCTAAGTTCAAGCTTCGTAAATTACAGTCAGTAATAAAAAAATTTATGATTGAAAGAAAAGAAGTGATAACATGACACAGATGGAATGGGAACTATGGGAGAAGACGATCAAAATCCACTATAAGGCAATAAGGATTACAAGTACTAGCATCCAAACTTTAAAATAGCCAAAAAAAACTTATAGAGCAAAACTATCATCTTTAAGATATAAAATGTGCTACTCTCAGATACGTATAGATAGAATCCTCTTTTTTCTTTTTTCATTTTGCCTCGAGAGCACTATCCCCGAAACCCTGTGTCATGTTGAGCCAACTTTACTCAAGGATCTATCTTTAAATATTGAGCCAACTCTACTCAAGGATCAATCTTTAAAGGTTCGCTTAAGGCCCCCAAAATATCATAGACAACCTTTTTAGAGGACATTGACTTCTCATTTTTAAGAGAAGAAACAACAAAAAGTGTGCAATTTACTACAGACAGAGGGGCAATCTGGCTAAGTCAGAAACTGTTCGGATAAGGGAAAGAGAGAAGTAAGTTAGTAACTTAAGAGAACAGGTGCCATCCTAATATAAGACTAGGTTTTCGAGGCTTCCAATTTTAGTATTTGGTATTGGAATAGATTAGATTAAACAACCATATTAGAAACTAAAAGTTCATAAACTGATAGATTTAAAAATAGAAAAAAAGGGAAAATATATAAAAATATATATATATATATTTAATCTTTTCATTTAAATGAGCATATAGCTCTTGATCGTGCAGAATGGAGAAAAATGATTCATACAGCCGACCTCAATTGATTGGAACACAAGGCTTTGTTTGGTTTGATTTATATTTAATCTTTTCCTTCGTATCTTTCTCATATTTTTTTATTTTTTATTTTTTATTTTTATAGATTTAGTGTGGTTCACTGGTTTACAAGGAAAATGAATAGAAATATGGGGAAAAAACATTATACTTTTTTTATGAGAAAGATAAGAAGTAAAACAAAATAGGATAGATAAAAAATGTAAAAATTTTGAACTTTATAAGTCACTTTCTTTTCTCATTTCTTGAGTTTCTAGTGTATTTTGGTATCTTTAATTTCTAACGCTATTTAAGCATGAAGAAAATATAAAAATAAAAAATAAAACTAGGAGAACAATTTTCCACATCGTATTCCTTTCCCTTTTTTTCCCCCCCTGTTCTCCTCCATTCCACATACCAAACAGACACTTAGGCTTAGTTTGGCACCCACACGCTTTTTAAAAGGAGCTAATGAAATTTATTACTAAGTTGTTTGATAATTTTATATAAGTGACACACTACTCTTCAAAAAGACATCATAAAATTAAAAAGCAACCTTGAGCTTTTAAAAGCTCCATTCTAGAGGTTTTAAAAGCTCCAAAACTCCCCTCAAAAAAAGCCCCAAGTTCAATCTTTGCAAAGCTCATAAACTAGTTACCAAATGAATTAACATGAAATTGTGCTTTAAAAAAGGAGAATCACGAAAATAGGGGCCAAACTAAACCTTAGTATGGAGACAAAGAAAAGTTCTTTTCTTTTCCTTCCCTGACCTATGAACTTGCACTACTCTAGAGAGAGAGAGAGAGAGAGAGAGAGAGAGTGTCATTTCCGAATCGATCCGCGATCCAGCTAACTTTGCGCTGGACATGTCATTTCCCCTCTGCAGCCATCTTTTTCCATATCTCCTGAGCAGTGTTGAATATGCCAAGCGTAGGCTTGTTGCAAACAAAGCATTTCTTATCTTTGCATGACGCTATGAATCAAAAGATCAGAAATATGCTAAGAATTAGAAGACGGAAATAAAACAGAAGTAACAAGAAGTTATTTCACAGGTTCAGAAACTTCACATTATTAATGCTGTCTACCTTAAAAATTTGATCCAACTTCAATGGGTGTGTACCATATTGGCTACACTACAATGCTGTCTACCTTAAATATTTGATCCAACTTCTTACATTCCAGTTTAGCCCAACTAACTAATTTTATATTAGTTCAAGTTTAATATTATACGCAGTAATCATAAGTTTATGACTGGAAGAAAATAAGAGAGAATATGAACTCAAATGGAAAGGGGACTAGTGAAGAAAAAGATCAAAATTCACTGTAGGTAGCCAGGATTACAAGCAACTACCCTCCAAACTTTCAAAATGGCCAAAAAAACACTCACATAGCAAAACTATCATCTTTATCTTTATGATATAGAAAATACCACTTGCAGATGCACATAATTTGATGCATTTTTTTTTTTTTTTTCATGGCTCTGCCCCTGAACCCCTGTGTTGTTTTGAGGCAATCTTGTACAAGGGTCCATCTAATCCCCCAAAATGTTAGAGACAACCTTGTTAAAGACATTGGCTTCTCATTTTTTAAGAGAGAAAACAACAAGAAGAGACTATTTGGTTATCAGGAGGGGAAGGGGAAGGGGAAGGGGAAGGGAAAAGGGAAATGCGAGTTAAGACTTTGTTTGAGGCTTTGAACTGTAGTATTTAATAATAAAATAGATTAGATTAGTCAATAGAGAGCAACATAAGAAACTAAAAGATTTAAATATAGAAGGAAAAAAAGGAAAAGAATTGCAATACACAATAAAACTTATAAAAATTAATGTTTTTCCTACATATCTTTCTCATATTTTTTTCTTAGATTTAGCGTGGTTCACAGATTTAGTAAAGGAAAAGAAATATTGGAAAAATAATATATTTTGTTAATAACAAAAATAAGAAGGAAAAAAAAAAAAGGATAAATGGAGAAATTAAAAATTTTGGACGTTACATGTCACTTTTTTTGCCTCCTTTCTTGAGTTTCTAGTGTATCTTGGTGTCCTTAAATTCTACTGCTATTTAAGCAAGAAGAATATATATATATATATATATATAAACACCCTAGAGGAACAACTTTCCACATCTTATTCCTTTCTTTTTACTGTTTTCCTACTCCAAATCCACAAACCAAACAGACACTTAGTATGGAGATAGAAAAATTCTTTTCCTTTCCTTGCCCAACCTATGAACCAAATGGTAACTCGGTTTCAAAACCTACGTCTGAACTTACACTACAAGAGAGAGAGAGAGAGAGAGAGAGAGAGAGAGAGAGAGAGAGAGAGAATACTCTCAAGTACATACAGGTTACAAAGCCTTGTATTGACCAAAGAGAATGGACGGACATGTTAGTTCCCCTCTGCAGCCATCTTTTTCCGTATCTTCTGAGCAGTGTTGAAAATGCCCAGCGTAGGCTTGTTGCAGACAAAGCATTTCTTATTCTTTAGACGATGCTGCGAATCAAAAGAACAGAAATATGATAAGAATTAGAAGAAAGATATAAAACATTGTATCAGGAACTAAGAAGTATATTTCACAGGTTCAGAAACTTCAGATTATTAATGCTGAACCACAGAATAAGAAAACACGCACGTCATGGAGAAAAGTAATAAAAGAAACTGGTAGTGGAGCACTTCAAGAATTCAATAGGCTATGTTTGGTTCATGGATTTGTGAGGGAAAATAATAGAAAATACAAAGGAACACTTTTCTTTGTTTGGTTAGTGATGAAAAAAGCAAGGAAAATAGGAATGAAAAGAAAAATAGAGGACAACTCAAATCAATTTTTTTTAATTTTTATGAGGCAATTTCATTCCTATTTCCTTGATTTACTTTTACATGTTCAAAAATTATAATTTGTAATGTTATTTAAGCGCGGAGAAACACACTAATGAAAAAACTAAGGCTTTGTTTGGTTCACGGATTTAGTGAGGGACAAGAAAAGAAAAAAATAGAGGAAACCACTTCCCTTTATTTCGTTGGCAAGGAAAACAATGAGGAAAATAGGAATGAAAAGAAAATATAGTGAAAACAAATAGAAAATTTTGAATCTAGTGAGTCATTAACTTCTCTTTTTTGGTATGTTACAAAAAATATTGCAAAACTTCCCGACTTTTAATGTTACTTAAGTGTGGAGGAAAACATAAGGGAACTAGTTTTCCTCTACGCTTTCTTGCCCATTTCTTTTCCTACAATGAATCTGCAAACCAGACAAGGCCTAAGGATATGCAGAACCCTACTATACTTTTAACAAAAAAATTCGACAGAGAAGTCGGCTGTTTTGGTTCTAACGAACAAACTGAAACAAAAAATAAATAAATAAAAAATCAGAAGTAGGATCTCCCCCTAGTTTTTCTTTCCCTTTCATTTCCCTCACTAACCTGCAAGCCAAGCAGAGCCTTACAGAAAAAGGAAAAAAATTCTGACGATAAATTGGACCTATCCTTGAAAACCAGATTGAAAGGAAAATTGATATCCTGACAATGCCATTTTAACTGGAAGATGGTGTTACATAGAATATTTGTGAATTATGACACGAAGGGAAGAGGCACTCTGATAAGAAGATAAAATGGGAAAGCAAGGCCCTGTTTGGGAATGCTTAAAATAGAATCAAGTCTAGTCTACGTCTCACTTTTGCTGTGGTTCTTGTTAGAAGCGAAGGTATTGGCGGTTGGTGGTTAGACAAGAACCAGTTTTAAGAGATTTATCATCATAAAGGTAAATTTGCTAAGTCAACAATTGATCCAAATGCACAAGCTGTTAAGAGTATGGGCCCAACAATTACTTCTCGTTTTCCTATTCGTTTTTCTTTTCCGTTTCTAAATCCGTGAACCAAAGAGGACGCCACTAAATCAACAAAGAGAATGTCTACAAAAGATAGGGGCAGAAGAAGGTGATACCTTTAATGCACACTGCTGGCAGAAATAGTGCTTGCAGGTGGTTACGACAGGGTCTACAAAAGGCCCTCTGCAGATAGAACAAGCGAAGGGCAATGCATCCTCCTCGAGACCCGCTTCATCCAGGTCGTCATGCCCCACTCCCAGAGAAAAATTTCTCTTCCTCACCTTCTCAGCTTCTTCCCACTCCGTCCCCATCTGCCAACCAGACTTGTAATCCCCCCGGTCATGAAGGAATTTACACGAATCGCCGAAGCCGCAATAACCCGTCTCTTTATAATCCTCGCAAACGTCGGGTTGGTAGTCGAACCTCGTCGAAACTCTGATGTGAGCAGAAGACCGGAGAGGACCGTGGGCCCCACTAGCTTTATCGGCGGAATAGGTTTGGTCTCTCCGAAACGCAGCCCTGTAATCGGTGTACCCGAGGATGCCTTTGTAAAGGGGCATTTCATCATCAACAGCTGAGCCTGAGTTAGCTCTCTTGTTTTTAGCAGCTGCAGGACCCTTCTTCATCAACAATGCCGCCTCCGCCTCCTCAGAGGCTTGCTTGAGAACTCGCTCTCGCATGGACCGAGAATCTTTGGAGAACTCGGTCTCGGTTTCTAGGGTGGCAGTTGCATTATTATCGCAACCTTCGACTTGTATATGCCTAGAGGACTCAAAATGAAACAGGGAGGAGGAGCTGGTTGAGAAGTGTAGTAGCTTGTGATTATTATTATTATTGTCATCAGTAGGCTTGGGGAAGAGGGGGGGATTTGTCTTACTAGTCATATTGTTGTGGTGTATCAAGTTCAAGCCATCGGCTACTGAATCATCTTCATCATCATCATCCTCCTCCTCCTCCTCCTCCTCCTCAGAAGTCGTCGTCCGCTTTCTTCTGAAGTTTTTGTTCTTTGATGATGGCGACGGCTTTATGAAGGATTTGTTGCACAACAACACTGTAATATACACACACATACATATATATATATATATATAATTAATAACAGATGAATACAAATAACTACTCCAAATAGTAGTAAAATAAATGGAAGACAATATATATATATATATATATATATATATAAAAGGAATGAGTGAAATTACTAATAATCAATCAATCAATCAATCAATCATTAGACTTTGATATTAGAAATAGAGTAAGTAATTAAAGAAGTAAAAGTAGTGTATACAATCTGCTAAATAAGCTATTTAGTATTATTATTATGATGGAGAGACAGAGAAAGAGGGAGAGAGAGGACTAACCATCTGAACCAGAGAGAGAATCATCGCCGCGGATCACCTCTAGAGGAAGCTTCTTGTTGTTACTGATCCCTTCTCCTCCGATCACCTTCTTCAAAAAGGGGCTAGCAGTAGTACCGACCTTGCTGTTCTCGAATTCCATGGCCACCTCCTTCCGATTTCCTTCCGATTTCTAGGGTTTTCTCTCAATTTTGACACTGTATTTTCTGCTCTCTCTCTCTCTCTCTCTCTCTCTCGCGTTGCTTTTAGGTTAAAATCAAGGGTCAATTACATATTAGGACAATTTATACTAATTATGTTGGTTTAGGGATAACTTAAAAAAATATATATCAATAGATCCCTCAATTATTATTCGACAAAAATACCCTCACTGTCTCCTAAATTCGGTGGATTTAATTCCGCTAGCACGTTCTCTCTCTAGGTTTTACTGCCCGCAACTTCACTACGACTCGCCGCCGTTTGATTTCGCCCAACGCTAAACTGTTGGCGTCCCTCGTTGCCTTACAATCTGATACACCATCCTCAAATAATACAGACGAACAAAGAACCAGACGAACAAAGCATCAAAAGTCAACTTGAAACAAAGCATCAAAAGGCAACTTCCAGTATCAATTTCAAACTAAATTACAAACATATAAGATGATTGTCTTCTGAGTACACTTATAAACTCACAAAGGATGAGAGAGAAACACTCCAAGTTTATAAAAATAAAAAGTCTAAGCTCATCATCATGACTTTTTTTTTTTTTCGCCGACTTTTAGCTTAGGGCTAAGTCTTGAATGATATTGCATAGGTCTAAGGCTTAGTTTGGCCTCTATTTTAGTGCTTCTCCTTTTTTAAAGCACAATTTCATATTAATTCATTTGGAAACTAGTTTATAAGCTTTGCAAAAATTGAATTTAGGACTTTTTTGGGGAGAGCAGCTTTTAAAAGCTCAAGGTTCCTTTTTGGTTTCATGATATTTTTTTGAAGAGTAATGTGTCACTTTTACAAAATTATCAAACAAAATTAATAATAAATTTCATAAGCTACTTTTAAAAAGCCGCAGGAGAGCCAATCTAAGCCTAAGTCTTGAAAGATATTGCATAGTTAGACAAATCAGCTGTAAATTTTGTTCTTATAAGACAATAGTTGGATAAAAATGTATAGTCATTTGGTAAATCATAGTTTGGATGGAATGTGCAACTTGATTGTTTTGGTTTGGTACTCAAAGAAATTATCTCTCTACAGCATAACCATGGCTTGCGATTGAACTATTTAAAAGAGTGGTGAAATTTCACCATGTTTTGACCTCCTTTTAAAACAGTGGTAAAATTTCACCAAGTTTTAACAAAAGTCCTTATCATTGAAATGTCACCATATTTTGATAGCCTTTTTAAAAGAGAGGTGAAATTTCACCACGTTTTGAGCTCCTATTAAAAGAGGAGAAATTTTACCACATTTTGACCGCCTTTTAAAACATTAGAGAAATTTCACCACATTTTGACCTCCTTTTAAAACAGTGGAGAAATTTCACCACGTTTGACCTCCCTTTAGAACAATAGAGAAATTTCACCAAGTTTTAATAGAAGTTCTTATATGTGAAATTTCACCACATTTTGACCTCCTTTTGACCGCCTTTTTAAAAGAGTGGTGAAATTTCACCACGTTTTAACCTCCCTTTAAAAGAGTGGTGAAATTTCACCATGTTTTAATAAAAGTTTTTATACTTGTAATTTCACTACGTTTTGACCTTCTTTTAAAACTGTGGAGAAATTTTACTATGTTTTGACCGCCTTTTAAAAGAGTGTAAAAATCTCACCACGTTTTGACTTTCCTTTAAATAGTGGTGAAATTTCACCGAGTTTTAACAGAAGTTCTTTTCCTTGAAATTTCACCATATTTTGACCCTCTTTTTAAAAGAGTGGTGAAATTTCACTATGTTTTGACCGCATTTTAAAAGAGTGGTGAAATTTCACCACGTAGTGACCTCCCTTTAAAAGGGTGGTGAAATTTCACCACGTTTTGAGCTCCTACTAAAAGAGTGGAGAAATTTCACCTCGTTTTGACTGCCTTTTAAAATAGTGGAGAAATTTCACCATGCTTTGACCGCCTTTTTAAAAGAGTGGTGAAATTTCACCACTTCTAATTCCGGATGTCAAAACATGTGAAGATTATGAAATTCTTAACCAAAATCATAATTTCACCACATTCACGGTTGGGTGCTGAGAATAATCTAGAAATGTGAATGTGGTGAAATTTCATCACTGTTTTAAGCACATTCTAAGATATAGGTGAAATTTCACTACTTCTACTTTTGGATATCAAAACTTGTGAACTTTATGAAATTCTTTACCACAATCATAATTTCACCAACTTTGATAAACAAACATTTCACCACATTTAAAAGTGGTAAAGTTTTACCACCGTTTTTAGCATATTTTAAAAAAAAATGATGAAAGTTCCATTGAAGATACTCTAACATGCACACTTGTTTCACAAGCATATGTGCATAGAACAAAGTGGGATATATCTCAATACTTCTACCAAAATCTAGTAATTCATCACCAATCCACATATATCATCATTCAAGTTGCATACCAAGATTATATATCAAAGAGAAGATGGGCACAAGTGCACAACAAAATAATGCCATTCTCTAGTAAATTCACACTTCCATATAAAACTCAAATTCAAAGATAAACACAACCAGGCAAGTTACAATCAGAGTAAGAAGGTAACCATGTAGTGCTTTTATGACAGCTACTGATACAAATTGGAAGTACATAATCCTAAAAAAAAAAAAACTTGATTGGGTTATTGCATATAATGAATGGAGATGTACTAGTACTAATAACAATTTGTATATGCACTCCCAGAAACAAAGAAAGTCTGAAGATGATGGCAAGACTACAAGAGCTATTATATTTTCAACTATTTTGAAACTTCAACAAATGTGTTAAAGTTTTGTACTAAATTTCAGTTTGTAGTGATTACTTATACATGGTGATGTGCAAGTATTGAACTGCATTGAGCCAACAACACAAGTATTCTGACAAGAAAGGTGTTTGTCATTGACCTTGGAGGTATTCGCTCTCTCTCTCTTTTTAGCTTCTAAGGTTTTTTTTTTCCTAAAGATTGAATGTGCCTGTCTGAGTAACCTACTGTTATAACTCATATCCCAAACTATAATTATTGTGATTATTGCATCATAAAGTTAAAAACTCCAGATCCTGTCGCTACAAGATTTTAGAAGAAAAATCATTGTTAAATGAATGATATGAGTGCCTTGTGACAATTTTGTAATGAAAAGAAGCTTTAAGTAATAGTTCAGACTAGCATTCAAATCAAAGTTTATAATTTTATTAACATTTGAGAGAGAGTGTGTGTGTGTGTGTATGTGTGTGTGTGTGTGTGTGTGTGTGTGAGAGAGAGAGAGAGAGAGAGAGAGCGCTCTTAAGCCACTGTACATAGGGAACTTAGACCCTAAATTGAAGCTATTAACAAATCCAATTGAACTTAGACACTAGAGGAGTTATCTTCATCATCCTAGAAAGCTATTAACACAAAGCTATTAGCAGATCCAATAGAATCAAGTAGTTCCTTTAGTGGTAGAGTAGAAGCCAGAGGAACTACTTGATTCTCTCCTTCCTCTTCATCTTCATCTTCTTCATTGAACACTATATCTTCATCATCGTTACGATCGCGATCTTCGAGTTCGTCGTCACGATCACGTTCTTCGTATGCCTCCGCCTCTGCCCTACGTCGCCCCTCCGCCGTCTTCGTCTTCTTCTCCGGTCGTTGTCGACGGACTCAAGACTAGATCTCTCTCGTTCTCTATCTCTATCGTTATCTCACTCTAGGGATGAGAATATGTTATTTAGGGTATAATTGTCATTAAATAAAAATAAAATAACACTAAAGGATCTTAATTAGCTCATTTACTCTAGTGAGGGTCCTAAATCAAAATGGTAATATTTAATTGTTCTTAAACCAATAGAATTCCATAACTAGGGATCTATATCTAATTTTCCCTAAAATGAATTATATATATATATATATTATATATAGACCCTCCCTCCGTATTTCTTCTTCTTTCCTTCGTCTCCTTTGTTGTTTAGGTTAAATTAATTTTGCATACTCTGTGTTATTTATATATACCGCACTAAGAGTGATGCTGATGAGATTAATTCAAAAATTTATCATAAACCAATTGGGACTAGAACACTGTTTAATGTAATGCATCAAAAAAAACAAAAACACTGTTTAATTTTGACAACTTCAAAAGATTATGTTGCGATTTTAAAAGAGGGCATTCCTATTGTTTTTAGGGCAAATTACACTTTAGTCCATTAAACTATGACCTGTTTTCAGTTAGGTCCATAAACTTTTTCTTTTTGCAATTGAATCCGTGAACTTCAAAAATTCATTCAATCAGACCCAAATTCTGACACTGTTAGCTTAAACTATTAGAAATTGTCACGTACGTTGCGCGTGAAGCTTACCTGTCACATGTTAGGATAAGACAAACACGGGAGATTGTGAATAGTGCTAAAAATCGCATTCAATCAGATTTGAAATCGCATTCAATGAAATTCGAAAACACGTTCGACTAAATCCAAAATTGCATTCAATTATACCCAAAATCACATCATTTTTTAGCCATTCACAGTCCTCCGTGTTTGCCTTAACCTAACATGTGATAGGTAAGCATTACGCGCAACGTACGTGACAATTTCTAATAATTTATGCTAACAGTGTCAGAATTTGGGTCTGATTGAATGATTTTTTGAAGTTCAAGGACCCAATTGCAAAAAAAAAAAGTTTATGGACCCAACTGAAAACAGGTGTATAGTTTAATGGACTAAAGTGTAATTTGGCCTTGTTTTTACTAAAAACAATATTATTATTAATACCACAATTGTGATTTTTTTTCTTTTTCTTTTCAAAATTCAGATTTTTATTTTTAGAGAAATTTTATGAGGGACGGACAGATGTAAGGGTAAGGGGGCTCAAGCCCCCGAGATTTTCAAAAATTACTAATATTATCCTATGAGCCAAAATATTTTACATTCAACCCCTCTCCTAAAATTCCATTCAAGCCCCCTTAGTTATGAAAATTACCTACTAAGCCTCCCCCGACATTATAAAATTATCATACTAAGCCCTTTCTCTTTTACGTTTTTGTATTAATTATAAAATTTGTGTAAAAAGGTCCAAATTATACACAAAAAAATGTATAATTATGTCTAAAATATGCATAAAAAAGTCTAAAATATGTATAATAGGTCCAAATTTTTTTTTTCAGGGGCCATGACCCCGAATCCCTGTATATCAAGCCCCCTAGATTGATTTTCTAGATCCGCTCCTGCGAATTGCAATGTCGATTTTCAGAAAAAAGAAACGACATTGATTTAAATGACGTTATTAGAAATAATGCCATTCCATTGTCATTTTTTCCTAAATGACACACTTGGTTTTGTTTTTAAGTTAAAACCCACCCTAATTTAATAAAGGGTTAATTAGTGATAGGTCAAAAATTAAATGCTTTTTATGTTATTGCTCTAACCGGTAAACTACTTCAATGAAAGGCCTAGTGAAATTTTATTGACGAAAATAGGTTTTGCAGATTGTAGCATGCGCTGATGCGCACATATCCAAAGGATTCTTGCATTCAAAAGTACTGCAAATGCACATGCACATGCCACGTGTATAAATATTGTCCTAACTTTGTAAAATTTTTGGAATATTTACTTTTCAATCAACTTTTGTATAGTTGATTGTATGAAATTTAAAGTCAGTCTTCTACTTTTTTAGAATTAAAAAATTATTAACAATAATAACAAAATAATTAAAAATCAGCAACAAAATTTTAAAAATATCAATTTTTGAATAGTTATTTTGTTTTAGTCTATTTTATATTTTCAATGTTGTGAAATTGTACCAAAACATTGCTCTAAACGTTGTGATGAGTTGCACCCTATTTTGAACTGAGTTGCTTTTTATGTTATGAAAAATTACTCCAATCCTCCCAACTATCAAAAATTGCTCCAAAACGTCATGTAAAATTTGAAGACTTTCTTAGTTTTACAAAAAAAATTTTTTTTTTGATATTTTTGAAAAAGTAATAGACTGACTTTTATATGTTATATAAAAAGTGGACTGAAAGTTAATTATCCTAAAATTTCTACCAAACTTCAAAAAGCCAGAATTTGCAATGCACAAATTATGTTTTTATAAAATTTAAAACTTTAAAAGTTGCTCGGCGAGATCTATCAAATGAGTACCATTGTTGATATGATATTATGCAGAAAAAAAGTCTGTGAAATTTGACATAATAAAGTCTGCAAAATTTCACATAATATTTTTCAGTTAAACTAGTCAAAGGATCCGATCGACCTAATTATTTTTTGAGGATTTTCGTTAGAAGTCATTCAAAATGGATTATTTTGTTCTTAGGTCCAGTCAAAAGAATATTTTAGTGGAACATCCCCCATACCCATGCACAAAACTCATGGGCATATATGTTCATTTCCAGCCACTAAAAGCCTGAACTTTTGTAACTAACTTTCAAAAAATATTTTCAAACTTTAGACTAGAGCTATCCAACAAGTATGTGTCACTATAAAATTCAAGGGAAAAAAATTGTTGTGTGAAATTCACATTAAAAAAGTTATGTGAATATTTTCAAATTTCATATTAGCTTTTTCAATCATTTTAGTATAGTGGATTCATGCGAGGAAGTAAGTCTCAGGCCTTGAGAAAGTGGAGGGAGAGAGCGTCAAAGTGAAAACTTCTATAATGATCGTGGCTTTGGAACACTCTTTAACCAATTAGTCTAAGCCATTGTCCCAGCTTTCCCATAACTAGTTATGTGCAAATTTCATTTTACTATAATTTTGAGAAGTTTTCAAAGCTCCTCCACAAAAATGCACCAACCCCAAACAAAATCAATAACTTGAATCTTGAAATTATTTTTTCAGTGAAATTTATATTTTCATAATGTATTCGACAAGATCTATCAAACAAAAAGTACCATTTGTCACTATGAAGTTCTGGGGAAAAATGTGAAATTTACTAAAGCTTATGAAATTTCATATAACTGATTTTGTGAAAAGAAAAAAGTCATGTGAAATTCTCTCTAGTGTCCAAAATTTGACATAACTTATTACGTGAATTTTGTAAAAAGAAAAAGCTATGTGAAATTCACTCCAATGTCCGAAAATTATCAAAACTAGTTATGTGAAATTTGTGGAAAGAAAAAGTTATGTTAAATTCACTCCCTAAAAGTTCACATAACTTGTTATGTGAAATTTGTGAGAAAAAAAAGTTATGTGAAATTTTACATTAGTAAAGTAATGTGAAATTTCACAAAGTCCTTAACAATAGACAATGGGTGTCGGGGCCCGGTGGATGGGGAGAGAGAGGTGGGCAGGGTACGAACCTTGGTAAGAATTATTTTATTAAAAGGTCCTTTGTAAAATTTAGGACAGAATCGCCCCTCCGTGAAACTCGTTCACGCTTCTTTCAATTTCAGCATATGAACAGCCTCACTCTCCTTGAAAACTTCCCATAACAATTTTTATTTTACTAATACCAAAGATGACATTAACCCCCTTCTCCCAAAGATTCCTATACTAGATCCTTGACTACACCATCATCCCCACTTCTTGCATATCCCATACCCATTACGTTGTTCCCTTCATTCACAATTTTGTAGGTTAAGGTCGGAAAATTGGCATACCCTAGTGATGTAAAATTTCACATAACTATTATGAGAACTTTTCAAAGCTCTAACATACTACTCGAAAAGAACTATCAAATAAGTGCCATTGTCGGTATAAAATTTTGCATCAAAAAGTTACGTGAAATTTCTATAAAAACAATTAAGGGATCTTGCAAAACCACTTTGGTTTTTCAATAGTTGTTTTTTTTTTTACAATTATTATGGAAACAACTCAAGTTACTTACCGACTCACATAATATATAAATGCTGGAGTAACAAAATCCAAAAAAAAAAAGAATTTAATTTAAAGTTGAATTTAAATTCAACATATGTATACTCATATTAGTTGAATTTGAAGTTGAATAATTTCTTCAGCCTCATGAATTATAATTTATATTGGAACGTAATCTATGGATTTATCCGTTGGGTAGATCTAGCCAAAAAAAGCAATTTGTCCTTTGAGACTGGAAAAATCTTATCATAATTGTCATTATTACTAATTCAACCCTTTTTTGTAATTAAAATTTAAAAGTGTCCTTTCTAGTCCTAATTGGTTTTGTGGTAAATTCCCCAAATTAATCTAATTAGTGATGACCGACTCACACAAAGTGTATATCTATACTAATATAGAAAGAGAAAGCGAGGGGTCACAAAAAAGTTTTTCTCAAACCAATAATTACAATAAAACCTACACAATTTCCTAATGAAATTTTTTCACGAAATACTAAAATGTCATTTAAATTTTTTTTAAAAATAACTTCTCTCAATTACCCACCCCACTTTCTTTCTCTTTGACACTCCTCTAGTATATATAAATATGGAGTACAGTAAGCAAAATTAATCTTAACCTAAGCAACAACGAGAGAGAGAGAGAGAGAGAGAGAGAGAGAGAGAGAGAGAGAGAGAGAGAGAGAGAGAGAAGAGAGTAAAAAATTGCCAGTAAATCCCTCATTCATATACTTTCATGGATAAAGGACACCCAGTATTCTATTTTTGTACAAGATCCTTAGCATCATAGTTAATGTACGTTAATCATGGTTAATAATTTTGTTGTCCACTAAATACCCTTATAACAACTTAATAATGCATACATACGTTATATATATATATATGCATACAAACTAGCAACCACATCCCTAAAATCTTGCCAGATAATCTGTGGCACATTTTTTTTTCTTTTTTTCTTTTTTTTTTTTTTTTATATATATATATTTACCTGGATCCGAACTGGATACACATACCCCACACCCACCCACCCATCCACCCACACACACATACATATCAGCTCAAATCCAACCCCAAAGCCCTACACTGACCCACAAAGCCACTCATTTCGGTTGAAGAATAATTGGAGGGCAAGCAACTAGAATCCCAATGATTCAAACCCTCTCTCATCCCACTGAAAAGAGAGAGACTATGTCAATTGGGTTACACCTTGCTCGGCAAATCTGCGGCACTTTCTATATACTAAAAAACAAAAACAAAAACAAAACTGATTTTGGATCATTAAATTCACAAACCTAGCCAACCAAATCCTTAAAATCTAGCCCTACATTTTGTGGGCACTTTCCACGTATAAAGAGCAAATTTAAAACTGATTTCGCGTCATTAAACTTGAAAAATCTGGCATTTCAATTACATTAAACTGAATAATTATCAATGTCCTTAATTAGAGATTAAATTATAGACGGCTCATCTGAACTAATGGGTTGGTACGGCAACCAATAAAAATTATCCAAGTCAGGTTTTTTTAGGTGGATTGCAACACTGTGATATTGTGCACAGTACATACTATTTGTTATTCCTTTGCTATTTTGAATTGGATGGGCCCCATTTTTTCACACGTTTCAAACTTTGATAACATTGCAGTGTCCTAGTTTGTGTAGAATTCTAACAACTTTTACGTGGTGGGTCCTATTATGACTGTATCACTTTTTCATAGTTAATTTTTGGGACAGTTAGAGATATATCCCTTGTCAACTCAAAATTTAATAAAAAGTACCTTCAATATCTGCATTTAATCAAAAGTCCATGATCTTTGACAAAAGGACAAAAATGACATGCACCCAAACATTTCCCACATTTTCCCCACTCCCGCCCAATTTTCACGTGACATGTTTTTGCAGCCACTCATACGGTATGAGCACTGTATCGTATGATATTCTAAATTCAAAAAATATTTTGCAACTTTAAATCTCCATAACTTTTGACATACAACTCCATTTTTCTCAAATTTTATACCGTTGGAATCGTGTCAACGAGAGCTACACAACTAGTACCATTGTTGATATGTTTTGGGCAAAAAAATCAAAATCAAAATCTTACATGCCTTGTGTAACTGAAAATTTCATAAAATTTTCACAAAGCTACTTTTGTGAAATTTCACAAAGCTACTTTTGTGAAATTTCACAAAACTCTATTTTTTTTCAAAATTTCTTCAAATTGAAAATTTTTTTTTGCTCAAAACATATCAACAATGGTACTAGTTTTGTAGCTCTCGTCGACACGATTCCAGTGGTGAGTTGTAGATCAAAAGTTATGGAGGTTTAAAGTTTTGAAGCATTTTTTGAATTGAGGAATGCTATTGTACAGCCACTCACACCGCGTGAGTGGCTGGGAAGTTTGAGGGGGCGCGTGGGCTCTTGGTCACCAAAATTCCTACCATTGCCTTACAAGAACTTTTGAATAAAGAACAAAAAAAACGGCCACTTAATACTTTTTGGCCCTTTAATTAAGGATTTGGTCATAATTTTCTCTTAATTTTTTTTTTCAATAAAAATATTAGCAATGAATTTAAACTCTATTTCTAGTAGAATACTTGGCTTTCTATCTATATAAAACCTGGAAAAAAAAATCTCCATCTGATGCTCTGAGCAAAAAAAAAAAAAAATTTCTCATATGACACCCTAGACCACTACTGGACCAAGGTTTTGTGATTCAAATTCCAAAGTGTATTTCTATAGGCATCACTGAGAAGCTTGAAAATATTACTTATTTCTCTCTCCAAGTATGTACACATATTAATGTAGATATAATATATGTATACATATAATTATTTGGTATGAATTACACGCATATATATATATATATATGCATATATTTATATGGAAGAGTAGTGCTACACACACACTTTTTGATAAACTTTTTTACACCCAACTTTATATGCATGTATCATGTGTTGTGTAAATGGTGCACAGAAAAGTGTGAAAAATTCAAATAACACAATGTACATGTGTTTAAAGCATAGTGTGTCAAAAAGTGTGTCAAACATTGCCCTTATATGGGCAGCCATATAATTGTTATTCCTTTCTCTCTCTCCAGGTCTTATTATAGTTTTATGTACAACTTCCATAGTCTATACTTCCTAAGGATGTTTGAATTAGTGTACTTCCTAAGGATGTTTGAATCATCGTCGCCGATCACCTCTAGAAGAAGCTTGTTGTTCCAGATCCCTTCTCCTCCGATCACCTTCTTCTTTGTATTATCATCCAAGGCAGACTTTGGATCCGTAAAGACTTTAAAGGGGCTAGCAGTAGTACCGACCTTGTTGTTCTCGAATTCCATGGCCACCTCCTTCCGATTTCTATGGTTTTCTTGACAATGTAATCTTTTCTGCTCTCTCTCTCTCGCTCTCTCGTTGTTTTTAGGTTAAATCAATTATAAGTATTTATGTAGAGTGAGTGGGGCGGGTATACATAAGTAATGTTTAAGTAGTAGTAGTAAAATTCTCCGTCTTTCCTTGTCGGGATGGGCAAATAGTCGATTCGGTTTTGAAACGAAAAATTTTTGTTTTGGGTTATTCGGTTCAGGTTCGGAATTTCGATACCGAAATCCGAACTTAAATACTTCAAAAATTCGATTCGGTTTCGAAATTTTACTTCAGGTTCAGTTGGAAATTTCGGCCTGAAACTCAACCGAAGTTTTTATTTTATTTTATTTTTTGTTTTAATATATATATATATATAATATTATAGTAAATTAGTAATAGCATTATAATTTTTTTTGCAAATGTTTTTATATATACATTAGAAATTCGGATATTCAGTTTCGAACCAAATTAATTCTCCTTCCGAAAACCGAATTGAACTTCTTAATATAGTTCGGTTTCAAACTGAAAAAAATTCGGTTCGATTATTATCTGAACTGAAATTTTCAAAACTTCGGGTTCGGTTCGGTTTTTCGGGTTGGCCCGAATTGTGCCCACCCCTATTTCCTTCTCCTTTGTTGTTTAGGTTAAATTAATTTTGTATACTCTATATTATTTATATATACCATGTGAGTCGCTGCTGATGAGATTAATTCGAAAATTTACCATAATCCAATTGGGACTAGAATACTGTTTAATTTATTGCATCCAAAAAAAAAAGAACACTGTTTTATTTTCACAACTTCTCCTCAATCACAGCTGTTAGCGGTGTTATAGTCCGAGAAATCTTTAAAAATGGGAGATACCGTACAGCTTCAACTGTTTTTTTTTGTGTGTTTTTGTTTCTTGTTATTTTTTCTATTTGTTGATGTTCGTTTGTCTCACATATTTTCTTTTTTTGATGCCTGTACTAGTTCTAGTTAGGATCTGCCTTATTTTATTGAAATAAAATGTTGTTTGTGATCCAAAAAAAAAAAGAAAAAAAAAGGAAGAAGGTAAAATTAGTGAAAAGGACAAATATGATAAGATTTTTCAATCTCAAGCACTTATTGTTTTTTCAGCTAGATCTACTCCACTATTCTACCAGTTAATGGTCCCTCGAAACCTGGGGTTTCTAGAGGGGAGAGTCTTGGATATCAAGGAATGTCTCCTTAAGTTTTCCCACGAGGATGTTGTTTGGGTCCTTTCAGCAGTTTCTGCTATGTCCATCCGAGGATGGAGCTTAGTAAGATGTTGTAGGGCCTTACTCTTACAGTTGAGGAAAGTGAAGGGGTTGAGATTGGGGATAGTCTGAAGGCTAGGGTTCGTGAGCACAAAGAACTTTATTTCGTTGGCTCTTTGTGTATATCTCGTCTTTGAAGTAAGAATGACTTATTTTCTTTTGTTGCACCTACTACTCTGTTTTCGAAGGATTGTAGTCGTAGTTGAAATGTAATGTAATGTAATATAATGTCTATTCAAAATGCAAGTTCAGTAATGGAACAACTATTTTAATAATATAAGGCATTACAATTTCGATTTTATCTAATTTATTTAAAATTTAAACTTTGTTACTGTCCTTACAACTACTTGCCTGGCACAACTGAAGTTCAATCTTTCAGTCACTCAGACTCTAAAAGTGATAAGATAACAATTAAATTCAGCCTCTGCTTTGTTAATTTTGACTTTCAAACACTGTTTATTGAATGCAATCTATGTTCTTTTAGGAGTATGTATTATGTAGAGGGAGGAAAGAGGTGAAGGTTTCAATTCTTAATTGCAAAAAAGAGATAATTCATCGTCTTTTTCTTTTTCTTTTTTTTTTCCCTGGATTCTTTTACAATTTCGAGTACATAGTTCAGTATATAGTACATAAATATCTGCTTATTTCTGAAATCTACTAATAAAAAGTACATTTGGGATATGATATCTGCCACATGGGGAGAACAATTGACAATAAAGAGATACAACTCTGCTATTGTTCTTTGAATAACAAGTTTGCTTGTACAATTGCCTTCACAATTACATTGTGAATTATCACTAGTTTGTGTATTATTCCATGGTTTTCCCAAGAGATGATGTAAATGGACTTATGCTCAACTTCAGATTGTCATATTCATTATGACCCTTTGGTTTCAGATGATTTAAGAGACCAAATTGACTACTCCAGTGGCATATGAATTGCATCTTAGTAATGAGATTAAAGAGAATCGTTGACTTCACATTCTCTATGAACATTTACAGCTTGTTTGGATTAGCTTATTTATCTAAGACGGAGGCTATTCTAATCAATCTTGAAGACTTGGTTTTTGTTACCAATCAAGTTCCCATAGTTCACTTGTTAGATTGTAATAGTCAGTAGCAGTAAATTTCATTTGGACTAAATTTCATGTGGGTTTGAGGCTTTTAATCAGAAGAAGCAATTTGGTTGCTTTTCCGCATATCTATTAAAGGACAAAACTGTAATTTTGCAATACCACCAAACACCAAACATGCTCTTCGTGGATGATGACATTTGCTGAAGTGTAACTTTTGTTTTTCTTCTTAATTGAATCAGGCCAACAACAATCAATCATCTATAAGCTTGTCCATAAACATCTAAATATTATTGATAATATTACAATACACTTTCTATTTATTCAGGTTTAAACTACTAACCCAATCTATACAGGTGCAGAATCAACATAGAATTACATGACCCAACAGGAAGTATGGAAGCATTGATTTATGGAGAACTAACAGAAAAAAAATGTCCGTCAAGGCAGCTGATCTGACCAACCAGACATCCAACGTAAGCATCAAATTAGTACGCCAAACTTATATCTAACTTGCTTAAAAAATGACTATTGTATGCTATATCAGGAAGCCCTGATACATGTCGAACGCTCAATGGATCCCAACCAAGAACATGCCATACAAGTCCACGCTTCTCAGGTGGTTGAGGGACAGAATTCACCCATTCCCTTCACAGTGAACTCAGTTTACAAGCAATTTGACATCAAGTCACATGATAAATCAGCAGAGCATAATCATCGAGATAAAAAGACAAGAAAGGCGTTCTCTCCTTCAACCAATGCAGCTAGGTAAATATCGAATGTGAAAGAGATGAACCTACCGACTAATACCACCACAGAAGAATCCAGCAAACCAGAGGTTTATCACAAAGCAAACGAATCTGCTTACAAGTAAGACTAAGGCAAACACCAAATCGGCAGCAGCTTCATAAGACTCCACACCTTGTAGTATATTTGTAATTTTTTTTTCTTGGATTGTAGTATATTTGTATACTTGTAGCTACGTTTGTATAGTTCGGTGTACTTAGTCCACTGCATACTGAATACACTACCTACCTTGTAGTATGTTTGTAAATGTCTATCTTTTGGATCACATCGTGTGTGTAAAGTTTGCTAACTTTTGAAAAAGACAAGTTTGTTTATACTCTCCCTAGTGAATCCAACTGCCATCTTTTACTTCTTCAAAGTAAATTACTGGTACATCCTGAAATAAGCCATACTTAAATTTTGATTTGCTTGTTTGTTGTAAATTTGCCCCTTGTTACGCTCCTCAAGCTCAACTCTACAGATCTATGCCAAAATCTCCAGTTCAAATTACATATCTATTGTCAACTGTTACTTGGCAGAGGCAAAGACCTGCAGCTCTTCATGCACTTAGCCAGAGGTTGAGCGGTTTGTTTGATTCTTGAGAGCTTTAAAGGTAAGAGTATATTGATATTTGATAGTTGGGAATCTGACCTTTTTTTTTTTCCTGAAATCATGCAGGCGTTCAATGAAGCTGTTAATGTGTTCACTGATGAAGGATGGTCTATACTTGAAAGTGATGGAATTGTGGATGTTACCCTTCTTGTGAACTTATCTCCGAGCAAACTAATGGGTTCAAATCTTTTGTATGGTGATGGATTTCCAGCTTTGAGTAATCCAGTACTATGTGCCAAACCTTCCATGCCTGTACAAGGATAATACAAAGGCTCTGTTTGGTTTCACTTTAGAAAAAGAGAGAGAAAAACAACAATGAAAACTATTGCCCTTATCTTATCCCTAGACTTCTCCTCCATGTTTAAGTAGTACCTGAAATTAAAAGTCCTAATTTTTGCCTTATTTCTTTTCCTTTCTACTTTTCCCACTGTTATTCTGATTAACCAAATAAAGGAAAGTATTCTTGTAGATATTTTCTTTTCATTTTTCTCATTAAATATGTGAAACAAACTAGAGTTTTGTGCCATAATAGACCTAGTTTATGAAATAATTACCAGTCTAATACCCTTAGGGAACTAATTCCCATAATAGTTCTTTTTTTGCCACATCAGCATCTGTATGGTGAAGTGGAATGAAGTGATATTGAGGAAGTCTACAACTTCCATACATAGACTTTGGTTAATTAAAATAATAATGAACAAAATGATATTTTTACTAAAAACTCAAAAGAAAGAGCGTCTGGGGAAGAACAAGGCTGCCATCACAACAGAGGCAAGTTTCTTTTCTCTTTGTTTTTTGTCCTTTTCATTTAGTAGATCCCTCAATTTGAGTCCTGTTTGCGATTGGTTGTGTGTATAGGTTTTGACATTCATATTTTCAATACTATATATGTATATATATTCCTAGGGTTTTATGTTTTGGGATTCACAACACTAGAATATGATGACTTTCCAATTAATAAATAAATAACTAGAAAATGATTTGCAATATAGTGATTATGATGGATGACGCTTTAAACTTATCACATGAGATGTACTTTAATTGATCGAAAACACTAATATAATTCGAATAATGCTAGGTTTCTCAAATTTGAATTCCAAATTTAGTTCTCAAATGACTTAACAATTTATCTCATGCTTCGACAGTGATCAGTGATATCACATGTTAGTGCATATGGGACAATTGCAAATTGTTTAAGGGTACAAATTTATCTTAAAATAATTTAACCTTTGGAAAATATTTCACACTACTTGATTCATTCTCTAGTAGAGTTTAAACTTGTGCTTTGATTTTCTTATTATTTATTTGATGAACAACTTGTAAATCTTTAGATTGCATTTTTTTGGTTTTCATATTTTTAATTTTGTGAATATCAGGTTATGGAAGGACAAAATATTACAATAATGTGTTATTGGAATGGAAAAATTACGATTGGTTTGTATGGCCTTAACATATGAAGGTGCTACTCCAAAGGTGATCTTGTCGGAATCAAGATATAAAAGTATGCTTATTTATGCTTTACTTTCAAAAGATTTGCAGTGTGGAAGTAAAGGTCGAACCCACAGAGATTGAAATACTACAATGCTTTAATTTTAAAACCTAAATTTAATTAATCATGAAAACGGATTTTGATTTTGAATTTAATTAAACTAAGAACAATAAAATAAATCTAAACTATGAAAGCAATTAAAAGTTGTTTAAAAGATATTTAAAGGGAACCTAGGATTGCAAATCCACCACTAGCTTCATAATAGGAATATTTATGCATTCACTTAGCTTATTAAGTTGGATGAATATGGGGAATTGTGGCTACAAGCCCAATTCCTCCGTCAAGAGAATAATCATGGTTCAAGCACCAACATATTCCATCTTCGGTTAGCACGAATTATCCCACACTAAACTAGGGTTGTGACATAATTCGTCTAATCTAGGCATGGATTATTCGGATACTTGATAGCACAAATCAATAAAGCACCATCACATGTAAATAATCTAAACAAGCACAGCAAGCATAGATCATTGAGCACATCACAGTCAAAATAGATCTAAGACAAGAATAAACTTTGAAAGCAATGATTTAATCAATAGAAGCACGATTTATTTATAAAAATCCTCTAAACATGTGACTGTCATCCATACATAATAAATCTAAAATAAAAACATAAATAAAACCCTATTACTCATCTAGGGCTTCATTGAAACCCTAGATCAATGATCTAAGCTGCCATAGGAGTAGAAATCGGCAAGTAGTTGATGGAGGAGGCCATGGAAATCCTTGGTCTTCTTCTTCTTCTCCTTGCTTCCTTCCCTTCAATGGCTGGAAGTATGTGTATATGGCTGTATATGAATGTGTATAATAGTTGCCAACCAACTAATTGAGTAAATTTAGAGTTTAAATAGAGTTTATACAAGCTTTGGAAGGCTTCCTAACCCGATACGAACTGAAACGCATGTAATTTACAGTCTGGACGTCGTTTAGCAGTCTCGTTTGCACAGGAGTCTTCAGTATACTGAAATACGCAACTTTGGTTTTTGGGCATATCGCGCGAGCGGGTCGCGCGAGCGCGACTTTTGGTACCTCGCGCGCGCGGATCGCGCGAGCGAGTTATTGGGGGTCTCGCGCGAGCGGATCGCGCGAGCGACTTCTGGATTCTCGCGGGAGCGGACCGCGCGCGCGACATTGGTTTTTCAGCTTCTTTCTTGATGCTTTTTCACCCTGTTTATCCTGGTTTAGTTGATTTCTTCCAAAACCTGTCAGAAACTGGAAAACGAAGTAAAAATATACAAAAACAGGATAAAAAGGCACTAACAAATGCACGTTAAAGCGTATAATTAGGATTAGTTCTCTCCCGATCAAAAGGCATTCAAGGTAAACTATGTAACTAAATATCGTGAGTTGTTAGAGAAGATGTATGCTTTTACTGGATATGATAAGAGTTCATATGAGCTGAAAATCACATGTAGGTATCGTAGTAATTATAAGGAATATATATCTTTACCAGTGGAAGATGATGACACACTTAGTATTGCTTTTGATGTGACACTGCAACCATGAATAAATTGTTTAGAATTTTATATTGAAGCAGTGCCAAATTGCAATTCAAATCACGAAAATATGACAAGAGTTACCTACAGTGGTCCTTTCACACAGTTGCTCTTACAAGAACCTGATATTTTGCACAATAATGTTGGAGCAAGCCATCATGAAGTTAGAGGTGTTGGGTCTAGTATGCTTCCTACTATAGAAGAGTTCTCACGAGCTTATGATATTGTCACATGTCATGGTGAAGCTAGTGAAAATCTAGATTGAAATGAGGAAAATGCTTCACTTGATGCTAGATATTCAAATGAGTGCAATAGAGCAAATGGTTGTCCATGAAGGTTCTACGTTTGTAGTGGAAGGCACTAATATTGATAATAATCAAGTAGATGATAATTATGAGGATGTAAATGGGGAAATGGAACCAGAAGAGGCCAATGTAGTGTATGAAGTGCCACTAGCTCCAGAATTGACAAATGTTGATTGGGCAAAAGATGACCCATGTCGGTGAATGTTCAACATGGCAACAACGAGCTCCATCTGTCGGAGATGATGAGTTATACATTGGTCAACGATTCATCTCAAAGGAGGAATTGCAAAATGTGGTAAAATTATACCCCATTAGAGTACATCAACAATACGTGGTTGAAAAATCCAATTCTAAATTATGGGTATCGAATTGTATACAAGCACCACAGTGCAAATGGAGATTGCGTGCATCAGTTCCTAAGAAAACTATATTTTTTGAAATAAAGAGGTATAATGGTCCATATACTTGTGTTAATCCAAGTAAGGATCGATATCATTTGCAGCCAGATTCTTGCTTCATAGCTAATCAAACAAAGGTGTTAGTGAAAGCACAAATCTCAATCACAGTGGCTGCCATTCAAGTAGAATGGAAAATACAAAGGAAAACGTTTTTCCTTTAACGACAAAGAAAATATAGTGAGAGTTTTTCATTTTTGTGTGCCATTGTCCTTCCCTTTTTCTAAAGTTAGGAGCAATTTTATTTGATTTTTTCTTTAACTTTTTATGTATATCTAAGCATGAAGAATAATACAAGGAAATTAATTTTTTCCTTTTAAATATATCTGCAAACCAAGCAAATTAGAATACTGCTATGCTTTCCAAATTTTGAATCTCAAATAGTTCTTAAATAGATGTGAGACTGGGTCAACATGACTTTGATTTGAGAATGTTGAAGTGATTTATTAAATATGGCGTCACTACCACATGTGTTGAAGAACCATTAAGAATACAAACGTTGGAAAACATAACATTACTCACCAAAGTATTACTTAGATTGGTCATGGCGGAAAAAAGTATTTTCCTAACAATATAAGTTGTGGCTTGGGTAATGGGAATAATCAGAGTGATCATCGATCACTATTTTTTATTAATGTTGAAGGGTTTATATGGTAAATTTGACTTTTTTATATTCTAGGTCATTCAATTCTTCTCTAGTAAAGGTGATGTGGCAAAAAAAAGGTTATTATGGGAATTAACTTACTAAGAGTACTAGATTGGCAATTTTTTGAGAAACTAAGTCTATTGTAGCATAAAACTCAAACAAACAAAGCCTAAATGTTTTGCATATTTGATTAACGATTGTGATGAGATTTTTGAAAAATTACCTCAACAACATACATATGTCCTTAGTTTCTTCTTCGTGTCTTGGTCTAATACAGATCATAGATATCTATTATTTGATATGTTTTGGATCATTTTTTAATATTCCTGGTTAATCAGGTATACTAACATCTATGGATGAACATAATTCCCTCAAGTAATGTACTTTTGGTGGGTAGGAGTTTTGTTTGGGCGCATTTACTGGTGCATATTTTCCCATTGCCAAATTCAGCATCACTTTTCGCCCAGAATAGAAGAGATGTTCAATTTCCTGTAATTCCATTACAAGGTAATCCACAAGTCAAGTGTAGTTCATCAAAGTAAGAAGTTTTGAAGGAAAAGGTCTCAAGAAAAATATTTTTTTAGGCAATCGAGGTTGATTGGTTGCTTAAAGTCAACCCCATTTAGGTCCATAAGATAAGTAGCCCCTCTGGAGAGGAGTGTCTTAATGATGTATGGTCCGAACCAGTTGGGTTTGAATTTTCCTCTAGGGTCATAAATGGGCGCTTTAAGCTCTTTGAGGACCAGGTCACCCTCAGCAAGCTTCCTTGGGCGAACCTTTTTGTTGAAAGCATGAGCTATCATCTTCTGATATCCCCAAGTGTGGTTTATTGCTGCCAACCTCTTTTCATCAAGTAGCATTAACTCTTCATACCTCCCTTGCAGCCATTCAAGTTCGATTACTTCACATTCCTCTCAAACCCTAAGAGAGGGTATTTGTACTTCAACTAGAACAGCAGCTTCCATCCCATAAACTAACGAATATGGCATAGCACCCTTTGAAGTTCTTATAGAAGTCCGATATCCCCATAATGCAAATGGTAGTTTTTTGTGCCAATCCCTATATTTATCCGTCATTTTTCCATAATTGCCTTAACGTTCTTATTAGCTGATTCTACTACCCCATTTGTTTGAGGCCTATATGAGGAAGATTGATGGCGGGTGATCCTATACTTCTCTAAGAGTGGGATGACTTCTCCTTGGAAATGACCACCATAATCAGAAATGAACTCATTCGGAACCCCATATTTGCAAATTATTCTTCTAAATAAAATTCACCACATCTTTAGCTTTTAAAGTTGCATATGACGCTGCTTCTACCCTCTTAGTAAAATAATCTATCGCCACAATTACATATCGGTGCCCGTTGGAACCCTTGGAACCACTTCACCAATAATATCAATACCCCACATAGAGAATGGCCAAGGGGTTTTCATACTATAGAGTTGGGAAGGCGGGGTATGCATCAGATTTGCATGGATTTAACACTTATGGCATTTTTTGACACACTCATAGCAATCATTATCCAAAGTTGTCTAGTAATACCCTTGTCAAACTTTCTTCTTTGCTAACATGTGCCCATTCATGTCGGGTCCACAAACTCCTAGCTTATCTTCTATATAGAAATTCCAAATTATACCCAGTATAAAACTTTTTCCACAATTTACTCGTGTAGATTATAAACTGGGCGGAAAACCTCTGAATTACCATTTTATTCTTCTCCGAAGTTCCCTCAGGGTATTCTCCATTTTCAATAAACTCAAACATCCACATACAAAGGTATTTCACCCTTATCTCTTTCTTCAATGGTTGCGATCATCTCAAATGAGGGTTGGGTTCTTTCTTCTATGGACAGCGGGATCATGGTAACTCCCATGGGGATTTGGATCATTGAGGCCAGGGTTGTTAAGGAAACGGCTAGTTGGTTCTCCTCATGGGGAAGTGTAGACACCCCAATTTTGACCGAACTATTAAACTTAAGGAGATTACCTCTGGAGATCAATGATGAATATGTCTCATCGAAATCAAGACTCTTACAAGCAATTTGATTCTATTGCAAGAAGAATCTTGGTCAAAAATCACCCTTTTTCGCCAAAAATACCAAAATTTTCATTTACCTATCACCTCGTGGACTATGAGCTTTGAACACGTATAGAAAATGGCATTGTTCTCGGAGCATCTTAAAACCATTTTCGAAGGAGAGAAATTCAGCATGAACCCCAAAAAAGTCAACAGTTGACCCAGTCTCCCTTATGCTAGAAATGATTTTTAAGAATTTTTAAATGAAAGGAATATTGAGAAATTGAAAGATCTTTAAGAAGAATTGTGCAGGAAATTGGAAATTTTGCCTTTGGGGGGAAAGTTGACTTTTTTTCCTTAAGGATTTTGATTTTTTAGATATTTTCATTGAATCCAAATGAGGGGTATTTCCTTAATTACACATAATGTCTTAAGTAAATACATAAATTAAACAAAATTTACTTAAATGACATGAAACAAAATTAAGGTGCTTAATTGCTGTGAATAGTGCTAAACTGCTGTGCAACGGCACTCAAAGTGCCCGAACGGCAGTCAGTGATTGCCGCTGCGGCACTCACTAAGTGCCGTTCGGCACTCAGCGAGTGCCGTTTCATCTTCATTGAGTGCCGGCTTGGGCTAATTTGCATTTTTAAGTCAAAATTCTTTTTCAATCTTTGATCAAATGAATGCACCAAATGATGCCCTTTTTTGTGTACGTGTTTACTACTCCTAGGTTATACAAACCAAGCTCCCACCATCCCAAATTGACCTATCTACCCTTATCTTATCCCGAATTGACCTATCTACCCTTATCTTAGCCCCTATGATAATGAAAGTCTAAAAAAAAACCCCATTTTCTCTCATTTTGTGAGATTGGAGACTTGAACCTTGAAGGGGAGACTTGAACTTTGAAGATGAGACTTGAATCGTAGAGAGAGAGGCTTAATTTTAAAGATGAAGTTTGTTCTTAGAGAAATATAGAGAGAGAAATCCAAAAATCCCATAGAAATCCTACCTAATTCACCCAATTCCTCAAATCTCCATTGAAGAACCTAGAAGCTTTAAGGAAGAAGAAGAAGAAGAATATTGCTTGTAAGGCTTGGATCTCTCCAAATCAATCAAATCCTGAGAAGATCTAGAGGTTAAATCCTTATTCCTATACTTATTATATATAGTTCAATCACAAATCATAGATCTAGGACTTTTACTCATTTTCAAAACCTCTCTTCTTACCTCATTTCATCACACACCACATAGAATTGTGATTGAATCCTTTTCTTGATTTCATTGATTTGGGTCTAGGAAAGAGCCTTGGATTTAAAAGTATATAAAATGATTTTTTCCTTGATTTAGACTTTCCAATAAACTTTGATTTTGTTTTCTCTTGTTTATGACTCTCTTTAAAGGTTTATGGGACCTTCAATGTCCTATTTGAATCCGCTTTGAGTTTGGTCCCTTGATTTTCTATGGTCTCATGACTTATATGGAAATCAAGGTTGATTATGTTCACATCCACACATAACTATGGGATCCAAGTCTAGATCTATGGTTTGGACCTTCTAGTTTGAAATCTTCATGGAATCCTTCTCATATTCCATGAAGGTTCATATGGATTCGGCTATGTAGAGTCTCCAAGGACCATTAAATTGGGAGGAGAACTAATAAAAAATGATCTATATTCCTCATGGAACGCGTACTTGGGAGAGGAATTAGCTATAGTTTAGATGAGATTATGAATACCAATTTAACAAGAGGTACAGTGAACTCATGAACTCACTGAGATCAAAGATTTTTAATTAAATCATAGTCCATAAGAATTGAGTGAGACCAATTGGAGGGTATTCATAACTCATATGTCTTCGCCATACTCTTAGTTTTGAAGAAATTTTATACTTAGGATGGTTTGGCCTTATGATTTGTGAGTAGGTTGCTCTTTTTCCAAAATTTCAGAACTGTAAGTTCGTTTTAAAGTGAGTAAATCAGAGACTTAATCAAGTTTCTTGTACTTTAAATAATTTTTTCTAAGTAGGCCAATGTGTTAGGAAGATACCTAAAAGATCAAAGTGTTTCTCATTTTTTTTTATACTATTTTTAGAAAATTGTACAAAAACTCTGCATAGAGAGTTGTAGATTCCTGAGTGATGTCTAGTGTTATCCTTATTCCCAGAGATCTAAACGTTGGATCTTTGATTTTCATTTTGAGTTAGAAACTAGACTCACATAGGCTTAACAGACTCAAAAATCATTAAGATCCAGCCATTGGAAATATTTTATTTCTATTTTTGAATGTCTGGTCTGCTCTCTGTAATTCTTACAATTCTGTCACTATTTTGATAAAACTTCAATAACTTTAATCTAATGGACTCCTAATGTCCTAAGACTTAAATTATGTCTTAAATAAAGTCAATTAAGTCTAAATCCAGAGGGTAAATGATCCAAATCAATGACTAGTTCATATCTGATTCTTGTTTATATCCATGCATTCATCCATGTATATTGATACTTGTAGTTAGGAACTAATTCTAGATTGATTTGTCCCTAATTGAACCTTGTTATGAGTTTCTTATAATCATGTTGGTATCAAACTACCTATATATGGACATTGCATTGGCTCCTAGTTGCGACTTGCATATCTATAGAGGTGATATTTTTTCAACTAATTAGAAGGAATCCATAAATAGGTCAATTCTTTCCATGCTTGATAGATTTAAGCTAGAAGCTTAGGGTTGATTATTTGATATCTTTGATCAAGCATGTGTACTAATCTTCGTTTTGTAGCGCATTTGAGATACGATTTCTCAACCCTTCTCTCTAGTTCATTATACTTGTTGATTTTATTGATCTTCCAACTCCACGTGCGACACCTTAGCTTAGGTGTTGCCTTATGTGTATATGTGATTAGAGACCTATTCTTATGTTTTATTTTCTTGCATGCATTACACATTTAATATTCGCGGTTGGATCCCAGGTAAGTTCTCTAGTTCCCTATTGCATATCATATTATTTGCTAATTGAGTTACATGGTTTTGAATGATATTTTATCATTAGCAATTTTACACCATTTCGACATACTTGTGTAATGTATAGTTATATATATGTATTAGTTGAGGGGCATGCTTAGATTATTACTTTAATTAAAATAATGTTGAGTAGAGGCCTATCGTGAGATAGGATGAGAGGGGTTGTTTTAGTCCGTCGGGCTCCTTCCCCTCTCATTCCATAATCCCCGGACCCAGTTTATTTTTGGTTTCGCAAAAGATCGGTTTGCTTTTAAAATAGTTTCTTAATTTTCCCTTTAAAAATTAAGTGGCGACTCTTGATATTTCTTTTAAAAATTGTTTTAAAATTAAAAGTGGGCCCAAAATGCCGGTATCCACAGGAAGGTAATAGAATGAAATCTTTTTTAAATTGGACTTTTAAACTCTCCAGATATTCATGGTATCGCACTTGTGATATTATCACGTTAGAATCTTCAAAGATATCAATCCTCTTAACTTTTAAGGCCAGGGCTGCTTCCATGTGTTGGTATATGAAGCATTCTAACGGGTGTGTGTCAAGGGTTCCTTATTTAACTAAAACCCGGCCTTTGCATGGTAGCTTCTATAGAACCTTTCAAAATTAGGAAATCAATTCTTGATTAGGATTATATGCTAGGGAGTTTTGTATGCCAGAAAGGGATTACTTGAGATGATGACGATACTTGCTTAATGAAAGATGTGTAACCTCTTAATCACTTTTGAGCAATTCCTCTTTATGTCCATGACATTTAAGAACATGCTGAATCTTGATTATAAGATTACATCTCTTATATCTTGTTAGCTAAGCATCATTGACCTTGTATGAATCCGAATTCATGAAAAATTACGATTATATTCTGATCACGTGATCCTTCTACCCAAAGAATTTTAAATACATATTTAAAAGCAAAGAGATTTTTGCTATCTTTATTCCAAAAGTTTTCAATTGCTCTTTCAAAATCTTTGGAGTTCACTTTTTGATTAAAGCTTTAAACTAATATTTGTTAAAATAAATTTCCACATGATCATCTTCAAAGAAAAATATCCAAAAATCGTGGGAATTGTTTATGAAAGAAATGCTTTTCAAATGAATTTCAAAGCAAAATTTCAATCCAATCATCTTTGTTGAGAAATGTTTAACATCCTCGTTTTCAAAAGAATCCTCGAGAATTATTTTCAAAAGATTTTATCATCCAATATATACTTCCCGAAGAAATATCCAACCTTCAAAAGGGTAATAAGGATCACAATGATAAGAGAAATTTGTGCACTTGACATGGAGGAGGAATTTATTTGCTTATGTGTTGTATATGCTAGGATTAGAATTTTCCTTTCTTTTGCATATAGAATAGGCGCGCGCGCGCGCACACACACACACGCACACACACACACACACACACTTGCATTTCATCCGTGTGTCATGTGTGCGGTGCATGCATTTAGCCACATCAAATCATCAAAGCATGTACATTTTGGCCCTCTCATTATATCAGTCAATGTCATTACTTGCATGTAGAATACAAATTCACAAAGTAATCCAATCGTTCCTCATAATTCCTTACCTCTTGAAAATAAATTCTGCATGCGGACCTTTTACCTATCTATGTTATTGAATTTGTAGAAAGAGTGGAACAACTAGATCCCCTAGTGAGGACACTTCTAATCTTCTTGGGTTCATCTTTCTTGATTTAGAGGAGAATATGTTTTTGCACACATGCTATTGGGGAGTGGTGAACTCAAAGTTCAAATGATACTAGTGAAGTGATAGTGTTTCGAAATACTGCTGCTAAGACAAATGTGGATGCTCTTGGAAATCTAGTAAATTGAAAATCATTTGTGACACTCTAGTAGAGACCAAGTCAAGTCTAGTATGGTAATCGAGTCATGTTAAGTAGGAATCAAGTGTCAAGTCCAGTCAAGTCTTTGAGTCAGTCGGTTATTGAGTTTATTTCTCTAGTCTCTTTTATCAAGTCGAGTGATGTAATCCTCTTTCTCTACTAGTTGAATAAAATCTCATTTCGCTTGATTCAATGTGTTAAGTCGTGAATGAATGGATCATTAAGCCAAAAAAAGGGAAAAAAAAAAGTCACTTTTTCAAATGATCATGGAAAATACGTTGTTAATAAATCTTTGCATTGAAAGGATCCCCAAGTGATCAAAGCAAATTTTGTGCCAAAACCAAGGAGGAGTAGAGAATTCACAAGCTTTACTTTAAGAATTTAAAGATGCTCTTGCTCAATCTTGAAAAGATAAACTTGGGACTTGAGGCTTGCTCACCATCCCCTTCTCTTAAATAACAAGCCTAAAAGATGAGCCCACAGTCCAAAGCCATAAACTTGGTCCTTGGTGGTAGCTAGATATTTTAAATGAACTTCTTCTTCAAAAGAAAAAAAAAAGAAAAAGAAAAAAGAAGCTCGCTAGGATGAAAACCCGAAAGGGCGTCTAGGCAAAAGTTAGAGCACAAAAAAAAAAAGAGAGAAAAGAGGAAAAGAAAAAAAAAAGAAAAAAAAAGAGCTCGCTAGGATGAAAACCCGAAAGGGCGCCTAGGCAAAAGTTAGAGCAAAAATAACATGCGTGTTGACTTCAAAATCTGAATGCTAGTCAGTCAAAATCATGGAGAGAGTAAGAGATAGTGACATAGAGAAAAGAAAGGAAAGATAAAAGAATATGGCAAAGAATAAATAAGATTGAGAATTCTTGGGCACTTCAAAATACATCAGTATCACATGAATTATCCCAAGGCTTTGTGTTGATCTAAACAAAGAAAAGAAATTAGAAATAAAAAGAGAGATTTGAAGGTATCAATAAGTCTCAAAATTTTGTGAAAGACTCAATGGCTAAACGAGCCTAAAATAATGCAAAGATATCTTTGAAAAGTGATTTGGAAGGCTGATATTGCATTGTGAGTATGGTAGAGTATGATTAAAACACGATGTATTATGAGAGTTGTAAAAATTGACTAGCTAGTGAAAAGGTGAAAAGAATCAACCGCCACAAAAAAAAAAATGAAGAAGAAAAGAAAAGAAAGAAAATAAAAAAGAGAAGTAGTTTATATTCTGATCATCATGTTCAAAAGCTACCACAAGGGGTCCGTTTTAGAAAATCTTCCCAAGAAAGAGCACTCATTGGACCCATATGGAAACATGGCTTGAAAAGCCCACAAATTCTTGAAGCCTTATTCTTTCAAGACTTTCAGAGTTTATGAACTACGTTTTGACCTGATTCCCACTCGGGGATACGTAGGCAGCGTACCCGGTTCGGTCACCACCCTTGCTATGATTTGACACTTTCTTTCAAGCCCTGGCCGAACTACTTCGGGCCTGATTCCCGTTCGGGATAAGTAGGTGAACCTCCCAAGGTTCTCAGTCCATAACCATCCCTAAACCATAAGCATCACCCTTTGTGCCTTTGGTTTCCTTCCTTCAGACTAGGGACAAACTTACGTAAGTTTGCCTGAAGCTACATATATATCACCAAACCAGGGGCAAACTTCATTTGCTGAACACCTCATTTAATCCCAGAAGCAATGCCTCCGAGTCCTATTTAAACTAGGGGCAAACAAAATCCCTCTATGTCAAAGACAAATTCTCACGTAGTTAGGTTTATTTTGAATGGATTGAAATAGAATGTCTTTTATTCTCTAAGCTAAAGCACTAATTTGAAGCACACTCTGGATAGCAAAGAATCAGCAAACTCGAAAAGGGAAAATCTTCAAAGTTTAGATTTATCGGTGAAGTACTTCTATTGTAAGATAATGAATGAATGAAATATGAGATGATACATTATTCACGAAGAAAGCACTTTGATTCACAATAATACAGAGTTTGAGTCAGTCGTCTTGTGTAAATGCTTTGTTAAGTTTGTCCTCCTTTGATGAGTCAATAATGGTCTCAAATGTGTGGGTTTAAGATAATGAACAAAGATTTGAAAGGTCTCCATGAGCATCCCAAGGGTAATACAAGAAGGAGTTTTAAACACTATCACAACACAATGCTAAAGTGGAAATATGAAGGGTCCAAGGCTAGGGGCATAAGTGGCTTCCCTCATAAAAAAAAATATATATATATAATAATAAAAAAAAACAGAAAAAAATTCCAATGGTTTGCAGATGCAGGAAATCATTTTCTACAAAGCCCACTTTCGTGGCAATTATCTTCGAAAGCCCATTCATATAGCACCCTCTCATCAAAAGCCCACTTTTGTGGTAACCACCATCATAAGCCCACTTCGTGGCAACCCCATCATAAGCCATTCATATGGCACCCTATCATCAAAAGCCCACTTTTGTGGTAACCACCATCATAAACCCACTTTCGTGGCAACCCCATCATAAGCCCATTTATATAGCACCCTCTCATCAAAAGCCCATTTTGTGGTGACCACCATCATAAGCCCATTTATATGGCAACTTCATCCATGTAAGCGTACCCTAGTGGCACTCTTTTAGCCAAGCCAATGCTCATGGCAAGTTCATTCACATAAGCCCACTTCGTGGCAAACACACCTCATAAGCCCACTTCCGTGGCAAATCCACACTCGTGACAAGCTCATCCAAACGAGCTCATTTCGGTGTCAAGGGTCCTAGCAAAAATCATCAGCATCATCATCATCAAGTACTTGAGCCTTATTTGGCTCCTTTGAGTTCATGAGTCCGCGTGACTCCGTGTTTGTAAAATAAGAGTGTGTTAAGTTTGTGTGACTCCATTTGTATAAAAGTGAATTTATGTGACTCCATTTGTATAGAAAGTGAATTTGTTGAGTCCACATGACTCCATTTATCTAAAATTTGAAATTGTTTAGCCTGTGTGACCTTGTTTGAATAAAGAAATGAAAATTCGAGTCTGCATGACTCCGTGTTTGTAAAATATGAATTTCGAGTCCGCGTGACTTCGTATTTGTAAAAAATGGATTTTTTTGAGATCGCATGACTCCGTGTTTGTAAAAAATAAATTTTTGAGTCCATGTGACTCCATGTTCGGGAAATGTGAATTCTTTAAGTTAGTGCGACTCCCAATCTCTGCAAATAGAAAAAGAATTTCCGAATCCGCGCGACTCCCGGTCTTTAAAAAAGATGAATTTTCGAATCTGCGCAATTCCCGATCTTTGAAATAGAAAATGAATTTTTGAATCCGCGCGATTCCCGATCATTGAAAATAGAAAAATGAATTTTTGAGTCTGCAAATACAAAAAGAATTTCCGAATCCGCGCGATTCCCAACCTTTGAAATAAAATGAGTTTTCGAGTCTACGCGACTCCCAATCTTTGAAATAAGAAATGAAGTTTGAGTTTATGCGACTCCCGATTTTGAAAATAGAAAATGAATTGTTAAGACTGCATGACTGCTCTGAATTAAAAAAAATATATTTATCCTTGCAATACCGAGCGAATCTGGGATCATTGAATCTGGAACGATTCTGACTTTTCTGCGAACTCTCATCTCTTGATAAGACACTGGAGTAAGACGCAAGGCACATCTCAGTCTTTTAGCTTGCTTCCTGATTCGGCACCGGAGTCTAAGACGCAAAGCGCATCTCAGTCGATCAGATGATTCTCAAAGACACTGGAGTATAAGACGCAAGGCACATCTCAGTCTTTTAGTGTGCTTTCTGATTCTGCACCAGAATTTAAGACGCAAAGTGCATCTCAATCGATCAGATGATTCTCAAAAGACACCGGAGTATAAGATGCAAGGCGCATCTCGGTCTTTTAGCGTGTTTCCTGACTCGAACTGGAGTATAAGATGCAAAGCGCATCTCAGTCGATCAGTATTCTCATAAAAAATGACAATTGCGACTTTCCCAGGATAGGACGTCATCGGCATAGAAGAATTTTAAGACAAAAAGGTACGTTTTGCTACTATAAGGAGTAGCATTGTCCTAAGTCGTTGAACCTGAGAGCATGGAGCATAAATTTGCTTGAGCACGTGCATCACGATAGGATTGGTACATTCATCCGCATGCTTATTTGTGATTACGTGTGTTTGACCCCTTGTTCAAACTACGTCCTGGTCTGATTCTTCCAAGGATACGTAGGCAGCTCACCATTGAGTATGACCAGCACCGACCATCTCCGTAAATGTTTTTGAAATGCATTTTGTTTTGTTTTCCTAAGTTCAATAGCCCAGTCAAGGTTTGTCTTCACACAGGCTTCAGCATTCACTTGTGATACGCGTTGCTTTACAAGCTCTGCCGAAGAGGGGCAAACTGTAGATATCCTAATTTTGACTGAACTATTAAACTTAGGGGGATTTACCTCTGGAGATCAATGATGAATATGTCTCGTCGGAATCAAGACTCTTACAAGTAATCTGATTCTATTCCAAGAAGAATCTCAGTCCAAAATTGCCCTTTTCAGCCAAAAATACCAAAATTTTCATTTACCTATCACCTCGTGGACTATGAGTTTTGAACACATATAGAAACACGGCGTTGTTCTCAAAGCATCTTAAAACCATTTTCGAAGTAGAGAAATTCAGCATGAACCCCAAAAAAGTCAATAGTTGACCCAGTGAAAAGTCAACGGGTCAAAAGGGGGTCAATCGTAAAATTTTTGAATTTCAAGATGAAAAGTCCCGGTAATTGTTCATTGGATCTTTCTTATGCTAGAAATGATTTTTAAGAATTTTTAAATGAAAGGAGTATTGAGAAATCGAAAGGTCTTTAAGAAGAATTGTGCAGGAAATTATAAATTTTGGCTTCGGAGGGAGAGTTGACTTTTTTTCGTTAAGGATTTTAATTTTTTAGATATTTTTATTGAATTCAAATGGGGGGTATTTCCTTAATGACATTTAATGTCTTCAGTAAATACATAAATTAACCTTGACACCACCTTGACACCCCTAAACTCAGCCTGAAAGCCTAACCCCAGAATTGGGAAGCGTGGAGATTTGAAATACGATCGTCTTGACATTTAATATATAAAGATATGACAATCGAGTGAGGACATTTACTTAAATGACATGAAACGAAATTAAGGTGTTGAATTGCTGTGAATAGTGTTAAACTGCTATATAGCAGCACTCAAAGTGCCCGAACGACAGTCAGTGATTGCCGCTGCGTTCGATACTCAGGAGTGCTGTTTCATCTTAATTGAGTGTCGGCCTAGGCTAATTTGCATTTTTAAGTCAAAATTCTTTTTCAATCTTTGATCAAATGATTGCACCAAATGATGCCATTTTTTGTGTACGTGTTTACTACTCCTAGGTCATACAAACCATGCTCCCATCATTCCTAATTGACCTATCTACCCTTATCTTAGACCCTAAGATAATGAAAGTTTATAAAAATCCCATTTTCTCTCATTTTGTGAGGTTGATTCTTAGAGAGAGAGATGCTGAATTTTGAAGATGAAGTTTGTTCTTAGATAAATATAGAGAGAGAAACCCAAAAACGCCATAGAAATCCTACCCAATTCACCCAATTCCTCAAATCTCCATTGAAGAACCTTGAAGCTTCAAGGAAGAAGAAGAACATTGCTTATAAGGCTTGGATCTCTCCAAATCAATCAAATCCTGAGAAGATCTAGAGGTTAAATCCTTATTCCTATACTTATTATATATAATTCAATCACAATTCATAGATCTAGGACTTTTACACATTTTTAAAACCTCCCTTCTTACCTCATTTCATCACTCACCACATATAATTGTGATTGAATCCTTTTCTTGATTTCATTGATTTGGGTCTAGGAAAGAGCCTTGGATTTAAAAGTATATAAAATGATTTTTTTCCTTGATTTAGACTTTCCAATAAACTTTGATTTTGTTTTCTCTTGTTTATGACTCTGTTTAAAGGTTCATGGGACCTTCAATGTCCCATTTGAATCTACTTTGAGTTTGGTCCCTTGATTTTCTATGGTCTCATGATTTATATGGAAATCAAGGTTGATTATGTTCATATCCACACATAACTATGGGATCCAAGTCTAGATCTATGGTTTGGACCTTCTAGTTTGAAATCTTCATGGAATCCTTCTCATATTCCATGAAGGTTCATATGGATTCGGCTATGTATAGTCTTCAAGGACCATTAAATTGGGAGGAGAACTAATAAAAATGGATCTATATTCCTCAAGGAACATGTACTTGGGAGAGGAATTAGATATAGTTTGAGTTTAGATGAGATTATGAATACCAATTTAACAAGAGGTGCAGTGAACTTATGAACTCACTGAGATCAAAGATTTTTAATTAAATCATGGTCCATAAGAATTGAGTGAGACCAATTGGAGGGAATTCATAACTTATATGTCTATCACCATACTCTTAGTTTTGAAGAAATCTTATAATTAGGATGGTTTGGCCTTATGATTTGTGAGTAGGTTGCTCTCTGTCCAAAATTTCAGAACAATAAGTTCGTTTTAAAGTAAGTAGATAAGAGACTTAATCAAGTTTCTTTTACTTCAAATAATTTTTTCTAAGTAGCCCAATGTGTTAGGAAGATACCCTAAAAATATCAAAGTGTTTCTCATTTTTTACTATTTTTAGAAAATCGTACAAAAACTGTGCATAGAGAGTTGCAGATTCCTGAGTGATGTCTAGTGTTATCCTTATTCCCAGAGATCTAACCGTTGGATCTTTGATTTTCATTTTGAGTTAGAAACTAGACTCACATAGGCTTAACATACTAAAAAATCATTAAGATCCAACCATTGCAAATATTTTATTTCTATTTTTGAATGTTTGGTCTGCTCTATGTAATTCTTACAATTCTGTCAGTGTTTTGATAAAACTTCAATAACTTTAATCTAATGGACTCCTAATATCCTAAGACTTAAATTATTTCTTAAATAAAGTCAATTAAGTCTAAATCCAGAGGGTAAATGATCCAAATCAAGGACTAGTTGATATCTCATTCTTGTTTATATCCATACATTCATCCATGTATATTGATACTTGTAGTTAGGATCTAATTCTAGGTTGATTTGTCCCTAATTGAACCTAGTTATGAGTTCCTTATAATCATGTTGGGATCATACTACCTATATATGGACATTGCATTAGCTCCTAGTTGAGACTTGCATATCTATAGAGGTGATATGTTTTCAACTAATTAGAAGGAATCCATAAATAGGTCAATTCTTTCCATGCTTGATATATTTAAACTAGAAGCTTAGGGTTGATTATTTGACATCTTTGATCAAGGCATGTGTACTAATCTTCGTTTTGTAGCACATTTGAGGTACGATTGCTCAACCTTTCTCTCCAGTTCGTTTTACTTGTTGATTTTATTGATTTTCCGACTCCACGTGCGACACCTTAGCTTAGGTCTTGCCTTATGTGTATATGTGATTAGAGACTTTTTCTTAGGTTTTATTTTCTTGCATGGATTACACGTTTAATATTTGCGGCTGGATCCCGGGTAAGTTCTCTAGTTCCCTATTGCATATCATATTGCTTGCTAATTGAGTTACATGGTTTTGAATGATATTTTATCGTTAGCAATTTTACACCATTTCGACATACTTGTGCAATGTATAGTTATATCTATGTATTAGTTGAGGGCATGCTTAGATTATTACTTTAATTAAAAGGATGTTGAGTAGAGGCCTATTGCGAGATAGGATGAGAGGGGGTGTTTTAGTCCGCCGGGCTCCTTCCCCTCTCATTCCATAATCCCCGGACCCAGTTTATCTTTGGTTTCACAAAAGATCAGTTTGCTTTTAAAATGGTTCTTAATTTTTCCTTTAAAAATTAAGTGGTGACTCTTGGTATTTCTTTTGAAAATTGTTTTAAAATTAAAAGTGGGCCCAAAATGCCGGTATCCACAGGAAGGTAATCGAATGAAATCTTTTTTAAATTGAACTTTTAAACTCTCCAGATATTCATGGTATCACACTTGTGATATTATCAGGTTAGAATCTCCAAAGATATCAATCCTCTTAACTTTTAAGGCCAGGGCTACTTTCATTCCCATTATATATGTTTCATATTCTACTTTATTATTGGTCGAGTTATAATTAAGCTTGACGGCTAGCAGGATGGGGGCTCTACTAGGTGATATAAGAATGATTCCTACTCCATATCCTATTTGATTGGATTCTCTGTCAAAATACATTCTCTGCAAGTCTTACTCTTTCATCCGAAAACCTAAACTCTCCTTTTTCCTCGAATTCTATAGCAAGGTCGGCAAGATATTCGACGATGGCTCTCCCTTTAACTGATTTGGAAGTGACATATCTTTTATCAAACTTGGCCAACATCATGGTCCACCGAGAAGTCCTACTAGTTAGGGTGGGCTTTTCGAATAGGTATTTGAGTGGGTCCATTCAGGATATCAAGGTTACGGGAAAGGCTAGCATATAATGCCTAAGGCGACGGGTACACCACACCAAGGCTCAACAGGCTTTCTCTAATGGAGAATCACTCAACTCATATTCGGTCATCCTTTTGCTCAGATAATATATGGCTTTCTCCATATTCCCCTCATCTTCTTCTTGGGCCAACATACACCCCATCAAATTTTTTATTACAGATAGGTATAGTAGTAAGGGTTTCCCGGGTTTGGGAGGTAATAGGACTGGTGGGTTTTAGAGGCAGGTTTTGATCTTTTCAAAGGCTTTTTGGCATTGGCTATCCCATTCGAACTTCTCTCCTTTCATCAATAATTTGAAAAGTGGATCACATGTCATGGTGAGTTTTGATATGAAACGGCTAATGAATTGTATCCTACCCAAAAATTCCCTTAACTCCTTCTCACTCTTTGGTGGCTGCATTTCGACTATGGCTTTTATCTTAGTTGGGTCCGCCTCAATCCCCGAGGCGTGATAAGAAATCCTAGCAATTTCCTAGTGGTAACCCCAAAGGTGCACTTCTGCGGATTTAACCTCATCCTGAATTTTCTCAATTTCTCGAAAAATTTCTTTATGCTCCTAAATGACCCCCTCTCTCTTTAGATTTTACGATCATGTCATCCATATATACCTCTACTTCCTTATGGATCATGTCATGTAATAATGTAGTGGCAGCCCTTTGGTAAGTTACACCTGCATTTTTAAGTCTGAACGACATTACCCTATAGCAATAAGTACCCCATGGTATGATGAAAGTAGTCTTCTCCCTATCCTCCGGTGCCATGATAATATGATAATACCTCAAAAATACGTCCATAAAAGACAAAAGATCGTGTCTCACGGTATTACCAACTAGTACATCGATATGGGGTAAAGGGAAATTGTCTTTAGGACTGCCTTTGATTAATCTCAGAAATCAACACCAACCCTAACATGACCGTCCTTTTTTGGAACCGACCCGATGTTGGCAACCCATTTAGGGTATTCGATGACGATCAGGAATCCAGCTCTTAATTGCTTTTCAACTTCCTCTTTTACTTTAAGTGCCCATCCAGGCCTCATTCGCCTCAATTTTTGTTTTATGGGTTTTGAATTTGGGAAGAGAGGGATATGGTGCTGTAACTATCTCTAGATCAATTCCTGGCATGTCATCATAAGACCATGCAAAGGCATCTTTGAATTTATTTAATCGATTGATTAATTCCTTGCTTTCCTCATTTCTAAGTGTGGAGCCAATAAAACATTTTGTGGATTATTTTCATTTCCCAATTAATCATCAACGTGCTCTCTGTGATTTTGCAGGCAGATTCATTTTCTTTTTTAATTAATTTTTGCAATTCATCTGGTATTTCATCACATTCATTATATGTATCACATTTTAATGTGCAGTCGAGTAGGCAAAACTAGTCATATTCTCATTGATATTCTTAGGAGTGATTACAACGGACATTGAAATATTAAGACGCCTCATATGGGCCATTACAGACTCTAGGGAGGGGGATACCTATCACTAGACTCGAAAACCCACTCTTTATTGACCCCTTGTTTGAACTCTATGGTGTCGCATCCCGGCAGACCCTCTGTCTCTTCCTCATTGTCTGGCTCTTCTTTCCCTACTTCATTTTCTTTGATCTCTTCTCCAATCTGACCTTTTCCAACTTCATCCTTCACGATCTTCTCAGGATTACCCTCTTCGGTCTCTCAGCTTTCTTCTACTAGCAGATTCTTTATTGTCGAACCATCCATTGTACAAATTTAATCCGTAACAGAGGTTGGCTTTGCAGGCACCTATAAGTATGGGTCTTCATAATTGGTGAACTCATGTGGGGAAGAAGATCTCAAACCCTGGCTTTAATCATTTATCTTTCCGATCCATCCATGGCTCTAGGAAGCCACAGAAGGGGAAATCTTTTCCTTCTTTAATGAAGTATCCATTGAGCGTTTTTACATATGGGAGCAATGGCGCGTCAGCTGCTTTCTTTTTTTCTTTCAACTCCTACCTTGATGACTGATAGCCCATTCCATGAGTATGGGTTTGCGTCTTAATATCCAGAATTCTATCAACCCTTGGTGCATTCTTCCTAAACCCATACCTAGAAAGAATCTCATTCTCATCATGATGCCTGCGATTAATAGGCTTGCATATTGGTCGAAGTATGTGGCAGAAATTTATACGACTTACCATCCTCTAACATGTTAATGAATTCAAACCCTCCCAAACTTGTTTCTTCCTTTTGTAACCGTACCTCCAAGATCGGGGCTCGATGACACTTCATTCACGCGGACCCAACTGTGCCCAAAGAATATCATAAACTTTGTTTTCTCAAATGAATTTAACATTTTGGTGGATTGTTGACAGAATTTGTCACACCCGTTCCATAAATTTATGTTTTTTGAAATGCCTCATTTGAGATTTTGAAATTATTAATGTTATTAATAATTTGAGTTGAGGTTGACTATGAGTCAACGGTAAGGTGTCAATGAGGACACGGGAACATGGCAGTTCACATTTCATGAGCATAAGTAAATGATATTTATATGATTTAAATGTTATTTGACTTTATCTGGTATTTCTGTGAATAGTAATTATACCTGTGTAGTATAATTCTGGTAATCTTTGATATTGTTATATCATTTTGAGAACTGTGGTGAGAACGTGAGTGCTACGTTAAAAAAAAAGGTAGGTTGTGTAGAGATTCCACAGAATATAGTTTTCGGACGTTATTTTTGGACCCAAACGAAACCTTGTCGAAAACTTTTGAAATTTATAGTTTTCACTCGTAAAGTTATAAAATGGACGTGTGCGACGTTTCATGGGTTAATGAGAAGTTTGAGAAACTTGCGGGGAGGTAAACGTAATTCCCAGAAAGTTTGCCTATATATAGATGAGGATGAGATTCATTCTCATCCAAACACTTCCAAAATATCTAGAGAGAGGAGAGAGAAAGGAGATTTGGTTGCCACGAGCTTGCCGGCGACATACGACGACCGTTCGTCTATCAGATTTTCTCCAGATTTCAGATTTGAACTCGTGGAGGTAAGATCTACGTTTTGATACTACTTAGGCCGTGTTTGGCTAAGTTTTGTAAAAATCTTAATTTTAGACTTTTGGGAAAAACAGGTATAAACTTGTAGGAATTTTCTCAAATTCGAAATCCAGCGTTTAATTAGCCTCCTAGTCAATCCTTCAAAGTTTGGGGGAAATCGCACGAGGTATGAAGTCTTAACTTATGAAATATAGAGAATTACATATTTTATATTTCGACGACGAAATTGTGATCCGGGCAAAATCCATGTGTTAATTGTAGGCCCGTTAATTATGCACGCGCTAAATTGTGAAAAACATGTCTAAATTTATGCGAGCACGTTGAGTTGTCTATGTGGGTCAAAGGAGAGTCTTATACAAATTCATACCGGAGTAAGCTTCTCGATGTTTGAGAATTTGAGTAGCGACGGCTACTGTGCATGGTTGTAGGCTTGGACTTGCCATGTCACTTGTTGGGATGTAATGGTTGTAGGCTTGGACTTGCCATTGACATCGCGGTTTAAGGCTTGGACTTGCCGCTACTGGATGAATGCGTATTTTTCTCCCTAGAGACTATTGTATGATTTATGAGATTAAAACATGTTTTACCATATATTGCATATGTTAGAACTTGTACGCTCAGCATATAGCTGAGCAGTGGAGATGTACTCCATTGCAGGTAAGAAGAGAGACAAGAAGAAGTGTGTGGAGTGAGGCCGATGAACATCGGGGGAATCACACTTCTATATGTTTTTGTTTTAAATCCTAAACTTGTGTAAGGATTTGAATATTGTAATATGTTGTAATAGATCCTTGGATTAGTTCTGTAGTATGGAAATCTTGTAAATGAACGCCTATAGTTATGTTTTAAATGTTAAATCAGTTGTGGTTGAATTGGTGTTGGAATTAAGAAGCATGAGTTGTTAGCATTTACAACAAAGGGCTGCGAGCAGGGGAGCAGTCGACTGGACCCCGGTCGACTGGATCTCGTGTGTTTGAGACACTGAAAGTGAATAGTAAGGGAAGCAGTCGACTGGACCCTTTGTCAGTCGACTGAACACTGTAGATTTTGGCTACTGCTTCCATTAATGGAAAAGCAATCGACTGAGTCCCCAGATCAGTCGACTGGATCCTTTCTGAGTAAGTTGCATTTTTGGTTCTGCTTAACACAGTCGATTGGAGACCTTGATCAGTCGCCTGTGCAGTCGACTGGGTAGTCGACTGAACCTCTGTATTTTCGAAATGGATTCTTGTGAACACTTTCAATTGAACAAAACTTTTGTAACTCCGATTTTCAATGGATTTTACAACTCAGAGGGGAATGTTTCCTAAGTTTTAAATACCCAGGGTTGTTTTAAAGTTTTTTTTTCCGCTGCGTATAGATATATAACGTTTGGATGAGCCTTGGTGGCGTGCCACGTGTCCTATTTCCACGCGTAGTGGGATAGGTCGTGACATTTATTGGTATCAGAGCTATAGGTAACAAAACTTTGGGAACGTTCGACGACGAGTGGATTGTTGAGTGAATTGTCACATGTTCTAGAATGCATCCACATATTGTAGAGATGTTTGATGCATATGTATGTTGTTTTACATACATGATATTGTTATTATTGTACATGCATAGTGTTTATGCATTGAGAACGACAGGATTGTAATCATGAGTGACGAAGAGCGAGAACTATCGCCGCACACTCGACGTATGAATGAAATGGCAGAAATGATGGAGAATATGGGGGAAATGATACGGAATATAGCGGAGCGACTGCCTCCTACGTCCCATATCGAAGTGGAACCAATAACTGTCGTACATGCACTCGAAACTAGAGGCATAAGACCTAAATCCGAATAGTTTGCAAGAAAGAAACCAATGAAATTTCATGGGACACCTGATACAACATTGGCATAACATTGGGTCATGGACATGGAACAAATTTTTCGATCTATCCCGATGTCAGATAGGGAGAAGATTGAGAACGCAAGTGACGTATTGCGAGGTGAAGCCCAGAACTGGTGGGTGAATGTTCTAGACCAAGGAGCACCAATTACTTGGGAGGGGTTCAAGGCGGAATTCAATCGCCGATTCTTTCCGCGAGCCGCCTACAATGCAAAGAAACGAGAGTTTGATAACTTAAAGCAGGGAGATATGACTGTGACCGAATATACTTCCAAGTACAACGCTTTGTTGAGATTTGGAAAGGGTTCCGTGCCACAGGAGGAAGATATGGCAAGAAAATTTGAAGAGGGTTTAAGGGAAAATATTCGTCTAAGGGTGGAAACCTATGAACATTCGACTATGGCAGCAGTACAACAAATGACGCTAGTGGCCGAGAGTGGGATGGAAAGGTCGAGGCAAAATCAATCCGGTAAACGAAGCAATAAGAGTGGGGATAGGAACCAAGGCGAATCTTTCAAGAGGCCGTTTCAAAGAGGCACTGGTTCTAGTTTTAGTGATTTCAGGAGAACGCCAAGTAACATACCATTGTGTTCGCTTTGCAACAGACCACACTCCTGACGATGTTTCATGACCAAACCCCAGAACAGGAACCAAGGCGGGGGTAGTACTAATTTGACACCCGACATGAGAGGCAAGTGTTATGATTGTGGAGTGTTTGGGCATCAAGCCAAGGATTGCCCGAAGAAGTATTCTCAACAAGGAGCTAGTTCTATGGCTTCTAGTGGGTCGAAGCCTAAACAATCCAATGACGGAGGACAAAGGACTGAACAACGACAAGGAAGAGCGTATCAGATGAACCCAGGAGATGTGACTGCTTCCGAGACAGTAGTCTCAGGTATGGTGCTTGTATGTTCGCACTTAGCACGCATACTTGTTGACTCGGGATCTACGCATTCATTTGTATCGCATGCTTTTGTTGAACATTTGAATGTTAAATCGGCACCGTTAGGATATGAATTGTCTATTGCTGTGCCACTTTGTAAAGCGATAATGACATCTACTGTATACAAGAACTGTGAGATCAAATTAGGTGAGAAGTTGATGACCGTAGACCTTATACCGATTGTGGTGAACCATTTCGATGTAATACTGGGAATGGATTGGTTAGCTCTTAACCAAGCCACAATAGACTGCGAACGGAAAGAGGTTAATTTTCGATCACCGGTACATGGAAACTTTTGCTTTCAAGGAAGTGGGGTTACACCGCCGCCGTATTTAATTTCAGCTATCCAAGCGGGAAGGCTATTGAAAAAGGGATGTCAAGGATTCCTATGTTTAGTGACTGATGTCTCAGCGACCGAATTGAAAGTAGAAGACATTCCGATAGTACGAGAATATCCAGATATATTTCCTGATGACCTACCAGATGTTCTTATTGAGAGAGAGGTCGAGTTCACTATTGAGATTATGCCAGACTCAAGACCCGTATCAAAGGCACCGTATAGAATGGCACCAGTAGAGTTGAAGGAACTGAAAGTTCAATTGCAAGAGTTACTTGATAAAGGTTTCATCCGACCAAGTGTATCGCCGTGGGGAGCTCCAGTGTTGTTCGTAAAGAAGAAAGATGGCTCAATGCGTATGTGCGTTGACTACCGAGAGTTGAACAAGTTAACAATCAAGAACAAGTATCCACTACCCAGAATTGATGACTTATTTGATCAACTTCGTGGGGCACAAGTATTCTCCAAGATAGATCTGAGATCGGGTTACCATCAGTTGAAAGTGAAGGCCGAAGATGTTGAGAAAATAGCTTTTAGAACGCGCTACGGATATTATGAGTTCTTAGTCATGCCGTTTGGAGTTACCAATGCACTAGCTGCGTTCATGGATCTTATGAACCGAGTCTTTAAGGACTATTTGGATGATTTTGTGATAGTGTTTATTGACGATATCCTTGTTTATTCGCCAAGTGAGATAACACACGAGAATCATTTGAGATTGATACTTCAGAGACTGCGAGAAAAGCAGTTATTCGGGAAATTCAAGAAATGTGAATTTTGGTTGTCTAGTATTACTTTTCTTGGTCATGTAATTGACAAGAATGGAGTTTCAGTTGATCCTCACAAAGTAGAAGCTGTATCAAATTGGCAAAGGCCGACTTCCGTATCTAAAATTCGAAGTTTCTTGGGATTAGCGGGATACTATCGTCGTTTTATTGAACATTTCTCGAAGATTTCATTGCCAATGACAAAATTAATGAGAAAGAGTGTTATTTTTGAATGGAGTCAGGAATGTGAAGACAGTTTCCAAGAGTTGAAGTCACGGTTGACGAGAGCACCTATTTTGACAATACCATCCGGAACCGAGAGATTTGTAATCTATAGTGACGCTTCACATAAAGGGTTGGGATGTGTGCTTATGCAAGGTGGTAAAGTAATTGTATATGCTTCTAGGCAGTTGAAGACCCATGAGGTTAATTATCCGACTCACGATCTCGAATTAGCTGCGGTAATTCATGCTTTGAAAATTTGGAGACATTACCTGTACGGAGAAAAGTGTGAGATATTCACGGACCACAAGAGTTTGAAATACATTTTCACCCAACGGGACTTGAATATGAGACAGCGAAGATGGTTGGAGTTGATGAAGGATTACGATCTTTCGATTGAGTACCATCCGGGAAAGGTAAATGTAGTAGCCGATGCATTAAGCCGGAAAACGCCGAGGAATTTAGCCGATGAGCTAACACAACAAAAAGAATTGGTAAAGGAGATGGAACGATTAGAGTTGGATGTAATTCTAGAGACTAGTGGTGGTTTAATGATGGCGATCGTAGCACACCCAGATAATATCGATGAGATCAAGAAGGAGCAATTTAACGATGTCTATTTGTGCAAAATGAGAGATGAGATACCTTTGGAAAAGCGACCTGGTTTTGTATTAGAACAAGGAACGTTGAAACTGAAGAACCGATTATGTGTACCGAATGTGAAAGACCTGAGGGAATGACTTTTGGAGGAAGCTCATAGTACGAAATATTCCGTGCACCCGGGAAGTAATAAGATGTACATAAACCTGAGGGAAAACTTTTGGTGGAAGGGTATGAAGCGTGAAGTCGCTAAGTTTGTATCTGAATGTTCGGCATGTCAACAGGTCAAAGCAGAGAGACAAGTACCAGCGGGGTTACTACAGCCATTGCCAGTGTTGGAATGGAAGTGGGACGAGATCACGATGGATTTTGTTTCAGGATTTCCACGATCAATCAATAAGAATGATAAGATTTGGGTTATAGTTGACTGATTAACCAAGTCAGCTCATTTTCTACCAATTAAGACTACTAAGCCGTCCAAATTAGCAGAATTGTATGTGAAAGAGATTGTAAGACTCCATGGGGTACCAGCGGTGATTATATCCGATCGGGATAGTAGTTTTACGTCAAGGTTTTGGGGAAATTTGCAAAATGCTATGGGTACAAAATTGAGTTTCAGTACTGCATTTCATCCTCAGACTGACGGACAGTCAGAGCGTATGATTCAGACCTTGGAAGATATGTTGAGATTGTGTGTATTGGACTTTAGGAATGATTGGGAGCACCACTTGCCGTTAATTGAATTTGCTTATAACAACGGGTTTCAGTCAAGTATTGGTATGGCACCATATGAAGCTCTGTATGGCCGTAAGTGTCGATCATCGGTTTGTTGGACCGAGGTTGGAGAAAGGAAGTTGTTAGGACCTGAGTTAATACAGGTGACTACTAAGAAGGTGAAGTTGATTCAAGAACGACTTAAGGTAGCTCAGAGCCGTTATAAGAGTTATGCGGACTCGAAACGGAGACCGATGACGTTTGAAGTAGGTGACTTTGTTTACTTACGAGTATCACCTTCGAAAGGCATTATCCAATTTGGGAAAAGAGGAAAGCTCAATCCGAGATTCATAGGACCTTTTGAGATCCTAGAGAGGGTCGGTCCAGTAGCCTACCGATTGGCATTGTCATTGGAGTTGGAACATGTGCACAATGTTTTTCACGTGTCTATGTTGAGACGTTGTATGACCGATACGAGTAAGATCATTGTACCTGAACCGCTACAGATTCAGGGAGACTTGACTTATGTTGAACATCCTGTAGAGATCTTGGATCGCAAAGAACAAGTTTTGAGAACCAAGACTATTCCAATGGTGAAAGTACTATGACGTAGTCATACGGTGGAAGAGGCTATATGGGAAAGTGAGGAAGACATGAGGAATGAGTATTCGTACTTATTCGATGCATGAGGTAAAGTTTGGGGACAAACTTCCTTTTTGGAGGGGAGAGTTGTCACACCCGTTCCATAAATTTACGTTTTTTGAAATGCCTCATTTGAGATTTTGAAATTATTAATGTTATTAATAGTTTGAGTTGAGGTTGACTATGAGTCAACGGTAAGGTGTCAGTGAGGACACGGGAACATGGCAGTTCACATTTCATGAGCATGAGTAAATGATATTTATATGATTTAAATATTATTTGACTTTATCTGGTATTTCTGTGAATAGTAATTATACCTGTGTAGTATAATTCTGGTAATCTTTGATATTGTTATATCATTTTGAGAACTGTGGTGAGAACGTGAGTGATACGTTAAATAAAAAGGTAGGTTGTGTAGAGATTCCACAGAATATAGTTTTCGGACGTTATTTTTGGACCCAAACGAAACCTAGTCGAAAACTTTTGAAATTTATAGTTTTCACTCGTAAAGTTATAAAATGGACGTGTGCGACGTTTCATGGGTTAATGAGAAGTTTGAGAAACTTGCGGGGAGGTAAACGTAATTCCCAGAAAGTTTGCCTATATATAGATGAGGATGAGATTCATTCTCATCCAAACACTTCCAAAATATCTAAAGAGAGGAGAGAGAAAGGAGATTTGGTTGCCACGAGCTTGCCGACGACATACGACGACCGTTCGTCTGTCAGATTTTCTCCAGATTTTAGATTTGAACTCGTGGAGGTAAGATCTACGTTTTGATACAACTTAGGCTGTGTTTGGCCAAGTTTTGTAAAAATCTTAATTTTAGACTTTTGGAAAAAACAGGTATAAACTTGTAGGAATTTTCTCAAATTCGAAATCCAGCGTTTAATTAGCCTCCTAGTCAATCCTTCAAAGTTTGGGGGAAATCGCACGAGGTATGAAGTCTCAACTTATGAAATATAGAGAATTACATGTTTTATATTTCGACGACGTAATTGTGATCCGGGCAAAATCCATGTGTTAATTGTAGGCCCGTTAATTATGCACGCGCTAAATTGTGAAAAGCATGTCTAAATTTATGCGAGCACGTTGAGTTGTCTATGTGGGTCAAAGGAGAGTCTTATACAAATTCATGCCGGAGTAAGCTTCTCGATGTTTGAGAATTTGAGTAGCGACGGCTACTGTGCATGGTTGTAGGCTTGGACTTGCCATGGCACTTGTTGGGATGTAATGGTTGTAGGCTTGGACTTGTCATTGACATCGCGGTTTAAGGCTTGGACTTGCCGCTACCGGATGAATGCGTATTTTTCTCCCTAGAGACTATTGTATGATTTATGAGATTAAAACATGTTTTACAATATATTGCATATGTTAGAACTTGTACGCTCGGCATATAGCTGAGCAGTGGAGATGTACTCCATTGCAGGTAAGAAGAGAGACAAGAAGAAGTGTGTGGAGTGAGGCCGATGAACGCCGGGGGAATCACACTTGTATATGTTTTTGTTTTAAATCCTAAACTTGTGTAAGGATTTGAATATTGTAATATGTTGTAATAGATCCTTGGATTAGTTCTGTAGTATGGAAATCTTGTAAATGAACGCCTATAGTTATGTTTTAAATGTTAAATCAGTTGTGGTTGAATTGGTGTTGGAATTAAAAAGCATGAGTTGTTAGTATTTACAACAAAGGGCTGCGAGCAGAGGAGCAGTCGACTGGACCCCGGTCGACTGGATCTCGTGTGTTTGAGACACTGAAAGTGAATAGTAAGGAAAGCAGTCGACTGGACCCTTTGTCAGTCGACTGAACACTGTAGATTTTTGGCTACTGCTTCCATTAATGGAAAAGCAGTCGACTGAGTCCCCAGATCAGTCGACTGGATCCTTTCTGAGTAAGTTGCATTTTTGGTTCTGCTTAACACAGTCGACTGGAGACCTTGATCAGTCGCCTGTGTAGTCGACTGGGCAGTCGACTGAACCTCTGTATTTTCGAAATGGATTCTTGTGAACACTTTCAATTGAACAAAACTTTTGTAACTCCGATTTTCAATGGATTTTACAACTCAGAGGGGAATGTTTCCTAAGTTTTAAATACCCAGGGTTGTTTTAAAGTTTTTTTTTCCGCTGCGTATAGATATATAACGTTTGGATGAGCCTTGGTGGCGTGCCACGTGTCCTATTTCCATGCGTAGTGGGATGGGTCGTGACAGAATTGTACCCAAGCTATCTAACCAAGGCCTACCCAATAGCAGATTAAAAGAGGCAGGGATGTCAATAATCTAGAATTCAGCTTCTTTTTCCAAGGTCCTAATACCAAGATTAAGGAAAATGAAGCCCATGACCGCCCTTTGGGTGTTGTCGTATGCTCTCACTTTCTGCTCGGATGGTATGAACATCGACTCATCTAGACCTATTCTTTTAGCTATTCGAAGCGGACACACGTTGAAAGTGGATCCATTGTCAACGAAGCAGGCAAGCAAAGAATTTCCTAAACATTTAATAGTCACGTGCAATGGCTTGTTATGAGCAGGTCCTTCGGGAGGCAAATCGTCTGAGGTAAATGTTATAGCAAGAGATAGAGTTCTGCTAATCATTCCTACAAGATCCTCTGGAGAGATGTTGATAGATACATTCGATTGGTTCAAAGCATCCAAGACAACTTGTCTGTGACATTTTGAAGTAATCAACAATCTCTAAATCGTGATATTGGCTTAAGTCTTCTTCATCTGCTTCAATACTCTATCCACGTCCTCTTCTTCATCCATTTTCCCTTTCCCTTTACCCAATTCTTGGCCCGGATGATCTTTTTCTAGTTCATGTAGCTTGAAATTTCTCCCTGATCAAGTCAAATGGCTAACCTCTTCCTTCATCCACAAGTTGTCTTGTACTTCGGTGACTCTTAGAATTTCTTCTTCATCCATTTCGCTCTCATACCACAGATCTTCCATTGTCCGATTGATGCTTTGGCTATTATCCCCTTCATACCAAACAAAGATGTCAATTTTAGGTGCCCACCAATCTAAAGTAACAGCTTCTTCTATCACTTTTCCCTTGCTTTCATCTGACAGCCCACCTAGAGTGCAGATCACTATATCTCTCGGCATTTGATAAGATTTCTTTGAGTCACCCAACTTGGTGATTAATTTAGACGGATCAAAAGAATTTTCATTTACATTCTAAATAATAAATACCCAGTGGTGGCACGGCATAGTGATTTGGCAACGGGTTCTTGGTGACATTAGGTGGATTGGTAGGAGGTTCAGATATCACCTTTTTATCTATCAAGTCTTTAATCTCGTGCCTCAATCTTGTGCATCGATCAGTAGAATGCCCTTATTCTTAGTGGAACTTGTAGTACAAGTCAGTCTTGAATTTTGGAGGAAGCGGGTTCGGTCTTGGTCGTGGTTCCAACAAACGGAGATGCCCTTTCGCCACCAATCTGTCGAGGGCTATGGATACTGATACTCCTAGGTCTGAAAATTTCCTTAATGGCTTGTCTCCCCCTCTTCTTGGATAACTCCTTGTTATATCAAACTTCCTTTCTGGTTCACTCAGTACATTAACATTAGTAGTCCTAAGTGATCTCTTGAGTGTCCTCCCCCTGACCCATAGCTTGGCCGCCTATAACTGTTCACTAGTTCCTCTCTCTTGATCACCCCCGCTTGTTTCAAAAGTGAATTCTAAAGATTTTTATAAGAGCGATTGAAATCTTTGGAATAGAGATGGCAAAAATCCGTTTGCTTTTAAAAAGGAATTTAAAATTCTTTGGGTAGAAGGATCACATGATTGGATTATCACAGTACTTTTGACGAATTTGGATACATACAAGGTCAATGATGCTTAGCTAAACATGATATAAGAGATGTAATCTTATAATCAAGATTCAGTATGTTCTCAAATGTCATAGGATATGAAGAGGAATTGCTCGAAAGTGATTAAAAGGTTCCACATCTTTCATCAAGCAGGCATCGTTATCATCTCAACTAATCCATTTCAGGAATGCAAAACTCCCTAGCACATAAATCCTAATCAAGAATTAATTTTCCAAGATCGAAGGGTTCTATAGAAGCTATCATGCAAAGGTCAGGTTTTGGTCAAATAAGGGACCCTTGACACACATCCGATAGGTGCTTCATATACCAACACATGGTACGAGATCAAGGGGTGATCACACAGTCCCATGATGGCCTGACCGACCGGGTTGTCCTGAGCCTCCAAGGTCATAGTTCCGTGTAATCGACTGGCGAGACATGCAAGCAAAATTCAATAGGCATACAAAAATTAATTAATTCAAATAAAAGGATGCTTTCAAGTCTAATCCTCGAGTGAACCCAAAATCAGAAATCCTGGTCTGTGAAACATGGGATTCTAGGTTCAATCCCCAGTAGAGTCGTCAGATTGTGGATACTCGCAGTTTAACCACGTCTTTTAAAAGTTTTTCAAATTTCAAATACAAATACGAGTCGCCACCTAATTTTTAAAAGGAAAATTAAGAAACCATTTTAAAAGCAAACTAATCTTTTGGAAATCAGAGATTTCTAGGTCCGAAAATTATGGAATGAGAGGGGAATGAGCCCGGCGAACTAAAACACCCCCTCTCATCCTATCTCATGATAGGCCTCTACTCAATATCCTTTTAATCGAACTATTAATCTAAGCATGCCTTCAATTAATACATATATATATATATACATATATTACAAAAGCATGTCGAAAGGGGTGCAAGAATGCTAACGATAAAACAGCGTACAAAACCACATAGTTCAACTAGCAAACAAAAAATGATATGCAATAGAGAACAAGAGAACTTACCCGGAGTCCATTTGCAAAAGGAAACGTGCAATGCACACAAATAAAAGAAAATCCTAAAAAGAGTCTCTAATTCACATATACACATAAGGCAAATCCTAATTCTAAGGTGTCTCACATGGAGTCGAAGATTAATAAAAATCGAGAAATAAAGAAATAAGAGAAGAGTCGAGAAATCATACCTTAATAGCGCTACAAAACAAAGGGTTAGTCCACATGCTTTTGAATAGAATATAATATCAAATCCCAAATAACATACCCAAACTTCTAGCTTAAATTTATCAAGGATTGAAAGAGGTGATATATTCATGAAATCCTTCTAACTTGTTGGAAACACAACACCTCTATAGATTACAAGTCTCAACTAGGAGCCAATGTATTGTTCATACAGAAATGATATAATCCCAACTTGATCATAAGGAACCCACAGTTATGTTCAACTAGGTTCAATTAAATGCAACTTAAATAAAAAAAAATTAGTCCTAATCATAAGTATCAACATACGTACATGGGTGAATGCATGGACATGAACAAGAATAAGCTATGAACTATTCATTAATTTAGATCATTTAGCCTCTAGAATTAAGTTCAATTGATCATAATTAAAATATGTTTCAAGCCTTAGGTCATATAAAAGAAATTTGGATCCTCATTTGTAAAGTTTATCAAAACTACGACAGAGTTTCAGAATTTACAAAGAGCAGACCAGACTTTCAAAAATAGAATAATCATACTTCCAATGGTTTGATCTTAATGATTTTTGAGTATGCTGTGCCTCTTTGAGTCTAGTTTCTAACCCAAAAAGAAAATCTAAAATCAAATGATTCACTCTATAGCAATTGGGCAAAAACCAGACATCACTTAGAAATTTACAACTCTCTGTCTAGAGTTTTTGTATGATTTTCTAAAAATATATAGCAAAGGAACCAAAATCACTTTTGTCTTTTTAGGGAATCTTATTAATGCATTAAACGTCATAGAAAAATTTATTTAAAGTCAATAAGGCTTGATTAAAGCTTTGATCCACTTAGTTTAAAACGGACTTACTGTTCTGAAAGTTTGGACAGAGAGTGACTAGTTCACAAATCATAACAACAAACCATGTTAAATATAAAATTTCACCAAACCAAAAATTGTACTGATAAAAATATGAGTTATGAACACTCTCCAATTGGTCTCATTCAATTCCAATGGGCCATGATTTAGTTAAAAATCTTTGATCACAATTGGTTAATGAATTCACTACACCATTGATATCCAAGTTATGAGAAATGACAAGTCATTTTCTCTCTCAAGTTGATGATCCTTGAGGAATAGAAACTTATTTTGTTCTATTCTCCTCTCAAATTAATGATCATTGGAGACTAGATATGACCAAATCCATATAAACCTTCATGGATTATGGAAAGAATTTCATGAGACTTCAAATTAGGGGGTCCAAATCATAATCAAGAGTTCGATCCACTAATTATGTATGAATATAACTATGATCCACTTAATTTCCCATATAAATCATTAGATTATAGAGAATTGAAGGATCAAACTCATGGGAGTCAAATGACATACTGATGATCTCACAAATCCCATGAGTAAAATGCAAACAAAGAAAAGATGAAATTAAAATTTTGTTGATGATCCAAACTAAGTTTTACTTTAGAATTTATTTGATCTTAAACCCAAGGCTTATTTATATCCAAATCAATGAGAACAAATGAAAATTCAATCACAATTCTAGTGGTGTGTGATGAAATGAGGTAGGAAAAGAGTTTTTGAAAATGTGTAAAAATCCTATAGATCTATGAATTGTGATTGAATTCTAATCTAAATCTAGGTAGGATTAGAAGATTACCTCCAATAACCTCAGGATTTTACTTGTTGTTGGTGATGATCTTCCAATTCTTCAAGTTCTTCAAATTCCTCTTCAAAACACTTGATTTTTCATCGAAATTCTCTCAATTCCTCTCAATTCTTTCTATGTTTTCCAATATTTATCTTCTTGTCAAAATGTCCCCCTATAATGGAGATGATCTCCTTATATAGACCAATTCCATGGGGTTAATTTGGTATATTTGGGGTGAAAACCCATTTGCAATGGTTTTAAATGCGTATTGAAGAAAAACAGTCTGTTACAGCGGGTGACACTCAGTGACTTATCTGCGGCACTCAGCGAGTTCCGGCACTCACTGACTACTGGTGCGGCACTCAATGAATGCCGGTGTGGCACTCAGTGAGTGCCGCCAACTTCGCCGCGTCCCCCTTCTAACAGAATTTCCACCCTTTTTATTTATTTTTCAAATATACATAAATATATTCAAATATATACTTATATAGATCATATATGTATATTTATATGATACTTTATATATATTTTGTTTTGTTTTATTTTTTATTTCTTTTCAAATCATTTCTATAGTTTATATCAAAAATCAAAATTTCCAAACTATCTTTCTTATACGTATTTCATACCCAAGTTTCCCCGAACACCCGGTCTTTTCTCAAAAACTTTATTGGGACTGAAGAACCCTCCGAAGAACTTGAATCATTTAAAAAATCTTTAAATCTTGCCGAACATTGTCGTCATCGTTCTAGAGGTAATCACCCCCTGAATTCGGTCGGTCAAAATTGGGGTGTCTACACTTTCTATATCACCTACATTTCCATCCCCCTTGCTGTCATCATCCATTGACAAAAGCTCGTTATGTATCTTTTCTAAAGTGAACCCAAGGTGCTTGCATTTTTTTTTTAGACTTTTGCCCTTCTTCAACAACTTGTAAAAATTGTATCATAATACAGTTTTTTCTTATAGTGGAACAAATTTGTGGATCTTCGAGTATGACATCACTAGATATTTCATGTATAACCCGTCGATTGGCATTCATTGTCCACCTTTCTAGAACATACTGTTGGGGAAGAGAGTTAGCAAGAGATTTTTTTTTTTTATAAAAATAGTGAGTATATATGTGCCTGCAAAGGGTCCCAACGAACTAGAACACGTGACATGTACAAATGGCTTTGTTATCAAGAAAATGAAGTGCAACATCATAAACTAGACCATGATTCTCGTGGGACAACACTTTGTATGTCTTTTATTTAGCCATCTTCACGATCCTTGCATGCTTTATATTTTTGACTTGAGAATAGTTCTTTTTGAAATAATTTAAATAACTTTCTCGAATGAACTTTAGCTGCCTTTGCTTCTATTCTATAACACGTCTTCAAAATTGCAGAAGTATTTATTTTTACATCTTTCTCTTTAAGATATTTGGCATTCATTGCTTTCTCATATTGAAAGACAAAGTCACTTACCAATGTACTAGAACGTACAAAATCCTTTAAAAACTTGTTCATACTCTCACTTATTTGTATTGTTGACATCCCATCACAAAATGTTGTGCACAAGTAAGCGGGAATCCATTTCTCACGCCTTACATGTAGTTCTTGTAGCCAAGTGTTTCCCTCTAGATCATCCCTTAAAATCAATTTATTCCATGCCATTTCAAATAATTCAATTGTGATAGTGTTATGAATGCATTAATTGGTGAAATTCTTTACGAAAAGAAGGGTGTATGTTATACACATGATCCTAGTGTTCTAGAATCTTCTGCAAAATATACCATATACACAAACGATGAGTAGTGTTAGGTAATACTTGGGTAATTGCCTTTTTTGTGGCTTTGTCATCATCTGTAATGATTGTAGATGGAGCACGTCCAAGCATAGCCTCAAGCTAAGTTTTTAATAATTATATGTAGGAATCTATTGTTTCATTCACTAGTAAAGCACATCCAAACATGACTGACTGATGGTGGTGGTTGACCCCAGTAAATGGAACAAAAGGCGTGTTGTAACAATTAGTCAAGTATGTAGCATCAAATGCAACAACATTTTCAAAGTATTGATATGCCAATTTTGACCTAGCATCTACCCAGAAACAATTCCCCATACAATTATTTTCATCTACTTGAATTGCATAAATGAAGCCTGGATTTTTTGTTCAACTCTCTTTAAAGTAATTGTACATTCTTTTAGCATCTCCATATTCTAAAAGTTTCCTCCTTCTGCTTCCTAAGTAGTTTTGAATATCAACTGCTACACAATCAACATTAAAATCACCATCAGATTCTTGACTTAAAATTGACATTATCTTTCTAGTAGGAACGCCATCCTCGTAAGCACATTAATTAGATTTTTCTGAGCTGATGTTATTCCTCGATATCCATGAAGCAAACGCGTACTTCTTAGAGAACATAAGTCATGATTATGACCTATTACAAACTTGCTAACAATCTATTTTGTTTCATCTCTTATCAAACCCATCATCGCTTTACATCCAATCCTACTAATGTTGTCCATCTTCTGTCAACTTTGACAATGATGTCCTTCTCTTGAACAAGCATACTCCACTCCAATTAATAACTTATCTTTGTGTGATAAACATGTATGGCTTTTCTTAACACTGAATCATTTCCTCAATGCATATGCCTTATAGCATGTCTCGACATCTTCAAATTCATAAAAAATCATCCCTTCACATGGCTCAGAAGGATCACTATATGCACAAGATTTGATGAAATTTGGCAGATTTGAAATTTTGAACCATTCAAATCATCTACCACTGTTGGTTGAATATATGATTCTTCTTCTAATTCATCATGAGATGGTACCATTCAGGACTTTCATTAGATGTGATTGGCATAGTGATTCTACAATATAAAATGAATGATTTTCAAAGCTCAATGAGGTGCTTGAATGAGCACAAATGCTCTCCTATAGAACTAACCAAAGAGTACATGATTTTGTATCAAAAGATCTATGGATTTACAAATTTAGAACCAATGATAAAAATCAAATAATTCATAATTAAACAATTCATGCAACAAAGAGCATACTAATATAATTATAGCAGTATTATTATATGTGAATGGTAATATATGCACACACATAAACGAATATGAGTAATGTCTTACTTCCTAAATTTTGAATCCCAAATTGTTTCCGAAGTGTTTTATCAATAGTTGTGCCACATGTTGTAAAATTAATTGTGGTACACCATGCCATTGCATGTGATCAGGGACAGACCTACAGTGGGGGCATGCGGAAGCGACCGCCCCCATTGAACTTTTGAGAATTATTATTATTTTTATTTTTTATTTTACATATGATAGTTGGAAAAAAAATTTGGGATTTAGTGAAGTATTTGTTAATGATGGGTGTTTTAGAAATTTATAGAACTTCAACAAAAATATAAAAACCCATACACAGTGGATTAAGTTGAAGTAATATTATGGGATAAATTATTGGGGAAATTAATTAGCGGTCCCTGAAATGGGCAATATTATGTGTCGCGCCCGCTCTTTCGGCAAAGCCTGGCTGTCGGTGTGGGCCTGGCCTTTATTTTTTGAAATTGGGTGAAATGCGACGAATTTTATTGGGAGTGGTGAAAAGAGTATGGTAGGGCCTATTTCAAATGTTCAGAGTCGCCACCTAACATTTGGAGTGTTAGGACCCCTGCAAAGACAATTAAAGTAATTCATATTTGACTTTTGAAAAACAGGTTTTAAGAAAGTGAGCCCTTTAAAAGTATGACTCTGAATAGCCATGCGAAAACCAGATATCTTTTAAAATATGGGTTCGGGGACTCGATTATGTCGAGGGAAGGTGTTAGACACCCTTGAACATCCATGCAAAGCACGGTTACCAATTCTAGTGATTTTCATGACAATGTAGCATAAGTGAAAGGTAATAGAGTGTGAGGATGTACAAGAAAATAAAAAAATGTGGTTATGGCCGCACCCAAGTGAGGGGTTGCATACGTATCTCAAGTCGAGAATCAGGCCGTACATAGTTCTATGCTTTGTACATGTATGTGTGTGTGTGTGTGTGTGTGCAAGTGTTTTAAAAAGTTGGTCGATCTAGACCGTGTAAGTGTGAAGTAGTATTTTGAGCAAAGATGGTGTAGCTAGGAACTTTAACTTGTACAGTGTAGTACTAGGCTTTAACCTTTGAAGTAATGAGTTTTGAAAAAAGATTTGAGTGAAAAATGGTGTAACTAGGAATTTTGGAAAGTGATTGAGATTGAAATGAGTTTGTGCAATTGAGTGGAGAGTGAAGTGTTTTTTTTTTTTTTTTGTATTTTGTATTTTTTTTCTGTTCTTTTATTCCTATACCGGAAGTAAGGGTCGGTGCCCAAAAGAAAGAAAAGAGAGATTTTTTTGTATTTTTATTTTTATGCCGAAAATAAGGGTCGGTGCCCAAAAGAAAGAAAAGAGAGATTTTTTTGTATTTTTATTTTTATGCCGAAAATAAGGGTCGGTGCCCAAAAGAAAGAAAAAGAGGTTTTTTTTTGTATTTTTTGATTTTTTATGCCGGAAGTAAAGGTCAGTGCCCAAAAGAAAGAAAAGAGGTTTTTTTTTTTTTTTTTTTTGCATTTTTGATTTTTTATGCCGGAAGTAAGGGTTGATGCCCAAAAGAAAGAAAAGAGATTTTTTTTTTTTTTATATTTTTAATTTTTATGCCAAAAATAAGGGTCAGTGCCCAAAACAAAGAAAAGAGAATTTTTTTTTGTATTTTATTATTTATGCCGAAAATAAGGGTCGGTGCCCAAAAGAAAGAAAAGGTTTTTTTTGGTATTTTTTATTTTTTATGCCAGAAGTAAGGGTCGGTGCCCAAAAGAAAGAAAATAGGTTTTTTTTTTTTTTTTTTTTTTTTTTTTTTTTTTTTTTTTGATTTTTTGTGCCGGAAGTAAGGGTCGGTACTAAAAAAAAAAACGTTTGAATTTTCTTTTATCAAAGTTATTGATCAACTTGATAAATTAGGCATATTCGGTTTTAGTAGAAATAAAAAGATGCTCAAATTTCCATTTATCAAAGTTATTGAACAACTTGATAAACGTGAATATTTGATAAAAAAGAAAAATAATTTTTTTTTTGTTTTCTGTTTTTTATTCTTTTTTCTTAGAAGTTTTCTAATATACTAGGATTTATTCATTTGAAAAAGATCAAACCCCAAATGAAAGAGATTAGAAGGAAAGTTTTACAAAAATTCATGTCAGAGTGCAGTTTTTTCGCAGCTTTGAGAGAAGTCTTCCAAAAATGGAATGGAGAGGTTCTGTTGTTCCCAATTTTTTGAAATTTTGAGAGAAAGTTTCCAAATGAGTCTAGTTTTCATGATAGAAAACCATTTTGCAATATATTTTGGAGATTGGGAGAAATTGAGTTTAGAAGCACCCTTACTCAGAAAGAGGGACTGCACTGTCGACCGAAATTGGGCGATTTTTTTACAAACTCTAAACTGATCCAAAAAAAATCAAAAAAATTCACAGACGTAGTTAAGAGGCTATAGTTAATGGACCAAAACAATGGAGTGAAGAAAAAATCTTGGAGTAGTCCAAACAGTGAACGTGATCTAGTGTCACTACCGTGATGTTTCTGGCAGATTGTATGCCTTGTGTATTTGTGCTTTAAAAATGGGTCATATGATTTTTTTAAAATTCTGAGAAAAATCATTGACCAAAATCATTGAGTTAAGAATACTCTCCAATTGGTTTCATTTGATTTGAATCAAAAATGAATTCGTGCTGATACCTTGATTATCATCACAGCAATGAACTTTAGAAAATGGACTTGGTTCTTCAATGGGGATTGAATTTGAGAAGAGAGATGAGAAGGAGGTGATGGAGTGGGGTTCTCCCCCCCTTTGTGAAGATGGGCATGTGAGTATTTCTATCAAAGAGAAGAGAAAAGGGAGAAAAATAAGAAAAGAAAAAGAAAGGAGAGTGGGAGACAAAAAAGTGAGTGATAGTAAAAAGAAAAGAAAAGTAATAAAAATGGGATCCTAGCATGTGCTAGATGTTTTTTTTTTTTTTTTTTTTGTTTGTTTTCTTCATTGTGAATCCACCGAAAGTATTTACCCCCCAAAGAATGTGGAGCAATAGTCATGTGTGGTCGGGTGCATGCGAGATTGTTAACCTTTTGACCCCATAGTTTTGACTTACAATATCTTTTTCATTTGAGGTCAGATTGGGATGATTCAAAAAATGACATGCTCGTGTCAATGAGCACTTTATTTTGAAATGATTGGGTTGGGCAAAAATGGGGTGTCTACAGCTGCCCCTCTTTGTCATGTTTTGCGAAGCAAATCGTGACAAAGACAGGAGACAACACATTTTTGCTGCATCTTCTTTTAAGTGATGAGAATAAGTAAAAGACGTGCCAAAGTAGGCAAGTGAGTATGAGGTACCAACGTAGGTGAGTGAACGTGAAATGCCATCGTAGGCAAGTGAGTATGAGGTGCCAATGTAGGCAAGTAGGGATTGGGGGTATTACCAGAGTGGGCAAACAACTCCGCTGGGGATTGCTAGAATTGGTGAATGATTCTATTGGGCATTCATGTGAGAATTGAGTAGAAGAGGGATGGTGTAGTCAAGAAGTGCGTAATCGCGTACTCTCAAACTTTAACCAAGAATATAGTAAAGTAAGGGTATGGTCGAGCTCCTAGAGCTGCCTACGTATCTCCCGTCGGGAGAATCAGACCGTGCGTAGTTCGCACTACGATAGAATAAGAGTGATGAAAAGTGTGAGACGAGAGAGCAAAATGTCACGTCAGGGCGTGATTGCTATGTGTGAGATAGCGAAATGCCACGTGGTGCATGATCGCTGTGAAAATAAGAGAGCAAAATGCCGCGTCGGGGCGTGATTGCTGTGAAGTTATAGAGTTGCAAAATGTGATTCGCGTGATTGCCTTGAATATAAGAGACGAGAATAGCAAAGTTCGATACAGGTAATTGCCGTGGAGATAAGGTCCAACAGAATATGATACGCGTGACTGTCGGGGGGTACGGGAAAGCAAAATGCCACATGGGGCGTGATTGCTTTGGGACAAGAGAAGAAAAATGCCCTGCGGGGCATGATTGCTTGTAAAATAAAAGATGAATCAGCAAAAATGCGCTACGCGTGATTACCATGAAGGTGAGAGATGAGAGTAGCAAAATCCGAGACGGGTGTTCGCTGTGGAGACAAGATCAACAGAATGCGATGCGCGTGACTGTTGAAGATATGAGAGAGCAAAATGCCGAGTAAGGCGTGATTGCTGTAAAGAGTTTTGAAATTAGCAAAATACAGTATGCATGATCGTCGTGAAAAGGTGAGGATAGCAAAATGCGATGCGCGTGATTGCTATAGAGTGCGGGAGGGTAAGAGAAATACCTGATGCTTGATGCCGATGTAAGTTGATTGTCGTTTAAGGGACTTATACCTGATGGTAGGTGATATGAACAGGATGCCACTTGACGGACTCACTCTTGGGCTTGAAGATGTTATTGGGAAGCCTCTTGAAGGACTCATTCCCGGTAGTGAGAATGTGAACGGGACGCCTCTTGATGGACTCATTCCGGGTAGTGAGATTGTAAATGGGATACCTCTTGATAGATTCATTCCCGATTCCTATGATGAATTCTGATGCCGAATAGTGAATAGGATGCCGCTGGAGGGTCTCATACGAGTCATACCTGGTGCTGGAAGTGAATAGTGGACGGGACGCCGCTGGCAGTCTTATACCTGACGCTTGTGATGGAATAGGATGCCGTTTGAAGGACTTACTCCTGATTCCGATGATAGATAGTGTGAATAGGATGCCACTTGACGAACTCACTTCTGAGCTTAAAGGTATGAACAGGATGCCCCTTGATAGACTTATACCTGAGACTGGATGAGATGATCAGGTTGATTCCGAGTACGGGACGTACCTCTTGATGATCCATAGAGGAGAGGTTGATTTGACATGTGGACCTGAGCAGAGGGGTTGTTGTAGAGTTGGCGAGCCTGAGCAAAGGCTGCATGAAGGGAGAGGTCTTGGAAGTATGTTGGGCCAGTAGTTGGGCTTCAAAAGTTTGGCCAGTGGTTGGGCTTTGGAAGTTTGGCCAGTGGTTGGGCTTTGAAAGTTGGGCCAGTAGTTGGGCTTTAGAAGCAAGTTGGGCCAGTGGTTAGGCTTTGGAAGTTGGGCCAGTAGTTGGGCTTTGGACGTTCGGGCCAGTAGTTGGGCTTTGGAAGTTGGGCCAGTAGTTGGGCTTTGGAAGTTGGGCCAGTAGTGAGGCTTTGGAAGTTGGGCCAGTAGTGAGTGTTCTCCTTATAAGGATGATAGAGGTATCAGGACCAGTTGCCCCTATTACAAAAGATATGCATTTTTTTCTATGCTGTAAAGTATGAATGATTTTTGTTTTTGTTTTTTTTAATGCAATGTACATAGTATTTACAAAAGTATTTGATGCATGAGTTTATCATCTGCGAAGGAATGTTCATAAGTTAGTGGATATTGTCTGTCTTGTTGCTTGTTTGAATATTAGAAGGCAACGTATTTGACCGTATGAGCTCACTGCCCCAGTATTCGGTGAATGCCCAGTCCTTGTTCGTATTTGCTGCATCGACAGTTTTGCCATAGTCTTGATTCATAGCACCTTTTTTTCTTAGGTTTTCACTACGCCCGCCGGACTATCTTGATAATGACAGTATGTGATGGCCCATGTCTTTGAAATGATGCAAAAATATGATTTAATAAATCCAACAAGACTTGTGTCAATCAGAGTGGACTTTTAGTGGGTTGTATTGTAGGCCAGGGTCATGGGTTAAGAAATGAAGGATCGCATGAAGGCTCAAAGTTTTTTTTTTTTTGAAAGGTCGATGCCTGAGATCACCTTATGCTCTATTTTTTTTTTCTTTTTGCCTGCCCCAATCTAGTGTGGGGTGAGTATTACTGAGTGTAATGTGACTTGGGGGGACTTGCCCCAGTTCGAAGCCAATATCCAAGTCGGATAGTATTCTGTGGATTTGTCCAGCTTTCGTATTTTTTTTTTTTTGCTTTTTCGTTGAGCTTCATTTTTTTTTTCATTGCCCCAGTGTGGGGGTGATCCTCAGGGGGTTTGAATTTGGAAAGAGATTTTTATTGTATGGCTCAAGTGGGCTAGGAAGTGAATAATAGTGTATGGATAGCTGAAATGATTGCCTCTCATCATTTTGACACAAACATAGTTGGATTTCAGAAATCATATATGTGCAACAATGAATTTCGTGCAATGTTATGGGGAACAATGGGCCGCCCCACTTGGTATTTGATGATGTGTGGCGTGCCTTGAGTTTGAGGTATTTCTGCCCCTGAAAGTGTACTGTCCACAGTGGTAGAGCAGCATGCACTTGCGATGATGAGCAATGTCAGACACTGTAATGATTAATCAAGGTCTTACAGCCTTTTTGGTGTGTTCTATCGTGTGTTGTGTCCAAAAGTCCAATGCGATGTCCAAATTGACTTCAACAAATTACAAGACAACCATATCTAATGAATCATGAGATTTTAAAGCAAGATGATGAAAAACGTTTTTTTTTTTTTTTTTGCTTTTGTTTTTTTTTTTTTTGAACTTGTTTCTTTTTTTTTTTTTTAAATAAAAGAAATGTATGTACTTATGCAAAGCAAACAATGCATGTATTTAGTAATGGAGAAACTGCCCCTGTGTGGCATTTTGATGCCTTGTAAGGAGTGGAAATTTAGGCAGTGGGTGAAGTATTGGCCTTTTGCGAGGGTGACCAAAGGCTTGTGGGTGTATTAGACTGTTGGTAAAGGGTTTAGAAACAATGCATGTACTGGATGGATGGGAACAACACATATGATTGGTTGCTCATGTATTTACACAATCCTTGACATTCTCTTTTTATTGATGATATTTTATTGATACATATAAAAACAAAAAGAGAACAACAAGAAAACTCTTACATTTCATCAACCCATTGCTCATTGGTAAAGATAACCCACCCCAACAAATGATTTGAATCACGAGCGGTCCGAGCTTCCAAGAACATTTTTTCCTAATCTTTATGGCCTTCTTCATTACCAGATGGTTTGATCCAGAAGTAAGCTGCAGCCGCCATAGTCATCCAAAGAAGAATGCACACTTCGCAGAGTAGAATTATCTCACCTAAATCCATGTTGTTCTCCAAATTGTTTTTTTTTTTTTGAAATAGCACCCCCAGGCCTAAAACAAGATCAAACTTCTGGTACAATGGTGAAAGCCAATGAGTATGGTGAGGGGAGAGAAGTGAGAGAAAGATGAGTGAGTAAGAAGGGAGAGCAGACAGAGATGCAGAGATGAGGGAAGAGTTGCGTTCGATGTGGAGGAGTGAATAAGAAATGAGGGAGAGAGAAAATTTATACTCTTTTTTTCTTTCCACCGGCACCTTCTCTCTCTCTCCCCGTCTTTTCTATCTTCTTTTCTTTTCTTTTCTTTTTCTCTTTCTTCTCATGACCGACAATCTCTATCTCTCCTCCTTTACTTTTTTGGCCTTTTTTTGACACTTTCTCTCTCTCCTCTCCTTTTTCTTTTTCTTTTCCTTTTTTCTTCCTTTCTCCTGACCGATGCACTCTCTCTCTCTCTCTCTCTCTCTCTCTCTCTCTCTTCTTTTCAGTTTTCTTTTTCTTTTTGCTTTTTCCTTTTTGCTTTTTGATTTTTGTTTCGTTTTGGAAGAGAGTAAAAGTGTATTTGAGATAGTGGCAACGAGATGATTTGGACAGTAGCGAATATGTCAGTATTGCTTGAACTTGATAATATCAATGTTCGCAATTTTGACTTGTACGTGCTGCCATTGTATTTAATTAGGCCTGAATGAAGGATTAGGAATGATCAAGCATGTCATGTCAGCCTTTGAGCTAGTTCAAATTGATGATAGCAAACACAAGTGGATCCTGAAAGTGATGGGGATTAGAACCCTCTTTTTAGAAAGTGCACTTATGTTACTAACAAGAGATAGTACTTCCACAGTTGAATCTTGAACTGATAGGCCAATGTGAGGGTACATTGCATAGGAAGCGAAAGTAGTGCCAAGGAGGATTTTATTTTATTTTTTTTAAAGAAAGAGAAAAAAATGAAAAGTTACAATGATACAAATGTACATTTGGATTTTGATGAGTGGGAACAGAGTTTTGCCAATGCGAGGCTTCCTTCTAGAGGTCGAATGTTAACGACATCCTACGTGCTTTTCAGCAACCATGTAGATCCTATAGTCCGTTACACAGAACTCTGAGTTAGTGTTCTTCAGGTCTTACTTCTGAGGACAATACCGTCCTGGGATGCTTTCCTTCCCAGTTACCCTACAAAACAATACCCAAAGATCCAAACTACATTAAGCTGGTGGAGGGACACGCCCAGTAAGACATGTGGGCTCAATCCCATGCACACTCGACGTACATGGACTACCTCGAATCCGGACCATGATGTTCATTCCACTTTCTTCGTTTTATTGATTTTTTTTTTTTGAATTTTTTTTTGAATTTATTATTATTATTTTTTAAAAATAAAAAGAGCCTTAATTCTAAGGCTCATGCCACCTTATGAATCGTTGGCCCTCTATCTCGCCCATTAAGCCCAAGAAGGAGCTTTGAGCTAAATTATTGGCAGTGAAGAAAGAGTAAGGATCAGTGGATGGAATAGGTGATTTTGAAGAACTTGCTTGAAGATTCGACGGGGGATTTGTTTGATACAAAAGAATCTGGGACTTGTTAGATTGCGAGTGTTGGACTAGATTAGACCAGCAGGGGCAAGTTGGAGTAATAGAGGTGGTGCGGGCAGGACGAGAGACTGGAGAAATCGCGTTGGGAGTAGCGAGATCCAACGGACTTTGAGAAGTTTGGTGGTTGTTGCTAGGTTGTAAGGACTGGACTGGAGAAATGGTGTTGGGAGTAGCGAGATCCAACAGACTTGGAAAAGTTTGGTGGTTGTTGCTAGGTTGTAAGGACTAGACTAGAGAGATGGTGTTGGGAGTAGCGAGATCCAACGGACTTGGAGAAGTTTGGTGGTTGTTATTAGGTTGCAAGTGCTGGACCAGATCAGACCAACGAAAATGAGAAGAGGTCGTACAAGTTTGAGTAACAGGATGAATATGGATAGGGCTAGAGATTTCCAAGGAGATTGGAGTAGTTGTGGTGGAAGAAATGAGATTGGAACAATTTTGAAGAATTTCTTTGTTGTGATCTAGATCTTCCACGGCATAACTGAGCCAAGGATCCAGATCAGGATCCTGGGATTATTTGGGTGATTCTTTTTTTGACTGAGCTTGGAGTTGTGAAACCTGTTCCTTCAGTTCTAGAACTTGTTGTTCGAGGAAAAAGATGTAAGAAACAAGATCCAAAACGGGATCTTGAAGTCTAGATGTGGCTTCATACACAAGGGAGCAGATAGTTTGTCGATGGTCTCCCTCAGATACCCTTTCAATAAGGCGTAGAAAGCTCGTGCTTCCCAAGAACTCGTGAATGGCTTCATAATCCCTCACACTTCCTGCATACTGAAAGTAGGGAGCCAAGGGACAATCACTTCTGTACCGTCTTCTATTATACTTACAGGCACCACAACGATTTGTGTTAAAATACATTTTGGTACGATTCTCTGCTCCTCTTCTCGATCTCTCTGGGAAGCTCCTGTACAGGGCTTGTTTCAGATCTAAGTTGGGTGAGGTTTTTTTTTTAAGAAGAGAGACGAGTTTAAAGATAGAAGAGGAGGGGAAGAAGAACAAAGAGAGGAGGAGAGTGAGACTGAGAGAGGGAGACCAGAGAGAGGTTCATTAGAGAGAGAATGGGTGAGAAAGACATAGAGCAAGGGGGATACGGAGGGTTTTTAAAAGGAGGAAAAGAGAGAGGGGGAGTAGATCGATGAAGAAAAAAAAAGAGAGGGAGTAGGTGAAACAAAAAAAATAGAAAAAGAGAGAGAGTAAGAGTGACAGAGAAAGAAAGAAAAAGTGAAAGAGAGAGAGGGTCGGTGAGAGTGACAGAAAGAGAGAGAGAGAGAGAGAGAGAGAGAGAGAGAGAGAGAAAGATCAAGTGGAGAGAGTAATGTATCGATGTTGATGCACATATATAGAGTGAGAGCATGTGAAGAGAGTGACGTATCAATATTGATGCATGTGTAGAGAGTGAGAGCATGTGGAGAGGTTGATGCCTAATACAGACTCAAATCAGGCCTGATACCCAAACCTTCAAACCTCCAGTGCCGAAGCACTTTCTCATGTTGGTGGTTCGAGCGGGAGAGTTTTCTGTGCGGTACCGACGGTGACACCGCGACAGCCATGCCACATACTCATCTCCCTATCTAATCTTACAAGGTTTCCTCTTGAGGAAGGGTTATGTTATGCTTGCATGCTAGTGTGTAGTGTGCAAAATGATTTAGGCATTGGCTTTTGCAAATTTTGGCATTGGCCTTGCAACTTTATTTCAGTCTGAGTCGTGAACACCTGTACAAAAGAATACGAATTCACAAAAGAATACGAATTCACAAAAGAAACGATAAAACAAAATTGTTAGTAAAAAAAATGCCCCATTGTAATGAGAATCACTAAAGTGACGGCCTGAGTCCTCTTAAGTGTGTGAATCCCAGCAGAGTCACCAGTTGTCGCACCCGCTCTTTCGGCACAGCCTGGCTGTCGGTGTGGGCCTGACCTTTTTTTTTTAAACTGGGTGAAATGCGATGAATTTTATTGGGAGTGGTGAAAAGAGTATGGTAGGGCCTATTTCAAATGTTCAGAGTCGCCACCTAACATTTGGAGTGTTAGGACCCCTGCAAAGACAATTAAAGTAATTCATCTTTGTCTTTTGAAAAACAGGTTTTAAGAACGTGGGCCCTTTAAAAGTATGACTCTGAATAGCCATGCGAAAACCAGAGATCTTTTAAAATATGGGTTTGGGGACTCGATTATGTCGAGGGAAGGTGTTAGACACCCTTGAACATCCATGCAAAGCACGGTTACCAATTCTAGTGATTTTCATGACAATGGTGCATAAGTGAAAGATAATAGAGTGTGAGGATGTACAAGAAAATAAAAAAAATGTGGTTATGGCCGCACCCAAGTGAGGGGTTACATACGTATCTCAAGTCGAGAATCAAGCTGTACGTAGTTCTATGCTTTGTACATGTGTGTGTGTGTGTGCAAGTGTTTTAAAAAGTTGGTCGATCTAGACCGTGTAAGTGTGAAGTAGTATTTTGAGCAAAGATGGTGTAACTAGGAACTTTAACCTGTACGGTGTAATCCTAGGCTTTAACCTTTGAAGTAGTGAGTTTTGAAAAAAGATTTGAGTGAAAAATGGTGTCAATAGGAATTTTGGAAAGTGATTGAGATTGAAATGAGTTTGTGCAAGTGAGTGGAGAGTGAAGTGTTTTTTTTTTTTTTTTTGTATTTTTGGATTTTTTTTTCTGTTCTTTTATTCATATGCCGGAAGTAAGGGTCGGTGCCCAAAAGAAAGAAAAGAGAGATTGTTTTGTATTTTTATTTTTATGCCGAAAATAAGGGTCGGTGCCCAAAAGAAAGAAAAGAGGTTTTTTTTTTTGTATTTTTTGATTTTTTATGACGGAAGTAAAGGTCGGTGCCCAAAAGAAAGAAAAGAGGGTTTTTTTTTTTTGCATTTTTGATTTTCTATGCCGGAAGTAAGGGTCGGTGCCCAAAAGAAAGAAAAGATTTTTTTTTTTTTTTTTTTTTTTTAATTTTTTATGCCGAAAATAAGGGTCGGTGCCCAAAACAAACAAAAGAGATTTTTTTTGTATTTTATTTTTTATGCCGAAAATGAGGGTCGGTGCCCAAAAGAAAGAAAAGAGGTTTTTTTTGTATTTTTTATTTTTTATGCCGGAAGTAAGGGTCGGTGCCCAAAAGAAAGAAAATAGGTTTTTTTTTTTGTATTTTTGATTTTTTGTGCCAGAAGCAAGGGTCGGTGCTCAAAAGAAAAATGTTCGAATTTCCTTTTATCAAAGTTATTGATCAACTTGATAAATTAGGAATATTCAATTTTAGTAGAAATAAAAAGATACTCAAATTTCCATTTATCAAAGTTATTGAACAACTTGATATACGTGAATATTTGATAAAAAAGAAAAATAAAATTTCTTTTTTTTTGTTTTCTGTTTTTTATTCTTTTTTCATAGAAGTTTTCTAATATACTAGGATTTATTCATTTGAAAAGGATCAAAATCCCAAATGAAAGAGATAGAAGGAAAGTTTTACAAAAATTCATGTCAGAGTGCAGTTTTTTCGCAGCTTTGAGAGAAGTCTTCCAAAAATAGAATGGAGAGGTTCTGTTGTTTCCAATTTTTTGAAATTTTGAGAGAAAGTTCCCAAATGAGTCTAGTTTCCATGATAGAAAATCATTTTGCAATATCTTTTGGAGATTGGGAGAAATTGAGTTTAGAAGCACCCTTACTCAAAAATAGGGACTGCACTGTCGACTGAAATTGGACGATTTTTTTTACAAACTCTAAACTGATCCAAAAAAAAATCAAAAAAATTCACAGATGTAGTTAAGAGGCTATAGTTAATGGACAAAAAAAATGGAGTGAAGAAAAAATCTTGGAGTAGTCCAAACAGTGAACGTGATCTAGTGTCACTGCCGTGATGTTTCTGGCATATTGTATGCCTTGTGTATTTGTGCTTTAAAAATGGGTCATGTGATTTTTTTAAAATTCCGAGAAAAATCATAGACCAATATTATTGAGTTAAGAACACTCTCCAATTGGTTTCATTTGATTTGAATCAAAAATGAATTCGTGGTGATACCTTGATTATCATCACATCAGTGAACTTTAGCAAAACGGACTTGGTTCTTCAATGGTGATTGAATTTGAGAAGAGAGATGAGAAGGAGGTGAAGGAGTGGGGTTCTCCCCCCCCCCCCCCCCCTTTGTGCAGATGGGCATGTGAGTATTTCTATCAGAGAGAAGAGAAAAGGGAGAAAAATAAGAAAAGAAAAAAAAAAGGAGAGTGGGAGACAAAAAGTGAGTGATAGTAAAAAGAAAAGAAAAGTAATAAAAATGGGATCCTAGCATGTGCTAGATGTTTTTTTTATTTTGTTTGTTTTCTCCATTGTGAATCCACCGAAAGTATTTACCCCCCAAAGAATGTGGAGCAATAGTCATGTGTGGTCGGGTGCATGCGAGATTGTTGACCTTTTGACCCCATAGTTTTGGCTTACAATATCTTTTTCATTTGAGGTCAGATTGGGATGATTCAAAAAATGACATGCTTGTGTCAATGAGCACTTTATTTTGAAATGATTGGGTTGGGTAAAAATGGGGTGTCTACATTATGCAGTAATTAGTCCAGGCCGACTTTTTTTAATGCAAGGACAATAATTTATTTTTCAAACTTTAAAATGCCATAACTTTCAAACCACAACTCAAATGTGAATAAAATTGATAAATCTGTAATCTAGAAGAGAAAATCTATCAAACTGAAAAATTAAAAATAATAATAATAATAATTCATGTCACTGTATGACATCTCTATCGCAAATGATAGTGACATTGTACTATCTTCATTTATTTTATTTTTATTTTCTTAATTTGATGATATGTTACCGTCTTTGCTTAGAGAGTATTGTAAAGATAGGAACATATGAAAAACTGAAGAAAAAAAATTATGTCACTATATGACATCATACAGTGACATAATGTAAAGACAGTAACATATGAAAATTGGTCATAATTTTGCATTTTTTGGTTGATTTGAACAAATGTCACTGTCATTACATGGTAGCATTATAGTGATAGTGACATTTGCTAAAATGACCATAATTTTGCGATCCTATGGCTATTTTGGACGATTTTTTTTAATTTGGGCTATTTTTTTTTTGAGATCTACACAATAGAAGTGTTGATTTGACAAAAATTACTATTTCAATATCCGTGTTGGAGCTGCAAAATAACGTTTTTTTTGTAGCCAATATGGATATGGTTGTGTAGATTTTGTTTTGTCAATCATAGATATATAAAATTTATCAAAAATCGACTTGTAGTTTGAGAGTTATGGCATTTTAAAGATTGAAAAACTATGAGGACCTATGGCATTTAAAAAAATAAAAAAAGGGCTGGACTGTTGGCGTATTTAGAACATTTACTGGGAGCTGTGGCCAACTGCCCCTAGATTATTTTATACAAAAAATCACACAGAATAATATTAATTCTATAAATGAAATAAAAAATTAAAAAAAATCACTTGTAATTCAAAATTAGAGAACCAAAAGCATCACTAATGCTAGAAAGAAAAAGGAATTGTATTTACCATATTTCAATGATGTGTCTTGAGATACTTTGGCGTTTGGACCACAAAACCTTGTTATATCAACTCTTTTATGGCGTCAAGTTTGCTTTTGAGGTCTAAGATCATTGTTTGTTATCTTTTTTAAATGGAGCACATGCCTGATTCCCACTAGAAATACAATTCTCGCATTAATTGACAAGATGTAATTAACAAGAACACCTAAATTGACAATACGTAATTGATAGGACGATGTAATACGAAATACACAGAACCTACGTGACACGTAGTGGCTATATCTCATAGAATGAATTGTGTGTGGGATGTATATTGTCAATAAAAACAACACAGACATGTGCTGTATGGCAATTGGTTGTCGTATACTCCATGGAGTACGGTTCATCCGTACAAAATTTACACCCATATACATATATACAATACACCAACCACCAAACTCTTTTTTTTTTCTTGCAAATGCTCAATAAGCATGCAACTAAACACACCCTTATAAGCACTTCAATAAGAAATTTCTTATCATTTCAAGTCTTCTCTGTCTCAGTTGTTTGGCAATTGATTCGTATGTTAATTTCTAAGTAGTTAAGTTATTTTTCTTAGCTGAATGGATCCAATTACAAAATTTTGAACAAATGGACGACTTAATGATGGAAAACTATATGGTAGAACCTTTTTAAGTACACCTAAAAAAAAGTTGCTAAAGTTTGGCACCGGTGATGCCAAAGTTTATGGCCTGGTGTCAAAAGTCTATAACCTTTTAAGTACACCTAAAAAGAACACAAATTGATGTGAATCTTCTAAAATACTCTTTAGCTACCAAATATATGAGCACATAGACTATTTTAGGAGATCCACGTCAACTTATGTTCTTTTTAGGTGTATGTTTTAGGTGTACAATATTACTCTTTTGAAAACTACCAAAACAAATTTTGGAACTCATAAAAATGTATGGGAGGCACATATTTAAGTTACAAACTTTGAAAAGCATACAACCAAATAATATGAAATTAAGGAGCTTTTTGAAATTCTTTTGTTGTAAACATTTTCAATATTGCATTATTGCGCCTTTTTAAGTGTAGATGCTACACCAATTGAAAAGTGAAAAAGTTTTATACAAAGCCTGTTTGAGTTGTTTGTGTTTTGCGATTGTGATAGCTTTAAGATTGCTTTTGTTAGAATGAATTTTGGTCATCATACATTTTGATAGTTGTGGTATTTGGGTAATGTATTATAAGACTGATTATGGTTGCAGAATAGATTATGTAAGTGTTTGGTTACATATATACAAGAGTGGTTTTGAATGTAGAAAATACAATTAAGGTCTTGTGTTGTAGTATCATTATATTGGTGTTAGCAGTCACTTTTTTTTATTAATATTATTAATTTTTTGATGAAATTAATTAATTAAATAATAAATTAATAGATATATTAAATTAATATATAATAATTATTAATACATTAAAATACACATTTAATTTGTTCAGTTAATACATTAATTAAGAAAAGCTATTTTTTAGACTAATTAAGAGGAACTAAGTAGTTATATAAGTAATTAATTATACCACGTAAGCAATATAATATATCACTAAATTAGTAGGTGGTTGTTACTATAATTTATATGTAATAATAAGTAACATCATTTGTGACTTGAATATATAAATAAATATTATTCATAGCACTGGTCAACAAATGCATATTTGCTCTGATAGTCACACCACTATTGGTTTCAAACATGAATTAATAAAATCTGGCCCAAGTGGAGGGTACGTCCAAGATTCTCTAAAAAGGCTAGGGGCAAGATCCCTTGCACGTTCAAACAAGAGAAATGCTTCACCAAGGACCATTTAGCAAAATTTATGGACCATTCAGCAAATTTTGAAAAATGCGTGGAACCCACCACTCAAAAACTCTCTCCCTCTTGCTTCTTACTCTCTATTTCCCTTCTTAACCCTAACCCCTCTCTCTCTATCTCTCATCTATGATCAACATAAAAATGAATCAACCCATTTTGCACAACACTAACATTAGAGTCATCGAGTTTGTGCACCAAAAAATTATGACCATTTATTTTTGTGGGCCTCATACACTTTGACATAGGGGTCATTTTGTTTTTTTGGTGGTGAAATTGGTTTTGATTCGACTTGGTTGTGCAAACAGTAATGATTGGGTGAACAAATTTGTGCACCGAAAAATCATACACAGCCAAGTCGAATCAAAACCAATTTTACCACCAAAAAAAAAAAGTCGAATCAAAACCCACTTTCCAAATTGTTTGCACCCAAAAACCGTCAAAGGTTTTGGAGCTCGAGTAACATGAAGTTGGATAGAGGGGAGGCCGGCCCAGGGAATCTATGATTCATCGGACTCAAGTGGAGACTGTAAGTCCGATGGTAGGCACAAGGCTGTTGGGTGTTGTGATATGAGTCTGATTGGAAGGATGGGCATGGTTGAGAATTATCGGGCACGAGAATAACATAACCTAATGCAACGTAAGCCTGATGGTGGATCAAAGCAGCACGGAGGCCAATCGGACACCAGGTAATGAAAGACGGGTGTATAAGTCTGATCAGCCATAGGCATTAGTAAAAAGGTAATCGGGCATGAAAGGAAGTATTGAAATTGGTTAAGCCCGATTCAGCTGAAAGAAAGTAGTTGACAAGGTCGATGGAGTGAAAGGGGAAGGTGGTGCTATGCACAGCTGTCAAGACGACATCATCCCATATTTTTAGGAAGCAAGAGTCCGTTTGAGAAAAGAATCTAATCACGTCCAGCTATATTTAGAAGGTTAATCCCTAAATTAGTGGGATTGATTCAATCAGAATTTGGATAAGGTAGGAGTTAGAGATTAAGAAGGTTTCTTCCACCATCAGCCAATCAGCCACGCAGCTTAGAGCGCAAGAAAAGGAGTTCTTTCCTTATTAGAATTCCTAGAGGCCGCTATAAATATGGAAGCAGGCCAAGCGATCAAGGCACTCTGCGTCATCTCGAAAATAGCATACACACTGCATTCAAAGCATTCAAATCTTTGTTTTTCAGCATTCATAGCAAATAGGTCTACCCTTTTGTTCTTTCTTGTCATTCTTTTGGATAATCAGTTTGTTCTGGTTCGTTCTTTAGATCTGTTTATTTTTTCCAAACACTTAATAAAATCTACATTTTATTAATCCGTTTGTGATTGTTTACCCGATAAACTCTTAACACTGTTTAGCTTGTGCGCTTCAGTACTGCTAAAGAATTTATGGTCAGGGTACTTTCCTACTCACTGCACACAATCACCGTTTAGAAGTCAGATTCATAACGCCTTGTGCATCACTCACACAAACGTATAGGACATTAGTTTGTACATTTGCACACCGAGCCCGTTTGGCTCTGGCACGCCCGCGTAAATTACAAGCAAACATTTTGGCACTCCCAGTGGGATCCACAGTGTCAAGCCATGCCTCCAAAGAAAGACAAACAGATAACTAAGAACGGCCAAGATGGTTCTCCCATGGACCCACCTATGGAGGAAAGTACTGGCCATTCTCCACAAGATGGTAGTGTCACTCTTGAGGCAATTTCGGAGGCCATGAGAGCGAACGTTAAGCCCATGTGGCAGGAATACAATGCGCTAATAGGATCAATGGGCAATCTCAAGGCGGTCATCAACCAAACGGTTGATGTTCATAAGAGTCAAGCTGACTTGGTCATGGAGACGAGGACCACCCACGTAAAATTGGATCGCCTGTCGGACATGATCGACAGGCTGATAGAGACCTATAAGGCCAGAGGTAGCAAAGAGCAGCCCAACGAATCGGGCTCTGGCATATTGCTCGAGTCTGATAAGCCAAAAGACCCATCCTACATCTGTTCGAAACTTAGGGAGGGTAATGGCTCAAGAAAGCAATCTGAATCACAGACCGGAATGGCTGGCAGATCGATAGTCACCGATCCCAATGGATCGGCGACACCGGGTTTTGTTCGATCAACAAGCCATACTGAAAGCTCAGTCGGCCACACGAAACCTCCAGGTCACACTACTGGGGGGCAAAGAAACAATGGTGGGTTTTGGACCCATCAGACCAATAGCAATCAACAGCAATTACCACCGTCGTTGGTACCCCCCTTGAGGGCTGCTCAGCCCGTAGCTCCATAACCCATCAATAGGGAGGAGTTGGTAGCAGCCATACATGAAGAGTATGGCCCGTTTATGAGAAGACTGGAGAGGCCGACGTACAGACGACCATATTCCCCCGAAATTGACCAGGTCATATTTCCCCAGGGGTACAAAGTATGAAACTTCACTCTGTTTTTTGGAGAGAGTGAACAGTCTTCGGTGGAGCATATTGGCCGTTTCATTGCTCAATGCGGCCCATGTGGGTAATAGTGATCCATTAAAGTTGAGGTTATTTCCAAATTCGCTAACGGGCAGACCTGTCCAAGATGATGCAATTAGTAGGAGAAACTATAGAAACCTACATAGCCCGTTTTCGTAAGGCAAAGTATCAGTGCAAAACGGTTTTGCCTGAGTAAGAATATGCTAAAATGGCCATGGGGGGCATGTCCTTTGAACTTCGCACGAGGTTTAAAGGAACTGGCTTTCGAGATTTATTCAAGCTGGCCACACGGGCTGCTCGTTATGAGCGCATCCTTTTGGATGAGCAGGAGAAGAAGAACTCGTCTAAAGGAACGTATTATAAAGACCCTAACTACGAGGTCCACCTAGCGGAGTGTGACCTCGAAACAAAGAGCAATATGGCCGAGTTAATCTGCAAATGGCCAATTGTATGTAACACCTTGAATAAACCTATCAACAATAGTGCCGCTGGAAAGAAGATGGTGTTTGAGGCGGGAAAGAAATATACTTTTGAAATAACCATGATTGATCAAATATTCGATGCCTTATTGGCCGATAAAGTGATCAAGCTGAGTGAAGGCCATCTGATCCCCAAGGCCGATGACCTAAAAAATAAAGAATACTGTAAGTGGCACAATTCGTGGAAGCACTCCACTAATAATTGTGTTGTTTTTCGTAATGTTATACAGGAAAACATGGAAAAGGTAGTTTTTAAGTTCTCGGACAAGGCTATGGGGATTGATGCAAATCCGTTTCCTCAAATCACCGGCACCAATATGGTTGTGCCCGATTTAACCAAGCTGACAAGGCCAAGTCCGAAGATAGACTTGACCGACCGAGAAGTTTTACCAAGGCAGAGAGAAGGGAAACAAATCGCCATTTCGAACACAAATAGGCCGAAAGTGATGATACATGACCTTCAAAGAAGTTATCAGGAACGCAAAGAAAATGGCCACAAGGCCGAGGAAGAAACTGCTAGGTCCGATACCGATAAATTGATAGTGGATCTTAGACAATAACTGGAGTTCATCAAACAAGGCCTTTGCCCGAGATGCAAGGCTGATATCAAAAAAGAGATCTCTAGCCCAGGTAAGAGGCCAAGAGGCAATGAACAACGAGAGCCAAGCCCGAGAAGATCGGTATATGAGAGGTTGTCATTGCCTTAGCAGAGTCAGGTGAAGCCTGAGTGGCAGGCAAAACCTTCCTTGGTTCCGTAAACCGGCCTAAGTGAATCAGGCCGATTAGGGGCAAGAGGTACCCGAACAATTCCAAAGCCTAAGCTGCAAACAAAATCATCAACCTCAAACAAGAGCCCAAGGATGGTGTTACCACCCCGGATGGAAGATGGGAGGTGGCATAGGGCTGAATATTCCAAATTCCCAACACAGCCACAGTAAAGCAAGTCTCAAAAAAGGAGGTATCGACGCATGAGACAGGCCGAATGGGAACGCCAGTACTGGAACAATCGGGCTGGAAACGCTCCTAAACCCACAGCGCATACATTGCCATTGCTCGACACCCGAGAACTCTCAGTTGAGGCGGAACCATTTTGTGACGGAGAGGCTAGGGTGATGCATACTTCTACTGGGCACTTGAAGGAAAGATTCAGACGGGAAAAAAGCATAGGAGGGATGTAGGCCCACATTGGACAAGATGAGTATGGAATTTGATGGTGATCAGTCAGACTCCAGCACCTCGCCAATTCAATTCGGAACTATTCCGGTAAGCTTGTCATCTAACATGGTGTTTACTTTGCCTAGGTCTTTCATGGCCAAGCCAGACCAGCCTGCGGCCATGGAAGGGGATGTAATGGAGGGCCTAACCAAGGACTCAGCCATGATAGAAGATATATTTTGGAACGGGGGAGAGACCGTTAAGCCCAATGTGGTGGAAGCCACAAGTAAGAATGTGGATGCCACCGATGAGCAAATTGATCGGCCTAAGATCACTATTTTGAGGCCGAAGGGAGATCATACTGAAGAAGGGGTGGAGCCTTGCGGACCAGTCAAAGTGGTTTTCGAGAAACCCACATATCAGATGTCCCAGCATTTGAAGTCGTTGTACTTGAAAGGACATATTGAGGGGGTCCCGATAAACAGAATCCTGGTTAATGGTGGGTCTACCATCAACATTATGCCTCAAATAACGTTGAGAATTCTTCAGAAGTCCGAGTCGGAGCTAATTCTGACCGAAATGAACGTTCAAAGCTTCACGGGGGCATCCTCAAGAACCAAGGGTATCCTACCCCTTGAGCTGACCGTTGGCAGTAAAACGGTCATGAATGCCTTCTTCATCGTAGAAACCTCAGCGACCTATCATGCATTACTCGACCGAGATTGGATACACCCAAATTATTGCATTCCTTCCACACTCCATCAGTTACTGATTTTTTGGAGAGGCGACGAGGTAGAAGTGTTTGGAGCAGATACAAAGCCATTCGTAGCTCGTGTGCAAACGGCCGATGCAATCTTGTACAAAGACGATATTAGGTCAGTCAAGTTACTGGGTCACAACAAAATGGGAAGACCAAATACTGCTACCTTCCTTAAAGGAAATCCATCGAACATGAAGACGTGTTACCATAACCTCAATCGGACTGAAGAATCAAGGCCGATTGATATCATTGAACAGGAAGGCGTCAATGGAGACACCGATTATTAAAGAATGGAAACTGCTAGCCCTAAAGGCCAGCATGGCCAGATGGTATGCATACCTGGCCGATAGAGGACTAGAAATCGGCCCTGTTAACAGAATGATTAATCGGGCCGATTGTATCTATGAAGAAGAAATGCCAAGGGAGGAAGAGATTCAAATAGATGAAATGGAAACCGCCACGGCAAAGCTTGATGATTTAAAGGCTGATGTCCAAGACCCCCTCATGGAGGTCAACCTAGGCAAAGAAGGAGAGCACAAACCTACTTATGTAAGTCAGATGCTGGATCCGCAGTGTCAGGCCGAGTTGATTATACTTTTGCACAAGTACAAAGATTGCTTTGCCTGGGATTATGATAAAATGCCAGGGTTATCTAGGGAATTGGTAGAACACCGATTACCAATTAAATTGGGGTTCAGGCCATTCAAGCAGCTACCTCGGCGGATGTCACCAGAAGTAACTCTAAAGGCGAAAGAGGAGATTGAGAGACTACTGGATGTTGGTTTCATTCGGATAGCCCGGTATGTTGAATGGGTCTCGAATGTGGTCCCGGTAGTGAAGAAGAATGGGAAGCTGAGGGTCTGCATTGACTTCAAAAACCTAAACCTAGCCACCCCAAAAGATGAGTATCCCATGCCCATGGCCGATTAGTTAATTGATTCGGCTGCCAAACATAAAATTTTGTCCTTTATGGACGGGCACTCGGGGTACAACCAGATCTACATCGCTGAAGAGGATGTCTCGAAGACTGCTTTTTGGTGCCCGGGGGCAATTGGAACCTTTGAATGGGTTGTCATGCCCTTCTGTCTGAAAAATGTTGGAGCCACCTATCAACGAGCGATGAATTCAATCTTCCATGATATGATTGGACAATTCAAGGAGGTCTACATTGATGACGTGGTGGTAAAGTCAGGAGGTAACGCCGATCATCGAAGAGACTTGGAAAAGGCATTTAAAAGAATGCGGGCTCACAAACTAAAGATGAACCCTCTCTAATGTGCTTTCGGTGTCACAACAGGGAATTTCCTAGGTTTCCTAGTGCATCAAAGAGGGATAGAGGTTGACAAAAATAAGGCTCGGGCTATCCAGGCAGCAAAGCCACCAACTAACAAGAAAGAGCTTCAGAGATTGCTCGGGCAGATCAATTTCCTGAGAAGATTTATATCCAATTGTGCAGGGAAGACCCAAGTATGGACCCTACTATTGAAGATCAAGACCGATGAAGACTTCAAATGGGAAGACAGCCATCAACAAGCCTTCGAGGGAATTAAACAATATTTGTCAACTTTTCCAGTTTTAATGCCACCCAAGAAGGGTAGGTACCTTAAGTTGTATATATCGGCCTCTGACTGATCCATAGGAAGTATGTTAGCTCAAGACAATGAGTAAGGCAATGAGCATGTCGTTTATTATTTAAGTAGAATTTTGACTTCAATCGAGCAGCACTGTGCGCCGATTGAGAAGTTGTGCTTAGCATTGTATTTTTCCTCACAAAAGTTAAGAACGTATATGTTGCCCGTTTTGATTTACATAATATGTCAAACTGATGTGATAAAATATATGTTGTCAAGACCAATCATGCGTAGCCGAATTGGGAAATGGACTTTGGCCTTGATGGAATTCGTCATCCAGTATCGATTACAGCAATCGGTCAAAGGCCAGGCCATATCCAATTTCTTGGCCGATCACCCAGATCCTACTGATCTGGGAGAATCGCCTCTAACACCCAAAGTTCTAAACATGTCCTTCATCCCATGGACGTTAATCTTTGATGGTTCTAAAAATGCAGAGGGTGCTGGGGCAGGTGTGGTTATTGTATCACCCAAGTACAAGAAGATAAAAATGTCATTTCAGCTCAATTTCAAATGTACCAACAATCAGGCTGAATACGAAACGCTTATTATCGGACTAGAGATACTCCTTGAAATGGGGGCATCGTCCGTGCATATAAAAGGAGACTCAGGGTTGGTGATCGGACAGATAGCTGGAGAATTCCAGATAAGAAGTTGGGAACTTTGCCCATTCCACGTTGTGGCCACTCAACTCATGGAGGCATTTGACGACATTAGTGTGAGTTATATTCCAAGGGCCACAAATACTGAGGCTGATAAACTGGCAAAAACAGGATCAGTCTCGTCTTCTGGGAAGAACTTAGAAGACCAAGTTATCACTGTTCATGCTCCGACTACAGTGGGATAGCCTGCTCGATTTCTTCTCCAGCTGCCTCCATAGCAATTTCGGCATCGGGCACGTCCTCGCTGTTGGAGGAGAGAATGACTTGTTCAGGAATACTACCAGCAGGATCACCATCTTCATCATCACTCGAAGGGGTTAGAGGTGGCATAATGTGTAGTGGCATCACTCTCATAGTGACTCGTTCTAGGTAGGCTGCTGCGGATGCAGGAGATGTAGGAAGATCAGTGGGAAGAGTTTGAGGCTGGATTGGTGGTGGTTGGGGAACTACTCCGGTCAATGATAAGTCTTCTCCGGAGTCCTCATCAATAAGCTGAAGTAAGAAGGGAAAATATTAGAACTTAATGATGTAATCTGTCACGCCCCGGAGTAGCCAAAAATAGAAAAAAATTTAAAATTTCCTTTCTGGACCCATAGGGAATGACGAGTTACATAAAACTGACCTGTCTGTGCAAAATATTAACATAATTATATATCAAAGTAAGGAATTGCAAAAGTGCATGTTTATAGTGTATTACACGGTCTTTTATGCATACTTTTATCCCCAAGTCCCTAGATTTAGATGCATATCAATGATTAAGTGTTTTCTATGATGTTGAGACTCAAACATGTGTTTTTACACTATTTTACAGGTCATGGAAAGCAAACATTGCATAGAAAGTGATTCTGGTGAAGAGAACAACAGAAGCAGCTGAGAAAATGGAAATTTTGACAATGATGACTTCAGATTTGGAAGATTTTCCCAGAGATATAAAATGTAGATCTTTGAGTTACGGTCGCGTGGCCGCAAACGGGAGGTCAATCCGAGGTCCGAGTAAAAAGTTATGGCCATTCTCCCATCGGTGTGCAGTGCTGTCAAAATCAGAAGAGTTCAAGCGATTGAAGAAGGGTTCAATCGATCGAACCTTCGATCGATCGAACTGAGCTCGATCGGTCGAACCTTTTATTCACCCAAAAGTTGCGTAAACTCTGTGGGAACCCTATATATACGTCGTTTTGACGCCAGACGAGGGGAGGACGCTCCAGAACGCAGAAAACAGCAGTTTTGTGTAGTTTTAGGGTTAGATTAGGAGTAGATTAGGTTAGATTAATGTTCTTATTCATCTTTTCCATTGTTATATTGAAGATTCAAGTTGGTTTCATGTTATTTACAAGTTATAATCAGATTATATTCAAGTTTTCTCTTTCCTTTATCTTTATTGCATTGTTTATTAGTTTATATGTTATGATTACATTAGTTTACTATTCCTGCACTAGTTTAATCATGTTTCTGTAGTTTAGACGTTGGAAATATGTGATGAAATATTGATTCTTAGCCTCTGCCATGTATGATATAGAAACTTTGGGCTCGATCGATCGAAGACAGTTCGATCGATCGAACCAGCCATAGTCAAGCGATCGAAGACATTTCGATCGATTGAAGGATGATGCAGTTCGATCGATCGAGAGCGCTTCGATCGATCGAACTTGCAGAATCTTGAGATGATTCTTTGAAGTATTCCATGACTTTCTGTTTTAGAAATCTGTCATCAAATTGTCCCTATAAGCTCAGTTTGTCACAACAGTTTTTAGAACTTAAAGCCTTAAGGCCTTTTCTTCAATGACTTGTGAAAACCACTTTGAATGCTAACACCATTTAGAGTGCAAGTAATTACCATTGTTTTAAACCGTCTTCCAAGTATTTTAAACCAACTGTGATGATATAGTCCCGGTCATGAAAGGGCTATTGATTCTATATCTTTAGAAAAATACGGAATACTGAAAAGGGATGTACTCCATAGAGCATTAATGAATATGCATGGTAGATGGTTAGGATTAATGTGGATTCTCGTATTTCCAGCACATTTAATTTACTTGTTTAATTAGTTATGTTTCTTTATACTTTAGTTTGTTATTTAGTTTAAGTTAATTAATTAGGATTCGTAGAACTTCCACTTCTATATTCTTATTTTCTTTTTCTTTAGGTTTAACTTAGTAGATATTCTTCCTATTCCTTCCCTGTGGGATCGACCTGGACTTCCAGTACTATATTACTTGCACGATCACCTACACTTGGGTGTTGCACAAGAGCGCACAACTTTTTAGTCGTGTCAAGTTTTTGGCGCCGTTGCCGGGGAAGGCAACTAGGTTAGGATTTTACTAAGTTTTTCCATTTTTCTTCTTTTACTCTAAAAAAAAAAAAAAAAAAAAAAAAAAAATTTGTTTAAATATTTTGGGTAAACATGTCTTATCCATATTACCCTCCATACAACACAAATACCACGAATGGGTACACATTAGGTAATGAGAACTATACCCCGAGTTGGCAAGCACCCACATATGATGCACATTATCAACCTGAGTGCTACCAATCACCACAATGGGAAAACCATCGTGTTAGTCCCCCATGTTATCAAACGTATCAAGAACCTCCACCTGGAGAATTCTATCAATCGCAATGGGGATATAACCAAAATGATAGTGTAGGATATAGTAGTAGTTCTCACGATTACCAAATGCACCAAGACTTTCCTTCTGGGGAGTCTTGCACACAAACACAATGGGAAGGGGACTGTTACCAACAACAATGGGGTGAAACTTCATATAGTTATAATGAGGAGAATAACCAAGTTGAGGATAATGGTATGTTAGAATTGCTGCTTAGTGAAGTGAAAAGGCTAGAGAGTGCAATTGATAAATTAGGAGCTAGATATCAACAAGCATTTGATAGCCAACCTTTAGAAGACTATACCAGTCCTTCAATGCTACAACCTGAATTTCAAGACACTAACAATGGAATGGAATTAGAGGACAATGATGGGTTCATACCGAGTGAGGTTAACAACTCATTTGAGAAAGTGATAACCCAACAAGAACTCCAAAACCAAACCATTGAGCATGAAGTTGTAGAATCGTCTTCTCCTCAACATACAACCCCAGACATCAACTCCTTCACTGCCTTGATAAAGCTGCACAATCTCTTTGTCCAGAGTACTTCAATAGATGACACATATAGTGAGGAGAGTTGCGAGGATGAGAATGAGGTCTTAAAAGATGAAGAGAGTTTAGGTGATTGCACGCAACTAGGAAAGGAGGAGTCCCCTGTTGACTCTACCCCTACCTTTAATAGTGACCCCAGGGAGGACGTTATTGAAAATTCTAAATTCGATTTAGATTCTTGTGATATTCATGAACCCTCACCTCTTTCGACCGAAGAGGTGGTGTCACCAAGTTGCCCATCACCTATCCTTGCTATCAATCAAAGCTCTCGTCCTGAGCTTGAATGTTATGTGTACCCCATTCGTGAACAAACAGAATGTGTTGTGGAAGAGGATGGTAAGGATACTAGCACATGTTCTTCACAAAATTTTAACTTTCAAAATTCTTTGAGAGAAGACTTGGAAAATATTGGGCCCACTTTAGATGATCTTAAAATTCAACAAGAAGCTAGCAATCTTCTAGACTGCTTGACCTTCTTGAGTGATTATGACATTGAGGCCCAAATAGATAGCTTTATCCAAGTCCAGTCCAAAACCATGTGCATAGAACAGAAATTCAATTCCTATAATTATATCTCCATAGATTCTGTTCTAGGACAAGCGGAGGGTGGTGAAGCTTCATTAGAACATCACTTTGACCATGTCTCTTTTATTGAACCATGGCCTCCCCCTGTTTTTAGTATTAAAATAGAGACTGTTATAGGAAATACCAACACCAAAGATCGTTTCTTGCATATAATTCCTAAAAAGTGTGGTATTCCTTTTATAACTGTCCCAAAAAAATTTGGAAGCCATAGGTTCTGCATCATCTCCTCTGACCTTGAGCCTGACATTAGTTGGGGGGAGTTGCATTTTTATGAGGATCCCAACATTCTTCTCACTGTTAAATTATTTAATTGGAAAGATCCTCAAAAATTTCGGTTGTTAATCTATGACAAAAATTGTGATTAACCGAATTTAGTTAACTGAGTTGTTGTATTATATTCTCTATTTTTTCTTGTTGCTACTAATGATTTTGCAGGTAACTTGAAAAAAAAATTGGATATTAATGCCTCGAGGTAACATCCTTCCTTTTCTCGCTTTACTTTACATGTCCATGTGCTTAGTTTAGAACATTGGGGACAATGTTTAGTTTTAGTTGGGGGGGAGTGAGTCATTGCATGCCTCGTTTCTTTCTTTTTATGCTTTCGTGTCAATACACCTGCTTAGCAACATGACTCAGTAAATTAAAATTTTCATGAATTTTAAAAAAAAATTTAAAATTTTTATTATTATTATTTTTTTTAATATAATAACATGGTTCTTGTATTTCTCTATTAGTTAATGTAGTTAGTTATGATGCATTAGTGTTACTTTCTGTATGTTATTAGTATGTGAAATACTATGATAGTTTGTTTACTATCTTAGTTATAGTATGTTCTATGCTTTTTAATCTTCAAACAACTTTGAGCACGTTGTGACAACCTTGTACATAGCTAAAATGGATTAGTAAGCATAGTTTAAGTGTCTTGAAAGACTGTAGTGGAGACTAATAACCCAAGTGAGCTTTTGTGCCATTCTTTGTTTTTGAGGGTTTTATAAAATTACTTACTTTTTGAAAACCGTATTAATTTGTTGAAAGTCTCATTTTTCTTCTCCATTTTGACTGATCACTAGAAGAGAACGTTCAGGATTTACCAAACTTTAGAGCTCTTGAATTTACTGAAATGAATTATCCTATTAACTTAGAAGATGATTTAGGCCATCTTTTGACCATACACGCATAATACAGCCTTGGCCTACCTCTATGCTATTCCTTTACTTCACCTCTTGAGCTTATCATAATCGCCTTGTCTACACAATCCTAAAGTCAATACCTAACTCCAAATTAGGAGTTCAAGCCTCAGTTCTTTATCTAGGAATGATTGGGATGTGTTATCTTAACAAGAAGTTTGGTTCTGTGAATAAGGGAAAGTTGGCAAAGAAAAAAAAAATGAAAAAAAAAAAAGAAAAGAAAAAGAAAAGAAAATAAAAGAAAAAAAAAGCATGAAAAGAAAAAAAAAATGCCAATGGTTGTGACAAAAGAAAAAAAGGAATGAAAAGAAGAGTGTGAAAAAAATAAATAAAAGAAAAGAAGAAGAGAGAGATTGGAGATGTGGAAAAGTTTGAAAAGTTATAGTAGACATTCCAATCACATCCTTTGACCCAATTGAATATCACGAGCCTCTTTCTTCTTTCACTTAATACCTCTTTTTCAAAGTCCTGATGATTTTAAGTAAATTGGATTTGAAGTTAAGGTAATGAGAGAGTTATCCACGGTATCTCGCTCTTCTAGTGAAAAGTATCATTTCATGAGACTTTATGCACTAAAATTTCCGTTTTTCTATTTAGATATGAGAAGCATTAGATTCCATTTACATTTACTCTTTATAGCTTCCATATCATGAGTGATAATTATTACACCTAATTCGGAGTGATTTCATCTTGAGAGTGTAATCTCGGTGAGAGTTGAGTCAAAATGAACGTCTTGATAGCATTTTAGGCTATGCAAGCTTTGAAATTAAAGTTTTGTATTTTGGTTGTCCATTCACACACACACTTGAAGATTAATAGGTATGGAACATTCTAATGACTTTGATAGTAGATTAACTGTAATATGTGTGTTGCATGGCTATGGCATATTAGAGAGTTTCATGAGATTGTTGAGCTTAACTATATTGTTAATGAGAGGAAAATTCCTTGAAAACATTTAAATGAGAACCATTGCCTTAAACATGAATTTTGTGGGTAGATTCACTGCAAACCCTCACGAGACAACACTCGTCCACTAGGGGGAACCTAGAGGTTTAAAGGCTTGTTGCATATGCTAAATGCAATCGCGATTCCTGCGAAAGTGATTTAGGATTTTTACTTTATTTTGTTTTTAATTCTTAGAGTTAAATAAACATTGCTGTAGTTCGCTTCATTGCTAGGGACTAGCAACGAGCTAGTTGGGGGGTGTGATTCGAGGTGAAAAGTGCATGTTTATAGTGTATTACACGGTCTTTTATGCATACTTTTATCCCCAAGTCCCTAGATTTAGATGCATATCAATGATTAAGTGTTTTCTATGATGTTGAGACTCAAACATGTGTTTTTACACTATTTTACAGGTCATGGAAAGCAAACATTGCATAGAAAGTGATTCTGGTGAAGAGAACAACAGAAGCAGCTGAGAAAATGGCAATTTTGACAATGATGACTTCAGATTTGGAAGATTTTCCCAGAGATATAAAATGTAGATCTTTGAGTTACGGTCGCGTGGCCGCAAACGGGAGGTCAATCCGAGGTCCGAGTAAAAAGTTATGGCCATTCTCCCATCGGTGTGCAGTGCTGTCAAAATCAGAAGAGTTCAAGCGATTGAAGAAGGGTTCAATCGATCGAACCTTCGATCGATCGAACTGAGCTCGATCGATCGAACCTTTTATTCACCCAAAAGTTGCGTAAACTCTGTGGGAACCCTATATATACGTCGTTTTGACGCCAGACGAGGGGAGGACGCTCCAGAACGCAGAAAACAGCAGTTTTGTGTAGTTTTAGGGTTAGATTAGGAGTAGATTAGGTTAGATTAATGTTCTTATTCATCTTTTCCATTGTTATATTGAAGATTCAAGTTGGTTTCATGTTATTTACAAGTTATAATCAGATTATATTCAGGTTTTCTCTTTCCTTTATCTTTATTGCATTGTTTATTAGTTTATATGTTATGATTACATTAGTTTACTATTCCTGCACTAGTTTAATCATGTTTCTGTAGTTTAGACGTTGGAAATATGTGATGAAATATTGATTCTTAGCCTCTGCCATGTATGATATAGAAACTTTGGGCTCGATCGATCGAAGACAGTTCGATCGATCGAACCAGCCATAGTCAAGCGATCGAAGACATTTCGATCGATTGAAGGATGATGCAGTTCGATCGATCGAGAGCGCTTCGATCGATCGAACTTGCAGAATCTTGAGATGATTCTTTGAAGTATTCCATGACTTTCTGTTTTAGAAATCTGTCATCAAATTGTCCCTATAAGCTCAGTTTGTCACAACAGTTTTTAGAACTTAAAGCCTTAAGGCCTTTTCTTCAATGACTTGTGAAAACCACTTTGAATGCTAACACCATTTAGAGTGCAAGTAATTACCATTGTTTTAAACCGTCTTCCAAGTATTTTAAACCAACTGTGATGATATAGTCCCGGTCATGAAAGGGCTATTGATTCTATATCTTTAGAAAAATACGGAATACTGAAAAGGGATGTACTCCATAGAGCATTAATGAATATGCATGGTAGATGGTTAGGATTAATGTGGATTCTCGTATTTCCAGCACATTTAATTTACTTGTTTAATTAGTTATGTTTCTTTATACTTTAGTTTGTTATTTAGTTTAAGTTAATTAATTAGGATTCGTAGAACTTCCACTTCTATATTCTTATTTTCTTTTTCTTTAGGTTTAACTTAGTAGATATTCTTCCTATTCCTTCCCTGTGGGATCGACCTGGACTTCCAGTACTATATTACTTGCACGATCACCTACACTTGGGTGTTGCACAAGAGCGCACAACTTTTTAGTCGTGTCAATCGTCTTAACCGATCACTCCTAATACATTTAAGGATATACAGATACAACAATATCTTGAAACAATATTAATGAACATATGACATGGTAGTATGACGACACAATGCAGTATCGATATATTCGACTTTTACTCAACCATGGACACCATAACTGACTCAAGTGACTTGTTACATTACCAGTGTAACGCCGTTAGCTTAGAGTAGAATGATTACGTTGCTATCGTCGCCTAGCATAGTCCTATAGCAAATTTTGGTTTTAAAATAGTGTAATCATTGGGCTCTTAGGTCATTGTGACCTTGCTGGGAGTATAGAATAGTTACAGCGCTATCGTCGCCTAGCATGGACCTATAGCATTCAAACAGTAACTATTGCATTCAGATGGATACTTTGCTATCGTCGCCTAGCATGGCCCTATAGCGTATCAACCATCAACTCATACATAACTTCAATGATTTCAATGGAAACTCTGGCTATCATCGCCTAGGAGGGCCCTATAGCAGTTTCATCGTTGTTCCCATTTACTTGACTGTACCACTCGGACCACTGCGGTCCATTCAATGTGTATAACAATATGACTGGGTTAGTCCCCGTGACTAACCATACAGACGTCAACATTGACATCATGACTCGACTATGTTCATATGAATGTTCATGTGACTGTATAAACATGAAAACATAAAAAGCAAGAATGTCAATGATTATTAACTAGACATGGAGTATAGTTAACTAACATGCGTTCATCATATAAGTAGGAATCTCAACATTCACATGATTAATACTTATCAGTATCGTCAACACAGGACGCACTGGGTATACATATATGTACAAAGAATGATTCTATAATATATCAAGTGAGTTAGGACGACTCACCTCGAAGCGGGTGCGTAAAAACAAGCATAGCGGTGGTTCCTACAAAGCATATAAATCCATAGAACGTTGATTAATAGGCGTATTAAGATCAAGGGCATAATGGTAATTGTGCCGGGTGGGTCTCTAAGCCTCAACATGATGATCTAGACATCATTCTGAGTCCAATGCCATTGACTAGACTCAAATCGGAGTTCGTCGCATAAACGGTTGGGTATTCTATGCCAGTTTGGGTCCTAAATATAAGCTGTATTTTTGACCGAGTCGAAAGGTCACCAAATTTTAAGGGGATGATCTAGACATTATTCTAAGACTCTAGGAACTGACCGCGTATTTTTCTGAGCTACGGTTTATTTATTATGAATTTCTGAAGTTTAATCATCTAATAATAGACTTAAGAACACCCTAATAATAAAGTATATTTTAGGAAGACATTTGACCCTTATACATATTTTTATTAAATACTAGGCCTTAAAATAGGCTTGTAGTATTTTTCTCATAATTTTCGGGCTTTGTTTGGTATTTAAATAAATTAAATACAACCAAACGGGTCCTTTTATAAGTAATTAAAAATTGTTAGGAATACCAAAGTATGGGTTTATAAATATTATTTTATGTTATAGAGGCATTTAGGCCTTAGGAAAATTTTAGCATAATTTTCCCATATCTTAAAGTTGTCATTAGATATTTACTACATAATTATTTTAATTTAAAACTATCACTTATTATTTATTGTATTTAAATAAATAATAAGCATACAATATAGGAATTACATTTTAATTTCAGAATATCAAAAATAATATTTCAGATTATTAGAATACTATTTTTGGGCATTTAAAACTATTTTTAAATAATTTAAAATCATTTACTAATATTTATATCCATTTATTGAAATAAATAATAATCATTGTTTATTTAAAAACAAGGTAATAACTTAAAATAATATGCATAATTTATATTTATCAGAATATTATAATTATTATAAACAATATTCCAGAATTTTAAATTATTACTAAAACAAATTTTACATAATTTAAAAACAATTTATAAACATATATAATCTATTAACTAATAATAATAATATATGCTCAGACCCGATCCAACCCAAATTCAATGGGTCACCCGTTTACTCACTACGGCCGATCCAACTTAAAAGATCCGGCTCGATACCCGTTTAACTATTATAACCTGAACCTATTACCGTATACACTCTCATATTAACCCGACCCGACCCATGGGTAAACGATATAATCCTAAATCATTCGGGTTGTTTCTTCTCCACAAAAATCCCGACGGCGCGGGTCTCGTCGGAAAAACTTCCTCTCTCCATAACTCACGCATTTCTCCATGGAAATGCGTGATTCCAACGCCAAAGTGACTGGGATAGGGCCCTCTACAACATACTAGGAGCTTAGAACCTAGTTCATTCGTTTTAAGGGCCTACTAGAAGATTATCCTTTTTGGTAAAATCGGGAATAATCCCTTGCATGGGTGACCAAACGTGGTCCAAATCAAAAGCTGCTTCGGGGGGGGGGGGGGGGGGGGGGGTTTGAAAAATTGAGCTCCGGCGTGGGAGCTTTAATGGCTATCAGAGCTTCTTTTCAGCCTTAGGCTCTGTTTGGAAGTGCATGGGGGGTCCAGGGGGTGTGTGTGTGGGTTTAATGAACACAAAATTAAACAAGAGGGGATGTGGGTCTACCTGTGGGTTCTCGGGTCTTTTCTCTCTCAAATCTCCAGCGAGCTCTCCTCTCCCTCTTCCCCTTCCTTCTTCTTCTTGCTGCTTCTTCGGTGGGTGTGTGGGTGTGTGGTGAGGGGGAGGCAGAGAGTGTGGGTGTGTAGTTGTGCTCTCTCTCTCAACTCTCGACAGTGTTCTCTCACTCAACTCCCAAAGGCCCATGTATATATATAGATGTACACTAAATGCACATATGTATATATACTCACATATCTCTACAGATTTGAGAATCTGCTAGAGGCTAATAGACAAGATTGAGAGGAGTGATTGAGAGGGTGATAGATTTGAGAGGGGGTGGGGGAGTGTGCGCCGATGATGGGGGTGTGGTAATGTCCGGCAGGTATAGAGGGGGTTAGTTGGGTAGGTTAGATACCCAATGGGTATAGATATGGTGGGTAGTACACTATGCTATTTAGGGTAAGATTTCAACTTCCCATTTTTGGTATGGTTGAGCCGTCGCTAGAAATACGTGCTACGCAGTTTAATATTGATACAGATTCTACGGGTTTGCGTGCAAGTCAGTCCGGGTTTGCAATTTGCAGTCTAAGAAATCAATAATTAAATATGTACACGTATATGTTCGGGTTTATGAGATTATAAAATCAAAATACTGGAAATAACGAGCTAAAATACGGGAACTAATTTTATTAATCACAGAAATTCGTGGGTATTACATAATTGGGCTTAATAGGTCAAAAATAAAGTAAATGTAACCTGAGTTGTTGAGGCCGGTGTTGTTTTCTTCTTCTTTTGAGCAGGACCTTGCCCGGAGCTGGCTTGCGGGCCGGTCTCTTTGCAACTTGTTTGCGCGGGGTTGGAGCTGCTGCTGGAGCAGGAGCATCGGCCTCAATGGCTGATGATGCAGCAAATCGTACGAGGGCCTCAGCAGCACTATCTTTAAATATGTGACTTGCCCGATCGTTCCACCACTTGGTGAATTCTTCTGATACCACAGGCCGGGCGGAGAAGAGGGTGAAGTTGAATGCGTCCTTGAGCTTGTTTGACCGTTCTTTGATTTTCTTCACCTGCTCGTCGTTGACGATAAGGCCACATTCTACCCAGTCAACATTAACAGTAATACCTGGGGGAACAGGCACAAGTTGAGTAAGCCCGAACTGACGGGCATAGAGGGGAGCAAAGTAATACTCTGCTCCACATTTATTATTGGTTGAAGGAATACTTGGGCTAAAAATTATATCCCTAGCTACCAAGTAGCTAGAGAAGATTTCGTTGTATGTAGACTGGGTGGCCGACCCCCAGTTAGCAGGGTTGTGAGGAAGTTGAAGAAATGAAGGAAAGTTAAGAGAAGAGAAGGGTTGGAAGAAAGGAACAGCCTATAGACACCCCAATTTTGACCAACCGTCGAATTTAGGAGAGTGTCGCCTCCGTATCCGATGATAACAAGGACCGGAAGATTCGAAGTATTCCAAGCTCTTCAGAAAGTTCTCTAAACGCGGTAAAATTTCACAGAAAAGAGGAAAATACCAGGTATTTAAGAGAATTCAGGTATAAAACACAATTTTCGGAAAAAATCCTCAAAAATCATTTGTTTTGGGAAAAAGAAAATCTAAAAGAGGGAATCTTAGCTAAAAACGGCACACGGCGGACTGCCGCGGCACTCACTGAGTGCCGCACGACAGTCATAGAGTGCCGGGCCGGCATTCACCAAGTGCCGCCAACAATTTCTGACTACCGTTCACTTTTAAAGTCTGTATTTTGCAGAGCAATACGTATGCGTATGCGAATAAGAACAAAAAACTGATAAAGTAAGACTGACAAAAACGCGGCAATCCATTAATTCCCGCGGCATTTGATGAATGCCGCGCGGCAGTCGCGTAGTGCCGCGACGGCAGTCATGAACTGCCGCGGCGGCATTCACGGACTGCCGCGACAATTTCTGGACTGCCGCGCTGGGCAGCAGTCTGCCTAATTTCAGAAAGTACATATTGTACCACCAAATGGGATGTTTACGCTTGGCTTTTACTCCAAATTCACTGAAAATACTTGGTAATTTTGCCTATAAAAGAAGAGGTATCTTCATTGAAAAGAGATACAAAAAAAGGGGGAGATACAAGGGGGAAACAACACAATACTTGGAAGAACTACCACTACACCAACATATTTTTGGGAGAGAAAAGAGAGAGTTTAGAGAATTAGAGAGAAGAGCTTGGAAGATCTTCAAAGGAGAGAAACTTTGAGGATAGTTGGAGGTGGTCCTCTAACCATAAGTTGTTTTATTTGCATTCTTTCTTTTGAATCCTCAAACTATTTTGTTTTCTTTGCTCCATTTCTTTTATTGTTCATACTTCCTTCTTGAGACTCTTGGAGATCCTCAATATCTCTCTTGAAATCTCTTGAATATGATCTTTTGAACCCCATGTAAGCTTATTCTTCACATGGAAGTTAAAGTTTGATCATCATTTTATTTTATAAGCAAATAGAGGGATCCAAGTCCATACTCATGACTTGAGTCCTCTAGTTTGATGTTTCATGGAATCCCTTCTATATTCCTTTGAGACTCATGAGTATTAGTCATATCTTCATCTCCAATGACCATCAAGTGGTAGGAGAAAGTATTTTGGGTCTAAACTCATCTCTATGGTTTGGATTCATCATCTTGAGATTTCATGAAGTCTATTCATACTTCATTTGAAATCTACAAATATCAAAGTCTTTAGCCTCCAATGACCATCAAATGGTAGGAGAAGTGGTTTGGTTTAAACCCAACTTCATGGTTAAATAGTTGGGATTAACAAATAAAAGTTGAACTTGACAAATGAAAACAGTGAGTTCACAAATTGTTTTTGATCAAAGATTTTTAGTTCGAAATCTAACCGTTGAAATCAAGTGAAACCAACGGGAAAGTGTCAATTACACAATATTCTACCACTGTAATTTTTGTTTTAAGGTGGTTTTACGTTTAGAAGGGTTTGATCATGGGTTTTGTGAGTCAACCACAATCTGTCCAGAGTTTCAGAATAGTTTCAGAACAGCAAGTCCATTTTGAAATTCATAAATCATAATTCTAATGGAGTTTTTGGGGTCTCTAATAATTTTTTCTGGGTACCTTAATGTGTTAGGAAGATCCCCTAAAACGACCTAAATGTTTCTCATCATTTTGCTATTTTTAAAAAATCAAACAATATCTCTGGACAGAGAGTTGTACATCTCTGAGTGACGTCTGGTTCTTGTCCTTTTCCCGGAGATCTAACCGTTGAAACCTTGATTTTCTTTTTGATTTAGAAACTAGACTGACCGAGGCAGCTTGTGTCCAAAATTCACCGACATCAAACCATGAGAGATATGCTTTTTATTTTCTTAAAGTTCTGATCTGCTCTCTGCAATTTTCAGAATTTCATGACACATTTGACCAACTTTGTAAATAATGGCCTAAATGATTCTCTAATGACTTAGGGTTCAAACCATATCTTAGTAATGATTAATTAAACTTAAATCCCAAAGCTAAATGATTCAAATTAATGAATAAATTCATAGTTAGTAGCCTACTCTTGTTCATATTCATGAATTTATGTACATTAATGCTTATAATTAGAATTAGTAATTGGATAAAGTTGGATTTCATTGCTTGCTAGGTATAAGCTAGAGAATTAGGATTGATTGTTTGATATCATATTATTATTATGTGAAGCATGTGGACTAACCCTTTGTTTTGTAGCGCTATTGAGGTATGATTTCTAAGACTCCTCTTTAGTTTATCTTAATTTCTTGATTTTATTGATTCTTCGACTTAATGCGCGACACCTTAGAATTAGGTTTTTTCCTTATGTGTATATGTGATTAGAGACTCTTTTTAGGATTTTCTTTTGTTCGCATGCATTGCACGTTTATTATCGCTGCTGGATCCCGGGTAAGTTCACTTGTTCTCTATTGCATATCATATCGCTTGTTACCTGAATTATGTGGCTTTTGAATGATATTTTGTCAATTGCAATTTTACACCCTTTGGACATGCTTTTGTGATGTATATGTATATATGTATTAGGTGAGGGCATGCTTAGATTAATAAATTTGATTAAAAGGATGTTGAGTAGAGGCCTATCGCGAGATAGGATGAGAGAGGGTGTTTTAGTCCGACGGGCTCCTTCCTCTCTCATTCCATAATCCCCGGACCTAGTTGATCTCTGGTTTCTAAAAGATCAGTTTGCTTTTAAAATGGTTTCTTAATTCTCCTTTTAAAAATTAAGTGGCGACTCATTTGTTTTTGAAATTGAAATTTAGAAAAGATTTTAAGAAAAGCTGTGGGTAAGTCAACCTGCGATATCCACAATCTGGCGATTCTGCTGGGGATCGAACCCAGAATCTCTGGTTTCGCAGACCAAAATTCTGATTTTGGGTTCACTCGTGGATTAGACTTGAAAAATATCATTTTAATCGAATTAATTAATCTTTGTGTGCCTGTTGCATTTCACTTGCATGTCCGGCCAGTCGATTGCACGGAACTATGACCTTGGAGGCTCGGGGCAACCCGGTCGGTCAAGTCATCATGGGACTATGTGATCACCCTTGATCTCGTACCATGATTTGGTATATGAAGCATCCTATCGGATGTGTGTCAAGGGTTCCTTATTTGACCAAAACCCAGCTTTTGCACAGTAGCTTCCATAGAACCTTTCAATCTTAGGAAATCAATTCTCGATTAGGGTTATGTGCTAGGAAGTTTTGTGTGCCCGGAAGAGATTATATGAGATGATGACAATACTATCTTGATAAAAGACGTATAATCTTTTAATCACCTTTTAGCAATTCCTCCTCATGTTCCACAACATTTGGAGAACATGCTGAACCTTGATTATGAAATTATACTTCTTATATCACGTTTAGTTAAGCATCATTGACCTTGTATGCATCCGCATTCATGAAAAGTACGGTGATAATCCGATCATGTGATCCTCCTGCCCAAAGAATTTTGAACCCATCTTTGAAAGCAAACAGATTTTTGCCATTTTTATTCCAAAATTTTTTTTCAATCGCTATTTCAAAAGTCTTTGGAGTTCACTTTTGATTAAAGCTCCAAACTAATCTTCGGGAATTGTTTTTGGAAGAAATGTTCTTCAAATGAATTTCAAAGCAAAATTTCAATCCAATCATCGTCATTGAAAAACATTTTCACATTCTCATTTTTACATAAAAGATTCAAAATCCTTGAGAATTGTTTTTGAAAAATATCATCATTTAAAGAAATGCTTTTCAAATGAATTTCGAAAATATTTTACCCGACCTTTGAAAGGGTAGTGAGGATCACAATGATAGGTGAAATTGGCGCATTTGGTATGGATGAGGATTTTATGTGCCTATGTGTTTATGTGTTAGGATTAGATTTTTTTCGTTTCTTTGGCATATAGAGTAGGCACACACACACACACTTGCATTTCATCCGTGTGCCATATGTGCGGTGCATGCATTCAGTTGCATCAAATCATCAAAGCATGAACATTTTTTTTTATCAATATCGTTGCATACATGTAGCATACAAATCCACAACATCTTCCTTCCAATTAAGATCAAAACAATTCCTCGAAATTCCTTGCCTCCTGAAAATCGATTCTGTATGCGGGCCTTTTCATGTCGTGAACCTGTAGAAAGAGTGGAACAACCAGATCCCCTAGTGAGGACACTTCTAACCTCTTGGGTTCGTCTTCTTGATTTTAGGAGAACATGGACCATCATTTTGAGATTGATCCGCCAATGGCATTAAGAGATTTGGAAGAGAAAGTGACCAAACTGCAGGCCACCGTTGAGCAACAAGATTCAAGGGTGAAGCAATTGGAGAGGGTCATGCTTGAGTTCATTCAATTATTAAGAGATCAAATGGGCCTTGTTGAGGAAAAGATGGATCAGAAGAAGCACCAACAGGCATGTCCAAATCCAGCCATGCACCAAAGCCCATGTCCAAAACCAGCTATGCATCCAAGACCAATCAATCACCAAAGCCCATGTCCAAATCTAACCATTCACCAAAGCCCACATCCAGGCCCAATCCCAACTAATCAAAGAGCTATTCCGAGTCCACATCTCAACCCAAAAACTACCTCTAGCTCAGAGTCGAATTCAAAATCAAACCAAGCCCGTAAGCCGAGAATCTTCACCAACCTTGGCATGCCATTATCCATGGCCCTTGGTCACCTTGTCAAGAATGGTCACCTCAACCCCCTGGACCCAAAGCCACTACCAAATCCCTTACCTCGCAAATGTGACCTTTCTTGGTACTGCGCTTACCACCAAACCCCTGGTCACACGACTAACCATTGCATGAAGCTCCGTCATGATATCCAAGATCTCATCGAGCATAAAATCATCACTCCTTTGCTGAACCCATCGAGTGACGTTTGGCATGACGTGCAGTCCTTTCAATCACAGCCATTGCTGAGCACTCTCAAGGAATTTGTTGCCTCTATGAATGTGCAACAACCAACTGGCCCTGACCCAATCAACAGACTCGAAAAAGGCATTGACAATACTCGATATGAGTTAGAGAAGGGCCATTCGACTGAAAATTGGGCCATAAAGGCAAATGATGCTCCTACAAAGATGCAGAAGAGGAATGACGAACCTGAAGGAAATGCTAGTGAGTTGATAGTGTTTGGAACCGCCGCTGCTAAAGTAAATATGGATGCTCTTGGAAATTTAATAAATTGAAAATCATCTGTGACACTCCAATTGGGACCAAGTCAAGTCTAGCAGTCGAGTTATGTTAGGTCGGAGTCAAATGTCAAGTCCAGTCGAGTCTTTTGGTCAGTCTGTTATCAAGTCTGTTTGCAAATCTTTGTCGAGATTATCGAGTCGAGTGATGTAATCCTCCTTCCCTACTAGTTGAATAAAATCTCATTTTTCTTGATTCAGTGTGCCAAGTCGTGAATGTATGGATCATTAAGCCAAGAAAAAAAAAAAAAAAAAAAAGAAAGAGAAAAAAAATAAAATAAATAAATAAAAAATAAATAAAAAATAAATAAATAAATAATCATTTTTCAAATGATCATAAATCTTTGCATTGAAAAGGATCCCCAAGTGATCAAAGCAAATTTTGTGCCAAAACCACGGAGGAGTAGAGAATTCATTAGCTTTACTTTAAAGACGCTCTTGCTCAGATGAATTTGGAGCTTAAAGCTTGCTCACCATCCCCTTTTCTCAAATACCAAGCCTAAAAGATGAGCCCAACCAATCTAAAGCCATAAACTTGGTCCTTGATGGTAGCCAGGCATTCTAAATGAACTTCTTATTCCAAAAAAAAGAAGAAGAAAAAGAAAAAGAAAAGAGAAAAAGGAAGAGCTCGCTAGGATGAAAACCCGGAAGGGCACCTAGGCAAAAGTTAGAGCAAAATAAGATGCGTGTTAATTTCAAAAATCCCAATCCTAGCCAGTCAAGATCATAGAGAGAATAAGAGATAATAAGGAAGAGAAAGGAAAGGAAAGAGAAAAGAAAAGGCAGAGAATAGATAAGATTGAAAATTCTTGAGCACTTCGAAGTAGATCATTGGCACATGAACTATCCCGAGGCTTTGAGTTGTTCTAAACAAAGAAAAAGAGATTGGAAATGGAAAAGAGGGACTTATCAGCTTCAAAATTTTCGTGAGAGGCTCAAACACTAAGTGAGCCTAAAACAATACAGAGATGTCTTTGAAAAAAAAAAAAGAATAAAGATTTGAAGGGCTGATATTACTTTGTGAATATGGTAGAGTATGAATAAAACATGATGAGAGTCATAAAGATTAACTGGCTAGTGAAAAGGTTAAAGAATCAACCGCCAAATAAAAAAAGAAGAAAAGAAAAAAAGAAAATAAAAGAAGAAGTAGTTCATCATGCTATACAAGGGCTACCATAAGTGACATGCATTCCCTAGACCCAAATGGCTACATGGCTCGAAAAGCCCACCAATTCTTGAAGCCTGATTCTTTCAAGACCTCCAGAGTTGATGAACTACATTTTGACCTGATTCCCACTCGGGGATACGTAGGCGAACCATCCAAGGTTCTCGGTCTATAACCATTCTTAAAGCATCACCCTTTGCTCCTTTGGTTTCCTTCCTCCAGACTAGGGGCAAACTTGTGTTTGCCTGGAGCCATATATCTATTGTTAAACCAGGGGCAAACAAAGTTTGCCCATCAGCATTGGGTTTCCCGCTTTAGCCCACCATATTCATGATGATTACCTCTAGATTAGGAGTAAAAAGGACTAAAGGCATCCTGTACCATCATGTTCTCAAAACCCTTGGATGAGTCTATCTGACCTTAAGACTAGGGGCAAAACTTTGCCTGCCAAAAACCCTCTATGCCAGTGGCAAGTTCTCAAGTAATTGAGTTTATTTTGAAAGATTGAAATAGAGTGCCTTTCATTCTATAAGCTAAAGCACTAATTCGAAGCATATTCTAGATGGGCAAAGAATTTGCTAAATCAAAAAGGGGAAGTTTTCAAAGTTTAGATTTATCAGCAAAGTACTACCATTTGTAAATGAAAAGTGAGATGATACATTATTCACAATGAAAGCACATTGATTCATAATGAATGTAGAGTTTGAGTCAGTCATCTTGAGTCACTAGCTTTGTCAGGTATGTCCTCCTTTGATGGGTCAATAAAATGGTCTCAAATGTGTGGGTTTAAGGTGAGGAATAAAAATTTGAAAAGTCTCCATGAGCATCCTAAGAGCAATATGAGCAGAGGTTTTGAACACTATCACAACACAGTGCTAAAGTGGCAATATAAGAAGAGTCCAATACTAGGGGCAAAGGTGACTTCCCTCTTTTGACAGAATCGATGTGTTTCTTCTAAAGGTCCGCAAATGCATAAAATTATTCTTTCTATCAGCTCCGTTCAAATTCTTTGAGTCTGAAAACTCCTCAAAATTTTGAAAAATCAACTCTTTGAGTCCGCGGACTCTCGAACTTTTCTTTAAGTTCAAAGTGACTCGTAATATGGAAAATTGGTTCTTTGAACACGAGGAGACTCCTGAAGCATTAGTCCTCAATGGCAGCTTCTCTTCTCAAAGTATTAGTCCTCAATGGCATCTTCATTAGTCCTCAATGGCATCTGCATTAGCCCTCAATAGCAACCTTGCATTAGTCCTCAATGACAACGTCATTTTTGTTAGTCCTCAAAGGCAACCTTGCGTTAGTCCTCAATGGCAATCCTCGTTAGTCCTCAATGGCAATCTCTGTTAGTCCTCGATGGCAATCCTTGCTAATCCTCGCGAGCATCTGTGTTAGTCATCAATGGCAACCTCGCATTCGCATTAGTCCTCAATAATTCTTCGAGTCTCATTCAAACTGCCGATTTTGAAAATTAAAATTCTTTTGAGTCAAATTGACTCCAATGTTGAAAATTGAAATTTTCGTTTAGCCGAGTTGACTCCGATTTGGAAAATTGAAATTCTCTTTGAAAATTTGAAATCGTTCGGGTCAATCCGACTCCCAATTTGGAAATCTGAAAATTCTTTGAGTCCGACTCGGCTCCCAATTGTGAGAAATAGAAAAATTCTTGGAGTCTGATTCGACTCCTATTTTAGAAATTTGAAAAGAAATTCTTGTTAGTTTGATCGACTCGCGAGTTTTGAAATATTGGATTGATTTGAGTCAAATCGACACCGGACTTGGTGAAATTGAATTTGTTTAAGTCTAATGGGCTCTCGATTTTAGAAGATCGAATTAAGTCTGAAAGACTCTGGATTTTTGGAAATAAACTGATTCGAGTCTGACTGACTCCAAAATTATGAATTAGATTGAGTTAAGCCTGGTTGACTCCCAATTTTGAAAACAATAAAATGAATTTGAGTTTGTTTGACTCCAAGTTTCGAAAATTGAAAAGAATTTGAGTCTGAAAAGAATCTGAGTCTGCTCGACTCCAAGTTTTGAAAATTAATTTAAATTCGAGTCCGATTGACTCCCAACCTTGAGAAAACATATCCGACGGGGCCGAAGGGCTGCGGATTGTTCAGAGAAAACATATCTGACGGGGCCGAAGGGCTGCAGATTGTTCAGAGAAAACATATCCGACGGGGCCGAAGGGCTGCGGATTGTTCAGAGAAAACATATCTGACGGGGCCGAAGGGCTGCAGATTGTTTAGAGAAAACACATCTGACGGGGCCGAAGGGCTGCGGATTGTTCAGAGAAAACTCACATCGACACCAGAGTATAAGGCGCGAAGCGCATCTCAGTCGATCAGACGATTTTTGGAAGACATCAGAGTATAAGACGCGTAGCGCATCTCAGTCTTTCAGCGTGGTTCGACACCGGAGTATAAGGCGCGTAGCGCATCTCAGTCGATCAGATGATTTTTGGAAGACATCGGAGTATAAGGCGCGTAGCGCATCTCAGTCTTTCAGCGTGGTTCCTGATTTGACACCGGAGTATAAGGCGCGTAGCGCATCTCAGTCGATCAGATGATTTTTGGAAGACATCGGAGTATAAGGCGCGTAGCGCATCTCAGTCTTTCAGCGTGGTTCCTGATTTGACACTGGAGTATAAGGCGCGTAGCGCATCTCAGTCGATCAGATGATTTTTGGAAGACATCGGAGTATAAGGCGTGTAGTGCATCTCAGTCTTTCAGTGTGGTTCCTGATTTGACATCAGAGTATAAGGCGCGTAGCGCATCTCAGTCGATCAGATGATTTTTGGAAGACATCGGAGTATAAGGCGCGTAGCGCATCTCAGTCTTTCAGCGTGGTTCCTGATTTGACACCGGAGTATATGGCGCGTAGCGCATCTCAGTCGATTATATGATTTTTGAAAGACATCGGAGTATAAGGCGCATAGCGCATCTCAGTCTTTCAGCGTGGTTCCTGATTTAACACCGGAGTATAAGGCACGTAGCGCATCTTAATCGATCAGATGATTCTTGGAAGACACCCGATTATAAGGCGCGAAGCGCACCTCAATCTTTCTAAAAGCGTGGTTTCTAATTTGACACCAAGGTATAAGGCGCGTAGCGCATCCTAGTCGATTAGATGACTCTTGAAGAATGTCAGAGAATTAAACATAGTAAGCGCATCTATGACAGTCATGACTCTCCCAGAATGGAATGACATCATGAGTAGAATGGCATAGGTTGCTTTTTGGTACTAAGAAAGAACAATGTGTTGCTGAGACGTTATGTGGAGCACACCATTGCATGGCACTTGCATCACGACAGGATAGGTGCATCCATCCGTATGACTACTTGCGTTTGTGTATGTTCGACCCCGTACCTGAACTACGCTTTGGTCTGATTCCTGATGGGATACGTAGGCAGCTCGTCATGGAGCACGACCAATTAGAATTTCGCTGCACGCCCGTTTTTGCAACGCATTTTGTTTTTACCTAAATTCGACAGTCTGGTCAAAGGCTTGTCTTCACACAGGCTTTGACATTCACTTATGGGACGTGTTGCCCCACAAGCTCTGTCAAAGAGGGGCAAACTGTAGACACCCCAATTTTGACCAACCGTCGAATTTAGGAGAGTGTCGCCTCCGTATCCGATGATAACAAGGACCGGAAGATTCGAAGTATTCCAAGCTCTTCAGAAAGTTCTCTAAACGCGGTAAAATTTCACAGAAAAGAGGAAAATACCAGGTATTTAAGAGAATTCAGGTATAAAACACAATTTTCGGAAAAAAATCCTCAAAAATCATTTGCTTTGGGAAAAAGAAAATCTAAAAGAGGGAATCTTAGCTAAAAACGGTACACGGCGGACTGCCGCGGCACTCACTGAGTGCCGCACGGCAGTCATAGAGTGCCGGGCCGGCATTCACCAAGTGCCGCCAACAATTTCTGACTACCGTTCATTTTTAAAGTCTGTATTTTGCAGAGCAATACATATGCGTATGCGAATAAGAACAAAAAACTGATAAAGTAAGACTGACAAAAACGCGGCAATCCATTAAATTCCGCGGCATTTGATAAATGCCGCGCGGCAGTCGCGTAGTGCCGCGACGGCAGTCATGAACTGCCGCGGCGGCATTCACGGACTGTCGCGACAGTTTCTAGACTGCCGCGCTGGGCAGCAGTCTGCCTAATTTCAGAAAGTACATATTGTACCACTAAATGGGATGTTTACACTTGGCTTTTACTCCGAATTCACTGAAAATACTTGGTAATTTTGCCTATAAAAGAAGAGGTATCTTCATTGAAAAGAGATACAAAAAAAAGGGGGAGATACAAGGGGGAAACAACACAATACTTGGGAGAACTACCACTACACCAACATATTTTTGGGAGAGAAAAGAGAGAGTTTAGAGAATTAGAGAGAAGAGCTTGGAAGATCTTCAAAGGAGAGAAACTTTGAGGATAGTTGGAGGTGGTCCTCTTACCATAAGTTGTTTTATTTGCATTCTTTCTTTTGAATCCTCAAACTATTTTGTTTTCTTTGCTCCATTTCTTTTATTGTTCATACTTCCTTCTTGAGACTCTTGGAGATCCTCAATGTCTCTCTTGAAATCTCTTGAATATGATCTTTTGAACCCCATGTAAGCTTATTCTTCACATGGAAGTCAAAGTTTGATCATCATTTTATTTTATAAGCAAATAGAGGGATCCAAGTCCATACTCATGACTTGAGTCCTCTAGCTTGATGTTTCATGGAATCCCTTCTATATTCCTTTGAGACTCACGAGTATTAGTCATATCTTCATCTCCAATGACCATCAAGTGGTAGGAGAAAGTATTTTGGGTCTAAACTCATCTCTATGGTTTGTATTCATCATCTTGAGATTTCATGAAGTCTATTCATACTTCATTTGAAATCTATAAATATCAAAGTCTTTAGCCTCCAATGACCATCAAATGGTAGGAGAAGTGGTTTGGTTTAAACCCAACTTCATGGTTTAATAGTTGGGATTAACAAATAAAAGTTGAACTTGACAAATGAAAACAGTGAGTTCACAAACTGTTTTTGATCAAAGATTTTTAGTTCAAAATCTAACCGTTGAAATCAAGTGAAACCAACGGGAAAGTGTCAATAACACAATATTCTACCACTGTAATTTTTGTTTTAAGGTGGTTTTATGTTTAGAAGGGTTTGATCATGGGTTTTGTGAGTCAACCACAATCTGTCCAGAGTTTCAGAATAGTTTCAGAACAGCAGGTCCATTTTGAAATTCATAAATCATAATTCTAATGGAGTTTTTGGGGTCTCTAATAATTTTTTCTGGGTACCTTAATGTGTTAGGAAGATCCCCTAAAAAGATCTAAGTGTTTCTCATCATTTTGCTATTTTTAAGAAATCAAACAATATCTCTGGACAGAGAGTTGTACATCTCTGAGTGACGTCTGGTTCTTGTCCTTTTCCCGGAGATCTAACCGTTGAAACCTTGATTTTCCTTTTGATTTAGAAACTAGACTGACCGAGGCAGCTTGTATCCAAAATTCACCGACATCAAACCATGAGAGATATGCTTTTTATTTTCTTAAAGTTCTGATCTGCTCTCTGCAATTTTCAGAATTTCATGACACATTTGACCAACTTTGTAAATAATGGCCTAAATGATTCTCTTATGACTTAGGGTTCAAACCATATCTTAGTAATGATTAATTAGACTTAAATCCCAAAGCTAAATGATTCAAATTAATGAATAAATTCATAGTTAGTAGCCTACTCTTGTTCATATTCATGAATTTATGTACATTAATGCTTATAATTAGAACTAGTAATTGGATAAAGTTGGATTTCATTGCTTGCTAGGTATAAGCTAGAGAATTAGGATTGATTGTTTGATATCATATTATTATTATGTGAAGCATGTGGACTAACCCTTTGTTTTGTAGCGCTATTAAGGTATGATTTCTAAGACTCCTCTTTAGTTTATCTTAATTTCTTGATTTTATTGATTCTTCGACTTAATGCGCGACACCTTAGAATTAGGTTTTTTCCTTATGTGTATATGTGATTAGAGACTCTTTTTAGGATTTTCTTTCGTTCGCATGCATTGCACGTTTATTATCGCTGCTGGATCCCGGGTAAGTTCACTTGTTCTCTATTACATATCATATCGCTTGTTACCTGAATTATGTGGCTTTTGAATGATATTTTGTCAATTGCAATTTTACACCCTTTGGACATGCTTTTGTGATGTATATGTATATATGTATTAGGTGAGGGCATGCTTAGATTAATAAATTTGATTAAAAGGATGTTGAGTAGAGGCCTATCGCGAGATAGGATGAGAGAGGGTGTTTTAGTCCAACGGGCTCCTTCCTCTCTCATTCCATAATCCCCGGACCTAGTTAATCTCTGGTTTCTAAAAGATCAGTTTGCTTTTAAAATGGTTTCTTAATTCTCCTTTTAAAAATTAAGTGGCGACTCATTTGTTTTTGAAATTGAAATTTAGAAAAGATTTTAAGAAAAGCTGTGGGTAAGTCAACCTGCGATATCCACACGGCCCGATTGGCACATCCCTCGTAGAAAAAGGAAAATCATTCCTCAAAAGAGTGAGAAGAAGGAACAACATCCATAAATTGGATGGCAAAAAGGGGAACGGCCGATAGTTGGCGGTCGGCCGACCTGAATTGTTGAAAATGAGAGTAGAGCTAGACCTGCAGAATCCAGATCGGGCTGCCTCCAGCACTAAAGCCCGAGTGTACAAAGTCCGTTATGCCTCGGACAAGGTGAGCCCAGACTAGGATGGCCATAGACAGTGGCTTCCCAGGAGCAAGGGCTAAGGCTAGAGTACTGTACTCCTTGGTGATGGCTTGGCTGGTTGAGCAGAAGAGGAATCTGTTTAGCTAGTATATCAAAAAGGCCGTATGTTCAGCATCAGACACTTCGGTCTCGTTAGCACCCATACAGGCTGTCAAGAAGCTGCCGAAGGCTGTGATCGGTCGGTAGGAAATGGCCCCGTCTCTTATGGATTCTTGTTGAGGGTAAGAAAAGCTAGCTGATCCAACATCCATAAAGCCCGGCATAACCTCTTGCCCGTGTGGATGCAGCCCAAGCAGGTAATTAATGTCCTTGATGGTAGGTGCCATGGGGCCACATCGAAAGAGGAACCCGTTGCAAGAGGCCGATCAGAAGAGGAGAGCAGGAAAGAAGAGGGGACGGTCCATTTCAAGCCTTGAGTGGCTGAGCATAATGCCGTCATAGATGCCCATCTGCTTCCAGACATCGTCCTTGGAGGCCGATACCCTAACTACCCATTTATCCTAGTCAATTGCAGGGGTAGGCCAGCCCCTAATGGGGTATGAAGCAGTCCAAATTTTGCTCCATTGGGCAGGTACCTGGAGAAACAATTCGTTTCCCACTGGTGGAATATGAGGATTGAAACCCGCTGGTGGATCACTATGGAATGTCGTATCGAGACCTGGTGCTACCGGGGAACCTTCGAGGGAGCTGTAGTGAGTCAGGTAATCAGTGGAGATGTCGGTGGCATGGGTTTTGGCCAATGTTCTCACTTCTCTACATCTGTTCTGTGGTGGTAGAACGTCGACGAAGGTTTTTTTGCCTTTGGAAGTGGTCGTCGGAGTTGTTTTAGGAGCCATTTCTGTAGAAAGGATGGAGGATTATTTCTCTGAAAAAAATGGAGGCTAGAGAGAGAAGCTCTGGATGCTTGGGATTTTAGAGAGAGAGAGAAGACGCAAATGAGGGAGGTGGAGAGATTTTTTGAAATTCTTGCCGTTTAATACCATGCTGCATTAAATGTGGAGTGACTGGTGGGATTCTCAATGATCTGATACTCTCTGCATGTATGACACTTGGCAATTTTAAAATTCAAAATGTCACATCAATCAAGGCGAGACGTTTGATATGACCTTTTGGGGGGCAATTGTTTGCACCCAAAAACCGTCAAAGATTTTGGAGCCCGAGTAGCATGAAGTTGGATAGAGGGGAGGCCGGCCCAGGGAATCTATGATTCATCGGACTCAAGTGGAGACTGTAAGTCCGATGGTAGGCACAAGGCTATTGGGTGTTGTGATATGAGTCCAATTGGAAGGATGGGCATGGTTGAGAATTATCAGGCACGAGAATAACATAACCTAATGCAACGTAAGCCCGATGGTGGATCAAAGCAGAACGGAGGCCAATCAGACACCGGGTAATGAAAGACGGCTGTATAAGTCCGATCGGCCATAGGCATTCGTAAAAAGGTAATCGGGCATAAAAGGAAGTATTGAAATTGGTTAAGCCTGATTCAGCTGAAGAAAGTAGTTGACAAGGCCGATGGAGTGAAAGGGGAAGGCGGTGCTATGCACAGCTGTCAAGACGACGTCATCCCATATATTTAGGAAGCAAAAGTCTGTTTGAGAAAAGAATTTGATCACGTCCAGCTGGATTTAGAAGGTTAATCCCTAAATTAGTGGGATTGATTCAATCAGAATTTGGATAATGTAGGCGTTAGAGATTAAGAAGGTTTCTTCCACCATCAGCCAATCAGCCACATAGCTTAGGGCGCAAGAAAAAGAGTTCTTTCCTTACCAGAATTCCTAGAGGCCGCTATAAATATGGAAGCAGGCCAAGCGATCAAGGCACTCCGCGTCATCTCGAAAACAGCATACACACTACATTTGAAGCATTCAAAGCATTCAAATCTTTGTTTTTCAGCATTCATAGAAAATAGGTCTGCCCTTTTGTTATTTCTTTTCATTCTTTTGGATAATCAGTTTGTTCTGGTTCGTTCTTTAGATCTGTTTATTTTTCCAAACACTTAATAAAATCTACGTTTTATTAATCCATTTGTGATTGTTTACCTGGTAAACTCTTAACACTGTTTAGCTTGTGCACTTCAGTACTGCTAAAGAATTTATGGTGAGGGTACTTTCCTACTCACTGCACACAATCACCGTTTAGAAGTCAGATTTCTAAAGCCTTGTGTATCACTCACACAAGTGTTTAGGAAATTAGTTTGCACACTCGCACACCGTGCTCGTTTGGCTCTGGCACACCCGCGCAAATTACAAGCAAACACAAATTCTACAGTGAACAGACTTTCCCAATCCCAACCCATGAAACAGCTCGCACACTTTGAGAGTAACCTCTGATCATTGTGTTCCATATATGAACATTGGGATCTAGAGTAACCTATGATTGTGAAATGGTTGTTTGAGTTCCATTTGGGTTTCATCCCAGGTTTATGATCATTGATCACAAGTTGAAGAGAATGGTTTTAGGGATTGGAGGAGAGTTAGGGGTTTTGGAGTAAGAGAGAAGAAGAGTGGAGCTGAGTAATGGGGACTGAAAATATGTATAACAGGAGAGAGAGAGGCTGTATCAGAGGAGAGAGAGGGTTTCATGCGAATGGCATACATTTTTCAAAAATTGCTGAATGGTCCTTGGTGTGAAATTGTGTGTGAATTTAGATATGACCCATATGGGTGTAGCTAGGGGTGTGTTTCGATCGGAACAGATAGGAATACCTTCTTTCGGAAAGAAAAAAAATAATAATAAAAATAATAAATCCAAAAATTTCATAAATTAAATAGGTGTTCCGATTTTTTCGGAATTTCATTTATCTTTCTGATTTCGAAATTTGGGAATTTTCGGAGATTTTCGGAATTGGAATTCTTCGGGAATTTTTTGAATTTTTGGAATTGGAAAAAAAAAATTTCATAATTTTTGGAATTTTCGAAATACAAATACTATTGAAATGTTAAGTCATGTTTTTATAGAGAGTTCCCTACTCTCTCATTTATCTTCTTATTCGATGTGAGACAAATAAGTCCACATCTTCCAAATTTTCTGAAAATATTCGGATTTTTTTCGGAAATATTTTTAGAAAATTTTCGAAATATTTTCGGAATTCTCAAAATAATTCCGATTTCGATATGATTTTTTTCAAAACCTTCGGAATTCAAAACTCATTTTTTGGTGCCAAAATCAATTTTTTTTAATCGGAATTTCTGTTCTAAATAGCACCCCCTAGGTGTAGTATTTCTCTTCAAACAATGCACCCAGTGGAGGGTACGCCCAAGATTTTCAAAAAAGGCTAGGGGCACGCCGCACACCTGTTATTTGCCAATGAACTGACCAGGAGTTTGACTACATTTGGGCTTTGAGCTGGGTAGCCCCAGCTTGGCCCCATCGCCACAAATCACTCCCAGATCGAGGAAGGGCTGCGATTGCGATCCAATAAAAGGGCTCCCAAACAGCCGACGTTTAGATTCTGGCCCCAAAAGCTATTTAGAAGCAATTAAAACGCTGGGCCAAACAGCGTCACAATGGGAGAGACTTTTATACATTATAGTTTTATTGCCCAGAATATATTGAGTTTTCAAAGAAGATTCTTAAATTGAGATATATCTTAAAATGAAATAAAGACCTCTTAAATGGAACTAAAGAAGGAATAGTAAAATTGAAAGGTTAGAATATTTGGCACCAAGAGCATTTTCCAAAATATAAACTTGAAACACGTATTAGGCTTTAAAAAATGAGTAATACTTGGGATACAACCAAAAGACACAACCTTGAGACACAACCTCCATTTTGTGTCTGTCTCTCTCCTGACGGACCCCACAGTGTCAGTGGACCCCACAGTACCCACTAGGACCACTAGGAGAGAGATAGACACAAAATGGAGGTTGTGTCTCAAAGTTGTGTCTTTTGGTTGTGTCCCAAGTATTACTCTTAAAAAATCTGTCTCAATAGAGCTATGAAGACAGATTATGACATTAGCAAATATCTACATTGTCTTCCAAGCTAAATAACAAGGTGATGTGAACGAAAAATGGACCGAAGAAAAACTTTCCCTTGACCCCAAGTCTTCTTCTTTAAAATTTCATCTAAGAGTGTGCCTCTTTTCAGAATCAATCATGTAGGGAAAATACATATTTGTGTATTTAATTATATAGGGGCAGTGAAAAAAATCATGAACGGTATCCTCTCACTAGATGAAACCCTGTATTTAAACAAGTTTGCTCCATGTTTTTCACAAAAGTGATTGCAACCATTTTCTCTTCACTTGCTTGTTACATGGAATTAAGGTTGTTTGGCAACAACTTTAAGGGCTTATTGATAAGTGGTTATCCATAACTGATTAGGGCTTTTTGAAACTCTTTTGTTGTAAAACTTTTCAAGATTTCATTATTGCACCTTTTTAAGTTTAGATGTTACACCAATTGAAAAATAAAATGTTTTATACAGTGGGAGACTTTTATACATTAAGGTTTTATTGCCCTGAATATATTGAGTTTTCAAAAAAGATTCTTAAATTGATATATATATCTTAAAATGAACTAATGAACTCTTAAATTGAGTTAGAGAAGGAATAGTAAAATTGAAAGGTTAGAAAATTTTAACATCAAGAGCATTTTCCAAAAAATGACCTAGACACACGTATTAGGCTTTAACAAACCTCTCAATGAAGCTATGATGATTGATATTCGTGACATTAGCATCATGCATGACATTAGCAAATATCTACATCGTCTTGTGGAAAATGACTAGGTGATGTGAACGAAAAATGGACTGAAGAAATACCAAGTCTTCCTCTTTAAATATTGGATAAATTGCACTTTTCACCCCTGTAGTTTGAGGATTATGACACTTTACCCCCTGCACTTTCAATTTTGACATTTTACGCCCTCCAAATTCATAAGCGTGACAATCAAGTCCAATCAGGTCTTTTTTAATTAAAGTTATAATCTAGTAGTTTAAAGATTTATAATAATCTCCCCAAAAGTTACCTTAAACTTAATCTTTTCCACTTTTCCATGAATATAAAATTATTTTTCCTCCACCTTCCACCAATCTGGTATCAGAGATTGGTTCCTCATCCTGGTTACATTCAAGTGGAACACAACTTCAATGATTACTCTTGCAATTTCTGGGTATATTTTTATCAATGAATACAAAATCTAAAATCTAAAGCTAAAATCAAAGTATGATAAAAAAAATAATTGATCGAACAATAATATTTTAAACAAGAATTGTGAGGAGGTTCCAAGTTTTTTCTCAAGAGAAACTGAAAGTAATTTCTCGAAATAATCAGACTTGGACCAAATAACCATCACATCAAACAATATTATATAAAGGACTCACGATCTAAAACCAAACCCAAAAATAGATCTGAAACCTATATCAAAATCTGACCCATGAAACCAAACCATAAAACAGATCTGAAAACAGATCGAGTCAAACGGTGCCAAACACCGAATAGGATAACTTTTATCCTATCCGGACCTCTTATTCGGTAAAACATACGAAGCCTTGATATTTTGAAGTAGAGTCTGATAAACAAGACCACTGCACTATTTCAGGCAGATTTTGAGTGACATTAGGATTGAGAGTTGTGTTGCACGAGGGATAGCGGTGGTGATAGTATTGTCCTAAAAATACTGGTTAACCTATCACTAAATTCTTTTTCTATTATGATTTTTAGCGATGTCTAAGTTTTAAAGTATTAGACTCTACTTCTTCATTGTATCTAATAGTCATACAATGAATTTAATAGGTAACTAGGCGGAGGAACCAGACTTTGATACCAGATTGGTGGAAAGTGGGGGTAAAATAATTTGGTATTCAAAGAAAAGAGGAAAATATTAAGTTCAAGATAACTTCTGGGGAGTTTAGTATAAATCTTTAAACCGTTAGGTTCTAACTTTAATTCTAAAAGACTTGATTAGACTTGATTGTCATACTTATGAAACTGTAGGGTGTAAAATATCAAAATTGAAAGTGCAGTGACTAAAATATCACAATCTTCAAACTACAGAGATGAATAGTACTTACCCTTAAAAATTCATCTATGAGTGTGCCTCTTTTAAGACTTAATCAATTAGGAAAAATATATATTTGTGTATGCATATAGGGGTAGTGAAAAAAATTCTTGACATCCTATCACTAGATGAAACCCTGTATTTAAACAAGTTTGCTCTTTGTTTTTCACAAACGTGATTTCAACCATTTTATCTTCACTTACTTGCTAATTACATGGAATTTAGTTTGTTGGGCAACAACTTTAAGGCTTATCGATAAGTGATTATGGAACTTTAAAAGTTAAATTAGAACTCAGACAAATCAATTTAATTATGTGATTAAACAGCAAAGAAATGTGAATATGCTGCAGGAGTTAACGATTTGCCAAATGCTATCTGGGATAAAACACCTTTTTATGCGGTTCAATTGGAGAAGCAAAAAAAAAAAAAAAAATGATTGCAGTAGATAAGAAACCGTTCTTAAGTTGTAATTCTAAATGTGTAAAAATATCTAATGTGTTGCATAACCATGATAATTACTTACAAGGACATACTTATCCTTTAGAATTACCTGCTTAAAGGGCAGCCACCCAAGACATTACTACTTATCAAGGACCAATCATTCAGATCCTGTTTCTCAAAATTTCAACTATAATTGGACCCATCATGCTCTTCGCAGCATTACACCTCTCTCTCTCTCTCTCTCTCTCTCTCTCTCTCTCTCTCTCTCTCTCTCTCTGTTAACATGAACCATTTTTTAGTTTTTCTCATCCTTACCATCTCTAACATGGCAATCCAATGCTCTGTCGAAGCTAGACGAAGTGGTTTTAGCATTGAGCTTATCCATCGTTACTCCCCAATGTCTCCATTCTTTAACCATTCTACAACACATGATGGTGAGATTGCATTAAACGATGCACTTCGTTCTATTGCTCGATCCAACCATTTTCTTTCATCTTCTTTCGATGAAAGCAAAATCGAGTCTCAAATAACAACGAACGGAGGTGATTATCTCATGAAGCTTTCCATCGGAAGCCCACCCGTTGAAGCCCTTGCCATTGCAGACACAGGAAGTAACCTTGTATGGGTACAGTGCGAGCCCTGTGACCAGTGCTACCCTCAAAATCTCCCGATCTTCAATCCAGTGCAATCTTCATCTTATATGGCACTTTCTTGTGATGCAAAAGCATGTCAAGCTTTGCCAATATCTCAATGTGGAAATACCAACGAATGCGACTACCTTTATACTTATGGAGGCGGGTCGTATACCATTGGAGTCCTTGCCACTGACACTGTCACCTTTGATTCTACAGATGGTCAAGTCCCCGTGTTTCCCAACACCGTATTCGGATGTGGGAATGACAATGCTGGTCAATTTACTGGAAAGGAATCTGGACTCGTCGGTCTTGGAGGAGGCCCCCTATCACTGGTTTCTCAGTTGGGGGATCAAATCCAACATAAATTCTCATACTGTTTGTTGCCACATACCGTAAACACAGCGAGCAAGCTAAAATTTGGGGCACCTGCTATATTATCTGGTACAGGAGTGGTCTCAACTCCGTTACTATTCAAGAGCACGCGAACGTTCTACTATCTAAATCTTGAAGCTGTAAGTGTAGGCAACCAGAGGATAGAGAACGGGCAAACGGGTAGTGGTGAAGGGAACATTATAATTGATTCTGGAACGACGTTAAACATATTAGAAACAAATTTCTATAATCAAATTGAAGCTTTAGTTCAAAAGACCGTTGGTCTTGAATCCGTACAAGGCCCGAGAGGTAACAAGTTGTGTTATGATAAGAATTCATTGAGCACGGTGTCAGAGTTCACGATGGTGTTTCACTTTACTGGAGCGGATGTTACATTGAAGAGATTGAACATATTCAGAGATTTGGGTGGTGTTACTTGCTTGACAATGATCCCAGAAAATGGTATAAGCATATATGGCAACACGGCTCAGATAAACTTTCAGGTGGGATATGACCTTCAAAACCAGCAAGTCTCTTTTGCTCCTGCAGATTGCACTAAGTACTAGATGTTATATGTTATCTCTATGTAATTTCCATTTTATTAACCGTAGTTAATATGGTAAATATATGGAAACAATATTTATCTATATCCATGAAATTGTCAAATTGTCATAGTTTGGTCCACCTTTGTTGCAAAAATGTACTCTATAAATAATCAATTAGTACTCCCTCAATTCCATTTTTTGAGTCTTATATTCCATTTTAAGATGTCCCAAATTATGCTTATCTTTGAAAAGTCAATGTCTATTTTGCAAAAAAATTCGAGTTTTTTCGCCAAAGTAGAACTAAGGGTGAAACTAATTCTCATTCTAGTACTCTTGGGAAAAATGTTCCCATTATAATATTTTCTTAGCCACGTCACCATTCTATGGAAGGAATTGACCAACTAAGATACGACTGTATCAATAGTTCCCTTTTTTGGGCCGTATTCCATCACGCTTTACGACTTACATTTTCAATCCACTTACATTATGTCATTCCTATATTTTCTTGTATTTTCTTTTTCAAACCCCAGTGGGTAAGGATGTATTATACATGAGTAATATTGCTATCTTTCCCAAATCTTAATCTCAATTTCACATCCCAAATGATGTGGTAATGGTGTGTTAGTGGGACCACTTCAACATCATCCAATCAAAATTCAGTGGGCCCACTGCCACATCATTTGAGATGAGAATTTAAAATTAAGATTTAGGAAGCATGATATTACTCATTATACATAGTAGTACTTTTGAATGCTAAGAAAGTGAACTTATGTCAAGAAATTGTAACTATGTCCCAAAGTGTGGAACTTAAAAAACATTTAAAACGAAGTTATTTTTAAAGTTGTCACACTTTAGACTTAGGAACACATTTTGACACATAATTTATAACTTTTTGGCACCAACTTGGGAGGTATGATACAATCTTAAAACCACTAGGATGTATAATTAGAAATTTCATCCACGTGGTTTAGCCATTTGCAAAACTATTGAATGTGCTCAATGCCTTATTCGGGTATGACTTGTTTGGGAGTCATTGTTTTACACACAAGGTCTTACCTTAGAAAATAAATATTTTTAAATTGTGGATCATATTGGTGTTTTCATCTTATTAGACTAAAATTTTGTATTTTTACATCTGATTGTAAATAAATTAATATGACTAGTATAATAGTATTAAAGCTATGCTTTCCTAACTTGAATCCCAAATTTAGTTTTTAAATGCTTGATCAATTGTACTACATGTTATTGCATCAATCACTGTTACATCATGTGGTACAACTATTAGGCCATTTGAGACCCAAATTTGAAAAACATAGCATTATTCTATATGAAGTATTTGACGATTTGATCATAAAATCCTAGATACATAGTATACAAAAATGCATGCCGGAGGATTAAAATCTGTCACAATACACAAGCCTCTAATTTCCAAACATGAATCAAAAACCAATATACAAAAAGTTGAAAAAGAATACAAAAAGAAAAATAGTTTACTTTGGCACAGTGGCGGCAATTCCCTTTCTCAGATGATGATGTCGTCGCTTCTGTTTTCTTTTGATTTCTATATCAATCCTATATTTATACGATAATTGGTATATATATAAATGTAGATTCAATTGTAGGCTATATGAGACACTCAAAATTGGCTCTATCCTATGACCGAGCGGTTCAAATCAGCAGCCAGTCCATGCCCCGATCAAATCATGCACAACTTCTCGGACAAGCATCAGCCCGAGCGGTCTAGTCTACTCATCATCCCGAGCGGTTCATCCACGACCCGGCCAACAGGTCGGAAAAACCGCACAGGCACATCCCACCGAGGCATGATCCCAAGCATCACAGGCGTGATCCCGAGCATTATGGGCAGTTTCCTACTCAAGGTAGAAGACTAATGGAAAGTGCAAGCTATTACCTAATCCAATTAGGAAACCCCCACAATTAATGTCAATCTATATTAATTGGATTGTGTTTCCTTATCCATGTACGAGTAGGACTCTTACATCTATAAAAGAGACCACTCACCCCCCATTGAAGGGTCCAATTCTGGAGTCTACACAGCACCTCTATAAAATTCACCATTGTACGCATACACCCGGCCGGTATTACTGGTAGTGCTGCCCCTCTTTGTTGGCTCACCAGGCCCGCCGGTGATCTGCTAGTGAACGTGCTCATACACACCCGTGGAGGTAGGTACCTTCATTAACAAGGCCGAACCACATACAAAAAATAGTCTTTCTCCCTCTCTCCTAAAATTGCTCTACTTTACTCTTACCAAATTCTGGCATCATCAGTTTGGAGCCGTGTGTGGGAACGACAAGTCTTCTCATCAAATGCCACTGAAGAAGGGTAAGATGGCTGATCAGCAGTCCGACCGGGATGTTCCTTCGGCCCCGGCACCGACTGCGGCAATCATGACATCTGAGCAGAACACCGCGACCCTCACACAACTCCTCGAGGGCCAGCGTCAAATCCAGCAACAGATCGAAGCCCTGCTAGCCCAGCAAAGCAATCCTCCAGTGGCCGGGAAACGACCCGGGAACGTTGCGTACGGTCGGGAACTGATCTTGACCAGACAACGTACCCGAGCCAACCCATCCCGTGCTGAGGATGCCAGAGACATCAACAGTGGGCGTGTTGCCCGAAAGGTAAGGCAGGAGCATATGACCCGGGAATCAGTCCAGGGTCACTTGGTCAAGAGCTGAGTTGTCCCTAGGTGAACGGTTACCCGGAGTCATAGCCGAGCCCGATCCCACAGAACAACACCCTACCATGAAGAAGCCTCTTCCACCAACCCGACCAGTTCCTCAGATACCGGTCGGGAAGGAGTGGAAGCCCGAATCAAGTACTTACAAAAGCAGATCGACGGAGTGGTCAAAAAGCTTGGTCAAAACCGTGTTCCGAATCAAGCCAATACCGAGACAGAGTCACCATTCTCCAGCCAGATCACGAGGTTCTCTATCCCACGCGAATTTAAGCAGCCTCGGCTAGATTCATACAACGGCTCGGGAAGCCCGGTTGACCACGTCCGGACCTACAAGGTTAAGATGGCCCTAGCCACCAACTCCAATGAATTACACTGCCTAGCCTTCCCCAGTACTTTGAAAGGCCCGACCATGCAGTGGTTCTACTCCTTGAAGCCCCGATCGGTCTGTAGTTTCAAACAACTCAGCAAGCAGTTCATCAACCAGTTCGCTGGTATGCATGAGCGGCCAAAGCCAGACATGCAGCTACTGACAGTCAGACAAGGGAATAATGAGTCCCTCAAGGAGTTCACCGACCGGTTCAACCAACAGAAGCTTCAAATCCACAATCTGAACGAGACAATCTCCATCATAGCCTTCTGCCCAGGAGTTCTGACAGTTCTTCCAGTTCACAGCAGTCCGGGTCAGGTAGCCCTGACCCGACCTCTCGTTCACAGCAAGCAGAGTCCGGCAGCCCCGACCCGACCTCTATTTCACATCAATCAGGATCAAGCAGTTCTGACTTTGCCTCCAGCACAGAGAAATCTGGAGCCTGACGATCCTGATCCGACCTCCTATCTCCATCGGTCTAGATGAGCCCGACTACAGTGGCATTTGCCTGATCACCACATGAGGCTCCGTAAATTGTCAGAGGGCTCTTCCAAAGTCCTCGGGCCTAACCCCGAGGCATACAAAGACCTCAGGCCTAACCCCGAGGCATCTACAAAGACATCGAGCTCCAAACCCAAGCACTCAAAAGACCTCGGGCTCCGAACCCAGGCACTAAAAAGACCTCAGGCTCCGAACCCAGGCACTCAAAAGACCTCGGGCTCCGAACCCAGGCACTAAAAAGACCTCGGGCTCCGAACCCAGGCACCAAAGACCTCGGGGTCACGCCCAAGGCACCGGCTTTGCTTAGGTCCAACCGACGATGGGGGCAAACCCCCTAGGTGGCTGATGATGGCAAGCTTCAAAAGACCCTGCAACCACCATGTTCTAGGTCGGTTACCTACAATCATAGCCTTTGTAAGACCCTCATCTTAGAGAAAGCTTGGGGGGCAAGATGGCGCACTGAACTAAACATGTAATCACACCGGGTATCTACAAGCCTCGCGGATAACCAAGTCAAAATCTTAGACAACCCGAGCACCTACAGTACTCAGAGGCATTAACTCCACTTAGGTCCAAATCGACGATAGAGGTGACTAAAATCTCTTAGGTTGTCCGACAATAGAAGAGCAAAAAGACCCTAAAGCAACGTGATTTGGGTCGGCTCCACCAACATGGTCAAGCTCTTCTCCCAACAGTCTTGACGAAGGCTAACTGGGCGGAAGACAACACTCTTGGGGAGTTAACATAAAAGGACCCTAAAGCAATACGCTTTAGGTCGGCTTTTCCAGCATGGTAAAACTCTTCCACCCACAACCTTGACGAAGGTTCCCGGGCAGAAGATAACCATCCTGGAGGCTAACTCAAGCAAAAAAGACTCTGAAGTAGGCCGAGTCTCAACTCTCGGTCACTTCCCGAGCGTTCGAAGACTCCGAATTAGGCCAGGTCTCAACTCCCGGTCAGTTCCCGAGCACCTAAAAGTCCCTAGCTAGGCTGGGTCTCAACTCTCAACCAGTTCCTGAGGACTCACCAAGCTCAGAAGCCCCGAGGTAGCTTCTCCAAGCACTCAGACAGTGGCAAGTAACATCAAACTGATTTCCAAACTTGCCCCGATATAGCATCTGACCAACCTTGGAAATGGGGGGCAGCTGATACACCCAAAATTGGCTCTATCCTATAACCGAGCAGTTCAAATCAGCATCCAGTCCATGCCTCGGTCAAATCATGCACAACTCCTCGGACAAGCATCAGCCCGAGCGGTCTAGTCTATTCATCATTTCGAGCGGTTCATCCACGACCCGACCAACAGGTCAGGAAAACCGCACAGGCACATCCCACCGCGGGAACAGCCCATCTGGGCCCATAGGCATGATCCGAGCATCACAGGCGTGATCCCAAGCATTACGGGCAGTTTCCTACTCAAGCTAGAAGACTAATGGAAAGTGCAAGCTATTTCCTAATCCAATTAGGAAACCCCCACAATTAATGTCAATCTATATTAATTGGATTATGTTTCCTTATCCATGTACGAGTAGGTCTTTTACATATATAAAAGAGACCACTCACCCCCCATTGAGGGGGCCAATTCTGGAGTCTACACAGCACCTCTATAAAATTCACCATTGTACGCATACACCCGGCCAGTATTACTGGTAGTGCTGCCCCTCTTTTTTGGCTCACCAGGCCTGCCGGTGATCTGCTAGTGAACGTGCTCAGACACACCTGTGGACGTAGGTACCTTCATTAACAAGGCCGAACCACATACAAAAAAATAGTGTTTCTCTCTCTCTCCTAAAATTGCTCTACTTTACTCTTACCAAATTCTGGCATCATCAGTATATATATATATAATATAGATATAGAGAGAGAGAGAGAGACTGATAGAGTCACATTTGACTTGATCAAATCCTCCCATAAAAAAGTGACGTGGTTAAAAAAATATTGTAATGGAAATATTTTTCCCAAGAGTACTAAAATGGGAATTAGTTTTAAATTTAGTTCTATTTTGGCAAAAAAATTCAAAAATTTCCAAGTTTACCCTCACCACTTAGGAGAAAGTTCCTTCATAAGGGCAATTTTGAAAGAAATGCTCTTTTTTAAGTAATAATAATAGGTAATTGATTCTGGCACTCCAAAAGTTACTATTGACATTCCATTGTACCACATTCAATGCATATAGTACCATGCAATTAATGTACTATATGGAATGCCAATGGTAACTTTTAGAGTGCCAAAATCAATTCCCTAATAATATTCTCTTAAAAAGTTGAGTTTCCAATTAATTAAGATAGATTCTAAATATTCACAAATGATGGCTTATAGCTTCATCGAGGCAAAATAGGCACTATCCATTGACAGCTTGTATTGTTACATACAATATGTCTTGCAATGAAGTCGAAAGCCTATATATCAAAATAACAATGTTAGGGGCACAAATACTTTACACAAACACTTACAAACACACTCTATTTCTCTCATGGGTGTCATTGTGGGGTTCAGATAATTTCAATGGACGCCACAGTGCCACCCAAGAGAGAGATAGAGTGTGTTTGTGCACCAAATATTACCCATATAAAAAAATGTTTTTAAAATTAATGTCGTGCCTTGTGATGTTAATTTTGGGGTTAGCCCCAGTTGAAGGGATATGCTGCCTGTTTAACCCACATGTGGGGGGCTACCTTTTAACATTTAACCCTCCCGGTATGACTAGTTTTGGGGTTACATACCAAAGTGAGGCTAATTTTGACACTTAAACTCTTTAATGTGGGGCTAATTTTAACACTTAATGTGAGGTTATTTTGAGAGAAATCTTAGAAGATTTCACTTTAGTCTAAAACAATGGATGGTCAATTGTCTACATTTGAACCACAGATGGTAAAATGTAATTAATCCTTTCTTGTTTTTTAGGAGTTGTCACTGTACACCTGTATTTTCCCTATAATTTTTTGGAATTTCCCGTGTGTTTCCCTTGTAATTTCCCATTTGACAATGTATATATATATATATGAATTTAGGAATTCAGACCCCTACTCTTATTATTGTTATCTTTGGATTCATGTTTTAATCTAGCTTAACCTTTGGAGAAAAGGTCATCTAGCTCGCGCTTGGGTAGACTTCAGCATAACTCAAGCGCTCGCGGGGTGAACTTACCACTTGGCTGTGCAGCAGCCCAGTCTTGGACAGTTGTCCCTCCGGACCTCCCTCGAGAGAGAGAGCTAGAGAACTAGAGAGAGTTCATCTCTCATGTAACCACACTCTCATGCATACATATATTCTTACACACACACTTTGTGATTGAAACAAGCAAGAAGAACAGATCAAAGAAGAAGAAGAAGAAGAGGAGAGAAGAAGCTTATTTACCACCATTGGAGCTCCATTCAAGCTTCACAAGTCCACACACACACATTTCCCTCATCTACCACCATCCAAGCATTTGTGAGTATCAAATCTCACTTGGACGTTGACCTTAATTTACAATTTCTATGTATAAAGTGTAACATGCATGGACCTCAAACCAAACCCCCACCGCCTTGCATGCATGCTCACTACACATATGGCCTCATTATTAGCAGATATTTCGTGAAAAAAAATATTTCTAACGGATATAACGGTTAGTATTTGGGCGTGGGTAGTATTCGTTACTAAATCCGTTAGTAAATCAAAGTTTTCCTAACGGATATGTATCCGTTAGAAATCTAGTTACTAACAGTAGTTTTTCAATTGAATTTAAAAGATTTATATTCAATATTAACGGTTTGTCAACAAATTATAATGGATATATCCGTGAGTAATTTCCAGAAAAAAAATAACTAACGAATTAACTAACGAAAATATCCGTTAGTAATATGCAAAAAAATTTTAAAAAATAATATATTTACATGCTTCCCAAAATTTTTTTACACCTAATTCACAAGCATATTAATCTATACTTAACACAAAAATAACAAGCTTTATCTATATCAAATACAAAAAAAAATTATCTAAAATAATCATAACAAGTAAAGCGTCCATCCATACCTAGTCAACTTTTCTATACCTAGCACAATAAACAATTAAATCATTTTGAAATCTTTCGACAAAACGTTCAGTGTTGATGAATACATCCCAACCAAGGAAAAAAGTTCAAGTTTTAAACTTCAAGAGTTGAAGTCATATAATTACTATAGAAATGTACAAAATTAAATGAATTCTTGAAATCGACAATAATTGCATGACACTATGCAATCACCACCAGAAATGACAACATTGAAGTGAATTTCCCCCCATATATGAGGAAATGACACTCCAACGCTGACCAGCAGCATGTTCAAGAAGAACACATCACACCTTGCCTCAAATGTTGCCACTAGCACCGCAAGATCCCAGGACATATAGCAAATTAGTAGAAGTCCAGAGCATAGCACAAATTCATTCCAAAAGTAGAGATGCACAGTTTAAACTTCCACAAATGACAATATCATAAATGCAACATTGAAGTGAATTTCCACAAATTCATCTAGATGAAGGCCACAGAAATGAACAAATAAGCAGTGTTGCCAAACTTAGGGGCTGACCCAAAGAGGGTAAAAGGGGGGCTCAAGTCTGAATTTTGGAAAATTATAGATTTACACTAAAAAAAAAAGGCTTTTACAGTTAAGTTCCCTTAAAAATTATAAAAACCCCCCTAACATTATAAAATTATCATACTAAGGCTTAGTTTGGCCCCCATGTGGCTTTTTAAAAGGAGCTTATGAAATTTATTACTAAGTTCTTTGATAATTTTATACAAGTGACACACTACTCTTCAAAAAGACATCATGAAACCAAAAAGCAACCTTGAGCTTTTAAAAGCTCCATTCTAGAGCTTTTAAAAGCTCTCTCCAAAAAAGCCCTAAGTTCAATTTTTGCAAAGCTCATAAACTAGTTACCAAATGAATTAACATTAAATTGTGCTTTAAAAAAGGAGAAGCACCACGTGGGGGCCAAACTAAGCCTAAGCCCCCTCTCTTATGCTTTTGTGTTAATTATAAAATATGTATAGAATATTTATGCATATAGGTCCAAAATATACACAAAAAATGCATAATAAGCCCAAAATATGTATAAATATGTCAAAAATATGAATAAAAAGTCCAAAATATGCATAAATAGGTCTAATTTTTTTTTTCCAAGAGCAAACCCCTGTACTCAAGCCCCTCTTGAATTGGTTTTCTAGATCCGCCCCTGACCAAACTTGCATTGATAAAAAATATATTCAAGCAGCGTGATAAAATCAAGTGCATTCCCACCTCCCAGCCAAAAAAAAAAAAAAAAAACATGGACTATGACCACCGCCTAATTCTTCTAAACACATATAGATATAGAAGCACACACGAATGATGGACTATAACCAAGGTCGATTCTGAGTATTTTGAGGCCTGGGACGAACTATTTAAAGTGAGGTCGTTATACGGGAGTTTGGGGGTAGCGCCTCCAAGGCAATTTTTTGGGAGTCTACTTATGCATAATTGACAATTTTTTTAGGGTTTACTTATACATAATTGGTGATTTTTTTTGGGATCTACTTATAATATGAGTCTATTGTGAAACTTAAACATTGTATGCTATCTTTCAAAATTCTAGAGGAGTATATTTCTAAAACTCAAAAAATTCTTATGCTAGAAGGGTAATTTTCAAAATTCTAGAGTCTTTGCTTTTGAGCTTTATATACATGTATATCAATGATTCAATATATATATAGTTGATGACACTAAATTGGACATTGGGGGAGATCTAAATGTAAATTATTAAAAATTTCAAGATAAAAAATTTCATGGAAACCCTTAAGATTTTGTGAACTTTGATTATCCGGAACGGTGACCCCTTTTGCTCCCCGGGCCGGCCATGATTTTGACCACCGCCCGTACCTTCAAGTGTTCATTTGGTATCAGTGTTCATTCTAATGATGTAGAAGCGTAAACACACACACGCGGCCGTTATAAGTATGTGTATTCAAGTGTTCATTTGGTGTTCAATGTTTCATTCTCGAAGATTGCTAATAAAAAAAATTGCATTTTCTATTTAATAGGTTCTCTTTTGCTTCATTGGAGTAAAATTTGAATTCTGCTCTTCATGAACTTTTGTTGTGCTTTTGGCTTGGGGTTATTTCTTTCCCTAATTCTACGCTGTTATTATGGTGTGATTATTTAACAATGGTAGGGGTATTAACAAATCACACTAACACTCACACCCACACTCCGTCTCTCTCATAGTGGCATTGTGGGGTCCTGTGATTATTCAACAATGTTAGGGGTACTAACAAATCACACTAACCCTCACCCCATAGTGCCACTAGGAGAGAGATAGAGTGTAGGTGTGAGTGTTAGTGAAATTTGTTAGTGTCCCAAATATTACTCGTGATTATTCTCATAGGCTATTTTTGTCGGGTTTACTGTGCTGGCAAGGCATGATTATTCACATATATATTACATCACAAAGGCAAAGTGCTGGCAAGGCATCTAAAGTAAAGGGTGGAATAACGAATCCAATTCTAGGTGGTCTACTGAACTATTTGTAGGCACCAAGGTTGATCAACAAAGTGTGCCACCTCCAACACCATTTGCGTCTACCATATCTATTTAAATTTTAAAGCAAACATTATTTCTGATCATTTCCTGATAAAGAAGAAGAAACTTGGTACACTAGACTGAGACCCCCCAGACCCAATCATAAAAGGGGAACCAGTGGCCTAACTTATAATATCTCTACAAAACACAATCATAAAATTCAATACACTCTAATTTACATCCGTATATATTTTGGCTGTAATCTCATTTATGTTTATTATCATATCATCCTTTTTAACCTCAATTTTGATAATTCAAGGGTAGTATAAACACAAAATATAGCAAACATAGTATCAGATTCTCATAATCTATACAAAACACAATCACAAAATTCAATATACAGTATAATATCACAATGAAACATAGGAGTACTGGGGAGATGATTGAACTAAATTGATTACAAGTGGAACCCTATAATGCAAGGGATTGGGCCAAACGAGAGAAGAGATTCACACTCAAAGCTTGCAGTGAAAGCCCTAATCGGCCATTAAAGCCCTAATTGACTGGGAAGAAGAAGAAGAAGAAGAAGAAGAGGAGTAGAAAAAAAATATCAACTAGTTTTGGATCTAAAAGCCCTAATCGATTGGGAAGAAGAAGATGTAATACCCTATATTTTGAATGTATGTTATTGAATAAGACCTTGTATTAATTTTTTCTTTAATGTTTGTATGATCTATACTTTACCAATTGTTGAACTGTCCCAATAGATTGGACCATGTTACCAATTGATTGCATTATCTTGTTTCCCAATTGATTGGAACCTTTACTAATCCATTGAAATTTTTACCAATCAGTTGGAGTAATTAATACCTACCCCAATCTATTGAACCCTTGTCCCGATCGATTGCCTATTTCCTACCTACACCAATCGATTGAGAGTTTTGCCAATTGATTGCCATCTGCAGTTTTGATCCTCTCAGTTAGCTAAGGAATGGCCACGTGAACTCCTTCCCCTCTATATATATGAGATGTATTTCTTGGGTTTTTGGCTTGCTGGAACTACAGAGAGAGAGAGAGAGAGAAGTAATATGGTTATATATATACATATACACATACACATACACATACACCCACACACTCACACTCTCTGTCTCAATCGATTGGTAGTTACAGATTGTTGATATTTCCTGTTACTTATTGTAGACACCCCAATTTTGACCGGCCGTCGAATTTAGGAGAGCGTCACCTCCACGTCCGATGATGACAATGACCGAAAAATTCGAAGTATTCCAAGCTCTTCAGAAAATTCTCCAAAACGCGATAAAAATTTCACAGAAAGAGGGAAATACCAGGTATTTAGGAAAATGCTGATATAAAAACACAACTTTTGGAAAAGATATTCAAAAATAATTTGTTTCAAAAAGAGAAAAGATCTAAAAGGGGAATTTTAGTCAAAAACGGCACACGGCGGGCTTCCGCGGCACTCGGTGACTGCCGCACGGCAGTCACAGAGTGCCGGCACGGCACTCATCAAGTGCCGCCGCAGGTTTCTGACTGCCGTTCGCTTTTAAAGTCTGTATTTTGCAGAGCAATACGTATGCGCATGCAAATAAGAACAAAAAACTGATAAAGTAAGACTGACAAAGTTGCGGCAATCCATTAATTGACGCGGCATTTGGTGAATGCCGCGCGGCAGTCATTAAGTGCCGCAACGGCATTTGATGAATGCCGCAGCGGCAGTCACGGACTGCCGCGTCAGTGTCTGGACTGCCGCGCTGGACAGCAGTCTGCATAATTTCAGAAAGTACACATTGTACCAACTAATGAGGGAATTACACCTGTTTTTTACTCCGAAATTCACCAAAAATACCTGGTAATTTTGCTTATAAAAGAGAAGGGATCTTCCTAAAAGAGAGAGACCAAGAAGAACACCAAGAGACATATTGGGAGAGAGAGCGTATACTTCCATTTCACCAACATTCTTTTAGAGAGAAAAGAGAGTGTTTAGAGAATTAGAGAAGAGCTTGGAAGATCTTCAAAGAAAAGAAAACTTTGAGGATAATTTGGAGGTGATCCTCTAACCATGGATTATTAGCTTATCCTTTCTTCTCATCTCTAGTCTTAAAATCTTTCATTATTTTCTTTGTTCATCAAGTAAACTTAGGAGTTTCTTTTGTTTCATTGTTATTTTCTTCCATTCTCTTGTTTATTTTCTTCTCTTGAAGGTCTTGGAGATCTTCAATATCTCTTTTGACCTCTAGAGCATGATCTTTTGAACCCTATGTAGGCTTGTGCTTCACATAGGAGTCAAAGTTTGATCAACACTTCATAAGAGGCTCCAAGTTCACACCCATGATTTGGATCTTCTAAACTTGATGTCTTGAGGAATCCCTTCAATATTCCTTTAGGACTCATGAGTCATAGTCATGTCCCTCCTCCAAATGGTAGGAGAATGTAGTTTTGAGTCTAAACCCACCTCCATGGTCTAGACTCCTTGTCTTATAGATTTCATGAAGTCTATCCATACTTCACTTGAAATCTACAAAGAATAAAGGTTTGTAGTCTCCAATGGCCATCAAATGGTAGGAGAAGTGGTTTGGTCCAACTCAACTTCATAGTTTAATAGTTGGGGTCACCAAATGAAAGTTGAACTCGACAAATAAAAACAGTGAGCTCACAAACTGTTTTTGATCAAAGATTTTTAGTTTGAAATCTAACCGTTGAAATCAAGTGAAACCAACGGGAAAGTGTCAATAACACAATATTCTACCGCTGTAATTTTTGTTTTAAGGTGGTTTCACTTTTAGCATGGTTTGATCATGAGTTTTGTGCCACAAATGCAATCTGTCCAGAATTTCAGAATAGTTTCAGAATAGTGACACTCTTTTGAAATAATTAAATCAGAATTCTAATAAAGTGTTTGTGGCTCCAAATAATTTTTTCTATGAAGATTAATGTGTTAGGAAGTCACCCTAAAAAGAACAAAGCAATTCGGATTTTTTTGCTATTTTTAATAAATCGTGCAAGAATTCTGGACAGAAGGTTGCAAAGTGCTGAGTGACGTCTAGTATTTTGCATATTCCCGGAGATCCGACCGTTGGAACTTTGATTTTCTTTTTGATTTGAAAACTAGACTCACAGAGGCATATCGAGTCCAAAAAGCACCAAGATCAAACCATGAGAGATATGTTTTTTATTTCTTTTAAGTCCTGGTCTGCTCTCTGCAATTTTCAGAGTTTTAAGACACATTTGACTTATTTTGTAAATAATGGTCTAAATGACTTTTCTATGATCTAAGGCTTAAACCATGCTTTAATAAGGATTAGTTGAGTTTGAATTCAAGGTTTAATAGCATTTCATAGTTTGTTCTTGTCCATGTACATATTCATCCATATGGTTTGGCACTTGTAATTAGGACTTATTTGCTTTGGATTTAAATTAAATTAGATAGATTTAAGCTAGAAATTTTAGGATTGTTATTTCTAACATCGTATTTTACATATCATGTGAACTAACCCTCTGTTTTGTAGCGCTATTAAGGTACGATTTCTCAATCCCTCTCTAGTTTATTAAATTCCTTGATTTTTATTTGACTTTCGACCCTATGCACGACACCTTAGAGTTAAGATTTGCCTTATGTGTATATATGGATTAGAGACTCTTTTCCTAGGTTTTATTTAGTCGCATGCATTGCACGTTTATTATCGCCGCTGGACCCCGGGTGTTCCCTATTGCATATCATATCGCTTGTTACCTGAATTATGTGGCTTTTTGAATGATATTTTGTCAATTGTAATTTTACACCCTTTGGACATGCTTTTGTGATGAATATGTATATATGTATTAGTTGAGGGCATGCTTAGATTAATAAATTTGATTAAAAGGATGTTGAGTAGAGGCCTATCGTAAGATAGGATGAGAGAGGGTGTTTTAGTCCGATGGGCTCCTTCCTTTCTCATTCCATAATCCCCGGACCTAGTTAATCTCTGGTTTCTAAAAGATCAGTTTGCTTTTAAAATGGTTTCTTAATTTTCCTTTTAAAAATTAAGTGGCGACTCATTTTGTTTTAGAAATTGATTTTGAAAATGCTGTGGGTAAGTCAACATGCGATATCCACAATCTGGCGACTCTGCTGGGGATCGAACCCAGAATCTCTGGTTTCGCAGACCAGAATTCTGATTTTGGGTTCACTTGAGGATTAGACTTGAAAAATATCCTTTTAATAAAATTAATAAATCTTTGTGTGCCTGTTGCATTTCACTTGCATGTCCAGCCAGTCGATTGCACGGAACTATGACCTTGGAGGCTCGGGGCAACCCGGTCGGTCAAGTCATCATGGGACTGTGTGATCACCCTTGATCTCGTACCATGATTTGGTATATGAAGCATCCTATCGGGTGTGTGTCAAGGGTCCCTTATTTGACCAAAACCCAACCTTTGCATGATAGTTTCCATAGAACCTTTCAAAATTAGGAATTCAATTCTTGATTAGGGCTATGTGCTAGAAAGTTTTGTATGCCTGGAAGGGATTACTTGAGATGATGACAATGCTTGCCTAATAGAAGATGTGTAAACTCTTAATCACTGTTGAGCAATTCCCTTTGTGTCCCACGACATCTAGGGACATGTTGAACCTTGATTATAAGATTACGTCTCTTATATCATGATCAACTAAGCATCATTGACCTTGTATGTATCCAAACCCATGAAAAGTACGGTGATAATCCAATCATGTGATCCTTCTGCCCAAAGAATTTTAAATCCATCTTTGAAAGTAAACAGATTTTGCCGTCTTTATTCCAAAGTTTTTTAATCACTTTTCCAAAATTCTGGCAGTTCATTTTCGATTAAAACCAAGGTTATTCATCCGCTAAGACACTTTTCAAAACAAGAGTTTCAACCCAATCACTTTTTGAAAAGTGCGATCCAAAATTCTTGAAAATTGTTTTCTAAAGAGTTCATCAGAAATGCTTTTCAAAAAATTTCGAAAACGCTAAAATCGAAGGGTAAAGAGGGTCGCAATGAATGGAGAAATCATCGTACTTGACATGGGTAAGGATTTTATGTGCTTATGTGTTAGGACTAGGATTTTTTTTTCTTTGGCATATAGAGTAGGCACACACACACACATGCATTACATCCGCATGATGCATAAAATAAAGTCTTTCTTGAATAAAATAAAGGTAAAAGGGTTTTTCTAAAAAAAGAAATTTTCAAAATTTATTGTAGGAGCAAAAATAGCAAACCAAGGGTGGTTTAGAGATCCTACGGCAAGGTTGGTGAGAAGAGGATACATTGACATGGCCGAAGAGAGAAACGAAGAGATGACCGGATTGAGGGTACTAGTTGAGCAACAAGCGGAACAGATGAGAAGACAGGCCGAGAACATGAATCGCATGATGGGAATGATAGAGGAACTGAATCGCCGACCGCCGCATGTAATTCCACCCATTATAGACCCGCCTTTGGGAGGAGGAGACGGAGATTGGTTCGACGATCAAGAGGCGCATTGGAATGATGCACTGAGAGCCAACAGAGACAAGGAAAAAGATGAGAAGGAGAAGCTGCTGACCGAGAAGATAGAAAAGTTGGAGAGGGTAATGCGCAAAGCTCAAGGGGTGGATACTTATCTGATGGAACTGGAAGGGTTGTACGACGGAGTCCATGAGACGCTACCGGCCGGTTTTAAAATGCCCGTCTTTGATAAATTTGATGGCACAGGCAACCCCCGCAGTCATGTTCGGATGTGCATAGGGGCTTTTCAGCCTAGTGGGCTGAGCACTACCATGATGGCTGTCCTTTTCCAACAAACCTTAACAGGAGCCGCTTTATCGTGGTATCTTACACTTGAGCCAAGCAAAACCAGAGTATGGGAAGAAGTGATTAAGGCATTTGTGGCACAGTACGAATACAATCAGGACTTGGATGTTACTATCCGAGATTTGGAAACAACCAGGCAGGGGAACAAAGAATCGTTTGCCGAGTATTTAAGCCGATGGAGAGGGAAAGCTGCGAAAATGGTGCAAAGGCCATCCGAGAAGGACCAGATCCGAATGTTGATGAAAAATCTACAGCCAGTTTATCAGGAGAAGATGAGGTTCCAGTCAATCAATACCTTTGCTGAGGTATTCGATGTGGGGACGAGAATCGAAGATGCAATCCAAGAAGGAACAATCAAGAAGGAAGAACCACAGAACCGATATCGGAGGCCTAGCTATGGGTCGAATGGAGGGCATTCGGGAGGTCACTCTGGCCCCACCGATGTCAATGCACTTAGCGAGCCGGAGAGAAAATTCGACATCACCAAAACTCATCCAAGAGGAGGGGAGGATAAGCCAATGAGGAAGTTTTCAGATTTAGGAGTATCTTTATCAACCGCCCTCGACAGGCTGTTAACGAAAGGGCACCTCCGCCAGTTGGAACCCCGACCCCCGCCGAGTCCACTCCCACCGTACTTTAAAGGAGATCTCTACTGCAAATATCATCAGCAAAAGGGCCACTCGACTGATCGGTGCATGAGGTTAAGGCATGACATACAAGACCTTATCGACAACAAAGTGATATCCGAGCCACCTGTCAAGGCTCCCAATGTCACCAAGAATCCATTGCCAAACCATCGTGCCGTACCACCGCCGCGGGGTCTTTACTTCTTAGGAGTAGAAGAAGTGACATTCGATCCGTCCAAGCTAATCACAAAAGTTGGGGAACCAAGGAAGTTTTATCAATCACCGGAAAATCTAGGGATCTGTATGATGGGAAGCCAGCCGGGGATATGGGAAAACGAAGTAACGAGGCAGTCAGATTGGTGGGTCCAAGAAAGCAATGATCGAAACATAGGCCGGATAGGGGAGGATGATCTATGGTACCAAAGCGACGAAGAGGCAAAAGAGGGCTCAAAGACCGTTTCGGAAGTCAACGACATTTGGGCAAAAGAGGAGATAGATCATTTGACCCGATCTGGTAGGCACTTCAAGCCGCATGAACTAGAGGAAGATCACCCGGGGAGGGATCAGGACAAAGGAAAGGGGAAGATGAATGAAGAAGAAGAAGAGGATAGAGTCCTCAAGCAAATGAAGAAAACTCAGGCTAACATCACTGTCTGGGGGTTGCTGATTGCCTCCAAACGTCATAGGCAGGCGGTTCTAGACGCTTTGAACCAAGCTGACGTGTCCATCGACACCACTCCGGAAGACCTCGTGGGGCTGATCGGCAAAATTCCAACTTCAGCTATCACCTTCTCATCAAATGACTTACCCCCGGGAGGACCCATGCTCAATAAGCCTTTGTACGTCACTGTTGAATGTTTGGGGAACACCGTACCCGCTTGTCTCGTTGACAACGGGTCTGCTCTTAATGTATGTCCCTTCCGCACAGCCAAGCGAATGGGCCTAGATGAATCTTCCTTTGTGCCATCTCAACAGAAAGTCCGGGCATATGACAACACCCAAAGAGCAGTCATGGGCATTATCTTTCTTAATCTCGCTATCGGGCCGATGGACAAAGAAGCTGAGTTCCAAATCATCGATATCCCCGCTTCTTTCAATCTGCTGCTGGGAAGACCTTGGTTGGACAGTTTGGGCGCTATACCATCGACAATCCATCAAAAAGTTAAGTATGTCTGGGAAAACAAAGTCTGTGATATCCTCGGGGACAGTTGGGTTCGATCATCTGAAGCATCGTCAAGTGCACCGGTCCTAGAGTTACAGCTGCAAGAAGAGGAAGCGAAAATGGGAGGATTCGAGTTCATCAGCGTGATAGAAGAAGGAAAATCGGGAGAGTCCCTACCACCCCATTTTGATCAATATGCTAGTCCAGTCGTCACCGGAATCATGAAGAAAATGGGTTTCTTTCCAGGATTGGGGTTGGGGAAGAATCTTCAGGGCCTGCCAGAGGCCCCAAGAATCCCTACTCAGACTCACACTCACGGTCTTGGGTATCAGCCAACGAAGAAGGAGCTGAGAGCCAAGAAGAAGGTCGTCAACGCGCCACTGGGCCCTTACTTGAAGACCCTCAACGGGTATTTTGTGAAGGAAGGAGAAGATTTCCCCTTCTGTGGTTTTCCAGAACCATGGATGGACCAAAAGGACAAATGCATGAAGCCAGGGTTCGAGATCTTTTTCTCCCATGAAATTTCTGAGTACAAGGACCCATTTTTGCAAATGCCTGAAAAGTCTGTTGCTGCCAAGGACTGGGTTGGTATGCTGGACGGATCTGCCATGAAAGCTCTGTTAGGCGAAGGGAACGCAGAAGTCATGAAGGAGGATCCTGGAAAGACCAAGGGTGAATACGTCGAAGGCATAGTGGAGGAAGCTGCCGAGAGTGAAAAAGGTGAGGAAGGAAAGGCTGAGGAAGAAGGGATGGAGGAAATCACCAAGACAGGAGGTCCGGAAGAATGCTTTATTACTGGCCTAGGGGGAGAGCACAAGAAGGAGTGGGTTTTTGAGTCTAGTGATAGGTTCCCCCCACACCCAGAGTCTGTAATGGCCCAAATGAGGCGTCTTTCAATTTCTATGTCTGTTGTAATCACTCCAAAGAAAATCAATGAAAGCATGACTGATTCTGCCTACTCGAACGCGCTTAATGAATGTGATGAATGTGATGATCATGAAATACCTATTGAACTGCAAAGACTAATTGAAAAAGAAAAAGAATCTGCATGTAAAATCATTGAGGACACCCTAACAATTAATCTAGGAAATGAAGATAATCCTCAAAATGTCTTCATCGGCTCTACACTTAGCAATAAAGAAAGTAAAGAACTAATCAGTCTATTAAATGAATTCAAAGATGTTTTTGCGTGGTCTTACAATGATATGCCAGGTATCGATCCAAAAATAGTCCAACACCACATCCCCCTCTTTCCCAATTCAAAACCCATAAAACAAAAATTGAGGCGAATGAGGCCAGAATGGGCACTTAAAGTAAAAGAGGAGGTTGAAAAGCAATTAAAAGCTGGATTCTTGATGGTCACCGAGTATCCCGAGTGGATTGCCAACATTGTACCTGTCCCAAAGAAGGATGGTCGTGTTAGGGTTTGCGTCGATTTCCGAGATTTAAACAAAGCAAGCCCTAAAGACGATTTCCCATTACCCCACATCGACGTGTTGGTTGATAACACTGCGGGGCACGAGCTTCTGTCTTTCATGGATGGATTCTCTGGATATAACCAAGTCCTCATGGCGCCCGAGGATAGGGAGAAAACCACGTTCATCACTCCATGGGGGACATATTGTTATAGGGTCATGCCATTCGGACTCAAGAACGCAGGCGCAACCTATCAAAGGGCTGCCACCACTTTACTGCATGACATGATCCACAAAGAGGTGGAGGTATATGTCGACGATATGATCGTGAAATCCAAAGAGAGAGAAGGGCACCTGGGAGCTTTGAGAAAGTTCTTTGGGAGATTGAGGGAGTTCAAAATGAGGCTAAACCCGCAGAAGTGTACGTTCGGAGTCACCACCGGGAAGTTATTGGGTTTCTTTATTACTCAGAGGGGAATAGAGGTGGATCCTACCAAGATAAAAGCCATAACCGAGATGCAGCCACCAAAAAACGAGAAAGAACTGAGGGGATTCTTGGGGAGAATACAGTTCATCAGCCGCTTCATCTCCAAACTCACCTTGACCTGCGACCCACTCTTCAAACTACTCAGAAAGGGAGAAAGGTTCAAATGGGACACCCCGTGTCAACAAGCCTTCGACAAAATCAAAACCTACCTCCAAAGCCCGCCTGTCCTATCACCACCTTCGCCTGGGAGACCCCTGTTGCTCTATCTCTCCGTATCCGAAGATTCAATGGGATGCATGCTGGCCCAAGAAGGAGAAGAGGGGCACGTGGAGAAAGCCATTTACTACTTAAGCAAGAGAATGGTCGGATATGAGTTAAAGTATTCGCCCTTGGAGAAAGCCTGTTGGGCCTTGGTTTGGTGTACCCGTCGCCTCCGTCACTACATGCTAGCATTCCCGGTAATCCTGATATCCCGAATGGACCCATTAAAGTACCTGTTCGAAAAACCCGTCTTGACCAGTAGGATTTCCCGTTGGACCATGATGCTGGCTGAGTTCGATATCAGATATGTCACCTCCAAGTCCGTAAAAGGAAGGGCCGTCGCCGAATTTCTAGCCGACCTCGCTGTAGGATCTGAGGACAAAGGAGATTTCAAGTTCCCGGATGAAGGAATCATGGAGGTTAGGGAGGATCTGTGGAGGATGTATTTCGACGGAGCAGCCAATCAATTAGGTTATGGAGTTGGAATCATTCTGATAGCACCCGATGGGACCCCTACCCCACTAGCCGTCAAGCTCAAGTATAACTCAACCAACAACACCGCGGAATACGAAGCATGCATAATTGGAATGGAAGCAGCCTTGGCTTTGAAGGTCGGAAAGATTGATGTCTTCGGGGATTCCAACTTGATCATATCCCAGGTCCGGGGAGATTGGAGAGTGAAACATGAGAAATTGAGACCTTATCATGACTATCTGGAAAGCCTGAAGGCACAATTCCAAAAAATTTCCTTCTATTATCTCCCCCGTGAAGAAAACCAGCTAGCCGACTCTTTGGCTACCTTGGCCTCGATGATCCAAATTCCCTCCAAAATTGCTATGATCCCGTTGTCCGTAGAAGTGAGGAATCAACCGTCATTTGAAATGATTGCAGCCATAGAGAGAGAAGATGAAGTGCCTTGGTATGCGGACGTGTGGAAATTTATTAAGGAGAATACCCCGAAGGAGCCTCAGAAAAGGACAAGAAAGCAATACGGCGATTTGCTGCTCAATTTGTGATCTACGCGGATAAACTGTGGAAGAAGTCCTACACCGGGTATAATCTAGAGTGTTTATATGGAAGGGAAGCTGAGAGAATGATGGAGGAAATACATGAGAGAGTATGCGGACCCCATATGAACGGGCACATGTTGGCAAAGAAGATCATTCGACAAGGGTACTATTGGACGACCTTGGACAAAGACTGTTGTGAATATGTTAGAAGGTGTCACAAGTGTCAGATTCATGCAAATTTGATGCACACCCCACCGTCGCAGCTCTATAGCATGACCACCCCTTGGCCATTTTCTGTATGGGGGATTGATATCATTGGTGAGATAGTTCCAAAGGCTTCCAATGGGCACCGGTACATAATCGTGGCGATCGATTATTTTACAAAATGGGTAGAGGCCGCCTCATACGCGACTTTGAAAGCCAAAGATGTGGTGAGTTTCATTGAGAAGAACATAATCTGCAGATATGGAGTCCCGAACGAGTTTATCTCCGATCATGGCAGCCATTTCCAGGGGGAAGTCATCCCGCTCTTAGAGAAGTATAAGATCACTCGCCATCAGTCATCCCCGTATAGGCCCCAAACGAATGGAGCAGTAGAGGCAGCGAATAAGAATGTTAAAGCAATCTTGGGGAAGACAACAGATACATATAAGGATTGGCATGAGAAGCTGCCATTTGCCTTATGGGGGTATCGGACGTCAGTAAGGACTTCAACGGGTGCTACGCCATACTCGTTGGTCTACGGAATGGAAGCAGTCCTCCCAGTCGAGGTGGAAATACCCTCTCTTAGAGTCTTAACGGAATGTGAAGTGACAGAATCAGAATGGATACAGGGAAGATATGAGGAATTGATGCTGCTTGATGAAAAGAGGTTGACCGCAATAAACCATACTCGGGGGTACCAGAAGAGGATAGCTCGTGCTTTCAACAAAAAGGTTCGCCCAAGGAAGCTTGCTGAGGGTGACCTGGTCCTCAAAGAACTAAAAGTGCCCGTTTATGACCCCAGAGGAAAATTCAAACCCAACTGGGTCGGACCATACATCATTAAGACTCTCCTCTCCGGAGGAGCAGCTTATCTTATGGACCTGGACGGGGTTGAATTTAAACAGCCAATTAACCTCGATCGCCTCAAGAAATACTTTGCTTGAAACCATTTCTTTCAAAGCCTCCTACCTCGATGAACTACGCTTGACCTGATTCCTGCTAGGGGATACGTAGGCAACCTACTTGGTTCGGTTATTTAAGTGAAACCGCCCGGGCGGCGTCTTCTTTCAAACCTTGAGCTGAACTACTACAGGCCTGACGCCCACTCGGGGATAAGTAGGCGGGCTCTCAAAAGCCTTCGGCCCAAGAAAACCTAAAAGCAAGAAATGTGTGTGCTAAACTAGGGGCAAACTGGCGTTTGCCCGGAATCACTTCTAAGCCCTAAAACCAGGGGCAAACTTTGTTTGCTAGCCGAAGAACCCAGAAATAAAACCATCTTTCAAGTCACTGGCTGTCAGAATAAGTACTATAAAGAAACAAATAAGAATTCATGGAAAAGAATGAGTAGAAAACACAAAAAAAAAAAAAAAAAAAAAAAGAAAAGAAAAAAAGCAAAGTGGGGAGCCGAGTAAAGACATTAAAAGGAGAATTCTTCATAAAAGATTAATCGAAAGGTTGAGCGCTTTGATTAAGCATACTAGAAATTTCCCTAAAGATAACAACATCAATCAATCACATTCGGAAAGCGTAAAAGAGTAGGCAGGGTCTGTCAGAAAGTTTTGTGAAAGGGTCAACTTTTCTCTATTTTTGTCTGTTTTATTGTGCACATGTCTCGTCAAGTCTGTCTCACAACCAAGGCCTGGATGTCCAGAAGATACTGGGCAGTGGGCACAATCGAAGCAGGGACCCTCAGGCACGGAGCAGCCACCCTACTCGACCAAGCCTCTATGAAAGCCTTCACAATAGGAGGACGCAAAGTGGACCCTCTGGTGAAATCAGCAGCCACAGGCTCAGTAATATCCTACAGAAGCCCGAACTGACGAACCACCCGATCGGGAATGTAGAAAGTAGTGGCACTCAAGCCTGGTAACCAAATGCCAGGTCGCCCAGGAAGACGTACAGCAATAGAACGATGAGTCCACTGAGGGCAGATCCAGCAAATGTCACCAGAAGAGAGACCTTGGAGCCAACCGAGCCATGCATCGGCAGAATGGAATAAGCAATGGATCTCCATGCGGTCGTAAGAAAATGGCCCCCGAAGATGCGAGGGGTGAATGAAGAGGTCGAGGCGTTCCATGAGCCAAACTTGCAAGACGAAAGGTGCCCCGGCAGATAACATGGCCCCGGTAACATGGGCATGGCTCAACCCAATTAGAGTTTCACCAAGAATTAGCATAACAGCACTTTTCATCTCCCTCAAACCACAGGCAATGGGTACAAGAATGTCAGAAGATGACTGGAATAGGAAGTAAGAGAGCATGGCAATTGACAAAGCACTACGACGGATGATCTGGTGCTCGCCATCATAGGGGTCCGCTATGGGAGCATAAACGGAGGCAAGGCGCTCAAAATCGATATGCCTGTCACAAATAAGGGAGCCCGCCGCATTTCGAGATATGTGGAGAAGAGTGGCCAAGTCGCGGACATACCCGGCCTGAATCAGAGGAACCGTCAATTCAGCAAAAGGATCAGTGTGGAGAATAGCGCTAAATTCCTCGAACAAAGGACAAATCTCTTGAAAGCCGAAACGAAAGACGTTGAGAGCAGGGTCCCAACACTGAATAACAGCTCGAAGTAAGCCCTCGTTCAAATTCATGCGTCGGAAAGAGAAGAGATCGTTCAATCTGAAGCATTCAAAGTTGAGCTTTTCAATACCTGAGAGAGTATCCATCCATGGGAAGAGAATTTGGGAGCAAATGGGGGCCATTTGAAAGGAGGATGGAAAGAGAAAGGAGATGTTTTGCGGAGTGTTAGAAGAAGAGGGGTATAAGTAGGGAAATAAAGCTGCCCACTAGATCGCGGCACCCGATAAAGTGCTGCGGCACTCCATGAAGTGCCGCGCGGCAGTCCGAGAGTGCCGCACGGCATTCACTGACTGCCGTTGCGGCATTCGTTGAGTGCCGCGGAGGCCTAACCGAGTGCCGTTTCGAGCTTTTTTACTGGCCAGGGTTTGTTTGTAACACGATCTGCCCACCTGCAAACAGAAAACTAAATAAAGAGGCAATAAAACGTGCGCATCATGCAGCACGTGCAAATACATTCATTCATTCATTCACTTCACTCATTTGTGTATATCAAATAAATAGAAGCATTCAAAGATAGAAAATAAAGTCGGGACCAAGCCATGGTCCCACATACAGCAAGAGTTGGACCAAGCTATGGTCACACATACGGTGAGTAAGCAAGGAAAACGTAAATAAAGTATTTATCCTACCAACTACAAGGAAGTAACCATCAAAATGTGTGTATATACAGTCATCCATCAAATGAAAATCCTTCCATAACTCTCAAAAATAAAATACAAAATAATAACAGGAGAGGGGTCAACCGCGACCCCGACCCCGGCCGCGAGAAAGACGAGTCGTGCGCCTGAGAGGCTCCTCCTCTGACTCAGTCCCGCTGCCGCCACCGCTCCCTCCACGACCGCCGCTACTGCCGCCTCTGCCCCTACTGGTGCCCTCGCCGCCACCACCGCCGCGTCCAACACCACTACCTCCGGGGGCATCGCTGAGAGGGATGCCGAACTGCTGGAGTCGCTGCTGGAGCTGCCCCACCTGCTGAGACAGGACCCTGTTCTCCTCCATCTGGAAGAGAGGGGATGAGTCCAGAAAAGTATTGAAAAGGCGTCTGGAATGCTGAAAATATAGACAGGGTAGAAGATCATACCTGGGCCCTCAGCTGAACCGCCGTAGTCGCCCGTGCTCCCTCAGCCTGAAAACAAGAACCAGGAATAAAGATCAATAAAAGAAATGTGATCCCAGTCAAAATAGGAGTGGGGATGAATTTCTTACCATCCACTCGCGCCCAAGAACCCACTGTCGCACGCTATGGGCATACGCCAGGCCCTCCTCCGCATAAGCACGCGGGACAAGATCATAGTGAATAGGAATGGTAGGGGCGCCCTGGAAAAGTCGGGGGATCATCGTCACATGGGGCTCGCCAAATGAGACGGTGGACATAGTCCAGTCCCACTCGGGCAAGGCAGGAGCTCGAACCGCGGCAGGAACAGGCTGCAAACAAATAAGGCATGGGTAAAGAATAAAAAGAAAATTCACAGAAATAATAAAGGAATCATTTGCTCACCCGAGTCACTTCCATCAAAGGGAAGTTCGGCATCAGCTTGGCGGCACGGAAAGCCGCATATCCTGACGGGTCGTCCAGAAAGCCGTGAATACCGAAGCCGGCTCGAGCAGCCGTGAGGTCGTCGTCCTGAAGTGTGTCTGTGGCCCTCATAGAGTCGGGAGGAGGGAACGGCACAAAGAACCCGGGGGCCGCTATCGACTGCCTGGTCACTCTCTCTCCCAAGTACCACGCCATACCCTCTGACCCACCATCAAGGAGTCGTCTCGTCGGGTCATACCCGGCCGACTCTCGAATCCTCGCACTAGCCTCAGGCAACACCCTGAGCCACGGCTGCCAGTGCACATGCCCCTCCCTCAGGTTCGTCAGGAAGTTCCTGAACGAAACGAAATCGTGAGCCCCGGTCTTCCTCCCGACCCTATCCTTCGCCCATTTCAGCCCCTGGGGCATGACAAGGGCGTCAGCATCACGTGTCTGAGGAGACATCATGCGAAGATACTCGTGGGACCAAATCTGTGATACAAAGAAAAAAAAAAAAGATTAGTCTCATACTTAAAAGAGGAAGAAAGAAAGCAACAAGATAATGAGCAATATAGAAAAAGTATACCTCCCACGCTCTCCAATACCCGCCAGTACCGGCCGACTTGCCCCGGGAGATGACACTCATATGACTGTACAGGATAGCTAAACCTGTACCAGCCCAATCAAGCTCGGTGACCCGGTCCAGATGCTCCAGCGAAGCCACCAAAGAAGCAGAAATCCGATCACCCTTGGTGCTCAACAAGGAGCACCCCAGCACATACATCAGGAAACCACGGGCCATCTGCTCGTCTGTAAAGCCGGGTTTCCCCCGGAAAGTATCCATGAACCATCGAGCAGTGACCAAGGCCTCCTCCGGGACCACCCCCAGCAAGGGCTCCATCCGATCCCACTCCTGGTCTGACAAATGCCTCAGGGGCTCTCCTCCGAACGGGATCCCCGTAATCATGCTGAAATCTAGGGGGGTCATCGTCATCTCCCCAAAGTCGAAGTGGAAGGTACTCGTAGTATCCTACCACCGCTCGGCCAGTGCGAGTATCTGCTGAAGGTCGTTGGAGCTCTTCGTCAAAAGCTTGACGAAGTCTCCAAACCCCGCGGCATCCACCAAAGCCCTCACAGTCGGGCTCAGCTCCGTATACCACTCATGGCCGTGGGCGAGGCTGCCATGCCCCTTCAGCACTTTGGGCTGCAGCTGCAAGAAAGAATCACAAGATTTGTTGTCAGAGAATAAATAAAAGGAGAAAGCAATGAAGAAGGAGATAAGTAATAAATAAAAGAAAAGAAAGTATAGAAGTGTTCACATAGGATTTCACAGGAGAGACATTCGTTTGCATTCAAGAGAAAATGAATAAAAGGAAACGCTCAAAATTTTAACGAAGTTTCGAAAAGAAAAGAAAGAAAAAAAAAAGAAAGAGTAGTTTTTGTCCACCTACTTTGGAAAACGTGCATATACAAGTTTTAAAGGAGATTTTGGGCCCGGAAAGAGTCTGGTTGCAAAAAAAAAAAAAAGGAATGCGTGATTGCAAATATCCAAGAATCAATTATTTTTGAATAATAAAATGGCATTAGGAAAACTCGCCAGGACGGTAAATACAGGAAAGGGTTCGCGATTTCATTTCTACGAGCATTGGATTTCATTATTCACAAGCGATGTTTGAGATTTCAATTAAATGGTTTTCAAAAGTCGTTGAACAAAATCAAAGGGGAAAATAAAGGATAATTCGAGCATAAAATTCATTTTCTATTTTATTTATTTATTTATTTTTTTCAAAAGTTCACGAGAAATAAAAATAATAAAATTTGAATTCCTTTACGAGAGGCATGGTATAAGGTATTCGAGACGCTCGAGGGCGCCACAAACATGACGTTTGGAATAGGGTATCTAAAAGTGGTGACAATCCTACGTTACATTCACAAGGAAGATATACGGGAAAGAAATACGAGAAATAGACAAAAGGGTGTTTACCTCGCGCTTGAACGCGCGGGCCGACAGATGCTCGTCAGGATCCCTCAGTAAAAGCGTGGCGTCTGGGTGATGCGTGGCAGTATACCTAGCCCTCTTCTTGCGCCCTGAACCACTCGCCATAATCTGTCAGGGAAAAAGAGAGAATACACGCGTAGATTAGTAAAAAAATTTGGAAAAACAGTGAAATAAACAAGTTTAATCAAGCTCTGATTTAGCAAAACTAACTTGTGAATGTCGTGGATCGATATAGAGGCAAAGAAAGAATGAGGGAAAATTTTCTCCAGAGAGATCTCGAGATGAAGAGAATGAGAGAATGAGGAAATGTGTTGAATCCCGGCGGTTTTAGCCACTGCCCCTTAAACGCGGCACTCATTTTTTCGTGCGCGGCAGTCAGTCAACTGCCGCGCGGCACTCGCCGAGTGCCGCGCGGCAGTCACGGACTGCCGCAGAAAGTCGCGTGTGCCGCGATTATGGCGGTTCATAGATATTTACTTTCCCCCCAAAAATTCGAATCAAGTCCCATAAATTGAATTTGAGTCCCCAAAAATTGCCCTCATTGCACTTTTGGCCCTCAGGGCCATTTCATAGGTACACTTTGACTACAAATTTTGGAGTTCAAAAATATTCGAGCCCGTGGCCCCCCCCCCCCCCCCATTTTTGAAAAATTGGAGATGTTTGAGCTCGTGGACTCCCAATTTATGAAAATTAAAATATTTGGGCCCGTTGGGTTCCCAATCTTGAAAATTGAAGATATTTGAGCCCGTGGGCCCAGATTTATATTCCCGGTTTTCGCAACGGACTTGCGATTAACCCTCGTTTGGAGAATATAACGGATTTATATTCCCGGTTTTCGCAACGGACTTGCGATTAACCCTCTTTTGGAGGATATAACGGATTTATATTCCCGGTTTTCGCAACGGACTTGTGATTAACCCTCTTTTGGAGAATATAACGGATTTATATTTCCGGTTTTCGCAACGGACTTGCGATTAACCCTCTTTTGGAGAATATAACGGATTTATATTCCCGGTTTTCGCAACGGACTTGCGATTAACCCTCTTTTGGAGAATATAACGGATTTATATTCCCGGTTTTCGCAACGGACTTGCGATTAACCCTCTTTTGGAGAATATAACGGATTTATATTCTCAGTTTTCGCAACGGACTTGCGATTAACCCTCTTTTGGAGAATATAACGGATTTATATTCCCGGTTTTCGCAACGGACTTGCGATTAACCCTCTTTTGGAGAATATAACGGATTTATATTCCCGGTTTTCGCAACGGACTTGCGATTAACCCTCTTTTGGAGAATATAACGGATTTATATTCCCGGTTTTCGCAACGGACTTGCGATTAACCCTCTTTTGGAGAATATAACGGATTTATATTCCCGATTTTCGCAACGGACTTGCGATTAACCCTCTTTTGGAGAATATAACGGATTTATATTCCCGGTTTTCGCAACGGACTTGCGATTAACCCTCTTTTGGAGAATATAACGGATTTATATTCCCGGTTTTCGCAACGGACTTGCGATTAACCCTCTTTTGGAGAATATAACGGATTTATATTCCCGGTTTTCGCAACGGACTTGCGATTAACCCTCGTGATCAAATCAAAAGCACTCTTATGACTCCTGTGACAGATTCTCAATAGATAATCTTCCCTGACTAACACGCCACGAAATGCGCGTCATACATAAGGAAAATGTGATAAGCATGACATTTACATAACCAGGTTAACTCAGACGACACCATTGCATAGCACGTGCATCACGACAGGATAGGTGCATCCATCCGTGTGACTATTTGCGTCTGTGAATGATCAACCCATGCCCGAACTACGCTTTGGTCTGATTCCTGACAGGGATACGTAGGCAGCTCGTCAGGGGGCCCGACCAATTAGGATTCCGCTGCACTCCCGCTTTGCAACGCACTTTTGTTTTCACCTAAATTCGACAGTCAGGTCAAAGGCTTGTCTTCACACAGGCTTTGACATTCGCTTATGGGACGCGTTGCTCCACAAGCTCTGTCAAAGAGGGGCAAACTGTAGACACCCCAATTTTGACCGGCCGTCGAATTTAGGAGAGCGTCACCTCCACGTCCGATGATGACAATGACCGAAAAATTCGAAGTATTCCAAGCTCTTCAGAAAATTCTCCAAAACGCGATAAAAATTTCACAGAAAGAGGGAAATACCAGGTATTTAGGAAAATACTGATATAAAAACACAACTTTTGGAAAAGATATTCAAAAATAATTTGTTTCAAAAAGAGAAAAGATCTAAAAGGGGAATTTTAGTCAAAAATGGCACACGGCGGGCTTCCGCGGCACTCGGTGACTGCCGCACGGCAGTCACAGAGTGCCGGCACGGCACTCATCAAGTGCCGCCGCAGGTTTCTGACTGCCGTTCGCTTTTAAAGTCTGTATTTTGCAGAGCAATACGTATGCGCATGCAAATAAGAACAAAAAACTGATAAAGTAAGACTGACAAAATTGCGGCAATCCATTAATTGACGCGGCATTTGGTGAATGCCGCGCGGCAGTCATTAAGTGCCGCAACGGCATTTGATGAATGCCGCAGCGGCGGTCACGGACTGCCGCGTCAGTGTCTGGACTGCCGCGCTGGACAGCTGTCTGCATAATTTCAGAAAGTACACATTGTACCAACTAATGAGGGAATTACACCTGTTTTTTACTCCGAAATTCACCAAAAATACCTGGATCTTCTAAACTTGATGTCTTGAGGAATCCCTTCAATATTCCTTTAGGACTCATGAGTCATAGTCATGTCCCTCCTCCAAATGGTAGGAAAATGTAGTTTTGAGTCTAAACCCACCTCCATGGTCTAGACTCCTTGTCTTATAGATTTCATGAAGTCTATCCATACTTCACTTGAAATCTACAAAGAATAAAGGTTTGTAGTCTCCAATGGCCATCAAATGGTAGGAGAAGTGGTTTGGTCCAACTCAACTTCATAGTTTAATAGTTGGGGTCACCAAATGAAAGTTGAACTCGACAAATAAAAACAGTGAGCTCACAAACTGTTTTTGATCAAAGATTTTTAGTTCGAAATCTAACCGTTGAAATCAAGTGAAACCAACGGGAAAGTGTCAATAACACAATATTCTACCGCTGTAATTTTTGTTTTAAGGTGGTTTCACTTTTAGCATGGTTTGATCATGAGTTTTGTGCCACAAATACAATCTGTCCAGAATTTCAGAATAGTTTCAGAATAGTGACACTCTTTTGAAATAATTAAATCAGAATTCTAATAAAGTGTTTGTGGCTCAAAATAATTTTTTCTATGAAGATTAATGTGTTAGGAAGTCACCCTAAAAAGAACAAAGCAATTCGGATTTTTTTGCTATTTTTAATAAATCGTGCAAGAATTCTGGACAGAAGGTTGCAAAGTGCTGAGTGACGTCTAGTATTTTGCATATTCCCGGAGATCCGACCGTTGGAACTTTGATTTTCTTTTTGATTTGAAAACTAGACTCACAGAGGCATATCGAGTCCAAAAATCACCAAGATCAAACCATGAGAGATATGTTTTTTATTTCTTTTAAGTCCTGGTCTGCTCTCTGCAATTTTCAGAGTTTTAAGACACATTTGACTTATTTTGTAAATAATGGTCTAAATGACTTTTCTATGATCTAAGGTATAAACCATGCTTTAATAAGGATTAGTTGAGTTTGAATTCAAGGTTTAAGAGCATTTCATAGTTTGTTCTTGTCCATGTACATATTCATCCATATGGTTTGGCACTTGTAATTAGGACTTATTTGCTTTGGATTTAAATTAAATTAGATAGATTTAAGCTAGAAATTTTAGGATTGTTATTTCTAACATCGTATTTTACATATCATGTGAACTAACCCTCTGTTTTGTAGCGCTATTAAGGTACGATTTCTCAATCCCTCTCTAGTTTATTAAATTCCTTGATTTTTATTTGACTTTCGACCCTATGCACGACACCTTAGAGTTAAGATTTGCCTTATGTGTATATATGGATTAGAGACTCTTTTCCTAGGTTTTATTTAGTCGCATGCATTGCACGTTTATTATCGCCGCTGGACCCCGGGTAAGTTCACTTGTTCCCTATTGCATATCATATCGCTTGTTACCTGAATTATGTGGCTTTTTGAATGATATTTTGTCAATTGCAATTTTACACCCTTTGGACATGCTTTTGTGATGAATATGTATATATGTATTAGTTGAGGGCATGCTTAGATTAATAAATTTGATTAAAAGGATGTTGAGTAGAGGCCTATCGTAAGATAGGATGAGAGAGGGTGTTTTAGTCCGATGGACTCCTTCCTTTCTCATTCCATAATCCCCGGACCTAGTTAATCTCTGGTTTTTAAAAGATCAGTTTGCTTTTAAAATGGTTTCTTAATTTTCCTTTTAAAAATTAAGTGGCGACTCATTTTGTTTTAGAAATTGATTTTGAAAATGCTGTGGGTAAGTCAACCTGCGATATCCACACTTATATTATGAATTGATTAGTTGTTTAAGTGTTGTTCCAAGATCCCCCACATGCAATACTGTTGTATTAATGAGATATTGAGACGTCGTAGCATAGTGACGCTAAGGATAACGGGTAAATGTTCATAGTGTTAGTTGATGTTGTAGTCATGAATCGTTTTGGTTATCATTCCTTTTATTCAGAATAGTCAGGCCACATTGGAATTGTCATGTATCAGTGTTAGTGCGAAACTAGGTAGGTTTTCTAAGGTTTGGAAATGTTGCGTGGCCAGGCATTGGTCATGATATGTTCTTAATAGTCGGTGAGTTGTGCATATGTTCTAAAAAGGTGGTGAGCTGAACCAATTAGCCCAAAGATAGGTGATCCATGATATGTTCTTAAAGTGAGTTGTGCCTTTGTTCTTAAAAGGCAATGAACTGGGATAGTTGGTAGTAGATACATAAGTCGTGGCAATAGAATGATATATCTTGTTCAAACGTTGTATCCCTGAAATGCGATGAGCTATTCATATGTTCTTAAAAATTGGGGACGGACTGACGTGGTGTCCATAACATGCAGTGAGCTGTGAATATATTCTTAAAAGCGGTGGATGGGATGATGGCATATCTATAGAGTTGAACAATCAAGTCTGTACATCAATCAAGAGTATGTTGTTAATCTTTGTATTATAAGACGAGTAGAAGTTTTGAGTCTGGGATTAAGAGAAGAATGTTAAACAAGATACTATTAGTAGAACCTAACCTTATATCATTTCAATAAACTTGTAATGACTTCATAATTACGATACCATGATAGTGTTTTACTCACTCAGAGTTGATGGCGTTTTATGTCACTGGACATTCCTACGTTCTAGCCTATCCTGTTTATGACTATGCAGGGGAAGGACCTATGGGTGAGGACTACTACGCTGAAGATGACACTGTTGTGGAGGGCTACCCCGAGGGAGATCCTGCGGAGGAAGACTATTACACCGATGACTACATCTACACCAACTAAAGACTAAGGCTAGATCATGGTTTAATTTGCTTTATGCTTTAAGACTATTTATGTTTTTATTGTCAGGCATGTGTTGCCTTAAGACTCTAGTATCTTTTGTTTACATTCCAGACTCTGAGTGTAATAGTTAGTAACTCTAAGTTATATCATGTTGAACCTAGATCTTTGTTATTGTTGCTGCTTCTTCACTTTCCTATTGTTTAGAACTGTGTGGTATGGACAATAATGTGACTTCACCAGTCACGACCTATGGACCAAAAAGGAATTTATTTTCTCTATTTTGTTGTTTTGAGGCCTAACAGAAGAAGAACAAGAAGAGGAAAAGAAAAAAAAAATCAACTGGTTTTAGATCTAAAAGCCCTAATTGACTGGGAAGAAGAAGAAGAAAAAGACGAGGAGGAAGAGAAGAGAAAAAATCAACTGTTTTTTTTATTATCTAAAAGCCCTAATCGACTGGAGAGAAGAACAAGAACAATAAGACGAAGACAATGACGAAGACGAAGATGAAGAAGAAGAAGGCATGTATCTTGGTAGAGCGGCAACGGCGATTCTCGGCGGCGATCAGCTCCTCGACAGTTCTTAGCTCCTCAACGGCGATTCTCATTTTCTCTTTCTTTTTCTCTTTGTGAAAAAACTAAAAATGAGGGAGAGTAGAGCCTGATAGTTTTCTACTTTTCTAAAATTAATTATTTTATTAATTTTTTATATTTTCATATCAAAATTTTTAACTGATATAACTGTTATAAATATTTATGCAACTGTTAAAACACTTAATTATATAAAATAATTCAAATTACTAACAATTTTTTATTATTTCTAACAGTTATATCAGTTAGAAAATCATAAAAGTCATCCCTTAAAAATCTAGTCATATGATGTAGTGATAGTGAAGATATGTCAAATAGATGTAAAGACCGTATTCCTCAATGGTTGAGGACGACATTTGTATAAAGTAGATAGAACGTTTTACATCACTTGGTGGTGGCCACAAAGTGTGCAAGCTGCATAGATCCATTTATGGACTCAAGCAAGCATCTCAAAGTGGAAACATCCAATTTGATGAAACAATCAACAGTTTGATTTTAGAAAAATATGAATGAGCCTTTTGTTTACTAAGAGGTTGTGGGAAAGTAGTCACATTCTTATTTTCTATCAATGACATTCTACTCATTACGAATTTAATACCCTGTATTTTATAAATGTATAATAATGAATAAGACCATGTATTCCTTCCTTGTTGTATGTATGAGTTTTACTTTACCTTTGATGTATTCTGTGTCCCAATCGATTGGATTGTTTCCCCAATCGATTGCCTTACCTTTAACCCTAGTTGATTGGCCCTTTTCTCAATCGATTGGTACCCTTGTACCTACTACCTAGACCCAATCCATTGTACTGCATCACAATCCATTAGAGCAATTAATACCAAACCCCACCCCTTAGTCCCAATCGATTGGTACATTAACTACCTACCTCAATCGATTGCCATCGATCCCAATCGATTGTAGGTAGTTGTTTTGATCCTTTTGCTCTGGCTGGGGATTGGCCACGTATTTTTTTTTTTTTATATATATGTGATGTTTTCAAACATACTTCTGGTTCTAAAATTTTAGAGGAGAAAGAGAGAATGTTGGTTTGAGTTTGTATATATATACACTCATGTACAAATATGTATATACATATATACCTACACCCATACACACACTCACTAGATTGAGAAGAGAAGCAAAAGAAGAACCAGAAGGAGAGAACAAAGAAGAAGAAATAGAAAAGAAGAAAGAAGACAGAAGAGACAGGAGAATAGAGAGAGAGAGAGAGAGAGAGAGAGAGAGAGAGCGGACCCCCATTGAAGCCTAGCTTCCAATCAGACACCCTTAACATCTAAGGTGAGTTCTAAACTCACATGGTAGCTTAATATTGAAGGTAGAATATGTTGAAAAGAAGGAAAGACATCCAATACGTCTGTCCCTAATATTTACGTTTATGAACTATTGTCTCAGGGAAGAAGACGTAGTTCTAATCGATTAGGACTTTTCCCAATCGATTGCCACTGTTGATACCCTAATCGATTGCCAAAGTTTGCAATCGATTGGCATTAATTGTGACCCAATCGATTGGACTGTTTTCCAATCGTTTGTTATTGCTTTTATCCCAACCGATTGGACCTCTGCCACAATCGATTGGATGTTACAGAATGCTGAATAATATTCCTGCTAGATAATATTATAATTGCTTAGTTGCTTACATGTTGTTCTATAATCCCTCGTATGCAATACTATTACAATAACAGATAATGCGACGACGAATTGTGGTAATGTTAAGGATAATGGATAATGTTAGATAACTTAGTAGTCGTGAACCGTTTGGTTTAACGTTCATTTCATTCAATGTGTTAGTACCGAGCTTAAGTAGGTTTATTAAGATCCGGGAATCTTATTTGGGTGGGCTTTAGTTATTAATATGTCCTTAAAAGCAGCTACTGCTTTTGGAGGCCAGAGAGATGCCCCCACCTCTCCTGACAGAACCACCACCATAGACACCTCCACCCCTACCAGAGGATGAAGACACCATGGCTGATGTACCCCCAATTGTTGATACCGACATTTGGGCCAACGTTTTGCTTTATTTCAAAATCTAAAGAAAAAGTCGCCACTTAATTTTAAGGAAAGAAACTAACAAACCATTTTTAAAAACTACTGTTCTTTTGGAAGCTACAGATTAACTAGGTCCGAGGATTATGGAATGAGAGGGGAAGGAGCCCGATGGACTAAACCACCCCCTCTCATCCTATCTCGCGATAGGCCTCTACTCAACATCCTTATAATCAAATTAAAATCTAAATATGCCCTCAAATAATACATAAATATAGATATATATTTCAAAAGCATGTTGAAAGGGGTGCAAGATTGCTAACGATAAAAATCATACAAAACCAAGTAAGTTCATCTAGCAAGCGAATGATATACAATAAAGAACAAGAGAACTTACCCGGGATCCAGCAACGAAATGGGAAACGTGTAATGCGTGCAAAAAATAGAAAGCCTAAGAACATATATACACATAAGGGAAATGCCTAGTCTAAGGTGTCGCACATGGAGTCGAAAATCAATAAAAATCAATACGAAATGGGCAATCCAATGCTCTGTCGAAGCTAGACGAAGTGGTTTTAGCATTGAGCTTATCCATCGTTACTCCCCAATGTCTCCATTCTTTAACCATTCTACAACACATGATGGTAAGATTGCATTAAACGATGCACTTCGTTCTATTGCTCGATCCAACCACTTTCTTTCATCTTCTTTCAATGAAAGCAAAATCGAGTCTCAAATAACAACGAACGTAGGTGATTATCTCATGAAGCTATTGATGTTGTCAATATCAAGATGTAAAAAGTGTTCTTTACTTTTCCAAAGATTTGCAGTGTGGAAGTAAAGGTCGAACCCACAGAGATTGATTACTACAGCTCTTAATTTTAAAACCTAAGTCTAATTAATTAGGAAAAACGGATTTTGATTTGGATTTAATTAAACTAATCACAATAAAAGTAAATCTAAACTATGAAAGCAATTAAAGTTGTTTAAATGATGTTTAAGGGAACCTAGGATTACAAATCCACCACTAGCTTCATAATAAGGATATTTATGAATTACTTTAGCCTATTACGTTGGATGAATATGGGAAATTGTAGCTACAAGCCCAATTCCTCCGACAAGAAGATAATCATGGTTCAAGCACCAACATAATCCATCTTCGGTTAGCACGGATTATCCCACACTAAACTAGGGTTGTGATCTAATCCGTCTAATCTAGGCATGGACTATTTGGATACTTGATAGCACGAATCAATAAAGCACCATCACATGTAAACAATCTAAACAAGCACAGCAAGAATAGATCGTTGAGCACATCACAGTCAAAATAGATCTAAGACAAGAATAAATTCTGAAAGCAATGATTTAATCAATAGAAGTACGATTTATTTATAAAAAATCCTCGGAACATGTGACTGTCATCCATACATAATAAAACTAAAATAAAAACATAAATAAAACCCTATTACTCGTCTAGGGCTTCATTGAAACCCTAGATCTATGATCTAGCCATCCATGGAAGTGATGGATGGAAAGTAGTTGATGGAGGAGGCCATGGAAACCCTTGGTCTTCTTCTTCTTCTCCATGCTTCCCTCCCTTCAATGGCTGGAAGTATGGTTGTAGAATGTGTATGTATGGATGTGTAATAATTGCCAACCCTTTAATTGAACTAAAATAGGGTATATAAAGATTTACAACAAGTTTTGGAAGCCTTCCTAACCCGAAACGAACTGAAACTGATGTAATTTACAGTCTAGACGTCGTTCAGCAGTTTCGTTTGCACAGGAGTCTTCAGTACACTGATATACCCAACTTTGGTTTTTACACATATCGCGCGAGCGCGACATTTTGTCCTTCGCGCGCGCGGATCGCGCGGATCGCGCGAGCGATTCTGGGGATCTCGCACGAGCGGATCGCGCGAGCGATTTCTGGTTCTTCGCGGGCGCGGGTCGCGCGCGCGACTTGGCTTTTTCAGCTTCTTTAGCTCTGCTTTTTCACCCTGTTTAGCCTGGTTTAGTTGATTTCTTCCAAAACCTGTCAGAAACTAGAAAACAAAGTAAAAATATACAAAAACAAGATAAAATGGTCTAACAAATGCACATTAAGGCGTAAAAAGAGGATTTGTTCTCTCCCGATCACACCCCCAAACCTACATTTTGCTAGTCCTCGAGCAAAACTAAAATAAAAACTAACTACTAATAACATACTATTCCATTTTCGCATGGATTACGATTGCATTTAGCGTATGCAACAAGCCTTTTAAACCTCTAGGTGCCCCTAGTCGGACGAGTGAAGTCTCGTGAGGGTTCTCATCAACAAGTCACCCACAACCATATTTATTAACTTAAAAATTTAAAAAGTTTTATTAAAACTAAAGAACATAATATTCAATACTCCTTATTATAACACAATGATTTGAAATAGAATAACAAACAAGAAGAAACGGAATCAAACGTCTACCTACATCATGAGAAACAATCAAGTGCATGCAATGTACGAATCAATAGAGTTCCTCATAAGATTGCACGTGTGTGATGTGGTAGTCAAATGAACACGCGTATGTCATGAACACGGAATATAACTCGGATAACCATTTAACTATGTCTCGACTACGAATCTCACAATGAATTACACTCTCAAATGAAACACTCAGAAACAGGTGTAATTTCTCTAGTATACGTGAGCAAAGGAATTATGTTTTCAAAACGAGAAATGCTCACATATGACTCGAAAAGGACGCATGACACGAAAGAATAGTAGTCTCATGGATAGGATGCCAACAATCAAGAAAAATTAAGCATTACCATGTTTTAATCTCCCTCCCATCGTTTTCATATCCAAACCATGTTTCCTAGGATCAAATAGGATTTTTTAAAGGTTGTAATGTGGCTCAGGTAATGAAAAAGGATAGAATGATTCATTAGGTAGTTTTAGAATGGCATTGTAAGGCATGTTCGATTTCTTTCATTCTTCTTCTACAAACTTTTATCTTTTCTTTCTCTTCATTCCTTTTCATTCATTTTTCTTCTTTTCTTTCATTTTTTTTTTCAACCTTCCTCTTCTTTATTTTTTTTTCCTTTTTCCTTTCTTGCTTCTCAAATGATTATTCATCGAATACCAAGCAACTACCCCAATAGCATCTTATTTTCTTCTTCTTTTTCAACACATCACCTTAACACTACTAAAAGGTGACAAATCTCTCAGTGATGAACTCCAATTTTGTCAAGTCGGAGCAAAAACAAGAATAATGGTAATCAAAGAAAGAAATGGCATTTTAACGGCTCAAAGGGCGAACTAAGGAAATTTATCATTTATCGGTCGGTAATAAACAAAGAAGGCCTAAAATCATTTCCTAGGGTAATACGGTTCTTCAATATTTACGACGGAAGATTATTTAGCATGGTAACAAATATTTTATCTTGACTATCAACCAAAACAAGAATAATGAGACTAAACAACAAGTAGATGCGCTATTTCAATGAAATTCGACAAACACAATGTATTTATAACCCTCTAAATAGAAAAAGATAGGCTCAAAAGCTCACCGGGTCTAGTCTCCACCTTGTGTTATCTAGAAATCCGAATCATATTATAGTTCACAACCAACATGTATTCCAATGACTACGTGCAGTGCATAGGTTTGTGTGCAGATCTATGATATAAAACTACGATTCAAACAATACATAACTTAAAACGTTTCATCATAACTTCAGTAAATGTTTAATCACATCTTCTTTTGTTTACCATTCTATAACAATTCAAAGTTACATAACAAGAAGTATCAAATTAATATTGCAAAAACGTCGGTAATCATCGTTTATTTAAACACACTTATTTCAAAATTAGTGCACGCATGTGTGTGCATACCCCCAAACCTAAACCTTTCATTGTCCCCAATGAAACAATAAAATGAAAGAACGGAGAGTACATAAGAAAGGAACGATAGTACCTCGATATCGGCAATGACAAACAGGTGAACACAATGGAATATGGCTATAAAGTTCAATGTTTCCTATTACTTCGTAATAAAAGAAAACAAACTAACAAAATAATATTAAAAGTACACGAAACCAAAATATAAAATATAAATTTAAGAACTAATCTAAACTAAACTAAACTAGCAAAAGGAAAAGAAATAAAACGAAAAAGTAGAAAAGTAACAAGGAAAAACAACGAATACGAACTAAAATGAACCAAATAAACAAAAACAGAAAAAAAAAACACAAATAAAATAGGTAGGGGGAAAGAAATAGAAGACAAAAGGGAAAAATAGGAAAATGAGGAAATCGCGCGAGCGGCCGTCGCGCGCGCGAATTCCCAATTTTTTTTTTTTTTTTTTTTTTTTATTTCAAAAATCTCGTGCGAGCGAGGTACCTCGCGCCCGCGATATCAGGCGCGAGGAGAACCTGAGGGCTCAAATAAAGAAAACGAAAGAAAAACACTAAGGCACATTCTCGCGCCAGCGGGCCGCGCGAGCGATGTCCCGCGCGAGCGATGTCCCGCGCGAGCGGGTTGCGCGCGCGAGAATGGTTTTTTCCAGTTTTTGACTAAAATTATGTGTATAATATTAAAATAAATTAATTACAACCCCCATACCTGTCCAGAATGTCCAAAACAGACCCAAACAGACTCAAAAACGACCAAAAATAAGAAAAACGAATGAAATAAAGCTTTGGTTGCCTCCCAAGAAGCGCTAATTTTTACGTCTTCAGCTAGACTGTTCTAGCTCAAGATTTTATGGAGGCCGTAAATCGGACTGTGTACCCCTAAGGATGTCAGGTAGAGCTCGGTGGTAAGCAGAAAGCACGTCGCTTTGAATTAAATTGATTGACGGTTTGTCATTATGTTCAAATCGATTTCTTACCTTCCGAGTAGATTCAGCATTAGGGACCGAAGTATTAGGATTCATCCACTCCTCATCCTCTATATTATTTCCCGCACTTATATTTATTACGTTAGTAAGTTCAATGTTCCGTTTAACCTCACTACCCTTCACACCTAGATAATCATCGTCTTTGGGAGGTTGATCAACAGCATTAAAAACATTTAATTTTAATTTTATATTCCCGAACGACACTTTCATCACCCCTGTTCTACAATTGACACGTGCGTTGGCCGTGGCTAAGAATGGACGACCAAGAATAACAGGAGTGTATTTTCTAGCATCTAGCACCGGTTCGGTGTCAAGGACCATAAAATCTACAGGATAGAAACATTGATCAACTTTTACTAGGACATCTTGGACGATTCCTCTAGGTACTTTAACAGAACGATCCGCTAATTGAATAGTAGCGGCCGTGGGCTTAAGTTCACCTAAACCTAGTTGTTTATAGACATGATAAGGTAAGAGGTTAACACTAGCACCTAAGTCAAGGAGAGCCCTATGAATAATAGTGTCACCTATGACACATGAAATCGTAGGCGTACCAGGATCCTTATACTTCGGAGGAGCGTGTTGGAATATAGAGCTTACTTTTTCCGTGAGGAAGACCTTTTTCGGAGTATGACTACGTATTTTGCGCTTTTGTGTACAAAGGTCTTTTAAACATTTAGCATAAGCGGGAATTTGTTTAATAGCATCGAGGAAAGGAATATTTATTTTAACTTGTTTAAACACCTCGAGTATATCTTCCATTATTGACCCTTTCTTGGGCAAATGTGACGGTCCCTCAACGTTTGGTGGATATGGCATTCTCGGAATATAATTCGTTGGGTCCGATTCTTTTTCTTTCTTATTTTGGCTCGCGTCCTCACCCTTCTTTGTATTAGAGTTGATATTCATATCTTTCACATTCTTATTCGGCATTTCTATTACCTCTTCTTCTCGTGTAGTCAACCTAGTTGATATGGCGTTTACTTGCTCATTCGACCCCTTAACCTCATATTGTCCCTTAGGGTTTTGAATTGTTTGACTAGGCAACGTCCCCTCGTTTCTACGACTCACTACAGTAGCTAGTTGTCCCATTTGGGATTCAAGTTTCGCAATGGATTGTGTATGTGAGTGCACTATTTGTGCTTGTGCCTGTACTTGCGTTTCAATAGTCTTAAGGGACGCCAACACCTTTTCCTCAAAAGCATTACCCCTTGGAGGATTCGAATTAGGGGGCGGCTGTTGGTATTGATTAGGTTGAAACTGAGGTCGATACGCATTAGGAAAATTAGTCGCCTCATTAATATTATTAGTATTATTTTTCCACGAGAAGTTAGGATGGTTTCTCCATGGCGCATCCGGATTATTAGTAGTTGCATTATAATTATTTCGTGGGTATTGTTGAATAGAATTAATGTGTTGCTCCACGAATTCCAGAAATTGACTTGCCGATGGACATGCAAGTATCGAATGTGAAGGATCAGAACATAACGCACAAATTTCATGAGCGGGTGAGACTGTCGTTTGGTTCATTGTTAAAAGTCGGTCAAGTTTGTTAGATAGTTCTTTTATTTCAATTGATTGACTTGACTCGAACTTTACCTCCCTCTTAGGTTATGGGTATCCCTCAGAACGTACCGACACAGCCTGATGCATCGAATTCTCGCTTAATGTTTCAAAAATCTTCCAAGCCTCGTCGGCGCTTTTGTGCAGGAAGGTACCCGCACAAACAGCATCGACGGTGTTACGGACCGAAGGAATAAGTCCCTCGTAAAAGACCTGAACAAGTTACCACTTAGGAACCTGATGATGTGGACACGAGCGTAATAATTCTTTAAATTTTTCCCACGTGTCGTAAAGTGATTCCCCATCTTGCATCACAAAGTTTGTTATAGATTTTCTTATCTGATTCGTACGCATAATAGGAAAAAACTTTTGTAAAAATGCGGTGTGTAAGTCTTCCCATGTTCTAATTGTGTTTGGCTCCAAAGATTGGAGCCAATATTTAGCTTTGTCTTTTAATGAGAATGGAAAGAGCCGCATTTTTAATTCATCATCAGTAAGATTCTGGATTTTCAAAGTAGAGCATATATCCTGAAAATCTCCTAAGTGTTTATATGGATCTTCATTTAAACGGCCATGGAAAGATGGAAGTAGCGAGATGGTAGACGACTTTATCTCAAAGTGAGATGCTGTCGCCTCCGGTAATTCAATACATGTTTGTGGCGTGTAAGTCGTAGGAATAAAATAATCTTTAAGCGGCGGAGGTGGCGGTATATTAAGATTATTCATATTAGCTCCGTTGTTATTCTGGTTATTTTCGTTATTATTTCCAATGTCTGCCATTTTAATCGGTTCTATGTTATGAAAGCGTGGTTTCTTTAGTCTTTGAAGGGTACTACATGAGTAATATTGCTATACTTCCCAAATCTTAATCTCAATTTCACATCCCAAATGATGTGGTAGTGATGTGGCAGTGGGACCACTTCAACATCATCCAATCAAAATTCAGTGGACCCACTGCCACATCTTTGAGATGAAAATTTGAAATTAAGATTTAGGAAGCACGATATTACTCATTATACATAGTAGTACTTTTGAATGCTAAGAAAGTGAACTTATGTCAAGAAATTGTAACTATGTCCTAAAGTGTGGAACTTTAAAAACATTTAAAACGAAGTTATTTTTAAAGTTGTCACACTTTAGACTTAGGCACACATTTTGACACATAGTTTATAACTTTTTGGCACCAACTTGGGAGGTATGATACAACCTTAAAACCACTAGGATGTATAATTAGAAAATCCATCCACGTGGTTTAGCCTTTTGCAAAACTGTTGAATGTGCTCAATACCTTATTCATGAATGACTTGTTTGGGAGTCATTGTTTTACACACAAGGTCTTACCTTAAAAAATAAATATTTTTAAATTGTGGATCATATTGGTGTTTTCATCTTATTAGACTAAAATTTTGTATATTTACATCTGATTGTAAATAAATTAATATGACTAGTATAAGAGTATTAATGCTATGCTTTCCTAATTTAAATCCCAAATTTAGTTTTCAAATGCTTGATCAATTGTACTACATGTTAATGCATCAATCATTGTTACATCATGTGATATAACTATTAGGCCATTTGAGACCCAAATTTGAAAAACATAGCATTATTCTATATGAAGTATTTGACGATTTGATCATAAAATCCTAGATACATAGTATACAAAAATGCATGCCGGAGGATTAAAATCTGTCACAATACACAAGCCTCTAATTTCCAAACTTGAATCAAAAACCCATATACAAAAAGTTGAAAAAGAATACAAAAAGGAAAATAGTTTACTTTGGCCCAGTGGTGGCAATTCCCTTCCTGGGATGATGATGTCGTCGTTTTCCGTTTTCTTTTGATTTCTATATCAATCCTATATTTATAGGATAATTGGTATATATAAATGTAGATTCAATTGTAGGGTATATATATATATATATATATATCAGTCAGGCTCTAAAGAGGGCGTCCTCTCTTTAATAAACAGAGGACCTCTGTTTTGGCCGTCAAATCATGTTTTCACTAATGACAGTTTTGTCATTTCACAGTTTTTAAACACAATCCGACGGCCAAAACAGAAGCCCTCTCTTTAATATAGAGAGGTGGCCCTTTTTAGAGAATCTTTGATATATATCAGTCAGGCTCTAAAGAGGGCGTCCTCTCTTTAATAAAGAGAGGACCTCTGTTTTGGCCGTCAGATCATGTTTTCAAATCCTCTCACAAAAAAGTGACGTGGTTAAAAAAAATATTATAATGGAAATATTTTTCCCAAGAGTACTAGAATGGGAATTAGTTTTAAACATAGTTCTGTTTTAGCAAAAAAAATTCAAAAATTTCCAAGTTTACCCTCACCACTTAGGAGAAAGTTCCTTCATAAGGGCAATTTTTGAAAGAAATGCTCTTTTTTAAGTAATAATAATAGGGAATTGATTCTGGCACTCCAAAAGTTACTATTGACATTTCATTGTACCACATTCAATGCATATAGTACCATACAATTAATGCACTACATGAAATGCCAATGATAACTTTTAGAGTGCCAAAATCAATTCCCTAATAACATTCTCTTAAAGTTGAGTTTCCAATTAATTAAGATAGATTCTAAATATTCACAAATGATGGCTTACAGCTTCATCGAGGCAAAATAGGCACTATCCATTGACAACTTGTATTGTTACATACAATATGTCTTGCAATGAAGTCGAAAGCCTATATATCAAAATAATAATATTATGGGCACAAATATTTTACACAAACACTTACAAACACACTGTATTTCTCTTATGGGTGGCATTGTGGGGTTTGGATAATTTCAATGGACGCCACAGTGCCACCCAAGAGAGAGATAGAATGTGTTTGTGTCAAGTGTTTGTACCCCCAAATATTACCCATATAAAAAAATGTTTTCAAAATTAATGTCGTGCCTTGTGATGTTAATTTTGGGGTTAGCTCCAGTTGAAGGGATATGTTGTTGTTTAACCCACATGTGTGGGGCTACCTTTTAACATTTAACCCTCCCGGTAGGACTAGTTTTGGGGTTAAATACCTATGTGAGGCTAATTTTGACACTTAAACTTTTTAATATGAGGCTAATTTTAACACTTAATGTGAGGTTATTTTGAGAGAAATCTTAGAAGATTTCACTTTAGTCTAAAACAATGGATAGTCAATTGTCTACATTTGAACCACAGATGGTAAAATGTAATTAATCCTCTCTTGTTTTTAGGAGTTGTCACTGTACACCTGTATTTTCCGTATAATATTTTGGAATTTCCTGTGTTTTCCCTTGTAATTTCCCATTTGACAATATATATATATATATATATATTTGTATATATGAATTTAGGAATTCAGACCCCTACTCTTATTATTGTTATCTTTGGATTCATGTTTTAATCTAGCTTAACCTTTGGAGAAAAGGTCATCTAGCTCGCGCTTGGGCAGACTTCAGCATAATGCAAGCGCTCACGTGGTGAACTTACCACTTGGCTGTGCAGCAGCCCAGCCTTAGACAGCTGTCCCTCCGGACCCTCTCTCTCGAGAGAGAGAGAGCTAGAGAACTAGAGAGAGTTCATCTCTTATGTAACCACACTCTCATGCATACATATATTCTTACACACACACTTTGTGACTGAAACAAGCAGGAAGAACAGATCAAAGAAGAAGAAGAAGAGGAGAAAAGCTTAATTACCACCATTGGAGCTCCATTCAAGCTTCCCAAGTCCACACAGACACATTTCCCTCATCTACCACCGTCCAAGCATTTGTGAGTGTCTAATCTAACTTGGACGTTGACCTTAATTACAATTTTTATGTATAAAGTGTAACATGCATGGACCTCAAACCAAACCCCCACCGCCTTGCATGCATGCTCACTACACATATGGCCTCATTATTAGCAGATATTTCATGAAAAAAAAATATTTCTAACGGATATAACGATGTTTGCTGTAATTTGCGCGGGCGTGCCAGAACCAACAGTGGTTCGGTGTGTGTGTGTGTGTGTGTGTGTGTGTGTGTGTGTGTGTGTGTGCGTGCAAACTAATTTCCTATCTGCTTGTGTGAGTGATACACAAGGCTTGATGAATCTGACTTCTAAATAGAATAATTGTGTATAGTGAGTAGGAAAGTACCCTCACCGTAAGTTCTTTAGCAGTACTGAAGCGCACAAGCTAAATAATGTCGAGTTTAACAGGTTAACAATCACAAACGGTTTAATAAAACATAGATTTTATTAAGTGTTTGGAAAAGCTAAACAGCTCTCAAGAACAAACCAGAACAGGCTGATTATCCAAAAGAACAAAAAGAAATTAACAAAAAGGACAGACCTATTTGCTATGGAGGCTGAAAAACATAAAAACCTAAGAGAGTGCTTTGAATGCTTCAAATGCAGTGTGTATGCTATTTCGAGAATGACGCGGGGTCCTTTACTTGGTTTGCCCGCCTGAATATATATAGAGGCCTTAGACGATTTCTACTTGGACAAGAATTCCTTAGCTTGTGCCCCAAGCTGCTTCACTGATTGGCTGATTGACTGATTGGCTGAGAATTCCTTCCTTATCCGGATTCTGATTGAATCAATCCCTTTAATTTAGGGATTAAACGCCTAAATCCAGCTGGACATGATCAAATTCCTTTCCTGACCGGACTCTTGTTTCCAAAACTCTGAGATGACATCATCCTGACAGCTGTGGATATTACCGCCTTCTCCTTTCAGTCCATCGGCCTCGTCACTTATCCTCCTGAATGAATCGAGCTCTATCTGTTTCCATGCTTCTCTTCATGCCCGATTATCTTTCTTCCAACGCCCATGACCAATCGGACTATCAGTGCATTGGGTTATATTTTTCCATCGGGCTCTCCTTATCACACCCAACAGCCTTGTTCCTTCCATCGGTCTCATGTCTATACTTGAGTCCGATGAGTCATTGATTCCTTAGCCCGGCCTCTCCTCTATTCGGCTCCACGCAACTCAGGCTCAAAAATCCTTGACGATTTTTGGGTGCAAATAATTGCCCCCCAAAAGGTCATATCAAACATCCCGCCTTGATTGATGTGACGTTTTTGAATTTGAAAATTGCCACGCGTCAAGCATGCAGCGAATGTCAAATTATGGAGAATCCCACCAGTCACTCCACATTTAATGCACCATGATTACAGCATCGTGGTATTTAAATAGCAAGACTTTCAAAATCCCTTACCCCAGCCATTTGCGTTCTTACTCTCTCTCTCTCTCTCTAAACAGTCCAAAACAGAGCCTCTCTCTCTAAACCTCCATTTTTTTCGGCGAACCATTTTCCTCTGCAGACATGGCTCCTAAGACTGCTCCGGCTACTTCTAAAGGCAAGAAAACCTTCGTTGAGGCTCCACCACCGCAAAACCGATGCAGGGAGGTTAGGACTCTAGCCAAAGCCCATGCCGCCGAGATCTCTACTGATTATCTGACCCCCTATAGCTCCTCTGATGGTTCTCCAGTAGCACCAAGCCTAGGAGCGGCGTTTCTTGGCCATCCTCCGGCGGCTTTTCTTCCTTTTTTCCCACCGGTTGAAAATGAAGCGTTCCTGCAGGCCCCTGTCCACTGGAACAAAGTTCAGGCTGCTAACCAGCCTATTCGAGGCTGGCCGACCCCCGCTGCAGATTGGGACAAGTGGGTGATCAGGGTATCGGCCTCTATGGCCAGTGTCTGGAGACAAATGGGCATTTATGATGCCATAATGCTCAGTCGGTCTAGAATAGAGATCGACCGACCTCTTCTTCTCTCTGCTTTATTATTTTGGTCCTCGTCGTGCAACGACTTTCTTTTCCGTTGCGGACCAATGGCTCTTACTGTAAAGGACATTAGCTATCTGCTCCGCCTTCGCCCCCATGGACAAGAGATTATTCCCGGGCTCGACGTTGGAACGGCCAGCTTTGCCTATCCTCAACAAGAAATTGTCAGGGATGGGGCCGTTTCACACAGGCCGATCACAGCCTACGGAGGCTTTCTGGCTGCCTGTATTGGGGAGATGAGACGGAAGTGTCCGATGCAGAACATACTGCCTTCCTCATCTACTGGCTCAATAAGTACCTCTTCTGCTCGGCCAGCCAAGCCATTACTAAAGAATACACAACCTTGGCTTTGGCCCTTGCATCAGGGAAGCCCTTGGCCATGGCTACGCTTGTTTGGGTGCACCTTGTCCGAGGCATAATCAATTTCGTCCATTCGGGCTTTGGAGCTGGTGGGAGCCCGATATGGATTCTCCAACTTTGGCTGCACTCCTACTTTCCGGAATTTCAACCTGCCATCCGCCAGATAGCTGATATACCTATCTCTGCTGTCTAATTCATGGACGTAGCTCCTTCTACACACTCCTTTGAAGAGTGTTTTACTTTCTTCTATCAAGGTTGCTCCGCTCGGGATATAAACTTTTTCACCCCTTTCTTCTCACTTCAATTTTCTTCATTTCTTCAACTTTCCAATAACCCTTCCAATTGGGGCTCGGGCACCTAATCCACCTACAATGAAATCTTCTCTAGCTACTTAGTAGCTAGAGACATTATTTTTAGCCCCAGTATTCCCTCAGCCAATAATAAGTGTGGGGCAGAATACTACTTCGCTCCCCTTTATGCCCGCCAATTTGGGCTTACCTAACTTGTGCCCGTTCCTCCTGGCATCACTGTTAATGTTGACTGGGTAGAATGTGGCCTCATTGTCAACGACGGGCAGGTAAAGAAAATAAAAGAGCGGTCGGACAGGCTCAAAGCGGCATTCAACTTCACGCCCTTCTCTGCCCGGCTTGTGGTGTCAGAAGAATTCACCCAGTGGTGGGGTGACCGGGCAAGCACTATATTTCAAGGCACTGCTGCTGAGGCCCTTGTGCCTTTCACTGTATCATCGGCCACAGAGGCCGATCCTCCTGTCCTAACGGTGGCTCCAACCCGGCGCAAACAGGTAGCCTAGAGACCGACCCGCAAGCCAGCCCCGGGCAACCGTCATTCTCAAAAGAAACAAAAAACAACACCGGCCTCTACTCAGGTTAGATTTCCAACATCTTTTAGCGATTAAGCCCTATTTTTCCTGTTCAGTAGTAATCCTTTCCTTCTGTTTTTCAGCTTGTTGATGAAGACTCCGGAGAGGACCCATCACTCCCAACTCCAACTCGGACTCTTCCTCCAACCCTTCCTGCATCACCAGCGTCTGCTGCGGCCTATCTGGAGCGGGTCGCCGTGAGGGTAATGCCACTTCACATCGTGCCTCCGCTAACTCCTTTAAGTGGAGATGAAGACATTGCTCCTTCCATCCAAGCTCCTGAGCAAGTTATCCTCTCTTCCAGCACTGAGGGAATGGCCGATGCTGGAGTTACTACGGATGCAGCTGGGGAAGAGGAAGACCAGGCCGTCCCTCCTGAAGTTGGAGCTCTCTCCGGGCAAAGGGAACCTACTACAGCCACCGGATCTCCTATTCCTCCAATAGTGGAATCGGTTGTGGCCGAGGTCAACCCTCTTGAAGATTCTACAATCTTGCGGGTCAAGGCCGGTGCTGACGATTCAGGCTCAGTCCCAGAGACTGAAGTACAAGCGACGGCAACCTCAACCGGTCCAGGGGTAGAGACTGGCCCCGCTTCTTCTTCTTCTTCTGTGCTGGCTCAATCTTCCTCCCAACCAACTTCTCAACCCAGTGAGGTCGATGTTCGTGAAGCGATCTCAGCCTCCCTTGATCCTCATGCCCAGGTATTGAAGTCTGTACTCTACTTTATTTACCAAACTTTTTAGAAACCACTTCTGACTGCTTATTCTCTTGAACAGGCCGATCCCTCAGGTCCAGAGCCAGACATTCCCTTCAATGACTTCTTCTCTGTCCTAGACCTAGGAGCTTTTGACCTCGGCCCTCTGGAGCCCGAAGCCGTCTCACCATCACGCCTCCAATAAGCCAAGGATCTTCTCTTCTGGCTTGCTGACCAGGACCTCTCCAACCTTCCTACTGCTGCTGACGTCGATGCAGCCTTGAACACCATCATGGCCGATCCTTCTCTTTCAGACGGGCAGCTGGCCCTACTTCTCGAGATAAAAGAAAGACTCCCCAGCTGCCGTCTCGTGGATCGATCAGCCTTGAAGATTCAGGCTGATGCAGAACTTCACCTAGGCTCACGGCAGAAGGCATTGAAGTTCCTGGAAGGGGCCAAGGCCAACTTTGAAGCTGGGAAGGCTTCTCGGGCTCAGATATTAGCAAGGGACTCCTGGCTGCAGACTCGTATTACTGCTCTGAAGGCTCAGCTAGCTCAATATGAGGCCGAGGTCGTCACCAACAACGCCGCCCTCGGGAAAATTGATAAAGCATTATCCTCACTCAGTAGCGATGCCCAAAAGTGCAGTGATCAACTACAAGCCAGTGTCCCGATATCCCAAGCCTGGGCCCAAAAACTGGAGAAAGCAAAGAGGGATCGGTCTGGAGCCATCAAGACCTGGGAGGACCTGAAGGCCAAGCTTAGGAATTTTGGATCGGCCTAGAGGCCAACTCCTATTTTGTACTGTATAGAAATTTTTTCTTTTTCCATCATTTTTGTAAGTAAGCTGTGCTCAGCCTGTTAATACAAAATGATGTTTTATCTAATTCATTCAGGCTTAGGTTCATAATTGATCAATTGATCATATTCTAACCCAGGATTTGGTTTATAGTCCAGGTCAATGGTCTCCCATAACGTAGAATAATAGGACTTTAAATACTGACCATTGATTAATCGGACATGAACCGTTCCATCTAAATCACGTAGCCTGTAAGCACCACCTTTCTTTACTTAATGGACGATGAACGGGCCTTCCCAATTGACCGACCATTTTCTGTAACAGTTATCCTTATCTCCAATAGGTAGCACGGCCTTCCATACCAAATTATCTGTGCAAAAAGACTTCTCCTTCACCTTTTGTTATAAGCTCGAGCTGCTCGCTGCTTTTGCACTTTTAATGAATCTAAGGTCGCGAGCCTCATTTCATCAAGCCCTTCCAATTCAACTATCATTGCCTCTGTGTACTCAGCAGGTTCTAGCTGATTCTGTAAAGCCCTTCTGACCGATCGGACTGTTACTTCCATAGGTAACATAGCGTCATGCCCATAAGTCAGCATGAACGGTGTGACCCCAGTACTTGACCGCTTAGATGTCCGATAGGCCCATAACGTCTCGGACAAGAGCTTGTCCCATTCCCTAGGATTTTCAACAATCATCTTTTTAATGATCCCCTTGAGGATCTTGTTAGTGGACTCGGCCTGTCCGTTAGCCTGTGCATAATAGGGCGTAGAATTGAGAATTTTGATCCCCCTGCTTTCTGCAAAGGTCGATGTTTCCGTCCCTGTAAACACAGATCCTTGATCGGCCGTGATTGTTTCTGGAAGGCCAAACCTATGGATAATGTGTTCTTTAATGAATTTTATGACGGTGGCCTGTGTCACCATTCTACAAGGTATGGCCTCAGCCCACTTAGTAAAGTAGTCCGTAGCCACTATGATGAAACAATGCTAGCCTGATGATCGCGGTAGGACTTTGCCAATTAAATCCATCGCCCATCCTCTAAACAGCCAAGGTTTAATTATGGGTTGCAGCTCTTTAGCTGGCACATGCTGGATCGGACCATGCCTTTGGCAAGCTTGACATCCCTTGGCATAACTGATATAATCTTTCAACATGTCGGGCCAGTAATAATTGTACCTTCTCAATAACCACTTCATCTTTGTGCCGGCCTGATGTGCCCCACAAATCCCTTCATATACCTTGGCCATAACCTGTATAGCCTGCTTCTTCCCCAGACACCTCAAGATTACATCGTCACCGATTGGTTTCTTGAATAACTCTCCATCGAGCACCACGAATCGGACAGCAAATAGTCTGACTCTTCGGTCTACCCTGACATTTGGGTGATTCAGGTATTCAATAATGGGGATTCTCCAATCGTCATCCTCCATTAAGACCTAATTGGCAGTAGCATACCAACTTCTCTTTGCAACGGATGGTAATGATCGGACATGAACAATGATGAGTTGGTCCTCTGCACTCTTCTGGGAAGATGAGGCTGATCCTATTTTTGCCAACTTATCGGCCTCAGTATTTGTAGTTCTTGGGATATAACTAACACAAATATCATCAAATGCCTCCATGAGTTGAGTAGCCACTGCGTGGAACGGGCAGAGCTCCCAACTTCTTATCTGAAATTCTCCAGCTATCTGTCCGATCACCAGCCCTGAGTCTCTCTTTATGTGCACGGACGATGCCCCCATTTCAAGGAGTATCTCTAGTTCGATGATGAGCGCTTCGTACTCGGCCTGGTTATTAGTGCATTTGAAATTGAGCCGAAAAGACATTTTTGTCTTCTTGTACTTGGGTGATATAATCACCACTCCTGCCCCAGCACCCTCTGCATTTTTGGAACCATAAAAAATTAACGTCCATGGGACCAGGGACGTGCTCAGGACTTTGGGTGTAGGTAGCTCCCCCAAATCAGTAGGATCTGGGTGATCAGCCAGGAAATTGGCTATGGCCTGGCCTTTCACCGATTGCAGCGATCGGTATTAGATGGCAAATCCATCAAGGCCATGGTCCATTTTCCAATTCAGCCTCTCATGATGGGTCTTGACAACATGTATTTTATCACATCAGTTTGACATACTATGTAAGTAGACACGGGCATCATATATGTTCTTAACTTTTGTGAGGAAAAATACAATGCCAAGCATAACTTCTCAATCGGCGCATAGCGCTGCTCGATTGGAGTTAAAATTCTACTTAAATAATAAACGGCCTGCTCATTGCCTTGCTCATTATTTTGAGCTAACATACTTCCTATAGAGCAATCAGAGGTCGATATATACAATTTCAGGTCATTAACACTGGGGGGTTGACAAATATTGTTTAATTCCCTCAAAGGCTTGTTGATGGCTATCTTCCCATTTGAAGTCTTCATCGATCTTGATCTTCAACAATAGGGTCCATACTTGGGTCTTTCTCACACAATTGGATATGAATCTTCTTAGGAAATTGATCTATCCGAGCAACCTCTGAAGCTCCTTCTTATTAGTTGGTGGCTTTGCTGCCTGGATAGCCCGAGCCTTATTTTTGTCGATCTCTATCCCCCTTTGTTGTACTAGGAAACCCAGTAAATTCCCTACTATTACACCGAATGCACATCTGAGAGGGTTCATCTTTAGTCTGTGAGCCCGCATTCTTTCAAATGCTTTCTCCAATCCCTCAAATGATCGGCGTTACCTCCTGACTTCACCACCACATCATCTATGTAAACCTCCATGAGTTGCCCGATCATATCATGGAAGATCGAATTCATTGCCCATTAATAGGTGGCTTCAGTATTCTTCAGCCCGAAAGGTGTGACAACCCACTCAAAGGTTCCAATTGCCCCCGGACACCGAAAAGCAGTTTTCGAGACATCCTCTTCGGCGATGTATATCTGGCTATACCCCGAGTGCCCATCCATGAATGACAAAATTTTATGTTTAGCGGCCGAATAGATTAACTGATCGGCCATGGGCATGGGATACTCATCTTTTGGGGTAGCTAGGTTTAAGTTTCTGAAGTCAATGCAGACCCTCAGCTTCCCATTCTTCTTTACCACTGGGAACACATTCGAGACCCACTCAACATATCGAGCTGTCCGAAAGAAGCCTGCGTCCAGTAGTCTCTCAATCTCTTCTTTCACCTTCAGTGTTACCTCTGGTGAAATGCCCCGAGGTAGCTGCTTGAATGGCATGAACCCCGATTTAATTGGCAATCGGTGTTCCACCAGTTCCCTAGATAAACCTGGCATTTCGTCATATTCTCAGGCAAAATAATCTTTGTACTTGTGCAGGAGTGCAATCAACTCGGCCTGACACTGCGGATCCAGCATCTGACTTACATAAGTGGGTATGTGCTCTCCTTCTTTGCCTAGGTTGACTTCCAAGAGGGGGTCTTGGACATCGGCCTTTAAATCATCAAGCTTCGTCGTGGCCGTTTCCAACTCATCTATTTTAATCTCTTCTTCCTTTGGCGCTTCCTCTTCGTAGATACAATCGGCCAGATTAATCATTCCGTCCGCTGAGCCGATTTCCAGTCTTCTATCGGCCATGTATGCACACCATCTGGCCATGCTGGCCCTCAAGTCCAACAGCTTCTGTTCTTTAATTATCGGAGTCTCCATGGACGTTTTCTTGTTCGATGATCTCAATCGGCCTTGATTCTTCTGTCCGACTGAGATTATGGTAATACGCTTTAATGTCCGACGAACTTCCTTTAAAGAAGGTCGTTGTATTTGATCTTCCCATTTTATTGCAATCCAGTAACTTAACTGGCCCGATATCATCTTCATACAAGACTGCATCGGCCATTTGCACACGGGCTATAAATGGCTTGGTGTCTGCTCCAACCACTTCCACCTCATCACCTCTCCAGAAAATCAACAACCGATGGAGCGTAGAGGGAATGCAGTAATTTGGGTGTATCCAATCTCGGCCTAATAATGCATTATAGGCCGCCGAGGTTTCCACAATGAAAAAAGCAGTCATGACCGTTTTACTGCCAATGGTCAGTTCAAGGGGTAGGATACCCTTGGTTCTTGAAGGTGCCCCCGTGAAGCTCTAGACATTCATTTCGGTCGGAATTAGCTCCGACTCGGACTTCTGAAGGATCCTCAACATTATTTGAGGCATAATGTTGATGGTGGACCCACCATCAACCAGGATCCTGTTTATCGGGACTCCCTCAATATGTCCTTTCACATACAAGGGCTTCAGATGCTGGGACATCTGGTATGTTGGTTTTTCAAACACCACTTTGACTGGTCTGGTCTTCAATCCTTCCTCAGTCTGATGTCCTTTCGGCCTCAAGATAGTGATCTTAGGTCGATCGTTCTGCCCGTCGGTGGCGTCCACATTTTTGCTCGTGGCTTCCACCACCTTAGGTTTGACGGTCTCTCCCCTGTTCCAAAAAACTTCTTCTATCACGGCCGAGTCCTTAGCTAGGCCCTCTACTACATCCCCTTCCATGGCCGATGGCTGGTCTGGCTTGGCCATGAAAGACATAGGTAGTGTGAACACCATGTTGGATGACAGGCCTACCGGAATAGTCCCGAATTGAATTTGCGAGGTGCTTGAGTCCGACAGATCTCCATCGGACTCCATACTCATCTTGTCCGATGTCACCCTACATCCCTCCGGTGATTTTTCTCGTCGGACTCTTTCCCTTGGGTGCTTGTGACAACGTGCATCGCCCTAGTTGAGGGTCCTTGGTTATCAAACACGTTAGGCTCTGTGGGTGCAGGAGGGTTTCCAGCCTGATTCTGGCATTCTCGCTCGACCTGTCTCATTCGCTGATATCTCCTTTTTTTGGGATTTGCTGTATTGTGGTCGTGCTGGGAATTTAGAATGTTCAGCTCTGTGCCACTTCTGATCTTCTACCCGGGGTGGTAACACCATCCTTGGGCTCCTACTAGAGGTTAATGCTGTCATCTGAGGCCTTGGAATTGTCTAGGAACTTGTTGCCCACAGTCGGCTAGACTCGCATTGGCCGATTTGCTGAACCAACAAATGTTTTGCCTGCCACTCGGGCTTGGCCTGACTTTGCCACGGTATTGACAATCTCTCGTATACAGACCTTCTCGGGCTTGATTCCCGATGTTCATGGCTTCTCGGCCTCTTACTCGGGCTCGAGACTTACTTTTTGACATCAGCCTTGCATCTTGGGCCAAGGCCTTGTTCGATGAACTCCAGCTGTCGCCGCAGATCAGCTATCAAATTTTCTATGCTGGATCTAGCCATTTCTTCTTCGGCCTTGTGGGCTTCCTTTTTACGCTCTTGATAGCTCCTCTGGAGGTCATGTATCGTCACTTTCGGCCCATCAGTGGCCGAAATAGCGATTTGTTTCCCTTCCCTATGTTTTGGCACTAGCTCTCTATCGGTCAGGTCTATCTTCAGTCTCAGCCTTGAAAGCTTGGTTAAATTGGGCATAACCATGTTAGTGCCTGTAATTTGAGGAAAAGTATTTGCATCGATCCCCATAGCCTTGTCCGAGAATTTAAAAATGCCCTTCTCCACGTTTTCCTGTATAAAATTGCGAAAAACAATGCAATTGTTAGTAGAGTGCTTCCAGGAATTGTGCCATTTACAATACTCTTTATTTTTTAGGTCATCGGCCTTAGGGATCCGATGACCTTCACTTAGCTTGATCACTTTATCGGCCAACAAGGCATCGAATATTTGATCAGCCATGGTTATATCAAAGGTATAATTTTTCCCCGCCTCGAACGCCATTTTCTTTGCAACGGCGTTGTTGTTAATAGGCTTATTCAAGGCATTGCATACGATTGGCTGTTTGCAGATCAACTCGGCCATATTGCTTTCTACTTCAAGTCGCACTCTGCTAAGTGGACCTCGTAATTAGGATCTTTATAGTATGTCCCTTTAGAGGAGTTCTTCTTCTCCTGCTCGTCCAAAAGGATACGCTCGTAACGACCGGCCTGTGTGGCAAGCTCGAATAAGTTACGGAAGTCGGCTCCTTCAAACCTCTTGCGAAGTTCAAAGGACATGCCCCCCATGGCCATTTTAGCATACTCTTCCTCGGGCAAAACTGCCTTGCACTGATACTTTGCCTTACGAAAACGGGATATGTAGGTTTCTACGGTCTCTCCTACTAGTTGCATCATCCTGGACAAGTCTGCCAGCGATGTTTCGGGCTCAGTCCTATAGAACTGACAGTGAAATAGCTCTTCTATCCCTTGCCAAGTTAACACCGAATTGGATGGGAGATTAACATACCACAAAAATGCCATGCCCGTTAGCGAGTTTGGGAATAGTCTTAACTTTAATGGGTCACTGTGACCCACATGGCCGCATTGAACAATAAAATGGCCGATATGCTCAACTGAGGACTGTTCACTCTCTCTAGAAAACAGAGTAAAATTTGGTACTTTATACCCCTGAGGAAATATGACTTGGTCAATTTCAGGAGGATACGGCCGTCTGTATGTCGACCTCTCTAATCTTCTCATAAACGGGCCATACTCTTCGTGTATGGCCGCCACCAACTCCTCCCTATTAATGGGTTGTTGAGCTACATGCTGAACATTCCTCATCGGAGGTACCAATGGCGGTGGCAGTTGCTGTTGGTTGTTATTGGCCCGATGGGGCCAAAATCCACCGTTGTTCCTTTGCCCCCCATTTGAGTGACTTGGGGTTTGTGTGTTACCGCCTGCACTTTCAGTATGGCCTGTGGATCTACCAAAACCTAGTGTCGCCAATCCGTTAGGATCTGTGACTACCACTCGGCTAGCCATACCGGTCTGTGACTCAGATTGCTTGCCTGAGCCATTACTCTCCCTAAGGTTCGGACAAACGTAGGGTGGGTCTTTCGGCTTGTCAGACTCAAGCAATGTGCCAGAGCCCGATCCGTTGACTTGCTCTTTGCTGCCTCTGGCCTTATAGGTTTCTATCAACCTGCCGATCATGTCCGACAGGCGGTCCAACTTTATGTGGGTGGTCCTTGTCTCTAAGACCAGATCAGCTTGACTTTTATGGACATCGGCTGTTTGGTTTATGACCAATTTTAGATTGCCCATTGATCCTATGAGCGCGTTGTACTCCTGCCACATGGGCTCAACGTTTGTTCTCACGGCTTCTGAAATTGCCTCAAGCGTGATATCGTCATCTTGTGGAGAATGGCCGGTGCTTTCCTCCACAGGTGGGTCCATGGGAGGGTCGTCTTGGCCGTTCTTTGTCGTCTTCTTGTCTTTCTTCGGAGGCATGGTTTGACACTGTGGGTCCCACCGGGCGTGCCAAAAATATTTACTGTAATTTACGCGGGCGTGCCGGAACCAACAGTGGTTCGGTGTGTGTGTGTGTGCGTGCAAACTAATTTTCTATCTGCTTGTGTGAGTGATACACAAGGCTTGATGAATCTGACTTCTAAACAGAGTAATTGTGTATAGTGAGTAGGAAAGTACCCTCACCGTAAGTTCTTTAGGAGTACTGAAGCGCACAAGCTAAATAGTGTCGAGTTTAACAGGTAAACAATCATAAACGGTTTAATAAAACATAGATTTTATTAAGTGTTTGGAAAAACTAAACAGCTCTCAAGAACAAACCAGAACAGGCTGATTATCCAAAAGAACAAAATGGACAGACCTATTTGCTATGGAGGCTGAAAAACATAAAAACCTAAGAGAGTGCTTTGAATGCTTTGAATGCTTCGAATGCAGTGTGTATGCTATTTCGAGAATGACGGGGGGTCCTTTACTTGGTTGGCCTGCCTGAATATATATAGCTGCCGTAGACGATTTCTACTTGGACAAGAATTCCTTCGCTTGCGCCCCAAGCTGCTTCACTGATTGGCTGATTGACTGATTGGCTGAGAAGTCCTTCCTTATCTGGATTCTGATTGAATCAATCCCTTTAATTTAGGGATTAAACGCCTAAATCCAGCTAGACATGATCAAATTCCTTTTCTGACCGGACTCTTGTTTCCAAAACTCTGAGATGACATCATCCTGATAGTTGTGGATATCACCGCCTTCTCATTTCAGTCCATCGGCCTCGTCACTTATCCTCCTGAATGAATCGGGCTCTATCTGTTGCCATGCTTCTCTTCATGCCCGATTATCTTTCTTCCAACGCCCATGACCAATCGGACTATCAGTGCATTGGGTTATATTTTTCCATCGGGCTCTCCTTATCACACCCAACAGCCTTGTTCCTTCCATCGATCTCACGTCTATACTTGAGTCCGATGAGTCATTGATTCCTTAGCCCGGCCTCTCCTCTATTCGGCTCCACTCAACTCGAGCTCAAAAATCCTTGAAGGTTTTTGGGTGCAAACAAATGGTTAGTATTTGGGCATGGGTAGTATCCGTTACTAAATCCGTTAGTAAATCAAAGTTTCCCTAACGGATATATATTTGTTAGAAAACTAACGGTAGTTTTCCAATTGAATTTAAAAGATTTATATTCAATACTAACGGTTTGTCAACAAATTATAATGGATATATCCGTGAGTAATTTCCAGAAAAAACAAAAAAAATAACTAACGGATTAACTAACGAAAATATCCGTTAGTAATATGCAAATACAATTTTAAAAAATAATTTATTTACATGCTTCCCAAATTTTTTTACACCTAATTCGCAAGCATAATAATCTATACTTTAACACAAAAATTACAAGCTTAATCTATATCAAATACGAAAAAAAAAATAATAAAATATTATCTAAAATAATCATAAGTAAAGCGTCCATCCATACCTAGGCAACTTTTCTATACCTAGCACAATAAACAATTAAACATCACTTTGAAATCTTTCGACAAAACGTTCAGTGTTGATGAATACATCCCAACCAAGGAAAAAAGTTCAAGTTTTAAACTTCAAGGATTAAAGTCATATAATTACTATAGAAATGTACAAAAACGAATTGTTGAAATCGACAATAATTGCATGACACTATGTAATCACCACCAGAAATGACAACATTGAAGTGGAATTTCCCCATATATGAGGAAATGACACTCCAACACTGACCAGCAGCATGTTCAAGAAGAACACATCACACCTTGCCTCAAATGTTTCCACTAGCACTGCAAGATCCCAGGACATATAGCAAATTAGTAGAAGTCCAGAGCATAGCACAAATTCATTCCAAAAGTAGAGATGCACAGTTTAAACTTCCACAAATGACAATATCAGAGATGCAACATTGAAGTGAATTTCCACAAATTCATCTAGATGAAGGCCACAGAAATGAACAAATAAGCAGTGTTGCCAAACTCAGGGGCGGACCCAAAGAGGGTAAAAGGGGGGCTCAAGTCTGAATTTTGGAAAATTATAGATTTACACTAAAAAAAAGGCTTCTACAGTTAAGTCTCCTTAAAAATTATAAAAACCCCCCCTAACATTATAAAATTATCATACTAAGCCCCCCCTCTTATGCTTTTGTGTTAATTATAAAATATGTATAGAATATTTATGCATATAGGTCCAAAATATACACAAAAAATGCATAATAAGTCCAAAATATGTATAAATATGTCAAAAATATGAATAAAAAGTCCAAAATATGCATAAATAGGTCTAAATTTTTTTTTCCAATGGCAAACCCTGTACTCAAACCCCCCTTGAATTGGTTTTCTAGATCCGCCCCTGGCCAAACTTGCATTGAAAAAAAATATATTCAAGCAGCGTGATAAAATCAAGTGCATTCCCACCTCCCAGCCAAAAAAAAAAAACATGGACTATGACCACCGCCTAATCCTTCTAAACACATTTAGATGTAGAAGCACACACGAATGATGGACTATAACCAAGGTCGATTCTGAGTATTTTGAGGCCTGGGACGAACTACTTAAAGGGAGATCGTTATACGGGAGTTTGGGGGTAGCGCCTCCGAGGCAATTTTTTGGGGGTCTACTTATGCATAATTGACAATTTTTTTACGGTTTACTTATACATAATTGGTGATTTTTTTTTTGGATCTACTTATAATATGAGTCTATTTGTGAAACTTAAACATTGTATATTATCTTCAAAATTCTAGAGGGGTATATTTCTAAAACTCAAAAAATTCTTATTCTAGAAGTGTAATTTTCAAAATTCTAGAGCCCTTGCTTTTGAGCTTTATATACATGTATATCAATGATTCAATATATATGTAGTTGATGACACTAAATTGGACATTGGGGGAGGCCTAAATGTAAATTACTAAAAATTTCAAGATAAAAAATTTCAGGAACCCTCAAAATTTTGTGAACTTTGGTGATCTGGGGTGGTTGCCCCTTTTGCTCCCTCGGGCCGGCCATGACTATGACCACCGCCCGTACCTTCAAGTGTTCATTTGGTATCAGTTTTCACTCTAATGATGTAGAAGCGTAAACACACACACACGCACCCGTTATAAGTATGTGTATTCAAGTGTTTATTTGGTATTCAATGTTTCATTCTCGAAGATTGCTAAAAAAAAAATTTGCATTTTTTATTTAATAGGTTCTCTTTTGCTTCATTGGAGTAAAATTTGAATTCTGCTCTTCATGAACTTTTGTTGTGCTTTTGGCTTGTGGTTATTTCTTTCCCTAATTCTACTATGTTATTATGGTGTGATTATTTAACAATGGTAGGGGTATTAACAAATCACACTAACACTCACACCCACACTCTGTCTCTCTCATAGTGGCACTGTGGGGTCCTATGATTATTCAACAATGTTAGGGGTACTAACAAATCACACTAACCCTCACCCCATAGTGCCACTAGGAGAGAGATAGAGTGTAGGTGTGAGTGTTAGTGAAATTTGTTAGTGTCCCAAATATTACTCATGATTATTCTCATAGGCTATTTTTGTCGGGTTTACTGTGCCGCACCGTTGATGTGTGTGAGTTCTTTTTTGTAGGGTATATGAGAGATATAGAGGGATATAACACGCAAGCCTGGATTAGTACATGTGGAATAATATGTGAGATATAAGCAAGACTATCAAATATAATAATAAAAAAAATAAGATCCGGAGAGACTTCAGGTTCAGATGAGAACCGAAGTAGTCCCAAATGAGAGAGAGAGAAAGTTGTATGTATCTTGTCGCAAGGTGATGGGTAAACAGAGTGAAGGACGGAGTCAGACGAAGGCTCTGGTAAAGTGAGGGATCTCATTAAAACGAAAGATGTCTAGAGTCAAGGATTTTAGTGGAACAAAGGGTGTTGGGAACCGTAGGTACTGCTAGAGGCAAAAGGTCAAAGTGGGCTAGAGATAATGGGAATGGTTTGTTAATGGCGGGGAATAAGAATAACTGCTAATCCTTTACTCTAGTGCCGGATTAAGTCGAGTTAGGTTGTTGGGTGTAGTAAATGAGGGTGCTTATTTATACTTGAAGCCGGTGGTATATTTGCAAAGCTTTGACATGATAGAGCGAGGCCGAGTTGGCATCCTCTTACTGGGTTGTTTGTTTAAGGTAGGTGGGTGGCTTAAATGCTCATGTTTAGGGTGGTTAAGGTCATTAAATGGGATGTAGACGAAGCATATATTGAGCTGGTGGAGACAAATGAGAGAGAAATGTTTGTCGTTTGGTTGTGAACCGATATTATTGGTTGGTCAAGAGAGGGAAGGGATGCTACTGGTGCAGGGGTTTAAGCGAGTGCGGGTACTAAGGCTTTTGCTATTGGCTCCGAGAGGTTAAGCGAGGGTAAGTGTCGAGGCGTACAGATGGCTTCAGCGAGGGAGGGAACCGAGGTATTTTTCTATTGGTATAGTTGATTAAGCAATCATAATTGATATGACTAAGCACAGACGGTCAAAGGTTCCGACGAGCTTTGCAGTAATGAGCTTCGCTTATTGGTTGTGGGTTGATTGGGGTAAGGCACGTGTGAAAGTCACGTGTCTCTCTCTCTCTCTTTGGGACCAACCCTAACCTTATCCATAGGGTGCAGGTTAGGGAGATGCCTTCGGGTTCTAGCCACCTAACCATGAGTTTCCAAAATCCTAGCAGAATTGACCACCCTTAGGCACTGCTTCCGAACCAAGGATGGGTGTCCCAGAGGTGAGTGTGTGCATATTTTGAGTGTTCTTCCTTTATGGGCTGCTTTGGGCCTTTGGAGAATAAGGTTTCGGAGTGGAGTTAACCGTAGTAGGGGCTTTAGAGTGGGCTACTTTGGGCCTTTGGAGAATAAGGTTTTGGAGTAGAGTTGACCGTGGTGGGGGTTTTAGAGTGGGCTACTTTGGGCCTTTGGAGAATAAGGTTTTGGAGTGGAGTTGACCGTGGTGGGGGTTTTGGAGTGGGCTCATCCGAAGTGGACCTTCGGAGTGGGCTTACTGAAGTGGGTCTCGGGGCGAGTTTCTTAGTTGTGAAGTTTTGCAGTGGGCTTTGCGGGTGGGCCCGTTTGAAGTGGGCTAGCGGTTTGGTGTTGGTGAGCCCATGTGGAGTTCGTAGTGGTGATGTTACACGTGGAGTCGTTGGTGACGTGTATAGTCAACGTATATGAGTTGTCAACTATTATCTACATTAGCCCCCATGTCCGTACTCTAGGCGTAGAGCGGCTAGGATGCGGACATAATCCTTGCGTATCTTTCTTAGATTATTTTTCTGGTAGTGAATGGACATTTCGTCTTTTGCGGATGATACTGGTGTTTTGGTTGCTTTGTTGACAGTCTGATGGACGTCTCAACTTTTGCAGGTAGTACTGTCTTTCTGGTGAGTTTTTGATGTCGAATCTGGTTAGTAGATTGGTCTAGTAAATATTAGTGTTACTTGTTGTGCATATCCATTGTGCAATTGTGTATCCGTTTGGGATGGTAGCTATATAAAAAGGAGGGTTTTGGGGACTGCATGCATCCAACTCCTCAACGCATACTTGCTTTCTTGCTTCTTTCCAGTGTAAAACATGAGCTCCTTATCTGGATTATTACCATGTGAGGTCGGAGTGTTTTGGCGATGGTGCGGGGTCAAAACTTCTTGGGACCTCCGCCATGATCTGTACCAAACTTGTGCGTGGAGTGGCGTTACAAGCCTTTCATAGCATATTTCTAGGGATCTTTTCTATCAGTGCAAAAATGGGGAGAGATCCTTTCTAGCAGTGCACATGCTTTATTAGGCAGTGCATGTTCTATCCGGGTGCTATGTTTCTTCGTGGTGCTTGGGATGAGTGACTGCTCTTTAGTTCTTTCTCCGTGTTTTGGGGTGAAAATCACGATCTTGGGATAAGCTGGTAATAACTGATGTTTCTGCTCTATCGTGCTACGAGTTCTTGTTTCACGAAAGTACTGGGCTACTGTGGCCTGTTATTTTTGTGCTTAGGAGATCTGGGCTAGATGCGAAATGGTTGTACAAGTTCTTATTGAGATATCTTGATTTGAATAATCATTGGCAGTGACGTGGTGATCCAGACTTTGTTCCTCGTCCTGAATCTGATTCCAGTAAAATCATGTGTGTCTCCTTTTAATGTATGTATTGGGTCTGTACGAGACACACATGTTTATCCTTGTTATGTATTGGTGTATGTATTGGGTCTGTAATGTTTCATAATGAGAATTGAATTTTTTGCTAGTCTTCTTGCACTTGTGATTGGTGATTTTGACGCTTTGCTTTTTTTTTTTTTACTTCTCATTTTGTGAAGAGCTATTAGGAGTGGTGGTCGAAGTCTGTATTCGTATAGCCCCTATTGTGGTGTGATGGAGTGTGCTTCTCAGAGAGGTGGGAGGGGTGTATCCTATGGAGAGATGGGGATGGGGAGTGTGCCCCTTGGGAAGAAAATTTCCTAGCTGAGGGGCGGGGAGGATACCGTATTTGGAGGGTGATGTTGGGGAGTGTGCCCCTAGGAGAGGTGTATCTTCTTTTACTTTGATTGACGTGTTTGTACGTATACGTGTAATTTTCATCCGTTCTAGCACTCTATATATAAGTGTAGTAACACTTTATGACCCTTTGTGATAGACATACTTATGGCTGACTCCACTTCGTCCCATGCTGTAAGAGGACGTCGTTCTCTTCCCGACTTATTTGGTAACTCGGAAGATGGTTGGAGAGGTGTCAAGGTGCATCACTGGTTTGTTGAGTGTTTAGAGCGTGTTTATAATCGTAGGCCCGGTACTTTTGTTGATTTTGTTGATCGCAATCCGGGACAATAATCTACCTTGTTGAATCATTTGGGGTATGTTTTGGATTACCTGTCGATGGCTACTTTGTCCACTAGTGATGAAGATTTGTATTGTGTTTGTTTCCCAAGAGTTCACATCATGATGGAAGCTTAGTTGCCGGTGCAGTGGTTGCTTCATCATTTGGAAGACATGCAGCAGAAGTATTTCATTTTTAAGATTGTGCTTCATAGGAAGAGTCTTGTTGTTCGTCGCAAGGAGATTTTGCGAGAGATGGAGAAATGTAAGGACGTTCTGTCATGGCGGGGAAGACTTTTGAGGACGGATAGTAACCGTATAGCTATCTTTAAAGGTCATGAGAGGGACTTGGTGGGTTTGGAGAGAGAGCTGTCGATGATTCAATGAGAACTTGAGGAGGTTATTGCCAAAGAGCTTCCTCTTCGTCCGTTTGTAAACGAGAACGGCCTTCATGAAGATTACGAGCAAGACACCGGGCTCTTTTGAATGGAGGGATCAACTTTGTCCTCCTTGATAAATATTTTTTTTTATGTATAGTGGGGGGGGCAGCTCCTGTGTGTGGAGCTTCTTGTCTTTTTGTCGTCATGTGGTTAATGTAATATGGCATGTGTGGCATGTTGTCTTGATGGAGTATTGTTGTCTTGACGTACCTTTATTGCCTTTCTATTTATTGTGCATCTTGAGGCCCTCATATATATTGTCTTCTGTGTGCTTGATTTTTGTTTAATTGCGGTGTGTTTTGTTTGTTCGTGGAGATGTCTGGTGTTGGGTCATCTGGAGACTCTTCGTGGGGTTTGCCACTTCCAGAGTCATTTGGAGATGTGGAGGATGGTTGGAGGGGTGTGAGGATAGATCAGAAATTTTTTGATAGTCTGGAGCAAATTTATCACCGATACCCTGAAACTTTTGTTCGCTTTGGCCGAATTGGTGCTAGCTCTCAATCCGATTTACTAAGACGTCTTTGTCGGATTCTGCGTTGGTTGCGTAAGACGACGTTAGAGGAGGCAAATAATGATTTCTTTGCTGAATTGCTAGAACAGGTGCAAAATCTGGTACAGGATAGACTGTCAGTCCACTGGTTGTATTCCCATGTAGAGGAGATGGAGCATAGGTATGACTGATTTGAGCCGATGTTGGAACGGCGGGATGCTTTTGATACTTATTTGGAGTTGGAGAATTCTGTGACTGAGTGTGCATGGACTATGGGGCGTTACAAAAGTAAAGTGGGCAGTGGCAAGCGGGTTGGCTCCCTAGATCCGAACACGGTGGAATTTAGAGAAATGTATGAAGCTGAGCATAGGCATTTTTTGGAGCTGAAACGGGAATATGACGATGCTAATGTACGTTTTGAGGCTGCTAGAGCTGAAGTGTCTGCTGTTGAACAGCAAATTCGTGAACTGGGTTTGCATATTAACTATAAGTTGGATACTGGTCTGTTTGGCTAGCCAGATCATTAGTTGTGTTTGCAACCATGAAGTATATGTGTTTATTTTGTTTTACTGATATTAGGTGAAATATATATATATATATATATTTTATTATTTTGCTCCGAGCAGTGGCAGTTTTGTCCACTGTTAGTGACTTAATGAATGTAATGGAGTTTTGGTTTGGAATTTTTTAGATTATATATATTTTTTTAATCTGCTTACTTCAGGCACCTTTAATAGTGTTGAAATTATCCTTTGAATATCATCTTGCTGGGCTTTTTTTATTTTTTTTTAAATTATGGGTATATTGTACAATGGGTAATAACCAGGGGATATGGACCGTGTAGAGGATGAAAGCGTATTTTTGATTCCTTTATGGAGAAAATCTGGCAAAGATTTAATTGTACTGGTGATGTGAATGAGGGGACTGGTGATCAGGAGATAGTAAGTTAAATAATGGCCGGATATAGTTGCGTGGTTTAAGTGGGAGTTCTCCTTGGTTTTGGAACTAAAGTTAGCGTGTAGGGTTTTAAAAGAACAAAGAGAAAAGAAAAAGAAGAAGAGAAGAGGTGAAGACATTGGGAGCAAGCTTGGAGTGGAGACTCCATTGGTGGTTCTCAAGGTACGTCTTCTCTTTGCCTCTTACTTCCATGCATATAAAGATGTGTGTATATATGTGTATGGGTGTAATTGTATTTGGGTTTGGAGGGTTTTGATTTGGGATTTAGGGTGTATAAAAGTGGATGGGTCCATGGGGGTGTTGGTGAAATAGGGTGGGGGGATGGTTTGGTGAGGCGCTAGATCCCAAAGGGAGGGAGTTTGCCAAGACAACGGGGATGGGGAGCCAAAGGCAAAGGGAGGGGCCGATGCCCCCTTTTTTTTTTGTGCTGGCGGTGAGTTCGGTGGGGGAGTTCCGGCGGTGTGTTTCGGAGAAGGGGTCCGAGAGGGGGAGGGGTTCCGAGTGGTAGGGGACCGAGGCCCCTTCGGTTTATTTATTTTTGGTGGTTGATTCCGAATGGGGGGAGTTCCAGAGGTGGGGTTTCCGATGGGGGGAGGGCTTCGGAAATGGGTTCCGACTGTCCGAAAGCTTCGGGGATGAGGGTGGTTTCAGGAGTTGGGAGGGTTTGGTGGTGAAGGGGTTCCGAGTGGGCCGAAGGGTGAATGATCGGAGGTTTGGGTTTGTCCGAAAGTGGGGGCCCGAAGGGGGTTCCGAATGGTATGAATGGGCCGAATGGGGGTGGGGTTTCCGGAGGGGATTCCGAGGGTGTTCGGATCCGAAGGTCCTTCGGTTTTTTTTTTTTGGGTTTCCGATAGTGGGGGTGGGTGTTCCGAGGGTGCGGAGGTTCAGGGGTGGGGTCCGGAGGGGATTCCGAGGGTGTTCGGATCCGAAGGTCCTTCGGTTTTTTTTTTTTTGGGTTTCCGATAGTGGGGGTGGGTGTTCCGAGGGTGGGGGGGTTCGGGGGTGGGGTCCGGAGGGCCCTCGGATTTTGGGGTTTTTTTTTTTTTTGAAGGGAAAGGGCTCCGAAGTTCCGGAGAGGGGTTTCGGGTATGGGTCCGGATTCGGGTTTCTCTTTTTTTTTGTTTCCAAAAGGGGTACCAAACGGGGAACTGCCGAGGGAGCTCAGGCGTGAGAGGGAGTTTCGGAAGGGGAGGGGTTCCTTTCTTGTTTATATTTTTATTATTATATATATATGTTTTCGTGCATAAATATATATATATATATTTATATATATATTTTTTTTTTAAAATACAAGAAAAACAAACTTTCGATGTAAAGAGAGAGTTGGTTTAGGAGTTGGCTAACCTTGTCATCGTTATTCATTTGATTTTGAGCAGTCCATTTTTTTTATTGCCATTGTTGCGAAGCTGTGTGATTCTTATCCAAATGTATTGTTTTGCAGCATTCTGCTATTGGGTGTTGGTCCTTTGTCAGGATGGTGCAAGAACTTGGCCGTGGAGTGGGTGAGCTGCCTCTTCCGGGCACTGACGAGAGGTTTTGGCAACGAGCTCCGTATATATTAATAGCGGATAATTTTTGGCAGCCGATTATTGAAAGTGTGAAAGGGTGTGGCATATGTTCTGATGTGGATAGCGCAGTGAGGTTTGATTTGCCGCCTGCTCACACTATTATTCGATTGGGTGTGGAGAGAGGTGAATACCCTCACGCTGTACTGAATTTTGTAGCTGGTTCGGGGGTTGCCCAGTGTGAGGCCTGGAATGAGTGGACGGAGTATATTTTGACCAACTTTGAGACTGTACTGAAGGAGGCGCGAATTTATGATTCTATTTGTTTATTCAGAGATATGAGGTGCTCTTTGGAGGAGAGAAAGATATTGACTTTGATTTTCCGATGGTGCCCAGTCACTCATACTTTTATTACTGTATGGGGTGAGTTTACCCCTTCTTTGGAGGACGTTTCTTCTCTATTTTTATTGAATATTGTTGGTGGCTTGGATTTTGGCTCATAACAGCTCTCTGCGGAGGATAGAGTGATAGTTGGGGCACTAGAAGCTGGTACCTTGGCCTGTCAGTTTACCTCGCATTTTCTAAATGATGGCAGGGAGAAGCCTAAGGGTCCTATTCCAAACGGAGATAAGGCGGATTATCGTGCTTTTCTTTGGTATTTCTGGGAGGATCGACAACCGGGTGCGAAGCGACGGCATCGGAAGAGTTTTGCTGGTAAGGGTAGGATAGTATTGTTGCTTATCTTGTGTGTTGGCTCTCAAGATACATATTTGGAGGTGCCCTGGAAGACGGACCTTGTTCACATTTATTCGGATTGGCCTCCATTTTATCACATGGGCAGGCTCTCCCATTGGCGCAGATGTTCTTGGGATCATTGTATTTACGATTGGATATGGTGGCACAGGATATGCGACGTTCGGTGGGACGATATGATATTGCCACTCATGTGTCATATTTATTTTTGCAGCTGTTTATGTATGAGAGATGGCGTGGTTATGTAGGACCTGGGTCACCAAGGGGGGCATCCAGGTTTTGGGGACAACGATGGGGTTCGGATGTACAACCAGAGTTTCTTCTTGCTCGGGTGATTGATGATGAGTCTGCTTTTATACTTCGTCCATATATGGGGATTGCTGGTATATCAATGTTACCTTTACCGTTGTTCCGTCGGATCGAGGCTCGGACTATGGTAAGGAGTGCTTTAGGTGGTGAGGCGGCGGATGTGGTGTCGGTCGTCCAAGCTGTTACACGGATATATTTACCTGGGTTTACCGAGCGGGGAGCCCGTGAGATGATATACCGTCCGGATAGGGTATGTAGGCAGTTTGGCCTTGACCAGGGAGCTGTGCTTTTAGATTCGTCATTCCAGTGTACAGGTCTGCACGATTGCTATGAGGGGCGGAGTAGTATAGGCCCCGATACAGTGGTACTAGTTGGACCGGAGACCTCCGGTTCTTGTGTAGGCGAATATGCTTCTTTCTGGTGACATGCTCAGTTGCGGTTTTACACATATTGTGATGACGTGCCTATACTGGTGTCGATGCCGCGGATAAAAAATGTGGACCCCTCGTTACGAGTAATAAGTAAGAAAGACGGTGCCACTCGTACTCATGATGCTTCTAGGTGGGGTAAGTCCAGATTTTTTGACCGACTACAGAGGAGTGTTGTGTTAGTCGATGGTGTTGGATGGGATAGTGGTTTCTCGTTAATTGAGTTCGATAATTCCGAGGACAGCCCCATGCGGAGAAAGAAACATGTGAGTCCCTCTTATGAATTTATTTATTTATTTATATATATATATATGTATATTTGTAATTTATTCTATTTATTATTATTATTTGTTTAAAGGACTTTGTTGATTAAAGTTTTGCCTTCTGCCTGTATAGGTATTACAACACGTGGTAAACAAAAGAAAGAGGAAAAGTGAGAGCAAAAGGGGCCAATCGGTCATTATAGATACCGAGGACCCCGAGGACACCGGTGATGTAGGGTTATCAATTCCTTCGGATGACATCCATGACATTCCTTTTTATGATACAGCTGTGGAGGATTCATTGTTGATGGATGCGGGTGTAGCTCCGGCTTTTCGCCCGTGCATGGAGGAGGTATTTATGTGTGATGATGTTGGAGGTGGGGCAATCGACGAATCGCCGGGAAATCAGAAGTGTGAAACTGGTACAGGGGATGGGCGGCGAGAACGACTGGAGAGGGTGGATAGTGACTCTTCTGATGAGGTCGTGGAGCGTATGCAGTTACAGATGGTAGACACTCCAGGTTCTACATCTGTTGCCGGTGTTTTTGGTTCTAGCCGCCCTTTGAGTGGTGTCAGCCGCCCTTGTCCCGTCGGGACTGGACTTTCACTTTCGGACTCCGGCTTTGGGAGATTTGCGGGCTCTTCTTCTTGTGATAATACTGTCTTTGGGTCTACTACCGGTGGTGGTGAGGCAACTGTGCCACTCGGTGTTTTTCAATCTGGCCGTGATACTACTTTAGGGTTATGGGCGCGTGATTTTGATGGGCGGGCGCCGGGTTCTGATGGTGTCCACCCTCTGCCCTGTGGTAGGACTACTGATTCAGCTTCCGAGATAGTTGGCATTATTACTTCTGTATTAGCTCCTGGGTCGTTTCCTGTTGTGGCTTCTGTATCTCATGCAGGCTCTTCTGAAGGCGAGTTCTCCGTTCCGAGTTTGGCCAGTATTCTAGGGAAGGTACCTGGTGACGTTCCTTTCCCGGCTCTTGCTCCTGCCACTGAGGAAGCTGTGTTGGGGGTGGTATACTGTTGTTATCCTCAGACCTTTTCTCTTTCTGTCATGAAGGTTGCTGCCGGTTTGAGGTCTTTTTTCTTAAGTACGCTTGCATCTATGGTTTGGAGTTTATTTGCCACTAATATGGCGGATTTAAGTGGAAGCCTTCTAAATAATATGGCGAGCGAGCTTGCATCTTTTAGGGAGGTTATGGGCTCTGATGTGTATTGGTTGGAGATGCGTGTGGCCTTAGTTAGGGTAGCTGCTGGGCTGAGATGTGCAGACGACGAGATGGCTAGCGTGAGCACTAGGATGGTGGAGATAGAGCGGGAAGAGGCCGAATTGGAGCGGCTGTTGGTGCCACTGAAGGAGGAGAAGTCGATTCTTGGGGATCACGAGAGGGCGGTTATTAAGGTACGTGAATATTTGAGCGCCTTGGGGACTTTTGATGCGAGCATCCTCCGGATGCCTGCGGATAGGGGTGGCAATTTTCGACACGACACGGCAACCCGACACGAAAATAAACGGGTTTGGGTGACCCGTATAAGGACACGGGTTATAAACGAGTCGACCCGTTTGACACAATTAATAAACGGGTTGAAGCGGGTCAACCCGTCTAACCCGTTTGACCCGATTAAGTATTTAAGTGCAGTTAGGGTATTTTTTTTTTAGTTTTAAAAATAATTTTTAATAATCTGGAATTCTAAAATAAAAGTAATATAAAAAATTAAAATTTTTTTTTTAATTATTATTTTTTTTTTAGAGAAAAAAAATATTTAAAATATATATAGATATATATAAACTAAAATTATTTTTTTTTTTTGCTAAAAAAAAAAGAGTAGTTGCCAACTTACCAAACAAGTAAATTTATATATAATAATTAATAACTAATGTAATAAAATAATAATAATTAATCACTAATAAGGACGAAGGAAGTTGGAGCTTGGAAGCATTCATATATCAAGCATTGCATAAAAAATTATTAAAAAATAAAAAAGAAAGAAAAAAAAGGGAGGAAGCCCGCTAGGATTGCTGGATTGGGAGGGAGACAAATTAGTCAATTAGATAAATACAACTGTTAATCTTGATTCTTGATGGATGGCAAGTGAAGGAAATTTTTTTATACTGTTAGTAAAAACAATATTTCTTCTTATTCAGTTTGTGTGGATGTGCTTAGGTGTTAAGTTTATAATAGTTAGATATTGCTATATTTGTAGTATTTTGGTATTTAAGATGTACGTGTTAATAATTGATACATTTGATGGAAGACTTGTTTGTGTTCTTAGTAGGGCTGTAAGCTTTTTTCAAATAGCCGAACCGAGCTAATCGATTGGGTTTCTTAAATTACTTACAACTAAAATATTGATCTGGTCGCCAAAATTGGCAAAATAGATCGAACCGACCAATTCGGTTGTTTTTCAAAACATAAAAAAAAATCAAAAATAAAAAATAAAAATTCGATTCGATTTGATTCGATCCGATCCGATCCGATCAGATCCGAACCGAACTGAACCGAACCGATGACACCCTACACGGGTTAGACGGGTTAAATGGGTGACCCGTATATGACCCGACACGATTATAACCCGACACGATTATGACACGTTAAGAATGACACGATTATAACCCGACACGATTATAACCCGACACGATAATGACCCAACACGATTATGACCCGACACGACCCGATTGCCACCCCTACCTGCGGACAGTCTTGGGATTGGAGATTTGTTTTCCGCCGAGGATATGGATATTCTTGGTACTTTCCGATAGTTGTTTCTCTGTCTGAGTAGAGATATGTGCTATGTCTTTTTGTTTTTATCCTTCCCGATCATGGCGGGTATGTCCATTGTAATATGTATGTCCCCCTTTTTGTTTTTGTTTATAATACAAATCCTTGTGTTTTCGTCGTTTTTTTATATTTATTTATAAAAAAAAAAAAAAAATTTGGTATGTATGCATACAATGTGATATGATTGTGAGAGGCTTGAGGTGAAGGGTTCGGGTGAAAGCTTCGGCTATATAAGTATGTGATACGTCCAGAAATATCAGCTAAAGCCTGACCGCCATGTTTGCAGAAAGACCCGGATTACTCGGGACGAGAGCTTGGGGGCCCACGTCCCAAAGCTCGTCAAGGGTAACCGCTCGGGATAGTCGAACAGCCCGGGCGAGATGTACGGCGACTTTCCAGGAGGCGTAGCTCGGGACGAGCGTTCTAGACAACTTCCCTATGTGGACAGAATTCTATTAAGGAAGAATGAGTAGATTCCTAAACCATTTAGGAATCGCTCCTAGAATTAAGCAAATCTATTGTGATTAGATTTGGTTCCCTAATCTAACAACTCTTACCATGTAAAGGTGGACTCTTGTATCTATAAAAGAGCCCACCTCCCCTCTCTAGGGGGATCCGAAAAATCACCTCTCTAAGCATACAAGCACTTGCTAGAGAACTCACCACCTACACGCATACACCCGGCCGGTATTACTGGTAGTGCCGTCCGCCTTTGTCGGCTCACCAGGCCCGCCAATGATCTGCTAGTGAGTAGCGCATAGATGCGACCGTGGATGTAGGTCACCTTGTTAATGGGGCCGAACCACATACAAACCCTCTTCTTACCTTATTTTCTGTCACATTCATTCATACCAATTTTCGGCATCATCAGTTTGGCGCCGTCTGTGGGAAGCGACACAATCTTCCCCTCCATAAAAATCTTTGACTGATCAATATGCCGCCAAAGAAGGGTAAGAAAACTGCCAATTTGACTGATCGGGAAGACCTGCAGATCGAGCCGCAGGCTGCCTCCATGACCACTGAACAGGTCTCGGCAGCACTGAAACAACTCTTAGAAGGCCAACAACGAACGCAGCAACAGATAGAGACGCTTATGGCCCAGCACGAAAAGGTGGTCGGGGACCACAAAAAAGGCCCCGCGTCGGAGAATCAGCTGGAAAAGAGTGTTCCTGACCGCAGGCCGGCTCGGGCACACAGGCCAGCCCGATCCGCTCCGGTGTCCCCACCGGGCCGGGAATGCCTCGCAGATGGAGAACGTAGCCAAGCTACTAGACGCTCGCAAAGAGGACCTCGGTCCATTCCTCGCTGAGCGCGCCGAGTGGAGGACGCCAGAGTCATCATTGATCAACGGCAAGCAGCAAAGGGAGAGGAGTCCGGACGGAAAGCCCGGGAATCGGTTGATGACCCTCCCGCCCTGAGCCGGGGGGATCTTAGGCACAGGCTTTCCCAGACCCGCAGTCGAGTACTATCCCCGAGGTCGATGCACTTTGAGGATGAGGCCTCATCGTCCGACCCCACCTACCGCTCGGACACAGAAAGGAGAACCTAGCGGAATGATGTCAAAGCCCAAGTTGAGGAACTGCAGCAGCAGATCGATAGGCTGAACCGCAAATCCGGTCAAGACCTCACAAACACAGAGACAGAGTCGCCCTATACTGCTCGGGTGACACAATTTCCAATTCCGCAGAAATTCAAACCCCCTCATCTCAGCTCATACAATGGCACGGGGAGTCCGGTGGACCACATTCGCACCTATAAGGCGCAGATGGCGCTGGTTACTACGGTAGATGAGCTGCTGTGCCTGGCCTTCCCCAGTACCCTAAAGGGGTCAGCCGCACAATGGTTCCATGCGTTGAAGTCCCGGACTGTTGACAACTTCAAAGTCCTCGGCAAACTCTTCATCAGCCAGTTTGTCAGGATGCTCGACCGGTCGCAACCAGACACCCAACTACTGACTGTTAAGCAGCGAAAGGGAGAGTCCTTAAGGGAGTACATGGACCATTTCAACTAGCAGAGGCTCCTGATCCTTAACCTCAATGAAACGGCCGCAATCATGGCCTTCTGTTCGGGAGTTCAACACACCAAGGTTGCCACATCGTTCCATCGCGACTGACCCGCGACCCTGGTGGAGCTCTCAGAGAGGGTCGGAAAATATATAGATATTGAGGAGTTTCTAAAGGCAAAACGTGTCGGCCAGACGGGAGATGAGTCCCCGAAGGCCAAGCGCAAGCGCGAGGGATTCGAGAAAGGGTCGGGAAAAAAGCCAAAGCACGATCAGATGGATGCCAGGGGTCAGCCCCCAACAGCTTTCACGCCCCTTTCCCGACCTATACATGAAGTAATGGCAGCCGCAGAGGATCAGAGGCTGCTTCCGCAGCCAGCTAAGCTCAGAGCTCCGCCCGGTAAGAGGAACCGGGACAAGTTTTGCCGATATCACCGGGATCATGGCCACAAGACGGAGGATTGCTTCAAATTGAAAATAGCTATAGAGAAGCTAATTGAGCAGAGGCACCTCGCGGAGTTCGTCACGGCGGAAAGACGACCTCGTCAGGATCCCCGAGCTCCCGCTCGGCCACCGCCGCCACTCGGGCACATCAACGTGATCTCCGGAGGAACATCAGGCGGAGGTGACTCGCAGTCGGCACGGAAGAGGCATGCCCGGGTGTCCCGATCGGATGTCTGGCATGTCCAATTCACCGATTCCTCACCAACTAACATTCTGACGTTCTCATCCGACGACTTATAGGGCATCCACTGCCCCCATGATGACCCGTTAGTAGTGACGCTTTCAATAGCCAACTATATGGTCCAGAGGGTGCTAGTGGACACGGGCAGCTCGTCCGATATTATGTTCACAATAGCATTCGATCAACTTGGGATCGCCAGGGATCGGCTCCGGCCGGTTGCTACTCCCCTGGTTGGATTTAACGGTTCTAGCACACAACCGCTTGGTACAATCGAGCTCCTGGTTCTCATGGGAACCTACCCCCAGCAGGTTTTCGTGCTGACCAATTTCGTGATTGTAGAAGCCCCGTCAGCCTATAACGTCATCCTTGGAAGACCGACCCTTAACAGGGCCAGAGCAGTCGTCTCCACCCATAGCTTGACGGTAAAGTTCCAACTCCCCAGGGACCAGGATGCTTGCGAGGAGACCATACCACTGCTCGGAGTTGTTATGTTAGCTCGTTGCGTCGGGGGGCAATCACCGAAACGTTAAATGTCCAAGAAATGGACCCCCGGGACCAGAGCAACGTGATAGGGCCAATGGAAGAACTGGAGCAAGTCGTGCTGGATCCTAAATATCCAGACCACATGGTCAACATAGGTGCGCTACTGGAGCCCATCTTAAAGGAGAAATTGATCCAGTTCCTGAGGCAAAATCAAGACGTATTTGCTTGGAGTCATGAGGATATGCCCGGGATTGATCCCCGGGTAATGTCCCATCGACTCAATGTCAGTCTGGATTGCCGCCCAGTGAAGCAGAAGAGAAGGGGCATGGTCCCCGAGAGACAAAAAGTAGTAAGTGAGGAGGTCGAGAAGCTCCTGAAGGCGAATTCCATCCGCCAAGTCCACTATCCCGATTGGCTAGCCAATGTTATCCTCGTCAAGAAAAGCAACGGGAAGTGGAGAATGTGCGTGGACTTCATCGACCTCAACAAGGCCTGTCCCAAGGACTGCTATCTACTGCCCAGGATAGACCTCCTTGTCGACTCAATAGCAGGCCACTCACTCCTCTCATTCATGGACGCTTACTCGGGGTATAATCAGATTAGTATGTACCCTGGGGATGAAGAGAAGACGGCGTTCATCACCGACCAAGGCACGTACTGTTACAAAGTCATGTCGTTTGGCCTCAAGAATGCCGGGGCTACCTACTAGCACCTGGTCAACTACATGTTCAAAGACCTCATCGAAAAATCTATGGAAGTATATGTAGACGATCTTTTGGTAAAGAGCCGGGACGAGCCTGACCACCTCGAGCACTTGGCCGGGGCCTTCAGCGTGTTGAGAAAATTCAAGATGAGGTTGAACCCGGCCAAATGTACCTTCGGTGTCTTGTCTGGGAAGTTCCTCGGCCATCTAGTTAGCAGACGGGGAATCAAGGCAAATCCTGAGAAGATCAAAGCTATCATCAATATGCGGTCGCCCAAATCAACGAAGGAAGTTCAAAGACTAGCCGGACGGGTGGCCGCACTAAACAGATTCGTTTCCCGAGCTACCGACCGGTGCTTGCCATTCTTCAAAATCCTCCGTAAAGCATTTCAGTGGTCGGAGGAGTATGAGGAGGCATTCCGAGAACTCAAGAAATACCTGGCGTCACCTCCTCTGCTCTCAACACCCGTACCGGGGGAAGAGTTATTTCTGTATTTGGCAGTGTCACCGTCAGCGGTTAGCTCGGCACTTATTCGGGAGGAGCATGGGATACAGTTCCCAGTTTACTACACCAGTCGGGCGTTGCAAGGGGCAGAGAGCAGGTACTCGCGCATCGAGAAACTGGCTTTTGCCCTCATAACCTCAGCCCGAAGGCTCCACCCGTATTTCCAGGCCCATGCCATTGTAGTTCTGACCGATCAGCCTCTCTGACGAATTCTCTGTCGGCCAGACACATCTGGAAGACTTGTCAAGTGGGCCTTGGAGCTGGAAGAGTTCGAAGTGACCTACCGTCCCCGGACTGCCATCAAGGGGCAAGTTGTAGCAGACTTTCTGGTTGAGTTTACATATCCCGAAGACCCAGTCGAGGAACCCAAGCCTCCGGCCTTACCGCCCGGATTAAACCTCGACGTCCCAATCTGGGTAGTGCACTTGGATGGCTCCTCCAATCAGCAAGGTAGCGGAGCTGGAATTATCTTGGCTACCCCCGATGGTATCCAGCTCGAGTATGCTTTAAGGTTTGGGTTTCACGCCTCCAACAATGAGGCTGAGTACGAAACCCTCCTGGTCGGGTTACAATTAGCCATCTCGATGAGTGCGCAACAGGTCCAAGGCTACAACGACTCCCAGCTCGTGGTCAATCAGGTAAACCAAGAATACAAAGCACGGGAAGACAACATGGTAGCGTACTTGGCCCTTGTCCGGGCGGTTTCCAAGAACCTCCAAGGGTTCTCCATCACTCAGATACCTAGAGAAGAAAATACCAGAGCAGACCGATTGGCTCGCCTTGCCTCGTCTTCTAAGTCAGACTTACCCGGAATTAGGATACAATTCCTACCCGAGCCAAGTGTGATCAACCCAGAGGGCATGGAGGTTGATCCGGTTACCCTGGGACCCAGTTGGATGGACCCGCTTGTAACATTCTTGACGACAGGAAGGCTACCAGAAGGTAAAGATGAAGCACGCCGGGTCAAGTACCGGGCAGCGCGATATCACCTCCTCGACGGTATCCTCTACAAGAGGGGATTCACTATCCCGTACCTCCGCTGCGTTCATCCGTCGCAAGTGCAAGCAATACTGTTTGAAATTCATGAAGGTGTATGCGGGAATCACATCGGAGGTCGAGCACTTTCCAGAAAGGCCCTACTACAAGGTTACTATTGACCAACCTTGGCCCGGGACTCACAGGAGTATGTTCGACGGTGTGACAAGTGCCAAAAATACTCCCCCAGGATCAACCGACCAGGAGAACTCCAGACACCGATCCATAGTCCATGGCCGTTTGCCCAGTAGGGAATTGACATCGTTGGTCCACTACCAACAGGAAAAGGGCAAGTCAAATTTGCCGTAATAGCTGTTGACTATTTCACTAAGGGGCAGAAGCCGAACCCTTGACAACCATAACCGAAAGGAAAATGGAGAGCTTCGTGGAACGAAACGTCCTCAGCCGGTTCGGTATCCCGAATCCTTATCAGCGATAACGATAGGCAATTTGATACGCCCATCTTCAGAAAGTTCTGCTCGGGGTACGGAATACAAAATCATTACTCTTCCCCCGAGCACCCTCAAGCCAATGGTCAAGCCGAGGTAACCAACCGGACAATCTTGCAGTCAATCAAAACAAGGCTTAAAGGTGCCAAAGGGCTGTGGGCTGAAGAGTTACCGACCCTCCTGTGGGCCTATCGCACTACACCCCGAGCGACTACAGGCGAGACCCTGTTTTCCTCAACCTACGGTTTCGAGGCAGTAGTACCCACAGGAGTAGTGATCAATGAAAGTTCTAGCAACATCTTCCCAAACTTGAGTCTTGGAAGTTTCTAGGGTTAGGAACCAGGATAGTGCGGCTTTCTGGAGGGTTTGAGGGAACAGCATAGCTATGTGCTCATGGGTGCAGCCCATTGATTGGAAAATGCTCATACAAAACTTCACGTGGCTCTTCGAATTCCCAGTTCCATCAAAACGATCAATTTCAGGCATCTTGAAGTTCTCCGGCAGTTTCAGCTTAACAGGCTCAAAGAGGCCTTCCAGGTCTAGTATGTAATCATCGATCCCTTTGCTTTTCCTCACTACATTTTCTAGCTTGTCAACCCTGTCCATTTTTTCTTGGAGCTTTTTCTCATATACAGGCGGCGGGACCACTTGAAACCATTCTTCTTTTCCGCCGTTCTCATGTAAGGGTGGTTCAAACCCAGGTGGAGGTTGCGGCCGCTGCTGCTTCAATTCCTCCATGAAGGCTAAAACTTGGGCCAACCGGTCAGACTATTGGTTGATCATTTTTGTCATTCTTGCTTCCAAACCTTCCGGATCCATAAAGCTAACTTTCGGCGGAGTGATTCTGATAAGGCGGCTCCCTGACCCACAATGCAGATCCTAGGTGCTCAAAACTTATACTGACATATGGATGTGAAAAGGATGTCTTAGACTTTTAACAGTGATGATTGAGATGACAACTATAGTGATGTTAACAGACATGGACTGACTCATGTACAGCCTGACTGAAATAGAGCGTGCAGGCCGATAGGAATGGTGTATGCAAATGAGACAGGCATGCGGATGTAAGCCTTAATCTATATGATGCTCCTATTTCTAACAGATAGCAGCTAAATAAATAAGGTCCTAGCCATACAGAGTGTGCTAACCTTACTTTCCAGTATGATCACCAAGGGATAACAGGGATTTTCGGGATACTTCGGGAAATTTGGACAGAGTTTCTGGGAGAAATAGGGATTCGGAATATTCAGAGAAATTTCTAGAAGTCATTTGAGTTTCTAGGAGAACCAGGAATTTATGGTTGATTTGGACTGAGCTTCTAAGAAAAACTGGTATTTTGGGCATTTCTGATAAATGTGGATAGAGTTTCTAGGAGAAACAAGTATATCTGGGCATTTTTAGGTGATTTAGGCAGAGATGCTGGGATTTTTGGAGAATCCGAGAGATTTGGGCAGAGCTTCTGGAAAAACAGGTACTTTGGGTATTTTTAGGAAATTTGGATAGAGTTTCTGGGAGAAACTAGTATATCTGGGAAGATAGGACAAAGTTTCTTGGAGGAATTGGCATATCTGGAAGATTTAGACAGAGTTTCTAGGAAGAACTGGTTAATATGGTTATATCTGGGATACCTGGACAGAGTTTCTGGAAGAAACTGGTTAATATAGTGATAGTGATCATACTGTCTAGCAGGTTTTCATACTCCTATGTCTTAGGACAAACAAACAAGGTTTGCGGTGTATATCTTTGTGAGTATGGAGCAGACATCTTTGTCATGGTGCCTAGGTAGGTCAACTCAATGTGATCACATGTGAGTGATTGCCTTGGGAATCATAAGAAAGAGGTTCCGTTCTATGCCACATAAGCGTCTACACCGCGCAGGTAATCCCGCCAGGGCATACAGCAGTTATATCACATTGTCCTATCTGAAAAGATAAATGAACAGTCCTATGAAAGGTTCTACAGGAATCTATATGCAAAGGCTGGGTTTAGTCAAAGAGGGTCTGTTGACGAGAGTTCCAATATACCGTCAGGGAGACAGTACGGAGGTTTTTACTCTTTTTGATATACCTTGGAAGGTACAGTATCTACGGTGACTTATGCCCTGGCACAGCAAGACCTGAACAATGTCAGCGCCGCGTTTCAGACACAGTCGGAGGGGGGGAAAATACAGAAGTGCAATGCGGTGAACCAAACGCAGTAAAAAGATTATTTTAAGGATGCTTCTTATGAGTCAAACCTCTGCATTATTTTGTTTTAAAATAAAAAATCCCCAGCAGAGTCGCCAGATTGTGGATACCGGGCTTCCGCCTCTTCGTTGGGTTTTTAAAACTTGTTTGATTTTGATCAAAGAAAGAAAATGGTCTGTCGAAAACAGGTACTGAGTCGCCACTTGGTCTTTAAGGAACCAAGAAACCTAATTTGACTCACCCAAGCGGATAAGGGCACCGACCCTTCATAACCAAAGAACTTGGTTCGGGGTTTTGGTACGAGAGAGGAAGGAGCCTTTGTCACGACTAAAACACCCTCAACTCGCCCCGTCTTCCGACGGGCCTCAATTAGCATCCAAATAATCATCTTTATATTATGTTTGGTTCGACAAATAATACTATGATAGTATACTACATCACATAAGAAAATTTGAAAAGGAAGATCTAAAGATAAGATATCATTCATAAGATCTAAGCCAAATATCATACAATGTTGTCACGCCCCGGAGCAGCATAAATAGAGAAAAATAAATTTCCTTTATGGGTCCATAAGGAATGAAAGGTGAAAGTCACTAATAATCCACACCACGCAGTACTAGCCCAAAAGAAAAGCAACAGTAATCAACTGAAAATAGCACAAAGTGCTAACTATTACAAACTATCAGAGTATGGTCCACAGGATCACAACAGGTCTGAAGACAACAAATGCCCAAGTACCCGTTAACAAAAGGTTAAACTGAACAACCGAAAATATAAAACAAGTCATAACATCTTCAGCCTTCAACTGGCATAAGGATAATCCTCCCTGGCGTAAACGTCATCGGTGGGGCCCTCCTCTGGATAGTAATCATCAGTGTACTGGTCCTTACCTGCAGAATAAGGAGCAGGATATTCTGGACGGGGAATGTCCAGGCAATAAAAAGGCCATCAGCTTACTGAGAGCTGAGTGAGCACAAACTAACGAGGTACCAATTATCTGAAGTAAACACAAGCTTATGAAGATACGAGTTAACATCTTATTATAAAAAAATAACATTATCTTGTTCCTCTATTCATTCTTGTAAACCGACCCTTATCGTCTTGTTACTCAAATACCGAACTCAACGTATTCAGATGTCATGAACAGACTCAATCGTTTAACTCTAGGGATACACCCTTATTCTGTCCATCGCTTTTAAGAACAATGGTCCTGTTCACCGCATGTCATGGACTCCACGTCAGTCTGTCCCCAGCTTTTAAGAACAATTGTCCTGTTCACCGCATTTCAGGGATATAACGTTTCGAACAAGGCATATCAATCTATTGCCACGACTTAACGTCATCTACTAGTGATCCCAGCTCACCGCTTTTAAGAACCATGGTCCGGTTCACCGCTTTTAAGAGCATATCACAGATCATCCAGTCTATCTTAAGACTTCTTGGTCCAGCTCACCGCTTTTAAGAACCATGGTCCGGTTCACCGCATTTAAGAGCATATCATGACCACTCGTCCATCCACGTACCATTCCCAGAACTTACCAAACCTACTTACGTTCCATTCTACATCGACACATGACAAACTCCCAATGTGGCCTGACTACTCGGATTAAAAGAAACGGATATCAAACTCATATCAGAATCAACACGTCACCCATGTCTTCATATTACTTTTTATTCATTAACCGTAAATCTTTGGTGTCACATTACTCCTGTCTACCCCATAGTCGCATAATGGAATCCGAATCAGGAATCGAACAACTAAACCTTTTATATAATAAACAGGCAAAAGAATCCATGTTCTGCTTATGCCAATCGATTGGAACAGAGGTTCAATCGATTGGAACAAAAGTTATGTCAATCGATTGAAAAACATGTCAATCGATTGGAAACAATGTCAATCGATTGAAAATCCTATTCAATCGATTGGGATGCAACTGATGTCAATCGATTGAGATCATGTCAATCGATTGGTACTACGTCTTCTCCAGCAGTTTGTAAAAACAGCATATATAAACGTGCACTACATGCATTTAACCCATCTAAACATCGTAATAACTTGCATAAACATCACATAAAGAGACCAAGTGAGTTAGAACTCACCTAGGGTGCGTTTGGATGTGTTTTTCAAAGCTTGAAATCTTCAAACTCTCTCTCCTTCCTCTTCTCTGTCCAGCCCTCTCTTTGTCTCCTCCTTTCTTCTTTCTTTCTGCTTCTTCTCCTCCCTCCCAGCTGCCACGGGCAGTGAGTGTGTGTATGGAGTGTGTATATATGTATGTATAGATATAGATATATGTATGTGTATATATATATCTCACAAGAGGTATGTATATTTCTCTCCCAAGGTCTGAAAACAGCCCCAAGGCCACTAAATGAAACATATATATAGACATAAGGGAGTGCCACGCGTTTAAAGCTGAAGGAAAGAAGAAAACATTTCTCAGGTTATGTCAATCGATTGAGACACCAGTCAATCGATTGGTAACAGATATTTGTAGTCAATCGATTGGAAACAATGTCAATCGATTGGGATGAATGGCAATCGATTGGAAATGTTGACACGTAATCACTTTTAGTCGGTTGAATGTAAATCGATTGGGATAACTTATCAATCGATTGGTATCAGAAAAGTGTCAATCGATTGGGAATATGTCAATCGATTGGTATCAGAAAAGTGTCAATCGATTGGGAATATGTCAATCGATTGGTATCAAAATTTACCAAAAGGAAGATAAAGTTTATACGAGTATAGAAATGAAATACCGGGTCTTATTAATATACCAAAATACAGGGTATTACAAATGTAAAGTGAAAGATCACACAAATAAACCTAGGAAAAATCGTCTAATCATATATCCAATAATCAAGACTTCCTAATCTAAAAAGGGGGACATGAATTGTTCTTGAAACAAATAATCAAAGAAATCAAAATATGCTTAGCAAGCTAGTATGATGCATGTTAATCTTTGAGAAAAGAAGATCTCTCAATCCCCGGGACGGATAAGAAAGGATGATTAGATCAAGGGGAAGCATGAACGTGTGATCGTGATCATTCCTTATAATCTTCTTAGATTAAGAGTTACAAAAACCCCAAATCTTGCATGAATGCAATGTATGTATCTAAAATGTGCAAAGGTTGTAGTGTGCTTTGTGTTCATGGATTCCTAGAATGACTTAGAAGTCTAAAATGTGTATAAATGGATGAATGAAATCAACATGGGATATGTACAAGTATAGTATGAACTACTTCCTAAGACATGAACTAATTTGGAATGCATATGAGCATCAAATCAAAGAATGAAAGTTGAAATGTGCTTGCTATGAATAGTAGACAGAACAGTAGCATGATCTTTTGGAATTTGAAAAGAGGGGTTAAGAATGTTTTCAATGCATGATTTTTTATGGAGATCTTCCTTATTGTGTCTAGAACACAACCCAAAAGTCCAATATTGGATAGCTATCACAGATTGAGAGAAACCATATAAACAATGAAGGTCACTCAGAAACAGAGTCTGTACTGTCGACTGAAATGTTGAAAAATCTTAAAAAATGAAAACTAATGATCTAGAGGCCCATTTTATACAGAAAGTTCCCTCAGACATTGACGTTTAAGGAAAAAATAAGTTAGAAATACCCCTTTTGGAACGTTTTCTGAAAAAGAGGTTGGAAGTGGACCTAGCTGCTGTGACAGCAAAAACAGAATGTCTGGAAGGAATGTTGGGATCCAAATGGACCATTTCCAAGTACTTCCAAGTCAAACCAAAAATCATGGGTGTTCTCCAATGAGTTAGGAAGACTTTCCAAGTGGCCTTGCATCCATATGTTGAGTATTGAGTCCTAGAGAAATCTTTGAACTCAACTCACTCACTGTTTTGACTCATTATTTTGAAGATTTTGGGGAAAACAAGGTTTTGTTTCTTGAAACCAAAATGAGAAGGATTGAGAGGGGTTTTGAAATAGATGTTTTGAAAACATATTTTTAATACTCAAAAAGGATTATAGCCACTTAAAATGCCAACATCAAACTCATCATCAAGAACCTCCAAGATTGTTGGAGAGATTTATTTTTATTTTGAACATAACTTCAATACATTTCAAGAATACCTTGGAAGTATTGAGGTTATGATCATCATCTATCAAACATGTTTTTGAGGTCAAGAGCTACTATCCATAAGGATTCACTCACCCCAAACTTCATGTCATCACTTAGATGATGATGAACTAGTAGGTAAATAAAGAAAATCAAAAAGAAATGAGATAAAAAGAGATGAACAATAAATAAACAAGCAAGTAGATGATGATCAATAGATGATATTCATGAAGCATGAGACTTGTAGATTGGTGTTTCACTCATATGTAATGACACTAGACATGGAAGAAGCTTCCACTCTCTTAAATGCTCACTAAAATGGTGGTTGGGAGTATTGAATGTTGAAGTAAATGGGAGTAATGAAGTAAAAACAAAGTTTAGAACTCACTTTTGTTTTGAAAAATCAAAGAAGGAGGCTTCTTTCTCTCTATTCTAACCTTATCTCTACAACTTTCTCTCCCAAACTTTTCCTAAACTTTCATTTCACCCCCCTAAAATGAAGAGTAATGGGGTGTTTATATAGGCCAACTTGGGGTGGTTTTGGGATTTAGAAAGTATTCCCATTGGCTCCAAACATCTGAAATCATAAAACTATGTCGTTTTGGCTTTTAATTAATCAAAATGGGACCACAAAACAAATTACAAAAATACAGTGTTCTGGAGGGGAGTGCCGCGGCGGCACTGCTCCTCCTTCTTCCAGATAATGCTGTTTAGGCCCCCTGAAGTTCCGGTATTCGCGAAAAGGCCCTATTTCGTTCGAAATTCACAGAAAATGCATACGAACTCCAAATTGCGGTTGTGATATACCGTTGAAAAGGTAATGAAGTCTAATTTACATAAAAAATAGTTCAGGGATAGGTCACTTTGAAAAGTTTTGCGGTATTCGCGATAAAAGCCGATTTGATCGCCTTTGGAAATTCATAATAAATTCGTTTTAAATCCAAAAATTATGTGCGATATACCGTTGGAAAGCTATTGACCTCTAGTATCCATGAAAAATATTTGAAAATTGTTTCGGCACCCCGGTTCCAAAGTCAAATTTTGGTCAAACCTGGGATTCCCGGGAGCTGATGTTTTTGCTCGATTTTCTTTTGGAACTTGTTTTAACACTTTTCTCATGATTTAAAATGATTCTGGTGAATTCGGATGATTTCGGTCAAACTTGGTCAAACCTAGTCAAACCTTGGTCAAACCCGTCAACGGGGACTTTCCGGGAACTTTCGGGACTTCCGGGGGTCTTTGGGAGCTGACGATTTCACCCGATTTCTCTTAAAGACTCATTTTATCACTTTTCTTATGACATAGCATGTTTTCAGAACTTTGGGACCAAATCTAGGAGTTTTCGGGCTTTTAGGGGCATTCTGGTCATTCTGAGCATTCTGAGAGATAGAGCTGACTTCCAAGAGTCCTTTTGAGTCTTTTACGATCATTGTGAATCACCAAGCTATGGGTCTCCTAAATCTGATAGCCGACAAAATGGGGTGTCTACAGTTTGCCCCTCTTTGGCATGAACTTGCGAGGCAACGCATGTCGCAAGCGAGTGCCAAAGCTTTAAAGAGACAGGTCTTTTTGGAGGCTATAGATTTAGGATAAAAACGTTGCAAAAGATGCAATGATGAAAAAAAAAAGATGCTGAGGTCAGTGCTGGTCGTGCTCTGTGCGAGCTGCCTACGTATCCCGGGGGGAATCAGACCAGGACGTAGTTCAGGGCAAAAAGGAATAAATCACACATGCACATACACAACAATCAGGCGGATGCTATGCTATGAGAGTGATATGCAATGCATGGATGTGATATGAATTGTGTCATGAGTCCTATCATGTCTAGTGTTATGACCCTAGTATGAGTAAGTGCTGTGGGGTGTGCCACTCCGAGTGGGTTGGTGTTGTGCTAGTGTTTGCGACTGTGATGTGGTGGATGACTCGAATAAGGACATCAAGGTTTAGAAGACTCTGGGTCTAGGGGCAAACTTCTGGAATTACGGGAAGTGTGCTTTACAAGCGAATGGGATCGAATGTGGGGTCTTTGAGGACGACAACTAAAGATAACCCATAGGTGAGGGAGTTCATGATAACCGACAGTTTTAAAATAACCAAAGTGAGGAGGCTCATAATAAGTAGGGTAGCTCACGATAATTGACAGGTGAGATAACCGGAGTGAAGAAGCTCACGATAAGTGAGGAAACTCATGATGACTGACAGGTGAGAAAGCTCATGATAATCAGTGGACACGGATCCTTGAATTGCGAATAGACAGTGCTTGCCCTGGGAATTGGGGTGATTCGACTGCGGGTGATGTTTTCAATCGTTGGCCGATCCTTATGATGACAAAGTCCGGAGAATTGGTTCGGACTTCTGTTATCTTCTGCTGGGGATGGTAGGGGACTCTCTGAGAATCTCTCTTCAACTACTTCTCTTGACTGGGAACCAGGATTCAAATTCGAATCTCTCCTAGTTGGTCAGATTTTGTAATGCCCAATCCAAAAGAGCCGGTTAGGGCCTTCGGGAGCTGAAGGATAATGTACTCTGCTAGGAAGAAGGAAATACGTCCATTAAATGGGAGTAAAGGTATCATTCTATTTGTGACAGATATGATTTGCGGTGGTTTGACACTGATGGAGGGTGATAATCAATAGCAACTTATGGACTTATGTTGCTAGGATGAAAGAAGATCATCAACAGCCACTCATGGACTTACGTTGCATGAACGAAGGAAGACAATCAACAGCCACTCATGGACTTATGTTGCTAGGATGAAGGAAGATCGTCAACAGCCACTCATGGACTTATGTTGCTAGGATGAAGGAAGATCGTCAATAGCCATTCGTGGACTTATGTTGCACGAACAAAAGAAGATCATCAACAGCCATTCGTGGACTTATATTGCATGAAGGAAGATCGTCAACAGCCATTCGTGGACTTATGTTGCACGGACAAAAGAAGATCATCAACAGCCATTCGTGGACTTATATTGCATAAACGAAGGAAGACAGTCAACAGCCACTCATGGACTTATGTTGCTAAGATGAAGGAAGATCGTCAACAGCCACTCATGGACTTATGTTTCTAGGATGAAGGAAGATCGTCAATAGCCATTCGTGGACTTATGTTGCACGGACAAAAGAAGATCATCAACAGCCATTCGTGGACTTATATTGCATGAAGGAAGATCGTCAACAGCCATTCGTGGACTTATGTTGCACGGACAAAAGAAGAGCATCAACAGCCATTCGTGGACTTATATTGCATAAATGAAGGAGGATGACCAACAGCCACTCATGGACTTATGTTGCTAGGATAAAAGAAGATCATCAACAGCCACTCATGGACTTATGTTGCTGGGAGAAAGATGAAAGATCAACAGCCACTCATGGACTTATGTTGCTTAGATGAAAGAAGATCATCAACAGCCATTCGTGGACTTATATTGCATAAACGAAGGATGAAAGATCAACAGCCACTCATGGACTTATGTTGCTAGGAGAAAGGAAGATCATCAACAGCCACTCATGGACTTATGTTGCATGAACAAAGGAAGGTAATCAACAACCACTCATGGACTTATGTTGCATGGATGAAGGAAGATCATCAACGGCCATTCATGGACTTATGTTGCAAGGAGATGATGGTCAACTTTCGATGGTTTGGAAAGGGATGAAATTTGCATTTGCCCTAAGTTTGGACGCTTCTTATGCTGACGGCTTAACCGGTGCAGTAATGGTGTTTGGTACTTCTGCTTGTATTGGCATGCTCTTTATAACTTGATTTGAAAATTTTATTAGTCACTATTGACTTACACATTTGAGACTACAACAGACTCAAAAACTTGACAGACACTGACGCACGAGGACGACACATTTGATACCAAAATGAAACAAGCTCGTCTTGTCAAAACTTGATGTGCTTTTGTCATAAACGATGTACCATTTCTATTTTGGTGTTCACCTTTCATCTTAACATGGTAGCACTTTGTTGATAAATCTGATTTTTTTGAAAATTCCTCCCTAGTGATCTAGTCAATTTTCTACTTTTCCCAGGAAGTGCTTTGAATTAGTGCCTTAGCTTTTAGAGTAAAAGATGCTCTATTTCAAAATTTTCAAAACAACTTGGTAACTTGAAAACTTGCCCTCGGTGTGAAGGGATTGTGTTAGGCAAACGGAGTTTGCTCCTAGTTTGAGGTGTACAAAGTGGGATTCATAAGCAAACGAGGTGGGTGACTGAAGTTTGCCTCTAGTTTGGATGATGGTTTATTGGAGGTTTTGGACAAACGAGGTAGGTGACCGAAGTTTGCCCCTTGTACGAAGGGTAGATAGTAAAAGTCAGGCAAACGAGGCGGGTAGCCGAAGTTTGCCCCTAGTGTGGAAGGTGATTTTCTGGCTTGAGGCATGGACCGTGACTTTAATCTCTCAAATGCTCATAACTTTTGCCTAGGCACCAGTGAGGTGACCTAGCAAGCTCTTTTCTCTCTTTTGTTATTGCTCATCTTGGATTTAACTCTAATTTTTGCCTAGGCGTCCTTTCGGATTTTCGACCTAGCGAGCCATCCTTCTTTTTTTCTTTTTTGAAAGTCTGCCTATGTACCCCCAAGTGGGGATCAGGTCCAACGTAGTTCGGGCCATGGTCAGAAAGAAGCGGGTTGATTTTTAGGTATGTGGGGCGACCGAACCGTTGTGGTTGCCTACGTATCCCCGAGTGGGAATCAGGTCGAGCGTAGTTCAAGGCAAGGCTTGAAGGAAATTAGTTTGATTATGATGGTGTTGACCGAACCGATGCGGTTGCCTACGTATCCCCAAGTGGGAATCAGGTCGAGCGTAGTTCAAGGCAAGGCTTGAAGGAAATTGGTTTGATTATGATGGTGTTGACCGAACCGATGTGGTTGCCTACGTATCCCCGAGTGGGAATCAGGTCAAGCGTAGTTCAAGGCAAGGCTTTGAAAGAAATTGGGTATGAGGGTTTTTCAAACCAATTGTCAAAGAAGTTCAAACTTGGGTTACTTATGGTAGCCTTGAAGAGGAGGATTCGGTTTCCATCTCCCTTTCTTTTCTTTTCTTTTCTTTTTCTTTTTCTTTTTCTTTTTATTTTTCTTTTGTTTTGAGGATTGATCCTTTTCACTTTCGCCTAGCCAGTCAATTTTCTTTTTCACATAGTTGATTCTTGTGAGATCTTTTGATGACAATTTCAGAATTCCAGAATGTGCATATCAGTTCTCAGAATTTATTTGTGGTCGTTCCGAGCCTTTTGAAATGTGCTCTAGGCATGTTCTCATGACGTACCTTGAAGTGTATAATTCTCTGTATCACCAAAATTTTCTTCCTTTCATGTTCCCCATCATTTTGACTGGCTAAGGTAAGATCTTTGAAATCAACACCTTTTTCAGCTCTAACTTTTGCCTAGGTGCCCTTTCGGGTTTTCAACCTAGCGAGCTTTTTTTTTTTTTTTGAAAGTGGAGTTGAAACTCACTGAAATGTTTGGCTACCATCAAGGACCAAGTCCACACAGGTTCGCATGGCTATAAATTGGGTTGGGACCAAGGCTTTGAAATGGTAGAAATGGTGGAAAGGGTGTTGGGCAAGCCCCAAATCAGTCTCAAGTATGTCTTTTCAAGATTTGAGCAAAAGCATCTTTAAATTCTTAAAGTAAGACTATTCAATTCTCGGCTCTTCATCGGTGTCGGTGCAAAATTGACTTTGACCTTTCAGGATTTTTTTTGTTTGAGTAAAAAAAAAATTACCCTTTTTTTTAGCACAGTAATATCCATGGCAATTTGAAAAGTGACACTTCAGTTCAGCGATTCATGTATCTATGACTAAGCACATTAGATTAGGCAAAATGAGACTTCATTCCATCAGTAGAGAAGGATTATAGACTCATTAACAACTCGATGACAAACAAAATCGACCACAAGAATAAACATACAACAGACTCGACTTGGTCTCAAATGGAATGTCACAGTGACTCACTTATTCTTTTTATTTCTTTTTCTAAAGAGCATCTTCATTTGGTTTTCTAGCAAGAGTCCCAATCACCATCACTTCACTTGCACAGGTTCAACATTCATGGTCCTCAGCGAAGGGGATCATGTAAACTGATAGGTTAAGGGTTGGTCCAAACCGAGGTAGTGGATTGGATTGGGGTGCAGCACATCATCTAAGAGATCTTGAATTGAGTGACGGAGCCTCTTACAGTTGTCGGTCTCATGGCCTTGGTCCTGGTGGTAATCACAATACTTGGATTCATTATACCCAGGAGGTGGGTGATTAGGAGGCTTACTGGGCTCCAAAGGCACAAGGTGGCCCTTTTGAACAAGGTGATTGAGGGCGGAGGATAAGCTCATATCAAGTGGTGTGAAGAATCTTTGGTTTCCTTTCTTGTGACTCTTACTGCAGTTATTTTGGCTTGATGATGGGCTCAAGGCATTGGCATCTAGGCTCTCTTGATCTTCACCAAAGGTATGGGATCTCTTCTCCTTTTTCAGTGACCCAGCTCCATTGATCTTGCCTTCACATATAGCATCCTCGATTCTAGTCCCAACCTCAAACAACTCTTCAAATGTTGAGATGGACTGGTAGAATAATTTTTCATGGTATACTGGTTGCAGGTTCTTGACCAGCATACGTACTTGCTCTTTCTCAACAGGCCTGTGGATCATTTGGGCTACTTTATTCCTCCATCTGCTCAAGAATGCAGCGAAGGACTCATTGAAATTCTACCTGGTAGTTTCCAGATCTCGGATGGTGACATCAAGCTCTTGGTTGTAGGAGTAGTGATCAATGAAAGTTCTAGCAACATCTTCCCAAACTCGAGTCTTGGAAGTTTCAAGGGTTAGGAACCAGGATAGTGCGGCTTTCTGGAGGGTTTGAGGGAACAGCATAGCTATGTGCTCATGGGTGCAGCCCATTGATTGGAAAATGCTCATACAAAACTTCACGTGGCTCTTCGGATTCCCAATTCCATCAAAACGATCAATTTCAGCATCTTCAAGTTCTCCGGCAGTTTCAGCTTAACAGGCTCAAAGAGGCCTTCCAAGTCTAGCATGTAATCATCGATCCCCTTGCTTTTCCTCACTACATTTTCTAGCTTGTCAACCCTGTCCATTTTTTCTTGGAGCTTTTTCTCATATACAGGCGGCGGGACCACTTGAAACCATTCTTCTTTTCCGCCGTTCTCATGTAAGGGTGGTTCAAACCCAGGTGGAGGTTGCGGCCGCTGCTGCTTCAATTCCTCCATGAAGGCTAAAACTTGGGCCAACCGGTCAGACTGTTGGTTGATCATTTCTGTCATTCTTGCTTCCAAACCTTCCGGATCCATAAAGCTAACTTTCGGCGGAGTGATTCTGATAAGGCGGCTCCCTGACCCACAACGCAGATCCTAGGTGCTCAAAACTTATACTGACATATGGATGTGAAAAGGATGTCTTAGACTTTTAACAGTGATGATTGAGATGACAACTATAGTGATGTTAACAGACATGGACTGACTCATGTACAGCCTGACTGAAATAGTGCGTGCAGGCCGATAGGAATGGTGTATGCAAATGAGACAGGCATGCGGATGTAAGCCTTAATCTATATGATGCTCCTATTTCTAACAGATAGCAGCTAAATAAATAAGGTCCTAGCCATACAGAGTGTGCTAACCTTACTTTCCAGTATGATCACCAAGGGATAACAGGGATTTTCGGGATACTTCGGGAAATTTGGACAGAGTTTCTGGGAGAAACAGGGATTCGGAAGATTCGGAGAAATTTCTAGAAGTCATTTGAGTTTCTAGGAGAACCAGGAATTTCTGGTTGATTTGGACTGAGCTTCTAGGAAAAACTGGTATTTTGGGCATTTCTGATAAATGTGGATAGAGTTTCTAGGAGAAACAAGTATATCTGGGCATTTTTAGGTGATTTAGGCAGAGATGCTGGGATTTTTGGAGAATCCGAGAGATTTAGGCAGAGCTTCTGGAAAAACAGGTACTTTGGGTATTTTTAGGAAATTTGGATAGAGTTTCTGGGAGAAACTAGTATATCTGGGAAGATAGGACAAAGTTTCTTGGAGGAATTGGCATATCTGGAAGATTTAGACAGAGTTTCTGGGAAGAACTGGTTAATATGGTTATATCTGGGATACCTGGACAGAGTTTCTGGAAGAAACTGGTTAATATGGTGATAGTGATCATACTGTCTAGCAGGTTTTCATACTCCTATGTCTTAGGACAAACAAACAAGGTTTGCGGTGTATATCTTTGTGAGCATGGAGCAGACATCTTTGTCATGGTGCCTAGGTAGGTCAACTCAATGTGATCACATGTGAGTGATTGCCTTGGGAATCATAAGAAAGAGGTTTCGTTCTATGCCACATAAGCGTCTACACCGCGCAGGTAATCCCGCCAGGGCATACAGCAGTTATATCACATTGTCCTATCTGAAAAGATAAATGAACAGTCCTATGAAAGGTTCTACAGGAATCTATATGCAAAGGCTGGGTTTAGTCAAAGAGGGTCTGTTGACGAGAGTTCCAATATACCGTCAGGGAGACAGTACGGAGGTTTTTACTCTTTTTGATATACCTTGGAAGGTACAGTATCTACGGTGACTTATGCCCTGGCACAGCAAGACCTGAACAATGTCAGCGCCGCGTTTCAGACACAGTCGGAGGGGGGGAAATACAGAAGTGCAATGCGGTGAACCAAACGCAGTAAAAAGATTATTTTAAGGATGCTTCTTATGAGTCAAACCTCTGCATTATTTTGTTTTAAAATAAAAAATCCCCAGCAGAGTCGCCAGATTGTGGATACCGGGCTTCCGCCTCTTCGTTGGGTTTTTGAAACTTGTTTGATTTTGATAAAAGAAAGAAAATGGTCTGTCGAAAACAGGTACTGAGTCGCCACTTGGTCTTTAAGGAACCAAGAAACCTAATTTGACTCACCCAAGTGGATAAGGGCACCGGCCCTTCATAACCAAAGAACTTGGTTCGGGGTTTTGGTACAAGAGAAGAAGGAGCCTTTGTCACGACTAAAACACCCTCAACTCGCCCCGTCTTCCGACGGGCCTCAATTAGCATCCAAATAATCATCTTTATACTATGTTTGGTTCGATAAATAATACTATGATAGTATACTACATCACATAAGAAAATTTGAAATGGAAGATCTAAAGATAAGATATCATTCATAAGATCTAAGCCAAATATCATACAATGTAAAGTGAAAGATCACACAAATAAACCTAGGAAAAATCGTCTAATCATATATCCAATAATCAAGACTTCCTAATCTAAAAAGGGGGACATGAACTGTTCTTGAAACAAATAATCAAAGAAATCAAAATATGCTTAGCAAGCTAGTATGATGCATGTTAATCTTTGAGAAAAGAAGATCTCTCAATCCCCGGGACGGATAAGAAAGGATGATTAGATCAAGGGGAAGCATGAACGTGTGATCGTGATCATTCCTTATAATTTTCTTAGATTAAGAGTTACAAAAACCCCAAATCTTGCATGAATGCAATGTATGTATCTAAAATGTGCAAAGGTTGTAGTGTGCTTTGTGTTCATGGATTCATAGAATGACTTAGAAGTCTAAAATGTGTATGAATGGATGAATGAAATCAACATGGGATATGTACAAGTGTAGTATGAACTACTTCCTAAGATATGAACTAATTTGGAATGCATATGAGCATCAAATCAAAGAATGAAAGTTGAAATGTGCTTGCTGTGAATAGTAGATAGAACAGTAGCATGATCTTTTGGAATTTGAAAAGAAGGGTTAAGAATGTTTTCAATGCATGATTTTTTATGGAGATCTTCCTTATTGTGTCTAGAACACAACCCAAAAGTCCAATATTGGATAGCTATCACAGATTGAGAGAAACCATATAAACAATGAAGGTCACTCAGAAACAGAGTCCGTACTGTCGACTGAAATGTTGAAAAATCTTAGAAAATGAAAACTAATGATCTAGAGGCCCATTTTATACAGAAAGTTCCCTCAGACATTGACGTTTAAGGAAAAAATAAGTTAGAAATACCTTTTTTGGAACGTTTTCTGAAAAAGAGGTTGGAAGTGGACCTAGCTGCTGTGACAGCAAAAACAGAATGTCCGGAAGGAATGTTGGGATCCAAATGGACCATTTCCAAGTACTTCCAAGTCAAACCAAAAATCATGGGTGTTCTCCAATGAGTTAGGAAGACTTTCCAAGTGGCCTTGCATCCATATGTTGAGTATTGAGTCCTAGAGAAATCTTTGAACTCAACTCACTCACTGTTTTGACTCATTATTTTGAAGATTTTGGGGAAAACAAGGTTTTGTTTCTTGAAACCAAAATGAGAAGGATTGAGAGGGGTTTTGAAATAGATGTTTTGAAAACATATTTTTAATACTCAAAAAGGATTATAGCCACTTAAAATGCCAACATCAAACTCATCATCAAGAACCTCCAAGATTGTTGGAGAGATTTATTTTTATTTTGAACATAACTTCAATACATTTCAAGAATACCTTGGAAGTATTGAGGTTATGATCATCATCTATCAAACATGTTTTTGAGGTCAAGAGCTACTATCCATAAGGATTCACTCACCCCAAACTTCATGTCATCACTTAGATGATGATGAACTAGTAGGTAAATAAAGAAAATCAAAAAGAAATGAGATAAGAAGAGATGAACAATAAATAAACAAGCAAGTAGATGATGATCAATAGATGATATTCATGAAGCATGAGACTTGTAGATTGGTGTTTCACTCATATGTAATGAAACTAGACATGGAAGAAGCTTCCACTCTCTTAAATGCTCACTAAAATGGTGGTTGGGAGTATTGAATGTTGAAGTAAATGGGAGTAATGAAGTAAAAACAAAGTTTAGAACTCACTTTTGTTTTGAAAAATCAAAGAAGGAAGCTTCTTTCTCTCTATTCTAACCTTATCTCTACAACTTTCTCTCCCAAACTTTTCCTAAACTTTCATTTCACCCCCCTAAAATGAAGAGTAATGGGGTGTTTATATAGGCCAACTTGGGGTGGTTTTGGGATTTAGAAAGTATTCCCATTGGCTCCAAACATCTGAAATCATAAAACTATGTCGTTTTGGCTTTTAATTAATCAAAATGGGACCACAAAACAAATTACAAAAATACAGTGTTCTGGAGGGGAGTGCCGCGGCGGCACTGCTCCTCCTTCTTCCAGATAATGCTGTTTAGGCCTCCTGAAATTCCGGTATTCGCAAAAAGGCCCTATTTCGTTCGAAATTCACAGAAAATGCATACGAACTCCAAATTACGGTTGTGATATACCGTTGAAAAGGTAATGAAGTCTACTTTACATAAAAAATAGTTCAGGGATAGGTCACTTTGAAAAGTTTTGCGGTATTCGCGATAAAAGCCGATTTGATCGCCTTTTTCGCCTTTGGAAATTCATAATAAATTCGTTTTAAATCCAGAAATTATGTGCAATATACCGTTGGAAAGCTATTGACCTCTAGTATCCATGAAAAATATTTGAAAATTGTTTCGGCACCCCGGTTCCAAAGTCAAATTTTGGTCAAACTGGTCATACCTGGGATTCCCGGAAAGTTCTGGAAACCTCCGGGAGTTCCCAGGAGCTGATGTTTTTGCTCGATTTTCTTTTGGAACTTGTTTTAACACTTTTCTCATGATTTAAAATGATTCTGGTGAATTCGGATGATTTCGGTCAAACTTGGTCAAACTTGGTCAAACCTGGTCAAACCTTGGTCAAACCGGTCAACGGGGACTTTCCGGGAACTTCCGGGACTTCCGGGGGTCTTTGGGAGCTGACGATTTCACCCGATTTCTCTTAAAAACTCATTTTATCGCTTTTCTTATGACATAGCATGTTTTCAGAACTTTGGGACCAAATCTGGGAGTTTTCGGGCTTTCAGGGGCATTCTGGTCATTCTGAGTATTCTGAGAGATAGAGCTGACTTCCAAGAGTCCTTTTGAGTCTTTTACGATCATTGTGAATCACCAAGCTATGGGTCTCCTAAATCTGATAGCCGACAAAATGGGGTGTCTACAGCGGTGAACTAGTCTACCCGAATCCCAAGCCATGGGAAATTGGGGGCGAACTGGGAAGGCCCGTATAAAGTGAGTCGGATCAACCGACCGGGAACCTACTGGCTACTGAGCATGGAGGGGCATGACCTTACTCATCCCTGGAACGTGCAACACCTACGCAAGTACTATCAGTAGCATCTGGCAACGGGAATTTAGTACTATAGGGAAATTTCTTTCATGTAGCTCTGGTTGGGCAGTCAATATAAATTTTTTTTATATATATATATAAAATTAAATAGTTTGCTTCAAAATTCATTCCTGTCAGTACCCCGTGCAATGCAACAAAGACCTCGGGCATAACCCCGAGGTAACAAAGACCTTGGGCCTAACCCCACGGCAAACACAAACCTCGGGCCTAATCCGGAGGCAACAAAGACCTCGGGCCTAACCCCAAGGCAACAAAGACCTTGGGCCTAACCCCAAGGCAACAAAGACCTCAGGCCTAACCCCGAGGCAACAAAGACCTGGGACCTAACCCCAAGGCAACAAAGACCTCGGGCCTAACCCCGAGGCAACAAAGACCTTGGGCCTAACCCCGAGACAACAAAGACCTTGGGCTTAACCCCAAGGCAACAAAGACCTCGGGCTCCGAACCCAGGCATAAAAGGACCCTGCAACCACCCATGTTCCAGGTCGGTTTCCTATGGTCGGTCCCCAACACGCCCACGCCTTTACAGGAAGCTCGAGAGCAAGGGGATTCTAGACTTAAACAGGAAATTATTCAAAAGCTCCGCTTAGGCCCAGCCGACGACGGGGCCAAACCCCTAGGTGGCCTGTGATGGCAAGCTTCAAATGCCCCTGCAACCACCCATGTTCCAGGTTGCTTTCCTACGGCCACTCACTCCCGTACTCCTGCCTTAGCTAAATGCTTGGGGGGCAGGGGAATATTAGGCCAAAATAGGAAGGCACATCGGTTACTACAAGAGCTTGGGAGATCTTCCTATGCACTTACAGTGATCAGAGAAATATCCTGGATAGTAAAATAGAATACGCCGGGACATCTCGGACGGTAATACAGGGTATTTCTATAATGCACCGGACGATTCTGGTCGCTTAGTAGGGTTAGTCCCTACAGCGCTCTAGCCAGTTACCTTTTTAATAGGTAGGTAAGACTAGATGTTCTGTTGGTTACGGTCCTAAAACATTTTCTAAGGCAGATGTTAGGTCGGCCAAAACTGAACGGTCACTAGCAATCATAGAGGCATTGTGCAGAAAAAGACAGCGAACGAAAGGGAAATCTAACCCCGAGGGCCTTTTCATTCATTAAGACAAAGGGTACAAAGCCTGGGGGGCAGTTGTGGTAGCCTCCCCAAAACAAAAAAAAAAGACTACAACAGAAAATAAAAAAAATACAGAGATTCCTTGAGCAGGGGGTCTAGGGGTCATCCACATCAATAATGTCCACATCCTCCTCGACCCCATCCCCGGCCTGCTCTTCCAGGGCAGCACCTCCTTCCTGGCCAGCCGGGGCAAGGGCGCTCTTAGCCACAGCGGCGGCCCCCTGGGCTTCGGCATTAGCATCCTCGGTGGCCTTGGATGCCATGTCCCAGTAGTCAGAGTCCACCCCCTGGTAGGGAGTGGTGTCCCATTCCGGGTGGTCCCGGGCCGGCCTCCTCTTCAAGTCCTCATACCCGAGGAAGAAACCGTCGTCAAAAGTTTCCCCCAGAGGAACGGTGATCGCCGTTACCTCCGAGAGTTCCTTCATCTGAGCTTCCGCTGTCGCGTGGCTGGCCCGCTCGACCTCAAGTTTCGCCAGAGCCACCGCCAGTTCTTCCTGGGCTGCCCCGAGGCTGGAAGCTAGGCCCTTGACCCTGTTTCTCTCCACGGTCAGGGCCCTCTCTTTAGTCTCCAGGGTAACCTCTTTCTCGGCCAGGGCAGTCTCGGCGGCAGCGGCCCTCCCGGCAAGGGCCGGCATGAAGGATTCAGCTCCTGCAGCCATGCAGCCAACCTGCAACCAAAGTAAAAAAGGAAATGGTCGGTCACTATCGCCAGCAGACCAGAAAGTGCAAATAAGTCATAAGGTACAGAGAGTTACTTACCAGATGGGAGATGCTATATAGCCAAGCCTGAAAGACTTGAGGAGACATGTCGGCGCACCTATCCACCTGACTGGGAAGCAAGCACGGTTTGACCCTGTCCTGGGTAGCCCTAGAGTCATCCAGGGGTATCCCGGAGGGAATCTCGGCTCGGGGGGCAGATGTTTTCCCCACTACCACCGCCCGAGGGGCTGATGTCTCCCCGGGAGCCTGGGCCGCTGATGGGCCATACCTGAGTCTTCTAAAGCGGCGCGTATTGCCGGAGGCCTCAACAGTCGGCCTCTTTCCCATCGCCACCATCCAATCGGCAGCCGCGACCTGTAGAGCCTTCAACTACTTGGGATCCCTCCGGGGGGCCATGTCTGCAAAAAGAAAACAGCTGTGGGGTCAGCAACTAAGATACCAAGGTAGCCAAGGACAGCCAAAGTCAAGGCAAGTGACTAAATTCTCACCTGGGATGATGTTGGAGAGGATTGGTGCCTCAGTAGGATGGCGGGGCTGGCGGTCGCCTTTCTGATCTCCTGACCGAGTTAGCACGTCCCACACATTGACAGGCTGCTCGATCAAGCCCCTGAGTCGATCCTCACACTCCGCCGAAATGTGGGGGAGATGGATGGACCCCGCTGCAAAACAACCCAAGGCGATCAGTTCAAAACCATAAAGCAAAGCTTGAAAAGGGCTAGAAGAGATACGGGATGAACTTACCCCTCAATTCCTCCGCCTAAGAGGTCCTTAGCTGGCTCACAGAACCCAAGGGTGGACACTTAGAAGAACTTTTTCTTCCACCCCTTGTTGTTGCTCGGGCAGTTGACGATAATTTTCTTCCCCTGTCGAGCCCCTAGAGAGAAGAAACCGGCCTCCCCATGAATTGGGAATGGCCGATGGATCCAGAAAAACTCTCGCAGGGTGAGTTCGTACCCGAAGACCTGAGGCCACAAGGAGACGGACCCATGAGATACCCCCACCCATTCGGGGCTAACTGTCCGAGAGCTATTCCCAGAAAAATCAAGACATCACGAACGACCGGGTAGAGGGGAACACGAAGGCCAACGACGAAGGCATCCTCGTATAGGGTAACCAAACCCCTATGGTAAATATGAGCCCCGCCGGGGCGGACGGACGGACAAAGAACTGTCCTCAGGGATGGCGTACTTATCCCTTATCCGATCGAGGTCCCCGGAATGCAAGGCTGAGGAAACAAACTCGCAGGCGAATGCTACCTTGGGAGCGGGCTCCCTAGGAGCCTCTTCGCCCGAGCCCCGTGACACCGAGGTAATGGGGGTCTCCTGGTCAGATTCGTCACTCGACACTCGGGCCGGAATACGGCCCTCGCTGTGACGATCTGAGGGGGAAGCTGATGGTAGGTCTAAACTGGGGTCAGGCGTGCCCGATCGGAACATCTCGCTCTGCGATCGGGAGGCAGAGTTAAAGCCAGAGTGTTCCATCTCGGGTATTCCTATGGCAAGATAAGGGAACAGCCTGCGGTTTAAGTATGGATCAGAAACCCCAAGACTAGTATACAGGGGGGCAGCATCACTAGCCTGAACGGCAACAAATATATGCTTCTTGACACTAGGTAACACTCCCTCAAGACAGCCCACGGGACGCCCGCTCGGTTCAACCGGACTAAGGTCCCACCCGACTTAAAAAACGAACAGAATCTGAGAAGGAAGAAATCCCACTCCCGCTCGAAACCTACCAGACTCATTCTCTCCAGCCTCACTCCGACAAAAAGAAAGATGGGGGGGAAAGAAGAAATCAACGAATAGAAGTTCAGGAAGGAAGGAGACTTACAAGGCTTAAAGCACAAGAGGGGATCAGGAATTTTGCTCAGGATTTTCTTCGCTCTCAAAATCGTTCGGGAATACTCGTCTCAGTAGAACGGACCCAAAAAATGGGCAAGTGTTCCTTATATAGGAGCAGTTGACGGCCAAGATCAGGATAGATCCAACGGCCCTGGTAATTTCCTGCCCAAACTGTCGCTTCGGGCACGTGAAGCGTCGCCTCAAAAGGCGCGCGCATTAAATGCGTGACACGACAGCTCGGTTAGCACACAAATGATTCAGTTACGACCACACTGCCATCGTTGGATCCTAACCTGGCCACTAACCAGTTGGCGCATGGCAGTGATAGGACCGATCCCACAGTGTCGCCACCCGAGCCTCTTCTCGCACCGATCGGGTTTCTCGTCAGATGATGTTCGATGTGGGCCCTCAAAGCTGGATCCCCGGGAGTTACCCGAATGGTTTTTAGATCGATATGGATTTTTGATCCTTGCCCGATGAAACATCTAGTCAGTTCAGCCAAGCAATGTCCCGAGGAGCATTTGCTATAAGGTAGAATGCCAAGGTCAGGTCGGTCAACAAGAATCGGTCGGGTATTGGAAGCTATGTGCAGTGCAGAAGTAATGAACAACTGGTAAAAGCAGAATAAAAAAAAAGTTGGCCTCAAGGACCTTTCCATTACTATAAGGGGCAATTGTACAAAGCTCGGGGGGCAGTTTTAGTAGCCTCCCCGGTTAAAAAAATAAAACACAAAAACAAAAGAGAGGAAGAGGAGTCTTCATGTTCCTTTGCTCTTCAGAGCCTTGACTTCCTCTTCCAGGGCCGTCATCCTCGCCACCAACTCCTTGACAGTGAGCACTATGGTGTAGACATCCACCTCCTGCATGACCGAGTCCGTCTGCAGGCGGGCAGTCTGCTTCTCCTCCTCCTGAAGACGACCCTCCAGGTTACCAAGGGCGAGGCCCGTCCAAGAGCTCGGCACATGAAGACCGATCGGGGATTCCGTCTGGCTCCTTTTCAGTGGGGGTAGAGATTCTTCCCCGACTGCCTTTTCTTTTTCCTTCCGGGACGGGCCTGGTGGCGGGCTCGCATCCCCAGAGGAGGACGAATCGCTGTTGGTGGACAGAAAAACTAGTCCCTCAACCAGGACAGCCCTGCCTGTGGTGCGCCGACCTGAAGCCATGAACCGAGTGTAGCGGCGCGACCCAGAGGCAATAGCGGCAGGGGCCACGGAGGAAGTTCTGGCGCCTACCTCATCCGCAGGCCCCCGGCCAAATCAAAAAATGACAGGCCAGCCTCGATCGCTCGGTCAATCGAATCTGTGTCGGCAATAGTGGGAGCAATGCCGCAGAAGGCAGCGAAGGACGTCTTGCAAAGTTCGGCATCAAAGGCCGCAGGAGGGCAGAGATCGGGATCCACTAGCCAATTACCGGAGACAACGACCCTAGGATATTGCCGCCAGTTCTTATTTAGGAAGTCCAGGCCCTGGAGGAGATTTCTCCCCTCTGCCCCAGGCCGTATGTAAGGCTCCCTGAGGTCAATGCCCAGAACATAGCACCTGGCGATGTCCACTATACGGAGGGACAACCCAAGTCGCTGGCTCAGCGCCGATATGCCCCAGAGCAGGCGGGCAACGTTGGGGCGGCACTTGGACAGCGAAATACGCATCCCCTGTAGCAGGTCGCAGAAGGAGGCCGGAAGAGAGAAGCGTAGCCCCACAACTAGCAGCAAATAGCTGCTAATGATGGCGAAAGGGAAGGCCACCTCCTCCCCTTCGATGTAGGGGCGAACTCCGACGTCTTCTGGAATATCACAGTCTTCTCAAAAAGTTTTGAGTTTGTTTTCGGAATTCAGGTCGACATGAGAAGCCATCTGAGAAAAGTCTGAGTAGTGAAAACGGAGGAAAAAGAGCTCGAGAACACGTTGCTATCAAAAACCGCTCGGTAGGTTTGATCGTCAAGTGTGCAGTAGGGTTTGGAATGAATAGGTTTCCCTTATATAGGCACCACGAACGGCTCAGATCGATGCTGATCGAACGGCTCATACGCATTCCCGCCAGAACGGTCGCTTCAAGCACGTGGGGCGTCGCTTCGAAAGACGTGAGCATTGAATGCGCGACGTGATGGTTCGGTTACCCCACAAGTGATTCGGTTACTCCCACACTGGTGTTGTCGGATCCTAACCAGACCAATAGCCAGTGGGCACGTGGCATCTGGTGCCCCAGGGTCCCGCCTGGTCACCATTTGGTCAGTGTCCCGACGGACCACCCTAATCGGTCCCGGTTCGAGTGAAATCCTGGTCTGTTCCCGAGCGGTATCTTGGAAGACATGCTTAATTTTCAAACTTCATCCGACGCAACGTTACATCAACTTCAAAAATGGGGGGCAGCTGATACGTCCAGAAATATCAGCTAAAGCCTGACCGCCACGTTTGCAGAAAGACCCGAATTACTCGGGACGAGAGCTTGGGGGCCCACGTCCCAAAGCTCGTCAAGGGTAACTACTCGGGATAGTCGAACAGCCCGGGCGAGATGTACGGCAACTTTACAGGAGGCGTAGCTTGGGACGAGCGTTCCAGACAACTTCCCTATGTGGACAGAATTCTATTAAGGAAGAATGAGTAGATTCCTAAACCATTTAGGAATCGCTCCTAAAATTAAGCAAATCTATTGTGATTAGATTAGGTTCCCTAATCTAACAACTCTTACCATGTAAAGGTGGACTCTTGTATCTATAAAAGACCCCACCTCCCCTCTCTAGGGGGATCCGAAAAATCACCTCTCTAAGCATACAAGCACTTGCTAGAGAACTCACCACATACACGTATACACCCGGCCGGTATTACTGGTATTGTCGCCAGCCTTTGTCAGCTCACCAGGCCCGTCAGTGATCTGCTAGTGAGCAGCGCATAGACGCGACCGTGGATGTAGGTCACCTTGTTAACGGGGCTGAACCACATACAAACCCTCTTCTTACCTTATTTTCTGTCACATTCATTCATACCAATTTTCGACATCATCAGTATGTATATAGATGTATATTATTTTTGTTTTATTAGGTCTTACAGGTATGCTTAAAGAAAGAGAAAAAAAATTTATTATATGGCCACACGTGGAGCACGTACAGGGATAACGAGGTGGGGTTAAAATTTTGCTGAAAGGCTCATGTGGTTACAACCTGCTAATGTACGATTAGCTTTAAGTAGTGTGTATATATATAGGAGTATGTATAACTTTCTTGGTGAGGCGACTATACCGCTAGGTGGGTTTTAGGTAAGCTAAAGTATGGCAGGTTCATCATGGGCATCCAATTCGGGGCCGGGCTTTTCACGGCTACCGGAGACGTTTGGAGATACGCAAGGTGGCTGGCGAGGTATTCCCGTATGGGAAATACTTGTGCCTTTTTTGGAGAGGGTGTGTGTACACCATCCACAGACCTTTACCGGTTTAACATATATGGATCAACAAGAAAGATTACTAGCTTGTAAGATGCTGGGTAATGTACTTTTAGAGATGTCTAGGTCTAACCTGGGGGATGCCACTTACGATTATATGCAGCGAGTAAGAGGTGATATACATGATATAAGCACACAGGGGCTGCGTCTGTTGTGGCTGACGGAGCATCTGGACATGGTGGTCTTACTACGACAATTTGTGGAGGCCAGACGGAGAAGCTAGTTTGATGAGCGGCAATTTGTTGCAGTTAGCGAGAATTTTCGGAGAGCTCGGGTGGAACTAGTGACTACTACGGGTCAGTGGAGGAGGTTGGGAGTGCCTCGTACGGCGCAACAGGAAGCTCGAGCATTGCGGCTTCAAGCTGCCGTGGATCATGGTAAGGAGGAGTGTAAGGTGTGTGAGGAGAGGCTGGCAAGATCAAAAATAATGGAACAACGTTCGAGGATAGGGATTGCTACGGATGAAGTTACTAATGAAACTTTGGTGATTGCAGGATTGTTTGTGGAGTAAACAACTACTGTTGAGTTTGTTAGATGTTGATTTACTTGGGTAATCCAGGTGGTGGGTGGAGTTGACCTCCCTTTTTTTTTTGAGCTTGGTGCTATGTTTAATACAGTAATGTGGGGAGAGTACCTTTGAGGGTTGAAAATAATAAGTTGTTCATGAATGTTGTGGTATACATGTTCTTTTCAGCTAACAACTTTTTCTAGGGCAGACAAAACAGGAGAATGGAAAAAAAAAAAAAAAAAAAGTGCTGCCTAAGCATGATATAGCTTTAACCATTGGGTATTGATTGGTCCAGATATGGATTTTTCACCAACCTTCTGGATCCTATAGTACCCGCTGGGATTAGCTTCTTCAACTTCATAGGGTCCTTCCCACTGTGGCGTGAATTTGGGCGCCGAAATACCCCGCATGATGTGCTTGGCTGCCTTCAAAATTAAGTCTCCTTCCTTAAAAACTCTGGGTCGGACCATGGCATCGTAAGCCCGTGCGATTTGCTTTTGATATTTTTGGAGGTTTGATTGTGCCATATCCCTATGCTCGTCCAGTTGTTCGAGCATAATTGGGCGAGGGTTGTGTAGAACCTCACTTTTCATGGCAATTCGGGTAGAGGTTACCACCAACTCTGCGGGTAGAACTGATTCGGCTCCGTAGACCAAAGAGAAAGGAGTCGCCTGAGTTGGTCATCTCTTGGAGGTTCTGTAGGCCCAAAGGGCTAGAGGGAGTTGGTTGGCCCATGTCTTGGGACAGTCCTTCATCGTCCTGCTTAAGATTTTCAGTAGTGTTTTATTTGTTGCCTCGGCCTGACCATTGCCTTTGGGATAATAAGGAGTGGACTTGTGGTGAGTGATGTCATAGTTCAGGAGAAGCTGTCCCATATGCTTGTTGATGAATGGTGTTTCGTTATCAGATAGGATCACTTTAGGGATTCTGAAGCGGCACACAATGTGCTCTCGGATGAAGGCCGCTACTGCCAGCCCGACTGCCTTCCTCATTGGTACAGTGTCCACCCATTTGGTATAGAGTTCTGTAGTCGCGAGGATCCAAATATTGCCCTTTGATGTTGGAGAAATTGGCCCTATGAGGTCGAGAGCCCCAGTGTGGAATGGCCATGGTGTTGATAGTGCTCGCAAGTCAACGGCAGGTGCATGGATTCGATTTTTGTAGATTTGGCAAGGGCAGCATCTCTTGACATGATTTCTTGAATCCTCTTCCATCGTTGGCCAGTAGTACCCCAGGCCCAAGAGATGGCGGTATAATTTTGTTCCCCCTTGGTGCTCAAACTCATGTGCTTCACTCAAGACTTGGTGAATTTCTCCCCCAGCAAGACATCGCAGCGGCTCCCCATTGAAGCTGCGACGGAACAGCTGATTCTCGTGGACAAAAATTTTGAGGCCCGCTTCTTTACTATGGTCATGTCAGCTCTATCAAGGGGGAGAGAGTTCTCGTTCAAATAATCCATATATGGATGGCACCAATCCGATATTTGAGCCATAAAATTGCATTCTTCTTTGCTCGGATCTTTCAAACATTTTGAGCAAGTCCGTTGGAGCATGGAGGCCTCTTTAGACATTTCAGGCCAATAGTACCCTTTTTTCTGTATCATCCGATAAAGATTGATATCCTTGTCTCTGCACGTATTTTGGTGAATCTGGTGGAGTCAAAGTTTTGCCTCTTCTCCCCCTACGCATCGTGTCAAGACGCCTATGGGAGCACGAAAATAAAGATTGAGTCCGAGGAGGGTGAAACTTTTTAGGTCCAACACTGTTATTTTTCCTTCATGACTTAGTAATTGGGTGATGATAGGTGCTCTCCAGTCGTTGATTTCCTCAAGGGGGAGTAGTTCCAAAATGATACATGGGAGAGTTCTTTTGATGATTTCGATTCGGGTGGAGCCTTCGGGTATGTCGATCTTTGAAGCAAGGGTTGCCAAAGCATCTGGGAAGCGATTGTTCGATCTTAGCGCATGTTCCATCCGAATGGCCTCAAATTTATCCGATAGCCTTTGAACTATGGTTCTGTATTCTGCCAAAGCTGGCTCCCTGATCGCAAATTCCCCTGAGGTTTGTCTGACAACAAGATTAGAGTCACCTTTGATGCACAGGCGGGTGGCACCCATATTAGCGGCCGCCAGGAGTCCTAATATTAGCGCCTCGTACTCCGACTCATTATTTGAGCATTTGAAGTCAAGCTTATAGGACAAATGGAGCTTGGAACCATCTAAGTGGGATGTCAAGTTGATTCCTGCTCCTCCTCCTAGCGACGTAGAGGATCCGCCGAAGCTAAGGGCCCATTCCCCAAGGTCTTCGATTGCCATACGCAGTCGAGTTCTTTTCCCGGAAGTGTTTCCCAAGGCGGTTCAAATTCTCCACTGGGAAATTGGGCTAGTAGATCTGACAATGCCTGACTCTTGATTGCTTTTGGCGTCACGCAAGTGATATCAAATTCGGCCAAGAGAAGGAGCCATCTCGTCATCCGTCCCGAGAGAGCAGGCTTAGATAGGAGATATCGTAATGGGTCACATCTCGTGACCAAGTGTACAACGTGACTGAGAAAGTAGTGCCTGAATTTTTGGGCTGCGAAGGTGAGTGCGAGACAATGGCACTCGATGGGAGTATATCTTATCTCAGCATCACGAACCACCCGACTAATGTAGTATACCGGCTTCTCCTTTCCGTCAATCTCCTAGGCAAATAGTGCCCCAATAGATTTGTGTGTGGATGTGAAATAGAGGAGCAGTGGTTTTTCCTGTGTAAGAGCCACCATGGTAGTGGGAGCCGATAAAGTTCTTTTAATAGCTTTGAAAGAATCCTGGTGGACTTCTTCCCATCTAAATTTGGCCTTCCCTTTCAACAGCTCTCCCAGGGGATGAGATATTTCTGACAACGCTGGAATGAATCTGCAGAGATAAGACACCCTTCCCATGAATTGCTTTAATTGCTTCTGGGTATTTGGCGGTGGCATGTCCATGATTGATTTGGCCTTTGTCGGGTCTAAGTCGATGCCATGGCGGTGGACTATGAATCTGAGGAATTTTTTGGCCGTAACCTCGAAGGCACACTTGAGTGAGTTCATTTGGAGCTTGAATTTCCTGCAACGTTCAAAAATGGCACGAAGATCATTTTCATGGCCTTTCCCTTACTTGGATTTTACCACGATATCGTCCACGTAATCCTCCAAATTATGGTGGAGCACATCATGGAAGATTGTCGTCATTGCCCTTTGGTAAGTGGCGCATGCGTTCTTTAGTCCAAAGGGCATGACGGTGTAGTAAAAGTTGCCAAAGGGGGTACAAAAAGGCTGTCTTTTCTGCATCTCCTGGGTCCATCTTGATCTGATTATAACCGCTGAACCCGTCCATGAAGGAAAAGTCTTGATGCCCAGATGTGGCGTCGATTAGAGTATCGACATTTGGAAGAGGGAATTCATCCTTTGAACATGCTTTGTTTAAGTCCCTGAAGTTGACACAAACTCTGATCTGTCCATTCTTCTTTTTTACCGGTACCACATTCGCCAACCAAGTAAGGTGCTTGATGGGCTTAATGAATCCGGCATGAAGGAGTTTTTCTACCTCGGTTTTAATCTGGAGTTCTAGTTCATGTCGAAACACCCGAGGTGCTTGTTTTACCAGCTGGTGGTTCGGATCGACGTTGAGCTTGTGTGTTACTAAGGACCTATCCAGTCCTGGCAACTGGTCGTACGTCCAGGTGAATACGTCGATGTATTCCTTGAGAAGGGAAACCAACGTGACTCGCTCCTCCGAGGTCGCCGCTTTGGAGATGAAGGTGATACGAGGGGTTCTCCCTTCCGGTTCGAGATTGATTTCCTCTATTTCTGGTCCTGCGGTGCGTGGTCCATCTTGGAACATTTTCGGGGCTACCCTGGGCTCGGTAGCTTCAGGTGTCTCTATGGTATTGCATTCTGGGGCTTCATGGCCATGAGGTGTAGCTTCTGGTCCCGGACCCACGCACCGTCATAAGTAGCGGTATACAAAGCGTCCGTCGGGGAGTTTGACTCGAATGCATTCCGGGGAAACGCTAAGGCGACGTTTCCGTTTCTCCTTTAGGGAAAAATCTTCTTTCTGGGCGTCTTACCACTTTGGGATGGTGAGACTGGTGGTGTGGTGAGACTGGTGGTGTGGTCTCTCCTTTGGAACAAACGTCATCGAATAGCTCCGCTTCTGCCATATGAGCCTCGTGATTCCCAAATGGTTTTAAGGTTTCGGCCACAGTGAATACTTTTCTTCCCTCACCAGTATTCACTTTTCCTTTCAGACATTAATGATAGGTGGATGGTACGATGCCGAACGTGTGCATCCATTTGCGTCCTATCAGGAGGTGATAGGAGGTATCCGCATCGATCACATGGAATCGGGCCGGTGCTTGGAATTTCCTGAGGCAAAGCGATGTAGTCACAAACCCGATTGTTCGACGCGTGTCATTGCCGAACCCTGCGATGTCCGTGGCATGTGGGATAAGTTTCTCATAGGAGATACCAGTGGCCCTAAATGTGGTTAATGGCATGATGTTGAGGGAGGCTCCTCCGTTGAGCAATGCTCTCTTGAACTCCCTTTCGTGGACCATGGCCGAGACCTACAACGGGCGATTGTGTGGATGTGGGACCTGTATGTCTACATCCGTGAAGGTGATTGCTGACTCAGCTTCTAGAGCAGCACGACGGACAGAACCCCCGGTGGCTACGCATGTTTGATGGTAGGTTTCAGCTACTTGTAGGATAGCCTTGGTGGCTTCAAGGCGTGCTTCCTCACAGAACCCAAACTGATCAAAGAAATATCTCAATTTGGTGAGGTTCTTGACTTTTGATGCTGTGAATTCTATGGTGCTCCGAGAAGGGTTTGGCATAATCATACTGGTGAAGGGGTTTTTAGCGATTGGTGATGTTTCTTCTTCTTCATTTATGAGTTCGATGAGAGGCTCCCATCATTTCCATAGGTGACAACGCACTAGGGAGTTCAATGGTAGGAGATGCAATTTTTCCCAAGTGGTGGGAAGCCATGTGGAGAGAGACCATATTAACAGCTCTTTCGTTGGATCCCCGAAGTTGGCGAGGTATTTCTTCAGCAGCATCTGGCTGAGTAGTGGTCACCAGCTCTCCGTTGGCTATTTTCCTATGGAAGATGCCGCGAAGGGCCCAGCAGTCCTTGGTGGCGTGCTTTACCATCTGGTGATAAGCACAGTAATTATATTTGGCCTTGTCACCTTCTATCGGGGGTCTTGTTGATGGGCGAAGGGTGATTACTTCATCTCTTATCTATTTTTTGAGTACGGCATGTACTTCCTTCATGCTACAAGAGAATGGAGCTGGTGCGTCAGTTTCGTCCCTTCTACGCTTGTTATCATTATATTCTCGGTCTTGTCCACTTCTTCTTTCCTCGGTTATAGCAGCGGTTGGGTAACGACGGGGTGCCGAAGGGCGGGTATCTCAGTGTATCCTCGATGGTATTCTCACATCTTTTGCTAAGTTTTGTGCAGCAAAAATAAGATCTGAGAATGCTGGGAACGAGTGATTGATGAGGTGAATCCTGTAGTCGCGGCGCATTCCATGTACGCAAAGCTGGACGAGACCCTCTTCAGTGGTGTTGTCGTGGCATTCCATGGCGAGATCACAAAATCTGTCCACATACTTAACCAAGTGCTCATTTTTGCCTTGGACTTCTCGGGAGAGGGAGATGGTGGTAACTTTTTCTGTCACGCTAAAGAATTTTGCGTGGAACATTGAGGCCAGTTGAGCCCAGGAATTGACGGAACCAGGCTCTAGGTTGGCATACCAGGTGTATGCCCGATCGGTCAGGGATTTAGAAAACTCTCGAAGACGCAAGTTTCCGTCTTCTTGGTAGGTACCGAGACTGTCGAGAAATTTGGCCATATGTTCTTTGGATTTTTCCCGCCTGCCGTCGTACGTTGCAAAGTGTGCGTGGTTGTATCCCTCTGGATAAGGGAGGCTGGCAAATTTTAGCAGATAAGGAGGTCGAGTGTCTAGTGCTGGAATATACGGGGGTTGATAGAGCTTTTTCCTTTAGTAGTGATTCCACCTCGGCCAAGGTGACGAAACCGGTGGTGGTTTGTTTTTCTGTCTCAGGGACGACACCGGTGGGTGTCGATCCTTTTTGCGCATTCTGCTAATTGTTAACATCGGAAATGTTATACGAGGTTCTGACCACGTGTCCAGCCCAGAGGTGCCTTTTGGTGCCGGTAGGGGAGTTACTTTCTGAGCCATGGTGGTCAGGGTTTCAATGATGAGGCGGTTCTGTTCTTCCAGTCTCTGGAAATGCTTCTGCTGTCCTTCTATTTGTTCTAACTGCTTTAAGATGTTGAGCTCGACGTCTACCGCGATGGATTCTTGAGAATCCTGAGTCTGTGAGTGGGCTGGATTGAGGCTCACTGGGTTGACGTTCGACCCGGTAGGTTGGGCTTTGGACTGGGCTTTGGACTTCCTGGGGCGTCCGAATTTCTTGGGAGGTGGTTGTTCTCGTTCGCTAACCATTCTTGCGAGTATATCTCCCACTATGGTTGCCAAAATGTGTGGGTTCTTTTTTGTAGTGTATATAAGAGATATAGAGGGATATAACACGCAAGCCTGGATTAGTACACGTGGAACAATATGTGAGATATAAGCAAGAGTATAAAATATAATAATAAAGATAATAGGATCCGGAGAGACTTCAGGTTCGGATGAGAACCGAAGTAGTCCCAAATGAGAGAGAGAGAAAGCAGTATGTATCTTGTCGCAAGGTGATGGGTAAACAGAGTGAAGGACGGAGTCAGACGAAGGTTCTGGTAAAGTGAGGGATCTCGTTAAAACGAAAAATGTCTAGAGTCAAGGATGTTAGTGGAATGAAGGGTGTTGGGAACCGAAGGTACTGCTAGAGGCGAAAGGTCAAAGTGGGCTAGAGATAATGGGAATGGTTTGTTAATGGCTGGGAAAAAGAATAACTACTAATCCTTTACTCTAGTGCCGGATTAAGTCGAGTTGGGTTGTTGGGTGTAGTAAATGAGGGTGCTTATTTATACTTGAAGCCGGTGGTATATTTGCAAAGCTTTGACATGATAGAGCGAGGCCGAGTTAGCATCCTCTTACTGGGTTGTTTGTTTAAGGTAGGTGGGTGGCTTAAATGCTCCTGTTTAGGGTGGTTGAGGTCATTAAATGGGATGTAGACGAAGCATATATTGAGCTGGTGGAGACAAATGAGAGAGAAATGTTTGTCGTTTGGTTGTGAACCGATATTATTGGTTGGTCAAGAGAGGGAAGGGATGCTACTGGTGTAGGGGTTTAAGCGAGTGCGGGTACCAAGGCTTTTGCTATTGGCTCCAAGAGGTTAAGCGAGGGCGAGTGTCGAGGCGTACAGATGGCTTCAGCGAGGGAGGGAACCGAGGTATTTTTCTATTGGTGCAGACAATTAAGCAATCTTAATTGATATGACTAAGCACAGACGGTCAAAGGTTCCGACGAGCTTTGCAGTAATGAGATTTGCTTGTTGGTTGTGGGTTTAAGGCACGTGTGAAAGTTACGTGTCTCTCTCTCTCTTTGGGACCAACCCTAATCTTACCCATGGGGCGCAGGTTAGGGAGATGCCTTCGGGTTCTAGCCACCTAACCATGAGTTTCTGAAATCCCAGCGGAATTGACCACCCTTAGGCACTGCTTCCGAACCAAGGGTGGGTGGGTGTCCGAGAGATGAGTGTGTTCATATTTCGAGTGTTCTTCCTTTGTGGGATGCTTTGGGCCTTTGGAGAATAAGGTTTCGGAGTGGAGTTAACGTGGTGGGGGCTTTAGAGTGGGCTACTTTGGGCCTTTAGAGAATAAGGTTTTGGAGTGGAGTTGACCGTGGTGGAGGTTTTGGAGTGGGCTCATCCGAAGTGGACCTTCGAAGTGGGCTTACTGAAGTGTGTCTCGGGGCGAGTTTCTTAGTTGTGAAGTTTTGCAGTGGGCTTTGCGGGTGGGCCCGTCTGAAGTGGGCTAGCGGTTTGGTGTTGGTAAGCCCATGTGGAGTTCGTAGTGGTGATGTTACACGTGGAGTCGTTGGTGACGTGTATCGTCAACGTATATGAGTTGTCAACTATTATCTACAATATGCAAGTTTAACTAAGCGTAAGTATGTCTTGTTGAATATGTTTTTTATATTATCTTTATAAGATGCAGAAAATATCACATCACAAAGGCATAGTGTTGGCAAGGCATCTAAAGTAAAGGGTGGAATAAGGAATCCAATTCTAGGTGGTCTACTGAACTATTTGTAGGCACCAAGGTTGATCAACAAAGTCTGCCACCTCCAACACCATTTGCATCTACCATATCTATTTAAATTTTAAAGCAAACATTATTTCTGATCATTTCCTGATAAAGAAGAAGAAACTTGGTACACTAGACTGAGACCCTCCAGACCCAATCATAAAAGGGGAACCAATGGCCTAACTTATAATATCTCTACAAAACACAATCATAAAATTCAATACACTCCAATTTACATCCGTATATATTTTGGCTGTAATCTCATTTATGTTCATTATCATATCATCATTTTTAACCTCAATTTTGATAAGTCAAGGGTAGTATAAACACAAAATATAGCAAACATAGTATCAGATTCTCATAATCTATACAAAACACAATCACAAAATTCAATATACAATATAATATCACAATGAAACGTAGGAGTACTGGGGAGATGATTGAACTAAATTGATTACAAGTGGAACCCCTATAATAGAAGGGATTGGGCCAAACGACAGAAGAGATTCACACTCAAAGCTTGCAGTGAAAGCCCTAATCGGCCATTAAAGCCCTAATTGACTGGGAAGAAGAAGAAGAAGAGGAGTAGAAAAAAAATATCAACTAGTCTTGGATCTAAAAGCCCTAATCGACTGGGAAGAAGAAGAAGTAATACCCTATATTTTGAATGTATGTTATTGAATAAGACCTTGTATTTCTTCTTTAATGTATGTATGAGCTATACTTTACCAATTGTTGAACTGTCCCAATAGATTGGACCATGTTACCAATTGATTGCCTTATCTTGTTTCCCAATCGATTGGAACCTTAACCAATCCATTGAAATTTTTACCAATCGGTTGGAGTAATTAATACCTACCCCAATCTATTGAATCCTTGCCCCGATCGATTGCCTATTTCCTACCTACACCAATACATTGAGAGTTTTGCCAATTGATTGCCATCTGCAGTTTTGATCCTCTCAGTTAGCTGAGGAATGGCCACGTGAACTCCTTCCCCTCTATATATATGAGATGTATTTCTTGGGTTTTTGGCTTGCTGGAACTGCAGAGAGAGAGAGAGAGAGAGAGAGAGAGAGAGAGAAGTAATATGATTATATATATATACATATACACATACACATACATATACACATACACCCATACCCACACACTCTCTGTCTCAATCGATTAGTAGTTACAAATTGTTGATATTTCCTATTACTTATATTATGAATTGATTAGTTGTTTAAGTGTTGTTCCAAGATCCCCCACATGCAATATTGTTGTAATAATGAGATATTGAGACGTCGTAGCATAGTGAAGCTAAGGATAATGGGTAAATGTTCGTAGCGTTAGTTGATGTTGTAGTCATGAATCATTTTGGTTATCATTCCTTTTATTCAGAATAGTCAGGCCACATTGGAATTGTCATGTATCCGTGTTAGTGCGAAACTAAGTAGGTTTTCTAAGATTTGGGAATGTTGCGTGGTCGGGCATTGGTCATGATATGTTCTTAATAATCGGTGAGCTGTGCATATGTTCAAAAAAGGCGGTGAGCTGAACCAATTAGCCCAAAGATAGGCCAGGTGATCCATGATATGTTCTTAAAGTGAGTTGTGCCTTTGTTCTTAAAAGGCAATGAACTGGGATCGTTGGTAGTAGATACGTAAGTCGTGGCAATAGAATGATATATCTTGTTCAAACGTTGTATCCCTGAAATGCGATGAGCTATTCATATATCTCTTCATTATACTCGCATTGTGCTACAAACAGCTTCACCACTTCTTCCCATACCCTTGTCTTTCTCGGTTCAAGTGTGAGATACCATGCTAAGGTGGCCCCGATTAAAGTTTGTTGAAATAGAATAGCCATCATCGTAGTGCTCAGCCCACTGAGTTGAAAAAGCCCTAATACACATTCTTACATGGCTGTGAGGATTTCCCATCCTATCAAATTTGCGAAAATCAGCATTTTAAAACCAACCGACAATGTTTATCATACTCCTTCATACAACCCCTCTAATTCAAGCAAATATGCGTCGACTTCGTGAGCTTTGCGAAACAATCTCTCAAGCTTCTCCATCTTCTCGATCGTTTTCGCCCTTTCTTTTTCACTTTTCTCATCCTTTTCCTTCCCTATCCTTTCCCTCTAGGCTCATGATGCCTCAGCCCTCTATATCTCAGGGTCATCATACCAATCCTTATCTACCCTAACGGTTGACAGGGGATCAATGACTTGTGGGTTTAGCAGGTGCTTGTAATGCCATTGTTTCTACCATAGCCATTATGCGGTTCATGTTTTTGACTTGTAGTCTCATATGTTCATCCTGTCGTTCTACCATTGCTCTCAATTCCGTTTACTTCCACAGTGTTTGTTTCTTGTGCCATGATGCTCTTTCTCCTTACTAGCCTTGTAGCAGAGTCTCTGTACCAGACAGTGCTTGATTTATATGCTATCTCGCCTACAACCACATTTATTTTTAATGAATTTCGACTGCCTTATTACAAAAAAAAAAGTAATATTATTTTTGGGTTTTCCTCATCATTTTTATTCTATGCACTTAATTAGTTGTTTATGTTGAATAAAATGCTCATGAATGATCGATATGTCACACGGTGAAATACATGCGTGTGTATGTGTGTGCCTACTCTATATGCTAAAACAAAATAAAATCCTAACCCTAGCACATAAAACACATAAACACATAAAATCCTCACCCATGTCGAGTGCACTAATTTCTCCTCTCATTGTGATCCTCATTACGCTTTCAAAGGTTGGGTATTTTGAAATCTTTCGAAATTCATTTTGAAAACATCCCTTGGATGATAAGAGAATATCTTTTGAAAGTAGCCCCTAAAACTTTGGATCCTTTCTTCGAAGATGAGGTTTGTGAAATGTACCTCAATTGTTTTGAAATTTTATTTGATCAAAAAGACAGTGAATTTTCAAAGATTTTTTTTTTTTGAAAAAGTGATTTTTCAAAGCACTTTAGCATGAAAGGTGGTAAATAGCCAAACATTTGTCTTCTTCAAAGAGAAGTGGCTTTAAAAACTCTAGGGTAGAAGGATCATACAATTGGATTATCATCATACTCTTCATGAATTCGGATGCATACAAGGTCAATGATGCTTAGCTTAGCAAGATATGAGAGGTGTAATCTTATAATTAAGGTTCGGCATATTCTCGAATGTCATAGGACTTAAAGAGAAATTGCTAAAATGTGATTAAAAGTTTATACTTCCTACATCAAGCAAGCATCGTCATCATCTCAAATAATCCCTTCCGGGCATACAAATCTCCCTAGCACATAAATCCTAATCAATAATTGTTTTCCTAAGATTGAAAGGTTCTATAGAAGGTATGATGCAAAGGACGGATTTTGGTCAAATAAAGGGACTGTTGACAGACATCCGATATACCCCTCATTACAAGGTTGGATGGTACGTGGATGCTTTTATATACCATTGCATAGTACGAGATCAAGGGTGATCACACGGCTCTATGGTAACTCGATCGACCGGGTTACCCTGAGCCTCCAAGGTCATAGTTCCGTGCAATCGACAAGCGAGACATGCAAGTGAAATGCAATGGGCACACAAAAATTCATTAATTCAATTAAAAAGATGCTTTCAAGTCTAATCCTCGAGTGAACCCAAAATCAGAAATTTTGGTCTGCGAAACCAGAGATTCTGGATTCAATCCCCAGCAGAGTCGCCAGATTGTGGATACCGGCATTTGGGCCCATGTTTTGCTTTATTTCAAAATCTAAAGAAAAAGTCGTCACTTAAGCTACTATTCTATTGGAAAACAAAGATTAACTAGGTCTGGGAATTTTGGAATGAGAGGGGAAGGAGCTCGACGAACTAAAGCACCCCCTCTCATCCTATCTCGTGATAAGCCTCTACTCAATATCCTTACAATCGAATTAAAAATCTAAATATGCCCTCAAATAATGCATAAATCTAGATTTACATTTCGAAAGCATGTTGAAAGGGGTGCAAGATTGCTAACGATAATAAGCATACAAAACCAAGCAAGTTCATCTAGCAAGCGAATGATATGCAATAGAGAACAAGAGAACTTACCCGAGATCTAGCTACAAAATGAGAAACGTGTGATGCATGCAAAAAATAGAAAGCCTAAGAACAGGTCTCTAATTCATATATACACATAAGGCAAAGCCTTAGTCTATGGTGTCGCATATGGAGTCGAAAATCAATAAAAATCAATAGTAAAAATAGAAGAAAGGAAGTTCAAGGAATCATACCTCGATAGCGCTACAAAACAGAGGTTAGTCCACATGCTTTGAATATAAATAATATCATATTTTTACCTAAATCTAACAAGAATGAAAGAATCGACAGAGTTATGAATTCTTTCCAACTGAGGAAGTCATAACACTCCTATAGATATATAAGTCTCAACGGGAAGATCCAGAGGGACCGTAATCTAGAGTCAATGTAATGTCCATATAGAAACGATATAACTCATCAGGGTTGAAGGGAATTCATCACTAAGTCAAATTAATAACAACCTACTCCTATGTCCTAGACTCAAATATTCCTAAGATACAAGTATTCCTTCTAAGCATGGTAATCATGGATACATAACAACGAGAAAGGCATGAATTATTTATTGATTTGAATCCTTTAGCCTCTGGATTTAAGTCTAATTATTCTTATTCAACTCATGATCTAAGCCTTAAGGCATTAGAAGACCATTTGGATCATCTTTGGTAAGATATACCAAATCTGTCTCAGGTTTTCAAAATTTACAAAGAAGAGACCAGACATTCAAAATGGAAAACTCATGGTTTTATCTTGATAATTTTTTTAGTATGATATGCCTCTGTGAGTCTAGTATCTAACCCAAAAAAGAAAATCAAGGATCAAATGGTCCAATCTCTGGGAATTGGACCAAGAGCAGACATCACTCAGCATTTCTCAACTCTCTTTCCAGAGATCTTGCATGATTTGTTTAAAATAGAAAACTAATCTCAATCTTTTCAAACTTTTTGGAGATTCTTATTAACTCATTGAAATTCATAGAAAAAATTATTTTAAGCTTAAAACATTTGCTTAAGGCTCTAATCCAAATAGTTCAAGATAGGTTTACTGTTCTGGAACTTTGGACAGAGAGTGACTAGATTACAAAAACCATGATCAAACCATGTAAACCACATAATTTGATCAAACAAAAAAACACAATGGTAAATCTAAGTGTTATGGACATATTCCAATTGGTCTTATTCAAATCCAACGGATCATGATTTAATGAAAAATCTTTGATCACAGCTTGTCAATGAATTCACTGCACCATTGTTGAATTGTCACCTATTATTGAACCCAACTTGATCCAAAAGTTTTAGGGAGAACTTGGATCAAGTGGTGATTATAACCTCTTAAGACAACAACCAAACCTAAAAGAGCCTTCATGAATTTAACCTTGAAGAGACCTTAAGGAAGGCCTCAAAGGTTTTTCTCAATCTCATGAATATGCTTAAAACATTTGGGATTAGTGGAATCTAATAACTAAGCCATGAAAAATGGCTTATTCCAAGTCTAACTCCTCTCTCAAATTGATGATCCTTGAGGAGTATAGACTTATTTTATTTACTTTTCCTCTCAAATTCATGGTCCTTGGAGACTAAAGATACCAATCCTCATGAATTTCAATGAAGTATGGGATGAACTTCATGAAACTTTGAATTAATGGACCCAAATTATGAGCATGGACTTAGATCCATTAATTGTACATTAACATGGTCAAGATCAACCTTAATTCTCATGTAAATCGTAAATCTACAGAAAATTAAAGGATCAAACTCAAGGGTTTCAAGTGAGATATTTAAAATCTCATGATTCCCAAGAGAAGAGTATGGACAAAGGGAGGTGAAATCTAAACCAATTCAATGATCCAAATCAATTTTTGTTTGGAAAACTTATTTCATACTAAATCCATATCTACATCCAAACCAACACATATAAATGGAGATTCAATCACAATTCAAGTGGTGTGTGATGAAATGAGGTTAGAAGAGACTTTTTGAAAATTGTGTAAAGATCCTGAAGAGTTCTATGAATTGTGATTGAATTGAAGTAGAAATAGACTAAGATTAGAGAATTACCTCTAAATATCCTTAGATTTTTCTTGGTTTGGTGAAGGTCTTCAAGGATCTTCAAGCTCTTCCTCAAAACTCTTCTTCAATCTTTTCTTCAATCTCTCAAAATCCACCAATTCTCTAAGTGATTTCTAACCAAGATGACCAACCCCTATAATGGAGTTGTATATCTCCTTATATAGACCAATTAGGAGGGGTTAATTCAGTCATTTCGGGATGGTTTTGCATGTGAGATGGAATCTTTGGGTGTTCAATATGCATTTTAAAAAATAGACTGTTACAAGCAGCGGCAGTCGCTGAGTTGTTCGCGGCAGCGCTGAGTGCCGGCCCAGCACTCACTGATTAGTGGCGTAGCACTCAAAGAGTCCGCCGGCTCTGCCGCGTACCTCGTTTGCTTTTATTTTCATATTTATTTTAATTTTTGTTTTCTCTTCCTTTTCTTTTGAAATTCTTCTTTTCTCTTTTTTTTTTCTTTTCAAATTCAATTAAATAAAATCCATTTTCTTCTTAACAAAATAGACGAGAAGACTTGTTATATATATATGTGTGTGTGTGTGTTTTAAATATTTTAAATTAATCGATGAACTCCATGCGTATTTTCACACCCAAAATTCCCTTAACACTTTGTTTTCTTCTCTCTTCTTCGAATTTTATAACTTTTGAGATTGAGGAGCTGTCCGAAGAGCCTGAATCACCTTCAAAGAGCCTTTGAATTTGTCAGACATTGTCGTCATTAGCTTTAGAGGTAATAATCCCCTGAATTTGACGGTTGGTCAAAATTGGGGTATCTACACCAGTTGAGGAGGATTCAGATGAGGATGACAAGCCAGAGGATGATGATAATGAAATGAGGGATGATAAGGATGACTATGACGAGTAGCCAGAGGAGGATCCAGCGGACCCAAAGGACTCAATTTGTATGGATGTGCCAGCAGGTGTAGATATCATAGTGGTTGAGGGTTACCCATTAGGAGAGGAGGAGTTAGCAGAGGAAAAAGATGCAGGTGATGACGTCGTGGTACCAACTCCACCTAGTGGTGTAATAGCATAGCTAGCAACAGAGTGGACTGTACTTAAGATAGGGGTAGCAGAGTTAGCAGCGGCCATTGTAGAGGCCGAGGCACTTGCAGCTACATTCGATGCCGCCCAAGCTGACATGGTCAATATGGGAGACTTGGGTGGTGTTGTAGAGGATGATGGACCTGACCTAGGTGAGGAAGATTTGATGGATGAGGAGGATATGATGGACGATGATATCGATGAGGATGATGACTTACCCGAGATTGCCCCAGAGGGTGAGGCTTCTCTCTATGGATCATATGTGGACAATTTTTGAGTCCAGGACTGTTAGGACATAGACTTTACTTTTGACTATCGGTTGGAATGTAATGGGGCATTCTGGCCAGAAAGCTAATACTACGTGTCTGAGTTGAGTAACGTGGGAAGTAAAAGCTATGTGTGTGGACATCGGCCCATCCACGGTTGGCTTCCATGGCCTTTTCTCTTCGCAATTTTTCAAATCAATTTAACAAAAGAAAAAGTCACCACTTAATTTTAAGGAAATAAATTAAAAAACCATTTTAAAAGCTACTTTTCTGCAAAACTAGAGATTTCTAGGTACGGGGATTATGGAATGAGAGGGGAAGGGTGGGACTAAAGCACCCCCTCTCATCCTATCATAGATAGGCCTCTAGTCACCATCCTTTTATTCAATTGAAAAGTTTATGTGTGTCCCAATCAATACATAGATATCGATATACATAGCATAAGCAAGTCAAAAGGGGTGTAGGATCGCTAAAAAAGGCATCCACAACCAAGTAAGTTCAAATAGCACACAATATGCGATGTAAGAATGAACGAGAAAGCTTATCAGGATCCAGCTGTGATAGGGAAACTTGCAATGCAAGCATAAAAAATAAAATCCTAAAAAAAAGGGTCTCTAAATCATATAAACACATAAGGCATCAACCTGATCTAAGGTGTAGCACATGAAGTCATAAAATTGATAAAAACAACTAAGATCAAATAAATAGGAGGGAATTATGAGGAATCATACCTTGATAGTGCTATAAAACAAGGTTAGTCCACATGGATGAACATGACAAAATAGGGTCTCGCCTAACTCTAACAAGAAGGGAAATAACGAAGTTTTGGACCTTTTTCCATCAAGGAGGTCTCAACATTTCTATGGATGTACGAGTCTCAAATAGGAAACCATTTGGATCGAGGTTAGCAAGATTTACCAAATCTGTCTCAAGTTTCCAGAATTTACAGAGAAGAAACCCGAGATTAAAAAATAGAAAACCTATAGTTCCCATGGCTTGACTTCAATGATTTTTGAGTATGTCATGCCTTTGTGAGTCTATTATCTAGCCCAAAAAGGAAATCAAAGATCAAATGGTCCGATCTCCTAGAATTGGACGAAGAATAGACATCGCTTAGAATTTATCAACTCTCTGTCCAGAGATTCTGTATGATTTATTAGAAATAGTAATATTATCTCAATCCTTTCAAACTTTTTGGAGATTGTCATCAACACATCTTAGTTTATAGGAAAAATAATTCATGGCCTAATATACTTGGTTAAGATTCTGATCTAATCCTTCTAAGATGAGCTCACTGTTCTGAAATTCGGACAGAGTGGTGAGGTTGCAAAACCCATTATCAAACCATGTTAACTACAAAATTAAGATTTCACAAAAATCACAGTGGTAAATCTCTGTGTTACGAACACTTTCCAATTTATCTCATTCAAATCCAATGGATCATGATTTAATTAAAAATCTTTGATCGTAGGTTGTCATTGAAATCATTGCACCATTGATGAATGGAATGGCTATGACCACTTGAGATAATCAATCAAACAATGAGAGCCTCCATAGATTCAACCTTGAAGAAACCTCCATAAAGATTTCTAAGGATTTCATTTAATTTTCATGAATGAGCCTAACTACTTAGACTTAATTGGATCTAGTCACCAAACCATGACAATTGGTATACTCTACATCTAATCCCCCTTTCAAAGTGTTGGTCCTTGAGGTATTGAGACACATTTTGTTTGATTCTCCTCCCAAATTAATTATCCTTGGAGATTAAGAACTGTAACACCCCAAATCCCGAAAATGGGGATTAGGGTGATTATATAATTCAACAGTCAAATTAAAACGTTTTTAAAATAGGAAGATTTGAAAATCTGTAGATCCAGTCGACTGATTGGGACATCGGTCGACTGGTTTTGCAAGATGCTGAGAGCATTATTTTTTAACAGCCCGATCCAATCGACTGACAAAGATTCGGTCGACTGGTTTTCAAATAGAGAGTTCATAAAACGTCTGTCCCGGTCAACTGGAATAAACCCAGTCGACTGGGGCATGAAATGTTTAGTCGACTGGGGCCACTCGATCAACTGTTTCTATAAATACAGAGAGTTCAAACCTCTTGGATACAGAATCCAATCAACTAGATGCCCGATCGGTCGATTGGATTGTAGCAACAGAAGACTCTGCTGCATAACAATATATGTTCACACAACTTTGCTCTCAAACGGGTGACTCTAACTTAATGAAAGGGAAAATAAAAGCTATGGGACACCCTCCCAATTCAAGCATAACTAAAAATGAAAACTAGTTGTTCCATCAACAATATATGCACATGCAATCTTATGAAAACGAGTGACTTGTGTCACGATTACATACCAATACAAATATAACGAATCCTAACATGATTTAGGAATCCAAATAACAAGTCTAAGTTGAAAGGGGATAATATGCACCCCAAAACAACCATGAATATTAGTTTAAAAATGAGTATGGACTAACAAATATCCAATAACAATGTACTATGCAAAAGCATAACTTACAAATCTAAAACATATAACTATGTATTACATGATTTCTAGAATCTCCCCACAAACGGTGTCTTTAAAAGGGCGATTACATGCCAATCACTATAAGGCCTTACCCTTATCCATCTTACATGAAAAGGTTTTAAAAATAGTCCATGAGCAAAACGGCTTGTATAGTCATACAATTCAATAATGTCATAAGTTATATCCATGAATGTAATGATTTGTTGCCAAAGCAAAACAATGCCGCCCGTAGGCGTTTTTATGAATTTTTTAAACACTCACTCTCAATACAACACCCGGTCTATGGGCCACCACATTATGGGGCCTTTAACCACCTCATACGGGTCTTTTTTACAATTCCTATGGTTTGCAAGACCAGGAGATCGAGCTCTTAATGGATCCAATCCTCACATTCACATTCACACCCACAACCGAGATTATCTATATTTCAAATCAAAATCCTCTCGCAGAGGTTTTCATGATCTTCAAAATCCGGAAGTCCCATACATGAAGATCTTCCCCATTTTAAATCGAAAGCCCGACACATGGAGGTCTTTTACCCAAAATCCTTTTTCGTACATTCTCATGTTGATGCACACGTTCATGCCTAATTTCATAATCATGCTTATGAAATGTAGATGAACAATATTATGCTAGATGAATAAGAATATTAATAGTCTTCCATAAAACTTAAGCATAGGCAAGAAATCATGGATTTCTACACAAACATGTTATCAAACTTCTATGAAAGCAAGTAGACATGTTTTCAACTTTCAGTTAAACACATAAGCACATAAGCATCTAGAGCAAAGCACATAGGCATCTAGATCATTTAGGCAAAATTTCAAGAGAGCTAGGTTTGGATTTTATGCACGTCAAACGTGTACCAAACTAAGTAGTATTTTAGATTCATGATAGTTAGCATATAATACATCATATTAGAGAGTTATATGAACTACCTTTCAACTTTAGGATTTTTCTAATCGAGATAAGTTGTCGGATGGAAGTGATTTTGGTGTCCACACGTGCTCATCGTTGTAAGGAACAACTTTAAAACTTGAAGATTCGTCCGGAGATCGACGAATCTAGATGATACGAAGGCTTTTGTGCTCAAAATCCTAAGTATTCAAGTTCTAGAGTGAGAGGAGATATATATATATATATATATATAGAGAGAGAGAGAGAGAGAGAGTTGACAACTATGAAATTTAAACCTAACATGTTCTATTTATAGTGAGTGGCAAGGTACAACTCTTAAAGCACGATGTACCACCCACTTAAACTAATATATTTCACTAACCGTACCAGTTATGACAAAAGTTAAAACACCATAAGTGAATCATTTAAGCACACACTCCTTTCAGTCCAAAAATCTCATTTTTTAAAATTTTGGGTCAAGACTTGCATCTCTGGTAAAAAATACCAAAATACTCCTGTGACTAAAATCCAAACATAGTCCATAAAGTTCCAAATTTTCACTGGGGTTCTGAAATATAATATTAAATCATTGTTTAAAAAAATCTCGGGTTATTACAAGAACACTAACCTTCATAGGTTTCAATAGAATATGAAGAGCATTCCTTGAAACCTTCAAATTAGTAGATCCAAACCATAGATACAAGACTTGAATCTACCAATTGATCCTAAATATAGTCAAAATCAATCTTAATCCTCATGTAGATCATCAATTTACAAAAAATTAAGAGACCAAACTCAAAGAATTCAAATGGGATATTGAAGATCCCATTGATTTCAAAGAGAAGAGCATGAGCAAAGAGTAATAGAATTCAAACTAACTTGATGATCCAAAGTAAATCTTCTCTTGAAAAACTTATTTCAAAACCCAATCCATGATCTACTAGATCCAAATCAACAAATAGATGAAAATTCAATCACAATTCAAGTGGCGTGTGATTAAATGAGGTCAGAAGAGACTTTTTGAAAATTGTGTCAAAGGATCCTAGAATTCTAAGAATTGTGATTGAATTATGAAAGTATAATACACTAGATGAGAGAATTACCTCTGGGAATACTCAGATTCACAAGGATTTTGATTGAATTGGATCAATCTTCAAGTGCTCTTCACTTCTCTTTTTCAAGTTTTCTCTTCTTTCTTATCTTTTTTTCCTCTTGATCTCTTCAAATTCTTTGAATTCTTAATTTTAGATCTTCAAGGACTGAATTTCTCTGGAAGAAACTTAGTTTATCTTTCTCTCTCTCAAATTTTTTCTCAATTTCTAAATTTACATTTATATTCAAATTCTCAAAGGGCCTATTCTTGTCTATTCATGGTGATTCCCCTATGTTAAAGATGACTTAGGGGTAAAAAATATGTCCTCAAGAAACGAGGTCGTTTGGGATATTCGAGAGATCCAAATAAAATTCTAGAAACAATCTTATTTCTCAAAACTGCATCCACCGCGACACTCAATATGAACTCTACGGCACTCAGTGAATGTCGTAGTGGCATTCACTGAGTGCCGACTCTTGATACCACGTGCCGACTCTTGCTAGTTTTGAATATTTTTCTTTTTCTTTTTCTTTTTCTCTTTTTATACTTTTTGCTTTGAAAATATTCATTTGACCTATTCTAGGTTCAAACACTATAAATAAAATATTTTTGAGATTGTTTCAAAGTCTAGAACAAGTAGAATTTATTTCAATAGCCTAAATTCAGTGGTTCTTCATTGATTTTTTGTTATTTTTTCTTTTGAAATAATAATAATAAAATGGGAAAATGATGGTTTTAAGCTCCCAAACCTTTTTCTTGGATCCCTACTATCCCCGAACGCTCTAATTTCTCTATAAATCATGGAAAACTCATTTTTGAAAATCTGTTTACCCTTTTTTTGAAATGAGATTTGATTGAAAGCTTTTCGAAGTTCATGAAGAGTTCTTGAAGACCATCCAAGCGCACCGAACAATATCATCATCATATCCAAAGGTAATTCTCCCCAGACTCAATAGTCCGATCAAAATTAGGGTGTCTACAACGTGCAAAATGTGGTCCCAATAGTCCAAGTTATGGTGGGGACGATGTCCGTCTGTATATATTGAGTTAGTGCATTCATGAACATAAACGAATAATGTTTTATATACAGCATATCTATAGATACTATGTTAGTATTTTCATTCACTCAACTTCCGTAGCTGACAGAGTTTTATGCCGCTGGATATTCTACGTCCAGCTTGGTAGGGTTACGAGAACACAGGGAAAGAATACATGGCGAGAGGCTATGAGAATGAAGCCTACTATGAAGGAGGCTATGTTGGAGATGACTATTACACGAGCTGAAGACCTAGAGCTTCGTCGTAGATAGTTTATGTTTATGCTTATGTTTAGAGACTCTGTAATAGTATTAGGTTTGTAATCGGCATATGTTGCCCTAATACTTTATTTATGTTTTTTTTTTGTAGATACTCATGGTTTTGTAATAGTTAGTATTGAACTCTGGCTTTATATCTCGAAAATAGAATTTCCAAATGCGTGGTTTGATTCATTACTCTGATGATTAGACTTTGTTGGTGGACAATGTGGTGACTTTCAACTGTCATGGCCTATGGGTCCAAAAATGAATTCATTTTCTCTATTTTTGCTATTGTGGGGCGTGACAAATTTATTATTCTTAATGTATTTAAAGTGTATACAATTATAAATTTAATTATCAAATTACCCTTTTGCCTTTTAATTTACCCTTGTGCGCACATGTATACATATACTATTATATTATATATACATATACTATTTTATTGTTTTATTAAAATTACTATTTTGCCTTTTGTAATTTGTAAAAGTTGAAAGGGTGTACAATTATAAATTGAATAACTAGATTACCATTTTGTTAAATTGGTGTCATGCCCTGCAGTAGCAAAAATAAAAAAAAATAAATTCCTTTTTGGACCCATAACAGTTGAAAGTCACCACATTGTCCATAACCAAAATCTAATCATCAGAGTAATGAATGAAACCATGCATTGAAAAGTTCTAAGGTCGATATATATAATCATAGTTTAATACTAAACTATTACAAACCTTAAGTATATGCCGAAATGTAGTTAAAGTATTACGGCAATATACGCCGATATGAATGTAACTATTACAGAGTCTCTAAAAACATAAACATAAACATAAACGTAAACTAACTATGGCGAAGCTTCAAATCTTCAGCTTGCATAGTAGTCAGCACCAGCATAGCCTCCGTCATCTAGGCTCCATCATCATAGTCTCTAACCATGTATGCATCTCTTACATACTCGTAACCCTGGCCAGCTGGACGTCGAAGCCGTCAGATATGGAAGCTGAGTGAATGCAAAAACTAACAGAGTATCTATAGATATGCAGCATATATAAGCGCAACAACATCATTAATGATCATCTCATCGTTCATGTTCATGAATGCACCAACTCAATATATCTCTATGGACATCGTTCCAATCTCATGGACATCGTCCCAATCTCATCCCAAAAATAACATAGACTCTTGGGTCCACATTAATCAGATGCGTAGTCCCATACCTACTGTCTGTCAAAACACCGAAACACAGCCCTAATGTTACGGCCAACCCGCCCTGATATAATACGGCACACTGCCCTGACATACTACAACACTCAGTTATACCATACCACAACACTCAGTAATATCATAATTCCTTTCGTAACGTATACCTCTTAGTTCCAGTTATGGATTAAAGTGACATATACCTTAGCCTCCGTTGGATCTCCCGTCTTGGTCATAGACTAAGGTGATATTCATTTAATCTCTATCGGACTAAGTTCATGATGTGTCCCTTTTAATCTCGGTCATGGACTAAAGTGACATATTCCTGTAGCCTCTATTCGGACTTCCCGTCCCAATCATGGACTAAGGTAATATTCCTTTAGCCTCTGTTGGATTAAGATGATAACATCAGTATAACCCTCAGTTTCGGTCTTGGACTAATGTGACCATGCCCTTAGTCTCTGTCGGATCTCTCTTGTCTCGATCATGGACTAAGGCGACATTCTGTTAGTCTCTATCGGACCAAGGTGCTAGCCCATTACCATTCCCATAAGTATGTATCCCTTAGTCTTTCCCATGGACTAAGGCGACACCACCAGTATATCCCTTAGTCTCTCTCAAGGACTAATGAGACATCACCACTATATCCCTTAGTCTCTCGCATGGACTAAGGCGATCCGACTAGTATATCCCTTATCCCTTAGTCTCCCTCATGGACTAAGGCAATGTAGGTAATCACAACCACACATCTATTTCCATAATTTGTATCCTTTCACCTCTCCCGTGGACTAAAGCGATACCGACTAATATATCCCTTTAGTCTCTCCCGTGGACTAATGCAATATACGCATACCACAACCCACATTGTACGATCTTCGCGATCGTCTTTCCACGCACCAATCGTACATAGTATCTACCTTTGTGGTTGATAGAACCAATACTATACACGCCAGCTTCTCAATTCGATTAAAAATATTATACTATCATTATATAATTGGTTCCATTGTTTCAATGCATTAAGTCCATTATTCCACGTACGTATTATTCCAATACTGCTTCTACCAATCAACGCATGATAATATACAGCTTAACAATTTATTAGATATAAACAAACTAAACATTTTGCATTCTATCAAGTTCAATCGATTGAAGTCCTTTCAATCGATTGACAAAAGTAAAGTTCGATCGATTGAACTAAGTTTGATCGATTGAGGAATTTGAAGTTTGATCAATTGAACTAAGTTCGATCGATCGAGATCGGTCTGTGTTCAATCGTTCGAAAGTAGTTCGATCAATTGAACATTGGTTTTCTTCCCAAACTAAACCGGACCATTCATGCACATTCGGGGTCCATTCTTTCTTGCCGAAACACATATATATATACATAGCTACGCTACTAATTGAGTATAGGCACTCACCGGTAAAGACCTTGACGTCGACGATGTGTGGGGTGGCTGTGAGTCCTCGGGGTGGCCTCTCTCTCTTCTTCTCTTTCTCTTTCTTTTTCTGTCCTCTCTCTCTCTCTCTCTCTCTTTCCTCTTTCTTCTTCTTCTTCTTCTTCTTCTTCTCTTTTTGGCAGAGAGTGTCTGTGAGGGGGTGTTTGTGTTTGTGTATATATATATGGTTGTGTGTATATATTTATATGTATATGAGTGGGTATATATATAATCTATATATATCTCTCTCTAAAACTCAGCAACCTAGACACACACCCAAAACCAACATATATAGGGAGGGGGAGGGTGTAGGTGGCAGGTCTGCGTATACTGATAATACCATGCTCAATCGATCGAAAGTGAGTTCGATCAATTGAGAACAGGTCAATCTGGGTTCGATCGATTGAGATGGGTTCAATCGCTCGAAAAGGGGACCCGTCATAAATTTAGGTCGGCAAAGGTTCGATCACTTAAAGTGGGTTCGATCGATCGATGAATGAAACTCTCGATCGATTGAAGTAAGTTCGATCGATTGAGATCGATTGAGATCAAAATTATATGAGAAATAAATACAAGTATACTGAATCTTATTTATAACAAAATGGTATAAAAGTATAATGAATATATAAATTGAATTACCAAATTACCCTTTTGCTTTTTGTAAATTACCCATGTGTATATATGTATACTAGCGTTGGCCCGTGCTATACACGGGTAACATTGAATTGTTTTTTAAATTTTTTAAATTTACTCAGAAAGTCTGGAAAAAAAAGTTAATTAAAAAAGGTGAAAAAAATAAGATATATAGTAGGAGAGAGGTGGTTACAGTGAGTGTGAGGAAAGTTACTATAAAAATGAAAGAGTGTAGCATAAGTGTATTTTTTAATTTTTTTTTTGTTTTTTTGTTTTACTTTTTGAATATTATTTATTTTCAATATTTATATATATAGTTGTGTATCTATACTGTACTATTTTGTAGTAATTCCATGTGGTATCCCAACAATACGGGAGTGCCACGTGGCACCTACTTTGCTATTTATAGATATATAGATCTATAGATATACATATTACAATTTATTATTATTATTGATGTATTTAAAGTGTGTACAATTAAAAATTGAATTAGCAAATTACCATTTTTTTTCCTTGTAAATTACCCTTGTGTGCATAAATATACATATATATTATTTTATTATATTATTATTATTATTATATATATAGATAAATTTACCAAATTTCAATTTATGTATTTAAAGTGTGTACAATTATAATTGAATTATCAAATTACCCTTTGTCTTTTTTGTAAACTACCCTTGTGTGTATAAATATACATATATTATTTTACTATATCATTATTCTATATATATAAATATATATTGAATATATTATTCTATACATAAAATTGAATAAAAGTGTGTACAATTATAATTTGAATAGCAAAATTGCGCTAATGCTTTATGCAAATTACCTTTTTGTTTCTATACCTTAAAGAAAAGAGCTTTAAAGTTTAAAACGTTTACAATTAGGAATTTTTTTTATTAAATTGAATTACCAAAACTCTTTTACATTCTGTAAATTAACCTTATGTGTGTGTATAAATATACATAAATATTATTTTATTATATCTACACTATATTATAAAAGAGCCTAACAATGATTTCAATTTTAATTTTGTCCTAATTTGGAATTCTTTAAATTGTTTGCTCCTTATATGTAATTTTGCCTTTACTCATACATTGAGATGCTATGCCTTGTTTGGCAAACTGAATTTTGCCTTTATTTGTGTTTGTGTTTTTTTTTAAACCCAAACAAGGCACTCAAAAACTAATAGGGTTTGTTTGGAAAATCAGTTGTGGCTTTGTTTGTCTTGCTTGTTTCCACTTTTCCCCAAACAAGGCACTAAACCCATGGATCAAAAGTCAACAATTTTGGCTATCTTGTTTGGCAAACCGATTTTGTGCTTTATTTTTATTTTTTTGTTTTCGTTTTTCCCAAACAATGCTTTACACATATATATTGGATCAAAAGTCAACAATTTTGGTGCCTTGTTTGGCAAATCGATTTTGTGCTTTGGTTTTTGTTTTTTTGTTTTGGTTATTCCCAAATAAGGCTTTACACATATATAATTTACACTTAATAAATTTAATTCATTTGTTTTATAAAATTATTATTTCATACAATTTCATATCTTTTCATGCTAAAAAATGATAGGGATATACACCAAATGACACACTAAACGACACTCCAACGTTAAATGCATGTACCATGTACTGTTTGAATTTTTTACACTTTTCTGTGCATCACTTACACAGCACATGATACATGCATTTAAAGCACATTGTGTCGTTTACTGTGTATCCCTATCATTGTTGTTTTATACGCATAATAAATATATAATAATAACCATAATACATATATAATAAATACTTGGCAAAGTTAAAAGACAAATTGTAATTTACAATTACTAATATATCTAAAATCATATTTTATTACACACACAAACCTATAAATTTAATTCACACACACATACATTTTGCTTTTTAAATTTAATTTCATATCATTTCATACTCCTCATAAATATATTATAATAATAGATATAATAAATTTAATTCATCATCATAAATACATAATAATAATAATAATAACACATATATAAGAAATACTTTGCAAAGTGAAAAAATAAATTATAATTTACAATTACTAATACATCTACAATCATATTTTATTACGTACGCATTCCTATAATTCTAATTCACACACACACACATACACTTCTATCATACGCATAATAAATATATCAAATACTTTGTAAACTTAAAAGACAAATTGTAATTTACAATTACTTATATACTCATAATAAATCTATAATAATAATAGTTTTAATAAATTTAATTAATTTGTTTTAAAATTTATAATTTCATGCAATTTCATATCATTCCCATAAAGGGGGGGGGGGGGGGGGGGGGTTTCAAAATATCATGTGGTGTAATGTTAAAACTAAGTTATTACTTTTAAATAACACTTTCAATTTTATTGTATGAAGTTTGTATGTAATTAAACACAAAAGACAAAAGACAAAAAGATGATAAGGTTTTTCAAAATATCACGTGTTATGATATTAAAAATAAGTTATTACTTTTAAACAACATTACTCTCAACTTTATTGTATAAAGTTTATAAGTAGTTGTATTATTTTGAACATAGTTCATATAATAAATTGTGGTTAAAAAATAAATTAATTAAAGGAGAGAAATGCTAAAACAAACAGAAGTGAAAATACTAAAGAAAGATTTGGAAATGACAAAAAAAAATAAAGAAAAGAAAATATATTTGCATCCATCCAGGATTTTTGAAGCTTTTACGTTTACAACTTTATTTTGTTAGTAGTACATATTTAATACATTTAGGATTTAATGTTGTTTGATTTAATTTTTTTTAAGTGACAAAATTATAAATGTATCAACAATAAATACATCTAATTTATTTTCCAATTTTGACGGACCTGTGCATTGCACGGGCCTCTATCCTAGTTATAATATATATATATATATATATATTGAATAATCAAATTACCCTTATGCCTTTTGCAAATTACTCTTTTGTTAAATCGAATTAACAATTACCCTTTTGCCTTTCGTAAATTACCCTTTTGTATATTTGTGTGTGTATATATATACATTTATCTATACGTTAAAGAAAAGAACCTAGAAGTTTAAAGTGTGTACAATTGTAAATTGAATAACCAAATTACCCTTATGCTTTTTATAAATTACCCTTTTGTTATGTTGAATTACCAAATTACCCGTTTGCATTTTACAAATTATCCTTTTTGTATATATGTATATATATACATATATATGTACTAGCGTTGGCATGTGCTATGCACGGCTATCATGGTTGTGGCCTTTATGGTACCGGCTGTACTTATCCCGATTCCTTTTTTCGGGCGGGCTCTTTAACTTGGTTGGTTTCTTGAGTAGCTTCTGGGCTTCGGTGGCAGCTATGACTTCTTGGATAGGCTGGGAAAGTGGTGTGAGGCTATCAGGGGCTGATCCCGACTGCCCTTCTATTGACTCTGTTTCTGCTTCTTTCCCGGGTTCTTTTCGGAGTCTTCGGTGTTTCTGCTTGGCCTTGGTAGACTCATCTTCCGTGAAGCCCAAACTCTTGGACTTTCAAGAATTTTTCAGAGTTGATATACTTCCCAACCCTCTCCGAGAGCTCGACCAAGGTTGTCGGTCATCGTCCGTGAAACGATGTAGTGACCTTGTCGTTCTACACTCCAGAGCAGAAGGCTATGATGGCGACGATCTCGCTTAGGTCGTAGACCTGGAGCTTCTGCTAATTGAACCGATTGACATAGTCATTCAAAGACTTTTCCTTCCACTGCTTGACAGTAAGAAACTGAATTTCAGGCTGCGGTCGGTCGAGCATGCCTAAAAATTGCCTGACGATCTGCTTACTGAGATCCTTAGCCGGGCCATTCAAGGTACTTGGAAAGGCTAGGCAATATAGTTCATCGGTGTTGGTGGCAATTGCCAACTGAGCCTTGTAGGTCCGGACGTGATCAACTGGACTTCGCGAGCCGTTGTACGAATCTAAGAGAGGCTGCTTGAATTTGCGCGGAACGGCACACCTCGTGATCTTGTCGGAGAATGACGACTCGGTCTCTGTGTTGACATGATCTTTACTTGAATTTTGACCCAGCTTCTTGGCCATTCCATCGATCTGTTTCTCTAGGTCCTTGATACGGGCATCCACGTCTTCTCAACCGATATCTGTATGATAGGTCGGGTCAGTGGAAGAAGCTTCCTCCTCATGGTATGCTGTCCTCAAGGACAAGGCTCTGTTATGACTCTGGTTGATCGTGTACCTAAGATCACTTTGGTTCCTGACCAAGTGATCCCAGGCCAATTCCCGGTCATGCGTTTCTGTCTGTCCTCTCTGGCAACACGTGCTATCGTTGATGATGTCTCTAGCATCCTTAATGTCGGCTTGGGTTGACTCGGGCACGTTGTTGGGTCCTTAATGGTTCCTGACCACGCTCGTTGTTCCCGAGTTGTCCTTCAGTCCATGGAGCCTTCAGCTTAGCTCGGGCACGTTGTCAGGTCTGTATTAGTTCCTGACCACGCTCAGCACTCCCGAGCTGTACTTTAGTTTGCGGAGAAGCAATACTTCAATCTACTGCTGGGTCTAGTGTTGGCCCTCCAAGAGTTGCGCGAGGGCCACTGTGATTTGCACCGGGGTCAATACGGCTTCTGTCGGCACCGAGGCCAGCAGATCTGCCTGACTGGTCTATTGAGCAGTCTACTTGTTCTTACGAGGAAGCATCACGATCAGTCAAGAGTTTTTCCTTTGGAAAATAGTCGTTTCCCCACAGACAGTGCCAAACTGATGACGCCAATTTTTGGTATCGCGTAAGAAAAGAAAGTAGAAAGAATTGTATGTGGTTCGACCCTGTTAATTAGGAGACCTATGTCTACTGGTGTGTCTGAGCACTTGCACTAAACTGTAAAGTAGTTGGAAACCGTTGGTGATCCGACAGATGACCAGAACTACCAAAGGTCGGCCGGCGTGACTATGAGTTATAGACTGCTATAGGCGTTCTAGACAGAGAAAAATCCCCCTTTTGAGAGGGTGAGTCGTCTCTTTTATCGATGTAAGAGACGACTCGTACAAAAAAACTAATACAGATAAGGAGTCAATCAGATTAGGTTTGATAGACTCAAAATTCAACTTATCTCACTATATTAGTCCTGGCTCCACTACTACATCATTTGAGAAGCACTTTTGAGATAAAAATTTGGGAAGAATATCATTACTCGCATTTGAGAAGCATTTTTGGGATAAAAATTTGAGAATAATATCATTACTCGTGTAAATAATGGGATTCTTACTAGAATAATAATATATTTTTTTAAAATTTTTATCTCAAAATATTTCTCAAATAATGTGTAAGTGGAGTTAGGTAAGTAACTTCGAATAAAAATTCAACTGCCTTGACTCTACTGCCATTTTATTTAAGAATTTAAAATAGAAATTTTGAGTCATAGCATTACTCTGTCAATAATGGGATTCTTACAAACCATTAATGAAAAAAAAAACAATCATTACTATTTCTCATTCCTCAGTTCCATCACCATTTAACATCTGTTTTTACCACACATCGCTCTAAAATAACTTCATTTGAAAAACCCCATTTTTGTTTGCACAAAACCAGACAATCCCCAACATCAACCCCTCTCTCTCTCTTCTCTCTCTCTCTCTCTCCTCAAATCTGATTCACACTCACACAGTTTTTCCTCAGGTTCCACGATCCTCAGATTCTCTCTCTCTCTCTTTCTCTCTCTCTCTCTCTCTCTCTCTCTATATATATATATATATATGTTCAATTCGGAAACAATAGCATTGGCAACCTCTGGTGCTTTCGAATCTGCTTTGACATTGCATTAGTCTGGAGATTAATTGCCCGAAATTCTGAAGCAATTTCAGTTAGGGTTTTGGTAATCTGACCCGTTGGAGGATCGAGATTGTCCCAAACTCTAGGAAAGGTCTCTTTTCTAGGGCCTATATATCAATTTATTGGGGCTTTTATTTTTATTTTTTTGCCCTCCTTTTTCTGAATGATTTTTTGTCTGGAATAGAAAGTTTCTCAATCAATCTCGGTTCTAGTTTCATATTTGATTTTTGAGTATATGAAAGTTCCCACCTTCAGTGTTGTTTTAGGGTTCCCTCCTCTTCTGTGTATTCACCATAAATACCCATGTTTTGTGTAGCTGCAATGTCGACCATTTTGCAAAGTTAATCCGATAATACACAAACACAAAGACATGTACATATACATGTGTGTGTCGATGTACTTGGGTCGTTTCTTTGTTATTTCTGACTGAAGTTGTCTAAGTTTCCTTTTTGGTATGATTTGACTTGTAAACTGTGAACAATTGTTTGGTGGGCAACTGGGGAAAAACTAAACTTTCAAAAACAAGTAAATCATAGGTACTTTCTTTTTGCTTTTGTTTTGGGTGCAAATTTTATAGTTTAGAAAACCAGAGAAAGGGTAGAAATCCTTTACTTCTATATAGCCGTGTATGGGCGATCATGAGGGCCGGGCTCAGCCAAGTGGCCTGTTGCCGAATGGCCTTTTGCCGGACGCGGGTCCAATGATCAGAGTCCTTCACTCGGAGAGATGGTTAAAGGCCGAGGAGAGAACTGCAGAGCTCATTACCTGCATTCAGCCGAACCAACCATCTGAAGAGCGCAGAAATGCTGTTGCCAATTATGTCCAGCGACTCATCATGAAGTGCTTCCCCTGCCAGGTGGAAATTTTCTTTGGTTTACTTTTGGGTATTTTGCTTGATATTAATGGTATGAATACAATGTCAATCATTATCATCTGTGTCTATTGGCCATGATGGCTCAAATACTTTTATGCCATGGCAAGCATATACAATGCTCTTATTAATATTAAAGAAAGAAGGTACATAAGTATCCATAACATTAATTGCTGCCTAACAACTTTAGATAAGGATCGATTGCATCAGAACACTCACCGCTTCCCCACTCCCAAACCAAAAAAAAAAAAAAGAAAAAGAAAAAGAAAAGAAAAGAGACCTCCTCCCTAAAAGCAAAAAAGAAATTGTGACTCGAAAGCAGGCGATAGTTTTGTAATCATGTTGTGAATTTGGTGGTTTGGATATTAAGTGAAATTGATGTTGAAGACTTGAAACGATGAACAAAATGAATTTTTGTTATTTTCTTTTAATTATTTCGAAGTAGTGAGCCATTGAAGCATAAATAGTGATTTTCACTGGAGTAAGATGTAACAAAGAAAGAAAAAGTTAAAAAAAAAGCAGTCAACTTTCATTGAGAAATCTATAGAAGTGTTTCAAGGGCCACTTGTAAAGGCAACTATAAAAGATGGAAAGTCGTTCATCACATGAAATGTTGTTTGTTCGTTGCCTAGTTTTTGAGACAATACCAATGAGCGGATAGGTTGCTACAAGGACATGTATTATTTGGGAGATAAATGATCCGTTGGACTAGAAAGGATAAAACTAGATTCTTATGCTGGACGCTTTAGACCTATATACTCAACTCAACGAACCCATAGTGTTTACTAATTCTCCTTCTAATCATAGTTTCTACTAATTCCATTCCTTTACCTGGTAGTGTTTCGACACTCCAAGTCATTAATCTAAGTTTAGTATCTTGGACTAACTTCTTTACCCGAGCTCATCCAATGCGATGCACCCCTACATCCAGGTGCCAATGTGCGTCCCTTGCCCATTTTCCGAAGCATTCCGAATCCGAGGTAATGTGTCACTTAGGGGAACGCCCTAATGGTCACTTTAATGTCTTTGGGATTCATGTTCATAAGAGATCTGACAAAGTCTTACACTGTCTGTGGACTATGTAACATGACCCTCCTCCTTTATCTGGGATTTGGACCGGATGTGTAAAGGTAAAACATGAAGCGCGACACAATCGGAGTTGCGCCTTAGAATTGTATGCAGCACCTGTACATGTGTTGGTTGTAGTTTAGGTTTTGACAAATAACAATATGCAGTTAGGACGCTACAAGGACAGCGGGGAAATTTGAAAGGGTTTGATGCGATGGTGAGAATTAAGGAAAGCTATTTATTTAGCAAAGTATTTAACAATTTGTCACAAGGAAAGCTATGACCTTTGATTGGAACGGTGTGGTCCGATGTGTAGCCAATAACACGTTGGAATCAATGTTTTGAAAGTTAAGACTTAATTGGGATGCTGGCGTGACCTGCCTGTAAACAGGTTGGTTATTAGTATTATTTTTGCACCCAAACCCTTTTTTGTTTTAAAATGTTCTACCTTTATTTTTTATTTTTTATTTTTTTTCAATCTTTCTCATTTCCTGTTGAACTGGCAATATTTTGACCAGTCGTGGGATGTGTGAGTCTGATAGGTTGTATACTACTAAACTAAAATACAATTTTTAGAAAAATGGATTCATTGGACAGAATGTGAACGCAGTTTCCTGTCAGGCGGTTGTTCCCAGAACTCTACAATGACTTGGATTATATATCCAAAGAGGCCCGACTTGGCGGGAAGAAGATTGTACGATGAGAGAGTAAGGAGATCGACCTCTTTGAAATATACAACATGACTCATGTCATCATCGAACATAAGACTTTAGGTGCACTTGGGGCAAGGGCTACCCTTTATATGCACAATAAATATACAATACGAAATTAACTGATAAAGAGAGAAAACTAAGCAGCAGCAAAACCAAAGAAATTTATTTTCCTACTATGTTCTGCTCTCTGTTTGTTCGTAAAACATCTCTCTAGACTTTTTTTTCTACAGGTGCAATCTCTTTTGTTAGCACTAGTTTACTAAGTTACTTTTGCAGATGCGTGCTTGAAACATAGAAGTGAATCACCGTTTAGTATAAATTTCTTTGTTTATTTGCAAAACCCTTTATTGTTTGTGCAACTGGAGATTGTAACAGTTACATTGATGTCTTTCAGTTCGTTTTGGGGCTCGCTAATACTTGTACTTTTCTGTAGGTCTTTACTTTTGGGTCTGTTCCCCTTAAGACTTATCTACCTGATGGAGACATTGACTTAACAGCCTTTAGTAATAATCAAAATTTGAAGGACACATGGGCCAATCAGGTCCGCGATGCGCTGGAGAGTGAGGAGAAGAATGAAAATGCTGAGTTTCATGTAAAAGAGGTTCAATACATTCAAGCAGAAGTATGTCCTTTTTCCACACACTTGGTCTCATATTTTATACATGTAGATGTAGCTCACTTTCTTTCTTTGTGTTTGTCATCTAATGATGCTATTTTCTGTTCAGTGGAAAATACAGAGGCTAATTTGATAATTCAAGAACCAAAGAATAGGTTTTAAATAGTTATGTTTTTGTCGAACTTTCTTTGGTTACACTCACTTAGGATTGCGTGCTCGACTTAAAAAAACACCTGAACTGGTTCTTTATCAAACCAAAACGATATGAAAACCAAATAAAAGTGAAACTAGGTCATAATATGATCCTGTAATATGATCCCATTTTAAGCATTCCCAAATAGACCCATAGGTTACAGTGTTGTGCTTGACATCTATCTTGAAACGTTAGCTTGGTCTTTTAAGCGGCTTTTATTTTGCGCAGTGCGGAACTTGACATTCATTTTGAAGAAAGTAGATTCTTTCTTGCGTCAAACTATGTAGAAATTTTTATGAAGATGTTACATCGAAAAACAACTCAACAAATTTCTCTGTGTGAATTATATGAACTAATCGAATCGTTTGTATGTTGTAAAAGTTACTTATTTGATTATGTGATCAATACATGTCAACTATAATTTCTAAGATAACACAATTTTTGTAGACATGCATGCATGGGGTGGTTCCCGTAGTATGCTGTAGTGAGACAGTTTGTGTGGACTGTCACCTTGTTGGTAGTAAGGGTTTCCTGTCTAATTTGTGCCCCTCTACTCTAATCGAGGCAGCATCTTCTCTTGACCATGAATTGAACTGTGTCAACATTTCTCTCTAAGGTGTGGAAACTGTGCAGAGGACCAGAGGTTAATCTGTTCCCTTCTAAGATTGTTTTATTCGTACAAAATGTGTCTTTGATATGATTTAGATGGTGGAAAAATTAACCAGATGATGACTTTGTGGGTATAGTTAATCAATCTCTTACCTAAGCCTGCTCTGGACAATATTTATTCTCTGGTGTGCTATGTTGAACCTCTGTAATCCTCGTATAGCCATCTTCAGTGTCCTATGTAATAGCAGTGCGTATGCAGACACAGGACACGCAGACACCATTAATAGACACTGAAGTACAACAAAACGATGAAAACATATTTAAATAGTTGTGATATCTTGATTAAAATTCATATATTTCATAGTGTACAGTAAAAATTAATGCCTAATTATCTTTACTTAAAAAAAAATCCAAGTATATATATGCCAAAGGTGCCTAAGTCTCATTTTGTGAAATCCTTATTATGCTTTCATAGACCCAATTTATTCAATATTTAGAATACCCAATTTATCAGTTCAAAGATTCCTAATTGAATTCATCATTAAGAGACTTAAATTGCTTTCAGCTTCTACTTTGTGTGTCCAACAAATGTTGAGTATTCGACATTTGTCTTACGCATATCCTAAGTACATACTTTAAGAAAAGTAAGACACATATTAGTGCTTCGGATACTTGCAGTTGCAGGGAGTCTCCGACGTGTGTCGCATCCAACATGGTGTCGGACATGGATACACGACCTTTCTTGAAGTGTCCATGCTTCCTAGGTTATCTTATTTACTTGTTTAAGACCACATTCCTCTTCAGTTGTGCCTTCAATGTTGTAGGGCTTGGGTTCAGAGGATTGTTTTATGTGAGAAATTGTTCTACTCGCAGTCTTTTGGACTATTTTGAGAAATTGGGGGTTTAAGAAGTTGTTGAAGTGGTGGTGATTGATGATATTGTCATAGTTGTCAAATCGGGATTCGTATCGTGAATCGAAATGTCACAAGCGAATCGAATCGGGATTCGCGAATCGTGAATCGTAATATTCGGTAACAAATTTTAAAAAAACTATAACAAAGATGAAAACTATGTAGAGTGAAAAATAGAAGAAAATAACAATCAAAGAATGATATAAAACACATCTAATTACATGATTACGTTGTCTAAGCTTTAGAAAGACAGTGCGTTAATGGGAAAAAAATGTTGCTATTGCTATATATCCCCATTAGTTCGTTAGTTCATATAAGTTGCTATATATCCCAATTCCCAACTAACCAAAAAGTATACCTCAAGTTTGTAACAAGTATCCACAAAATATACCCCCAAGTTTGGATCTAGAAACACAATTATGGCTAAATAGTTGAATTTCCATAAAAAAAATCCTTGAAAATGTCGAGATCAAGGTCATCTTCACCATCACTTTCTTGCCTACTCATCTCCTCATCCAATTCCCTTTCTTCCTCTTCCTCATCTTCATCTTCAATCTCATCAATGATAACCCCTTTTCCTTTGCCTTTTCCTTTGTTGTAGGCATTCAAGTTCCTTGGTCCTATTATCATTATAAAGAAAGAATTAATATGATATACAAAAATTACTTATATCTTTCTCTTGTTCTTAATAAGTAATAGGGTAAATATCACTTACCTCCCTTGAGATAATGCCTAATAACACTTGCCTCCCTCCATGTTTCAAGGGTAACACTTACCTCCCTTATTTTAGAGATTCTGGAACAGACTTCCCCATCCGTTATGTGAGCGTTAAAAAAACTAACAGAAAAGTGATGACATCCCTAAAAGAATTCTGAAATACCTAAACTACCCTTTGATTATGCTAAAAAGTAAAAATGTCCAAATACATAACTTCAATTTATGTAATGCAACACGTATATACGTTACTATGTATATGGATTATAGGTACAAACATCCTACTCCTACAATTCCACCCACCCACTCTCTCTCTAAAAATCCTTTCTTCATCCTTCTTTCTTCTCTCTCTAAAACCAGACCCCATTGATTAAAATTTCACTCTCTCTGTACAAATCTTCTCTAAATTTAGTCTAATTTCTCACCTACCAGTAAAGTGTCATTTGGGTCATTTAATTTCTTCTTCGTTTCTGGCAATTTTTTGTTCACACTACTATAAGTTCGTTTGGGTCATCTAATTTCGTCTTCATTTTGCAAGTTTTTTGTTCACACTACCAGTAAGTGTCGTTTGGGTCATCCAATTTCTTAATTTCCATTTGTGAGACTTCAAATTGATTTCTCATAGAGTTTATTTTTGTAGACATTGTTAATTGACCATTGTTTATCTTAATCTTCACATCAAATTAATAGAGTGAGGGAGGTGAATGTTATCAATTTGCAGAATTTGGAGAACAACAACTTGAAAACATCACCTAGATATGAGTATACAATATTAATCCCCCAATTAAGATTCGAACTCATTTGTTATCAGATTTCAAATCAAATACACAATCAACTTCCAATTCTTCCAATTCGATACACAAACCCAGAAATTTCACACAAACAACTCCTTTGAAAGTTTGAAGAGAGAGAGAGAGAGAGAGAGGGGGGGAGGGGGGGAAAGTCAATAGGTGGTGTGGTTGTCTTCCCTGATTTTTGGGCTTGGGTTTTGAAGCTTTGACAAGGATGGCGACGGTGGGATTGTCGTGGGATTTCCAAAACATTTGGGTTCGATGTGTTCTACGCGATCGATCTGTTCTAACACAACCGAGTGATCTTTGAGATGGTGGAGTATTCAGTGGATAATGGAGGGGTTTTATTTCTGTATAGCCATTACACATGTTTGGGCTTTTGTTTATCCAAACAATTTGTAAGGGTAAAAAAGTAATTTCATATCCTCCGTTAACGGTCTCTGTTAACAGAAAAAAAAGGGAGGTAAGAGTTACAGCTGAAACCTCGAGGGAGGTAAGTGTTATTAGGCCAAACCTCGAGGGAGGTAAGTGATATTTACCCTAAATAATATAAATCAATTTAGTTAGTATACGGTATACCTCTCTTTCTCTTGTTGCTACTTGGACCTTCATCAACTTTGAAGCATTCATGAACATTCATCCATGATAAATCATCAACTAGACATGCATCTTCCCTTTCAGTGATCATCATTCGATTCCATATCTGACGAACAAATTGGATCATACAAATCCTCCCTATTCTCTTACCTTTTTGCATGTCTTATCTCAAGTTGAAGCTTGTACTTTACAATTACCAAAGCATTCAACCGTTGTTGCTCCAAACAGTTCCTTTTTGCACTAGAAGTAAGGCTTAGCACCCGTATAGTTAGCCTTTGAAGCTCTTTGCACTCTTCTCCATAATTTTCCCACCGTAAAGCTACAAGTAGAAAGTATAAGAGGTTAGGTTTTAAAATTTATTAGTCCTTGTAATTTGTAAATTTGCAAAAAGAGATTGCTGGGTTGTTTCTTCTCTCTTGTCAAGACGGCCATCTCCATTCCAAACATACCCTCGGCTCTCTTGAACTTCTCAAGTTGTGAATTAATCACGACTCTTGTTTGCACATAGGGATGCATTTTCTCAATTGCTCTAAACAAACCCATCTTTACTTCTAGATCCGCTTGAGAATTTGGATCATAATGGAACCTTAAAATTAAATAAAGTTCAAGTTATACACGTATATAATATAACCATTAGATTCTAGAATACTATAATTTAGATTAATATAGCAACTTACTTTGGATTAAGATAGAATGTCGGGGCATGAAGTGGTCTATGGAGTTGTAAATTCCAACGTTCATCAATGATGCCCCAAATGCGATTATATCTTGCCGCCACATTTCTGAAATTCTTCTTAATTTGTTCTTTTGCTCTATTCACAGCCTCATAGGTATACCCCATTGCCGGTTTTGCATCACCATCTACTAGTCTTAGAACCTTCACTAGGGGAAGCACACATTTCAAACAATACTTAATTGATTTCCAAAATCTTTGGCCCCCAAAACAAAGTGTGAGATGATCTCTACAACATCTTTACTTGCATAAGAACTCGTAGCCCACTCTTCCGATGCAAACATAGCCCGTAGAGGAATTTTCGCTTCCATAATACTCTTTAAAATAAGATAAGACGTGGCAAATCTTGTCACTGCCGGTCTTGTCAATTCCCTATTCTTAGAGTACTTTTGTAATAAATTCAACACCCAAGTATGCCAATAGATGTAAACTGTGATCCTTCGTGCCTTCCCTAGTGTATCAAAGAAAGTAGGGATATCACCAATGTCGCTAAGAATTAAATCAGTACAATGGGCCGCACATGGGGACCAAAACAACTTCTTCCTTTTGTCCTCTAGCAGTATACCAGCGGCTACATAAGCCGCGACACTATTGGTCACCACTTGAACAACATTTTCCTCCCCAATCTCTTCTACTAAAGAATCAAGCAATTCGAACTACTTTTTTGCATCTTTTATGACATCGGAAGTGTCAATGGATTTAATGAACACCGTACCACTTGGACTATTTACAAGAAAGTTTGTAAGTGATCGGCTTTTTCCATCGGTCCACCCATCTGACATCAAGGTACACTCGGTCCTCTTCCATTCACTTTTATACTTCTCCAAACTTGCATTGACGCTATCAACTTCTTTTTTAAAAAATGTGACTAGCTTCTTGATAGCTTGGAGGTTTCAACCCTTTCTCGTATTCACCAACCGATTTAATCATCTTAAAAAATAACGGACTTTTAACGATATTAAAAGCTAAAGCATTCCCGTATAAAAATCTACAAATATCTTTAGCAACGGGTTCCCTATCTTTAACGATCTCGTTTATAGTCTTTTGAGTGTATTTCTTTACTTTTGACTTGCCTTTCAAAACAAATTCATCTAAGGTTCCCCTTTTTTTACTCTCATTAAATTCTTCAAAACATTCTTCAATTTTATCACCATGATCACCTTCCAACTCTTTCAAAATATCTTGGAACTTCTTTTTAACTTCTTCCGGTACTTGGGCACAAACCGCTACATTATGACGAGTGCATGCTAAATGATGTTTCATTCGAATAACCCCACCCTTTCACAATAATTACATGAGAGGTGCATCCTACCCCCTTTTCCCTCATCTATTCTCTTACAATGATTCCAAGTTGGGTCACTACTACTTTTCTTTGGAGCCATAAATAATATTTATGCCAGAATCAAAAACTAAAGTAGAATAACTTACCCAATAACTTTGAAGTTCCAACTTTCAACCACCAAAGTTGATCAATGAATGCCTTTGAACCAAAGGCAAAAAGACAAAAGCATAAGAATACCCTTAAATATGCAAACTTTTGTGCTTGGGAGTTGCGGCTAGCTTGGGACCACACCCAAAGTGATGAATGAATCTTCTTTGTCAGTAGACTCGGCACAACACATCCATGAGAGGATAGTGTATTTTTTGTTTTGCATATACAACTTTTTTCTTTGTTTAGGTTTAGAAATCAAGGAAAAGCATCCAAAAGGGTTCGAAAATGACTAAAAAGCCGCTAGTGGGCTTCGGAATTTGCCAAAAAGCCCTAATGGGCTGCAGATCTGTTGGCGAAACATGATTTGGGTGAAAATTTCGAAAATTTTGGGCCAATGCGCAGAATCAATTGATTCCCTATTTCGATTTGATTCACACGATTCTTCGATTCATGTACGATTAATGGCTTGCTGCAATTGATAGCTTGGAATCAAATCAAATTTTTGGTGAATCGAATTGTATCGTACGATACGTATTGCGTATCGTATGATATTGACAGCAGAGGATATTATACTCTCTGGAGCATGTTTAGGTTCCTTAATGGGAGGGAGAAATATTTCTGGCCGATGGTGTTTAAGCGTTTAAGTTATTGAAGTTTTTTTTTTTTTTTTTTTGGCATTTTCCGTTATCAGCCTTCTTAAGAATCATTGTTTAGTTTTAGATGGTATTGAAAATAGTTCAATGGGCTTAACCAGATTGGTTGTTGAATTTAAGTAATTTCAGGACTTCTTTTGGTATAAACTCACCAAACTCACACCAGTGTCGAAATCTTGGTTTTCATTGTTTTTTAAAGTCCTACGGCCCATTTCGGAATGGTGAAAATACGATCACGTTCAGACCAAGTCTCAATTTTATCTGTAGTTTTTATGAAACCCAATATTGTGTAGGTTTGACAAAGAACCAATTCTTGGTTCATTTTAAGTTAGGCATGGACTCCAATGTAATAAGAAAGAAACTACACAAATGCCAAACTATTTAGAACTGGTTCTTTTTGAATCACAGAATCGGTTCTTGTATTACCCAAACAACATGTAGGATTTTCAGTTCTCACCAATTTTTGCTTTCTACTTTTTTCCTCATCCACTTGCAGGTTAAGATAATCAAGTGTCTGGTGGAAAACATCGTGGTAGACATATCTTTTAATCAGCTTGGTGGTTTATGCACCCTTTGCTTTCTTGAGGAGGTTAGTCGTGTGTTTCGAATTACTGCTAAGAGTGTTTTTTTATTTTATTTAATTAAAAAAAAACTATGAGCTCGTAAACTGTTATATATACAACTAACAATAAATTTGTCTCTAGGTTGATCATTTGATTAATCAGAATCATTTGTTCAAGCGTAGCATTATATTGATTAAAGCGTGGTGTTACTATGAGAGCCGCATACTGGGTGCTCATCATGGACTTATCTCAACTTATGCTTTGGAGACCCTTGTTCTTTACATATTTCATGTTTTCAACAATTCCTTTGCCGGACCACTCGAGGTTGCTATTTTGTTGTTGTTTGTTTTTTTCTTTCTTTTTTTCTTCTCTCTCTCTCTCTCTCTCTCTCTCTCTCTCTCTCTCTCTCTCTCTCTCGCTCTCGCTCTCGCTAAATTTTTTTTCCTCCGTAATGTGGGAACAAATTCTACCAGCTGAGCCCTTTGAGCGCGTAGGTGGTTCTTATACCTGGAGCTCCCCACCTGGCTTTTTGAAGATGAGTTTTTTTTCTCACTGGGTGGGTGGCTTCAATGTTTGACTTTGGAACCTCGCGAAACCTATTGTGAAGCCCCAATCACTTGGTCTCTCCTTTGGGGTTTCTCTTCCCCTAGATTTTGTATAAAATCTTCCATCTGAATGTATTTCTTTGCATTGCAGGTCCTCTATCGTTTTCTGGAGTTCTTTAGTAAGTATGACTGGGACAATTTTTGTGTTAGTTTATGGGGTCCTGTACCTGTTAGTTCACTTCCAGATGTAACGGGTAATAACTCTTGGAACTCTCTCGATCTGTACCTTATTAGGTGACCAACAGACTGTGTTAGAGCCCTTTTAGGTTAGCGAAAAAAATAATCTCACTTTGTGGAAAAAGATATATGAAATATATATATGTATTTTTTTCAAAAGCTCCAAATTTGAGCTTTTTAAAAAAGCTGTTGGCTCTAAAAAAAAGTCAGATTTTTGAAAAATCTGTGAAAAAGTTATTACTGGAGGAAGAACGGTCACAACTTTTAAAACAATCACTTACCTGCAAAAGCTATCTCAAATGGGCTCTTAGTCAATTTGGTTCTAATATTCTTGTTTGAATTGTTTTGCAGCGGAACCTCCCCGAAAGGATAGTGGAGATTTGCTACTTAAAAAACTGTTTCTCGATTCTTGTAGTTCTGCATATGCTGTTTTTCCCAGTAGCCAAGAAAATCAGGGACAACCTTTTGTTTCTAAACATTTTAATGTTATCGATCCTTTACGGATAAACAACAATCTTGGACGCAGTGTCAGTAAAGGTATTTAAGCTTTTAATTCTTGTAATTCTGCATATGCTGTTTTTTAGTGCTACTCTCTCTTACAATTTGAACAAGAAATATGTTTATTTCTTATGGAAGTTGCTGCTTCATGTAGGATAATCATTCCCAGGTTCTAACTTTGTAATGTTAATTTGTTATTCCGTATTCTATCAGTTGGTAGTGATTTTGTGAGCGTACTATAAACTACGATTCTTGAGTTGACATCTCAGGTGAAGTTAAACTACGAGAAGTGCACTAAACGTGGGTACAAGTTAAATTTTTAAACAAGTCCAAAGAAGAAAATAGCATCTGTAGTTGGACTAGGAGATATTCCTATTTATAGAGTCCAGTGCGTGCAATTAGCTTAAGGGCGAAGTGCACGGCTCTGATAACGCTTGTTCAGGAATATACTAGAAGCATATCTCATTTCCTTGGATGACCAAGGCGTACACTTGTTAAACTTGGGAAACACCCATTAAGCCAAAACCTTGAGAGTTCCATTAAGAGGATCATGGTGCAACACAAACGCCAAACCATGATACAATTGGGGTTGATGTAACTCCTTTGGTCATGCCTTTAGTCCAAGTGCATCACTCATGGTATGTTTGGCATGAAGGAAGAAATAAAGTAAGGAACAGAGGGGTGGGAGTGAAAGAGGGGAGGGAAAGGAAGGGAGAAGTGAAGGCATCGCTCTGGGCCCACTATTTTTCATCCTTGGACGGATTGTGAGAGTGAAGAAGCTTCCCTTATTTGACTTTTTTGCCATTCTATAAAGTCATCCTTTTGCTGTGTAGGGGTAATCAAAGTAAAACACGCAATATTCCTTATTTTGTTCACACTATCCCTCTTATTTGAAACTAAACAAAAGGAGAGAAGACCTTTCCTTTCCCCTAGGATACCTCTTCTATTCCTCCTCCATTCCATTCCTTCCCATTTTCCATCTCTTCTATCAAACATAACTTAAGTTTTCAGGTAAATTCCATAAAATAAGTAAGCAAGAACTTGATAATCAACTCAACTAGTGGAGGCATGGTTTTTGCTAGACTCCAATGAGGAGATGATCCAAGGTTATCATTGAGAGACATCTGATGATTTGGTTTCCAGCATCATTGTATTAGGTGGGCATGTGGCACTCTCTTATGATGTGCTAAGGCCAAGTGATGATGGTAGAATGGCATGTTCTAGTGGTAGCTTAGGAAGCACAGACACAGAGACTTCTAGACGAGTCATGTGTCCGTGTCGCATGCAATACACGATGGACACTCCTTGACATGTCGGAAACACCCAAGTGGAAACACTTGCTGCTTCTGATTGAATCTGCTTTTTCAGCTTTAAAGTGAAACAGATTTTGAAAAAGCTATGAAAAAGTTTTTTCCAAACGGATTCCAATATATCACCAATCCCAGGAAAGTGATTGTTGGTCCCAAATAGGCTGGGTCCAGACAGGCAGGCTCTAAGACCACATAATATCAGTCTTCTATTTGTTGGTTCAATTTTTCACTGATGTTTCCTCCATCATAGGTGATGATGTTGAGTTACACATGGTTGTTATCCTACCTAATCTTCATGGAAATGTGGTTACCGGATAAAATAAGCTTAGTGGTGTTTTTATTGAAAGTCAACACATCTCATGCCATAAACAGCATGAAACAGAAAAGATGACACCTAAAGTCATGCTTGGCATCATCACAAAGTTACCAAATCATGGTGAAAATCACAATGCTTTAATCCACTTACTTGGTGGTCCAAGTATACTCTTCTTTTGCTCCATCTTAGGCAGTGATTAAGCCATGCCTGAGCCACAAATATTAGCCGCCCACCACTCTAGGCATACTCAATTTCTCACTTCCTAAAGAAAAACAGAAGAACCCTCTCACTCCTTGTTTTTTTCTTTTTTTGAGAATGTAAAAAAATGCCCTCACCCTTGTGAGTAGCACATATGTGTTTGAAGCAATTTGTGTTGATATTGATATTATATGTGTTGTTGGGCAAGTCACAAAATTGAGAGTTGATGAATTATTATGATCTAAAAGATTGATATGATGAGTTCAGGTGAAAATAGAGAATCACAAGAAGTTGGAAGCTTATGCATGTCAGCTTCTGCAACTTTTAACAGCATATGCTGGAATCAATACAGACGTAACGAGGCATATCTATTCACATGCATTACATTAGGAATGATTGAAGTGTGTTATATTTTCTTCGCATACACGTAGTTATATGTCTTCTGAAACTTGAATGCTATAGCAGTTCCATGACAGTTAACTTATTTGTTCGGGTTCTTTTGCCAGGTAACTTTTTTAGGATACGCAGTGCATTTTCTTTTGGTGCTAAAAAGCTTGCAAGGTTACTTGATTGTCCCAAAGAAAATGTATTTTTTGAGGTAAATCAATTCTTCATGAATACATGGGATCGGCATGGTAATGGCCATCGGCCTGATGCACCGACTATTGATTTATGGCGCCTTAGAGTGTCAACTCCAGATCACTCACATGGGCCTGAGAATCGCAAGAACATTTCAAGTGGCAAAAAAGTAAATGACAAGTCCTATGGCCGTGAGACCGAGGTTGAGGAAACTCAGTCGCATATTGCTTCTCGTGCTCAAAGCCAAAAGAATTATGGCAACCTGAATAACGTAAGGAATTCTGAGCAGATTGTGGGGAATGTTAGTTCTAATCAGAGAATTTTTGAATCTGGTCAAATGGTGAATGACATTCAGGGAAGATTGCTGTTTGCAAGAACCCATTCCAGTCCCGAGCTCACTGATACATCCAGTAATATTTCTTCTCGAGGAAGGCGAAACAGGGCCCCTGAAAGTGGGAAAAACCAGGCTAATCCTGCAAGAATGGATGGTAATAGGAGGAAGAATATTGGGTCTGAAATTTTAGCAAGCCATAGTGGTCGATCTTCAACCGATGATCCTTCATCAGTCATGCATGCACCATCCAATCAAAGGGTCGATGGTTCTGCTGAAATGAACACTGGCTCAAATTATTATCACCGTGAAGAACTTTCCCCTGTCACTGGGTCTCAGGGAATGCATCAGGAGGAGCAAGATCTTGTGAACTTGATGGCATCTGGTAATTTTCCAGGTTTTAATGGGCAGGTTCATGTGCCATTTAATTTGGGTTCGGCCCACCTACCTCTTCCAATCTCCCCATCCGTTTTAGCTTCAATGGGGTATGCTCAACGGGATTTCGCTGGAATGGGTCCTGCAAATATTCCTGTGATTGATCCTTCCTTTCCGAATTTGCAGTTCCCTCATGGGTTGGTTTCTCCGAGTTTAACCCATTACTTCTCAGGTATTGGATTGACTTCTAATTCTGAAGACTCGATCGAGCCGGGTAATGAAAATTATACTTCTATGGAAATGAACTCAGGGGAGGCTGATCGGGATTTCTGGAAGGAGGGGGATACGGGCTCTACCGTAGGCCTTGACCCTGATAATGGGAATTTTGAAAATCATCAAGATAATTTCCAGTATCAAGATAACAGAGGAAATGGGGTTTACGCTGATGAAAGAACTGAAAGTTCAAGGTTTTCATCTACAGCTCGTAGTAGTTCTTTGAGAAGTAAAACCTCTTCAGAAAGTTCCTGGGACGGATCATCAGTGAAGGGTTCAAAGCCAGCAAGGGAAAAACGGGGAAAGAAATCAATTCCTTTGGAGCCATCTAGTGTGCCCGGGAACAGTAAAGGCGTGTCCAAACAGGTGGGTACTCAGGCTGAAGAAGATGATAGGGATTGGAATTCTCTTTCTAGCATGGACATTGGAATCGCAGAAAGAAGCTCAGGACCTCAATCCGTTGGTTCTTTGCATGGTTCGAGGCATCACAGACATGGGTATGAACTAGCTCAGACAAGTGGAACAGATTCAATGATACCCATTACTCCAATGATGTTAGGTCATGGGTCCCATCAAAGCATAGTGGATAATTCTGGGGTACCCTTTACATTTTATCCCACGGGCCCACCAGTTCCGTTCCTAACAATGCTTCCCTTTTATAATATTCCAACTGAGACTGGAACTTCTGAGGCATCAACAAGCAATTTTGATGATAAAAGTGATACTGATCAGAATTTTGATTCATCTGAGGGACGTGACCGGTCTGAGGATTTCAGTACTTCTGATTCATTGAGAAGGGCTTCTTCAGTGGAGACACCCGACGAGCACAGGCCTGATATTCTTAATAGTGACTTCACCAGCCATTGGCAAAATTTGCAATTCGGACGGTTTTGCCAAAACCCGAGGTACCCCGGCCCTGTCATTTATTCCTCACCCGTGATGGTACCACCTATGTATCTACAGGGTGGTCCTGGAAGGCCTCTTTCTGGGAACACGAACCTCCTTACTCAGCTTGTAAATTATGGTCCTCGACTTGTTCCGGTTGCTCCTCTCCAGTCTTTTTCTAATAGACCTCCAAATGTTTATCAACATGTTGATCTCCCGAGATATCGTAGTGGCACCGGGACGTATCTGCCAAATCCTGTAAGATGGTTTTCCTCATGAACCATTTTTTTTTAATTTATTTATTTATTTTATTTATTTTACATTTTCTTATGTAAGAGAAAATGGACGAAATTGTTGATGAGATACACCAATTAATATTGGTGTATCTCATCAAAGTCAAATATATTATTCAGACACATGTAAATTGTATTCGTTATATAGAAAAGTAAATCTGTGGTTTCCATTCTAAGAAAATCATATATCCTCTTTGTATTATATAGTTGGACCATCTTTAATCGTGTTAGGGTCTCTTGTATTTTCCAACAATTCTACCAATAAATCTCACTTTCATATTTCTTCATGTTATCGATCGGACCTGAACTTCAATTACTTCTGCCGGCCAGCAGTACATTTTTCTTTATGTTTGAAACCATCTTCTCGAAAAATGAAAAAGACCTTCCATTTCTGTTTGATCTATTACCTCATGTTTATTGTGAAGCCTTCTTTGTCTTCTTGAACATAGTTGATTTGTCTGTCGTATTTGCCCGATTATGGTTCAACTAGAAGGAGAAGAATGATGGGAAGAAGAAAAGCTTTAGGACTTTATGGAAAGGCCTTATTTTAGCCCAAGGAGGCTTGGCCAGTGGAGCAATTCTTTTTTGCCCTCAAGAGGCTTTTATTTGTTCTGAGTGCTTTATTCGGTTGCTCATATCGGGCTGTTAAATGAAAGATTTTTTACCATTGAAGGTAAAAGAAGTATCAGTTTAAGGCACGCAGAGAGATTTTTCAAATCTCCAATGAGTTTTGGTGCAGTGTAGAAGAAGGGTAAAGTTTGGGACACACCCAAAACCCACACACCCAAGTCCACACCCCAAGGTGGGCCAATGGGAAGAGAGAGAGACTTCGAGTTCCACTGTCAATGTGGGGTCCACCAGAGTGATGTGAGTGGGGTATGTACTTGCATTTTTTTGGATGTGTCCATAGCATTGCCCGTAAAAGAATATGAAATAAATTGTAAATGAGATACACCAATTTATATTGATTTATCTCATCAGAGTCAAATATTTGATTTAGACACATAAAAGGTGTTCGTTGTATAGGTAAGTGAATATATGATTTTCATCCTAAGAAATTAAATATCAACTTTCTGTTATCTAGTAGGAGCATCTTATATATGATTGTATTTGGATCTCTTGTATTCCCAACAATTCTATCTATCAGTAAATCTCCCACTTTCATATTTCTTTAGCTTATAATACCTGTGTTTCTGTTTCATACTTCTTTGGTTTATAATACCCGTGTTTCTGTTGGTTGCAATCTTTTTTACTTTTTTAGTTGGTAGGGACACGGGTGTTCTATTGTTGGATGATAAGAGATTATGTATGTTTAATCCACAAGCTTACACATACCAATATTAGCGTGTGTGCCGTGTAAGAGATTATGTATGTTTAATCCATAAGTTTACAGTTTACACATGTATGTGGCCACCAATATTAGCTTGTAAGACTACATTGAACCTGTCTTGCAATTGCAATATTCTAGTTCTTTCCACTGTATAATCGTGGCGATGTTGGTTGTTATCAATCTATGCTATGTTGGATTCCATTTTTAGTTTTATTTACTCATTGAAAGCTTTGAACTGCGAACTAGATAATGACCTTTCTATATTGATTTTCTCAGAAGACTTCTGTTCGGGACCGGCATTCTTCCCTTACTAGGAAGGGGAGTTTCAACTACGATAGAAGTGACAACCATGGTGACAGAGAGGGGAACTGGAATACAAATTCAAAATCACGAGCCACTGGGCGCAGCCACGGTCGCAGCCAAACCGAGAAGTCAAACTCAAGGCTCGACCGATTGGCTTCTGGTGAGAGCCGAGCAGACCGGGCATGGGATGCATTCAGACACGACTCCGTACAGACGCAAAATGGTCCATTGCGGTCTAACCCAAGCCAGAGCGGGCTTCCCAATGTGGCATATGGCATGTATCCATTACCAGCCATGAATGTGAACAGAGTGTCATCAAACGGGCCCACTGTTCCATCTGTTGTGATGCTGTATCCATTTGACCATAGTAATGCAAGTTATGGTTCACTCTCTGAACAACTTGAGTTTGGGTCTCTAGGCCCGGTGTTTTTGTCGGGTACGAATGAGCAATCACAAACAAGTGAGGGAAGGCGAGCATTTGATGAGTCACAACCGAGTGAGGGAAGGCGAGCTTTTGAGGAACATAGGTATCATGAGGGATCTGTGCAACTGTCTTCGCCAGATCAGCCATCTTCACCCCACCTTCAAAGGTGATTGTTCTGCTTGAACACTGACACGAAGTAATGAGACTTCTTCAGTTTATCATGCTTGACAAGTCATTATAGTTCTCAAGTTGTGTAGTTGGAAGTATCTGGTTTGCACGATGAAGGGGCTTTACTTAGGCTCTGTTTAGTTCATGGATTTAGTGTCAGAAAGGAAAAGTAAACAATGAGGAAAACACGTTCCTTCGTTTGGCCAATAGGGAAACAGTGAAGAAAATAGGAATTAAAGCAAGTGATGAAAATTAGAATTTTGTATTTTGTGAGTCACTTCTCTGGATCTTTTCTTGAGTTTCTGTTAAATTGTGAATTTTTTTAATTTCTAGTGTTATTTTAGCGTGGAGAAAAATAATAGGTAAAACACTAATGGAAATAGTTTTCCTTCTTGTTTTCCTTTCTTTTTTCTTTTCCTTCTCTAAATCCATGAACCAAACGGAGCCTTAGCGTTCTGTGTATATCCTGGCTTCTTAATTAATTATCTTCTACAGAGGCTCCATTAGGATTTCCGAGTGTCAACTTAAAAGCCCAAACTTTTTCTAGCAATTGGATGTAAGGAATTTTCCGTGGTTAGTGGATGGGGAATCTGGGCAAGGATTTAGGTCTCCCAAGTCCAATAGGCAATAAATTACTAACTAGAGAGCACATTGAAGCACCATTGTTTGCGCAATGGTGAAAGGAAAAGGTTAGGTCTTTCTCTACTTCCCTTCCCAGCATAACAGCACTACCACCAATGTGTAATGGCCCTTATCTCCAGTGTTCAATACCAATGTGGAAAACTTAATTCCCTCAGGCTGCTTGGCGTGAGGTTTTTCAGTTAACATTTAAGCCATAAACTTGTTCATAGCGAAGAATTGGGATTTTCTTGTTCGAGATTGTTCCTCTACATATGTTGTATTCGGTATTCCTTCCCAATTCCGCATTATCATCTGGGTAAATCACTTTGGACACCGCTTTAGTCTCTTTCTAACCAGTCTGGAGTGAGCGGAAATATTGTTCCGTTTTATACGATCATGGTGATTAGCATCGGTCGGGTCATGAAATGATTTGTGTTTTATACAACCTGATACAATTTATGATTCGTAATTTTGAACTCTCAAGTTGCAAGTGAAAAATTATGTACAGGACTATTCCTAATGAGAATATTGCCAACTGATTCATGAACATTTTCCTGACTAGTTTTATGTGTAACGAAATTTTTCTCGCACGTTCAACATCTAATTCATGCATAAGACATGAATGAGGCAACACGTAAAAGAACGTATTTGTGTTGGTGCTTGTGGCAATCCTGACCAATGGCACCCTCTTGGTTAATCTAATTACGCATGTCTTTTTGCAAAAAATGAAAAATACCCAGAGTCAGCGTCTATTAGAACTTACTGGGGCTTGTAGAGGTAGGCTTAATAAAAATTTCAGCAAGCTTGAGTTTTCTTATTGGTTCTCTAGTTTGTTTATTCGTGGTGCAATTTCATTCGTTTCAAGTAGTGTGTTTTCCGATTTCATTAAACCCATAAGATATTAATTTGTGTATGTTTCTGTATGGTATTTTTCGAGGTTTGATGCAGGTTTTTCAGTTATTCCAGTTGTGTCCTAGGATTCATACCCTGACTCTGTTTATTTATTATCTTAACAGGAGGGTTTGATTGTTTGCCTGATCATTGGCCCCAAGGAATTATCATTTGAAAGAGAGGATTTTCCACCTCTTACATTTCTGAACCATGTAGAAGATGATGATGGCAAGAGAAACTATGACAAGAAACCTTCTCATTACCGGGCTTTCTTGTTCTCTCGCCTCACTGTTAAAATCGAAGATCTGGGTTTTCCGATGCCATGGGTTCTAAACTGCTTGATCATGAAATGGTCACCATCTAGTTTAATGCTTGTATGTAAACTAGCTAAGTCATCTTTAACCCAGGAGTCCTTTTCAAGGACATGGAAGCATGCCCCCCGGGGGCAAGGGGGAAGCGGGACCTGTTTAGATTTTCCTCTTTTCCTTACATTGTAACTTCACTGAAGTAGAAACTCGTCCAAGGTCCAGAATTTAGGGTTTCTCTTCTTATATACTTTCACCGATTGGGATAGATTTTTGATTCATAAGCTCACTTTATACTAGGTTATTTAGACTCTTGGTGGGGATGTTTCAAGTGTAGCAATATCATGGCAAAGTTAAAAAATGGTATTCCTACTGTTCAAAGTTAAATTTTTTTTTTTTTCATTTGTTCTCATTTTGAATTGCAGTTTCGCATGTGATTTGGGAAAACTTGTTAGTGTAGCTTATTATACTTATTATTAGGGGTGTAAGCAAACCAACCAGATTGGTTTGGCCGGTTTTAAAAAATTTCATACATTGTAAATTGAACCACGTTGAAATTTTACACTAAATCGAACCGAACTAGAACCGCTCGGTTTGACTGAAAATTGAACCGAATTGAACCAAACCGTTTTCACCCTTACTCATCATATGTGGTTTTATGGAAGAGAGCTACCCAGGCTTGGTTTGGCCCCCACGTGGTTTTTTAAAAGTAGTTTATGAAATTTGTTATTAAGTTTGATAATTTTATACAAGTAACACATTACTCTTCAAATAAACATCATGAAATCAAAAGGAATCTTTGAGCTTTTAAAAGCTTCTCCCAAAAAGCCCTAAGTTTAATTTTTGCAAAGCTTATAAACTAGTTACCAAATGAATTAACATGAAATTATGCTTTAAAAAATGAGAAGCACCAAAATGGGGCCAAACTAAGCCTAAATACACTCTCTCTCTCTACAAATATATGCAGTGAGATACATTCCTATTGTACTAATTTGATTGATTGCTCATCATGCTACTTATTCTGTGTGTTTATGGAAGGAGTAATGGTATGTTTTTCAAATTCACATCCCAAATGATACGACAGTGAGCTCACTGTGGGGTCACTTCAACATCCTCCAATCAATATCCAATAATCCCGCGTTGGGTTCACTACCACATCATTTGAGATGCGAATTTGGAATTTAAATTTGGGGACATGCCATTAATCCTTATGAATCTGACTGTTAAATACACCTACCCTATTGCTCTCGACATCCACATTATGCAGTGAAAGTACATGCAATTTATCTCGACATCATGTACAAGCGAGAATTTTTGTACTCCAAATTTTCTCATGATTTTTTTTTTTCAGACTATTGAAGGAAGTAGACATGACATCGTGGAATAACTATGATCCAAGCTGTGAATAACATCAGGGACAGAATTTTTGTATGAAAAACTGAAGGATAAGGTCTTTGATGTTTGTTTGTTTGGAAAGCTCTATGATGCATCCTAGTGGTTTAGAAGTATCATACATTGTGGTGATTTTGGTATTAAAATGTTGGTACTATTTGAAAAGAGTAATGTTATGCTTCCCAAATCATTGTCCCAAATTTAACTCCTAACACGTGACAATGGATCCACCCGAAATAACACAGCTTCTAGCAAAAATTAAGCAATCCTACAATAATTGAATGTGGTCCAATTTATGTTAGATTCGGAGTGTGAATTAGAGGGTATGTAAGCTCAAGGGGATCATTAGGATCGCTATGGACCGGCTTAATGCTCAGGGAAAGGTTTGGAACATAAGGTTTTAAGATTCTAGCAAAGGGGTTTTCGACCGGTCGATCGGGTCAACAGCTATATGAAGTTTTAAACAAGTTCTGGCAGAGGGGCATTTGACCGGTCGACCAACCCCGTTTGACCGGTCGACCGGGCCCTATTTGTGAAAAATCACATCTTTTCATGTAGAATTTTTCGAATTTGTTTGAATTTCATCTATTCTTATGGCTGATAAACGTGTATATACTAATATGTACTTACAGTATAGGTGTTGGGACACAACTATTTGTGTAGAGAGACATCTCTTACCTAATAGACACCTCTATATATATTCTTTGTAGCTAGTAATTTTAAGAGACTAATTTTCTAGATTTTATCTTTTTCTTTTTCATCTGTTCTATAGTCAATTGAGAGCTTTTCATATACATATATTCTGCAGAGTATAATAGAGATTGTTACCTCTGTTATACTAGATCGTAGTATCCTCAAGAACGATACGCCTTAGTCCATTAGCAACCAAGTGTGGGACGTAAATTCATTTTTCGGACAACGCATTGCGCGCTCAATCTAGTTACTGTTTATTGAAGTTTTCTTATCCATAATTTCCAACAATCGAAAAACGAATTTAGTAATTGGAATAATGGCCGGAGAAACTACTTCTACTACAACTATTGTCAAGAATACTCATGCCGAGAAGCTGGAGAAATTCAAGGGAGAAGACTTCAAATGATGGCAAATGAAGATGCGTTTCTAGCTCACAAAGCTCAATCTTGTACACATCCTATGACAAGAGAAGTCGGTGGTTCTTACAGAAAATCCTTCAAAAGAATAAGAGGCCGCATTGGAAGCATGGAATCATTCAAATTTTCTATGTCGTAATTATATTCTAAATGGGGTACAAGATGTTCTCCACAACGTCTATTTGACTTTTACTACTGTCAAAGAGTTATGGGAGTCCTTGGAGAATAGGTATAAACCGAGGATGCGGGGACTGAGAAATTTTCATTGTTGGGAGATTTCTAGATTTCAAGATGGTGGATTGTATCCCTATAATGAAGCAATTGGAAGAGATTTAAGTGATCATTAACCAAATTATCTTAGAGGGGAAGACAATTAGTGAACCTGTCACGCCCCAAAATCCACGACACATAGATGGGTCAAAGGGTCAAAGAAAGAGATTAAAGAGGAGAAGAGATCTTACGTGGATTAACCAAACAGTGCAGAAACTATGAATGAATCCTACGTGGATTCCAAAGAAAATTCAAAAAGTCAAAGATTGAATCATGAGGACCAAGTGAGTCAAATAGTCAATCAACATTGTTTTGGTTTTCAACAGAATTTTAAAAGATAGAAATAAGAAGTCCCAAAGAGAAAAAAAAAATTATAAATAGTCAATCAACATTGTTTTGGTTTTCAACAGAATTTTAAAAGATAGAAATGAGAAGTCCCAAAGAGAAAAAAAAAATTTATAGATAGGAGTTTGTTTTAAAATAGAGATTTTTGAGAGGTTGCAACCAAATGGTCCTTAAAAAATCAAATTTGTATTTTTCCCATAACAGACTATCCACAAGCTAAGTATAAACATGTATAGCCATACCATAAACTTACTAAAACGACTCAAAGGAACAACAGAACATCCGAACCAGCATAAACACGGTTTAAAAAGGATCTAAGTTAAAGGACTAACAAGTGTCCGAATCAACACGAATAAATATTTAATGTTAACATGCACCCATAGGTGACTCAAAGTCCCAATTACAAGTCCGATTACATTCAGTCAAAAAATTCTAATATTTTCTAAGTAAAGGACTAAACATGTGCCCAAATCAAGTATTAAAGAATTAAACTACAAGATTCAAAATTATTATAAAATCTTTTTAAATAAAACTAGAAGTTTGAAGCATTTCAAAACTATTATTCTTCTCGAAAGAAATCTTCAAAGTGTGATATCACGCGTCGAGTAACTCTTGGGCCTTGCCCCAACTTGATAATACCTGAAAAATGGTTTGTCATTTTTATGAGAACAACAGCTCGTAGAAAGTATTATAGAGATATACTACAATTTCCATGACTAAAGATAAAATGTGGTGCTATGAATGCCACCGAGGCAAATGCAAGTGAAGAAAGCCCATAGGCCATGCATGCTATGATCACTCGCCTCGGTACCGGACTGTGAGCCACCCCCCCTGGGAATGTAGCATACCAACCTTCCGATAGCTAGTCGGCCATAAGTTGGAGTTTGGTACGTTCTTAGGTACGTCCACCCTGTCTCACCACATAAACCACATCCGGATTTTCACTTTTATCATTTATCCACTCTTTGGGATTTATCTCCTCGTGGGATTTCTCATGCACATGTCATGCCGTGCTATGAGTTTTGCCTATTTGGCCACAATACTTTGAATCCCTTGATTCCACATGCCAAATGCCGACACATATAAATGTTATTAATATTTCTAAATCAAGATTTAATATCAACGGGCATTTATCAACGATCATGAGATAATTGATTCATAGTACTTCAATATAGTTTCTAGAATTTCAAGAACACTCAAGTTAACACTTTAACATACTCTTTACTTTAACTAAAATAGAGAAATAATCATTTGAGCATCTAAGTCTTCAAATCAACATATATTCTTCTTTAACATATTTTCACCCAATGATTAAACACTTAGGCATTTAATCTCAAGTAAGATTCCATAATCATCTAGGCATGTTTTTCATCCCAAGTTAGTAAACAAGTAAACAACTAAGCAATTAGGACAATTATAACAAGAAGTCAAGTTTGACATACATATCTTTTCAACAAAATTTAGTTGCTAAGTGGAATGAGAGATAATTTTAATTTAGTCTAACTTCCAACATACCTAACATCCAAACACAAATAAAATCTAGGTATGTATTTCATAGTATAGCAAGATAATAAATCCTACATTGGTGTTCTTGAACAAGAGACACCCAATAATCCTCAAGAAAATTAGAGAAGCTAAGAACACCAAAGAAATCACTTCTCTTGTCTAACCCATCCTTGAGTTCTTGAGCACCAAGGAGGAAAAATCATCAAAGGAATCCAAGGAAAAAAATAAGGAATACCAAGTAAAAGAGCTTGTAGAAAAAAAAATATGAACCCTAGCTTGAGCATAGACCAATCTTGAGCTTTTGGTCACCAATGAAAGAAAATAAAAGTACTATAATGAAGCTCTTCGTAAGGGGAACAACATTCCTTCTCTAGTGCAAATCCCAATCTTGAGTGCAAGAGCCCAAATGTGAGGTTTTAGGTTGAAGCAATTTGGAGGTTTTTGTGCTTCCAATACCATAGAGAGAGAGAGAGAGAGAGAGAGAGAGAGAGAGAGAGAGAGAGAAGATGTAGAAAAAAAATGAAAAATAAAATAAAGGAAAGGCACAAAGTGGCCGGCCAAAAAAGGGGGAGAGGAGAGAGAAGAAGCTTAGATGGTTAGATGGGATGGGTATGGGTCCCACTATATCTCTTCCACACATACACACAAATATATGAACATATATACACACACATGTGCCAAATTAAATATCAAAGTGATACCAACAAGTATCAAAATTAAACACACTGTCCCAAATCTAGACCCACATTGGTTCGCAATTACCAAAAGACTCTTAATTAAATTATGGGTTTCTACAGAATCGTTCCAAGTGGCATCCATAATTGAAAAGTTGTCACCTTTGTGGAAAGAATTCAAAAGCTATCTCAAGCACAAGCGTAAGGAACTTTCGATGGAGGATTTGGTGGTCCGTTTGAGAATCGAGGAAGATAATCGTAAGGGAGACAAGAAGGGGCAGCAAGGTACTTCAGAACTTAAAGCTAATCTCGTTGAAGGTGAGTCCTCAAAACCTACTTCTAAGTCTAAGAATAAGGGAGGAAAAAGGAAATCTATGTACAATGGGTCAAAGGACCGAGATCCCAAGAAGATAAAAGGGAATTGTTGGGTATGTGGAATACTCGTACATCATGCTAGCGAATGTCGTTATAAGAAAGGACCAAGTGGGAACGAGAAGCCTAACCAAGCTAACATGATGGATATCGACGATCTTGCGGTGGTAATCATGGAGTCTTGTGTTCTAATCGATTCAAAAGGTTAGTGGATGGATACTGGGGCTACCAAGCACATTTGTGGGGGGATAGAAACATGTTTTCTACCTACACAAAATTGGATGGTAGTGAGAGGCTTTATATGGGAAATGCCTCGGCTGCGATCGTTGAAGGCAAATGTAATGTGGTCACAAAGTTCACTTCCGGAAAGGAAGTGACTCTTCTAGATGTATTGCATGCTCCCGAAACTCGTAAGAATTCGATTTTGGGTCCTATACTTAGTAAGAAAGGATTCAAGCTTGTCTTCGAATCCGATAAGTTTGTATTAACTAAAGGAGGAATGTATGTAGGAAATAGTTACCTCAATGAAGGGCTCATCAAGATCAATTGTAATCCTAAAATTACTATTAATGATAATGCTATAGCTTCTTCTTATATTATCGAGTTGAGTTCATTGTGGCATTCTAGATTAGGACATGTGACTTTCAAATACATGCATAAAATGATTAATCTTGGATTATTGCCTAAATTTGAAATTGACAAGTCACATAAATATGAATCATGTGTAGAATCAAAATTTGTCAGAAAGTCATTTAAATCTATAGATAGAACAAGTGAATTATTAGACTTAATTCATACTAACTTATGTGATTAAAAACTAACCCCAACAAGAGGTGGAAAGAAATACTTTGTTACATTTATAGATGATAGTAGTAGATATTGTTATGTTTACTTAGTTCTAAAGATGAAACAATGGATATGTTTAAGACATATAGATTTGAAATTGAAAATCAATTATCTAGAATAATAAAACGAGTTAGATCGGATAGAGGAGGTAAGTATGACTCAACTCCACTAGCCGAGTATTGTGCTTGTTCACCCAAATATGGAAACCTTATAGGGGGGTGAATAAGGTTTTAGCGGAAAAATAACCTTTTAAAAACTTAATAGCAAATTAAACACAATCACAATCAATAGAGTAAAGAGAGAAGGGAAGAGACACTTGTAAATCGAGTTTTCAAGTGGTTCGGCTATCCGCACATCGCGGCCTACGTCCACCCCTCAAGAACACCTCTTGAGGATTCCTTTAATCCAATCTACTTCACGAGTGTAGATTAAACCATTATAAGAGCCTTCAATCTCTCTCAAAGAAGAACACCTCTTCTTTGCACACAAGGGTTACTAACCCTCACTCTTTACAATGATTTAAATTACAAATGATAACTCTCTCTCTCTAGAGTGGATGGATGAAAATATAGCTCACACAATAACTCCTTAGTGAGTGGATGATACAAATAAAAGCTCACTACAACTTACTCTCAAAGATATACAAATCAAGAACTAGAGCAAATTGATAAACTCACACAACTAGGGCTCAATTGTGAATGATTAAAAATCAACAAGTTGTGTGATTTAAATAGATGTTTTCCAATGGATTGATCAATATTAAAAGGTTTGGAAAAACATGTATTTATAGGCCAAGAAAGATTGTAGTCGTTAGTGGCAAAATGGTAAATATTTGGCCTTTTAAGAAAACATGTCGTTATGCAACAAGTGCACAATCCAGTCGACTGAAATCGCGACCCATCCGACTGATGCCTTTTTCAGTCGACTGAAAAGTGGCCCGGTTGACTGAAACTTGAGAAGAAAAATGCATGTTTTTAGAACATAAACCAGTCGACTGTAGGTTGGTCCGGTCGACTGAAATCTGAAGGGTCCAGTCGACTATAGGGTGGTCCGGTCGACTGAAATCTGAAGGTTGACTGTTTTTCATCAGAATGACAGTTTTCTTGTTTTGAAAGGTTTATCCAAGTTTTAAGCCTTTAAGCCCTTTTTGAAAGGTTTATCAAAAAGTTTTATAAAGAGAACCTAGTCTTCAACTAAGGATGAAAGATCTTCAAATCTTCAAGCCCGATCCTTGTTGAGCTCCATCACTCTTAGGCTTCACCATATACTATCTCAATTAATTAAACAACGTTAGAACATTTAAGTATATGAATCAAGAGATTAGCATAACGAAAATGACATGATAATTGATTGAAATAGAACCAATGAAAGTATGCAATTATCACTAGATTTGTCATCATCAAAACAAAACAAAAATAATGCCTTAAATAAATTCAAGGCTAACAATTTCCCCCTTTTTCATGATGTCAAAACATGCAATAAAGATATAGCAATTTAAAGCATAAAAGTGTCATTTTCATGTTATCATTCAAAGTAGCAAAATATACAAAGTATCAAAGTATGAATCCAAGAATGATAACTTTCTAATAATCTTTATTATCATTCTCTATTGTTTTCCCCCCTTTTGACAACAACAAAAAGATTGGGGTATTGAATTAAGAGTTCCTCCTCAAGATAAGCAAACATGTCATGGAGGCAACATAATGACACCAAATTATCAAATACCAAATATAATGCTAAAGTAAACATAATGATATGTTCCCCCTCAACATATGCATATATGAATAAAAACCAATTACAAGGTCAAAATTATGCATTATCTTCTTAGGAGGATGAAATTACTATAAACACCAACAATATCGTCACAATCAAATCAAATTAATGTGATGAAAACAAACATGATTCGCATGCTCAAAATCAAGAGGAATATCAAAACACATTAATCTATATTATTCCTACTAGGCTTAAGGTGAGAGGTTTAACCATTGTTCAAGCACCTCTTGGATGCAACATTTGCCGAGAAGGTAGGAGAAGATCCTTTCACAACCCAAACCATGTTAATTTTCTTACGAATTGAACATTTGTAATTAACATGCCCCATTTTCATGCAATAATGACAAGTAACATGGGAGAGGGTCTCATTTGAGATTGATTCCTTAACAAAGAATTTCTTGTGAGGATTTTGAGAATTTGAAATAGAGGGTGTGGACTTTATAAAGAAGCTTTTGTACTTCTTTTCCTTATATGTGGGATTAAATCCCAAACCGGCCTTATCAAAAAGACATTTTTGTTTTCCCAAAAGCATATTCAAATTTTGTTTACCTTGGGTAAACTTGGCCAAAGTTTTTGTCAAATCATTCACCTCCTTTCTCAATTCAACCTTTTCGTTTTTGATAAATTCACTTGAAGGTTGATTGGTTGAAACAAGCTTTTCTTTTCTCAAAATTTTATTTTGAGATTCTAAATCATCCAATTGCTTTTTCAACTCCAAATTTTCTTTTTCAATCTCATTTGAAGATTGTGCTCTTAAAACATATTCTTCATTTTCAATCCTCAAAGATTCATTTTGGGATTTCAAAATATTTAACTCATTTGAAAGTTTGGAAAAATTCTTTTTAAGAGTTATATATTTGGATCTCAAATTCTCTAATTCCTCATGTAAATCCTCAAAAGCACATTGAAGCTCATTATAGTTGGGAGATTCAGCAATAGATGTATGATTAGAGTTTACCAAATTCTCTTGTGTACCTTCTTGGTCACATGAGTCGTCATCGGATGAGTCATCATCATCCTAAGTGGCCCCTTTTGCCATTTTCTAATTCTTATCATCTTCATTTGCAAAAAGGCACACTTTTTCCTCTTCACAAATTCGGTTAGTAGTAAAATGAAAATTTTCTAAACATAACCAAATTTCATGTGCACTAGAGCATGAACGAATTCTATTATATGAACTATCATCTAAAGAATTATATAGAATTTTATGGCTCTAAGATTCAATAGAAAGTTATTTTGATCACTTTCATTCCATTCAATCTTTGGTTTAGGAGGAAAACCATTTTTGACAATACCCCAAAGATTGTAGTCAAGTGAACGAAAATAAATTTTTATTCTCCTCTTCCAATTGTCACGCCCCAGAGTAGCCAAAAATAAGAAAAATTTAAAATTTCCTTTCTGGACCCATAGGGAATGACGAGTTACATTAGCTGATTATCCTTTCTATATTCTGCACATGGTTTACAGAGTAAGTAGAAGCATAAAAACACCTATTAGTATTCTTAAATAGAACTCAAATGTTTGGGATCTAGTTATTACATCATGAGTCTAAATAAAAGATCTATAAGGCAGTCTAGGGCGATCTATATACAATACATATCTAAAGCATTACCTCAGATAGAAGATAATAAAGCAAATTAAGTAATTCTAAATAAGACTATGTCGGAGTCCTTCGCTTCAACTTGTACATCTGCCGTGTCCCTTTGGGTAGACCTCGTCTTGAGAGTCGTCACCTATGAAATCTAGACATGATATGTCCAGGGTAGCAAGGAGAGCCGTTAGCTTTTGAAGCTAAGTGAGGTGACCTAACCGATCACTCCTAATACAAACAATAATATACAAGTACAACAAGTATCTCGAACTTGAATATTTGATAAGCATTATCTCAATACGTATGATTTATGACATGATAATATGAATGAGATACGACATGATGCATCATCGATATATTCGACTTTACTCGACCACAGACACCACAACTGACTCATGTGACTTGTTACATTACCAGTGTAACGCCGTTAGCTCAGAGTAGAATGATTACGTTGCTATCGTCGCCTAGAAGGGCCCTATAGCAGTTTGGGTTTTAAAAAGAGTGTAATCATTGGACTCTTAGGTCCTCGTGACCTTGCCTGGAGAATAGAATAGTTACAGCGCTATCGTCGCCTAGCAGGGCCCTATAGCATTAGAAAGGTAACTATTGTATTCGAAGTTCAGATAGATACTTTGCTATCGTCGCCTAGCATGGCCCTATAGCGTATCAACCATCAACTCATGTTCCACTTCAATGGATACTTTGCTATCGTCGCCTAGCATGGCCCTATAACATTTCATCGTTGTACCCATTGACTTGACTGTACCATTCGTACCTCCGCGATCCACTCAACATATATGACAATATGACTGGGTTAGTCCCCTTGACTCACCATGCAAACATCAATATTGATATCATGACTCGATTATGCCCATATGAATGTCCATGTGATTGTATAATTGTTAAGCATAATAAGCATGTATAGCGATAATTAATAACGAAGCATGGAGTTTGGATATTCATACATGTGTTCATCATATAAACCGTAAATCTGAATGTACATATGTATATATAATACTCATCAGTCATGTCAACACAGGACACACTGGATATTCACATAATACACATAGAGTAAATTTATAATATACCAAGTGAGTTAGGACGACTCACCTCGATGCGAGTGTGTAAAAACGAGCATAGCTGTGGTTCCTACAAAGCATATAAATTCATAGAACGTTGATTAATAAGCGTACTAGAATCAAGCGCATAATGGTAATTGTGCCGGATGAGTTCCTAAACCTCAACATGATGATCTGGATATCATTCTGAGTCTAACGCCATTGACTAGACTCAAATCGGAGTCCGTCGCATAAAAGGCTGGGTTTTCTATATCAGTGTGGGCCCTAGAGATAAGCTGTATTTGTTTACCGCATCAAAAGGTCACCAAACTTTGAGGGGATGTTCTAGACATTATTCTAGGAATTTAAGAACTGACCGCGTATTTTTCTGAGCTACAGTTTATTTACTACAAATTATTGAAGCTTTAATTACATAATAATAGACTTAGGAGTCCTATAATTATAACATATATTGTAGGAAGACATTTGATGGTTAGGAATATTTTTATAAATACTAGGCACCAGAATGAGCTACTAGTATTTTTCTCATAGCTTTCGGAACTCGTTTGGTATTTAAATTAATTAAAAAAATAACAAACAGTTCCGTATAATATATTAAAAATATCAAAACTTCGTTTTAAAATTTGTTCAATTATAAAACAGTCATTTATGTCCTTGAGACGTAATATATAATTCTTCAGATTTTAAAAGGGGCCAATAGATATTTATTATCCATTTATCATAATTTAAACCTAACATTCATTATTTATTTGAACCCAAATAAATAATAACTATAATATATAAATACTAAAGTTTGGACTTCATAAATAAATGATCTATAAGACAAGGGCATTAGGCCTTGTGATCAACCACTTAATTTTCTAGATTTTAAAAATAGTCATTAGATATTAATTACCTAATTATTACCATTTAAAATCAACTTTTATTATTTATTTAAACTAAATAAATAATAAGTAATACAATATAATTTCAGCATATAATAAATATTAAAGTGTAATATTCCAGAATTTCAAATCCCTTTAATAATACTTTAAACTATTTTAAACCATTTTAAACATTTAAATTATATAATAGCTATATATTAAACATTGACATTTGTTCAATACATACTAAGTTCCATTAATTATTTATGGAAATAATTAATAATCTAATTAAACAGCATTATCTAATAAGTTGTAATATAAAATCACTAATTATATATTTAATACTAATTAAACATAATTTAAACATCAACAAATAATAAAGCTAATTAACTACTTGTACCGTACAAATAGACTACAAACTGTACCATAGAAAATCCCATTCACCATCTTTTCTTCCCACGATTTGTTCTCCAGATCAAATCGTGATATATATATATATATATATATATTTGTACATGAAAATTCACACGACTATATCTCCCTCGTTTCTCAACGAAAATTAACAAACTTTAAGTAAAAATCGAGTGCCTCGACGAGCCCAATCCAATGGTCCAAGTCTCATGACCTAACTCTTAGCAGTTTACACGAAAAATGGGAAAAACCGAGAAAGGACTTAAACTTTGACCACTTCGTTCGTCGCGATGCAAAATCGTTGTCGCAAACGGTTCGAACTGAGACTTAATGGGGTCCTAACTTACCGTATTTCATTCACGGAATGCGTTTCTATTAACGCTGATGGAACGTCGACATTTACGCCTATATATGTCACCCGAGAATATGTCTACATATACACGTGAAATGTTGCTATTTTATACATCGAAAAGCATCTAAAAATACTAAAGAGCAAGTTAGCGAACTCACCAAGGCTCGTGGTAGTCCGGTGGTGGCGTGATGGGGTACGGGGTCGGTCTCGAGTGGTATTTCTGTCTCTAGCTCTCTGGGTCTTCTCCTCTCTTCTTCTTCTCATTCTCTATGGTTGTGGGTGTGGTCTGTGTGTTCGGGTAGATGGCAGAGAGGGTTAAGGTGGGTGTTGCAGAGAGGGTGTGGGGCAGTGGGGGTTTTCTCTCTTCTCTCTCCCTCTCTCTAAACAGTGGTCTCTCTCTCTCTTTTGCACTCTCTCGGGTCCTCTTTCTCCCTCACTATATATATTACTAACACACCCAATATTTTATAATATATGTATACAACACAGCCATACATACATAAATACATTACACATAACACATAAATATATATATATATATTAAACCGTGTGTGTATGGAGTGTTACGGGTGGGTGGCAGTGAGGTTAATGGGAGGGGGGGGGGGGGGGGGGGGGGGGGGGGGGGGGGGGGGGGGGGGGGGGGGGGGGGGGGGGGGGGGGGGGGGGGGGGGGGGGGGGTGAGGAGGGAGTGGAGGAGACGGGTGGCAGGGGTGAGTTAAATGAGGGGGGGTGGTGTGAGAGATTGATTTGGATTGAGAGGAGGGTGCTTGGGAAAAAGGGAGCCAGCGGTTTGTCGGGGTGAAGTTTAACCGATGGGCAGAAGGGGTAGTGGGGTGGTTGCCCAAAGGATAAGGGGGGTATTGGGGTGGTAGTTCAGTGGGTCATAGGCGGTGTTTGGGTAGAGCTTTTACCCAAAAGATCTAGGGTAGTTTAGGTTTGTACCGTTACCATTTATAGGTTGTACTTTCTATTTCCATATTTGTATGGTTGGATCGTCGTTTGAAATCACGTGCCATACAGTCTAGATTAACACAGATTTGACAGGTAAGCGTGAAGTGTCAGTCCGGGTCTAATATTAACAGCCCGAATCTAACTTAATGTCCGGGTTAAATTAAAGACAATGATATAATCATAATCTTAATTATAACCTCATAACTATCGGGTCTGAACTATAAATTATAATATCTGAATGACAGTAATTGTAGGATAATTTTTATAGTTATAATATTAATGACCACCAAATATTAAATCATGAAATATTAATACGTGGGGTCGGGTTTATATAAACTAACTTTAAGCGACAATGAAAATATATTTATAATCTAATAATAGTTACGAAAATAAAACGACATCAGGTATCCAATATAACCTATGGTTGTAATATTAAATGACAATGGATAATATGATCAACACCATGTTAATATACGATATTAAAATATGGCATTAATACACCATAGTTATAGAACTTAGCGATTACGAAAATATATTATATCATATAATTATAATATTAAGCAACTACGAGTATATGAACATAATTTATATTACAAGTTTAAGCGATTAAAAACAATCTATAATTATTATTTAATGATGACAATATTAAATATGATATTCATATACGGGGTATCGGGATAATTACATAACTAGACTTAGGAAATCTATTTCCATATTTTCTAATTTTCAAGGGTATTACACCAATGATCATACTTATGATCACTCAACAATGGAGGAGTGCTAATGCAATAACTTTCTTGAACTTTTGTTTCCATAGAACTTGACTCAATATTTTGAAATTCAATAAAATCATTAGAGTCATTGAAAGAACAAGAAGTAGAGGTTACCCCATTGTCAATTACCATGAGGCAAAGATTGACAATCTCATCTTCATTTGAGTTGTCGTCCGACGATTCACTCTCGGAGCAACTTTGAGTGGCCTTCATTACCTTCTTCTTGCGTTTTTCTTTCTTTAGAAACTTTGCGAAATTTTTGGGTGATCAAAGCCATTTCCTCATCCTCATCACTCTTATGATCTTTTCCCTTTTTCTTTCAGCTTGAGGACTTCAAGGCGATGTCTCCTCTTTTGATCTCCTTTTTCTGTCTTCTTCGACAAAGCACGGCTAACTCCATTTATCATGGGTAATGAGAGATCGCATGAGTTGTTCAATTGACAAGTTTGTCAAATCTTTCGCTTCCCGGATAGCCGTGACCTTCGGTTGCCATTGCTTTGGTAAAGCCCTAAGAATTTTCTCAATAATTTCTTCATTAGCATAAACTTTACCAAGATTTTTCAAGCTATGATGATAGTTGTAAAATGGGTAGACATATCACCAATAGACTCAAAAGGAAACATTTTGAACATTTTATAAAGATTGAAACAAGCAAAATAATTTTTGACTTTTTGACTTGGCTTGTTTCCTCATGAGTCACTTCAATTTTTATCCCAATTTCTTTTTGGCAGATCGCAAGATGAAATTCCTATTATATTCATTTGGGTCTAAAACCGCTATATAATAAATTCATTGTCATTTGCATTCATTTTAATGAGTTTCTTATGCGGCATCATTTATATTCTTTTCGTTTGTGACTCATTCTATTTTTTCAATAAGCATAATTTGATCCATTAAAACATGGTGGTCTATTTGCCGATTGACCCTCACTATAAGAGATACGAGAAGTGTTGGTTTCCATTTGGATCTTAACTCAAATTTTTCAAAAACTTTTGAAAAAAGAAGAGCCGAAGCTCTGATACCAACTGTTGGCCCAAATATGGAAACCTTAGAGGGGGGTGAATAAGGTTTAGCGGAAAATAACATTTTTAAAACTTAATAGCAAATTAAACACAATCACAATCAATAGAGTAAAGAGAGAAGGGAAGAGACACTTGCAAATCGAGTTTTCAAGTGGTTCGACAATCTGCACACCGCGGCCTACGTCCATCCCTCAAGAACACCTCTTGAGGATTCTTTTAATCCGACCTACTTCACAGGTGTAGATCAAACCATTACAAGAGCCTTCAATCTCTCCCAAAGAAGAACACCTCTTCTTTTGCATACAAGGGTTACTAACCCTCACTCTTTACAATGATTTGAATTACAAATGATAACTCTCTCTCTAGAGTGGATGAATAAAAATATAGCTCACACAATAACTCCTTAGTGAGTGGATGATACAAATAAAAGCTCACTACAATTTACTCTCAAAGATATACAAATCAAGAACTAGAGCAAATTGATAAACTCACACAACTAGGGCTCAAATGTGAATGGTTAAAAATCAACAAGTTGTTTGATTTAAATAGATGTTTTCCAATGGATTGATCAACATTAAAAGGTTTGGAAAAACATGTATTTATAGGCCAAGAAAGATTATAGCCGTTAGTGGTAAAATGGTAAATATTTGGCCTTTTAAGAAAACTAACCGTTATACAACAACTGCACAATCCAGTCGACTGAAGTCGCGACCCATCCGACTGATGCCTTTTTTACTCGACTGAAAAGTAGCCCGATCGACTGAAACTTGAGAAGCAGAATGTATGTTTTCAGAACAGAAACCAGTCGACTGTAGGGTGGTCCGGTCGACGGAAATCTGAAGGTCCAGTCGGCTGAAGAGAGGTTCAGTTGACTGTTTTTCATCAGAAAAACAGTTTTCTTGTTTTGAAAGGTTTATCCAAGTTTTAAGCCTTTAAGCCCTTTATGAGTGATAATAAAAAAATCTTTACGAAGAGAACCTAGTCTTCAACTAAGGATGAAATATCTTCAAATCTTCAAGCCTGATCCTTGTTGAGCTCCATCACTCTTAGGCTTCACCATATGCTATCTCAATTAATCAAACAAAGTTAGAACATTTAAGTATATGAATCAAGAGATTAGCATAACGAAAATGACATGATAATTGATTGAAATAGAACCAATGAAAGTATGCAATTATCACTAGATTTGTCATCATCAAAACAAAACAAAACATAAATAATGCCTTAAATAAATTCAAGGCTAACAGTGCTAATAATGGGATTATTCATGAAACCACTGGCTGTATACACCACAACAAAATGGTGTAGTCGAGAGGAAGAATCGAACCCTCAATGCAATGGAAAATGCTATGCTAAATTGCTTGGGTGTGCAGCACAACTTGTGGGGGGGGGGGGGGATGGGGATGCCATTCTTACGGCGAATGTTATTCTTAATAAAATTCCACATAAGACGACTAACAAGTCTCCTTATGAAGTTTAGAAAGGTAGAGTACCCTCGTTTAAAAAGCTTAAAGTGTGGGGGTGTCTGGCTAAGGTACAAGTTCCGCTTCCTAAATGAACGAAACTAGGACCTAAGACCGTAGATTGTGTATTTATCGGCTATGCAATAACAGTGCCGCATATCGATTCCTTATGGTTAAGTCCAAGAATGTAGACATTCGTGTCAACACATTCATGGAATCGGTAGATGCTGAGTTCTTCGAAAACATCTTTCCTTCTAGGGAAGGAAGACAAAATTCAGCACCTAAAAGAAGTATTGAAGAGATTTCTTCAAGTTCTAAGAACGATGAAGAAATCGAAGTTGCTCCTAGAAAGAGCAAAAGAGCTAGGAAAGCTACTTCTTTTGGACCGGATTTTGTGACACTAGTGATCTTTTCAAAATCAAGATATAAAAGTATGCTTAACTTATGCTTTACTTTCAAAAGATTTGCAGTGTGGAAGTAAAGGTCGAACCCACAGAGATTGAATACTACACACTTTAATTTTTAAAATCTAAATTTAGTTAATTAAGAAAAACGGATTTTGGATTTAATTTGAATTAAACTAATAACAATAAAAGTAAATCCAAATTATGAAAGCAATTAAATATTTGTTTTTATAATAAGTTTAAGGAACCTAGGATTGCAAATCCACCACTAGCTTCATAATAACGGTATTTACGAATTACTTTAGCTTATTAAGTTGGATGATAATGGGAAATTGTAGCTACAAGCCCAATTCCTCCGTCAAGAAAATAACTATGGTTCAAGCACCAACATAATCCATCTTCGGTTAGCACGAATTATCCCACACTAAACTAGGGGTTGTGTTATAATCCGTCTAATCTAGGCATGGACTATTCGGATACTTGATATCACAATTCAATTTAAGCACCATTACATGTAAATAATCTAAACAAGCACAGCAAACATAGATCATTGAGCACATTACCATCAAAATAGATCTAAGACAAGAGTAAATTTTGAAAGTAACGATTTAATCAATAAAAGCACGATTTATTTATAAAAATTCTCGAAACATGTAACTGTCATCTATACATAATAAAACTAAAATAAAAACATAAAATACATCCTATTACTTGGCTAGGGTTTCATTGAAACCCTAGATCTTGAGTTTAGTTGTCCATAGAAGCGGCGGATGGCAAGTAGTTGATGGAGGAGGCCATGGAAATCCTTGGTCTTCTTCTTCTTCTCCTTGCTTCCCTCCCTTCAATGGCTGAAAGTGTGGTTGTATATTATGTGTATAACAATTTCCAACCCCTAAATTGAAGTAAAGTAGGGTATATATAGATTAGTAGCAAGTTTTTGGAAGCTTTCCTAACCCAATTCGTACTAAAACTACAGTATTTAGCTTTCCAAACGTAATTAGGCAGTTTCGTTCACGTAGGAGTCTTCAGTAAACTGAAATACACGTATTTGATTTTTACACAGGTCGCGCGAGTGGGCCGCGCGAGCGCGATATTGGGAAGTCGCGCGAGCAATTTTTGGACTTCCGCGCGAGCGGGCCACGCGCGCGAGGTGCCTTTTTCAGCTTCTTTCTTCCTGCTTTTTCTTCCTATTTAACCTGGATTAGTGTTTTCTTCCAAAACCTGCTCTAAAACAGAAAACGAAATAAAAATACATAAAAACAGGATAAAATTTGCTAACAAATGTGAATTAAGGCATGTAATTAGAATCTGTTCTCTCCCGATCAACTAGTTACCATAGGTGAACCTAAAAATTTTAACGAGGTTACGAGTACACCCGAATAGCCTTATTGGAAAGAAGCGGTAAATAGTGAGGTGGACTCCATTATGCAAAACCATACATGGGAGTTGGTTGACTTACCTCCGGGTAGTAAACCAATTAGTTGCAAATGGATTTTTAAGAAGAAACTCATAGCTGATGGTACCATAGATAAGTACAAAGCTAGGCTAGTTGCAAAAGGCTATAGACAAAAAGAGGGAATATATTTCTTTGATACTTATTCCCCGGTTACTAGGATTACTTCCATTAGGATAGTAATCACTATAGCCGCAGTCTATAACCTAGAGTTACATCAAATGGATGCAAAGACCGCATTCCTTATTGGAGATCTAGATGAAGAGATTTATATGGAATAACCGGAAGGCTTTGTTGTGAAGGGACAAGAATATAAAGTATGTTGACTTGTTAAGTCTCTTTATGGTTTGAAACAAGCTCCAAAGTAATGGCACGAGAAATTCGACCACACCATGATTGCAAATAGTTTCAAAATCAATGAATGCGATAAGTGTATGTATGTCAAGGAGTTTGATGACTCATATGTTATTGTATGCTTGTATGTTGATGACTTACTTATTACGGGAACGAATAAGGAAGTTATCAATGAAACCTAGAAAGTGTTAAGCTCAAGCTTTGACATGAAGGACATGGGTATAGCCGATGTTATTCTTGGTATACAAGTAAGACAAACTTCAGAAGGATATCTTCTCACACAATCACATTATGTTGTGAAAATATAATTAAAAAAAAGGTTTGGACTATTGGATAGCAAATCGGTCGTAACTCCATTTAACACCAATTGTAGGTTGAGGAAGAATATGGGTAAAAGTATATCTCAACTTGAATATTCACAAGTAATTGGGAGTTTGATGTATATTATGAATTGTACACGTCCGGACATTGTATATTCGATGGGAAGGCTTGCTAGATACACTATCCAGGAAGAGATCATTGGGACGCTCTTGTGAGAGTGTTAAGATATCTAAAGCATACTATGAGTTATGGATTGCACTACATACGATACCTACCCGTGGTAGAGGGATATTCCGATGCGAATTAGATTTCGGATAGTCAAGAAATTAAGTCCACAAGTGGATATATATTCACTTTAGGTGGAGCTGCAATTTCTTGGAAATCAACCAAGCAAACGTGTATAGCATGTTCGACGATGGAATTGGAGTTCATAGCTTTAGACAATGAGGGTGAGGAAGCAGAATGGCTTCGGAACTTCCTAGAAGATATTCCATTATGGCCAAAACCGGTAACGACCATAGTTGTGCATTGTGACTACAATACGGCATCTCCCGTGGCAAAGAATGCCGTCTATAATATCAAGTCAAGGCATATAAGACGAAGACACAATACAATCAAGCAGTTACTCTCCAGTGGTGTAATCATGATTGACTATGTCAAGTCAAATGAAACATAGCAAATCCTCTTACGGAAGGATTGCTTAGAGTTCAAGTTCAATATCAGACGAAATGAATGGGCCTAAAACCAATACTTTGAACAACCTGACGGAAACCGAACCTAAATGACTGGAGATCCCAAGATCAAGGTTCAATAGGCAAACTAGTGGGGAAAGTTCATGTTGTAAACACACATTTAATGTGGCTCTATTCATGTATATTGTTCATAGTGTGTAATAAAATTTGTTGAGGTTATGTTTACATTTAATGATATTGATGAGTAAATGTTAGTACTCTAAATTGGTATCACCTATATGAGAATGGACGTGGGGTCGCTTCTATGAGAGCTTCAAAGGCTTGGTTCTCTAAGAGTTCTCATGAATAATGATCATGTTCAGGACCAAAATGATACAACCGAATGAATTAATATGTATAAGGATATATAGTGTGTTATCTAATGTTAGTTTACACTAAAAGATTGAACAACACATTACTTAATGTACACTGCATCACCGAGTAAATCCAGTAGATATTCACTAAGGGAAAGTTCAAGTCCAAAAAATACTTTCCTAAAGCATCCGTGAATTGCTCTCGTAGTTTTATTGTATTTCATTTTTGTTTAGGTAGCCATAATCATTCACATGTGGGGGATTGTTAGAATCGGAGTGTGAATGAGAGGGTAAGTAAGCTCAAGGGGGTCGTTAGGATCGCTATGGACCGGCTAAATACTCAGGGAAAGGCTTGGAACATAAAGTTTCAAGATTCCAGCAGAGGGGTTTTCGACCGGTCGACCGGGTCAATGGTTATATGAAGTTTTAAATAAGTTCTGGCAGAGGGGCATTCGACCGGTCCCATTCGACCGGTCGACCAGACCCTATTTATGAAAAGTCACATCTTTTCATGTAGAATTTTTAGAATATGCTTGAACTTCATCTGTTCTTATGGCTGATAAACGTGTATACACTGAAATGTACTTAGAGTATAGGTGTTGGGACGCAACCATTTGTGCAGAGAGACATCTTACCCAATAGACACCTCTATATATATTCTTTGTAGTTAGTTATTTTAAGAGAGACTAAGTTTTCAGATTTTATCTTCTTTCTTCTTCATCTATTCTAGAATCAATTGAGAGCTTTTCATATACATATATTCTGCAGAGTATAATAGAGATTGTTGCCTCTATTATACTAGATCGTAGTATCCTCTAAAACGATACGTCTTAGTCCACTAGCAACCAAGTGTGGGACGTAAATTCATTTTTCAGACAACGTATTGCGTGCTCGATCTAGTTACTGTTTATTGGAATTTTCTTATCCATAATTTCCAACAACTTATACAACTCTATAGAACTAGTTCTTCTCTAAATTAGAGAATCGGTTCTTGTGTTACCGAAACACATTCTAAGATAAATATTGTGTAGAGTGAAAATGGGCATTTATATTAACAGCGCGTTTGCATTAAGCAGGCCCAAATAAGACCTTAGATTTTCATGAAATCTAATTTCTCTTGAATTCCAGTAACCCTCGCATATTTCCTTCATGGTAATTCTGCACATACAAAAAACGTTCTTAACAATTTTCTCGGCCTACGGCAGATCAAAATGATGGAATGTATTGTTGGATATCTTGATTCATTGAGGCTCTGTTTGGTTCTTGGATTTCGCGAGGAAAAAGAAAAGGGAAAGAAAAACTAGGTCTCTCATATTTTTTCTTGTATTTTCTTTCATGTTTAAGTAATATTAAAAATAAAAAATTTCAAAAATATACCATATCAATAATTATGATTTTACGTATGGACAATTCCTCAACATCTTGTTCATTTGCGACAAAATATTTTCTATGCCCTAGGGGCGAGATGCTACGCTTTGCTATGGATGGCCACATTGAAAAAGGTTTTAATAACTTATGTTGGAAGGGTTTGTCTCCGGAAGCACGCTGCACAGGTCTGAGTAAGTAAGAGAACCTCTTTGACTACCTCTTATAAAGAGATCTGACTACCTCTTATAAAGAGATCTGGGGTTGGCGAACTCTTTGCTTAACCTCAAAATAAAAAGAGGTCATCAACAACTAGTTCTTGCAAACTGACCTCCTTAGACTATTTTCAACTCATTAAAGACCGAGTCTGACTGTCTTAAACACAATTAAGTTATTGAATCCTCGTGCTTACAATAGTCTCAGACTCATTAATACGGAGTATATGAATAAATGAAAGAAAATGACTTGCAAATTTAAAAGTGCTTAATTTATTTCTTAACTAATTCTCTATTTTTTTTCCCCTTACTAACCAACCAAAGGAAAATACTTTCCTCTACATTTTCCTTTCTTTTCCCTCTAAATCCAAAAACCAAACAAAGTCTAAGAAAATCATTTGCATTTCACAAGAAAGAAGTCACTCTACTTCAAGGAAACTAGTTTTCTATTTTCTAAATTTTGAAAACGGAAACTAGTTTTTGTTTACTTTTTATAAATATAAATATAAAAAGAAAAACCGAAAACCAATATTTCCTTCTCATTTTCTGGACCAAGTTCATTTTGTCAAAAAGGGAAAACAATTACCAGTGTTACCAAACATGCCCTAAGTAAAGCAAAACATGGTTAAGAAAAAGCAAATGCAGGAGGGAATTTAGGAGAGGGAAATCAGCCTTTTAAAGTGAATCTCATTTTGTTTTCTTGGACTTCCATCCATTTTATCCAAAAAAAAAAAAAGAAAAAAATAAAATACTTCCATTACTTTGCACTTGTTCTTTCCCCACTCAAAATCTCATGTGAAAGCAAACAGAGGGTCCTATTGATCTTCAAATGATAATTTAAGATTCCAATTACAAAAAATAACTGTAAGAATGGAATGTCAAATCATAGAGCAACAACCTTCGACTTGATGGTCGTTAAAACTCTTCCATATGATCTTTAACCAGTGTGTTGCCACCAAAATGCCACTGTTTTCACAAAATAGTATTGTTTAGAAGCTCCTGTTAAAGCCCTTTGACAGCATCAAAAGTACCTTGAGAAGAAATTCAAAGCAATCAGCAATGTCCTGGCTGGTCGTCGGATTTTCAGAACAGTTCGAACTTCAAAGCATCAGGACCAAAAGTGAATTCCGCCATCTGATAATTTGTAAAAATGAGTAGCTCATCTCCAGAACAGCGCCGAATCTATTTAGAATGCAATCCCGGGACATTTCTGAGGCCCATTTTTCCGAGGATAAGCTTACGAATTGCCGGAGGGTTTTCAAGTCCCATGCTTCGGCTAAATTCATTTGCAAGCTCCACGAGTCTGTTCTTATTCCGGGCCACAGTCTTATTGGAGTTGTAATAACCAAGCCATGCCTGGTATGCCGCTTCTTTGCTATTCATATCGATGTGGGACAATGCTTGTTCCACCTGTTGAATATATACAAGAAGTCAATATTACTTGGGCTTAGTTTGGCCCCCATGTGGCTTTTTAAAAGGAGCCTATGAAATTTATTACTAAGTTCTTTGATAATTTTATACAAGTGACACACTATTCTTCAAAAAGATGTCATGAAACCAAAAAGCAACATTGGGCTTTTAAAAGCTCCATTTTAGAGCTTTTAAAAGCTCCTTTCAAAAAAGCCCTAAGTTCAATTTTTGCAAAGCTCATAAACTAGTTACCAAATGAATTAACATGAAATTGTGCTTTAAAAAAGGAGAAGCACCATGTGGGGGCCAAACTAAGCCTTAATATCTTCTCCAATATTTCCATCAACAACGCGAGTTAGCACATACAACTGCAAATTTATTTTTGTTTTTAATCAAATTCCACAGGAAAAAACTAAAATAGTTACCAAAATGTGACCACTTAGGATATTTAAGTTCAACTATCCAAAGGGACGGCCAGATGGAGATGATGTAATTCATAAAACTAAACCGGGATGGTTTAAATGGAAGAGGTTTTCTGGTTTATGATGTGTATCACCATATATCTCGAAAACTTATAAAGAAAATTTTACAGGACAACCATCCAGCTGATTATGGTTTAAGGGACAGAGAGTTGGGCAACTAAGAAATAAAATGAGGATAGCAAAGATGCATATGAAGATAGACGTGAGTTAAAACTGGAAAGATTAAAAAAGGTATTACTGAATCCATTCCAGAAATGGTAGAAATTACAGACATTATTCGAGAAAACAGACTACAATGGTTTGAACATGTACAACTTAAGACCCCATTTATAGTTTGGTAGAGATGGTAAATAAAGAATTGATAATGTTTGGCTTAAGTAGTTCACCGTCTCGGACATAGTGGAATATTTTTGGGATGCCACTGAAAAGTATAAATATAAGAAGACAAAAAAGAAAATAGCAAATGCATCAGATGATGTCTAAAACGTTGTGTATGTTCTGAAATTCATACACTAACCTTTTTCCTTGTGTCAGGATCAACAGTAGGTACCAAAGCCTTTGTGATAGGTAAATCTTTAACAGTGGATAAAAAGAATTCCTCCCAAGGAGACAACAGTAATATCCCTTGCCCTTCTTTACCTTTACGCCCAGTTCTACCAAGCCGATGTATATACTGCTCCCTATCAGCAGGCAAGCCCACCTAAAATACAAAATACCATTTCATCGATCCATGATAACTGAGACACATTTTGTACATAACCTCAACATCGCTAAAGAACATCAAAGACGGTCTATGCTGTGTGTGATATGGAAGTGATTTTTTGATTTTTGAATTTTTTTTTTTTCGGGGGTAGAAGATGTGTCAATAGTGATCTCTTGAGAGAGAGAGAGAGAGAGAGAGAGAGAGAGAGAGAGAGAAAACGAGCGAGACGGTAGAGATGGAGATAGAAACATAACAGAGTTAAGAGATATTTTCTATCAAAGTTGAGGTGCATGGGGTTTCGTCAACCCTAGATTATGTCCTCTTATGCAAAACACCGTCTCCAACGATTTTTTTTTTCTTCCTTTTTCAAAAAAGTAAAAATTGTTAGAATGCATCTTAGAAATTAGTTGAAATGAAGATGGTGTAATTACAATTGATGAGAATACATTCCACCTATATTGTCCAAATCACACCCTTAATGCAACCATATAATAATCCCAGAAATAAGTCCCTACCTTGTCATCCAACTTTGGTTAGTATATGTGCAGGACCATATCTCAGACATCGTTAGTTGTAGTACTAGTTCATGAACGTACGAAAAGACTCCTGCTCTGCGAGATGTGATATACAACACTGAGCAATTCTCCATCTGAATTCCACCATAATGACACAAGGTGCAATACTATAGAAACCCAGAATTTTAAAGGGTAATTTGGTAATTTTGGACCAATGTGGGTCTTGAATTGGGATAGTGTATTTTAATTTGATACATATTAGTAGCACTTTTTGGTTACATGTGGGTACACATGTGTGAATATAGGCTTGTGTGTGTGTGTTGCACCATACCCACCCCCTCAACTACCCACACCTAACACCATCCCATCCATCACCTTTTGGAGACACTCCCATACCTCCTCCCCTATTTTTGGCCGGCTCTCTCCTCTCCCCTCCTTATCTTTTCTTTTCTTCTTCTTTTGGTTTATACAACTCTCCCTCTATATCTCTCATTCATTCTTTATATTGGAAGCTCAAAGTCCCCCCATGGAAGCTCCTCTTTCAAGCTCTCATTAAAGGCATTGCAAGCATATTTGGGTCAAGACCATTAGAGATCAATTTGTTCCCCTCATCAAGAGCTCTCATTTGGTGCTCCCATTTTCTTTTTTGGAGTTCTCTAGCTCTAGTCATGGCTTAGAGGAAGAAGGGGGTTTTCTAACTAATTGTCCTTGGAAGCTCCTCACTTGGGTTCTATTTTTTTTTTTCTTTCCTCTCTTGGACTTCCTATTCCCTCATTGTTTCCCTTATTGGTGTGTTCTTGAACAAAGAACACAAGAGGTAGATTTCATTGACTAAGTGAACTCCTAAATCTAATTTCATGGTTTGCTATTTGTAAGATTAGTCCTAATACTTGTTAATCTTGCTTAGGAATTTCCTACATATTTGTCTATGTGATTATGTGCCCTTATGTGCTTAGTTGTAATTATGTTAACCCAAATATCATTTGGTTGCTATGCTGTAACTGGATTAAAGATATTATAAATTGCTTATTTGCCTCTATGCTTTACATGATTTCCAACCAAATCATTTAGCCTTGATATTATGAACTACCATGTGTAATTTCTTGACATTTAAATTTTTAGAAACAACATAGTGGTTGCGTAATCATTGTTGTCACATTTCATAGTCGCCAAGTCGGCATATCATTCATGGCGTTTGGCTTGGGAGTATAAATCTTGTTAAAATTCCCACGATGGGGAATGTCTTTTGAATCCCCGTTTGGGGTTGTAATTTGATGAAATTCCGAAAGCGGGTGTAAGGTGAGGGTTGTTTGTGATCCTTAAAACATTAAAAAACGCAAGGTTATATTCGGTTAGCTACCGGAGATCTTGTACGCTACACTCACGTTGGAGTGATTCGCATCCGGTGTTGAGAGTGAGTGGTTATGGAATTTGGTATCGGGAAGTTGCACGGTTTGGCCTTACGGCTATTTGCATTGCCACGGCGGCAAATCATTGCACCGTATGTCTTAGCATGATTTTAAAAGTAGTAGTACATTTCTTCAATGCTATCTACTGAGCCGTCGTGCTTAATGAATCTATAAAACAACTTTGTTTCAAGTGAAGTTGACAAGGGTAAGGGCCCATGACTAGTCAACACAGGAGTATCTTTTGAAGACGTCCCTTGAGGAGTCTTATTTTGATAAGCAACTCCATATTTAGTAAATGGATAGAAAGGATTTGTAATAGGTGCAATCTAATGCCTAGACATTAATAGATTACTAAGTTTACATGTTTCTTTCCTTTCCTTTTTGTATCCATTAATGAATCATGTATATAGTGATCATAGAAGTTGTAACTGGGCATATGTTTAGCCCTTGCTTAATAACTCTTTCTTTTAATCTCTAGGTTCCTTGTTAAATTATGTTTTTATATTAGCAATTCTTAGCCTATGGTTGCCCTATAACGGGAAAATTACTACTTTCAATTTCCTAAGGACCGTTTGGTCGTATTTATTCAAAAACCACTTTAGTGATAAACTTTCAAAGCAAACTTCATTACTTGTTACTTTTAAACCTTTGGAGTTTCTTTATACTTCTTTACAAACTCCTTTCAAAACCAAACTATGTTGGTTGACCCTATTTGACCCGTTTGATCCTCATGGGTCAACCCTTGACTTATTGACTTTTCTTTGGAATCCACGTAGGATTCCCCTATGCTTCCGCCTTGTAGATTGGTCCACGTTGGACTATTCCGTGATTTACGTTGTATTGTTTGACTCGTTGACCTCGCCCACATGACTTGGTTTTCGGGGCGTTACAAATACATATCCGATATCGAGTTGAACTTAACGCTGTGTTTGGAATGGAAATTAACTTTTTTCTTTTTGAAGTACATGTACCAATACTGATATACTTTGGAAAAATAAAATAAAAGAGGGGTAGAGACCGCAAATAAAAACAGGAAGGGTTATTTGCGCCGTTTTACTTTTTGAAAAAGTAAAACTTGTATCACAATGCATCTTTTAAATAATTTGAAAATGAACAGTATAATGCTCCATTTGGTACGAAAGTGACTTTGTTTTTGTAGAACATGTATCATATTGATATATTCTATATATATGGAGGGAAAAAACCGAAAGATGGATAGAGATGGATATAGAAAACATTGTAGATTGAGAGTTATTTGGCATAGAAATTGAGGAGCATGGGATTCCTTTAATCCCAACTCATGCCCTCATGTGGAAACACCATCTCCAACTTCAAAGCAGAAGCAAGTTAGACATGCTATTGTGAAAAAAGCGGGGAAAAAATTTTGCATCTTTCAAATAACTTAGTAATGACAAGGACAATGTATTCCTTCCAAAGTTGTTATTCCAAACACACCCTAATGTAATTAAAATTGGTGAGAATGCATTCTAAACATGTCACTCCAAACAGACCCTTAAACTTTTGGGGGTGGGGAGAGGTTGGCACGTTACCTGTATAACAAGGGTAACGTCTGGGTAATCTACGCCACGTGCAGAAACATCAGAAGTAACAAGAATAAGACCCTTTGACTTCCTGAATTCATCAGAAATCTTTGTTCTGTAACTCTGCTTCTTTCTAGAATGGATCTCCCGCACATTGAAATTCAGCACACCGAGAAGCTCAGCGACAAATCTTGTGACCATTGCAGTTGTGCAGAATATAAGAACCTGCACAAACATAATTTCAGACTAAGCATCACGCAGATTGTGATAGCTTTGATAAACAAATATCAGTAATGTTATTGCATGAGTGGAAAGTACTACCAGATTTAACAGAAGAGCTAAGAGAAGTAGAAGCACGGACACTTTTAAGAAGCTAACGTGTCACGTGTTGAGTCATGTCCGACACGCTGATACGACACTTCGTGGACACTTTTCTTGTAGTGTCGACGTGTGATTTTTCTAGGATTTGTCGTGTCGACGTGTCCGTGTTGTGTTGTATCCGTGTCAGTGTGCTCGTGTCTGCTTCATTCAGAGCACTTACCAGGGCTGTACAATTTTTCTTTGAATGTATTAAATGGAATCGGTTAGGTTAGGGTTGGTAAGAGAGAATGAGAGCAAGTGTGAGAGCACAGAGATGTCCAGAAAAAAAGTGGAATGATAATACTCTCTCCGTCCCATATTAAGAGACCCTTTTGGGTATTCCAACGATTTAAGGAAACTAACTTTATTATTGCAAAAATTTGCAACTCTCTATTATTACCTTTCTTTTAAGTCTAGAATTCCAATGCAACATCAAAAGAAATGTAAGAAATTTATAATATCTTTATAGATATCTAAAAGCGGAAGCATAAGCTGAGTTTTAATAATATGCTGACACATGTCCCTCACCTGTTTTATTTAAATTTGCAGCAAAAGTCCCTTTTTGTGACTCTTCTTCTCGCAGTAAATCCTTGTGCCTCTTGTGCTTCTTCTCAAGATGTCCCTTTGTGTGCTATATACTTTCTATATCGAAGTGATTGGAATTCGATTCTTTGTCATTCTCTCTCATCTCTATGTCCACCAACTATTTTAGCAGAGCAAACAAACCGTTTTTCATTCAGCGAACGCAAAGGGCGATTAAATATTAACCCTAGGCGTCATTACAGACTTACAGGGATGATTATGGAGCCGCCATTGCTCGCCAAATGCATCCCCTCCAGGTCATTTCCCTTATTTGTATTGACATACATATGTCTCTATGTATATATATATATATATTATTTTGGGTGAAATGTCTCTGTGTATATATTTGCTGTTCTCTTTCTTCCTACGGATTTCTCATCCTCTTTTTTGGCTTCACAACACGATTCAAATGCTGATTTAACCCATAAAATCCTCCAAATTATCAATTTGTTGTTTTAAAGATAAATTACTTGGGTTGGCGTCGATTTCAGCCCCCAAATCAATTAATTTTAGATTGTCAATTTGTCACTAATAAAGTAAAGAAAATCATGTGGTCTGCGACAGACACATGAGAGAGAGAGAGAGAGAGAGAGAGAGAGAGAGAGAGAGAGAGAGAGAGAGAGAGACGTGAACCATGGGTAGCAATTTGAGAGCCAACATCATGATTATTTTAAAATTATATATGATCAAACAATGATTTTAAAAAGTTTACACATACTGCATAAGCGAATGAAGAAAATTTAAGCTAACTTCGTCTTTACTGTTTACATGTCTTAAGTTATAAACACTTTTTTATTTTGTATAAAGATTCATGTCCATTGATTGTATCACATTATGCTATATAATTGAGTATATAATATAGGGTATATTAGGTTCATCTGTGGGTGAGTATACCCTATAAGAGAAACCCACTATGGTTACTTTTAATCATTCGAACCATTATGTTACTAAAATATAAGTTTTTTAATCTTATTTAAGTTACCCCTCACCACCCCGATAAAAATCTGACCAAATCTGACTCCGCTACTAATAAGGTTGGGACGAGTTTGGCAAACAACTTCTTAATAGGAGTAGCAGTTGGGAAGAGGCTACTCCGTACCAAACCCGACCTATTGCCATCTCTATATGTATATCTAATTGGTCTTCATAATGATGAATTGAAGTTTGGACTGATCTGATAATATATGGTAGCTATAGATTTGAATTTTCAAATTTTGAAATGGAACTATACTAAAGAGTCGTATTTGGTTATATTCACAGGGAATTGTAAGGATGAAAAGGGGCTAAAGGACGTGTCTGGCAGGGGCAATTAACTATGACACCACTCAGCTTCTCATTTTGCGGCAATGCCAATTCTCAATGTAATTCCTTCAAAGAAAATGATCTCTTTTTCTCTGACACACTCGCATACATTCGGGGGTCACCACTAACCAGATTTTTTAATGATCAGATAACCTCACATGGCACTTCTCTTCCTTTCTCATACATGTGCGACATTCATCTGGCAATGAGGTAGATCAAGAAAACAAGACTTCACATTCATCCCTATGTATGCACACACACACACACACACACACACACACACACAAAGACCGCGTGTGTAAATTTGTTTGAATTTTTCCTTCAGATTACTGAAGAAACTCCAACTTGCAGCCTCTACTTGTGGGAATCAGACAAGGGAGGCAATACCATTGATCTACATTGGTATGCTAAGAAAGCAGTTCTGCATCATGTAAGTTTAATTGCCTTTAGCAAAAGTTATTTTAATAAATCAATTGTGTTCTAATATCATAGTCCATTTTTTTTTTTTTAATTTTCGCACGGTCTATACTTGTTTTGCTGCTAATATTGATTTCAAATTGTTTTGATTCTTTTATATTGAATATTATATTTATGCGTCAATCATAGCTGGTGGAGTGGTCAGCTACATTTCAGAATTCAAGACCTCTAGATCCCTTCAATTTCCCAACAATTGTTTCGTCTTCCGTTTTTAGCTAATAATTCCTGAACAGTTTCTTCATTATTGTACTGCTCAGCAAAAAAATAAAATCTAACAAAAGGAAAACAATTCGCACAGAGAGAAATTTAAAAGACTGATTGTTGATCAAAAACTTATCCATCTTAGAGGCTTACAAGTTTCTTTTACATATTATTATGTTACAGCAAACCCTAATCTAATCTATTATGTGAACAAAAGAGATTTAAGAAATTACTAGAAAAATGAAAACTTTAGGCCCACATTTAGAAACTAGGAAATAAAAAAAAAAAAAGTAATGCAACTAATGGCTTCCAAGACAGAGTATTCTACGAGATACTATCCGACTAACGGTCATCACATGTAATTTTTCCATTACTATGCAAATATGCATAACAGGTAAGGCAGCCTGTGATTAGGAATTTAGGCATACAAAAGTATACGGTGTACCAAAGATTCAGTATTAGAAGGTAATACCTTTTTTTTTTAATGCTTATGCAATTGTCGGAACTCCACTAAACCTTTATTTCCTATTGGTGTATAGGTCAAGGTGAAGTTCGATTGGCAACCACTCATAACCGCATATTTGGATGAAAATGTGACACTAATTGTTATAATATTATAGGGAAAGTAGTGCATAACAGAGGCCTTGACATGTTCTAATTATGTATTGCTATATTAGTATCTTGATTCGATATTCTCGAAGTCAACGTCTAGGTGAAATAGGTATATTGTTCCTATAGATATTGCATTTCTTGAAGAAAAAAAAAATCTTCTTGAATAAGAATAATGAACACAATCTATTTTCCAGCTCGAAAAACGTGTTAAATCATTTTCTAACCTGAGTTCTTGCGCGTTACAATCAGTTAGTTTGTGGATCTGTTGCAGACAAGCAGCAGGCATGCAGTACTCAAAGTCAAACTCCGGTGGTGACTTCTTAGTTGGTGTGGAAGTATTTGATATGTTTTTATTGATAGCTGGTCTAAATGTGTCATGGGTATTAGGTGGCCAAAATGAGACATGAATGTATGTAACTGGAGTGATGGGCTGATAGCTTAATAAGCTTTTTCCTTTTCATTAGCTCTTACATTTGAAGAGTCTCTTTCTTATAATCACTTTTAAGTATGAGCTATCTGAAATGGCTTGATTACAAATCTTCAAGTTAGTTGCTTATATAATCAACAATATGCAACGATAATACTCTAACAGTATTCCAAAGAATGTAACCTGCGTGATAAGAACGTACCCATGCGTTGCGCGGGTTACATGCTAGTAAAGGGTAAATTTGAAAGTGTGTAGTTAAATTACTTTCGACTTTCAAAGAGGACTCTTAGTTGGGGACATCCCAAAATAGAATAAGGACTCTGTTAAAGGTGGGAAGGAGGGACTTACTCATTCCTAATTCTCTTCTCCACTCATAATAGAAAAATTCGAATATTTGCATCATCTTAGGGCCCGTTTGGATTGGCTATGCCCTTTGGCCCAAGCAGAAGCTCTAGTTTTAAGGGCACCGTGGAAATTAAGAAAAATTCTATAAAACCCCAATCTGCTTCCTGCATCTCGTTTGGGTTGAAGTACCTCTAGACTTGCTTCAACTAAAACGTGCTTTTGGAGCTCTAAAGTGCTTCCTAAAATTATTCCAAACAGGTTAATATGTGTTTTGGGTCCCAGACGCACGTTGGGGCCCAAACGTCGGATTGATAAGTGATTCCAAACATGCCCTTAGTACTACACATATACTACCACCATGCTTCAGGGTTGAAGACGTGGACTACAATTTTATACCTTGTAATCACTGTCATCTGCAATATGCTGTTTCAGCAGAACATACATCAGTGAAAAATGCTTGTCTAAGGGAGAAACTAGATGCGTCTGTCTAACCTGAAATGATCAAATAATTTAGAATCTGAGACATCCGTGAAAATTATATATAATTACAAAATTAATCAGAAATGCATGTAACCTATGGCCTACCTGTGAGTGTGTCTCGTCGGTACCCTCTTGAACTGTATTGATAAATTCATGGTCTCTTTTCAAAGCAACGTGGCAGATTTGATGAACCTTCACACAGAAACTAAATTATATATCGTTTCTTATTTGCAATATATGATAACACCTAAAGGATGCAGGAAGAAACCTCTTTTGGGACTGTGGCAGAAAACAGAAGCGTCTGGCGCTGCGTAGGAACAGCAGATATGATCTTCTCAATGTCTTTACGGAATCCCATGTCTAACAGATGATCAGCTTCATCTAGCACAAGGACTTTCACACCCATCATCCGAGTAGCAAATCCTGCAGTATTCTCCATATGATCCTTGAGCCTTCCTGGTGTAGCTACAAGAATCTGAGTTCGGATGAAGTTAATAATTGCAGTGCTTGTTAGATGGTATATGCTATGTAGCACGGAAGCGGGACAGGCATATGGTCATGGCAATACAGAAAATCTTAAAAACGGGCATGACGAATGACAAATTACAAATTTTCAATTACTTGTACAATACATCGTGCCATGTCCACTACCAATTCCTAGATTTCCAAATAAACTCAGTACCAATACTTTATTTTATTATATTATGAATTTTATCCCAAAATCTTAAAAAACATTTTCAAAGGAGCCATTGTGCCATGTCCACTCCCGTGCCGGACACATGTCTAGACACGGACACGAACCTATTCGAATGAGACAATTTTTTCATGTGTCCGATACAGACACCACAGCATCCAAATTGAAGGGTACATGCTACATAGGAGATAAATACAGTAAGCAATTATACATATAAGTCCTACTCTCTAATTGATTGCACCGGAATATCCCTTTCCAGTGAAAATTACAAAAAATAAAAGAGATTGAATGACTAGTCTATGATGTCACTGCATCCTCTCTTTAGACCAAGTTCATGACGTTCAGGTGGCTAAATGTTCTGACGGGGGAATAAACTTTGTTACCTAACTGATTAACGACGGGCTTGTTGTTTAAAAGTTGGTAACACCTCAATTAAGCAAAGCCACATATGAATAGATGTGAAGATGAAGAATACCATGAAGCCAATTAAGTTCGTTGATGGAGTGGATATTCAGCCTAGATCGCTAAGGATTCTAAGACAATCTAGAAAACGAGAAAAGTGGGGCAAGGAATATCCACGACAATCCCAAACGTTCGGGAATGTCTGAACATCAAAGATTATTCATGCGTAACAAATGAGGTAGGGGGTCACCCCTATGTAGTAGTTGATACACACAATCAACCCAAAAGTACAAGTGACGAAGCACATGGCCGACTTTTGCGGGCAACGATCACGGTGGTGACACGTGTCATAGAAGACCAGAAAATTCCGTCTTCTTTTATAGGACCAAGGATGAGTATGCCAGAATTGCAAGTACAGCCAAACTTGGCAAACTCCCAATCTTTAGACACCATTGCCAAGCCACATAATCTTGAGAATCCCATAGATATGATCATGGTAGAGCTTGGAAGTGACATCATGATCAATCATCATGCCAAAGAGGCCATCCTAGACTCTGTCCCCAAGTTTAGGATCAACACAGAGGGAAGAGGTGAATCACAATACAACCAGAGGAACCTGAGAGACAAACTTCACGCCTTCCCAAGTCCAGCCCTTCTGTGAGCAAATCCGAATAGTTCTATATTCGTGAGAACTTCCCAAAAGTTTCACAATTGAGAAAATCTTAAGAGTTATGCGGTTAAAGTAGATCTCTATTGTTCCATAGCAAAGTATTGCAGAAATTGTTAATCATGCTCTAACCTTTGGGCGGAGATGAAATATAAGTAACAGGATCCAAGTTGGCCTCCATCAAGGGAGTGCGACACGAAATGCAGTGTTGAGGTGAAGTCGAGTACACACAAAATATTAGCACTTTGATGGTAACAAGCTCATTATCAGATTATGACTCTTGCTTAATTCAATGTGCAGCATAGTGGTCTCCTTAGGCTCTTTTTGGTTCATGGATTTACAGAGGGAAAGGAACTCTTTTCCTTGTTTGATTATTAATAAGAAAATAGGAAGGAAAAGACAAATAGGTGAAAATAAATTAATAACTTTGAATTTTGTGAGTCATTTTCCTTCCCCTTTTCTTGAGTTCCAATCCTAGTCTGACAACTTTTAATTTCTATGATATTCAAGTATGGAGAAAATCACAATAGAAAACACTTGGGCAATAGTTTTCCTTCATGTTTTCTTTACCTTTTCCTTTTCGTTCACTAAATCCGCAAACCTAATGGAGCCTTAGTGGGACATGATATATGGTTTCTTGCAATGATGAACAACTTACCTGACAAGGTTTGGCTTGCAGACGTTTCTGTTCAAAAGCAAGACTTGTACCTCCTATCACAACTTGTACGCCAATAGAAGGATGGTACTTCAAAAGGGTGGTCGCCTCTACGGAAACTTGATTTGCAAGCTCTCGTGTTGGGCATATAACAAGCACAAGAATTGGTGGTCGCCTTTGATCACGACCAGCTGGGGGTGATTTCACAACTACTTCAATTGACGGAAGCTGAAATAAAGAATTGCAACACTATGCAGTAAGTAGGGTGAAACTACATAGTATCTCCCAGGCTCTGCTTGGTTCACTGATTAAGTGAGGACAAAGAAAAGAGAACACTGAGGAAACGCTTTAATTTGTTTGGTATATAAGAAAAACAGTGACGAAAATTGGAAGAAAAGAGAATAGGGTGAAAAGTAAATTATGAATTATGAATTTTGTGAGTCACTTTCCTCGAGTAACAGCTATGTTTTGAAATTTTTTAATTTCTAATGCCCTTTAACATGAAAGAAAATAGTTTCCTTCAATTTTTCTTTCCTTCCCTAAATCCGCAAACCAAACAGAGCCTTAAAGTCTTAAACAGGATTAGTTCATTCTTGATACAGACTCCCAATTCATATATTCTTTCCATGTAAGAAAAGTGTTTTACCAAAAATGCAATAGTTTTTCCAGTGCCAGTTTTTGCTTTGGCCAGAACATCCTTACCTGGAAACACAACAATCCATTACGAGAGCCAAAAGCCACTGCCACCAAATAGATATAACAAACCAAATCGTAGAAATAGAAGCATATTGAACATAGTATATGACATTGTAACTTGTAAGTTTCCAATTCCTAGTAATTGGGTTAGGATCACATAATTTAATTGATTGCTCATGTGTCAGACCTGTCGAGTAACACCCGATAATATACTGTCCAAAACAGGCATGCTGCCAGGATTCAAGTTTAGAACTCCATTTGGTTCATGGATACAACGAAGGAAAAGAAAAGGAAAACCAAAAGGAAAACTAAATCCCTAGTATATTCCTTCACACTTAAATACTAGAAATTTCAAATACAAAAAAACCAACATAATAAAAATTCGATTTAGGAGAGTAAGAATTCTGACATGTGAAATTGAAAAACTTTGCAAAATGCATCATATTTTTTACCTTCCTTTTCCCTCACCGTTTTCCATAGTAACCGAACAAAGGAAACTGTTCTCTTTTGTGTTTTCCCCCCTTTTCCCTCATTAAAAACCATAAACCAAATGAAGCTTTAAAGAAAGTCATGCCTGCAGATCAACAGACCTTCCATGATATCAATGGCACAATCCCATGAAACAACTTGAACATATGTTAATGGATCCTTCTTAATAGGTTGAAGTCCCCGTGTCGGACACTCAACGCTCGGATAAGGGTATGGGATATGAGTCCGCCGTCCGGCACTTTTGGTTGGACACACACCAAAAGGCACGTGCTACATGTATAATAGCATACTAAGGTCTCTAATTATATTCCTTTTGCCACAAAGTTCTTTTAAAATGCATGAAAGGCTAATGTTAAAAAATAAACACTATTATCCCTTAGAAATATAAATAAAAATATATTTATTGTCGTGTCATGGTGTCTAGGATTCATGAATTTGGGAAGTCCGGTGCTTAGACATGTACCAGCTCGCAACAATCATACCTGAATCCATGTAACATAAACTTAATTGTGTAATTAACCTCTCAAAAGTCCTGCTTTAAACCCAACTGCCAGCATGCAAGTCATGTTCCCCTTGGAAATCAAAAAAAATTTTGGACTCCATGTTTTAAGAGTTTCAATTTAGGCAAAGAATGCAAGTTATTAAACTACGTAATGCCCCCCTCAACTTGGAAAAGAAACTGAGAATCACAAACAAGATCATAATATGTATTCAAAATCGTTTAGGTTACAGACTATTATGGGAAGAAACAAAACCTTTGAGAATTGGTGGAAGTGTTGCCTCCTGTACCACAGTCAACTTCTCATATCCAGCATCCTTGATTCCTTTTAGTGACAAGGAAGATACAGGACATTGATCAAACCTGCAAAAAAAGATAAATGGTTAGGAAACTGAACAACAGAAATTATGGAATGAGGAACTCAGGTTAAAACAAGCCTCAAATCCAAACCACTATACGTTTGCCGCTATGTTACATGGACTCGGGTACGTGCGCGGTTGTGGGTATGAACTGTCGGACTTCCAAAATTCATGAATCTAAGGACAATGGGAGCACGACAATGAATCGATAATTTCCTAATATTCCAAGGAAAAAAATTATTCTTTTTTATAACAAGACTTTAAAAAAAACTGTGTAGCAAGAAGAATATAATTCGAGACTTTAATATATTGTCATACAAGTAAACTGTTTACTAGGCCTAACCAAAAGGCCACCGCCTTACTTGAATCACAAGTCAGAACCGGCCATGTTGTTTCTTATTTTCACAACCCACAGACTTTTCAATTTTCTCGTCTTTGCGATTTCAGATGTGATTGGATTACCATTCCACCTTGGTGTACTCAATGGCCTTAGTTGCACTGACCAAGCCACTTTCTGTCATCATATTCTGAAATCTAAATGAACATCCCATGAATGCATCAATTTCTTATTTTTCTTTCTTAAATTATACAATCAGCAGTTTCAATTTCCTCCATGAGGCCACATTATTTTCTTGAGTTGTTCATAATTTTTTGCCAAAGTATCGTGAATTCAAAGTAGGCTAGCTTTATTATCTTTCCAAAAAGTGTTTTCATCCGCCAACAGGAAGTAATCCTCAGGAAGGCATCCAACAACCTACGAAGCACAGATAAGACATGACACAACAATTCTCAAAAAAATTAGGACAGAGATATGTCGGGGACACATTGAATATGTGTTTCTACATTTTTTTACATGAGCATTTGATAAAAAGTAATAAATCAAAATGGGCACAAAAATACGCAAATATCAACAACGTTATTAAGATATCAAGATAACAAAAAAGAAACACATCATCCCTAGCAATTTCGCAGATCTATATAATAATGAGGGTTTTTTCCCTCCAAAAACCACATCTAATGGTCCATATTCTCCACTTCTACTAACTTAGCATCTCAGCAATCTGAGACATTTTAAGCCTATGATTTGTCTCATTCAAGGACCCTTGCATTTCAATATTTTGAATTTAAAAATAAATGAAAAGAATTGGATCACTCCCTCTCCCCTCTCACGACTCTTCACTCTCTCTTCTCTCTATTCTCTCTATATCTCATATCAGTGTCCCTCATTTTTTAACAGAGTCGTGACGTGAACAGAGAGAGAAAGACATGCTGAATCTGTTTGGACTTTGGAGCAACCAATTTTGGGCTCAAATCATGGAGAACCGAAGCAATCTAAGAACATGAATTGTCCAAGCCCTGAACCTTTTTCTCTTTTTGAAGTAAAATCACTGGTTGAAGCGGTTGATGATGAATTGTAGCCCAAATTACAAAATTCATTGATCCGACACATCAATGCAAAAAAGGTTGCCAAACAAGTATAGTTGCAATTACATATTTATGTATGTATGCATGTGTGTGTAATTTCAATTAGTATGATCCCAAAAAATGTCAGATTTCTAGTGACATTCACAATTAGTGTGTTCCCTCACCCTAGTCATTATCGTCATCACTGCCCCCTAGCCCTAGCCCTACCCCTTTCTGTGTTGGGTTTGATCTGTGTTTATAGTTCATATTAGGGGTGTAAGTAAAAACCGAATAGACCGACCAAACCGAACCAAATGGTCGGTTTTCAAAAAATTTCCTAGGCTAAAAAACCGAACCGACCGCCAAAAACCGACCGAACCGACCACTTCGGTCGATTTTCAAAACGCAAAAAAATTGACAAAAACCGACCGAACCGACTGATTTACACCCCTAGTTCATATGATTGAGTTGTTTTGATGTCCGATCTGTTTTTATTGTAACTACTGTTAGTTACACATTTAACGGTAATTGCCACACGCCACTGGTAGATCTCTCTTACAAATCTTAGCCATGCATGAATTATGCCTTGAAAGCAATTTATTTTGATCTAGATTTACCTTCCACTTCAGCCATCTACTATGGGTCTCTCCATTGTCCACATGACCAAAACTCTCATCGTTTTTTCCCAACAATTTTTATTTCCTTGATTCCTAATTATGAGGATTCACGGCGACCTAAAAAGTGTTACCAATTATATTTTCAGGCATACATATTGGCAAGCTTTACATTGGGAGATTTAAAACATTACACATGATATAGTTGATGTCAGAATTGTTAGTCTAACTGCTCAAGTGGACTATAGTTAACACATACAACTCATTTAGATCTTGTAACATAGTGATTGGTCCAAAGAACAAGGAACACATGAGTGTGAAGAATTAATTAACATTTACCTCTATTCTTGCTAAATTCTCTAACGTGTATGATTTTCCAATATTGTAATTGCCAAGTACCCGAAAGAGAAGTGGCCTTTGCCAAATTTGTTGAGGCTTTTACCAGTAACAATGAGCTCGAGTTTGCAGCAAAAAAGTACATAATTACCACCTGCGTGTGTATGAGCAATTGTTGAACTGAGGGAGTGTTTGACTAAGTGATATATGTACAAAATAATACCTACACCCCCCTATATGCACATGTGTGTGTATATGTCTTATTGCAGCTTGATCATTTGACAGCGTCGGAGCGAGAATTCCATAAAGCGGGGTTCTGGCAAGCAGATTTGTATAGCATCGCAAACTATTTGTTTGTCTAGAGCCGTCCAAGTAGTGCATTGATTCTTCTGTTTATCTTAGATTTAATTTGGCATATTCATGGTTCTCTTCGATATCTATGTATAGGCTTTGTCATTGGTTACAGTGATAATGCGAAATATACAGAGTCTCACTTCCCACAGGTCAAGCACTCAAATCTCGACTAGAATTTATAAAGGTATCGTCTACATGGGATATATTAGATTTTTAGACTTATGGATCAAGTACCACAGTTCTCTGATCCTAGATTATATTCTTTTGAACAAACTACAAAGAGTCCTTTGTTAACTATTTGAAAATGATGGTGCAGATAGTGGAGTGTTTTGCAATCATCACTTCAGCTGGTGCACAAGATTTTGAGGAGACGGATAGGTCATTGAAAATTATATGGCAGTTCATTTTCATTCATCCAGAATCAAGCTCTAGGATGAAAATTGGATTTATTATTTTTTGATATTTGCAAAATTATTTAATTTCCAAACTAATTCCTCAACACTATGTGCAAGGAAAATTCTTGGAATTTCAAATCTTAAGGTTTTCAACCGATTGGGACTCTACTTAGGAGATCACAACTATCTTGTTTAGTTAAATTGAATTTTTTAGTTTTTGTAGAATTAGAACCATCCCCACCACTGTGGCTGCCGCCACAACCACCACCATTTTGGCAATGCCCGCAGGCACGGGCAATTCCTAGTTCATGAATGTGTGTGTGTATATATATATATATATCAAGTCTCTTCTAATGAGGGATACCTTATTTTAAGAAAGTGAAGAATTCTATTCTCGACCGTTGGATCATGTGTTTTCATTAAAAGGTACTTAAAATGACAATCCAATGGCCACAATAGAAGTCTCAACTTGAGGATATATACATATATATATATATATATATAAAAATATAATTATATATATATATATATATATAAATAAGAACAGAGAGATTATTGGAAAAGCATATACACCTGGTCTGACTAAGGTAAGATTCACTTGTATGCGAAACATCCGAATCACTCTCTCTTGGCCTCTTCCCCAATGAAACCCTACCCTTACCCTTACCCTTACCCTTACTACTACATTTACGGGGCTCGTCTTCACCGTCACTGATGGAGCGAATACTAAACGAGTCAGACTTTGACCCGATAACCGAGTCACCAATCTGAGTCTTGGAAGAAGCCATAATAATCACCGAGTCGGAGTCGGGTCCGGGTCGGAATGAGCGATGATGTGTGGGTAAATTTGGAAATGATAATAGTCTCTTCTTGTTGGAGAAGAGTCGGTACTTGAGCTTGAGAGGGAAGATCCGAGATAAAATGGGGATGACCCGAGAGGTTTTGATCGGTGGGTTGGATTTCATCGATGAGAAGCAGTCGACCGGAGGAATGAGCTTGACTGAAACTCTCTACTCATATTATATATATATATGTGTGTGTGTGTGTGTGGGTGTGTGTGTGTGCGTGGGTGTGGAAAGAGAGATGAACAAACAGAAGGTTGTAGGGTTTAAGCCGCCTGTCAGCGTCGCCTCTTCTTGCTCTGAGTGTGGTTTAGGGTTTAACTTATGTATGTGATTTCAAGTGGTTTAAAAATGACCCGAAGGAAGCCTATACGTCGTCGTATCATATTGATATACCCTAAATCCACTCCAAGTAGTTAATTTCGTTTACAGTTTGGGCATCTATTGATCTGATATGGTATCTTCGTAGGGATAATTAACTTTCAGGCTACTTTTAGTATAAAAAATTAGAACTCAGTTTAATAGTCTTTTTTTAGTTAAATAAGTATTCAGTTTTTTTAGTAAAATGAAAAATTTAACAAATTTTATGTGGTGTTTTGGAACAACTCTTTATAACATAGGGAGCAACTCTTAAAAACGTTGAGAGCAACTTTTCAAAACATAAGGATCAACTCCTTAAAAGGTCAGGGCAAGGCCGTCCCTGAGGGGAAGCGGCACACGCGGCCAATAAGTAATATTTGTAATATTTATGTTAATATACAGAGGGCCCCTATTTAGAAGTTCGAGTAGGGCCCTCAAAATCTCAAGGTCGGCCCTGGGTCAGGAGCAACTCTTCATAACGTTTTAATGTAAGTTTATAATGATGAAAACATAAAGTAGATTAAAATACAAAATAACTCTTCAAAATTTGATATTTTTTAATTTTTGTTGATGACTTTTTTAATTTTTATTGATATTTTTTAATTTTCAAAAAGTAGTATATTAATTTCTAAATTTCGAACAAAAGATTAACTAAAATGTAATTATCCCTTGATACAATTTCATGAAAATCTCTCGAATTATAAATGAAACTCATGATGAGCGGCTGCCGTGACATTTGGGTGGCGGAATTGATTTCGAAAACGGGCCTTTTATGTACTATTTGTGTAAAAATAAACAAGATTTTTTTATTTATTATTATTTACTTGAATGAATGCACGTACACACATACTTTATACAATTCAAGCAGTTAGAATCCGAAAAATACATTTAAACGTAAGAACATTGGACCCTCCCTTCCCACATGGGGAGAAGAGATGCTACCATAAACAATTGACATATATTAACATATATTTTATTTGCAAAAGAAAATTATTTAAATTAACAAATAAAATTGACTTACATCAATAAAAAGTAGGGTTAATTACAGAAACCTCCCCTGAGATTTGTCTTAATTATATGGACATTCTTTCTCGCATTTTGAGAAATTATACGGACGTTCTTTCTCGGTATCGTTTGGGTAACATCTATAACGGAATAAATGAAAGTTCTAAATTGCCCCTACATTAAATTATACGAACTTCCCCTGAGCTATGGTCTAATTATACGGACCTCGCTCGAATTTTGAAAAATTACAAGGACTTCCCTTATCACCCACAAAACCCTAATTAGATTTACAGATTGTACAAATGTAATATTATACCCTCAAATAAAATTTTCTTTTCCAATGAAAAGGGTGTGGGTAAAACTTTTCATCCATAGGAAGTGTCTCTTTCAATTTCTTCAAATTCCTATCTATTCCAAGATCTACATTTTCTTCAAGTATTTCTTTAAATTCATATTTTAAATTTAGTGGATTTGTGTTTTTTGTTTTGTTTTGTTTTTTTTTTTTTTTTTCACTTTTTTTTTCTTTCTCTTGTATGGTATAAATATGATGGTATATATCAGAAGAATATGGGTAACATTCAATTTGTTTTGTTGGAAAGAACTTAATGTAACTATGAAAAAAGACTATTTATAGCTAAGAAATCTAATCCTATAAGGAAATAAAAAAAAAATTTATTTTTACTTTTCTAAAAACACTCCTAACCAATATAGTAATTTATTAGGACCTAAAATTACTATCTAGACTCCTAAAAATTGTCAAAAACATGAAAATAAAACCCTGTCAATCTAGAAAAATGGAAATTACGACTTAAGAAATAATACACAAAAATATTATAATAAAGTAGTAAATGTACATTTACATAAAAAAAAAAATAAGTGAGATGATTCTAAATTTTGGAAAAAATTAAATTTTTTTCTTAAGAGACGAAACAATGGAGGAAGAAGTAGAGAGAAAAAAAAACATTACAAAAAAAGCATTTTTATTGCTCACAAAGCATACAACGTCACCTTCGAATTGGTGTCAATAGTGACGTTATACTCTTGTGGGCATGCAATGATTTGCAGCTTAATTGTGTTGAGCACTGGAAGTGATGCTCATGGATTCACCTTAGATCCATCCATCAATCTCTTGGGGAGTTCATTCTAACCCATCCGGATATTAAGGTAACCTTATTAACCTGTCTTGGATTTATATATATAGTGGGTGCCACTCACTTTGTGAGTGCAAATTTTAAATTTTTTTTAAAGATTTTTTTTTTCTTTTTTCTTTTTTTTTTTAATCACTTTTTAGGCAGTTTTTTTTCTAGAGCAGTTTTTTTTTTTTTTTAAATTCTGAACAGTTTTTTTTTATTTTTTTTAATAATTACTTTGTTTTACCCCTACTATTGTATTTTGTTAGTATAAAATTTTATAGTATAATTGTAATTATGAGTGATAGACTTATTTTTGCATGGTATCCTTTCTTCTCCCTTTCTATAGTAGTATAGATTATGATAAACAAGAAGGTTTTAATAAGTGCTATCATGATTGCTTTGATATTATGTTTAATATTTCTAATCCCTCTGTTTAAGTTAAAATCCTCCGTGACGGACTGCGGCATTAGTTTCATAAAATGTATACTTTTATCTTATTGTGTCTTCTATGTCATATTTTATACTCCCTCTATCCCAAATTGTTGGACACTTTTTCTATTTTGGGTTATCCCATAATGTTAGTCTATGTTGAAAAGTCAATCTTTATTGTTTTGTCCTTTCTTTTTTCACACCTCTAACTAATCTATATGCATTTATGAGGGACAAACTTGAAATGTTGGAATATAAAAGTTTAACAAAAGTGTAATTATTTTGTTCCCTTAAAAAGTTAAATTTTCCAAAAGTGCCAAACAATTTGAGACGGAGAGAGTACTACCTTTCAAGCGTTTGTGATCCCACGTATATCTCAGAACTTATTTATGTGGCTGTTAGTTGTTCCTTTGAGAAAAGAAACAAACTTGTCCTTCTCACCTCTTGCCTTGATCAACTCACCTTTTCATTTACTCCTCTGAAAGGCTCATTGCTGAACTCACTCTGAACTATATATCTTGCTGTAGTTTTTTCTATAGAGATTTAAATGGAAGGAACTACATTCCTTTTTCTTTTTTTCTTTTCTTTTATTTTTTTATTTTTTTATTTTTTTTTAACTTTATTGTAATATGGTGTATTGTTTTAAAACATCTACAATATGTTTAATGTTATGTATTTCTATCATTGTTTCTGGTTTTTTTTTTTTTTTCATTTTTATATATGATTAGTGGTTTGGAATTGTATTTTGAATTGAGAGATGTGTCAAATATGACTGGGTATTGAGACAGGCCAATTGTCAACACCGCATTTTTGCCGAGGGCTAATACTTGTCAAAACGAGTCGGGCACAGAAATTCGAAATGCGTGATTTGAAGTTTCTAAAGATTGTATATTTCGGCCCCTAATTTATATATTGTTATATATTTATTTATGTTTGTATTAGGATTTTTAATCTAATTTGTGTGTTTAGTAGGGCAAGTAGGCACAAAAAAGAGAGAGAGAGAGAGAGAAAAGGCTAAAGCACTAAAAGAAGACTAGCAAGAGTGAGAAAAAAAAGTTGTAAAGAAAAGAGAGAAAAGAAAAGGAGGACACTTGGAGTGTTCTTGAATTTTGAAAAAGCTTGTTTTTGTATTATTCTTTGAAGAAATTAATATACATCATCTTCTACTTCTTTGGAGTTTATTTTTCAAGGGTAAAACCCCATCTAGCTCATCTCCTTCCTTTTGTTATTTAGCTTATGCAAGAATGTAGTAAGTCGTATTTTTATGTTTAAATTAACGATTTAGACTTCGTGTGCAATTTTAGCGGAAATTGGTCACAGGGTTTTTTTTTTTTTTTTTCAATTTTGTAAGTCATGAACTGAAAATATAATTTTTGAAAAAAGTTGCGTAAGGTTAAATGATTTGCTATTCGTATTGTAAGTTAAGAGTTTTCGATATCTATTTAGAAGACATCTCAATTTTAGTCATTTTGAGAAAATATCCGCTTTTGTATTTATACAATATTTTTTGTATTTATTCGACTTTTTAATTCTATTATTTAATAATATAATTACATGAATAATAATTATAATAAAAGATAATATTTACCTAACTAGATTTCCACTATAATTAATATCATTTCGGAACCCGTAATTATACCTGTGATTCCCCAACCATGCTTATACCCTAAGCCAACCCCCAAACAACCCCTATGATGTATCTTGTGTGCTTGAGTGCTTGTGAGGTGTCCTATGAGGTGTCTTGTGAGGTGTCTTGTGTGCTTGAATGCTTGTGAGGTGTTCTATGAGGTGTCTTGTGAGGTGTCTTGTGTGCTTGAGCGCTTGTGATGTGTCTTTGTGAGGTGTTGTGTATAATATATATACATAATGGTGGCCTTCCCCCTTTCCCTATAAAAACCCATCCCATTAGTTGTTGAAAAGAAAAGAAAAATAATAATAGAGAGTTAGCCAAGAGAGTGAAGGAGAAAGAAAAGAAAAGAAAGGAAAGGAAGAAATCCCAAACCACACTGCAACCTCGAACCTACGAGAAGCAGAAGGAGAGAAAGGAGAAGAAGAAGAAGAAAGAGAGAGGAGTAGAGGAGGAAAAAGAGGAGAGAGAGAGACACCCTGAGACCACCCACGACCACCCCGAGCTCGTCGGCGTCACCGTCTTTACCGGTGAGTGTTTATACTCACTTAGTAGCGTAGACATGTATATATATGTGTTTCGGCAATATTGGACGGACCCTGAACGTGCGTGAATGGTCCAGTTCATTTTGAGAAAGAGACCAGGGTTCAATCGATCAAACTGTTTTCGAGCGATTGAACACAGGCCGATCTCGATCGATCGAATGGTATTCAATCGATCGAACTTCATATTCTTCAATCGATCGAACTTTACTTTTGACAATCTATTGAAATGACTTCAATCGATCGAAATTGGCAGAATTTTTATTGTTTAGTTTGTTTATTTCTGATGAACTGTTAATCTGTTTATTATCATACGTGATTGTTGGAAAGCTGTATTGGAATAATACACACGTGGAATAATGGATTAATGCATTAAATAGTGGAACCATTCGGTTAATGTGGAGATAATAATGAGAAGCCGACATGCATAGTAGTGGGTCTATCGACCACAGGGGGTTGATAATGGTTATGATGGTACGAGTGAATGCGGTCACGAAGATCGTATGATATAGGGCGTGGTGGCCAGTATGTGTTCGGGTGTAGTGGCCATAATGTATCGAGCGTATTGGCTGGGTGTGTTGGCCTTAATGTATTGAGCATATTGGCTGGATGTTTTAGCCGTAATGTATTGAGCGTATTTGCTGGGCATTTTGGCCGTAATGTATTGAGCGTATTGGTTGGGTGTTTTGGCCGTAATGTATTGAGCGTATTGGCTGAGCGTGTTGGCCGTAATGTATTGAGCGTATTGGCTGGGCATGTTGGCTGTAAGGTATTGAGCGTATTGGCTAGGCGTTTTGGCCGTAATGTATTGAGCGTATTGGCTCGGCGTGTTGGTTGGGCGTGTTGGCCAGGATGTATCAGGGGCGTGTTGGCCAAAGTATATCAGGACGTTTGGCTAGATTATATGGGATTGTGTGTCTGGTTTGACAGACCGTAGGTATGAGACAACGTGTCTGATTAATGTGGACCCAAGAATCTATGTTATGTGTTGGGAGATTGGGACGATGTCCGTTGTTAGATATTGAGTTGGTGCATACATGCATGCGAACAATGAGATGATCCTTTTAATGATGTTGTTTATATATACTGCCATCTATAGATGATACGTCTGGAAATATTCTGCTAAAGCCAAACCGCCACGTTAGCGGCAAAGGACCCGGACTATCCTGAATGGGCGCTTGGGGCCTACGCTCCCGAGGTCATCAATCGTTACCGCTCGGGATGCTCACATAGCCTGGGCATGAGGCGCAGTCCAGACCGAACCTTTCAAACAGTTTCCTTATCTGGCCAGAACCCTATTAAAGAAGAGCCCGTAGATTCCAAAACCAGCTGCAAAACTGCAAGAGGGAATGTGGCAGTTTCCTAAACTGCTTAGGAAACTCTCCCCAAATCATGCAAATAAATTGTGATCAGATTAGGCTTCCTAATATGACTGGCTTACCATGTATGGGTGGACTCTTGTACCTATAAAAGAGCCCACCTACCCCGTCTAAGGGGATCCGAAGAACTCTCTAACTAGCAAGCATAGAATACAGAATTCACCATTGTACGCATATACCCTGTCGGTATTACTGGTAGTGTCGCCCCTCTTTGTTAGCTCACCAGGCCCCGGTGATCTGCTAGTGGACGTAGGTCACCTTGTTAATGGGGCCGAACCACGTACAACTTGCTTGTGTCTTAATCTCTCTTTAGATCCTTCTTACCAATTTTCAGCATCATCAGTTTGGCGCCGTCTGTGGGAACACGACTGTTTCCTCTCAAAAACAAATACTGACTGATCAACATGCCGCCTAGAAGGAGTAAGAAGGCCGTTACCCAGCCCGGTCAGAAGGATTCACAGCCCGGGCGATCGGCTGCCTCCATGACCACAGAACAGGTAACGACGGCGCTGGCGCAACTCTTGAAGGGCCAGCGGCGAACGCAGGAACAAATGGAGGCGCTTTTGGTCCGGCAGGAAAAGCGTCCTGCATCAGAAGATCAGCCCGAAAAAAGCGCCCCTGTTCAGAAGCCCGCTCGGATACGAAGGCAAGCCCGTTCCGCCCCGGTGTCCCCACCGGACTGGGAGCACTTCGGTGATGGCAAGCGCAGCCAGGCAACCAGGCGCTCGCGGAGGCGAGCTCGGCCCAATCCTCGCCGAGTGGAGGATGCCAGAACTATCATCGACCGGCGGCGCGCGGCCAGAAGGGAGGAGCCAGGACGGAAAAAGGCCCCGGAATCAGCCAAAGACCCTCCGACCCAGAGCCAGGGGGACCTTAGGCACACGATTACTCGAACCCGGAGCCGGGCTCTATCTCCAAGGTCGACACACTTTGAGAAAGAGGCCTCGTCATCCGATCCGACCTACCGCTCAGATATAGAGAAGAAAATCGGGCGGGATGATGTTAGGGCCCAACTCGAAGAACTGCAACAGCAGATTGAGAGGCTAAGCCGCAAGTCTGGCCACAACCTCACCAACACGGAGACAGAATCACCCTACACCGTTCGGGTGACGCAGTTCCCTATCCCGCGAAAGTTCAAACCCCCTCGCCTCAGCTCCTATGACGGCACAGGGAGCCCGTGGACCACGTCCGTACCTACAGGGCTCAGATGGCACTGGTCACCACCGTGGACGAGCTACTGTGCCTGGCCTTTCCCAGTACCCTCAAAGGGCCAGCAGTACAGTGGTTCCATGCTCTAAAGCCCCGGACGGTCGATGACTTCAGAACCCTCAGCAAGCTGTTCATCAGCCAGTTTGTAGGGATGCTCGATCAGTCACAACAGGACACTCAGCTGCTGACCATCAAGCAGCGCAAGGGGGAGTCCCTAAGAGAGTATGTGGACCGTTTCAACCAGCAACGGCTTCAGATCCGCAATCTCAATGAAACGGACGCAATTATGGCCTTCTGTTCGGGAGTTCAACACACCAAAGTTGCCACATCGTTTCATCGTGACCGACCGGCAACCCTGGTGGAGCTCCCAGAGAGGGTCGGTAAGTACATAGACACCGAGGAGTTCCTGAAAGCGAAGTGCACCGGCCAGACGAGAGACGAATCGTCGAAGGCTAAGCGCAAGCGTGAAGGATTTGAGAAGGGCCCGGAAAAGAAGCTGAAGCAGGATCAGAAGGATGTCCGGGGTTAGCCCCCGATTGCTTTCACACCCCTTTCCCGGCCCATACACAAAGTCATGGTCGCCGCTGAGGCGCAAAGGTTGCTTCAGCAGCCAGCAAAACTCAGAGCCCCGCTCGGTAAGAGGAATCGGGACAAGTTTTGCCGCTTCCATAGAGACCACGACCATGAAACGGAGGATTGTTTCAGGTTGAAGATAGCCATAGAGAAGCTGATCGAGCAGGGACACCTTGCGGAGTTCGTCACAGCAGACAGACGACCCCGGCAGGACACCCGAGCTCCTGATCAGCCGCAATCACTTGGCCAAATCCACGTAATCTCCGGAGGGATCTCGGGTGGTTGGGATACGCAATCGGCAAGGAAGAGGCATGCTCGGGTGTCCCGAGTGGATGTCTGGCATGTCCAATCCACCGACTCCCCGCCGACCGACATATTGACGTTTTCTTTCGACGACGTGAAAGATATCCACTGCCCCCACGATGACCCGTTAGTTGTGACGCTTTCTATAGCCAACTACATGGTCAAGAGGGTGTTGGTGGACACGGGCAGCTCATCCGACATCATGTTCACGTCGGCATTTGATCAGCTCAGGATATCTAGGGATCAGCTCCGACCGGTTGATACCCCCCTGGTAGGATTCAATGGCTCCAACACACAACCGCTCAGAACAATCGAGCTCCCAGTTCTCATGGGGACCTACCCTCAGCAAGCTTCCGTGCTGAGAAATTTTGTGATTGTGGAAGCCCCGCCGGCCTACAATGTCATTCTTGGGAGGCTGACCCTCAACAAGGCTAGGGCGGTCGTCTCCACTTCCAGCTTAATGGTGAAGTTCCCAACTCCTCAGGGACCCGGAAGCTTGCGTGGAGATCAGACTACCGCCCGGAGTTGCTATGTCAGCTCGTTGCATCAGGGGGCTATCACCGAAACATTAAACGTCCAGGAGATGGACCCCGGGACCAGAGTGACACGATAGGTCCGGTGGAAGAAGTGGAAAGAGTGATGTTGAATCCCGAGTACCCAGACCGCACGGTCAGCATCGGTACCCTATTGGAGCCCAGCTCGAAGGAAAACTGACTCAATTCCTGAGGCAAAATCAGGACGTTTTTGCTTGGAGTCATGAGGATATGCCCGGGATTGACCTCCGGATAATGTCCCATCGTCTTAATGTCAGCCCAGATTGCCGGCCGGTGAAGCAGAAGAGAAGGGGCATGGCCCCCGAGAGACAGATAGCGGTATCCAAAGAGGTGGAAAAGCTCTTGAAGGCAAAGTCCATCCGAGAGGTCCACTATCCCGACTGGTTGGCTAATGTCGTTCTGGTCAAGAAAAGCAACAGGAAGTGGAGGATGTGTGTGGACTTCACCGACCTCAACAAGGCCTGCCCCAAGGATTGCTATCCTCTGCCCAGGATAGACCTCCTTGTGGATTCCATGGTCGGTCACTCACTCCTCTAGTTCATGGTGCCTACTCGGTGTATAACCAGATCAGCATGTACCCCGGGGACGAAGAGAAGACTGCATTCATCACTGACCGGGGGACGTATTGTTACAAGGTTATGTCGTTCGGCCTCAAGAATGCCAGGGCCACCTACCAACACCTGGTCAACTACATGTTTAAGGACCTGATCGGGAAGTCTATGGAAGTGTACGTTGATGATCTGCTAGTCAAGAACCGGGACGAGTCCGACTATCTTGAGCATCTGGCCGGGGCCTTCAGCATTTTGAGAAAATTCGGGTTGAGGTTGAACCAGGCCAAATGCACCTTCGGCGTCTCGTCCGGAAAATTTCTGGGCCATCTAGTCAGCAGAAGGGGGATTGAGGCAAACCCCGAAAACATCCAAGCCATCATAAACATGCGGTCGCCCAAATCGACGAAGGAGGTTTAGAGCTTAGCTGGACAGGTTGCCACATTGAACAGATTTATCTCCCGAACTACCGACCGGTGCCTGCCATTCTTTAAAATCCACCACAAGGCATTTCTGTGGTTAGAAGAGTGTGAAGAGGCGTTCCAGGAACTCAAGAAGTACTTAGCATCCCCTCCTCTACTCTCAACACCCGTGCCGGGGGAAGAATTATTCTTATACTTGGCAGTGTCACCCTCAGCGGTTAGCTCGGCACTCATTCGGGAAAAGCACGGGATACAGTTCCCAGTGTACTACACCAGCCGGGCGCTCCAAGGGGCAGAGAGTAGATACTCCCGTATCGAAAAACTGGCGTTCGCCCTCGTCACCTCTGCCCGAAGGCTCAGCCCGTATTTTCAGGCCCATGTCATTGTGGTCCTCACAAACCAACTGATGTCGTCAAAATCAAGTTCTTATATTACCCTTTCACAAACGTGGTATATTGGAAACAGGGTGTCGAGTCCACAGGGATTGGAATGCAACAATACTTGGTGGGCAATTAAAAACCAAGTAAAGTGCGAAGAGCGATTAACAAACTAAGAAAATAAAAATGAGTATTTTCGACTATGGGCTTGATTCAAATGGTGTTAAATTAAATCACAATGCCTATTTAGAAAATGGAAAGTGACTTTGAACAAAGCTAAGTTTAAGTAAAGTTTGGGGGTTTTGCAAATGGAAGAATCGAGGTTGGGGAGCATTCCCCCACCTTGGACCAAACAACACATGACGTCCATACTCGTAGCACATTCTAGAGTAAAAAAATTCCATTGTGACAAACCATCAAACATGTGGTAGACAACCAACATGCTAGATGGATGTTCCAATTCAATACATGGGTGTAGGGTTAGAGTTTAGAGATTTAGCAATTTCCAATGCTTGACATTGGAAGTGGAGTCTCAAAACACCCAACCATACACCCACGAACTCTAGATATGCTACAAAGTATGTGATTTCTACAATAAAATGCACATGGGTCCAATGGTGGGTTTATGATCCCCAACCTTCAAGGTCTAGCTACTCATAATTATAATGACAACAATATTAAAGAGAGGGGAAGAGAAATTATACCAATAAGAGAAAATCACCATAAATGCCATAGGATATCCAAAGAAATCTTCAATAAAAACTACCAAATAGTCAATACATTGACCCTCTCTTCTCTCTAACACTAAAATGGAAGTAAGTATTGGTGGATGGGGAGTAATGAGGGAGAGAGATGAGAGGATTTAAGAGAGAGAGGTTAGCACCTAAGGAATACTAAGTAAAAAAAACAACTAAAAACAAGCTTACCCTAACAAAACATTATCTCTAACTATATATAGTCCCTTCACAAAAATTGCAAAATTGTAATAAGAAGAGGGGTCATCAGCAGGATTAGCGGATCGATCCCTTCATATTGGCGGATCGATCCGCCTTTCATCAGGGTTGTTACTGGCTTCTTGAGAAGACGCGGATCGATCCATTTATAGGGGTTTCTTGCAGAATGTCCCAGCAAAGACGCGGATCGATCCTCCTTTCCTGAAACTCCTTTCTTGTTCCTTTTTACTTCAAGAGTGCTAAAAGGGTTGGGTTCCACTATACCCAAGCATACATAACCTACAAAAAGGGACCTTTATTAGTTAACAGAGGGTATAAACACGAACAATCAAAAGCACAATTTATCCATTAAGTCTCCGATTTGAGTAATAATTTGGGTCCAATACGGGTAAAATTATGAAGTTTAAAATACAATATTGGACACGAATCACACCCCCCAACTAGCATGTTGCTAATCTCTTAGCAACAAAGCTAAATACCAAGAGATTTGAGAATAACCTTGCACGACAATTTATTTAACAAAGAAGGATAAACCGTTTTCGTGGGGAACACGATTGCATTGAGTATATGCAACAAGCTGCCAAACCCCTAGGTTACCCATAGAGACGGAGTGTTGCCTCCGGAGGGTTCTCAGAATGATACCCACAAACATTTTGCTTCCTCATGATATTTGCCCATACTGTAATGCCGACACTCCACATAGTCCCAAGAGTTTTCAAAAGATTTTAGTACATGACACGCAAATCCAACAAGTTATCAAACTATCAAGATTATGAGATAAATTTCATTGAGCTCAATCTTGGATGCGTGTGTTGTGTGAAGTGCATAACTACAACTATCAAGAAGATTGTAATGCTTTCATCCTCCGAATTTCGTTCGAAAGCGCGCTTCAACTCAATTCTCACCGGTATTACACTCTAAAAAGAAAAACACTCGAAGTGGGTAATACTCTCGGGGCATGCAGGTAAATAGAGTAATGGAAATAGGAATCAAAACCACGCACATGCCAATGATGAAAAACGTAAGAGTGAAAAACGAGTAAAATTAATCTCATAAAAGATACCATTCACTAGAGGGTGTGGGATAACTCCAACTACTTGTCATGAACGCTTCAAACTCCGAATCACAAAACTTTAGAATCAACAAGGACCGCAAGGGTGTTGTAAAGTGGGGAAGGGGAATGTTTGTGCACAAGCATGGGATTTATTGGAATGCATGATTACAAATGAGTACAAGGGATGGATTAATCAAGAATATTTCTTTGAAATTTAAAAAGAGAGTACAATTGATCATGAAGTTTTTTTTTTTAACTTCTTTTCTTTGTACTCTCAAAATTACATGATTCAATCTCCTTTACAACTTTACACACACGATCTCATGCAAATATATCCCAAGAATGAAAGTCAAACACGGACATGGAAAGTGTACGGTTAAGTGAAGGGTGGGTAAACGTGGTTGCGGCTAGAGATGGTCAAACAAAGGCCCTAAGATCAATTCTTTGAAATATGCGATTCTTTGTTCTCCCCTATAATGACAAGTAATCAAGAGTTTCATTCCACACAATGATTTCTCTAATGAATGATCAAAACAAGAAGATGAGATTATCTACAACTTTGTATGTTTTTCAAAAATAGAGACTTGACGTGTGTAGCACTCAACAATGGGAAAAAGGATCGAAAGCTCACAAAGGTACCGTCTCCACATATGTTTCGAACAATTTCTGGATAGCAATTGCATTAAAACACCATCCTAACACAAGTAGTCATGCAACGTATTTGATAATCCAAGATTTAAACTTCGTGCAATCCACTATAATCAAGATAGTTATGGAGCTAGTAGGATTACAAAGTGTCACATACTAAAATTAGAAGAAAATTCTCAAGACACGTGTCATTGCTCGGCATAGAACGGGGCAACTATGCTAAAGTCATCGGAAACACAAGATAATAAATTTTTTTTTCAAAGGAACTCAAACCGCGATGAGAGAAGCTAGCAAGCTCTCACACCCCCCAACTAGGATTGAACATTGTCCTCAATGAAACAAGAAAGTACAAGGGGAAGAACACTATTACCGGAGGCAAGCAAAAGGAGCGGTCGGTAATAAACTGTGCCTGCAAGGTTAGAATCCACAAAGAAAGAGCAAGACAAGAAGAGGAAGAATTGTGACATGGCATACAAGTTAAAGAAATAAACATAAGCCAACAAAATTCCGTAAACATCCATACTGAGTTACCAAAATCGAAGAACAGAAAATAACACAATCATCCAAACCCACAAGTACAACTCCAACCAAAACAAACGAAACATACGAGCATCCTAGAAAGAACATCCACAAAAGAGAACTGAAAACTCCCCCCAACTACTCATCGCCATCTCCGTCTCCACCATCATAAGGGTCCGAACCACCAGTGCCACCATATGCACCAGAACCTCCAACACCGCTATAATAACCTGGACCACCAGCATGAGGGTCTGAACCACCAGTGCCACCATACGCACCAGAACCTCCAGCACCGCCAAACGAGCCTGGGCCGCCTGCTCCACAATACGGGTCGCAGAAGTAATCAGGGACATCGGCGCCTGGGTACTGCATCTGGAACGAGTCGCTCTGGAAGCGTATCAACATGCTGATGTCTCACCGATAACTCATACTGAACCCATCAAACTCGCCCCTCAGGTTACGAACATCGCTCCGTATTCCGGCAATCTCCACACCCTGCTGCCTCTGCTCGGTGCTAAGCGTCTCGAATCGACGGTGTAACTCGACCATACCCTGTGCAGGCTCTTCCTCCTCCACTGCAGCCTGTGCTCCAGACGGTCCCTCCACCTAACCCGTTTGGACGCAGACCTAACCCGTGCGTTGCTACGAGAAAGCGTCGTCCCATTGATAGGGGCCGGTGCGGCTGTTAGGACATCGATCGCTAAGGCCTCGCACCCATGTTGGGTGCATAGCCGGGTAATAAGGGTAGGGAAAGGGAGGCTAGCAGTGGCGGCAGTGTCATTCGACGCCGCGATCAGGTGGGTAATGATTAGGCTCGCGAAGTCGACTCGGGTGGTGAGATCGGTGATAGCGTACAGGAAGGTACCATGGTCCCCCCTGACGGTCTTGTGGCGAGTTGGCCACACCGCAGCAGTAAAAATGATATTGCAGTAACGGTAGAGTTTGGTGAAGGTAGATGGGGCAATCTGGTCCCCAATCCACTCAGTCGGTCGTCCCGCGAATTGTGTGGCAATGAGATCAAGGTCAGGTCGCAGTTGGCTCAAATCAACAAGGTAGGGCTCGGGTCCTCCACGTGGGGAACCCCCATGAACACAGCCAACGACGCTGGGGTGACCGGAATGCGGACACCGCGCACGTATGCCTCGAAAGAGCGGTCGCCAGTGGTGACGAGACTCGCGAAGAAAATCCGAACCCAAGTCTCGTTGTACCCTCCCGAATGCTCCAACTGGGGGAGCCATCGGCGTTCCCTAAAGATTTGGACCACATTGTCCGAAAAATCAAAAATAGCAATGGGTCGTTCAGGGAGGATGGATTTCTTAGATTTGAAGTAGTTTACGAACCACTACTTCTCGGTTTTGGACCGGAAACGGTCATAGCCACGAGCCGGGGAGCACTCGGTTTTGTTATACTTTAAAGGATTCACCATTGTGCCTGAAAAACAATAAGAGCATGCGCATAAATAAGACGATAAACAAAACGCTAATGATATGCTCAAGTACAGATTTATGTGAACACCAAAAGTATGTGCACACCCGACCCATAGGCGTGAAACTTCGGGACAATTAATGGAATGCCCAAAAGGACATTAAGCACGGGACACGGGCAAAGTGCACGGGAGATAGATGCGAACGCACGTGTACGATCGACGTGCACGTGTACGGTAGTGCATGGGGTGAGCGTGACGTGCCACAAGCCATGAAATCACCAGTAAAAATTGCACACAAGAATGATACCATGCACCTAAAATGATAAAATATGAACAATGCATGCGACGGTTTGAAAAATGCACGTGTGGATTGGAAGAATGCACGGTGGAATTTCAATGCGGCGTTCTACCGAACACCTTGTGGGCAGATAGAATACTCTCAAGAACAAACAAGATGTGAAACATGGATTCATCCCAAACAAGCCACAATGTGGCTTGAGCAAGATGCACAGTCAAAATGCATGAGAAATCAGCCCACAATGTAAAGAAAAGGATGAAAAATCAAGCCCTAAGGTTCAGATTTCCAAAATAGTGAGCAAAGGGAGAATTCATTCATCTTAGGGGGCAATCATGATCAAAACATGAAAAACCATCAATGAAAGTTGTTAGATTCATACCTTGGATGGATGATGTTGAAGATCTAGACAATGAGAGAGCACAAAAGGGGAGATTTGGAGAAGTATAGGCTATGGGGTTTGAGAGGGTTTGAGGGAGTTTAAACTGAAATGAGAAGTTATCTCATATAAAAACCGTTACTGCTCCCTCGCGGATAGATCCGAAATCAGGCCAGATCGATCCGGCCTTTTAAAACGGTGTTAATGTGCCCTTTCTAATTCGCGGATCGATCCGCTCAAAAAAGCCGGATCGATCCATTTACGATGTTTAAAAGTAGTGTACCCCCCAAAATCCGCGGATCGATCCGCTTGAAATGGCCGGATCGATCCATTTACGAAGTTTACAAGCAGTGTACCCCCCAAAATTCGCGGATCGATCCCCTTGAAATGGCTGGATCGATCCTCCTTTTCTCAGGTTTGTCAATACCTCCCCCAAGAACCCGCAGATCGATCCCCCAATTACCTGGATCGATCCGCCCCTTGTTCTTCTCAGTTGTATACTTTGAAATTCCATTTGGAAGCGGGCAAAATGTGGATGCAATGGACACTACTACGAACAAAATTTATGCTAAGAATGCAACATGGGGCATACAAAAAAGGAGAGTATAGCTCACAAGAGCCTACTCAACCCCAACCTTGGGGTCGTCCAGAGGAATTGACACCAACTCGGTGTCAAAACCTTCAAGAAAAGGTTTGAGCCGTTGCCCATTGACCTTAGAAATTGTCCCATCCACGGGATCTTGAATCTCAACGGCTCCATGGTCATACACTTTATACACAATGTAAGGGCCAATCCAACGGGATTGCAACTTGCCCGGAAATAAGTGGAGCCGTGAATCGTATAACAACACCTTGTTACCAACTATGAATTGCTTACGAACGACCCGTTTGTCATGAAACGCCTTGACGCGTGCCTTGTACACTTTAGAACTTTCGTAGAGTTCACTTCGAATTTCCTCCAACTCGTCGAGTTGAAGCTTTCTCTTCTCACCACTCTCATCCACATCGAAATTTAGTTTCTTTATAGCCCAATACGCATGGTGCTCAAGCTCGACGGGCAAGTGACATGCTTTCCCATAAACTAACCGGTAGGGGGACATTGCTAAATTTGTCTTATAGGCCGTCCTATACGCCCAAAGCGCATCGGTTAGCCTAGAAGACCAATCCTTTTTCGACGGATCGACCGTCTTCTCTAAAATCCCCTTTATTTCACGATTAGCCAATTCGGCTTGGCCATTGGTTTGCGGGTGATATGTGGTGGAGACCTTATGGGTAACGCCATATTGCTCCATAAACCGAGCAAAAGGGGAATTGCAAAAGTGCACCCCTTGATCACTAATTATGGCTTTTGGTGTACCAAACAGGGACAAAATATGTTCTTTGAGGAACTTCAAAACCACCTTGTAGTCATTAGTCCTTGATGGCATGGCCTCAACCCATTTGGAGACGTAATCAACCGCCACCAAGATATATTCAAAATTATTGGATTTAGGGAAAGGTCCCATGAAGTCAATACCCCAACAATCGAAAACTTCTATAACAAGAATGGGGTTTAGAGGCATCATGTTCCTCCGGGTGACTCTACCAAGAAGTTGGCATCGGGCATAAGCTTTTCAATAAGCATGTGCATCTTTGAAAATTATGGGCCAATACAACCCGCTATGGAGCACTTTAAAGGCCATCTTTTGTGAAGAAAAGTGGCCTCCACATGCCTGATCATGGAAAAAAGACAAGACACTCGGTATCTCATCATTAGGCACACATCTCCTCACAATTTGATCGGCGCAATACTTAAACACATAGGGATCATCAAAGAAGAATGACCGTGCCATGGTTGTCAACCGTTCCCTATCTTGAGTTGACCAATCTTGAGGTAGTCGGCCAGTGACAAGGAAATTCACCACATCGGCATACCAAGGGAGAGTTGAAACATTTAGCAATTGCTTATCCAGAAAACACTCTCTAATAGGCACGGGGTCGACATAATCATGATCAAATGTCAAACGCGACAAATGATCCGCAACAACGTTTTCTACCCCTTTCTTATCTTTGATGGAGAGATCAAATTCTTGTAATAGAAGGATCCATTGAATTAGCTGAGCCTTAGCATCTTTCTTGGAAAGAAGGTACTTGAGGGCGGCATGGTTGGTGAAACAAACGATCGGCGATCCTACAACATAAGACCGGAATTTCTCGAGAGCAAATACTATGGCGAACAACTCTTTCTCCGACGTGGAATAGTTGGATTGTACACTATCTAATGTACGGTTTGCATAGTAAATGACATGGGGCTTTTTGTCTTTCCTTTGCCCCAAAACGGCTCCGATGGCGTAGTCACTCGCATCGCACATTAATTCGAATGGAAGGCTCCAAGCGGGCGGTTGCATAATTGGTGCGGAAGTGAGCAATGCCTTGAGCTTCTCAAATGCCTCTTGGCAATCTTGGGACCACTCAAAAGGGACGTCTTTAGCTAAGAGGAGACATAACGGTCTAGAGATTGAGCTAAAGTCCTTTATAAATCTATGATAGAAGCCCGCGTGGCCCAAAAATGACCTAATGTCTTCGAGATTCCGGGGAGGGGGAAGGTTGGAAATGACATCTATTTTGGCTTTGTCAACTTGCATTCCCTCACTAGACACAATGTGGCCTAGCACAATCCCTTTTGTCACCATGAAGTGGCACTTCTCCCAGTTAAGAACGAGATTCTTTTCTATACATCTCTTGAGAACCTTTTCAAGATTTTCAAGGCATTCATCGAAAGAATCTCTAAAGACTGTGAAGTCGTCCATGAAGACTTCCAAAAATTTCTCCACCATATCACTGAAGATACTAAGCATGCACCTTTGAAAGGTGGCAGGTGCATTACAAAGTCCGAACGACATCCTCCGATAGGCAAACGTGCCAAAGGGGCAAGTGAAAGTTGTTTTCTCTTGGTCCTCGGGGGCTATTTCTATTTGATTGTACCCCGAGTAACCATCTAGGAAGCAGTAGTGCTTATGGCCCGCTACTCTCTCCAGGACTTGATCAAGGAAGGGTAAACGGAAATGGTCCTTTCTAGTGACCGAATTCAACTTCCTATAATCAATACAAACACGCCACCCCGTGGTGGCTCTTATGGGTACCAATTCTCCACTCTCATTCTTGATGACGGTGATCCCTGACTTTTTAGGGACCACTTGGGTAGGGCTCACCCACTCACTATCAGAAATGGGATAGATTATCCCCACATCCAACAACTTGATGACGTCGGTCATCACTACCTCTTTCATATTAGGATTAAGCCTCCTTTGCATTTGACATGAAGGCTTGGCTTCATCCTCTAGATAAATCTTGTGGGTGCAAATCTTTGAAGAAATGCCCCTCAAGTTTGCTACACGCCACCCGATAGCACTTTTGTGCTCCTTCAACACCTTCATCAATTTCCCTTCTTGACAGGGGTCAAGCTGGGAAGATACTACAACTGGAAAACTCTCGTCCTCTCCCAAAAAGGCGTACTTGAGCTCACTTGGCAAGGCTTTGAGCTCCAGTATTGGTGTAACTACATTGGATGGAAGAGTGAAAGTATCCCTCAGAGGGAGTCTTTCAAAATTAGAGGTCCACATGGCCTCTCTTAAGGTTCGTTCGACCTCCAATTCTCCCTCAACCATAACTTCCTCCTCACTCATCTCTATTTCCCTCCCATACTCATGATCACACTCAATAAGGGTGTTATCAATAGTTATGCATTTCTCAACATGTTCAAGAGTAGCTATATTATCATTAATAGAGCATGCAGGATTAAGAAAAGGACTATTGCAAGAATCATTAGCACTGGTAGCACCAGAAGTATCAAAGAAATCCTGCACCAAAGAGTCAACAAGAGAGATTTCATAAATATCCTCACCATTTTCCTCGTCAAGATCAGGTTGCTTAAAGAGTGAGAAGATGTTCACATCCACGGTCATATTTCCAAAAGTTAAGCACATGAGACCATTCCTACAGTTAATTAAGGCATTAACAGTAGCGAGGAACGGCCGCCCTAAGATAATTGGGATTTGTGATTGCTCATTGACAACGGGTTGCGTGTCAAGCACGATAAAGTCCACAGGGTAGTAGAAATTACCCACTTGGACTATAACATCTTCTATAATTCCCCATGGCATCTTAACGAACCTGTCGGCCATTTGTAAGGTTACACGAGTCTCCTTAAGCTCTCCTAAGCCTAGTTGAACATAAACCGATTATGGAAGAAGATTCACACTGGCACCCAGATCAAGGAGTGCTCTATCTAGGTGGTGTTGTCCAATCACACATGCTATAGTAGGACAATCGGGGTCCTTGTATTTGGGTAAAACCTCGTTAAGGATAATGGAGCTCGAAGGATAATGGAGCTCGCATGTGCAGCCATGTAGGCACTCTTTTTGACATTGAGCTTTCTTTTAACGGTGCAGAGATCCTTGAGGAATTTGGCATAAGCCGGAACTTGTTTAATTGCCTCTAAAAGGGGAATATTAATTTTAACTTTATTAAACAATTCCAAGAACTCGTTATTCTTGGTGTTCTCAACCTTCTTTTTTAATCTTTGAGGAAATGGTGGAGCGGGGTTCAAGAATTCTTGGTTCATGGAATCGGGGGCTTTAGAGAAGTCCCCATCCAAGTCGACCCTAGTCGAGATCAAAGTTTCCCCGCTATTACATTCGGCCTCCCCTTCACTCGGATTGGTGCTCATTGGTGGTTCTTGGGCGGGTTCTTGGATATTGTTGTCCACAACCTTACCACTTCGAAGAGTGGTGATTCCTTTTAAGTGCTCAATGGGGCCATTAGAGTTTGAGGTTCCACCATTAGATTGCCCTTTGGGATTTTGGAAAGGTTGGGCGGGGAGCTTTCCTTTATCAACAACTTGTTGATTTTGAAGCAATTGAGTCAATTGAGCTTGTAAAGCTTGCATGGATTGAGCATGCGATGATTGCATTACTTGAATGGATTGCTCAAGTTGGCTCATCCTTTGGGACATGCTATGGTTATGATCTTCAAAGATTTTTTTATGAGGGGGCACATATGGGGTTGAGTGTTGATGCGCCCCTTGATTTTGGGTGAATTGTGGCCCTTGAGATTGAGGAATGGGTGGACCAAAGTTCGGAGGGGCATACGGTGATGGAGGTGGTTGATGAGAATAGCATGGTTGTGGAGGGGCATTGGGTGCTACTGTTGCCCCTTTATTGTTGTGGTAATTGTACCCCAGAGCACTCCACCTTCCGGGAGGATTGTAGGCATCATTTTGGGAAGGATTGAATCTAGGCCTAATGTTCATCCCAAGTACACATGCTTGCTCCAAAGCTTGGTTTTGGAGGATCGGAAGAACGGGGCATTCATTGGTTGAGTGTTCTGGATCATAGCACAAGTAGCAATGCAAAGAGTTGATCGGTGCGAGGATCGGGAGAGGAGTGGGGCCAATGGTGACCTTTTGAGATTCCAAAGCCTCCACTTTCCTAGTGAGTTCAGAAATGGATTCGGCCTCACTCGACATTGGGTAAAGATTATGGTTTAATGGGGCTACGGTGACCGGTAAGGTACGGTCATGAGGGTTGGATGTACCCCACCCTTGCGAAGTCTTATAAACATACTCCAAATGGGCTTCGGCTTGCTCGGCTTCGAGAGTTAAGAAACTCCCGGAGCACATGGTTTCGATTAATTGTTTTGTATTGGGTTGTAACCCCCCATAACAAATGGAAATTTGACAGAATTTGTCAAAACCATGGTGCGGGCATTTCCTTAGGAGATCCTTGAATCTCAACCAACACTCAGCAAAGGTCTCGTTCTCCCCATGGAAGAAATTTTAGATTTGTTTGACCAAAGCTTGTGTTTTGTGCATGGGGAAAAACTCCTTATAGAATTGCTTTTGGAGTTCCGGCCATGAGCCTATGGAATTTGGTGGTAGGGTTACTAACCAATCCTTAGCCCTATCCTTGAGTGAGAACGTGAACAATTTGAGCCTTATAAGCTCAGGTGTGCATCTTTGTTGTTCAAATGTTCCACATATGTCTTCATACTCCCTAATATGCTTGTAGGGATCCTCGTTCTCTCGCCCATGAAAGTTGGGTAAGAGATTTATCATTCCTGGTTTAAATCGAAACACCCCCGCATTGTACGAGAATGTTATGCAAGATGGGGAAGACACGGTCTCGGGTTGAAGGTAATCCCTGATCATTCTCCCAAAGGTTTGATCCATTTGCGGAGGTGGAAGAGGATAATGATGTTGAAAAGGAGGTGGTTGATGCGGCGAGTACATGGGTGGAGGAGCGGGGTTATGTTGACCCCATTGCTCCCGATGGAATCGATCCATGGGAGTTTCGCCCTCTGTGGCAAACGTAGCATGATCCAAAAATGCGTCAACTACCGGATCTCGGTGGCCGGTACTGTGTGAATTGTGGGTGAATGACGGTGATAAGGTGGTCGGAGGCCGCCAAAACGACCCACTACTACTACTGCTAGAACTAGCATTAGTATTAACTCCAAAGGGATTAGTCATACCTGCGTTGCTCGGATTTGACATTGTAAGAAGTGGTTGATTCTCACTTAAAGGTTACTCCTTCAAAGACAATCAACAAGGAAGCAACGAAGATTAAAAGCAAAAGCACTATAATTAGAAACTAAGCGACCTAATGTTGTTGCCAATTTCAATCCCCGGCAACGGCGCCATTTTGATGTCGTCAAAATCAAGTTCTTATATTACCCTTTTACAAACGTGGTATATTGGAAGTAGGGTGTCGAGTCCACAGGGATTGGAATGCAACAATACATGGTGGGCGCTTAAAAACCAATTAAAGTGCGAAGAGCGATTAACAAACTAAGAAAATAAAAATGAGTCTTTTCGACTATGGGCTTGATTCAAATGGTGTTAAATTAAATTATAATGCCTATTTAGAAAATGGAAAGTGACTTTGAACAAAGCTAAGTTTAAGTAAAGTTTGGGGGTTTTGCAAATGGAAGAATTGGGGTTGGGGAGCATTCCCCCACCTTGGACCAAACAACACATGACGTCCATACTTGTAGCACATTCTAGAGTAAAAAATTCCATTGTGACAAACCATCAAACATGTGGTAGACAACCAACATGCTAGATGGATGTTCCAATTCAATACATGGGTGTAGGGTTAGAGTTTAGAGATTTAGCAACTTCCAATGCTTGACATTGGAAGTGGAGTCTCAAAACACCTAACCATACACCCACTAACTCTAGATATGCTACAAAGTATGTGATTTCTACAATAAAATGTACATGGGTCCAATGGTGGGTTTATGATCCCCAACCTTCAAGGTCTAGCTACTCATAATTATAATGACAACAATATTAAAGAGAGGGGAAGATAAATTATACCAACAAGAGAAAATCACCATAAATGCCATAGGATATCCAAAGAAATCTTCAATAAAACTACCAAATAGTCAATACATTGACCCTCTCTTCTCTCTAACACTAAAATGGAAGTAAGTATTGGTGGATGGGGAGTAATGAGGGGGAGAGATGAGAGGATTTAAGAGAGAGAGCTTAGCACCTAAGGAATACTAAGTAAAAAAAACAACTAAAAACAAGCTTACCCTAACAAAACATTATCTCTAACTATATATAGTCCCTTCACAAAAATGGCAAAATTGTAATAAGAAGAGGGGTCATCAGCAGGATTAGCGGATCGATCCCTTCATATTGGCGGATCGATCCGCCTTTCATCAGGGTTGTTATTAGCTTCTCGAGAAGACGCGGATCAATCCATTTATAGGGGTTTCTCGCAGAATGTCCCAGCAAAGACGCGGATCGATCCCTTCAAAATTGCGGATCGATCCGCCCTTTTCGAAACTGATGGAGAGTTCCTTTTAAACACGCGGATCGATCCCCTCTAAATGGCGGATCGATCCGCCTTTCCTGAAACTCCTTTCTTGTTCCTTTTTACTTCAAGAGTGCCAAAAGGGTTGGGTTCCACTATACCCAAGCATACATAACCTACAAAAAGGGACCTTTTTTAGTTAACAGAGGGTAACAACACGAACAATCAAAAGCATAATTTATCCATTAAGTCTCCGATTTGAGAAATAATTTGGGTCCAATACGGGTAAAATTATGAAGTTTAAAATACAATATTGGACACGAATCACCAACCTCTCCGCAGGATCCTAAGCCGGCCCGACACGTCCAGGAGGCTCGTCAAGTGGGCCTTGGAGTTGGAAGAATTTGAAGTGGTCTATCGACCCCGGACGGTGATCGGGAGAGAAATAATCCTAATTGTACGTCTTAACTAACATTTGTTAGACCATTTTATCTTGTTTTTGTATATTTTTACTTCGTTTTCTATTTTCTGACAGGTTTGGAAGAAATCAAGTAAACTAGGCTAAGCAGGGTGAAAAAGCAGAAGAAAAGAAGCTGAAAAAGCCAGTTCGCGCGCGCGAAAATCCGAGAATCGCTCGCGCGATCCGCTCTCGCGAGAACCCAGAAATCGCTCGCGCGATCCGCGCGCGCGAGGTCCCAAATGTCGCGTTTGCGCGACCCGCTCGCGCGATATGTGTAAAAACCAAAGTTGCGTATTTCAGTATACTGAAGACTCCTGTGCAAACGAAACTGCTAAACGACGTCTAGACTGTAAATTACATGCGTTTCAGTTCGTTTCGGGTTAGGAAGCCTTCCAAAGCTTGTACAAACTCTATATAAACTCCAAATTTACTCAATTATGGGGTTAGACATTGTTACACACCCATACATACACATTCTACAACCATACTTCCAGCCATTGAAGGGAGGGAAGCAAGGAGAAGAAGAAGAAGACCAAGGGTTTCCATGGCCTCCTCCATCAACTACTTGCCATCTATCACTTCCATGGACGGCTAGATCTTAGATCTAGGGTTTCAATGAAACCCTAGCCAAGTAATAGGGTTTTATTTATGTTTTTATTTTAGATTTATTATGTATGGATGACAGTCACATGTTTAGAGGATTTTTATAAATAAATCGTACTTCTATTGATTAAATCATTGCTTTCAGAATTTATTCTTGTCTTAGATCTATTTTGACTGTGATGTGCTCAACGATCTATGCTTGCTGTGCTTGTTTAGATTGTTTACATGTGATGGTGCTTTATTGATTTGTGCTATCAAGTATCCGAATAGTCCATGCCTAGGTTAGACGGATTAGATCACAACCCTAGTTTAGTGTGGGATAATTCGTGCTAACCGAAGATGGATTATGTTGGTGCTTGAACCATGAATATCTTCTTGTCGGAGGAATTGAGCTTGTAGCTACAATTCTCCATTATCATCCAACTTAGTAAGCTAAAGTAATTCATAAATATTCCTATTATGAAGCTAGTGGTGGATTTGCAATCCTAGGTTCCCTTAAACATTATTTAAAAACAACTATTTAAATTGCTTTTATAGTTTAGATTTATTTTTATGTTCTTAGTTTAATTCAAATTAAAATCAAAATCCGTTTTCTTAAATTAGCTAAAGTTAGGTTTTAAAATTAAGTCGCTGTAGTAAATCAATCTCTGTGGGTTCGACCTTTACTTTCACACTACAAATCTTTAGAAAAGTAAATCATAAATAAAAGCATACTTTTTATATCTTGATATTGACAACATCAGACGGCTATCAAGGGACAAGCCGTAGCAGACTTTCTGGTTGAGTTTACGTATCCAGAAGACCCGGTTGAAGAGTTTGAGCCTACGGCCCTACCGCCCGGGCTACAGTCTGACATCCCTACCTGGGTACTGCACATGGACGGTTCATTGAATCAGCAAGGTAGTGGGGCAAGAATCATCCTAACTACCCCCGACGGTATCCAGCTCGAGCACGCTCTAAGGTTTGGGTTCTGTGCCTCCAACAATGAGGCTGAATACGAAGCCCTATTGGTCGGATTGCAATTGGCCACTTCTATGAGTGCACAACAGGTCCAGGGATATAGCGATTCCCAGCTCGTGGTCAACCAGGTCAACCAAGAGTACGAAGCGCGGGAAGACAACATGGTAGCCTACTTGGCCCTTGTCCGAGCGGTTTTCAAGAAGCTCCGGGGATTTTCCATCACGCAGATACACAGAGAGGAAAACACCAGGGCCGACCGGTTGGCCCGCCTTGCCTCATCTTCTGATTCAGACTTGCCCGAGATAAGGATAGAATATCTACCCAAGCCAAGTGTAGTGAACTCAGAAGGCATGGAGGTAGATCCGGTCACCCTGGGACCCAGCTGGATGGACCCGATCGTGACTTCTTCACAACAGGTGTGCTACCAGACGAAAAAGAAGAAGCCCGCCGGGTCAGGTACCGGGCGGCCCGATACCATCTTGTTGACGGCATCCTCTACAAGAGGGGATTCTCTATCCCGTTCCTCCGCTACGTTCACCCCGCACAGGTCCAAGCGGTATTGTTTGAAATCCACGAAGGAGTGTGCGGGAATCACGTCGGAGGCCGGGCACTCTCCAAGAAGGCCCTATTGCAAGGTTACTAGTGTGCGGGAATCACGTCGGAGGCCGGGCACTCTCCAGGAAGGCCCTATTGCAAGGTTACTACTGGCCAACCATGGCCAGGGATTCTCAAGAGTACGTCATGAGTTGCAATAACTGTCAAAGATACTCCCCCATGATCAACCGACCGGGAGAGCTCCAGACACCAATCCATAGCCCCTGGCCATTCGCCCAGTGGGGCATTGACATTGTCGGTCCCATGCCGATGGGAAAAGGACAGGTCAAGTTCGCCGTCATCGCTGTTAATTACTTCACCAAATGGGCAGAGGCCGAGCCCTTGGCAATAATAACCGAACTGAAAATGGAAAGCTTCGTGGAAAGGAATATCCTCAATAGGTTCGGCATTCCCCGGGTCCCGGTCAGCGATAACGGCAGACAATTTGACACCCCTATCTTCAGGCAGTTCTACTCGGACTACGGGATACTCAATCACTATTCCTCCCCCGAGCACCCTCAAGCCAATGGTCAAGCTGAGGTGATAAACCGGATGATCTTGCAGTCAATCAAAACCAGGCTTGAAAGCGCCAAAGGGCTGTGGGCTGAAGAACTGCCAACCCTCCTGTGGGCCTACCACACCACACCCCGAGTGACAACAGGTGAGACACCATTCTCTTTAACCTACGAATTCGAGGCGGTGGTCCCCACAGAGCTCGGGTTGCCTACGTATCGAGTGGGGAATTTCAGTGCGCCAAACAACGAAGACACTCTCAGATTAGAACTGGATCTGGTGGAAGAAAAAAGAGACCGAGCCTACCTAAAGGTGGCAGCCTACAAGCAACGGGTCTCGCGATATTACAACAGCAAGGTGAAGCAGCGTAGTTTTCAAGTGGAAGACCTCGTTCTTAAGGCAGTGAACTAGTCCACCCGAATCCCGGGCCATGGGAAATTGGGGCTAAACTGGGAAGGCCCGTATAAAGTAACCCGGGTCAACCGATCGAGAACTTACTGGCTGCAGAGCCTGGACGGGCACGATCTCTCTTATCCCTGGAATGTGTAACACCTCTACAAGTACTATCAGTAATACCACGGGCAACTTAGCATTGGTAGAAAAAAATTTTCTTTATTTTTATAGCTCTAATTGAGCAACCGTTATAAATTTTTGTTTTAAAATAAAATTGAATAGTTTACTTTGCAAATTTACTCCTGCCAGTATCCCGGGCAACGCAGAAAAGTCCTCGGGCCTTACCCCGAGACATGAAAGACCTTGGCTGAAAATCAAGGCAGAAAAGACCTTGGCTAAAATCAAGGCAGAAAAGACCTCGGGCTCCGAACCCAGGCACAAAAGACCTCTGGCTCCGAACCCAGGCACAAAAAACCTCGGAGTCACCCCCGCAGCACCGTTTTTGCCTAGGTCCAACCGACAATGGGGGCAAACCCCTAGGTGGCTGATGATGGCAAGCCTCAAAGGACCCTACAACCACCCATGTTCCAGGTCGGTTTTCTACGGTCACTCCTCACCGCGCCCCCGCCTTCGCAGGACGCTCGGGGGGCAAGGGGATATCAGACCAAAACAGGAAATTACACAACGTTTTGCTTAGGTCCAATCGACGACGGGGGCAAACCCCTAGGTGGCTGACGATGGCAAGCTTCAAAGGACCCTGCAACTACCCATGTTTCCGGTCGGTTTCCTACGGCCATTCACTCCTGCACTCCCGCCTTAGCAAAATGCTTGAGGGGCAGGGGAATATGAATATTAGGTCAGACCAGGAAATCACATCGGTCACTAAAAGAACTTGGAATCCCGATATTCCTAAGTACTTACAGTGATCAGAGATAGACATCCCGGACGGTAAAACAGGATACTCCTATAATACACCGGGACATCCCGGACGGTAAAACAGGATACTCCTATAATACACTGGGACATCCCGGACGCTAAACAGGACAAGTTCCTATGGTACACTGGGCAATTACCTTTAAAATAGGTCGAGAAGACTAGGTGTTCTACTGGTTACGGTCCTAAACCATTTGCTAAGGCAGGGGCTTAGGTCGGCTAAAAACCGGGTGGATACTAGCAATCACAAACATGCAAAGTGCAGAAAATAGTAAGCAGTTAATGGAAAGAAAATTGGCCTCGAGGGCCTTTTCATTAATATAAAAAAAAACTGTACAAAGTCTGGGGGCAGTTGTAGTAGCCTCCCCAAAAAACAAACTACAACAAAAAGAAAAAAAATGAGACAAGAATCCAAGAGAAGGAAGGCTAGGAGTCGTCTACATCAACGACGTCCACACTCTCCTCAGCCTCCCCCCTAGCCTGCCCCTCCGGAGCAACATCTCCCTCCTGGTCAGCCGGGACAGCAACACCCTCCGTCGCGGCAGCGGTCCCCTGGGCGTCGGCGGCAACATCTTCGGCGACTTCGGGACCCATGTCCCAGTAGTCAGAATCCACCCCCTGGTAAGGAGTGGTGTTCAACTCTGGGTGGTCCCGGGCCAACCTCCTCTTCAAGTCTTCGTACCCGAGGAAGAAACCGTAGTCAAAAGTCTCCCCAGGGGGACCAACGGCAGCTGCCGCCTCCAAGAGTACCCTCTCCCGAGCCTCCGCTGCCGCACCGCCAGCCCGCTCATTTTCCAGCTCCGCCAGAGCCATCGCCAACTCCTCCTAGGCTGCCCCGAGGTTCAAAGCTAAACCCTTGACCCTATTTTTCTCTACGATCAAGGCCCTCTCTTTGGTCTCCAGGGCAACCTCTTTCTCAACCAGGGCGGTTTCGGCGGCGGTGGCCCTCCCGGCAAGGGCTGGCATGAAAGACTCAGCTCTGGCAGCCATGAAGTCGACCTGTAACAAATCAAAAGGGAACCGGTCGGTCACTATTGCCAGCAGAATAAAAAAAAAGTGCACAGAAATCAAAAGACGCAGCAAAATTACTTACCAAATCGGAGATGCTGTATAGCCACCCCAAGAAAACCTGGGGAGACATGCCGGCACACCTCTCCACTTGACTGGGAGCAGGTATGGCTTGACCCTGTCCCGAGTCTCCCTAGATTCCTCCAGGAGCGTCCCGGCGGGAATCTCAGCTCGAGGGGTAGATGTTTCCCCCACTACTACCACCCGGGGGGTTGATGTCTCCCCGGGAGCCTGGGCGGCCGCTGGGCCGCGCTTGAGCCGCCTGAACGGGCGCTCACTGTCAGAGGCCTCAACGGCCGGCCTCTTCCCCGCCGCCGCCATCCGCTCGGCAGCGGCAGCCTGCAGAGCCCTCAGCCGTTCGGGGTCTCTCCTGGGGGCCATCTCTGCAGAAAAAAAACAACCATAGGGTCAATAACTGGGATAACAAGGCAGCAAAGGACAACCAAAATTGAAACAGAAGATGAAACATTTACCCGGAATGATGGTGGGGAAGATTGGCGCTTCGACGAGATGGTCGGGTCGGTGGTCACTCCTTTGGTCTCCCGATCGGGTCAGCACTTCCCAGACGTTGACGGGTCGCTCAACCAAGCCTCTGATCCTCTCCTCGCACTCCTTCGGAATGCTCAGGAGATTGATATACCCCGCTGCAAAACAAACCACAATGATCAGTTCGTAGCTATAACATAAAGCCTGGAAGGAGGCTAGAGAAGACACAGGACGGCCTTACCCCTTAACTCTCCCGCCCAAGAGGTCCTTAGTTGACTCCCAGGGGCTCGCTCACAAAGCCCAGGGGTGGACACTTAGAAGAACTTGTTCTTCCACCCCTTGTTGTTGCTCGGGCAGTTGCTAATAATCTTCTTTCCCTAATGAGCCCCTAGGGAAAAGAACCCGACCTCCCCGTGCACTGGGAACGGCCGGTGGATCTAGAAGAACTCTTGAGGGGTGAGTTCGTACCCGAAGATTTGGGGCCACAGGGAGATAGACCCCATCAGATACCTCCACCCGTTCGGGGCTAACTGCCCGGGAGCTATCCCCAGGTAGATCAAAACATCCAGGGCGACCGGATGGAGGGGGACACGAAGGCCAGCCATGAAGGCATCCTCGTATAAAGTAACAAAACCCTGACGGTAAACGTGAGCCCCGCCGGGGTGAACAAACAGGGAATTATTGACAGGGATAGTATACCTATCCCTGATCCGATCAAGGTCCCCGGCACTCAGGGCCGAGGGGATAAACTCGCAGGCGAATGCTACCTCGGGATCAGACTCTCTAGGCGCCTCGTCGCCGGAACCCCGTGACACGGAGGCAAAGGGGGCCTCCTGGTCAGACTCGTCACTGGACACTCGGGCAGGGATCTGGCCCACACTTTGGTGGTCTGAGGGGGAAGCTGAAGGTGGGTCGAGGCTGGTGTCGGGCATTCCCGACCGGGACATCTCGCTCTCTGATCGTGAAGCGGAGTTGAAGTCGGAATGTTCCATTTCTGGTATTCCCGTAGAAGAGTGAGGAAGAAGGACACGGCCTGAGTATAGATCAGAGACACCGAGTCTGATGTACAAGGGGGGCAGGGCCACTAACCTAAAGGGCAAAGAATAGAGGGTCCTTAACACCAGGTGGCACTCTCTCAAGACTACCCCGGGAACACTCACTCGCTCCAACTGTCCTAAGGTGCCTCCTGCCTAGAAGAAGGAACATAACCTGAGAAAGAAAAAGTCCCACTCTTGTTCTAACTTAAGCGGGTTTGCTCTCTCCAGTCTCGCTCAGAAAAGAGGAAAGAAGGGGACAGAGAGGGAAGAAAATGATGAACTGAAGCTGAGGGAAAAAGACTTACAAAGTTTAGCGCAGAAAAGGGTTTGGGAACCTTGCTCGGGATTGTTCTTGCTCTCAAGTCGCTCGGTAATCTATATCTCTGTAGTAAAAGGGTTGAAGAAATGGACAAGTATCCTTTATATAAGAACCATGGACGGCCCAGATCGAAACAGATCCAACGACTCATATGTTTTCCTGCCCGAAGTGGCTGACAGTTGTCACCTCGGGCACGTGAAGCGTCGCCTTAAAAGGCGCGTGCATTAAATGCGTGATGGGATGGTTCGGTTACCATGTAAACGATTCGGTTACTCTCAGGCTGGCACCGTTGGATCCTGACCAAGCCAGTGACCAGCTAACACGTGGCATAGGAGGGACCCGGGCCCGCGGGGTCACCGCTCGGTCTGTACCCCAGCTGATCATTTCGGCCGGTCCCACCCCGGGTAGAGTCCCGGCTTATTATCGAACGGCTCCTCGGAAGCAGTCTTAATTTTCAAACTTCATCTGATGGGACATCACATCAACTTCAAAAATGGGGGGCAGCTGATACGTCCGGAAATATTCTGCTAAAGCCAAACCGCCATGTCAGCGGCGAATGAACCGGACTATCCGGAATGGGCGCTTGGGGCCTACGCTCTCGAGGTCATCAATCGTTAGTGCTCGGGATGCTCAAATAGCCCGGGCATGAGGCGCAGTCCAGACCGAACCTTTCAAACAGTTTCCTTATCTGGCCAGAACCCTATTAAGGAAGAGCCTGTAGATTCCAAAACCAGCTGCAAGACTGCAAGAGGGAATGTGGCAGTTTCCTAAACTGCGGAAGTTCAAACCCCCTCGCCTCAGCTCCTATGACGGCACAGGGAGCCCGGTGGACCACGTCCGTACCTACAGGGCTCAGATGGCACTGGTCACCACCATGGACGAGCTACTGTGCCTGGCCTTTCCCAGTACCCTCAAAGGGCCAGCAACATAGTGGTTCCATGCTCTAAAGCCCCAGACGGTTGATGACTTCAGAGCCCTCAGCAAGCTGTTCATCAGCCAGTTTGTCGGGATGCTCGATCGGTCACAACCGGACACTCAGCTGCTGACCGTCAAGTAGCGCAAGGGGGAGTCCCTAAGAGAGTATGTGGACCGTTTCAACCAGCAACAGCTTCAAATCCGCAATCTCAATGAAACGACCGCAATTATGGCCTTCTGTTCGGGAGTTCAACACAGCAAAGTTGCCACATCGTTTCATCGTGACCGACCGGCAACCCTGGTGGAGCTCTCGGAGAGGGTCGGTAAGTACATAGACACCGAGAACTTCCTGAAAGTGAAGTGCGCCGGCCAGGCGTGAGACGAATCCCTGAAGGCTAAGCGCAAGCGTGAAGGATTTGAGAAGGGCCCGGGAAAGAAGCCGAAGCAGGATCAGAAGGATGTCCGGGGGTCAGCCCCCGATTGCTTTCATACCCCTTTCTCGGCCCATACACGAAGTCATGGTCGCCGCCGAGGCGCAAAGGTTGCTTCAGCAGCCAGCAAAACTCAGTGCCCCACCCGGTAAGAGGAATCGGGACAAGTTTTGCCACTTTCACAGAGACCACGGCCATGAAACGGAGGATTGTTTCAGGTTAAAGATAGCCATAGAGAAGCTGATCAAGCAGGGACACCTTACGGAGTTCGTCACAGCAGACAGACGACCCCGGCAGGACACCCGAGGTCCTGATCAGCCGCAACCACTTGGCCAAATCCACGTAATCTCCGGAGGGATCTCGGATGGTGGGGATACGCAATCGGCAAGGAAGAGGCATGCTCGGGCGTCCCGAGCGGATGTCTGGCATGTCCAATCCACCGACTCCCTGCTGACCGACATATTGACGTTTTCTTCCGACGACGTGAAAGATATCCACTGCCCCCACGATGACCCGTTAGTTGTGACGCTTTCTATAGCCAACTACATGGTCAAGAGGGTGCCCTTATGCCTACTGCATAGCTCTAACCTCATTTTTCCTACAAAGTTTGGTTAGTTAGCTTTCCAATGGTACCAAGCGGGACGTCGGGCCATTTATAGAATTATCTAGATTTTTCTGAAAATCAGTCCTTAAATCTGACTTTTTAAACTGTTTGACCATTTTCGACTTTATGAATGCTTTGAATGTTTGCATGTTTATTCCATTATCACTCTCATTTTGTTAGCTTAGCTTACAACCATTTGATGACATGCTTTGGATATATTAATCATGCCTATTTTGTAATAACTTGGAATTTCTTTTTTACTCGCCCCGTTGTAATACAAATCATTAAAATTGGCAACCATTTTACAACAGATGTTTGGGGTGGCCTAACAACTTCCCCATCATAACCGAGCTTCCGAACCCTTAAATCTTGGATTGGCATGACCATGTTTGGAGTTAAAGGGCCATATCTTTCAAAAATGGATTTTCTTCATTAGAAAATCATCCTTTTCGTGAACTAACACACCCGAACTCTATGTTAGGTGGTGACTCCAAATCTCTAGTCATTCGGCCCTTCACACCATACATTTCCAAAACCCGTCGCAATAACCGACCCTCATCTTTCGAAAAACCAGGGTACGACACCAACAATTATCTCAATTTGAAGCTGTGAGTGCAGTCATCAACCTTCTTGGCATGCAACTTTGTTAAGTAAGTTCATTATCATGATTTCATTTCCCCGATCTTTTTATGCTTACATTGGCATATGTAGTTGATTTTTTTTTATTTTTTTTAAAAGACATGTCTAAGTCCTTGAGATCACTTGAAATGCTTGTTGCTTTGAGATAATTCAAACTTGAAGAGAACACATGAGACCCAGCAAAACGCCTAAACCTCTGCTTTATCTTGGTAGAATGTTGTTCTTTTGACGATATCCAGAGAGCACCCATTTGAATTACTACATAATATCACATCCACATTATTTTTCCTTCTTATTCGGTTGTCATTCGGTATTGATGGGCCAAAAGATTGGCTGTGATCTGAGGATGAGTCTGTCAGTGATGCCACCGTTCACAAAATTGGATAGGATGGGAATGGTTTATTCAACTTTATTTGGTTTCCCTTTTCTGAATCGGATTGGATTTTTATATATATTTTCCTTGAAAATAAATTAGTACATGTTTTTTTTAGGCTTGCTTGATTTAATTTTTTGAAGTAATGTTGCCAGTGATCTTACTATTTCAAGTTTGACATTTGATCGTCTTTGTATCTCATTCAAAAATTTTAGATTTCTAAAAAGAGATCTCTTCACAAATTTAACCTGTGTAACACACTTGTCTAAATTTTTATCAGGAATGTGTTTTCTCAACCAAGAGTAACTAGTCAATAACTCGTGCTATGCACGGTTTGTACCTTATATGAAACAAGTGCCCAAATTATATCATTGTGACGGCAATCACAAAAGTGCTCTCATGTAGCATCCAAATGGGGAATGCATGCAAGCTAAGCAAATCGAGTATATTGGTCACTTGTCAAAATATTGATCAGGAATGTGTTCTCAACAGAGAGTAATTTTCCGTGTTCTGTGAACTATCTACTAGCTTCTTTTTTGTTGACTTTAGTGTAGATCTTTTTTTTTTTGGGTTACCATGTGAAACATATAGAAATGGCTACCCACGTGCAGAGCACATGACGCAATACCGTGTGTGTGCGTGTATGTATATACACATATATATTTATATGCCTTAGTGCACCATCGCAGGGCTTATGCCTAATTTTGTAGATCAGGACAGTGAGAGGAAATTGTTGGTAAATTGCAGACCCTGTCACAGGAACCATTTGGAGTGGACATATATGGTCAAGGTTGTTGAGTTCTCTTTCTAAGTGCAATCCTTTAGAAAGATAAATTGATCTTGAATTTAAAAAAAAATTATTAGCAATGCATTAGGTACCACTCCGTAATGCATTTGAGATCCATATTTGTTATTCAAATTTGAAAAACAAAGAATTTTCATTTTTTTTTTACAGTAAGATTTTCAATGGCTTTAGCCTATGAAATGTCGTCTAAGGTTCTCCAAGGAAGGGAACCAACTAACTATGAGAACTCAACGAACTCATCCATCATATTATAGTTTCGAATAACAAGTTCATAAGTAATAAAGATTTCTGAGTGTAATGTAAAAAGTTTTAATGAATAACCAAGTACATACCCAATCCCTTGGAGCATCGCCAACAACACTTTTTAAATTTTCTCTCAATTGTAGATAGAATGACTAAAAAGCTATTTTAGCCAATGACTTTTAAACTTCATGCTCCAACTATGCTCTCAATAATAGTCTCCTTGAATTTTTATACTCCGTAATTGGTTTTATATTGAAGTTGGGAACTCCAATGCACACTCTCTCATCAAATGGATACAAGACTTGATATGTTAGTAATATTTTCATTTTGGAGAGCTCTCCAAATTTACTCTCACTCTCTCTCTCTCTCTCTCTCTCTCTCTCTCTCTCTCTCTCTCCTCACATTTATCTAGCGAAGTGTTGCCTAGAGTCACTTGGAGAGCACCTTGGACCACTACAAACACACAATTGCTCCCTATAATAGCTAAAAAGCTAAGATAGGGAGCATGATTGGAGATGGTCTTAATGGACATATTTTAGAATGCATCAAATTCAAATTAACACTCAAGGATAAGTAAGAAATGAAAATGTCGAACAATCACAATACCAGCATCTTTTACCCTTGATCTCATATTTAAATAACTAAAATAGTTTGGAATAGTAAAAAAAACATTCAAGAGTTGCTAAATTCAAGTCAGACACTCTTCAACTCCAATATAAACATCAAACTTCTTGAATCTGTAACCAGAGAATAGATAAACAGGAATCATGAACTAAACTTTAGGCTAAAGCCATTCTTTGAAGGCAGAAACAATGTCAACCATTGTCGGACGCCTGCCACGCTCACAATCCAAACAACGCAGTCCGAGTGTCGTAATTTTCATTCCAAGATCCTTATCAAACCCTTCTTTCTGGAGACTTTCATGCACAAGAGAATTATTTCTTCGCCCAAACTCTTCGACAGCCCACTCACCAACAAAGGGTTCTCTGACACGATGTTTATCTGTAGTAAACCTAAGAGTAAACATCGTCGGAGGAGCAATCTTCTTATAAACTCTTTTGGCTATTAGACTCAAAAGTATCACACCATATGAGTAGACATCAGATTTGACATAATACTTGCCTGTGGAGGAAGAGTACATTGTAATGAAATAAAATCGAGCAAATAAGGGTAGGCAATTGTATATGTATAAATATACACAATGTGCTAGATAATTATCTATAGAAAATTATATTAAAGTACTAAATAAAAAAAGATCCAAAAAACAAAAAGTACTAAATAAACACTTAAAAAATTGGTCTTACATTATCTATCTAAATAATTTATCTAATTACCTAATACAATTCACTTAATTACATAGGAATTTGTATTTTAAACATTATTTAATATTTTACTTGAATAACAAAAATTACTGAATAAAAGCGACTAACAACATTACCTTTACTCCGCTGCTTGTAACAAGAGTTTACTCATGGACCAAAAAGCCTACTTGACAGATAAGTATAATGTGAGCACTTTTCCCTATAGTCCTATACTCGTGAAACCTATTACTTCTATTTTTAATTGTCGTAGGAAAAATTATAAAAATGCCCCTTCCACTATGACAATAGAACACAGAACCTGAACTTTTAAATTTTGACTAAACCCCTGAGAATTCAGATCCTGTCAAATAGGTCAATCACCCTCACTGACATCAATCTTGTAGAACAATAATAAATGCAATCTATTACACACACACACATACATATATGTATTTATTCCCTCTATCCCATATTTAGAGTCCTTTTACGCATTCGTGCTTCTTAATTGGACAAACAATTAATGCATTTATGTCAATTTTTAAATTTTTTTTTTCCAAAAATCTAAAAGATTTTACATTAGTTTGTGTGGAAAAAGTTGTCAAAATCATCTCAAAATAAATAATTTAAGAATAAAATTGACTATTTTTGAGACGGCTGGAATAGTGATGATGAATTCTAAATATGAGATAGTGGGAGCATATAACAATAGAGAAGGGTCTAATAAGGACAAAATTGCCAATCCAATGGTCCCTATTCTTTCCCCCCTCTTTTTTACCTTCAACTTTGCAACTACATCCTCCAAAGTGGGTTATATTTTTCAGCCCTTGGATTATACATCCAATGGTGCAAAAGTCACACACACACACATAACAAGCGCACATGAGCACCCAAACCAACCCCCCCAAAATTCAAATTACCCTCTTTTCTCTCTTCCTGCAGCGCCTCCCACTTTCGCTCATGCCCCACCCTCTGTCAACTGACTTCTCTCTCTCTTCCTCACTATATTTCTATTCTCTCATACCACTTTGACCCTCTATCTAGAGAGAGAAAGAGTGAGTGACCCTCTATCTAGCTCCAGTCTATTGTTGGTTCACCAAAGGTCACCGGCTATTTCATGATACAGTGAAGGTGCTTAGACACACATATGGATGTAGGTCTCTTCATTTATAGGGCCAGACCACATACAAATCTTCTCGTCTTCTTTTCTTACCCTACACCAAAATTGGTATCATCATCCTTCTCACGGTAACTTTCTCCATTTTAGAGGTATGTTTTTCTACCTTTTGCTTTCAGAGAAGTACATGATATATATATGGAGAAAATAGTGGGGTCAAAATTTGGTTGTTTAGAAGAATTTTGTTTTATCATAAAATAATAAAATTGGCTTATTAGAAATTATGATTGAAACATTTATTTAATTGTAAGAGAGATTGCACTAAAATCCAGTGAAAGAAGATTGCAATGAAATCTAGAGAGAGAAAGAGTGAGTGAGCTGGGAGTGCATGTAGAAATCTACAGACAGAATCTCTCTCTGTGATCACTCTATTCTTCTTCTCCTTCTCTTTCTCAGTCCCCATTCTTCTCTCTAATGGTCCAAATATCCCTTTTTTCTTTTCGCGGGGCGGGGGGAGGAGACCATGAAATTACCCAAAAAAACAAAAGAGTGCAAAGAAACAAAGCAAACAAAAAAATGGACACTCGTTGATAGCAAAGTAAATTTTGTTGGTTGCTTATGGCTTCACTACTAAAATAAAAGCATGTACGTTACTTAAGAAATACATTTAGATTTTTGTAACAAAACCACTCTACCTGAAAGTGTATTTTAGAGCTAAAAGAGAAGCATAAAAACCCACTACATGGTTACCAAAAGAATGAACCCTTTAATGGTGATTTTACTTAATTTTACCCAAGACTCAAATAGACCATACACGCACCCATGGATTTAGTGTGTTTCTTTGATTGAATGTATTTTAATTTTAGATTAAATTTACAATATAGCTAAACAGAGCCTAAGCCCCAAAATGTATAACAAAACAGCCCCGAGGAGGTTTGCCTTCATACAAACAGAGCCTAAGCCCAGGAGGTTTGCCTTCATACAATATTATTGACCGACCTTGCTTTCCCCCAGCGCTTGTTTTAGCATCTCCAACCTATATGTCAATATATATATATATATATATATATTTTTGTGGGCCTCTGTGTCAATTTTGACATTTTACAATTTGGCATCCCCACAATTAAGAACTCCACCCAAAGTGTCGGATTTATTATTTTATTATACAATATTCTATTGTAGGACCAATGGTAGTAACTTACCCAATAAGAAAACACTTCCCCAACACTCTATAATGTCGGGTCAAAAATGGCATGAGAGCTCATATGCCAAATGACACCTAAACATTTGGCATGATGTTTGCCGTGATTTTTCATTTCAAATCTTGCATTGTCATATGCCACCTAAAATTTGGCATAAGACTCGGAGATGCTCCTACAGTTTTACCAACCAACTAAACTAAAGATCAAATTTTTGCCCAAAAGTTTTGGGTGGAAATTGTATGACCAGAAAAGTATGGTCATAATAACCAACCATATATCTCAACTTTGTCTCCCAAGTCCCAACACAAAGATTACATGTATTCTGACAATAATCAACTTGAACTAAGGGCCTGCTTGGATTCACTATGAAAAAGCCATAGTGATTTCAAACGGGCCCTAAATGACTTATGTTATGGTCACAGGTTCAGCTAATAAAATGTGAGATATGGCAAATCTATGCAATTACGATGTGATTTTGATACTGTTTTAAATTTGAGGCCAGAATTTTTATTTTTATTGTTTTTAATATTGAAGATACTATGATTTTATCGGCGATCACCACGGCACTACAACACCACCACTACCACAGCCACCAAAACGTCCACCTTCCGAGAAATTATCCAGGATGACAGTCGCGCCACATCATCATGCTGACATAGTGTGACCCTCTCATCCTCACCATTCATCTTGCCCCCTCTTTATGGAGTGACTGTCTCTGTATTATTAATTTTGTTTTAAAATACTAGGCCCCTCCTAGGGCCTCCGCCTAGGCCCCCGTTCGCGGCCCGCCTACCATCTAGCAATTTTTAGAACATTGTGATGATGTGGTGTGATAATCATTCTGGATAATTTCTCCCACCTTAGGTATACCTCTTTTTTTTGGGTAGTGCCCACGAGCACTACTAATTCCTAGTACATATAATTACAAAAGCTTTTTCTGATCCCACAACAAGCCACATGGCTGCATGGTTATTTTTCCTTTTTCGTTGTTTTTTGTTAAACTTAATTTGGTTTTGCTTGCCTATTCACCGAGTATAACCCCTGATCTTCCCTAGTCTTCTCGGTTGCCGGTTCTGACGTCTCCACAGCACTGTACCACATTTATATCTATTAATTACATATAACCATATAACCATATAAAGACGATTCTAGATATCTCTTTGAGTTTATAGATCCTTCATCTCAACTCTACCAGTATCCATTCTAGAAGTTTCTCTCTCTATACTCCCTTCCTTTATCGATAATAAGAATGATGAAGTGGCAATCCGAGATTCGAGGCACAGACGCTGACATTTAAGATGGACGTTTTTAGATGGCAATTATTCGATTTTAATAGACAAATTCAATCTAAAACTGTGACAGTGGCTTAGTTATCATGAACTTCTCAGGTGTACATATTTTGTTTTGAAATTAATTTAGGATTTAAAGGTCCTGTGTGGTATAAGTAATGATTTTAAGTGATGTTTTGATAGCTCTTTGTGATTTTGAATCTTTGACAACTTATGGTGTTTAGGTCTCTGTTGTCAAACTATGGGTATTAATGATGCCAAAATTTGGTTAGGGATAAATTAGAGCAGATTGAGAGAGAGAGACAATGAGAGATATGTTTTTTGTATATGGCTCGGCTCTGTTAATGAAGGAATCTACGTCCACGTGTGTGTCTGAGTACGTTAACTATACTGTAAAAAGTAGGCGACCTGTGGTGAACCAACAATAGTTTGGAGCCACCGTAGGTCGGCCGGGCGTGATGATGGTTGCTATAGATGTGCTATGCACTATGCAGACTAAGAGTTGATCCCTTTCTATGGGGGTGAGTGGTCTCTTTTATAGATGCAAGAGACCTACTCGTACAAGGAAACTACATGGATAAGGAAAATACAATCCAATTAGGATTGATTGACATTAATTGTGGGGTTTCCTAATTGGATTAGGAAACAATATGCACTTTCCATTTAGTCTTCTAACTTGAGCAGGAAACTGTCTTGGCACATTCTGGGGCGTGTCTCGCGGGCCTGGCTGGGCTGCGCCCGTATGAACCGAGCATGTGTGGCATTCCCGACCGGTTGGTCGGGACTTGTTGACACTGCGTGTACTGCTTGGGAAGTCTCGGGTAGACCATACCTCTCGGGTTGATGCTTGTCCAAGGAACTGTGCATGATTTGACCGGGACAGGGACCTGCTACTGAGTTGAACTGCTCGGTCTTCGGGTAGAGCCAATTTAGGGTGTATCAGATATTATTGTATAATAATTCTTTTTTTTTTTGCCAACATCTTATATTCTTCTTCTTACTACTCCCTCCGTCCCATAATAAGTGTCCACATTTCCTTTTTTGGATGTCCCACAATAAGTGTCCACTTTCCTAAATTGGCATATAGCTTTTACTTACTTTCCAAAACTACCCTTATAATAAAGACAAAGTAGCATTTATTTGTGGCCTCAAAACAAGCAAAAAGTCAAACACCCATCACATCTAAGGGCAAAATTGGAAAGTGACCATTTAATGAACCAAAAAAACTAAAATAATACAACTTTCTTAAACAATGTGCAAATAGAAGTTGACACTTATTATGGGACGGAGAGAGTATTTTTTTTACATTTTGTTGAAAAAGGCTTTATTTTTTAAAAATTTTAAACATATTTCCCGCATATGGCACAGCTTTCCACTAGTTAAGTATTTAATTTTGTTTTGCCCTCACTAATGAACAATCAATTTGGTATCACCCCTTGCTTCCCAGTGGGAGGTTGGGGGTTCGAATCCCCTCGTGGGATTCCTTTACTTGCCCCCCTGTATGCGTCAGTCGAAACGAGTGGCCCGTGTGGGCTTTGCGGTGGGCCAATTGTGTGGGGCTTGGGGTTGGGTTTGGGCTGGGTTGGGTGTGTGCGTTGGGGTGTGTGTGCGTGTCCAGTCCGAACCAAGGTAAGTAATCAAAAAAAAAAAATGGTATTTAATTTTGTTTTGCCCTCACTAATGAACAATCAATTATAAGTGCTTGATTTTTGTGTGTTGGTGTGAGTAAGTTGCGTAGGAATCTGAAAGTTCAAGGGTTAATTGTTCAAAGATTAAAGTCAGGGATTTATGTGTTTTAAAGACATTGTTTAAGTGGGAGTGTGTTTTTGTTTTTTTAAAATAACTATCCCATTTTTGTACTCCAATTCTAGTGTGATTCTCCTCCTATTTTCCCATGACTCTTTTAAACTCTTTCAACTCTATCATCCCAAAATTTACCCATTACCCGTGGAATAAAAAATATTCTGTGATGCTTATGGCTGCAATCGCAATTGCGACTGCAAAACCATCGTTGGTGATCATATTGCAATAAGTTAATTATCCAAGAAGCCGTCAGTCTGTCATAGTTTACATATGCATGCATAGGGACTTATTTAATCACTTCTAATTCGACCAATTAGCAACCAAAGACAACTACATTAACATTCTAGCCCAAGGCACGGATCGGTTGATAAATTGCAGATTTAATCAAATAAAAATAATGGAGTACCTTCCTCATAAATCTCAGGAGCATCATAGCCAAGATTAGCAAATCTATCACATTCCTCACTTTCTTTCTGACCCTTGATGCCTATGAGCCTCGAGAAGTCAATTAATCTGGGGTTGAAATCCTAAAATAACCACAGGATAGAATCCCTTAAAATGATTTAACAAGCAAAGTTTTAAAAGGTCAAACAAATTACTTGGGAATGTCATTTTATGTTTCTGGGTAATGGGGATCTTCTAGCTTTTTCAAGAGCACCCAAAGCTTCCGACAAGGACAAGCACTCTTGCATTCTTGTTCAAGTATTCTGAGCTTTGACAGTGACACGTCACACGCCTATATTTTTTGCAAACTCTCTCAAACCTACCAATATATTCATATATATATGTTTTTTCTGTCTTTGTTATGCCGGCATCGGTTGCAAAATGATTGGAGGAACCATGAGTCTTTTTATAGAGTGATTGTAACGAGGAATTTGAATAGTCAGTGGTCAACAGGTCCACAGTCACTGGCCGAAGGCAGATTGGGAATCAAATCATTGCTTTTGATAAATCAAGTGCTCCTCTGTATCTGCCTTGGATATAAGTTATTCATTAACTTGAAAGTAAGTACGGGGTGGTTAATAAGGGCTGTTTAACTAGGAAATGTAGAGAGTTGTACGGCATGGCAAGGTAGAGGAGGACAACATGTTATATGTCAGGAGTACTTGTGAGGGCTGGTTCGCACTGGATGTGGTGTAAAAGAAAAAGAAATGAGTGAGATACAGAGAATCAACATTCTGCGGCTTCCGCCACAGTTTGATTCGGTCAACGTGCGTGTTGTATTCGCCAGGGCTTCCAGTATTGTCCAATTATTTGGAAGGTTAGATTTATGGTGAGAGATTTTGGGTTTTTTTTAACCCTTACAGGTAATCCCTGTACTTGCTTCCTAAATTGTATACATCATGTTTTGGCCTAAACCTTGCGAGAAAGAAATCGTAGTCCTCATTTTAAGATAGGGAATGTTTTTTCAGTGGGCCCCATGATTTTCCCTCTTCATTGGAGGATTTTCCACTTAAATCTTTTGTCTCTTACTATCGCTTTATCTTTTTGGGTGATATAATTGCTTGGAAATTGTTTGGTTTCTTTAATCCACACTTGACAAGGTTGGCAAGTGCTACTCCCGACATTTTGGATTTCAAGGCTAACGAGGCGCGCCTTCTAAGACACTGGAGGCGTTTCCTCTTAAAGATGATTTTCCAGGGCTTTACAATGCAGCAATGCTTTAGCCCAGCCCAATGAGGTGGCACCTTCCAACATCTCTGGGCATAAGTACAATGAATTTTTGAGCATAGGTACAATGTAGTTTAGAGCCTTCCCTTTACAAGGCGCTTAAGAGACTTTAAGGTAGACTATCTGGCTGCTCCTTGTGGGAGACTAGACAGCTAATGTTTTCGAGGGACAGATTATGTGAGATGCACGATACATGCCAAAGGAAACTCGCGGTTAAATCATTCTACAGATTTCTTCCAAGAAAGCAAGCTACCAGTCAAAGCCTTAAAGGTAAGGAGACTCAACTGAGAAAATGCTTCATTCTGTCGACAGCGGTGCATGATCAATATCCTTACAATGGAAAGGCTGAAATCACTGGTGCTGGTTTGAAGGTGTGCGGATGAAAATACTCGTCACCTTTTGCTAAGTACCTCTTGCTGTAGTCTTGGGTTTTCCACGGGTTAAAAGTTAAAACAAAGGAGCATAGATTTTCCATAGCTCCTTCAAATCCTTCTTTTGGTATATGAAGGGAGACATAGTGAGCAATCTCGTGGATAGTGTGAAAGCTATAAATTTTGGAAGCTTTTTTGGGACTTTATTTTCCTTTGCTCTTAATGTTTGTACCTATTAGGCAATTACATGCTTTTTATACTTCTCTTTTTTTTTTACTTGTAAAAATAATGAGTGAAACTGAAAGAAACCAAATTACCTGGTCAATAATAATGTGATCTGCTTCTAAATTACGCACCATATAAGGATCCTCTTCCCTATGCAAGTACGCAAGCAACTCGGCAAATTTACGCGCAACCTCAATTCTCTGGTTCCAGCTGAAACTGTCTAGAAAGTGACAAAACCTTCGTTAAGGACATGAAGTGAATCTAAACAAAAGCATTTTGGGCATATGATAGCCCATATCAAACTCGTTTAAACTTTAGATCTACATGACTCCCACCTTGCAAACCTCCTTGGTAACCTTGGCACACTTTGAATAGTGAAAAACCATCTTGATATGCAATTCAGTATGCAAAACACTTACCTTACAACAGTCATGGTTCTCTTTAAATGATCTATCATTTCTTACCTATGAATCCAACAATTGTGCACCCTCATCCAAAAAATGACCATCATAAAAAAAAATGTAACAGGCAACAAACAAGATGAGTAAGAATACCTTTGACAATTAGGTTGCTTAATGTATCCATTGGATCAAGATCGTACATAGTAGCATTTCTTTCATGTTCGATGCCATGGCCAACCACTTTGACAAAATCTGGGTGATTCTTTATGAGCGGAGACTCTAAGAAACATAATTCATTCTGTAGTAGCAGCAATTATTAGCTGCATAAGCATGCATAAAAGGACAGGCAATGGAAAGGTCTAATAATAACAATTAAGTTTGCACATACCATTACAACATCCTCTCCATTTGGACATTTTGTTTTAAACCTATAAACATTACGCCACGCCTTCACCGTTATATTTTTCGTTCCCAAACCACATGGAATTTTTCCTCGGTACAACACTCCGAACATGGTGTTCCCAAGAATATTGTTTCTGTCATAGCCTCTAGTATATTTCAACACCAGCCCATATTCGCATGGGTTTACAAGAAGTTCCGTGAGTTTTGTTTTTCCTGTACTGGTAACTGTTGGAGACTTGGAACATTCCTGTGACAGATTGAGGTGCAGAAGATTAACGAAGATACATTAAAGAAGGGATCTTAATAGCATCTAAAAAGGGATATTTAGAATACAGTCCTTCATACGCATCTTCAGTAGCTTTTTGTCGAACCTTAAAGTCATTTTTGAAATTAGTCCCTCATTACAAAAAAAAATTCCATAAAGGCATAAACCATCTTTATACTTCACTAGAAATAATGATGAAATATTTGGCAATTATTAAGGAACACATAATTCAAATTCTCCAAGATAACACAACACCCCTTTTTGAGTCTAACCGTTAACCATGAAGAACCTAATCAGAAATCATGGCTCAAAGAAATCTTATAATAAGCTATAACGAATAAATTTTATAATAAGCTAAAACGAAGAAATCTTATAAGTTGTAGGGATCCGCATTTGAGAAAATATTGTTGGTGACCAAATAAAATAATTTTTGGAAGAAACAATTTAGGCACAAAATACATGCAGCTGCAAAAAACAAAAACAAATTGTAAAAACAAAGAAAAGTAAACAAATTGTCCAAGCTTGTAAAGTCATTTTTGAAATTAGTCCCTCATTACAAAAAATTTCCATAAACCATCTTTATACTTTCACGAGAAATTATGATGAAATATTTGGAAATTATTAAGGAACACATAATTCAAATTCTCCAAGATTTTGAATCTAACCGTTAAACCATGAAGAACCTAATGAGAAATCATGGGTCAAAGAAATCTTAGTAGGGAGCCATCCGCATTTGAGAATATTGTTGGTGACCAAATAAAATAATTTTTGAAGAAACAATTTAGGGCATAAAACACATGCAGCTGCTGCAAAAACCAAAACAAATTGTAAAAACAAAGAAAAGTAAAGACATTTTTGACATACTAGAGCAACACGATACCAACCACTACTTTTTGTGTACCATCGGGCAATTCCTCCATATTAGTAGGCCCCTCTGCTTCTGTGACATCTACAACAACAACAGGTTGAAATAGGCGGCTAGGACGAATTGTTTCCTTTTCACCCACACCATGCTCTGGGGTCTGTACTCTGTCATGTTCTAAAAAAAAAATAAATATATATATATATATATATATATTCAATCAGTGAATGAAAATGATATAATCAAAAACGTAAATTTTTTGTAATCAGCGAATCAAAAAACTTTAGATGATAGAATCAAAACGATAATCAGTGATTCAAATGATATAAAAGAACAATCAAAATTTACAAATACGGTCAGTTTCGTAAATATCCCCCATAAGAATGGATTTACCTCCATGTCAACCGGATTCACCTCCATGAAACCCTAATAGGGTGAGAGAGAGAGAGAGAGTTGATGCCGCAACATGAGAGAACAATATAATACATCACCAAAAATGTAAGAGGTAGAGATCGAGAGAGACGAACCTGAGAGAATGATATGTACCATAGCACATGACCATCCAGCACATCCCCTACATCCATTCCCCTATCTACTTGATTTGGGCAGCAGTTACTTCCTACTCTTATTGCATGATCCCTCTTTGTATATTGTATGCATGTACTTAATTCCTAGTCTTTTATTAGTGGCATAATTAGTGGCATAATTGCATGATCCTCTTATTCTATGCATGATAAGTGAGATCTATCTCATTAGTGATTAGGAGCCTTATCATCACGTTTCCATGTTGTTGCATGCATGCAATGCTATATATAAGCCTTGAGTCTATAATGAGAGAGAACTTAAATGCTAATTGAGTAATGCTTTGCTTCTCAATTTTTTTTCTTAAAGTATTTCTCAATACATGTGTTAGTGGGTTTAGTTAATTTTAATTGGTTGATATTGAAGTGGTCCTGCCATTAATGAAGAGAAGGTCTACTGCCACATGTGTTGAGAAACACTTTTTGAAATTTTTTTTTTTGAAAAACATAGAATTGCTCATTCCAATTAGCCTCCTCTCCTCTCTGTCTACTCTCTCTCTAACCTTAAGTTCTTTATCAATATCTTGAGGGTATTACGTTACAATAACATCATTGGCTCATGAAGCTCCACGGACCCATGACATGGGTTGATTTTACTACTGCCTTGTTGCGCTGTTTTGGACCTACCAACTTTGGCGATCCGTCCAAGCCACTCACATGCCTGCGACAAACTACCACATTGGATGTCTATCAGCAATAATTCGAACGCCTCTCTCAACTCGTAGACCCGTTACCCGACTGCTACTTGATCGGGTGTTTTGTCGCCAGCCTAAAAGACGACATTTGCATCGACGTGAAACTCAAGAAACCCTGGACCCTTCCCGAGGCGATTGGAGTCGTGCATTTCATTGAGGAGCGTAACACCCTACTACCGAGCCCTACTTCCACCAAACACTTCTACTAGCAGCCCCAACCACACCACCAGTACTGTCTCACCTACCGACCTCCTTGGCCCACCACTATCTCCAAAAAGCAACCCGCCTCTTAATACCTACCCGACCCCGTTTAAGCAAATCACTGGTCTAGAGGCTCGTGCGCACTGCGAGAAGGGACTGTGCTACTATTGTGATGAAAAGTACATTCCAGGCCACCAGTGTAGCAAGCCCATACTCTTCATAATTGAAGACCTTCCCTCTACACACCCAATGGATGTCTTTTCCAAAAATACTGATTCTGAAAATACAGATTCCGATCTCACCCCCACAGACGTGACCCCCGATCACCCCTGTCCTAAAATCTCATTCCACGCCATGACCGGAGTAACCCATCCTCAAACCATTTACGTAGTGGGAAAACTACGCAAAAATGACATCACGTTCCTTATTGACAGTGGAAGCACCCATAACTTTATCGAGCAAAACGTGGTATCTAAGTTTGGGCTACCTTTGGTACAAGATAAGACCCTTTAGATGATGGTGAAGGATCAAGAAAAATTTGATTGTGTCAATCAGTGCCTCGCGATCAACATGGTCATTCAAGGTTACTCCCTCATAGCCAATTTTTACATCCTGTCCGTAGCGGCTTGTCAACCAGTATTGGGTGTTCAATGGATGGAAATGCTAGGGTCATTTGCGACCAATTATCGTGACCTTACCATGACATTCCATGTGAACGGAACCACCCACCATTTCCAAGGCTTGCGACCTGACGACATTGGTCTGTTCCTTCAAATCACCCCTTGCCACTTACCAAGCAGCCCATTAGTCCATCACCTCGACATTGCCCAAATCCTGACCGAATTTCAGACCGTATTCACTGAACCAACAAACCTTCCCCCCATCGCCACCACGAGCATCACATTCCACTTCTTCCTGCACAAACCCCAATCAGTGTTCACCCATATCGATACCCATACTACCAAAAAAAAGAGATAGAAAAGATGGTAAATGAGTTACTCACCTCAGGCTTAATCCATCCAAGTACCAGTCCATTTTCCTCACCGATGTTGCTCGTCTGTAAAGCGGATGGTGGATGGCATATGTGTGTTGAGTATTGCACCCTCAACAATGTCACCATCAAAGATAAGTATCCAATTCAAGTCATCAATGAACTCCTTGATGAAATACATAGCGCACGGTATTTCTCTAAGTTCCACCTCCGCTCGGGATACCATCAAATCTGGGTTAAGGACCACGATATTCATAAAACGGTGTTTTGCACCACGAGGGCCATTATGAATTTCTCGTCATGCCATTCGGCCTCTCTAATGCACCTTCTACTTTCCAAAGCCTCATGAGTGATTTGTTCTGCCCCCATCTCCGCAAATTCATCCTGGTAAATTTTTTTTGATGATATTCTAATCTACAATGGCGCTTGGTTGGACCATCTCTTTCAAGTCTGTATAGCCCTTATGGTTCTATTGACTATCAACTTATTTGCCAAAGAATCCAAATATCGCTTTGTAGTCTTGCAAGTAGCATACCTTGGTCATTTAATCTCATCGGAAGGAGTGGCAGTTGACCTTACAAAAATCCAATCTATTTTAGAGTGGCCAATTCCCACGACGGTTAAAGTGGTGCGAGGTTTGGCTCTCATACTCTCTACCCGCAAAAAAAGAGATGTTGGTCGTGGTTAAAGCCATCCGAAAGCGGCGACCATACTTTTTGAGAAAACCATTCATCATCCGAATCGTAAAAAAAGTTTAAAATTTCTCCTCGAGCAACGCATCACCATCCCGACCCAAACCCGTTGGTTAGCAAGGATTTTGGGGTATGACTATGTCATTCAATGTCAAAAGGGGATTGAAATCAAGGCGTCAATGCTTTATCTCGAATGGCTATCGTGGAACTCTCGGTCATTTCAATTCCAGTAGCCGGTTGGTGGGCCGTGCTCCAAAAGGAGTTGCTTGAGGACCCATTCAACAAGAAGTGTGATGGCTTGTACCAACAGTTGGGGTCCTTTCAATACTCCAAGCGTGATGGGGTTTGGTACCATCTAGGTAAAATCATATTAAGACCATATTCATCATAGATCCAAGCTATTCTCACGGGTAGCCACTCCTCCGCTACAGGGGGCCATTTTGGGTACCATAAAATGCTTGCCGTGTCAAGGCATGTTTTGTATGGCCACGTTTGACATCGGCCGTTAAAACGTTCATCAAAGAATGCGACGTGTGGCAGCGATGGAAGTATGATTGTAGGCAACCCGCGGGGCTCTTACAACCTGTACCAATCCCAACCACGATATGGTCCGACATCTCCATGGATTTCATCGAAGGGCTCCCACCATCACACGATAAATTAGTAATTATGGTGGTAGTAGACCGGTTATCAAAATATGCTCATTTTATCCCACTAAGCCACCCCTTCTCGGCTTCAACGGTTGCACGCACCTTCATTGATCTCGTGGTAAAACTGTTAGGGATATATACTAAAAGTCATGCTTTATATAGTTGATTTATTATTCATTTAATAATATCAGTTAATCTATTTTTATGAGAATCTGTGTGGGCAATATTTGTATTATATTGTTTATTTAATATTATGCATGTGTGTCTTTCATTCTACTTAGTAGGTGGTTTGGTGTGTAGAGTTCGACTTACACACGGAATATCAGACCATCAGATCTTGTAGAATGTAAGATTTTGGTTTACAGTCTTAGATGGATTGGACACACCATCGTTAGGATTGCAGCATGGTGTTGTAGTAGGTTTGTCTTGACTGCGGGAAACGGTATAGTTTCAACTCACCATGCTGGTACATTTTGTGTATTAAAACAGGACCGACTTGGGGTAATTATCTTTATACTGACTTATAAGATAATTAATACCTCATGGCTATTATGAGTGCTTATGCTCTAAATCCTAAGCTATTTTATGGACACGTACATTTGATATTTACACTTTGATCCCTATAAGGGTGAGATCCTTAAATGGGTCAATATCTCATTGGATTGGGTGACAATATTAATTGTGTGGTGGATATTAATTAATGATGGAATCTATGTCTCAATTTTGGGATTGATGATATCCCCTTGAGAAAGCTTATAAGTTTTGATTATATCAAACCCTGCAGGTGGATTTTGTATCTGACATGCCAGTTAAGTTAAGCAGAGGATCTCAAAGAATTTTAAGAGATTAATTAAATATGATTGTCAGTAATTATATTTAATTAATGGATATCTGTAATCTTAACATGGGGAGATAATAAGCATTTAATAACATGGAGCTCGAAATATATTTTTGAGATAAGGGTAGGAGTGCAATTATAATTCTTTAGTGGTATGAATTATAATTTATGGAAATAGGAATCTGATTCAGTTCGAATTAGGGCTTCCTAATTCCATAAGGAAGCCTATTCCTTATTGACTTCTTATGGTCCCTATCGTAGCCTATATATATGCTGCTTTGGCTCTCTCCTCAGTTTGCGTTTTTTCCATTAAGAGTATTATAACTCGGAATAGAAAAGAGAGCGTAAAAAGAGAGAGCAAAAACATAAAAGATTTTGAAGGAGCCCACACTCAGTTCGATATTCTGGCAGTAAAGGAATACGGTAGAAGATCATGAGCTGTTGTCGAGCCCGTGTTCTTGATTCGTCTACTACAACAATCCGTTTTAGCAGTTTAAGGTAACCCTAGTTCCGCCCTTGTAGGGTTATTGTAGTTTTCACGTAATTTTTTGCAGTACCAACTTATATGCGCTGTCAATAGATTCTGGGAACGCAGTTTCCTAACAAAAACTTTACAGTATATCTATGTCCATTATAAGTGACCGTGACAAGGTTTTTTTTAGTACATTTTGATAGACTCTATTTTCTTTGCACGACACCGGCCAACTCCGCATGAGCTCTAGTTACCTTCCCCAAACTGACGGGCAAACAGAAGTGGTTAATCGCATTCTCAAGCAGTGCCTCCGTTGCTTCATGAGAGACCAACCTGGTGGCTTGACTGGCTTGCATGAGCGGAATTAAGCTATAATACCACAATCCACTCCTCTACCAAGATGACACCCTTTGAGGTAGTTTATGGTAAACCCCCTACCAACTTGTTAACATATGTTCCTGGAACTACTAAAGTGCAAGACGTGGATGAACTACTCTATGATCGAGAGACTATTTTGAAAGAATTGCACCAAAATTTGTTATGGCCTAGAACCGGATGAAGGCCATGGCTGACCAACATTGCCGTGAGGTTGTCTACAACATGGGTGATTTTATTTTCCCCAAGTTACAACCCTATCACCAAACCACAGTTGCTTTCCACAATTCCCTCAAACTTGCTCGTTTTAGCTCGAGTCGGTCCAGTCACATATCAACTAGAATTACTCGTAGGGTCACAAATCCATGATGTCTCTCATGTGAGTCTTCTAAAGCTGAAGCTCGTGTCACGCCCCGGAACTGCACATACGATTCTAGATCACGTGGCATGCCACCAAGGCTCCTTTTACACTCCTAAGGATCCATTATTAACAATAAATCAGAGTCATAAAATGCTATACCCAATTAAAGTACTCTTGAAAACAAATCATTTTTAAAACAGAGTATCCAGTCGATTGGACACCAAATTATAGAGAGCATTTTTATGAGAATTCCCCAATCCGGTCGACTGAAAATTTTGAGGCCCGGTCGACTAGACATTGGGTCCGGTCGACTGAACACCCTCAACCCCAGAATTTTAACATTCTGCTTCACGATCCAATCGACTGGATCGCGTGTCCGGTCAATTTGTTTATGCATTAGAATCATAAATTCTGCAGCAGCCCTATGTAAAAGCCAACACCAATTCAAACGTGCCCAAGACCTGATAAAATGCGATCACACCAAATGTGTTCAACACAATACCACTCATATATTACACGAGATAATCCTACGACTAGTTTAATACATGATTCTAGAGTCCAAACTTATATAAACCAATAACTAAGTTAACATTGTTGAGATTCCCAACTAGTTTTACATAAACCACTTAGCCAAACTATTAACATGATTTTCCAAGTACAAACCGAAATCCAACGTATTACAAGTTTAAAACAAGATACAAGTTCACCATTTATACAAGACATTCTCTATATTAACCAAGCCAAAAGCCCCACACCCAAGTTGCCTAGCCAATTGCTTACTGAGTTCCAAACCTTCAATCTTTCACCAACTTGCCTTTATCACCTACAATGGTTATTTAATAACCACTATAATATATCAGCTATATGCTGGTGAATGCCAATAATTATAAACATGAATAATATACATGCTCAATCTTATCTTTCTACACATAACTATTGTCTCCGGGAACGCAAGAACTGGCCACCCTTTCACGTTAGCCCATGACTACTCCATTAGTCTGTGTAACTAACCGAGACCCATACCTCTTTCCGTCAGACGTGTGACCTCATGGCCATTAAGACACCTAGTCACATTTTTTATGGCAAGTACAAGTTCCCCTTTGACCCATATTGACAACACAACAGGCTCATATAGTCATTACACTGTGCAAATTCACAAATTATATAGGTCTTAGTAACCACATAGGTTTGCCCACTAACAACTAGATATACGAAATTATAGTAATAGACATGCAAATCATCACAGAGATAATCTCAAACATCTAATCATCCATATTTCATAATTGTTGTTACTCACCTCAAGGATTTCGCTCCTATTTGCTGAATTAAGAACCTAGTGATTACCAGGTACAATTCCTATATCAAATTAGCAAATTATGAGCTAAGCTCCCAAATTGGGGCGCATAAAAACTATCTCAAAATGCAATAAGATTAGTACCCATGCATTAGACTCACCTCCAGGAGTCCAAATATGTAGCATGTTTTGAAATTGCACGTCGTTAAGCGCGTCAATTGGCGTCGTGAACGTGGGCGTTAGTTCCGTCGTCGAGAATTCCGTATGAATTCTTTCTGTAACTCATTTCATTGTTTTGATGAAGGTGATGACAAGGCATGATGAGTCATCGCCACATGTCGCGTGGCATGCGAGCCACGTTTTACCATTTTTTGTTTGCCTCCCCAGGTTTTCTCAGTTTTACATTTATACCCCTATTAGTTAATGAAACTTATTAAAACTATCCCAAACTTATTTGAGTGTCTGTCTATGTCACGCGTGGGTCCTATAAGTGGTCCCACATAATTTTATGAAGTTGCTAATTAACTTACTAATTATGCAACGTGTCCAATTCGTCCTCACAAAGGTATCTCAAGCGGACCATAGGAGTGGTCTCTAACAAGTAACATGCTATTAAAAACAACATATTAAAATATTCACATATGCCTTAATAAACAGTTAAACACATAATGATTAATTTTCCATATCTGTCCCATCACACGGGGACCTAACATAACTGTCCCAAACTGAGACTGCCATTTAGTCTATCTTTGGGTTCCAAACTAGACACCCCTAATCATCTTAGTGAGTTAAAACTCACTTAACACAAATAATCACATCTTTAATAAAATATTAATATGCATGCTAAATGCAATTAAATTCTGCCCGTGGGAGTGGGTGTTACAGCTCGAGTCGGTCACTCCTGTCTTTCTGAACCTTCCGACTATATCGGACGATTCAACAGGCCTTCCCCAACCAGAGTCTATACTTGACAGCTACGTGGTTCGCAAGGGTATTTACCGTCCAAAAATCGAGATCTTAGTAAAGTGGAAAGGGGCACCTCGTGAAGATGCCACGTGGAAAAATAAATTGCGGCTCGCTAAATCCTATCCTGAGTTCAACCTTGAGGCTAAGGAGTTGTAAGCATTAGGGATTGATACGTACCATAGGCCATGACGATCATCCAGCACATCCCCTACATCCATCCCCTATCTCCTTGATTTGGGAAACAGTTACTTCTATTAGGAAAATTAGGTTTAAAATTATTTTAAACGCGTTACGAAAAAGTTAAGTTTCAAAAACTTATTGGTAGCCTAGGATCTACTACTTGTCAATTCCATAAATGCGTATAAGAGGGGACAAGAGTTATACCTTTGTGTCTTGAACCCAATTCTGAAATCTCTGACTTCCAATAGCCTCCACTAAATGGTCTTCACTCTTATGGCTCCTACGAATGCTCTTGGAGAGGCTAGGGTTGGTGGGAATCCTAATAGAGAGGATGTAGTAGGTTTGGAAACCTAAAATTGTTTCTGCAGCTTCTGGTTTATAAAAATGACGACCTCCCTTTTTGGACACAACTGCCCTATTTATAGATTTACAAAACCGACCTAACGTTCAAGCGATCGAAGTGGTTTCGATCGATCGAAGCGGCTTCGATCGATTGCGACTTCGAACAATCGAAGCGTCGATCGATTGAACCACCTTTGATCGATCGAACTTGTCTAGACTTCAATCGATCGAGACTACTTCGATTGATCAAACCTGTCTTGATAAGATCCTTATGTGCTATTCCAAGCATCCTAGCAGAGCTAGTAGTGGAATCTCCTAGGTTCTTTATTATTGGCTCAGATAAGTTGTTAATTCCCATGACCAAACTCTTTGATTAGCAAACTAACCAACTGATCAATTGACGTTTACTCCACTATAAAACGATAACTGAACTCCAATGCAAAAGAACAAATCCGAAATGATGAATAGACTTGTATGGTGTACTAATGTTCCTCTATCTTCAACATTTGTTATCATATTCAAGTAGTCAGATAACTATTACTGTCAACCTGAATCATGATTACTTCTTGTATTCCTTGAGTCCCATTCACCACTCATGATTACCAAACATGTTGATAGCTACTTATCAACAAGACTGCAGTTCTCAGTAATCAACTTGGTGACATTCTCAAGGGAATGCTTACTCTTTAACAGAGGGTAGATTCTATCTTGACAATATATGTTCACAACCCTGTGAACATGACATACCCAAGATACCTAGGTGTTGATCTTTTATAGACCTCACTGAATGGTAAGTCAAAGCAGCCATGACCACAGTCTGTGTTCATAATCGTCTCAATATTGAGAACACATACCTTATATAAGTTATGAGTTCCTATCGACTATTGACAGCCTTGAGTGTCAATAGGAAAGCTCAGGTCCGTCAATGCACTATAAGCACTAGCACATTAACTAAGAGTTACACTATAGTGATTGAGATTAATCACTCTATCCAATGGTAGTTAATCATGCTACAGTGTAAACCTGATGAGGTATCCAGTTTCATCATCCACTGTGACAAGATCTAAGTATCAAAGAATAGTAATCCATATCTCAATTGTATGTATCTCATACGCACACGAATTACTTACTATGATACTTAAGGATTAACAATCATCTCATGAAAGAAACATACATAATGAAATATAAAACTGATATCTATATATTAAAATGTCAATGTCTCATACATAAAGCAATGGTTTAAGGGTACAAACCCAATAAACTCCCACTTGCACTCATAACCATTCAGGACTACATCTGAGACCTAAACTATCTAGATGACGATCAAAGACCTTTTGTGGTAAGGCCTTTGTAAACGGATCCGTAAGATTGTCAGAAGTAGCAATCTTGCTGATACTCACATCTCCACGTTGAACAATATCTCAAATTAGATGATATTTCCGCTCTACGTGCTTTCCCTTTCCGTTGTTCCTTGGCTCCTTGGACTGAGCCACTGCCCTACTATTATCACAATAAAGCGTAATAGGTGACAGCGACACTGGTACCACCTCGAGCTCCATAAGGAACTTCTTGAGCCAAACAGCTTCCTTTGCAGCTTCACAAGCAGTCACATACTCAGTTTCAGTAGTGTGGATATGTGGAATTCCACCTCTTTGTTTTGATTTGAGATTGTTTTAAAAAGGTAAAAGAAAAGGTAGGTCTGTTAGAAACGGATACAGAGTTGCCACTTGGTCTTTAAGGAACCAAGAAACCTAATTTTGACTCACACAAATGGATAAAGGGCACCGACCCTTCATAACCAAAGAACTTGGCTCGGGGTTTTGGTACGAGAGAGGAAGGAGCCTTTGTCGCGACTAAAACACCCTCAACTCGCCCCGTGTTTCGATGAGCCTCAATTAGCATCCAAATAATCATCTTATACTATGTTTGGTTCGACAAATAATACTATGATAGTATATTACATCACACAAGAATTTTAAAATGGAAGATCGAAAGATAAGATATCATTCAAAAGATCTAAGCCAAGTAGCACACAATGCAAAGGTGAAAGATCACACAAACAAACCTAGGAAAAATTGTCTACTCATGTATCAAGTATCAAGTTTTCCTAATCTAAGAAGGGACATGGATTGTTCTTGGAACAAATAAATAAAGAAAACAAAGTATGCTTAGCAAGCTAGTATGATGCATGTTAATCTTTGAGGAAAGAAGATTTCTCAATCCCCGGGACGGATGAGAAAGGAAGATTAGATCGGGGGAAAGCATGAACGTGTGATCAAATTCATTCCTTATAATCTTCTTAGATTAGGAGTCACAAAAACCCCAAATCTTACATGGATGCAATGTATGATCCCAAAATGTGCAAGGTTGTAGTGTGTTTGTGTACATGGAATTTCTAAAGTGAAGTAGAAATCTATAATATGAATGAATGCATGAAGGGAATCATCATGGGATATGTGCAAATGTAGTATGAATTACTTCCTAAGAGGTGAACTAATTTAGATTGTATGTAAGCATCAAACCAAAGAATGAAAGTAAAAGTACACTTACTGTGAATAGTGGATAGAATAGTGACTTGATCTTGTGGAAATTGGAAAGTGAGGTTAGAAATGTTTTTAATGCATGATTTTTCATGGAGGTTATCCTTATTGTGTCTAGAACATATATCTAAAAGCCAATCCTCAATAACTATTACAGAATGAGAGAAATCATATAAATAATAGAGGTTACTCATAAACAGAGTTCATGCTGTGGACTGAAATGTTGAAAAATTTTAGAAAATGAAAACAAAAGATCTAGAGGCCCATATTATACATAAAGTTTCCTAAGATACGGAAGTTCAAGGGAAAAATAATTTGGGACCACACGTTTTGGAAAAGAGTTTTCTAAAAAACAAGTTGAAAGTCAACCAAGCTGCTGTGATAGCAAAAACAGAATATCCAGGGAGAATGTTTGGGTCCAAATGGACCACTTCCAAGTATTTTCAAGTCAAACCAAAAATCATGGGTGTTCTCTAATGAGTTAAGAAGACTTTCCAAGTGGTCTCATGTTAATACTTTGAGTATTGAGTCCTAGAGAAATCTTTGAACTCAGATTGTTCACTATTTTGAAGATTTTGGGAAGAACTAGGGTTTTATTCTTTGAAATCAAAGTAAGGGGTTTAAGGGAGGTTTTGAAATAGAGGTTTTAAAAGTATATTTTCAGCACTTAAATGGAGATTATGACCACTTGAAATATCAACATTTGAACCCACATCAAGAACCTCCAAGATTGTTGGAGACATTGTTTTCATTTTTGAAGACAACTTCAAGAATACATAGGAATGTATTGAAGTTGAAACGATCATCTATCAAACATGTTTTTGAGGTCAAGAGCTACTATCCATAAGAATTCACTCACCTCAAACTTCATGTCATCATCTAGATGATGATAGACTAGTAAGTAAATAAAGAAAATAAAAAAGAAATGGGATTAAGGAGGGATAAGCATAATATGTAAACAAGCAAGTAAGTAATCAATAGATGATATTCATGATGATTTTGGACTTGTAGCTTGGTGTTTCACTCATATATGGTGACTTTGGACATGGAAGAAGCTTCCTATCTCACAAATGCTCACTAAAAATGGTGGTTGGGTGTATTGAATGTGAAGTAAATGGGAGTAATGAAGTAGAAAACAAAGTTTAGAACTCACTTTTTAGTTGAAAATCAAAGGAAGAAGCTCACTTTCACTCTCCTAACCTTATCTTCTACAACTTTTCTCTCTATAACTTCTCTAAGCTTTGTATTTTCCACCCCTAAATGAGAAGTCAAGGGGGGTTTATATAGGCCAATTTGGGGTGGTTTTGGGATTTAAAGAGTGCTCCCATTAGCTCCAAATGTCTGTGAACAGGGAAACTACGTCGTTTTGGTTTCTAATTAATCAAAATGGACCCCCAAAATAAATTGCAAAAATGGACCATTCTGGGGAAGAGTGATGTGGCAGCACTGGGCCTATGCCACAACGGCAGTTGGCTAGTGCCACGACGGCACTGCTCCTTTGATGTCCAGATAATTCTGTTTAGGCCCCCAGAGGTTCCGGTATTCGTAAAAATGCCTTATTTCGTTCGAAATTCACAGAAAATGTGTATGAACTCCAAACTGAGGTTGTGATATACCGTTGGAAAGGTAATGGAGTCTAATTTATATAAAAAAAAGTTCAGAGATAGGTCACTTTAAAAAGTTTTGCGGTATTTGCGATAAAAGCCGATTTGATTGCCTTTTTTATCTTCAGAAATTCATAATAAATTCATTTTAAATCCAGAAATTATGTGCGATATACCGTCAGAAAGCTATTGACCTCTAGTATCTATGAAAAATATTTGAAAAATGATACGATGCTCTAATTTTAAAGTCAACTTTTGGTCAAACTAGTCAAACCTGGGATTCCCGGGAAGTTCTGGGAACCTCTGGGAGCTCCCAGGAGCTGACGTTATCGTCTGATTTTCTTTTAAAACTCATTTTAGTACTTTTCACATGATCTAGAATGATTCTGGAACTTTTCGGATAATTTGGACGATTTCAGTCAAACCTTGGTCAAACTTAATTTTAGTACTTTTCTTATGACGTAGTATGTTTCCAGAGATTTTAGTCCAAATCTGGGAGTTTTTGGGCTTTCTGGGGCATTTTGGTCATTCTGAGCATTTTGGGAGATAGAACTAACTTCTAGGAGTTCTTTTTGAGTATTTTTTTATCATTGTAAACCACCAAGCTATGGGTCTCCTAAATCTGATAGCTGAAAAAATGGGGTGTCTACAAGTAGTTGAGTCTGCAATGCATTTCTGCTTAATGCTCCTCCAACTAACAGCACCACCTTCCAAGGTAAAGAGATGACCGGACGTTGACTTCCTTGAATCTTTATCTGACATAAAGTCCGAGTCAGTGTATCCTATTGGAATTAACTCACAATCGCTGTACATAAGCATGTAATCTTTAGTTCTTCTTAAGTACTTAAGAATGTGCTTAATAGCTGTCTAGTGCTCCGGACCTAGATTCGATTGATACTTGCTGACCATGCCTACGGCAAAGCAGATATCTAGTATAGTGTACAACATCGCATACATAAGACTTACCACTACTGAAGCATAGGGAATTCCTGCCATGCGATTCCTCTCCTCCTGTGTCTTAGGACACTGGTCCTTGGAGAACGCTAGACCATGCCTGAAAGGTAATAAACCTTTCTTCGTATTGTCCATTGAAAATCTAGTTACCACCTTATCGATATAACCAGCTTGAGATAATCCTATTATCTTTCGCTTGCGATCCCAAAAAAGCTTTATCCCAAGGATATAGCTCGCCTCTCCTAGATCCTTCATATCGAAAGTACTAGCTAGCCAAACCTTAACCGTTGATAATGCCGCTACATCATTCCCAATGAGTAGAATGTCATCAACGTAAAGCACAAGAAAAGCCACCACTTTTCTTTCACACTTCTTGTATATATAAGGCTCATCCAGATTCTGTATGAAACCAAACGAATTGACTGCTTGGTCAAATCGGATGATCCAACTCCTGGATGCCTGCTTGAGCCCATAAATGGACTTTTGCAACTTGCATACCAAGTTACCTTTCCCACTAGCTATGAACCCTTCTGGTTGTTGTATATAGATGTCCTCCTCAAGATTGCCATTCAAGAATGCAGTCTTGACGTCCATCTGTCAGATCTCATAATCTAGGCATGCAGTAATGGATAAGAGTATTCTGATGGACTTGAGCATGGCTACAGGCAAGAAGGTTTCATCATAGTCAATGCCCTCTCTCTCTGAGTATAACCTTTCGATACAAGCCTAGCCTTAAAGGTCTCAACCTTTCCATCAGATCCTCTTTTCCTCTTGTAGACCCACTTACAGCCAATGGGTTTAATATTGGCTGGAAGCTCTATAAGATCCCAGACCTGATTAGAATCCATAGATTTTAGCTCAGCCTTCATAGCTTTAATCCAATGAGCTGAGTCTACTTCAGCCATTACCTCTTCACATGTGGTAGGATCAGATTCAGATTCTATGCAGATTGCTTCAAAAACTTTTCCTAAAAACATGTATCTATCAGGCTGGCTGATAATCCTCCCACTACGATGAGGTACCGGTGCAGAAATGGATAAAGAAGTGGTATTTTCTTGATTTACATCGTTATCAACTATGGGTGGAACTGAGGGCTCTCCTTCTATCTCTCTAAGATCTATCCTTCCCTTAGGTTTATGGTTCATGATATAATCATCCTCCAAGAAAACAACATTTATACTAACAATCACTTTCTGTTCTCTTGGATCATAAAAATACCATCCATAAGTACCCTTTGGATACCCTACAAAATAGCATACTTCCGATCTAGAATCCAACTTGCTCATCTTTCCTTTCAGCACATGTGCCGGACACCCCCATTCCGAGATGTTGCAAAGAAGATTTGCGCTCAATCCACATCTCTCGTGGTGTCCTAGGAACAGATTTTCTTGGTACTAGATTTAGTATGTATGCAGAGGTTTCCAAAGCATAACCCCAAAGGAATAATGGCAACTCGGAATAACTCATCATCGACCTAGTCATGTCTAAAAGAGTCCGATTCCTTTTCTCCGCTACATCGTTCTGCTGAGGCGTACCAGGTGTAGTCAACTGTGACAGAATCCCATTCTGTACAAGGTGATCAATAAACTCATTAGAGAGGTACTCGTCACCTCGATCAGATCGAATGGCCTTGATGTGTGTTCCTAATTACTTTTCTACTTCAGCGCTAAACTCTTTAAACTTTTCAAAGGCTTCAGATTTGTGCTGCATTAGGTATATATATCCATACTTGGAGTGGTCATCAGTAAATATTATAAAATACTCATAACCACCCCTTGCTCTAATATTTATTAGTCCACACACATCAGTATGAACTAATTCCAACAATGCATTGGTCCTATTTCCTAATGTTGGAAAGGGTCTTTTGGTCATTTTACCCTCTAAACAAGACTCGCAGACTTCCATTGGTTCGAGAACCAAATCACCTAAGACCCCTTCTTTGACTAGTCTGTTAATTCTATTTAGATTGATATGGCCAAACCTCATATGCCAAAGCCTTGTTGGATTAGTGAAAGGTTCCTTTATTTTAGATGGTACACTTACCATTGAGTTATTAAGTTCCATACAAGAATCTTTAGAAATATTGGGAATAATCACATACAAGCCATTAGTTTTAACACCAGAATATATAAAAGAACTATTTCTTTTAATGATACTTCTGTTCCAAAATAAAAAGAATAACCATTATTCGATAAATTTGAAACTGAAATTAAATTATGTCTCATTAAAGGGATGTAAAGTACATCTGATAAAACTATAGTCTTATTGTCCAAAAACTCTAAAACTACTACTCCTATAGCAACCGCGGAAATGGTTACGCTAGAACCCAGAGTCAGTACGATCTCCCCATCACTGCATTTCCTGGTTCATCTGAACCCCCTGCAACGAATTACAGATGTGGTTAGTCACACCAGAATCAATGCACCAAGTGTTTGAAGTATCCGTAACAAAACTTACTTCAATCACATGTGATTCAATCATACCTTAAACTCTTGTAGCTAAGAATTCTGGACAATTCTTCTTCTAGTGGCCCTTCTCACCGCATTGGAAACACTTTCCTTTGCCTTGGCCACCCACCTTTCCTTTGCCCTTACCTTTTCCCTTTGATTTTGCAATCTTAGGGACCGGTCCAACACTTGGACCAATAGTGCCAGCCTTCTTCTTTCTTGCGTAGATCGGGAAGAGCAAGAGCTTTTCTCAATGTTCAAAAAGTTTCCCCCAGGTTTGATCACCCCTTCTGCTGCCAGTAAAGAACTCATTAATTTGCTCATTGAGAAATCCATTTTATTCATATTATAATTCAGTTTAAATTGAGCGAATGATGGCGACAGCGTATTGAGGATCACATCAACTTGGGTCTGTACATCGATGTTGGCACCTAGGGTATCCAGCTCGTTCAAATAACCAATCATTTTCAAAACATGTTCTTTAACTGGAGTCACTTCCGACATCTTAGCACTCATTATCTTCTGCATTGCTACCTGCCATGCTCTCCAAACATCTTTTTAAGGGATTTGATGATGTCACTGGCAGAATTGTTCGACTAGAATTGGTGTTGCAACACACCAGCCATTGAGGCCAGAATGTAGCAACGGGCCATTCCATTCGACTTTTTCCATTTATCAAACTCGCACCTGGCAGCTGCCGAAGCATTTGCCGTGGGTTCTTCGGGACATGGAGTGGTGAGGACATATATGTGATGTTCCTCAGTTAATACAATATCAAGGTTTCATTTCCATTCTATGCAGTTATTTCTAATTAACTTGTTCTGAGTGAGTATAGTGGCAAGTGGACTAAATGCAGATCCAGACATTATGATTTACTGAAAAATCAAAAGACAAAATAAATATGGATATAAGAATTTGACAGCTTGAAATAAAAGAATCCTTCAAATTCTTATTTTTAAAACAAAGTTGCCGGAATATCGAAACGAAAGAATAAAGCCTTCGTGTGTTGGTCAATGTTCGATCTTTCGATTAATCATGACTTGTCCGCTATGCAACTCTTGAAAAACAAGTTATGACTCCCGAACCTATTTGATCTCTAAGTTTATGAATAATGCCCCGTATGGGATCCCTTATCCATAGCTTAGCTAGTGTATACCATTAACTAGGATACAATCACAACTGCCTCAAGTAGCGCCTCCGTGTGGTGGTCACCCTCTAACACGTCTGATTGATCCTTTCCAAAGGAAGTTCACGTCAAGTAACCAATGAGTAGTGTACCCTGAAGGAAAATTAGGTTTAAAATTATTTTAAATACGCAGCAGAAAAGATTAAGTTACAAAAACTTTATTGGTATGCCCGGATTTACTACCCGTCAACTCTATAGACGCGTACTAACAAGAGGGGACAAGAATTATACCTCAGGTTTTGAACCCAATTCTAATATTCTTCTTCCTTGGTGATGCAGCAGCCTCCACTAGGTAGTCTTCACCCTTATGTCTCCTACGGATGCTGCCTGAGAGGCTAGAGTTGGTGGGAACTCCAACGGGGAGGATATGAAGGCTTAGAAATCCTTAAATAGTCTTTGCAGCTTTTATATGGGAAAAATGATGATTATTTAACCCTGTACGCAGATGCCCTATTTATAGATTTCCAAAATCGACTTTAACCTTCGACCGATCGAAGTGGCTTTGATCGATCGAACCTTCGATTGACCGAACTACTTTAGATCGATAGAACTTGCCAAGACTTCAATCGATTGAAAGTCCTTCGATCGATCGAACCTATCTTGACATGATCCTCTTGTGCCTTTCCAAACATCCTAGCGGAGCTAAGAGTGGGGTCTCCTAGGCTCTTTATTGTTGGCTCAGACCAGTAGTTAATTCCCATGACCAAATTCTTTGACCAGCAAACTAACTGATTAGTTAACGTTTACTCCACTATAAAATGATAACTGAACTCCAACGCAAAAGAACATATCCGAAGCGGTAACTAGACTTATATGTCGTACTAATGTCCCTCTGCCTTCAGCATTCACAATCATATTCAGGTAGTCGGATAAACGATTACTGTCAACCTGAATCATGATTACTTCTTGTAATCCTTGAGTCCCATTCACCACTCATGATTACCAAACATGTTGATAAGTACTTATCAACAAGACTGCAGTTCTCTGTAATCAACTTGGTGACATTCTCAAGGGAATACTTACTCTTTAACATAGGGTAGATTCTATCTTGACAAAGGACCCTGTGAACATGACATACCCAAGATACCCAGGTGTTGTCACAAATTGGTAAGTCAAAGCAGCCATGACCACAGTCTGTGTTTATAATCATCTCAAGATTGAGAACACGAACCTTATGCAAGTTATAAGTTCCTATCTGTCAGGAAACTACATTCCCAGAATCCATTGACAGCGCGTATAAGTTGGTACTGCAAAAAAAAAATTACGTGAAAACTACAATAACCCTACAAGGGCAGAACTAATGTTACCTTAAACTGCTAAAACAGATTGCTGTAGTAGACGAATCAAGAACACGGGCTCAATAACAGCTCACGATCTTCTACCGTATTCCTTTGCTGCCAGAATATCGAACTAAGTGTGGGCTCCTTCGAAATTCTTTATGTTTCTGCTCTCTCTCTCTTTTTACGCTCTCTTTTCTATTCCTAGTTATAATACTCTTGATGGAAAAACGCAAACTGAGGAGAGAGCCAAAGCAGCATATATAGGCTACGATAGGGACCATAAGAAGTCAATAAGGAATAGGCTTTCTTATGGAATTAGGAAACCCTAATTCGAATTGAACCAGATTCCTATTTCCATAAATTATAATTCATACCACTAAAGAATTATAATTGCACTCCTACCCTTATCTCAAAAATATATTTCGAGCTCCATGTTATTAAATGCTTATTATCTCCCCATGTTAAGATTACAGATATACATTAATTAAATATAATTACTGACAATTATATTTAATTAATCTCTTAAAATTCCTTGAGATCCTCTGCTTAACTTATCTGATATGTCGGATACAAAATCCACCTGCAGGGTTTGACATAAGCAAAACTTATAAGCTTTCTCAAGGGAAAATCATCAATCCCAAAATTGAGACATGGATTCCATCATTAATTAATATCCACCACACAATTAATATTGTCACCCAATCCAATGAGATATTGACCCATTTAAGGATCTCACCCTTTTAGGGATCAAAGTGTAAATATCAAATGTACGTGTCCATAAAATAACTTAGGATTTAGAGCATAAGCACTCATAATAGCCATGAGGTATTAATTATCTTATAAGTCAGTATAAAGATAATTACCCCAAGTCGGTCCTGTGTTAATACACAAAATGTACCAGCATGGTGAGTTGAAACTATACCGTTTCCCGCAGTCAAGACAAACCTACTACAACACTATGCTGCAGTCCTACCGATGGTGTGTCCAATCCATCTAAGACTGTAAACCAAAATCTTACATTCTGCAATATCCGATGGTCTGATCTTCCCTGTGCAAGACGAACTCTACACACCAAACCACCTACTATGTAGAGTGAAAGACACACATGCATAATATTAAATAAATAATATAATACAAATATTGCCCACACAGATTCTCATAAAAAATGGATTAACTGATTTTATTAAATGAATAATAAATCAACTACATAAAGCATGGCTTTTAGTATATATCCCTAACAATCTCCCACTTAGACTCAAAGCCATGATGCGACACACCTCACTCCTATCCCTTCTACATGACTGTCAAAAGTCTTGGCCGGTAAGCTCTTGGTGAAAGGATCTGCCAGGTTATTTGCTGATGCTATCTTGGTCACTTCAACATCACCTCTTTGCACGATCTCTCGTATCAGGTGATACTTACGCTCAATGTGTTTTCCCTTCTTATGGGCCCTTGGTTCCTTTGAGTTAGCAACAGCTCCGCTATTATCGCAATAAAGGGTAATAGCCAATTGTACCGCAGGTACAACTCTTAGATCCATAAGGAAGTTTCTGAGCAAAACGGCCTCCTTAGCGGCTTTCGAAGCAGCCACATACTCGGCTTCCATGGTAGAATCAGCAATACATAACTGCTTGATACTCCTCCAACTAATGGCTCCACCTCCTAGGGTAAACACATACCCTGAGGTAGACTTTCTGGAATCCCTATCTGACATGAAATCAGAATCTGTGTACCCAATGGGTACAAGACTGTCTGCTTGGTAAACTAACATATAGTCTCGAGTCCTTTTCAGGTACTTGAGAATATTTTTCACCGCATTCCAATGTTCTTGCCCTGGATTAGATTGATATCTACTAACCATGCCAACAGTAAAGCAGATGTCAGGTCTAGTACATAGCATAGCAAACATTAGGCTTCCTACTGTCGAGGCATAAGGAACTGCCTTCATCTTCTCTATCTCATCAGGTGTCTTAGGACACCGATCCTTAGATAGAGTAATTCCGTGTCTGAAGGGAAGGAATCCCTTCTTGGAATCTTGCATGCTAAAGCTTGCAAGAATTTTGTCAATATAAGTGCCTTGTGACAACCCCAACATCCTATTCTTGCGATCTCGCATAAGCTTGATCCCTAGGATGTGACCGGCTTCTCCCAAGTTCTTCATATCGAATTGACTGGACAACCATACCCTTACAGAAGATAATAGCCCCACATCATTTCTGATTAGCAAGATATCATCCACATATAGTACTAAGAACACCACCACTCTTCCATCATGTTTCTTGTACACACAAGATTCATCCGCACATTGATCAAAACCAAAAGACTTGATTGCATGATCAAAGCGGATATTCCAAGACCTAGATGCCTGCTTAAGTCCATAAATGGACTTCTTATGCTTGCACAACATGTGTTCTTGGCCCTTCGCAGTGAACCCATCTGGTTGCATCATATAGATGCACTCGTCAAGATTCCCATTTAGAAATGCTGTCTTGACATCCATTTACCAAATTTCATAATCGAAATGTGCAGTAATGGATAAGAGAATCCGGATAGACTTTAGCATGGCCACCGGCGAAAAGGTTTCCTCATAATCGATTCCCTCTTTTTGAGTGAACCCTTTTGCAACAAGCCTTGCTTTAAAGGTTTCTGCCTTACCGTCTGCTCCTCTCTTCTTCTTATAGATCCACTTACATCCAATGGGTTTTATTTATGACAAGCGAGGGTATTTGTAAAATACAACCGCGCTAAAAGAAGAAAATGTATTGATTTAGTTTACAATTCCTCCATTTATCTGCAATTTGAATTACAATGCTAGTTTATGCACATATTGATTAAACTATGATAAGTTGTTTGTTTTAGCTGTAATTTGTGCAGACTACAGTTGCTGTGTGAAGAATTTAAAGATAATGATAAAAGGAAGTGCTGAATTCTAATGAAGACAATTGGAAGCAGAAATGCAGAGTTCAATAGATTGAAGATTGCTCGATCGATCGACAGTTTGATCGATCGATAGAGTTCAAGCGCTCGAGGATTCAAAAGTTCAATCGATCGAAGACTGTTCGATCGATCGTGTTAGGGATATATACTAAAAGCCATGCTTTATGTAGTTGATTTATTATTCATTTAATAAAATCAGTTGATCCATTTTTATGAGAATCTGTGTGGGCAATGTTTGTATTATATTATTTATTTAATATTATGCATGTGTGTCTCTCATTCTATATAGTAGGTGGTTTGGTATGTAGAGTTCGGCTTACACACAGAAGATCAGGCCATCAGATATTATAGAATGTAAGATTTTGGTTTACAGTCTTAGATGGGATTGGACACACCATCGGTAGGACTGCAGCATGGTGTTGTAGTAGGTTTGTCTTGACTACGGGAAACGGTATAGTTTCAACTCACTATGCTGGTACACTTTGTGTATTAAACGGGACTGACTTGGGGTAATTATCTTTATACTGACTTATAAGATAATTAATACCTCATGGCTATTATGAGTGCTTATGCTCTAAATCCTAAGTTAATTTGTAGACACGTACATTTGATATTTACACTTTGATCCATAAAAGGGTGAGATCCTTAAATGGGTCAATATCTCATTGGATTGGGTGGCAATATTAATTGTGTGGTGTTTATTAATTAATGACGGAATCCATGTCTCAATTTTGGGATTGATGATATCCCCTTGAGAAAGCTTATAAGATTTGATTATGTCAAACCCTGCAGGTGAATTTTGTATCCGACATATCAGATAAGTTAAGTAGAGGATCTCAAGGAATTTTAAGAAATTAATTAAATATGATTGTCAGTAATTATATTTAATTAATGGATATCTGTAATCTTAACATGGGGAGATAATAAGCATTTAATAACATGGAGCTCGAAATATATTTTGAGATAAGGGTAGGAGTGCAATTATAATTCTTTAGTGGTATGAATTATAATTTATGGAAATAGGAATCTGATTCAGTTCGAATTAGGGTTTCCTAATTCCATAAGGAAGCCTATTCCTTATTGACTTCTTATGGTCCCTATCGTAGCCTATATATATGCTGCCTTGGCTCTTCTCTCAGGTTGCATGATTTTATATTCTAAGCTTCCCTTGACCTCCTAGCTTTCTTCTAGAAGGGTTTCCACCAAACCCTAGTCTCTGTGAGTATTCAAGAGACATAGGAGTGTAGATCGCTAGCGTCGGACAACGCTCACTAAAAGAGCTTCGGACTGCTCGATACTGATCGAAAGTTGCTGAATTTTTTACACAACGTTCCTGACGTCGAGACGGAGCTGCTGTTAAAAATTCAAGTAAATCGGAGATCGTTTGATCCTCCTGACGAACACATCTTTGTCGGATCAATGTGATCAGGATTGAATCGTCATAGCAATCAAAGAGAGTGTTATAACTGGGAATAGAAAATAGAACGTAAAGAGGGAAGAGCAGAAAACTAAAAGGATTTCGAAAGAGCCCACACTCAGTTCAATATTCTGGCAGCAAAGGAATATGGTAGAAGATCGTGAGCTGTTATCGAGCCCGTGTTCTCGATTCGTCTACTACAGCAATCCAATTTTGCAGTTCAAGGTAACCCTAGTTCCGCCCTTGTAGGGTTATTATAGATTTCATGAAATTTTTTTGCAGTACCAACTTATACGCACTGTCAACGGATTCTGGGAAAGCAGTTTCCTAACAGATTGAACATGGCTTTTATCAGAATATACGTGCACGCAGCAGAAGAGATGTTTTAACCCTAAGCATTAGGTTTTTACTATATATACTGGTATTGTATACGTCCATAAGAACGCCCACATTGCTTTTATCAGTTTTTAGAGAGAAAGATAGAGAGTTTTTATGTTTTGTAGGTTTTGAAGGTGGTATAGTGCTTTGGGATTGATCTTTATCTAGTTTAATACAAGTTTATCTCTCCAGGTTACTTTGTTATTGTTTATTTACTTTCTGCACTTATTTTCTAGTAGTATAATCTGTTAAACTTGTAGTTTTCAATGATAAATAAGTTTAGACCATTAGTTTCATAGTTTTGATGATAAAATCTCTACCAAACATACCCTTAATGCATATTCAAGTTAAAAACAACACTGTGACACTCCAGACCATGTCTGAGTAGTCCCCAGGTTGGGAGATCACGATGAAACTGTGATCTCAGGCCTCTACCATGCAGTAGATTAATTCCTGTGTTCGATCGATCAAAGTAGTTCGATCGATCGGACCAGAGACATTGTCGAGCGATAGAAGTCAGTTCGATCGATCGAGAGATGAAGATATTCGATCGATCGAAAGCGCGTCGATCGATCGAGAGTTCTGATTCTTGAGGACATTCTATGCAGTATTCCTAGACTCTCTGTTTTACTGGATTGTTATCAAATTGTCCCAAAATGCTCAGTTTGTCAAAACAGTCTATGAACTTTAAGTCTTGAGGCATTTTTCTTCAATATATTTTGCAAACCACCCTCAATGCTGATACCATTGTAGGTGAGAGTCTTAACTATTGTTTTAAACCGCCTTTGGGTTTTCAAACTCCATTGTGATGATATAGTCCCGGTCATGAAAGGACTATAGATTCTTTATTTTAAGAGAAATACGGAATACTGTAGAGAGTGTACTCCATTGCACATCAACGTAATTGCATGGTAGATGGTTAGGTCGCGGTGGATTCGTGTAATCCCAACATTCCTTTTTAATTAAGAAAAACACATTTTAAATCATTGCTTTAGTTAATTAGTTAATAATTAGTTAATCTAGTTTAATTGCTTCAGTTTTAGTAGTTGTTAAACTGTGGAACTTTGTGTTCTACATTCCTTTAAAAGGTATTGAATTTTATTTCCTTGTTTGAGAATAATCTAAGTAATTAGTTTAATACCTTCCCTGTGGGATCGACCTGGACTTCCAGTACTATATTACTTGCACGATTACCTACACTTGGGTATAGCACACAAGCCCACACAGAAAAATCTTCGTGTCAAGTTTTTGGCGCCGTTGCCGGGGAAGGCGACGAGCTAACGCTTCGATTACCTCAAATCTTTTCTTATCTTCTTCTGTTTTTCTTTTCTTTTTTTCGTTCTTTAGATTAAAAACTACTTAGGGTCTTTCCCTTTTTATGTTCGATAATTCTATCGAAGAAATTTTCGAAAACCCACTCTATTCATCCAATTCATCTAGTTCTATTAACCCCATAGTTACACCAATCAATTCAATGGCCGACAATCAAAGTGAAAACGGTGATAATGTGGTTGTACCAATCGACGATTCACTTCGTCCTTTGTGTGATCTTATGACACCTGAACGCGCACCTACACCGTCTTTTATTCTCATTCCACCTCATGTAGGCGAATTCCAATTTTGCAATGGAATGATTCAAATCCTTCCTACCTTTCATGGAATGGAGAGCGAGAAGGCGTATCTACATGTCAAGGACTTTGAGGATGTTTGTAAAACTTTCTCACAGAATTGTCCTGTAGACGTAACCCGTCTAATGCTATTTCCTTTCACTTTGAAGGATAAAGCAAAAGCGTGGTTACTCACCTTGAAGCCAAATTCCATCTACACCTGGCATGCGATGAACATTGCTTTCTTGAAGAAATTCTTTCCACCTCGCATGACCACTGAGCTTAAACGACAAATAAATTCTTACAAACAAAAGAGCAACGAAACATTCACCCAAACTTGGGAATGTTTCAAGGATTTGCTGTTCTCATGCCCACATCACGGGTATGAGAAATGGCGAACCATCATCTACTTTTACAAAGGATTAAACGGTGAAACTAAGAAATTGGTTGAGACCATGAGTTCAAGGCCTTTTCTTTGCAAAAACACAGAAGAAGCTGAAGCTCAATTTGAGTGGCTAGCTGAACACGCCCATGAGTGGTCAAATTCAGATGATATCCCACGATCACAGATATCCTGTATGGAAGAGAAAAGTTTATATCAACTAAAAAGTGAGGATCATTTGATGAACAAGTATGAAGAACTAGTAAAGAAAGTGGAAGAATTGGGGATGAAAGGAGAGAGTTCTAGGCAGTTTTTGCCTGAAGAACCATGTGGCACATGTAACTTGCTGAGACACACTACTCAATATTGTCCCAATGTGCCATATTTTCAAGAACAACCCCCAATGGAAATGAATGCCATGCAAGGGTATAGGGGGGCGGGGAGTTCCTACAATAATTACAATTCACAAAATAATAATAATAGATGGAACCACCCCGGGTTCGATTGGAAAAACAATGCTGGGACCCAAAACCAATTTCAACAACAACAACCCTATAACAACAATAATCAATATCAAGGGCAATACAACAGGCAGTCCCAGCCATTCCAGCAAAATAGAGCACATAACTACAACAACGCTCAACCCTCACATAATCAACAAGCAAATGTCTATGTGCCACCTCACAAGAAGGTGCAAGAGGAAGATCCACTCTCTAACGCGAATTTAACACAACAGTTAATTCAAATGATGAGCAAAATGTCCGCGACATTAGAGAGGATGGATGCACGATAAGAGGGTTTGAGTGGCACATTTCCCGTTCAACCACTTCCAAACCCCAAGGGATACAACAATGGTTCCCCTAATTATGAACAAGCAAAAGACGTGACTACACTAAGAAGCGGCAAAGTCATAGGGCAAAACAGGCCTCATTCTATTCTCGAGGAGTATGAAGAGGAGGAAGTGGTAACCAAGAGCAAACCATCTACTCAAGTAGAGGAGTCGTTTACTAATGACAAACCATTAGAACCGAATGAGGACACTCCTAAAGAAGTAGAGGAAGTTGAGAGAAGGCCTGGAAAGGAGCCCATCATTGACGTATTACCTAAATGCCCTTTCCCTGCGCCTTACCCTCAAAGGCTCAAGAAACCCCAAAACGAGGCAAAGAATCAGGAGTTTTTGGAGTTATTTAAACCAGTCAAAATCAATCTCCTACTCCTTGATGCAATCAAACAAGTGCCAGCCTATGCTAAGTATCTAAAAGACTTATGCACGGTCAAAAGGAGGCAAAGCGTAAAGAAACATGCCTATGTCGCTTGCCAAGCAAGCGCAATCATTCAAAATGAATTGCCTCCAAAGCTTAAGGACCCTGGCACCCCAACTGTCTCGTGCAGAATTGGGAATCAAAGGATAGACAACGCACTCCTTGATTTAGGAGCTAGCGTAAACTTGCTGCCATACTCAGTCTATAAACAACTAGGGTTGGGTGAACTCAAACCTACCCGAGTTGCATTACAATTGGCAGACAGGTCAGTCAAATATCCTAGAGGAATACTGGAGGATGTTCTGGTGCAAATAGACACTTTTGTCTTCCCGGTCGATTTTGTGATTCTAGACATAGAACCTGTGTCTAACCCATGTTCATAAATCCCGGTGATTTTTGGACGTCCATTCCTCAACACCATAGATGCCACAATCAAAATAAGAAGTGGCATTATGACCATCGTATTCGGGAACATGACCTTAAATGTCAAGATTTTTTTCAAATCCCCGACCTGAAGAATACGAAGATGAAAAAGAAGTTAACTTCATTGAAACAGTCATCGAAGAGGAGGCTAATTTTGTAGATTACAAAGATCCTTTGGAGGTAGTTGTGTCACAATTCGACGCTACTTATCAATCTAATGATTCTACTCCATTGGACGCTGCTCTCAATCATGCCTGTCTCATGATGGAAACAAAAGAGAAAGATAGAGCTGAACGCATGTGGGTCACACTATATGAACCATTGCCTCCGAAAACGCAGTTAACTATGCCTTCGAACTTTCAGTTTCCCGAGTTAGAATTAAAGGAGCTTCCAAAAGAGCTCAAATACGCTTTTCTGGGGACTGAAAAGACTTATCCTGTTATAATCTCAGCCACATTGAATTCTGAATAAGAGGATAAGTTAATTCAAATGCTCAAACTGCACAAGGGAGCATTGGGATGGACTATTGCTGACCTCAAAGGCATAAGCCCATCTATTTGCACCAATAAGATCTATCTGGAGGAAGATGCTAAACCCTCGCGACAAATGCAGAGGTGTCTGAATCCAAATATGCAAGAAGTTGTGAAAAAAGAAGTTTTAAAACTTCTAGACATTGGGATAATATACCCTATCTCCGACAGCTCTTGGGTTAGTCCAACCCAGGTGGTGCCCAAAAAGGCTGGTATAACAGTTATCCCAAACAAAGATGGTGAACTAGTACCAACACGCGTCCCCACTGGATGGCGGATGTGTATTGATTACCGAAAGTTGAATAATGTGACTCGGAAAGACCACTTTCCACTGCCATTTATGGATCAAATGTTAGAACGAGTGGCGGGTCACAAATACTATTGTTTTCGGGATGGAGATAGTGGGTACAACCAAATTGAAATTGCTCCTGAAGATCTGAAGAAAACGACTTTCACTTGTCCATTCGGCACATTCGCCTACCATCGTATGCCTTTTGGCTTATGCAATGTACCTGCCACTTTTCAGCGATGCATGTTAAGTATATTCAGTGATATGGTTGATCAGACACTCGAGGTCTTTATGGACGACTTCTCGGTGTTTGGCCATAGTTTTGATAACTGCCTAGAAAACCTTAAAAAAGTGTTAGCGAGATGCGAGGACAAACACCTAGTACTAAACTGGGAGAAATGTCACTTCATGGTGACCAAGGGAATTGTCCTCGGCCACATTATTTTTGACAAAGGTATCCAAGTCGATAAAGCAAAAATCGATATTATCTCCAACTTACCGGTCCCCCGTACAGTTAAAGACATCCGATCTTTTCTGGGACACGCAGGATTCTATCGACGCTTTATCCAAAATTTAAGTGCAATCTCCCGACCAATGTGCCAACTCCTAGTCAAAGATGCACCTTTCGAATGGTCGGAAAAATGTCAAATAGCTTTTGATGCACTAAAAGAGCACCTTACCTCTGCACCAATAATACAGGCACCCGACTGGGGTTTGCCATTTGAGTTAATGTGCAATGCTAGTGACTACGCCATTGGCGCAGTCCTAGGACAGAGGAAGGACGACAAGCCTTATGTTATATACTATGCCAGCCGAACACTCAACGAAGCTCAAATGAACTATACAACTACTGAAAAAGAGCTACTGGCTATAGTCTTTGCGCTGGACAAATTCAGGTCTTATCTGATAGGGTCTCCAATAGTCTGTTTACAGACCACTCGGCCCTTACGTACCTGTTATCTAAGAAAGATGCAAAATAGAGGCTTATCCGCTGGATATTCCTACTCTAGGAATTTGATATCACTATAAAGGATAAAAAAGGAGCAGAGAATGTGGTCGCCGATTATTTATCTCGGTTGACATTTGCAGACAACACTGAGCCGGTACCTATAAAAGATGAATTCCCAGACGAACAACTAATGGACATCTCCAACTTGCCTTGGTACGCGGATATAATCAATTATCTCGTTACAGAAGAGACCCCGAGCCATTGGTCAAATCAGGATAAGAAAAGGTTCCTGTTGTTCGCACGCCATTTTTTTTTGATGACCCATACTTATTCAAGTATTGTGCTGATCAGGTCATCAGGCGTTGCGTTCCGAATGAGGACATAATTATAATTTTGGCCTCCTGTCATTCTGAAGCCTGCGGTGGCCATTTTGCTTCCCAAAAGACCGCACACAAAGTATTGCACATCGGCTTTTATTGGCCCACCGTGTTCGAAGATGCCTATGCTTTTTGTAAATCGTGCCAGTGATGTCAAAAGCTTGGTACAATTTCAAAAAAAAATTCGATGCCTTTAACTCCCATCATCATAATTGAAATATTCGATTGTTGGGACATCGACTTCATGGGCCCATTTCCTAAATCTAATAACTGTGAATATATACTCCTTGCTGTGGAATAGATATCAAAATGGGTAGAAACGATACCAACGAGACGCAATGACCATAAAACGGTGATATCCTTTCTTAAAGAAAATATCCTATTGCGTTTCAGAACCCCAAAAGCCCTGATAAGTGACCAAAACAAACACTTTTGTAATAGTCCTTTGGAGTCACTACTCAAGAAATACGGGCTTAATCACAAGAACGCTCTAGCCTACCACCCGCAAACGAATGGGCAAGCAGAGTTGGCTAACCGTGAAATCAAGCACATCTTAGAGAAGACGGTTAGTTTCAACAGAAAAGACTGGGCCTATAAACTGAATGATGCTTTGTGGGCGTACCGTACTGCCTACAAGACAAATCTGGGAATGTCTCCATATAGGCTAGTGTTTGGTAAGGCATGTCACCTCCCCGTTGAGATTGAGCGTAAAGCATATTGGGCAACACGCTCATTAAATTTCAACATTAAAGAGGGAGGACATCTCCGAAAACTGCAGTTGGAAGAACTGGAAGAAATCCGACGAGATGCATATGACAATGCCAAACTCCACAAGGAACGGTTGAAGGCTCGTCATGACCAAACGATTGTTCAAAAATCTTTCGAGTCTGGACAGAAAGTTTTATTATATGATTCACGCCTTCATCTCTTCCCAGGAAAACTCCGATCTCGGTGGACAGGACCTTTCACAGTCAAATCTGTCTTTCCACATGGGGCCGTTGAGTTATTCAATCCTAAGAATGATGGAAGTTTCAAGGTCAATGGCCAAAGGGTGAAGCCATTCTTAGAAGATTTCCAACCGGAGGTCGAGCACATCCAACTGGATGAGCCCGACTATGCTTCCACCTAGAGCGCTCAAGTGCATTTTATCAATGTTGTTGTACTGTCTTTTGCTGTTTCTTGTTTTGTTTTGTTCTTCTATTGATTTATTCCTTTTTGACTATGACCTTAATTCTTAATCTGCTATTCTAATTTTTTTTGGCCTACAGGCTGTCCACCATGAGAGATGACGATGTTCACTCGATAGGGTCATGGGCTGATTCAGAATATCAGAACCCACCATGGACTGCTGATGAAATAGCATTTTACTTATCTCCATATCAAGGGCCAGGTGCAAACGACATTGTTGACTTAACCCATGGATACATTCCTTTTGATCCTGTTCTCCTCCAAATTAACCCTTTTGAGCATATGGACATTGCTGGAGAGGAAGGAGAACCTGAAGGGTATGCTGTTGGAGAGGTGGATGACGCACTATTGGAACAATGGGAAAATGACTCACTGTGGGAGCCATGGGAAGAAGAGTACTTACACGATGTGGTGCCCGAATGCCATAATGCTGTTTTCACATTTGTTGATGATTTCCTGGTCATCCAAGTGGTTCCTTATATTTATGTCCATTTGAGCTATTTGTTGTTCAGGCTTCAGTGCCCTCTACCAGCTAGTGCACCTGGGGATATCTGGCCAATAGTGAGGTTAAATTTGGGTCACATTCCTTTCGTTTTTTTTTTGTTTTGCTTTATTTATCTCTTCCTGTTTGTTTTTCTGACAATCTAGTTAATTTATTTGCTTCATTTCCTTTTGTTTTCCCTTTGTCAGGAATATCACTATGAATCTACCATTCCCATCGTTATACCTCCCACATCAACTCTTCCATGGAGTTGGACCATACATAAGGTCCCTGGGAACTCCGCCGCAAGAGGAACATCCGATGCGCAATTACACTCCATTATCCTTGTCTCCATCCGGATCCCATGTTGTTGGTGGAATCAATTCCTTAGCAAGTTTGAACTTGCTCGATGATATCCTCGCTGCTTTCCGCTTGTTCTGGGAAAGGGAATCATCAAGTTCAGTCTCTACATTTGAAGCTCCAGCAGAGAAGGAGGTTGTGGAAGACGGAATCTTTCTGCTTGAAGAATAGTGTTTCACTCCAATTGTTTTATGTCATTTCATTTTTCTTTCATCGATTGGAGAGTATTCTTAGACAAAGTTTTGTTATTTTCAGTTTTATTTTAGTTTTTCTTTTTCAATAAGGTTTTAAATACCATGTGGGGGCAATAATATTGCAAATGGATGCTATTACAAAGATTTATTTATATAAAATTGCAATTTTCTACTATGAAGATGATGTTTTTGGCTTAAATGTTCTGTCAATACACTATTTTCTCACTATTCTGTATGTCCAGACCAGTGTTGGTTAGTTGGGGGTGTTTAAATTCTCAAATCAGGCATATTGTAGAATTTCTATGTTCGATCGATCGAACGTATTTCGATCGATCGAGAATATCGGAATCTCGAGCGCTTGAGGAGGGCTCAATCGATCGAAGGTTCGATCGATCGAAACAACTCGAGCGATCGAACCCTGTATTTAAACGAGGCGTCGTCGAGACACTTCATCAGTTTCCCTTTCTCCCCCATTTCCTCGAGCGATTGAGCACAGAGGGCGACTCACGCGGATTTTTTGGACTCCACTTCCAACTACACCAATTGCGGAGCAACCGTTCTCACTGATCATCATCCTCATCACTGTTATCCCCCTCTCGGCGCGTCTCTCGAGGTGTGGCCCCGAGAATCCCCTCGTTTTTTGTTTTATTTCATTTTTTGTATGGGGGTGCCCCCCATTGGGTAGTTAACTCTTTTTCTTTAGTTTTCCTATTATAGTTGTTGTCTTTGGGCTCTTCCCATTCTCAATCGTTGATACTGCACTTCGCTGTGTTCGATCGATCGAACTGGTTTCGAGCGATCGAACCCATCATCTATTTGATCGATCGAACATTCTCGAGCGATCGAACCTGCAATATTCTCGATCGATCGAACATGCTTCGATCGATCAAATTGTGACAGGTTCTTTCCTTTTCTGGTTTCCCTATTTTAAATGTTTCTTTGTTTCTCTCTTATGTTTCAGGGCCTTAAAATGAATCCAATCACTGGGTATCACAAAGCCAAGCCATTTGACCTAGCCATACCCGACCCTATACCCGAGCATGGGTTCCGAAACGACGAAGACCGGGTATGGTTCACCAGATATTTCCAGTCGCGCAAGGTCATGCTTGAGCGACCCCTCGAGACGGCATGGCTGGCTACGCCTTGGTATCTTGCACGGATACGTGCCATGCCATAGTGGTACACACTCTTTTCCGAGCCTATGCTCGTCAATCTATCCTGGATCCGGGAGGCGTGTGCTACGATGATCAGAGATCCGATTGCTCCGTTCACTCTCTGTTCTTTCTTCCGTGGCCAGGAGATTATTTTTAGTCCGGCCACCGTCTCTGCTGCTATTGGGGTACCCGAGGTACCTGATTGTGTTTGTCCGCATCGCCCTGACATGCCGCTGCTCTCCCCGACCATTATTATCAGAGAGATCACTGGGGGTGCTCTTCCGAGTTGGGATGGCGAGGCTCTTATTCCTGATGTTTTCCTTATAGATAATTATCATATGCTGCACCTCACCTTCAGAAACAGCCTATTAGTGACATCTTATCGGGAGAAGATTGCAGCATGGTATGCCCGGGTTTTATATGCGATTGGGACACGGAAGCTTGTCTGTTTGCCTCGCCTCTACATTGATTTCATGCGGCACCCCACCCGCTACATTCAGGCTAAGAAGCACCTGAAGGGTGCTTGGGCGATTCACAGGGTTATGGAGAAGGCGGGGTTACTTCCTTTGGCGGTTGATATTACTGTTCTGTCTCGCAGCCGTTTTGGAGAGACTGCTTCCCGCCGGTCAGAGGCACAGAAGAGAAAGAGGCAGGGCAAAGGCAAGGCGAAAGTTGGAGAGAAGAGGAGGAGATGAGGAGGCACCGATACTAAGGGTGCTGCTTCTGGGACGCCCACTGAGGCTGAGGAGCATGATTCTGAGGAGGAGATAGATCCTGTTGAGGAGGTGGCGAGATTTGAGTTGAGACAGAGGTCTCAGGCTCGTACCCAGGGAGAGTCTTCTTCTGCGCCTCTCCCGACTATTCATGAGTTGTTATTGGAGGAGAGAGAGGCCAGGCTTAGACTTGAGGGTAAGGTGGATGTGATGACTACTCTGTTGGAGGCGATCTTGATATAGATCAGAGTTGACTAGGCAACTCATACAGCTGCTCATGCCGTACCCAGTGATCCATCTGTAGCTGCTCTAGACACTTCCACCGTCCCGGTCCCGTCTACTACATCTGCTGTTCTACCTGCCACCACCGGTCCATCATCTGCCGATCCATCTTTCCCGACTGATCCTGCAGCTTCTACATCATCGGATTCACTACCTGTTACGGAGATTCCACTACTACCTCCTCTTGACGTGCTGATACACCTTTATCTATTCCAGCTGCCACGATTACGAGTGACCTAGCAGCACCGACTGTTGCTGAGGGTGGCGGTGGGGATGCTCCTGAGGGGTTCATTGAGATATTATCCGATGTTGCCGATGATGTTTAGCTTCTTCTGGATCTGTGTTGTTGGTTGTCTTTGGTTATGTGGTTATTTAGATATTTTGGACCATATGGTTGTATTTGGTTATTTTTGGTTGGGTGTTGGTTATGTTTGGATACTGTTGGACTATTGTGGTTGGTTGGATAGTTTGGATTTTAGTTTGTATGATGTATTTTATCACTGTTCTGTTCGTTTAATTTACTATATTTCCAGTGATTCGTTCTATTTTATGTTTGGATCTGATGCTTTATATTTTATATCTTCTTCATCTTTGCTGCTCGGAGTTGTATGTTTTCTGTACAGGTTGTTACATTTGCGATTCTTACAATGATATATCAGGTGATATCTCTCTATCTTTTTTTTTTTTGAAAATCACCTACTGAGGACATTGCGATTTTCAGTTGGGGTGGGATATAGATAGATAATCACCTGTGCGTGTTTTTTTTTTCTTTTTTTTCTTTTCTTAGCAACCTGGATCACTCTATCTATTACAATTTTATACAATCTCCATTAGAAGTTTAATTTCATACAATCTTCATTATCACAAATTTCAAATTATTAACCAGGTCTTCGAATTAAATTGGTAGAATAATGTTGAATACTCACTTCTATTTAGCTATTGTCAAGCAATGACACAACCATTTCATTCTCATCTTTTTATGAATTAAGTTCACGCGTTTTTCTAGTTCTTTAGGATGAATGCATATGTTGACTGACACGACTAAAAAGTTGTGTGCTCTTGTGTGCAATACCCAAGTGTAGGTAGACGTGCAAGTAGTAACTGGATTAAGTCCAGGTCGATCCCACAGGGAAGGTGTTGAATTAAACTACCTAGATTAGACTCTAAAGAGAAAACAAAAATCAATATTTAAAACGAAGTGTAGAACACAAAGTTCCACAGCTAACAACTACTAGAATTAAAGACAACTAAATTAACTTAACTAACGATTAACTAACTAAGCAAGATTCTAAAAAAAAAACGGTTCTCCTTAATAAAAGAAAGTGTTGGGATCACGCGAATCCACCGTGACCTAACCTTCTACCATGCAATTGCAATTAAGCTCAAAGGAGTACACCTACTACAGTATTCTGTACTTCTCTAAAGATATAGAATCAATAGCCCTTTCATGACCGGGACTACATCATCTCAATTAAGTTTGAAATACATGAAAACGGTTTAATCCAATAGTTAAGACTCGCACCTACAATGGTGTTAGCATTGAGGGTGGTTTGCAAAATATATTGAAAGAAAATGCCTTAAGGCCTTAAGTTTAAAGACTGTTTTGACAAACTGAGCATTTGGGGACAGTTTGATAACAAATCCTTAAAACAGAAAGTCTTAGAATACTGTTTTGGGTGTTCTCAAGAATCAGAATCCTCGATCGATCGACGCGCTTTCGATCGGTCGAATATCTTCATCTCTCGATCGATCGATATTTACTCGATCGCTCGACTAAGTCACTGTCTCGATCGATCGACATACTTTCGATCGATCGAACACAGGAATAAAAATACTGCATGGCAGAGGCCTAAAATCACGATTTCATCGCGATTTCCCAACCCTAGGACTACTCAGACATTGTCTGGAGTACCACAGATTGATATTTAACGTAAAGGTTCATTAAAACTATGTTTGTTTGAAAGTTTTGCATTAAAACTATAAAACTAGTGATTGTAATCTAACTAACATAAAACACTACGAGATTAACAAGTAAACTACGATTAACTAAGTGCAGAAAACAGATAAACAATAAATCAAAAACCTGGAATGAAGATAAACTTGTATTAACTAAAGAAATCCGGTTCACAATGATAAATCCTCAATGAAACCTACAAAAACCAAGGAAAAACTCTCTCTTCTCTATCTAAAACTGATAAAACAAAGTTGGGCGTCCCTTATGGACGTATACAATATGAATATATATAGTAAACCTAAGAGCTAGGGTTTAAAACCCGCAACTGCTGCATGCGCGTATAATCTGATAAAAGGCACTTTCGATCGATCGAAACTTTCTCGATCGATTGAACATCTTGAAATTTCGATCGCTTTAACTTCCTTCGATCGATCGAAACCTCGATCGCTCGAACTATGTCGATCGCTCGAACTCTGCAATTCTTCTTCAGTCTTCCTTCTTTGAAACAAAGCATCTCCTTTTTATCAAATCTTTCAGTCTTTTATACAGCAGCATTAACCTGCACAAATAGTAGCTAAAACAATACAACTTATCATAGATTAATCATATTGTCTAAAACTAGCATTGTAATGCAAATTGCAGATAAAACGGGAAGTTGTGATCAAAACTAATGCAATTCTTTCTTTTAGCGCGGTTGTATTTTACAAATACCCCCGCTTTGCACAACCCCCAACTAGCTTATTGCTAGTCCCTAGCGGTAAAGCGAAAATAAAAATGAAATAAAATTCCTAACTAATACTACAACGACTAAGAAAACAAAAGAAAACTAAAAACAACCTAAACTAAAGTAGAGAGAAAAATTCCTAACTCACTTTCGCAGGACTCGCGGTTGCATTTAGCGAATGCAACAAGCCGTTAAACCCCTAGGTTCTCCCTAGTGGACGAGTGTTGTCTCGTGAGGGTTTGCAGTGAATATACCCACAAAATTCTCCAATTTTAAGCTCAAAAAGATTTAGAATAACTTATGACATCTCCCCCCATTAAACTGTTACTCAGGCTCTACAAATATACATTATTCTCAATCAACCCATGAAAGAAATTTACATGCTCCCCTATATCACCAAGTAAAATATAACAAATGTGTTACCATCATGCACCCGTGTGTGTGTGAAATTAACAACCATGCGTCCAACCCTATTAAGAGTTATCTAGACTATCGTACTTTGGAAAACTTGCAGTTTTAGCTCAATTCTCACATTGGTCACACTCAAAAAGAACGTCTCTCAGAAACTTGCTTTACAATGATCGCACATCGTATGAAAGCTTTGATAAGGATGATATTCTAAGTGCTAATGCTTTCATACTTGACTCTATGAAAAACGGACATTTAAGAGTGTATAGTCTCATGAATGGAACACTACTTACTAGAGGAGCGAAATACCGTGGATAACTCAACTCACACTTTCATGTTCAAACCAATTGTTTAGAATCTTCAAGACTTTGAATTGCGGCTTTTATTTAGTAGGTGGGAGTTTTGTAGAGAAGAGTGTGCTTTTTAGTATGTGATGGAATTTCAACTTCTCTTTTTATTCTTTATTCTTTTCTCCACCCAATCTCCCATTCATTTTTTATTTTTTATTTTTATTTTTTTTTTTAACCTGCATCCATCATTCATTTTTTTCCATATTTTTTTTTTTTGAATGAAGATACAACGTCCCACAACCACTTCCTTCCATTTCACATACTTTGATGACTCATTCTCGACAAATTTATCAAACGACTCAATGAGGTCAAGGTATAGATCAAGGATTTGGATTCTTGTGATTTCATTGGAAATATTTAATTGAGGTGGGATCAGGGATGAAACAATTCAATGAATGTAGGTGAAAGCTATATCAGGTAAAAGAATGGGTAAACGATGGCTTGAATCATTTTCTCAACTTTCAATTTTTAGCACTTAAGTGTTCATTGAGTTTAATTGGTAAATCCTGAACGTTCTCCTCTAACAAGCAGTCAAAACTTTTAAAGAAAACTGAGACTTAACAACGAATTCACAAGTATATGCAAGAAAAACCATTCGACAATGTATGAGAATCCCCTCAGAAATGACGATTGGCTCAACAGCTCACAAAGGGTTATTAGCTTCCACTACTTGTTCTTTTCGCACAATATTCATATTAACTCAATTTTCAGGTTTTCTACATAGCTGCCAATTAGTGCACAAAAGTATTGGGTACATAACAGCTTCACAAATGCAATCCATTTTAGTGATAACAGAAAAACTCGTGAATTTAGTCCATAAAAAAGATGAAAATACTACAAATGTGTCATCGCCTAATTAACAAGCAGGAGAGAGTATTCAAAATTATTCTATCAATAAGATCCAATAAAAATTTTAAAATTTCAAAATTTTAACAGACTGTGTTCTTAAATTTAAAGCATATCCAAGTGCAAAACTTGATCGTCACGGGTGTATACCTATCTAGTATCTCCTACCCCCAACTGAAAACAACATAGTCCCAGAAGTTGATTTTCAACAATTAAAATAGATAGGTATCACCTGTATAGTGTAACGCGATGATAAGAAGCATAGCAACCTGGCATAGAAATATAAAACACAATCTCCAAAACAACAGATCAATGGATAAAGAAAAAACAAGTAAAACTATGATCCAAACAACATTAACCACTGGAAGGAAGAGAAATGAAATAACAGTAGTAATATCCATACATACCCAAAACAACCACAAAAAAAAAAAAAAAAAAAAACAAAAACCAACCTGTCCAACCAAACCAAACCAAAACACCAAATAACCATAAATACAGAAACACCACCTCCCCTAAGAATACTAATCAACTCCAGACGGAGCATCCTCAGCCACATCAGACGGGATGTCGATGGGAGCAGGCGGTGGCTGTGCGGTAGCTGGCAGAATATCGGCAGAAGTAGATGGAAGATCGGTCGTGGATGGAGCGGATGATGATGGATCAGCAGCAGTGGTAACAGGAACAACAGTAGGAGATGGATCGGCAGCAGGTGGTGGTGCAGCGGCAGCAGATGGGGGCACAATCGGGTCAAACCCAAACTGGACCAGCAGTGTAGTCAGCATGGTAGAGATATGATCAATCTTACCCTCAAGCCGCATCTGTGCCTCCCTCTCCTCCAATAATAGATCGTGAATAGTCGGGGGAGGCGCAGATGACGACTCTCCCTGGGCTGGAGCCTGAGATCTCTGTCTCAGCTCAAAACGTGCTACCTCCCGAATGGGATCATCCTCCTCCGAATCTGGCTCCTCAGCCTCAGTGGGCGTCCCAGAAGCCGCACCCTCAGTATCGGTGCCATCAGCTCTCTTCCTCTTCCCTCCAACTTTCGCTTTCCCCTTGCCCTTTCTTCTCCTCCTCTGAGCATCTGAGCGGCGAGAAGCAGCCTCACCAAAACGACTGCGAGCCTGAGATGTCGCATCGCCAGGTAAGGGAAGGAGGCCAGCATGCTCAATCACTCTGTGAATAGCCCAAGCACCTTTCAGGTGCTTCTTGGCAGCAGTGTAGCGAGTGGGGTGCCTCATGAAGTCAATATATAAGCGAGGCAAACAAACAGGCAACCCCGTCCCTATGGCATATAACACATGTGCATACCAGGGGGCAATCTTCTCCCGGTAGGAGGTGACCAATAAACAGTTGCTCAACGCGAGGTGGAGCATATGGTAATCATCGGTCAGGTAAGTATCTGCAATCAGTGCCGTACCATCCCATCTCGGTAATGCTCCTCCAGTAAGCTCTCGGATAACAGCAGTGGGTGAGAGCACTGGTGTACTGTCACGGTGTGGGCATACACAATCAGGCACCTCAGGGACTCCAAGAGCAGCTGAAACGGTAGCAGGGTTGAACACGATCTCCCGGCCGCGAAAGAACGATCGTAGTGTGAATGCGGCACCGGGATCTCTGATCATCGTCGCGCAAGCCGCGCGAATCCATGAGAGATTCACTCTCTTTGCCTGAGAGAGCAAATCGTACCAGTGTGGCATGGCCTGGATGCGAGCGAGAAACCCGGGAGTATCGAGCCAGACTGTCTCTAGTGGTCGCTCTAGCATGACCGGTCGAGTCTGAAAATATCTCGTGAACCATTGGCGGTCGGGGGTGTTCCGGAAGCCGTGGAGTGGGACCGGATCAGGAATAGCAAGGTCAAAGGGCTTCTCCCTGTGGTAACCCGTAACAGGGTTCATTGTGGGCCCCTGAAAATAGAAGAGAAACAGAAAAGAAATCAAAACAAGACAAAAATGAAAAGAAAGTGAAACTGCTGGAGTTCGAGCGATCGAACAATGTTCGATCGATTGAGAAAGTGCAAGGTTCGAGCGATCGAACCTAGCTCGATCGATCGAGAACAGCGAATGTGCGGGAACCATTTCCGAGAACCGAAACGGCCCAAACACAAACAAAACACGAAAAACAAGAATAAAAATAGGCTTAAAAACAAATGGGGGCACCCCATAAGAAATGGAATCAAATGAAAACGAGGGGGGGAAAACTCGAGGCCTTACCTCGGGTTCTGTGTAGAGCGAGGGATGCCGGAGGTGAGGGTGATGATCTGGGGATTATAAGCTCCTCGAATAACCGAGTGAATGGATGAGAAACGAAGAATCGCCCCGAGTCTCTTCTCTGTGCTCAATCGCTTGAGAGTGTGGAGGAGATGAAGAGACTGAGGAAGTGTACGCTGAAAGCCTCGGTTAAAATACAAATCTCGATCGATCGAGAAAGTTCGATCGATCTAACTTTAGATCGATTGATAACTTTCAAGCGATCGAGGATAAGAAATCGTCGATCGATCGAGATATATTCGATCAATCGAACCTGGAAATTCCAAGATATCACAGAATGGATGAAATAAGTACTCCCAACAGATCTAAAGTGTTCTGGACAAACAGCAGAAAGATAAAAACAGTGCAAAGACAGAGCCAGTAAGCCAAAAACGCATTCTCAAATAGAAAATTGGCAATTTGAATTAAATAAAACCTTTTAAAAACATCCAAACTACACAGTATTGCCTCCCAATTGGTATTTAAACCTTATTGAGCTAAAGAAAACTAGAATAAAACTAAAACCAAAAACATGTCTGTCAAAGATTACACTCCAATTGATAAACATAAAAGGGAATGAATGAAAACAACTGGAGTGTGGCACTATTCTTCGAGCGTGAAAAGATCCTCTTCCACAATTGCTTCATGCTGCACCAAATCTTCAAAAACGGAGTCCAGGCTCGATGATTCCCTTTCCCAGAACAGTCGGAAAGCAGCAAGGACATCATCGAACAAATCTGGAGTCTCTAAGGAAGTGATAGCATTGGCAAGAGGTGATCCGCATGGAGATAGGGATAACGGAGTGATATTGCGCAATGGACATTCCTCTTGTGGCGGAGTCCGCGGCCGTTGAATGTATAAGCCATGAAAGAGCTGATGTGGAAGGAAAATAGGTGGGTATGGAAGATTCATAGTGACAATCCTGACAAAAGACAACAAACTGAAATTAAAACAACAAAACACAAGAAACACGAATTAACACAAAAAGAAAAACAAAGAATAGAAACAATAATACAAAGAAATGTGACAAGTCCCAACCTCACTATTGGCATTGGTTCCCAAAGTGCACTAGCTGGTAAGGGGCATTGGAGCCTGATGAGCAAGTAGCTCAGGTGCACGTAGCGGTATGGGACCAACTCAAGTACGAGGAAATCGTCCACGAAAACAAAAACAGCATTGTGGCGTTCTGGGACGACATCCTGAAGGACATGATCCTCCCATGGCTCCCACATGTCATCGTTTTCCCACTGCGCCATGAGTGCATCATCCACCATTCTCCCCATGTACAGGTCTTCTTCCTCATCCAACTCCTCCTCATTAGGAAAGTCCATATTTTCATACGGATTGATGTCCAGGAGAGCAGGGTCGAATGGGATATATCCGATGGAAGCATTGATTCGAGTGTGAACCTCAGGATCATAAGGATGCAAGGGGCAGGGCGTGGGTTCACCCTCAGTCCAGGTGCCACAACAACACTCAGAATCAGCCCATGAACCAATAGAATGAACATCATCGCCTCGCATATTCACCTGCAACAGAGTGGTTTAAGGAATAATGGATTAGAACTAAATCACAAACACGAAAGAAAGCACAAGAACCAAAAAGAAACAAAAGAGAGAAAAACTAAAATGCAAGGAAAGAAAAGGAATACAACAACAATTTGAAATTCCACTTCGGATTTTTAAGCGTGAGAATAGCTGGGCTCATCCAGCTGGATGTGCTCAACCTCAGTTTGGAAATTCTCCAAAAACGGCTTCAATCTTTGGCCATTGACCTTGAAACAATCATCGTTCTTGGGATTAACAATCTCGACTGCCCCATGTGGAAAAACAGTTTTTACGATGAACGGGCCTGTCCACCGGGAACGGAGTTTTCCTGGGAAAAGATGGAGGCGAGAGTCATACAGCAACACTTTCTGCCCCGGCTCAAATGATTTACGAAAAATCGTACGATCGTGTCGAGCCTTCAACTTTTCCTTATGCAACTTTACAGAGTCATACGCATCTCGTCGTATTTCCTCTAGCTCTGCAAGTTGGAGCTTGCGTAGCTGACCTCCCTCTTGAATATCAAAGTTCAATGAGCGTGTCGCCCAATAAGCTTTATGTTCAATTTCAACAGGAAGGTGGCAAGCTTTCCCGTAAACTAGTCTATACGGGGACATACCAAGATTCGTCTTATAGGCAGTGCGGTATGCCCATAACGCGTCAGTTAATTTGTATGCCCAGTCTTTTCGATTGGAACTAACCGTCTTCTCGAGAATATGCTTGATTTCTCGGTTAGCCAATTCTGCTTGCCCATTAGACTGTGGATGATAGGCAAGAGCGATTTTATGATGAACTCCGTATTTCTTGAGAAGTGACTCCAAAGGCTTATTGCAGAAATGCTTGCCTTGGTCACTCAGTAAAGCTTTCGGAGTACCAAAACGAGACAGAATATGCTCTCTGAGAAATGACATGACTGTTCTGTGATCATTTCGTCTCGTTGGTATCGCTTCTACCCATTTCGATACATACTCCACAGCAAGGAGTATGTATTCACAATTGTTTGACTTGGGAAATGGACCCATAAAATCTATGCCCCAACAATCGAATACTTCAATTGTGATGATCGGGGTTAGAGGCATAGCATTCCTTTTTGAAATGGTTCCAAGCTTTTGACAGCATTGGCAAGTCTTGCAAAAAGAATAAGCATCTTTGAAAATTGTGGGCCAGTAGAAACCGCTTTGCAGAACTTTTTGAGCGGTCTTCTGTGAAGCGAAGTGCCCACCACAAGTCTCAGAGTGGCAAGATGCTAAAATGACGGTTATATCCTCATTGGGGACGCAGCGCCTGATGACCTGATCAGCACAGTACTTGAAGAGGTATGGGTCATCAAAGAAGAAATGGCGCGCGAACGATAGGAACCGTTTCCTATCTTGGTGCGACCAATGAGTCGGTGTCTCACCTGTGACCAGGTAGTTTACCACATCAGCATACCAAGGCAGACTACTTACTGCCAGTAGCTGTTCATCTGGGAACTCATCTTTAATGGATTGGGATTCAGTGTTATCGGTAAAAGTCAACCGGGATAAATGATCCGCAACCACATTCTCCACTCCTTTCTTGTCCTTGATTGTTAAATCAAACTCTTGGAGTAAGAGTATCCAGCGAATAAGCCGTTGTTTAGCGTCTTTCTTTGACAAAAGATATTTGAGGGCCGATTGATCTGTAAAACAGACGATTGGCGACCCTATCAGGTAAGACCTAAACTTATCCAGAGCGAATACTACGGCCAGCAGTTCCTTCTCAGTAGTAGTGTAATTCATTTGAGCTTCATTTAAAGTTCGGCTGGCGTAGTATATCACATGTGGCTTATTGTCCTTCCTCTGGCCTAAGACTGCGCCAATGGCGTAATCACTAGCATCGCACATTAATTCAAAAGGCAAACTCCAGTCGGGTGCCTGTATTATTGGTGCGGAGGTGAGGAGATCTTTTAAATCCTCGAAGGACTTCTGGCAACTCTCTGACCACTCGAAAGGTGCATCTTTGACAAGAAGTTGACAGAGGGGTCGAGAGATTGCACTGAAGTTCTGGATAAATCGACGGTAAAATCCCGCATGCCCCAAGAATGAACGAATGTCTCGCACTGTACGAGGGACAGGTAGATTTGAGATTATGTCAATCTTAGCCTTATCCACTTGGATTCCTTCATCGGATATTATGTGGCCTAGAACTATACCCTTGGTCACCATAAAGTGACACTTCTCCCAATTCAAGACTAGGTGTTTGTCCTCACACCTCATTAAAACCTGTTCGAGATTGCTGAGGCAATCCTCGAAGCTATGGCCGAAAACTGAAAAGTCATCCATGAATACTTCAAGGATGTTTTCGACCATGTCACTAAAAATGCTTAACATGCACCGCTGAAAGGTAGCCGGTGCATTACATAAGCCAAATGGCATTCGTCGGTAGGCGAAAGTACCGAATGGACACGTGAACGTGGTTTTCTCCTGATCTTCAGGAGCAATCTCAATTTGATTATACCCACTGTATCCATCCAAGAAGCAGTAATACTTATGACCCGCCACACGTTCTAGCATTTGATCCATGAATGGCAAAGGAAAATGGTCTTTTCGGGTCACAGTATTTAACTTTCTGTAGTCAATGCACATCCTCCATCCAGTGGGGACACGTGTCGGTACTAATTCACCCTCTTTGTTTGGGATGACCGTTATGCCAGCTTTCTTTGGAACTACTTGGGTAGGACTAACCCAAGGACTATCAGATATTGGATATATCATCCCAACATCAAGTAGTTTGAGTACTTCCTTTTTAACTACCTCTTGCATGTTGGGGTTCAGACGCCTTTGCATTTGCCTTGAGGGTTTGGCGTCTTCCTCCAGATATATCTTATGTGTGCATATGGATGGGCTTATGCCTTTGAGGTCAGCAATTGTCCATCCCATAGCGTCCTTGTGCTTGGTAAGCATTTCCACTAGCTTACTTTCCTGTTCATGAGTTAAAACAGATGAAATGATCACAGGATAAGTTTTTCCAGTCCCTAGGAATGCGTATTTTAGCTCTTTGGGAAGCTCCTTCAATTCTAATTCCGGGAACTGGAAACTAGAGGGCATTACCAACTTGGTTTTCGGAGGCAGTTGTTCATATGGCTGTATCCACATGCAATCAGCTCTATCCTCCTCTTTCGTATCCATCATAAGACACGTCTGATTCAAGTCAGCATCCAATGGGGTGGACTCTGCAGGCTGATAAATATCGCCAAATTGAGTCATCACAACTTCCAAAGGATCTTTATAGTCGACCAAGTCAACTTCATCTTCAATGACCGTGTCTATATAATGGATTTCTTCCTCATCATCGTATTCTTCAGGTCGGGGATTAGAGAAGATCTTGATATTTAACGTCATGTTCCCGAATACGATAGTCATGATACCAGTTCTAATCTTGATTGTGGCATCAATGGTGTTGAGGAATGGACGTCCAAAAATAACCGGGATATGTGCACCAGGATTAGACACAGGTTCTGTGTCCAATATCACGAAATCAACCGGAAATACAAAAGTGTCTATTTGGACAAGGACGTCCTCCAATACCCCTCTAGGGTACTTTACAGATCTGTCTGCCAATTGCAAAGCAACTCGGGTGGGTTTGAGTTCACCCAACCCTAGCTGTTTATAGACTGAGTATGGCAGCAGGTTCACGCTTGCTCCTAAATCGAGGAGTGCGTTGTCTATCTTTTGATTCCCAATTCTACATGAGACCGTAGGTGTACCGGGATCTTTGAGTTTTGGAGGCAACTCATTTTGAATGATCGCGCTTGCTTGGCACGCGACATAAGCATGTTTCTTCACGCTTTGCCTCCTCTTGACCGTGCATAGATCTTTAAGATACTTAGCATAGGCCGGCACTTGCTTGATAGCATCTAGGAGTGGAAGGTTAATCTTAACTTGCTTAAACAGTTCCAAAAACTCCTGATTCTTCGTCTCATTCTTGGGTTTCTTCAACCGTTGAGGATAAGGTGCAGGGAAGGGGCATTTTGGTGGTTCCTCCTTAACAGACTCCTTCCCAGGCCTTCGCTCAACTTCTTCTTCTACTCTAGGAGCTTCAAGGTTTGCCTTTATTGGTTCGTCATTAGTAGACGGCTCCTCCTCTTGAGTAGATGGTAGCTCAACTTCCTTATCCACCACTTCCTCCTCATCGTACACTTCGGGAGTGGATGGAGGCATGCCTTTCTCTATGATTTTTCCACTTCTCAGTGTGGTCACAGCTTTAGCATGTTCTTGATTGTTAGAACCAATGTTATGTCCCTTGGGGTTCTGAAGTGGTTGAGCAGGGAATGTTCCTCCTGAGCTCTCTTGCCTTGCATCTATCCTCTCTAATGTAGCAGACATTCTACTCATCATTTGGATGAGTTGCTGCGTTAGATTGGCATTAGCAAGTGGCTCCTCCTCTTGTACCTTCTTGTGCGGGGGCACATAGACATTGTTTTGTGGTGCATTGGAGGGTTGAGCTTGATTGTAATTATTAGTTTTGTTTTGATTGTAATGCTGGGCTGGCCTATTGTTTTGCCCTTGATATTGATTATTGTTGTAGGGCTGCTGTTGATATTGATTTTGGGCCCAGCATTATTTCTCCAATCAAAACCGGGGTGATTCCATCTATTGTTATTTTGAAAATTATTATTGGAATTCCCCGCCCCTCGAAAACCTTGCATGGCATTCATCTCTATAGGGGCTTGCTCTTGAAAATGTGGCACATTGGGACAATATTGAGTTGGATGTCCCAACATGTTGCATGTGCCACATGGTTCTTCAGGCAAGACTTGCCTAGAGCTCTCTCTTTTCATACTTAACTCTTCTACCTTCTTTGCCAGCTCTGCATACTTAGTCATGAGGTGATCTTCATTGGTTAGCTGGTATAAGCTTTTCTCTTCTACACAGGATATCTGTGAGCGTGAGATATTGTCAGAATTTGACCATTCATGAGCGTATTCAGCTAACCATTCGAAATGGGCTTCGGCCTCTTCAGTGTTTTTACGCAGAAATGGTCCCGAGCTCATCGTTTCCACCAACTTCTTTGTTTCACCATTCAATCCCCGATAAAAGAAGCTGATTGTTCGCCATTTCTCAAACCCATGATGTGGGCATGAGAGAAGCAAATCTTTGAATCGCTCCCACGCTTCTGTGAAGGTTTCATTGCTCTTTTGTTTATAGGAATTGATTTGACGCTGAAGGTCTGTGGTCATGCGAGTAGGATAGAATTTCTTTAAAAATGCGGTGCGCATCGCATGCCAGGTGAAAATGGAATTAGGTTTTAGGGAGTGGAGCCACGCCTTCGCTTTATCTTTCAAAGTGAAGGGGAATAGCATTAAATGCGCCACCTCCCTAGGACAAGTTTGCGAGAATGTTTTGCAAACATCCTCGAAATCAGTGACATGTAAATACGCCTTCTCGCTTTCCATCCCATGAAAAGTGGGAAGCAGTTGAATCATCCCATTGCGAAACTGAAATTCGCCATTGTGCGGTGGGATTTGAATGCAAGAGGGCGTAGGTGCATGTTCTGGTTGCATGAGATCGCAAAGAGGACGGAGTACCTCATCGATTGGTACCACAACATTGTCACCGTTTTCACTCTGATGATCATCCATTGATGCAGTTGGAGTGGCTATAGGGTTAATGGAGCTTTCAGAGTCAGACAGATAGAAAGGATTTCCAAAAATTCCTTCAATGGAATTCTCGGACATGAACTGAGAGGGTCCCTAGGGTGAGAACTTACCCAAAAGAACTGAAAAGAAGAGAAAAATAAAAATAGAAAGAGATGAAGAGAGACTGAGGTAATCTAAGGAATTGATCGTCGCCTTCCCCGGCAGCGGCGCCAAAAACTTGACACGACTAAAAAGTTGTGTGCTCTTGTGTGCAATACCCAAGTGTAGGTAGACGTGCAAGTAGTAACTGGATTAAGTCCAGGTCGATCCCACAGGGAAGGTGTTGAATTAAACTACCTAGATTAGACTCTAAAGAGAAAACAAAAATCAATATTTAAAACGAAGTGTAGAACACAAAGTTCCACAGCTAACAACTACTAGAATTAAAGACAACTAAATTAACTTAACTAACGATTAACTAACTAAGCAAGATTCTAAAAAAAAAACGGTTCTCCTTAATAAAAGAAAGTGTTGGGATCACGCGAATCCACCGTGACCTAACCTTCTACCATGCAATTGCAATTAAGCTCAAAGGAGTACACCTACTACAGTATTCTGTACTTCTCTAAAGATATAGAATCAATAGCCCTTTCATGACCGGGACTACATCATCTCAATTAAGTTTGAAATACATGAAAACGGTTTAATCCAATAGTTAAGACTCGCACCTACAATGGTGTTAGCATTGAGGGTGGTTTGCAAAATATATTGAAAGAAAATGCCTTAAAGCCTTAAGTTTAAAGACTGTTTTGACAAACTGAGCATTTGGGGACAGTTTGATAACAAATCCTTAAAACAGAAAGTCTTAGAATACTGTTTTGGGTGTTCTCAAGAATCAGAATCCTCGATCGATCGACGCGCTTTCGATCGGTCGAATATCTTCATCTCTCGATCGATCGATATTTACTCGATCGCTCGACTAAGTCACTGTCTCGATCGATCGACATACTTTCGATCGATCGAACACAGGAATAAAAATACTGCATGGCAGAGGCCTAAAATCACGATTTCATCGCGATTTCCCAACCCTAGGACTACTCAGACATTGTCTGGAGTACCACAGATTGATATTTAACGTAAAGGTTCATTAAAACTATGTTTGTTTGAAAGTTTTGCATTAAAACTATAAAACTAGTGATTGTAATCTAACTAACATAAAACACTACGAGATTAACAAGTAAACTACGATTAACTAAGTGCAGAAAACAGATAAACAATAAATCAAAAACCTGGAATGAAGATAAACTTGTATTAACTAAAGAAATCCGGTTCACAATGATAAATCCTCAATGAAACCTACAAAAACCAAGGAAAAACTCTCTCTTCTCTATCTAAAACTGATAAAACAAAGTTGGGCGTCCCTTATGGACGTATACAATATGAATATATATAGTAAACCTAAGAGCTAGGGTTTAAAACCCGCAACTGCTGCATGCGCGTATAATCTGATAAAAGGCACTTTCGATCGATCGAAACTTTCTCGATCGATTGAACATCTTGAAATTTCGATCGCTTTAACTTCCTTCGATCGATCGAAACCTCGATCGCTCGAACTATGTCGATCGCTCGAACTCTGCAATTCTTCTTCAGTCTTCCTTCTTTGAAACAAAGCATCTCATTTTTATCAAATCTTTCAGTCTTTTATACAGCAGCATTAACCTGCACAAATAGTAGCTAAAACAATACAACTTATCATAGATTAATCATATTGTCTAAAACTAGCATTGTAATGCAAATTGCAGATAAAACGGGAAGTTGTGATCAAAACTAATGCAATTCTTTCTTTTAGCGCGGTTGTATTTTACAAATACCCCCGCTTTGCATTGACCATTCTTGTATCCAAATCAGTTGCACTTATTAATAGCTATGCAGAAAACTTAAAATAAGAGTTAATACGACTTTTGTGCTTTAAAGGATGAAGTAGTGAAAACTAGTTACCCTTAGTGAGCTTTTAAATCCAATCTTCAATTCTGAGGGGATTATCACATTAAAACTCGAATTGTTTTTCTTGAATATGCCGATTAAATTCGTTGGCTAGTCTCTATTTCTTCATGTTGGCTGCTTATTAGAGGAGAACGTTCAGGATTTACCTATTAAACTCAATGAACATTGACGTGTAAAAATTAAGAAGTTGAGAAAATGATTTAAGCCATCGTATTTGCTCCTTATCTTCTCCATATACCTATATCGACATCTCTGAATATGTGTTGTTCTTAACTCCACGCCTAATAAATGATGCCGAATTCGTTATGAAATTCTGAATCCCTATGTTCATACCTTGACCTCGATATACACCAATTGCACACCCAATGTGATTAAATTGTTGAAGTATGAGGAGGGAATAGTGGTGAGAAGGGCTGTATATATATATAAAAAAAAAATTGAGAAAAGGAGAAGAAGTTAAAAAAAAAAAAAAAAAAAAAAAAGAAGAAAAAGAGAAAAGTGGTTGGAATTAAGTAAAGGAGAAATTATTAAATTAAATCACATGAAAATGTGCAACTTCGTACCCTTTCATTTCTACCCTACTAAATAAAAACCGTCAAGTCAAAGTCTTAATGATTCTCAATAACTTAATTTAAACATGAAAGTGTAATTTGAGTTATCCACGGTATTTCGCTCCTCTAGTAAGTAGTATTCCTTTCATGATGCTATACACCCTAAAATGTTCGTCTTTTATAGAGTCAAGTATGAAAGCATTAGTATCCGAAAAATCATTCCTATCAAAGCTTTCATACCATGTGCGATCATTATTAGCCAAGTTTCTGTGGGATGTTCATTTTTGAGTGTAATAACTATGTGAGACTTGAGTTGAAGCTACAAGTTCTGAGAGTATGATAGTTTTAAACAACTCTAAATAAAGTTCGATGTATAACTGTTAATTTCACACACACACGGATACATGGATGTGACACATATGTTATTTTTATCTTAGTGACATGAGGAACATGTGCATTTCTTTCATGGTTTGAATGAGGATGATGTGTCTTGTAGAGCTAAATTGATCGTTGAATAGAAGGGAATGTTTAAAAGTTATTCTTTATCTTTTTGAGCTTTACAATCAGAGAATTTTGTGGGTATATTCACTGCAAACCCTCACGAGACAACACTCGTCCACTAGGGGGAACCTAGGGGTTTAACGGCTTGTTGCATTTGCTAAATGCAACCGCGATTCCTGTGAAAGTGAGTTAAGAAGTTTTCTTTCGTGTTATTTTAATTTAGATAATCTGAATCTAGTTTTTTTCTGTTATAGTATTAGTTTAGCTTGTTTTTATTTTCGCTCTATTGCTAGGGACTAGCAATTCGCTAGTTGGGGGTTGTGACAAGCGGGGGTATTTGTAAAATACAACCGCGCTAAAAGAAGAAAATGCATTGATTTAGTTTACAATTTTTCCATTTATCTGCAATTTGAATTACAATGCTAGTTTATGCACATATTGATTAAACTCTGATAAGTTGTTTGTTTTAGCTGTAATTTGTGCAGACTACAGTTGCTGTGTGAAGAATTTAAAGATAATGATAAAAGGAAGTGCTGAATTCTAATGAAGACAATTGGAAGCAGAAATGCAGAGTTCGATCGATTGAAGATTGCTCGCTCGATCGACGGTTCGATCGATCGATAGAGTTCAAGCGCTCGAGGATTCAAAAGTTCAATCGATCGAAAACTGTTTGATCGATCGAACATGGCTTTTATCAGAATATACACGCACGCAGCAGAAGAGATGTTTTTACCCTAAGCATTAGGTTTTTACTATATATACTGGTATTGTATACGTCCATAAGGACGCCCACATTGCTTTTATCAGTTTTTAGAGAGAAAGATAGAGAGTTTTTATGTTTTGTAGATTTTGAAGGTGGTATAGTGCTTTGGGATTGATCTTTATCTAGTTTAATACAAGTTAATCTCTCCAGGTTACTTTGTTATTGTTTATTTACTTTCTGCACTTATTTTCTAGTAGTATAATATGTTAAACTTGTAGTTTTGAATGCTAAATAAGTTTAGACCATTAGTTTCATAGTTTTGATGATAAAATCTCTACCAAACATACCCTTAATGCATATTCAAGTTAAAAACAACACTGTGACGCTCCAGACCATGTCTGAGTAGTCCCTAGGTTGGGAGATCACGATGAAACCGTGATCTCAGGCCTCTACCATGTAGTAGATTAATTCATGTGTTCGATCGATCGAAGTAGTTCGATCGATCGGACCAGAGACATTGTCGAGCGATCGAAGTCAGTTCGATCGATCGAGAGATGAAGATATTCGATCGATCAAAAGAGCGTCGATCGATCGAGAGTTTTGATTCTTGAGGACATTCTATGCAGTATTCCTAGACTCTCTGTTTTACTGGATTGTTATCAAATTGTCCCAAAACGCTCAGTTTGTCAAAACAGTCTGTGAACTTTAAGTCTTGAGGCATTTTTCTTCAATATATTTTGCAAACCACCCTCAATGCTAATACCATTGTAGGTGAGAGTCTTAACTATTGTTTTAAACCGCCTTTGGGTATTTCAAAGTCCATTGTGATGATATAGTCCCGGTCATGAAAGGACTATAGATTCTTTATTTTAAGAGAAATACGGAATACTGTAGAGAGTGTACTCCATTGCACTTCAACGTAATTGCATGGTAGATGGTTAGGTCGCGGTGGATTCGTGTAATCCCAACATTCCTTTTTAATTAAGAAAAACACATTTTAAATCATTGCTTTAGTTAATTAGTTAATAATTAGTTAATCTAGTTTAATTGCTTCAGTTTTAGTAGTTGTTAAACTGTGGAACTTTGTGTTCTACATTCCTTTAAAAGATATTGAATTTTATTTCCTTGTTTGAGAATAATCTAAGTAATTAGTTTAACACCTTCCCTGTGGGATCGACCTGGACTTCCAGTACTATATTACTTGCACGATTACCTACACTTGGGTATAGCACACAAGCGCACACAGAAAAATCTTCGTGTCAATTTCATTGGGTGGTTCTACAAGATCCCAGACTTGATTGGAGTACATGGACTCCATTTCAGACTTCATAGCCTTTTGCCAAAGATCTGCATCTTTATCTTGGAGTGCTTCATTGTAGTTACAGGGATCGATACCTTGTTCATCAGGGACCCGGTCATAAGACTCTCCCAAGAACATATACCGGTCAGGTTGAATAATAACCCTCCTACTACGACGAGGCACAACCCGTGTCTGTGTATCACTGATATTTTGTTGTGAAGATTCTGAACCTAATACACCATTATCTGCACGCTGTACTGGTTCATGAACCTGCGTGTTAATGGTTGGTTCGGGGTCTACACGAGTTTCAATAATCCTCCCACTACGACGTGGTAATGGAATATCGATAACTCTATCTTGTGATGTTTCTTCTCGTACCGATGGTATCGAAGAAGTATATGTCGGTGTCTCTCCTCTTATTTCCTCTAGAACAATACAGCTTCTGGGCTTGTGGTCCATAACATAGTCCTCTTCTAAGAATGTGGCATTGGTGCTAACAATAACCTTCTGATCCTTAGGACTATAAAACAGACCACCTTTAGTTCCTCTTGGATACCCAACAAAGAAACATACTTCTGTTCTTGATTCCAACTTTTCTGCGTTCCCTTTCAGCACATGTGCTGGACTACCCCAGATTCGAACATGCCGTAGACTAGGCTTTCGCCCAGTCCACAATTCAGTGGTAGTAGTAGGTACTGACTTAGATGGTACCAAGTTTAGAATATATGCAGCTGTCTCTAATGCGTGTCCCCAAAAGGAAATTTGTAAATCCGAGTAACTCATCATAGATCTTACCATATCCATAAGAGTCCTGTTCCTTCTTTCTGCTACACCGTTCTGCTGAGGCATACGGGGTGCAGACAATTGGGATGTAATCCCTTGCTCTAATAATTATTCCCTAAAATCTCCCAAGAGGTACTCTCTACCACGATCAGATCGTAGTGTCTTGATACATTTACCTAGACGCTTCTCCGTTTCAGCCTTGAAGTCTTTGAATTTCTCAAAGCATTCAGAATTACGCCGCATCAAATAAATGTACCCATACCTTGAGTAATCATCGATGAAAGTGACAAAGTACTCAAATCCCCCTCTTGCTTGGACAGTCATAGGACCACACAAATCAGAGTGAACCAATTCCAACAACTCTTTTGCTCTATAGCCCTTGGCCGGGAATGGCCTCTTGCTCATTTTACCTTCCAAGCAGGATTCAGAAACTAGAAGTGCCTCCACTTCCAATGAGCCTAATGGCCCATTTTGAACCAGTCTTTGAATCCTTTTCAAATTAATATGACCAAGGCGTAAGTGCCAAAGATGGGTTTGGTTCATCCTCGAAGGTTTTTTTCCTCTTAAATGGCAAACTATTTGTGTTATTCAATTCATTAAGTTGCAGTATAGGAGAGATAAGATTTATAATATAAAGATCATCCACCAATTGACCAGAACAAATAAAACGTTTATTTTCTTTAATAACTACTACTTTATTAAAATAAACTGAATATCCATTCTTTACTAAACTAGAAACTGAAACTAAATTCCTTCTAATAGAAGGTACATAAAAGCAATTTCTTAATATTAAAATCCTATCTATACCAAAACTAAGATGTAGATCTACTACTGTAACTGCTGCTACTCTCGTAGCATTTCCCATATATAGATAAATCTCTCCATCACTGAGCTGCCTGGTTCCCTGGAACCCCTACAAAGAATTGCATACATGATCAGCGGCTCCCGTATCTACACACCAGGTACCGGTAGATCGGACCGCTAATCACGATTCAACAACTAATAAATGAGATTTACCTTGATTGTTCTGTTTGGCGAGATAAACTGGACATTGCTTCTTCCAGTGTCCTGGCTACTTGCAAACAAAACATTTGTCTTTAGGCTTTCCCGGTTGTCCTCGTGGCCTTTGGATTGGCGGAGGACCCGCGGCCTTCTTTTGAGCCTTTTTCATTTTCTTCTTGCCTTTCGGCTTTGAAGCAGAACCTTTCTCAAACACAAGAGCACTCCCTGACTTTCTGTTGAGACCCTCAACTGCCTGGAGTTCTTTAAGCAGCTCTGCCAAAGTATATTTAAATTTACTCATGTTGTAATTGAGGCGGAATTGCTTAAAGACTCTAGCAGTGACTGGAGTACGATATCGACCTGGGTTTCCCCGTCGATTGTAGCTCCAAGGATCTCCAGTTCATTAAGAAGAGATATCATCTTAAGAACATGATCCCTTACAGGCGACCCCTCAGCCATGGTTGTGTTCATCAAGTCTTTCATGGCAACCTGCCTAGCAGCACGACTTTGATCCCCGTACATCTCTCGGAGGCTCTCCATCATGTCATAGGCGCTGGCCATTGACTGATGCTGATGTTGCAGCACATTTGACATGGATGCCAAAATGTAACACCGTGTCATCTCATCAGCCTTGACCCATTTCTTGTGACCCTGGGTTTCCTCAGCGGTTGCCCCCTTACTAGGTTGCTCAGGACATTCTTGAGTAAGCACAAACTTGTACTCTTCAGCAGTTAACACAATATCCAAATTTCTTTTCCAGTCTATATAGTTTGGTCCAGTAAGTTTGTTTTCTTTAAGTATAACAGCGAGTGGATTGAAGGAACCCATTTAAAAGCCTGAGAATCACATAATATAAATAATTACATTTGGGCAAAAAATTACTATGGATTCGAGTTGCAAATATTGGTTCCCTCTACCATATTTGAAAATAATCCGCCAGCAACCTGATACACCGTGATAGTATGACTCGATGGGAAGCCATATACTATCCATCATTTGTTCAGATAGGCAATTGCCTTTTAATTTTACTATCCAGGCAATGTACCTTGCCTAGTAAAATTAAACTGCTGACTTGCTTTGATCCTATAAATAACAACAGTGACTCAGATGGAGAGGATATTATTATTTATAGCTAAGTGTATACCATCACTTAATTCTAGGTCAAGAGTTCTGTGAGGAACACCTCTGATGGAGAGGTGACCCACACCAACAATCACCCAAAACATTCTTTTAAAGAAGTTTGTACTGATGATTTCATGATCAACTACATCCGATGGGGAGGATGACACTAGAGCCATCACACAAAATTAATCATATCATCTACAAACCAGTGATGGAGACCATGAGATTTATACTTGATAAATTCCCTCTCCCACTTAGAATTTAAAAAAAAATTTGAGGGTTATAATTTTTTTAGAAAAACTTTTAATTTAATTAATAAAAAAAATGGAATACTTGACAAGGATTAATTCATCCTTACTTGTGAAACCCACATGTGTAGATAATAAAATTATTCTATTCTCACGATTTTTGAAAATAAGTACTTATGTTTTCAAATTATGGAATTAGTTTTATTTCTAAATACACATGTAGTTGTCCATCATTTTAAATTAATATAAATTAAACATGCAGCTAGACATCTGAAATAGGTCTAGGAACAATTATCCATGTTGTCCTATTCATTAAACATGAAACAATAATAATCATTCAATCACACATAAATAAGGAAACCACAATAAAATAGGAATCCCACTATTATGGTCAAGTTGCAACTTTTGTGAAGAAATCTTTATCGAACCCGATTAGCTCTATGTCGCCATTACGTGTGGATACCGGGATTCCACCGCTTTGTTTGCTTTTTTGAAACTCGTTTGATTTTGATCAAAGAAAGAGAAAAGAGTCTGTTGAAAATAGATACAGAGTCGCCACTTGGTCTTTAAGGAACCAAGAAACCTTATTTTGACTCACCCAAACGGATAAAGGGCACCGGCCCTTCATAACCAAAGAACTTTGCTCGGGGTTTTGGTATGAGAGAGGAAGGAGCCTTTGTCATGACTAAAACACCCTCAACTCGCTCCGTCTCTCGACGGGCCTCAATTAGCATCCAAATAATCATCTTATACTATGTATGGTTCGGCAATTAATACTATGATAGTATATTACATCACATAAGAATCTTGAAATTGAAAATCAAAAGATAAGATATCATTCATAAGATCTAAGTCAAATATCATACAATGTAAAGTTAAAATCACACAAATAAACCTAGGAAAAATCGTCTAATCATGTATCAAATAATCAAGACTTCCTAATCTAAAGGGGGCATGAATTGTTCTTGAAACAAATAAACAAAGAAATCAACATATGCATAGCAAGCTAGTATGATGCATGTTAATCTTTGAGAAAAGAATACCTCTCAATCCCCGGGATGGATGAGAAAGGATGATTAGATCGGGGGAAGCATGAATGTGTGATCAAGTTCATTCCTTATAATCTTCTTAGATTAGGATCCATGAAGGCCCCAAATCTTGCATGGATGCAATGTATGTATCTAGAATGTGCCAAGGTTGTAGTGTGCTTTGTGTTCATGGATTCCTAGAATGACTTAGAAGTCTATAATGTGCATGATTGGATGGATGAAATCAATATGGGATATGTACAAATGTAGTATGAACTACTTCATAAAATATGAACTAATTTGGAAGGCACATAAGCATCAAATCAAAGAATGAAAGTTAAAATGTGCTTGCTGTGAATAGTGGACAGAACAGTGACTAGATCTTTGGAAAATTGAAAAGAGGGGTTAGGAATGTTTTCAATGCATGATTATTTATGGAGATGTTCCTTATTGTGTCTAGAATACAACCCAAAAAGCCAATCTTTAATAATTATCACAGATTGAGAGAAATCATATGAACAACAGAGGGCACTCAAAAACAGAGTCTGTACTGTCGACTGAAATGTTGAACAATCTTACAAAATGAAAACGAATGATCTAGGGGCCCATTTTATACAGAGAGTTCCCTAAGACATTGAAGTTTATGGGAAAAATAAGGTGGTACCACCCCTTTTGGAAAATATTTCTGAAAAAGAAATTGGAAGTTAGTCAAGCTGCTGTGACAGCAGAGGCAGAATGTTTGGAAGGGATGTTTGGGTCCAAATGGACCATTTTCAAGTACTTCCAAGTCAAACCAAAAATCATGGGTGTTCTTCAATGAGTTAGGAAGACTTTTCAAGTGGCCTTGCATCTATATGTTGAGTATTGAGTTCTAGAGAAATGTTTGAACTCAGCTCACTCACTGTTTTGAAGATTTTGGAAAAAATAAGGTTTTCTTTCTTGAAATCAAAATGAGAGGGATTGAGGGGGGTTTTGAAATAGAGGTTTTGAAAGTGTATTTTCAATACTCAATAAAGATTATAACCACTTAAAATGCCAACATTCAACTCATCATCAAGAACCTCCAAGACTTTTGGAGAAACTTATTTTTATTTGAGCATAACTTCAATACACTTCAAGGAGACCTTGGAGGTATTGAAGTTATGATCATCATCTATCAAACATGTTTTTGAGGTCAAGAGCTACTATCCATAAGGATTCACTCACCCCAAACTTCATGTCATCATTTAGATGATGATGAACTAGTAAGTAAAATAAAGAAAATAAAAAAGAAATGAGATGAGAAGAGATAAACAATGAATAAACAAGCAAGTAGATAATGATCAATAGATGATATTCATGAAGTATTGAACTTGTAGCATGGTGTTTCACTCATATGTAATGACATTGGACATGGAAAAAGCTTCCACTCTCTTAAATGCTCACTAAAATGGTGGTTGGGTGTATTGAATGTTGAAGTAAATGGGAGTAATGTAGTAAAAACAAAGTTTAGAACTCACTTTTGTTTTGAAAATCAAAGAAGAAAGCTTCTTTTCTCTCTATTCTAACCTTATCTCTACAACTTTCTCTCCCAAACTTTCTCTAAACTTGCATTTTACTTCCCCAAAATGAAGAGCAATGGGGGGTTTAAATAGGCCAACTTGGGGGTGGTTTTGGGATTTAAAAAGTATTCCCATTGGCTCCAAACATCTGAAATCATAAAACTATGTCGTTTTGGTTTTTAATTAATCAAAATGAATCCCCAAGAAAAATTACAAAAATACACCATTCTGGAGGGGAGTGCTGCGGCGGCACTGGACCAGTGCCGCGGCGGCAGTGGGCCAGTGCTGCGGCGGCACTGCTCCTCTTTCGTCCAGATAATGCTGTTTAGGACCCCTGAGGTTCCTGTATTCGCAAAAAGGCCCTATTTCGTCCGAAATTCATGAAAATGCGTACGAACTCCAAATTGAGGTTGTGATATACCGTTGGAAAGGTAATGGAGTCTAATTTACATAAAAAATAGTTCGGGGATAAGTCACTTTGAAAAGTTTTACGGTATTCGTGATAAAAGCTGATTTGATCGCTTTTTTCGGCTTTGGAAATTCATAATAAATTCGTTTTAAATCCAGGAATTATGTGCGATATACCGTTGGAAAGCTATTGACCTCTAGTATCCATGAAAAATATTTTAAAATTGTTTCGGTGCCCCGATTTCAAAATCAAATCTTGGTCAAACTGGTCAAACCTGGGATTCTCGGGAAGTTCTGGGAGCCTCCGGGAGCTCCCAGGAGCCGACATTTTTGCTCGATTCTCTTTTAAACTCATTTTAATACTTTTTTAATGATTCCGGTGAATTCAGACGATTTTGGTCAAATTTGGTCAAACTCTGGTCAAACCCTGGTCAAACCGGTCAACGGGGACTTTCGGGGAACTTCCGGGACTTCCGGGGGTCTTTGGGAGCTGACGATTTCATCCGGTTTTACTTAAAAACTCATTTTATCATTTTTCTTACGACATAGCATGTTTTCAGAACTTCGGGGCCAAATCTGGGAGTCTTCGGGCTTTCAGGGGCATTTTGGTCAATCTGAGCATCCTGAGAGATAGAGCTGACTTCCGAGAGTCCTTTTGAGTCTTTTACGATCATTGTGAACCACCAAGCTATGGGTCTCCTAAATCTGATAGCCGGCAAAATGGGGTGTCTACACTACGCACGGGGGTCGAGCTCCCCGCAAGCTAAATCCGATTTACCATCAGCAACTGCCTTCCAGAACTGTTTTCTGAAATAGCCTTCAGAAACTGCCTCCAGATTGCTTTCTGAAACTGCTTGTAAACTGTCTTCACGAACTGTCTTCACGGATTTACTTGAGATATATTACACAAACCCTATGCCTCCATGAAGGAGTTCACATGCTATTTCTTTGCAGTAAATTAACCACACATCAATCAATCGTGGGATCCAATACACACAAATCCGATGCCTCCATAAAGGAGTTCACATGCTATATTAAAACAACAAAATTAACCACGAATAAAACCATCGTGGGATCCAATCACACAAAATCAGTGACCATAATAGTGGAATAAGAACGCTGCAAAACAAGGGTTAGCATAGTTCTACGTTCTATCCATCCATCAAAACACGCATAAGATCTATTTTATTGGACAACATGGTTGCGTCTAACCCATACGCAAAATCAACGTTGCTCTGATACCACTGTCAGGAAACTACGTTCCCCGAATCCATTGACAGCGCGTATAAGTTGGTACTGCAAAAAAAATTACGTGAAAACTACAATAACCCTACAAGGGCAGAACTAGGGTTACCTTAAACTGCTAAAACAGATTGCTGTAGTAGACGAATCGAGAACACGGGCTCGATAACAGCTCACGATCTTCTACCGTATTCCTTTGCAGCCAGAATATCGAACTGAGTGTGGGCTCCTTCGAAATTCTTTGTGTTTCTGCTCTCTCTCTTTTTACGCTCTCTTTTCTATTCCGAGTTATAATACTCTTGATGGAAAAATGCAAACCGAGGAGAGAGTCAAAGCTGCATATATATAGGCTACGATAGGGACCATAAGAAGTCAATAAGGAATAGGCTTCCTTATGGAATTAGGAAACCCTAATTTGAATTGAATCAGATTCCTATTTCCATAAATTATAATTCATACCACTAAAGAATTATAATTGCACTCCTACCCTTATCTCAAAAATATATTTCGAGCTCCATGTTATTAAATGCTTATTATCTCCCCATATTAAGATTACAGATATCCATTAATTAAATATAATTACTGACAATCATATTTAATTAATCTCTTAAAATTCATTGAGATCCTCTGCTTAACTTATCTAATATGTCGGATACAAAATCCTCCTGCAGGGTTTGACATAATCAAAACTTATAAGCTTTCTCAAGGGGATATCATCAATCCCAAAATTGAGACATGGATTCCATCATTAATTAATATCCACCACACAATTAATATTGTCACCCAATCCAATGAGATATTGACCCATTTAAGGATCTCACCCTTTTAGGGATCAAAGTGTGAATATCAAATGTACGTGTCCATAAAATAACTTAGGATTTAGAGCATAAGCACTCATAATAACCATGAGGTATTAATTATCTTATAAGTCAGTATAAAGATAATTACCCCAAGTCGGTCCCGTTTAATACACAAAATGTACCAGCATGGTGAGTTGAAACTATACCGTTTCCCGCAGTCAAGACAAACCTACTACAACACCATGCTGCAGTCCTACCGATGGTGTATCCAATCCATCTAAGACTGTAAACCAAAATCTTACATTCTACAAGATCCGATGGTCTGATCTTCCCTGTGCAAGACGAACTCTACACACCAAATCACCTACTATGTAGAGTGAAAGACACACATGCATAGTATTAAATAAACAATATAATACAAATATTGCCCACACAGATTCTCATAAAAAATAGATTAACTGATTTTATTAAATGAATAATAAATCAACTACATAAAGCATGGCTTTTAGTATATATCCCTAACACTATCGACTGTTGACAGCCTTGAGTGTCAATAGGAAAGCTCAGGTCTGTCAATGCACTATAAGCACTAGCATATTAACTGAGAGTTACACTCCAGTGATTGAGACTCATCACTTCATCCAATGGTAGTTAATCATGCTATAGTGTAAACCTGATGAGGTATCCAGTCTCATCATCCACTGTGACAAGTTCTAAGTATCAACGGATAGTAATTCGTATCTCACTTGTATGTATCTCATACATACACGAATTACTTACTACGATACTAAAGGATTAACTATCATCTCCTGAAAGAAATATACACTATGAAATGTAAAGCTGATATCCATATATTAAAATTTCAATGTCTCATACATAAAGTAATGGTTTGAGAGCATAAACCCAACAGACACTCACTTGCACTCATAACCATTCAGGACTACATCTGAAACCTAAACTATCTAGATGACGATCAAAGACCTTATGTGGCAAGGCCTTTGTAAATGGATCAACAAGATTGTTAGCGGTGGCAATCTCGGTGACAGTCATATCTCCACATTGAACAATTTCTCGAATTAGATGATATTTTTGCTCTACGTGCTTTCCCTTTCCGTGGTTTCTTGGCTCCTTGGACTGAGCCACTGCCCCACTATTATCACAATAATGCGTAATACGTGACAGTGACGCTGGTACTACCTTGAGCTCCATCAGGAACTTCTTGAACCGAACAGCTTCCTTTGCGGCTTCACAAGAAGCCACTTACTCAGCTTCTGTAGTTGAATCTACAATGCATTTATGCTTAATGCTCCTCCAACTAATAACACCACCTCCCAAGGTAAAGAGATGTCTGGATGTCGACTTCCTCGAATCTTTATCTGACATAATGTCCGAGTCAGTGTATCCTACTGGAATTATTCACTATCACCGTACATAGGCATGAAATCTTTAGTCCTTCTCAAGTACTTAAGAATGTGCTTAACGGCTTTCCAGTGCTCTGGACCTAGATTCGATTGATATCTACTAACCATGCCAATGGTAATGTAGATATCTGGTTTAGTGCATAACATCGCATACATGAGACTTCCCACTGCCGAAGCATAGGGAACTCCTATCTTGTGATTCCTCTCCTCTTGTGTCTTTGGACACTGGTCCTTGGAGAACGCCAAACCATACCTGAAAGGTAACAAACCTTTCTTCGAATTGTCCATAGAAAACCTAGTTTGCACATTCTCGATATAACCAGCTTGAGACAATCCCATTATCTTTCGCTTACGATCCTGAAAGAGCTTTATCATAAGAATATAGCTAGCCTCTCCTAGATCTTTCATATTGAAAGTACTAACTAGCTAAACCTTGATCGTTGACAGTGCCGCTACATCATTCCCAATGAGTTGAATGTCGTTAACGTAAAGCACAAGAAAAGCCACCACTTTCCCTTTGCACTTCTTGTATACACAAGGTTCATCCAGATTCTGTATGAAACCAAACGATTTGATCGCTTGGTTAAAACCAATGTTCCAACTCCTAGATGCCTGCTTAAGCCCATAAATGGACTTTTGCAACTTGCATACCAAGTTCCCTTTCCCACTAGCTATGAAGCTTTCTAGTTGTTACATATATATGTCCTCCTCAAGATTTCCATTCAAAAATTCAGTCTTGACGTCCATTTTCCAAATCTCATAATCTAGATATGTAGCAATGGATAAGAGTATTCTGATGGACTTAAGCATGGCTACCGATAAGAAGGTTTCCTCATAGTCAATGCTCTTTCTCTGAGTATAACCTTTCGCTACAAGCCTAGCCTTAAAGGTCTTAACTTTTCCATCAAATCCTATCTTTCTCTTGTAGACCCACTTATAGCCAATGAGTTTAATATTGGCTGGAAGCTCTACAAGATCCCAGACCTGATTAGAATCCATAGATTCCAATTCAGCCTTCATAGCTTTAACCCAATGAGCTGAGTCCACATCAGCCATTGCCTCTTCGTATGTGATAGGATCAGATTCAGATTATATGGAGACCGCTTCAAAAACTTTTCCTAAGAATATGTATCTATCAGGCTGGCTGATAATCCTCTAACTATGTCACACCCCGATTTTTAGACAACCAAATACCCATTCAATAATATCCCAACCAGTATTTAATTGCTCAAAAATCTGAGAGTGAAAACCAATCAACTTGTCACACATTTGAAATAGTAAACTTTGCTGAAAAATGTTCCTCTTTAAAATAATTCACAAACTTTAAGTGACAAAAAAAAAATAATCATTGTCATTGAGATCTCCATGATAAAATTCTAAGTTACAATTTACAATAATAAAGAGAATTTTGTTGCCATAACAAAATAAGAAATCCACATTTTTACAAAACTTGAATCAGAGCTACTACAATCGTCCCATAACCCCAAAATAATAAAATACAACATGGCCCACAATGCCAAGAAATAAATAAATCAAGATCACGAAGCAAAATAAATAACAATTAAAATCCACTCGTAGATCTCTGAATCACAAAATTTACTCCAACCACTAACAAGAACTATTCCTGAAAATAAGAACCCGGCTATGCTCCACGAAGAACGTACCCGGTGATAAAATCACACGGGTCAGTACACACGGTACTGGTGTGAGTTAAATAAATAACATACTAACGAAGTCTTAGGGATAACACACAGTCCCTTAGAATACCACACCGCAAAATAAGAAATTTATCGGGCAAGAGAGTAGTTCCACTCACACTTCAGGACAAGCGGTAGTTTCCTTTAATGTGGTGGCAGTGGCTCCAACCCCGAATAAACACAACTGAATACTTACCGGTCGGATATCTATGGTGAGTCAGCCCTGCATAAAAGTTAGTGGACCCACCATCCTGTAATATATAGTTATCACAAACCAAGCAAATAAGTCAATAAACAATATTTCCACATTCTAACTTAAACGTCGCATTCATTATTCCAAACTTAACAGTCTTATGAAATACTTCATTGTCATTATTTATTAGCCTTTAATTATCTTTGTGTTCCCTAGGTTCACCACTTGGCCACCCTCCATGGTACAGCCCACACATATATCCCATGTGTGCCCGGACATACTACCAATACCCACTCCGGTGCCAGTTTGGTTGGGGTATCAACCAAACCAGGTATACACAACGGATGGCTGGTCAATATGTCAAGACGTCTATACAATATAAGCCGAGCATAAGGCTTAAGCCAGCTTGATCACGAAGCCACTGGCAAAAAAGTACACTCAACAAGTCTTAAGCCAGCTTGATCACGAAGCCACTGGCAAAAGAGTGCGAGCTACCAAAAACAATAACACAACAACGGGGAGCGGTGAACACTAAAGAACTATGTTGCAATTATCACTTATCGTTCGTATTACCCAATAATTGTGAATTTCACGTTTATCAAATAGTTCCGTCTTATCATCCAATCACATCTCTAACTTTTAGATGTATTCCAATTTCTTACAATAAAGGGTTTTATCAATTAACCCATAACAATTCTTCCCTCAATAATTTTCAAATCAAATTACAAGATCCCCAATATACTATTCAACGTATCTAATTTACTTATTTTTATCAAAATGACCACACAATAAGATCAGTTATTTCAGGTATAATAACCTCAACCCAACATTCAATATTAGCCTACATGAAACCCATAATAAAAATTCAAATTCTCATATCGTAAAGTATTATAACAATCGTTCCACAATATTTTCATCGGACTCAACGTTAATGACTATCAGCCTTTTTTTTATAGCTCAACATTATATGAGAATTCATGTATCTCTAAGAAATTTTTGTTAAGTCATACGAACGAATAAAAAAAAAACACAACGAATCATATTTCTCCAATTTCGTACATTTTAATATACTAAAAACTGCTACTGAAATCTTCAATTTCTGCCCAAACGGTGCAGAATTGGGAGAAATGCATTAAACGAAAAGTGTGCAGAATTGCGTTTTACATGAGATTGCGCGGACATAAAGCTAAAATTCCAAACAAACGATTCTGTACAATGTTTTGAAAATTTAGCGATCATAGAAAAACCAATAAAAACAAATTTTCCTACTTATTTAATTAATTTATTTTTCTTTCTCCCTAGGTTAATCTCATGAATCTGAACATTAGTTTATCAACGTATAACCATATCTATTTGGGTAATACTAGGATCCAAATCAACAAATCGCATACGATACTAAAATTTATATATCAATCCAAACATTTAACTTACAATGATTGATTCAATTGCGTATACATATATACCCACGTGTGTATATATATACCCAAATATATATTTTTAACTCACCAATTGTGCCAAATCCCACAAAGATATGAATCGACGTTAACCACGACGAAGGCACCGCATATGATTCAACGATCATTCTCATTCTTCCTCATCGTCTGCTTCCTCTCTCTTTCTCTTCCTCTCTATTTCTTTATTCTCTTTTATCTCCCTCTTTCTCTTTCTCTTCTTCTTATCTTCCCTTGGTGGCTAGGGTTGAGATAGTAGGGGTGAATGTATTGTTGGGAGAACTAATATAGGGTTAACAAGACATAATCCTGTTTTTATTTTTACCCCTTCATAAAAATACATCATATGACCACAAAATGCATTGCAAAGTACTAAAATGAGTTACCCATTGGGTACCCATGACCCAGGTACTTAATTCTTATGTTAAATACATTGTTTATAATATTTACGGGCCCTGTAAACACTACTAAATTATAAACACATCAATTCTTTAAAATTTAAACTTACACAAATTTATCCCATCACTTAAGTTTATAAAAATATTCACATTGTAATTTGTACTAAAAAAATTAATACACATAGATATATAACCATAAACATAAATACCCATAGCTAATTTATCACATATAAAAATTTGGGTGGCCACATTAACATATAAAAATAAATATTTATATCTTGAAAATTACGGGGTGTTACATTAATTTAAACTTACACAAATTTATCCCATCACTTAAGTTTATAAAAATATTCACATTGTAATTTGTACTAAAAAAAATTAATACACATAGATATATAACCATAAACATAAATACCCATAGCTAATTTATCACATATAAAAATTCGGGTGGCCACATTAACATATAAAAATAAATATTTATATCTTGAAAATTACAGGGTGTTACACACTACGACGAGGTACCGGTGCAGAAATGGGTGAAGAAGTGGTATTTTCTTAATTTACATCGTTATCAACTGTGGGTGGGACTGAGGGCTCTCCTTCTATCTCTCTAAGATCTAACCTTCCCTTAGGTTTATGGTTCATGATATAATCATCCTCCAAGAAAACAACATTTGTACTAACAAACACTTTCTGTTCTCTTTGATCATAAAAATACCATCCATAAGTACCCTTTGGATACCCTACAATATAGCATACTTCCGATCTAGAATGCAACTTGCTCATCTTTTCTTTCAGCACATGTGCTGGACACCTCCATATCCGGAGCTGTTGCAAAGAAGGCTTACGCCCAATCCACATCTCCTTTGGTGTCCTGGGAACATATTTTCTTGGTACTAGATTTAGTATGTACGCAGCGGTTTCCAAAGCATAACCCCAAAAGAATAATGGCAACTCTGAATAACTCATCATTGACCTAGTCATGTCTAAAAGAGTCCGATCCTTCTCTCCGCTACACCGTTCTGCTAAGGCATACCAGGTGCAGTCAATTGTGACAGAATCCCATTCTGTACGAGGTGATCAATAAACTCATTAGAGAGGTACTCGCCACCTCGATCAGATCGAATGGCCTTGGTGTGTGTTCCAAATTGCTTCTCCACTTCAGCCTTAAACTCTTTGAACTTTTCAAAGGCTTTAGACTTGTGCTGCATTAGGTACACATATCCATACCTAGAGTGGTCATCAGTAAATGTAATGAAATACTCATAACCACCTCGTGCTCTAATATTTATTGGTCCACACACATTAGTATGAACTAATTCCAACAATGCATTGGTCCTATTTCCATTTGTTGAAAAGGGCCTTTTGGTCATCTTATCCTCTAAACAAGACTCGCAGACTTCCATTGGTTTGAGAACCAAATTGCCTATGATCCCTTCTTTTACTAGTCTGCCACTCCTATTTAGATTGATATGCCCAAGCCTCATATGCCAAAGCCTTGTTGGATTAGTGGAAGGTTCCTTTCTTTTAGATGGTACAGTTACCATTGAGTTATTAAGTTCTATACAGGAGTCTTTAGAAATATTGGGAGTAATCACATACAAGCCATTGGTTTTAATACCAAAACATATAAAAGAACTATTTCTTTTAATGACAACTTCTGTTCCATAATGAAAAGAATAACCATTATTCGATAAATTTGAAACTGAAATTAAATTATGACTCATTAAAGGGACGTAAAGTACATTTGATAAAACTATTGTCTTATTGTCCAAAAACTCTAAAACAACTACTCCTATAGCAACCGCGAAAACAGTTGCGTTAGAACCCAGAGTCAGCACGATCTCCCTATCATTGTATTTCCTAGTTCATCTGAACCCCTGTAATGAATTACAGATATGGTTAGTCGCACTATAATCAATGCACCAAGTGTTTGAAGTATCCGTAATAAAACTCACTTCAATCACATGTGGTTCAATTATACCTTGAACTCTTGTAGCTAAGAATTCTGGACATTTCCTCTTCCAGTGGCCCTTCTCACCGCATTGGAAACACTTTCCTTTACCTTGGCCACCCACCTTCCCTTTGCCCTTACCTTTTCCCTTAGATTTTGTAATCTTAAGGATTAGTCCAACACTTGGACCACTAGTGCCAGCCTTCTTCTTCTGGCATAGATCGGGAAGAGCAAGAGCTTTTCTCAACATTCAAAACGTTGACCCCAGGCTTGATCACCGCTTCTGCTGCCAAAAGAGAACTCATCAATTCGCTCATTGAAAAATTCATTTGATTCATGGTATAGTTAAGTTTAAATTGAGCGAATAAAGGTGACAGTGAGTTGCGGATCATATCAACTTGGGTCTGTACATCGATGTTGGCTCCCAAGGTCTCTAGTTTGTTTAAATAACCAATCATTTTTAAAACATGCTCTTTGACTGGAGTCCCTTTCGACATCTTTGCACTCATTATCTTCTGCACTGCTACCTATTAGGTAGGCCTGCCATGCTCCCCAAACATCTTTTTCAGGGATGTGATAATATCATTGGCAGAATCATTCAATTGGAATTGGTGTTGCAACACACCAGCCATTGAGGCTAGAATATAACAACGAGCCATCCCATTTGACTTCTTCCACTTATCAAACTCGCGTTTTGCAGTTGTCGAAGCATTTACTGCGGGTTCTTCGGGGCATGGGGTAGTGAGGACATATATGTGATCCTCTACAGTTAATATGATGTCAAGGTTTCGTTTCCATTCTGTGTAGTTATTTCCTGTTCACTTGTTCTGAGTGAGTATAGTGGCAAGTGGACTAAATGCAGATCCAGACATTATGATTTACTGAAAAATCAAAAGACAATATAAATATGGATATTAGAATTTGACAGTTTGAAATAAAAGAATCCTTAAAACTCTTATTTTAAAACAAAGTCATCGGAATATCGAAACGAAAGAATAAAGTCTCCATGTGGTTGTCAATGTTCGATCTTTCGATTAATCATGACTTGTCCGCTATGCAACTCTTGCAAAACAAGTTATGACTCCTGAACCTATTTGATCTCTAAGTTTCTGCATAATGCCAGGTGTGGGATCCCTTATCCATAGCTTAGCTACTGTATACCATTAACTAGGATCCAATCACAACCGCCTCAAGTAGTGCCTCCGTGTGGTGGTCACCTTCTAATACGTCTGATTGATCCTATCCAAAGGAAGTTCACGTCTAGTAACCAATGAGTAGTGTACCCTCCGTATGGAATGATCACCCCTGGTGAGGTGACACAGAATGCACTACTCATCTTACAATGAACCGTTAATGGAAGATCGTGGGTGTTATAAATAAGACCCTCTCCCACTAGATTTGATAGTAAAGGATTTTGCTTTTGAAATTTTTTTCCACACATTACCCATAAACATCCAATGTTTACTAATGCGTTGAAAACGGTTTTTGAATTTTATTTTAAAAAACTTCTTTTATGTGCATGCAAGTAGTAACAATATAATTAAATGCCAATCACAAACCAAGCACATAAAACAAAAACTAAAATGAAATAAAAGCATCCAAACGATGCCTCTATCTCCCATGGCTCTATCTCCATAGAACCTTCTTCTTAGTTTGATTGCTTCTAGCTCTATCTTCATGGACAACAGATTGCTCCTCCATCTTCATGGACTTCCTAATTCTATTACATTGGACCTATACTTCTTTCGAAGCTTACAATTTATCTAGAAAAGGAAATAACAACAATAAAAAAATTAAAAGGCTAGAGAAACCGGTGCGACTTTCCTTTTCATAGGATTGAAGTCGTAGTGCCCTTTACACATGCCTTAAAATCAAACCAAAATTAATATTACACCAATCTCAAACAATTAGATACAAAATTTAAATTATTAGAGGTTGATGATATGGGAGATAGTGGACTAAATTTGATGCAAAAGGGTTAGTCGTACACGCATCCATACATATATAGCAAAAATATTTAACTATTGGAACCCCTAATTGATTCACACAGTATATAAAATCTTTACATATTGAATTAGGACTTAAAACAACATCACAGTTCTCTGTCACACTTTGATCGATCGAAAAAGGTTTGATTGATGAACCTTCGATCGAGTGAACATAGTTCAATCTATTAAACTATTCAGTTTCACAGAATGATTTGAAAAAATTTACAGAATGTTACAAAATAAAGTATATAATTTAAAAAAACCTTTAAAACTGTGAAAAGAATAGCTGGACAGAGAAGCAGTCTTGATCGATCGCGATCGAACAGAACCAAAGTTCGATCGCTCGAAACTAGTTCGATCGCTTGAGATCTGACAGGTTCAATCGATCGAACATACTTCGATCGATCAAACACATCATGCATCCATGCAATCACAGATTTGTATTCTGCTGCGATAACACTGCAGAAACAGATCTGTGACAATGTAGTTTCAAAAAAAGTTCTAAAATCAACATGCAAATCCAACCAAAACGCATTTGTAGATCCAAACAAGCGTGGCTCTGATACCAATTGAAGGAAAATTAGGTTTAAAATTATTTTAAACGTGCAGCAGAAAAGATTAAGTTACAAAAACGATATTGGTATGCCTGGATTTACTACTCGTCAACTTTATAGATGCATACTAACAAGAGGGGACAAGAATTATATCTTAGGTCTTGAAGCCAATTTGATATTCTTCTTCCTTGGTGATGCAGCAGCCTTTACTAGGTAGTCTTTACCCTTATGTCTGCTGCGGATCCTGCCAGAGAGGTTAGAGTTGGTGGGAACTCTAATGGGGAGGATAAGAAGGCTTGAAAAATCCTAAACAGTCTCTACAGCTTTCGTATAGGAAAAACAATGATTATTTAACCCTGTACGCAGTTGCCCTATTTATAGATTTCCAAAACCGACTTTAACCTTTGACTGATTGAAGTGGCTTCGATCGATTGAACTACTTTAGATCGATCGAACTTGCCTAGACTTTAATCGATTGAAAGTCCTTCGATCGATCGAACTTGTCTTGACATGATCCTCTTGTGCCTTTCCAAACATCCTAGTGGAGCTAAGAGTGGGATCTCCTAGGCTCTTTATTGTTGGCTCAGACCAATAGTTAATTCCCATGACCAAACTCTTTGACCAACAAACTAACCAACTGATCATTTAACGCTTACTACACTATAAAATAATAACTGAACTCCAACACAAAAGAACATATCCGAAGCAGTAACTAGACTTGTATGTTGTACTAATGTCCCTCTACCTTCAGCATTCGCAATCATATTCAGGTAGTCGGATAAACAGTTACTAACAACCTGAATCATGATTACTTCTTGTATTCCTTGAGTCCCATTCACCACTCATGATTACCAAACATGTTGATAACTATTTATCAACAAGACTGCAGTTCTCACTAATCAACTTGGTAACATTCTAAAGGGAATACTTACTCTTTAATAGAGGGTAGATTCTATCTTGACAATATATGTTTACAACCCTGTGAACATGACATACCTAAGATACCCATGTGTTGATCTTTTATAGACCTCACTGATAGGTAAGTCAAAGCAGCCATGACCACAGTCTATGTTCATAATCATCTCAAGATTGAGAACACGCACCTTAGTTCCTATCAACTGTTGATAGCCTTGAGTGTCAATAGGAAAGCTCAGGTCCATCAATGTATTATAAGCACTAGCATATTAACTAAGAGTTACATTCTAGTGATTGAGATTCATCACTCCATCCAATGGTAGTTAATCATGCTATAGTGTAAACCTGATGAGGTATCCAGTCTCATCATCCACTGTGACAAGTTTTAAGTATCAAAGGATAGTAATTCGTATCTCACTTATATGTATCTCATACATACATGAATTACTTAAGGATCAACAATCATCTCATGAAAGAAATATACACTATGAAATGTAAAGCTGATATCCATATATTAAAATGTCAATTGCAAAGCGGGGGTATTTGTAAAATACAACCGCGCTAAAAGGAAGAATTGTATTAGTTTTTATCACAACTTCCCGTTTTATCTGCGATTTGCATTGCAAGGCTAATTTTTATACAATATGATTAATCTATGATAAGTTGCATTGTTTTAGCTGTTGTTTATGCAGATCACTGCTATGTGGACTAAACGGATGAACATCAGAATAAATGGAATGCTGGAATGAAAACACAAGAAGTCAAAGCTGAATTGTGGAGTTTGATCGATCTAAGACGGTTCGATCGATCGAGCGTTCGATCGCTTGAAGAGTGTTAAAGCGCTTGAAGAGTAAGGGTTCGATCGATCGAGAGCAGTTCGATCGATCGAACGGGGTATTTCCAGAAACATTTGCGTGCGCAGCAGATGCGGGTTTTAACCCTAGTTTCTTAGGTTTTCTTATATATATGTGTATTGTACACGTCCATAAGGACGCCCACTTTTACATTTTAACAGTTTTATAGAGAGAGATAGAGAGTTTGCTTGTTTTTGTAGGTTTTCATTGAAGTTTTACATTGTGGACTGGATTTCTCTAAGTTTAATACAAGTATTCTTCATTCCAGGTTATCTATATATTGTTAGTTATATTCTGCACGTGTTAGTCGTAGTTTACTTGATCATCTCGTAATATTACATGCTAAATAGTGGTAAAACCATAGTTTTTGAATTTTCCATGAAAAACTTGCAACTAAACAAGATGTTAATGATTTCGTACGTTAAATATCAATCTGTGGCACTCCAGACGATGTCTGAGTAGTCCCAGGTTGGGAGAACACGATGAAACAGTGATCTCCAGCCTCTGCCATGCAGCAGAATAATCGCTGTGTTTGATCGATCGAAGTTAGTTCGATCGATCGAACCAGAGACAGTCAATCGATCGAAGTTAGTTCGATCGATCGAACCAGAGACAGTCAATCGATCAAAGTCAGTTCGATCGATTGAGGGATGAAGGTCTTCGATCGATCGAAAGCGCGTCGATCGATCGAACTCTCGGATTCTTGAGGATGTTCCCTGCAGTATTCCAGGACCTTTTGTTTTAGGATTTGTTATCATTCTGTCCCAAATAAATGCTCAGTTTGTCAAAACTGTTTTAAAACTAAGGCCCTAAGGCATTTTCTTTCAATACATCTTGCAAACCATCTTCAATGCTAACACCATTGAGGATGCGAGTCTTAACTATTGGATTAAACCGCTTTCATGTATCTTAATTTAACTGTGATGATATGGTCCCGGTCATGAAAGGGCCATGGATTCTCTATCTTTAGAGGAATACGGAAAACTGTGGGTAACATACTCCTTTGTGCTTCAAGGTAAATGCATGGTAGATGGCTAGATTACTGCGAATTCGTGTAATCCCAACACTTTCTTTTACAGTTAAACATCCTAATTTCAAGTACTGTTTTAATTAGCTAGTTAGATTGTTAGTCATTTCCTTTAGTAATCTTAGCTGTGGAACTTTGTGTTCCGCACCATTGCTTAATCTTATTCATTTTATTTTATTTTCTTTAGAGGTTAGTCTAATTCAATAGGTCAACACCTTCCCTGTGGGATCGACCTGGTCTTACCAGATATTACTTGCATGTCTACCTACACTTGGGTATTGCACAAGAGCGCACAGAAAAATTCTCGTGTCATCAATGTCTCATACATAAAGTAATGGTTTGAGGGTACAAACCCAACATACCCTCCGTATGGAATGATCACCCCTGGCTAGGTGACACAGAATGCACTACTCATCTTATAATGAACCGTTAATGGAAGATCGTGGGTGTTATAAATAAGATACTTTCCCACTAGATTTGGTAGTAAAGGATTTTGCTTTTGAAAAATTGTTTCCACACATTAGCCATAAACATCCAATGTTTACTAATGCGTTGAAATAGTTTTTGAATTTTATTTTAGAAAACTTGTTTTACGTGTATGCAAGTAGTAACAATATAATTAAATTCCAATCACAAACCAAGCACATAAAACAAAAAACTAAAATGAAAATAAAGGGATCCATATGTTTTTATCTCCCATGGCTCTATCTCCATAGAACCTCTCTTCTTGGTTTGATCGCCTCTAGCTCCATCTTCATGGAATTTCTAATTCTATTACATTGGATCTATGCTTCTTTCGAAGCTTGCAATTTATCTAGAAACACAAATAGCAACAAAAGAACAAAAGGCTAGGAAAATCGGTGTTACTTTCCTTTTCGTAGGATTGAAGTCGCAGCGCCCTTTACACATGCCTTAAAATAAAACCAAACCAAAATTAATACAACATACACCAATCTCAAACAATTAAATACAAAATTTAAAATAACTTGGTGCCATAGGAGATAGTGGACTAATCTTGCTGCAAAAGGGTTAGTTGTACACACATCCACGCATATATAACAAATATATGTAACTATTGAAACCCTGAATTAATTCGTACAGTATATAAACTCGTTATATACTGATTTAGAACATAAAACAGCTTCTCAGTTCTCTGTCACACTTCGATCGATCGACAAAGGCTTGATCGATCGAACCTTCGATCGATTGAGCATGGTTCAATCGATTGAACTATTTAGTTTCACGGAATGATTTGAAAAATTTACATAATGTAATAAAATAATGTTTATAATTTTAAAAAACATTAAAACTGTGAAAAGAACACCTAGATAGAGAAGCAGTCTTGATCGATAGAACACCATTCGATCAATCGAACAGAACCAAAGTTCGATCGCTCGAAACTAGTTCGATTGCTCGAAACTAGTTCGATTGCTTGAGATCTGACAGGTTCAATCGATCGAACATACTTTGATCGATCGAACCCATCATGTATCTAATGCAATAACAAATTTGTATTCTGCTGTAGTGACACTGCAAAAATAGATCTGTGATGATGCAGTTTCAAAACAGTTCTAAAATCAACATGCAAATCAAAACTAGTATTCCAAAACGCATCTATAGATCTAAACAAGCGTGGCTCTGATACCAATTGTTAGGAAAATGAGGTTTAAAATTATTTTAAATGCGCAGCGGAAAAGTTAAGTTTAAAAAACTTATTGGTAGCCCAAGATTTACTACTCGTCAATTCCATAGATGCGTACAAGAGGGGACAAGAGTTATACCTTTGTGTCTTGAACCCAATTCTAAAATCTTTGACTTCCAGTAGCCTCCACTAGATGGTCTTCACTCTTATGGCTCCTACGGATGTTCCCGGAGAGGATGTAGTAGGTTTGGGAACCTAAAATAGTTTCTGCAACATTTGGTTTATGAAAACAACGACCTCCCTTTCTGGACATAGCTGCCCTATTTATAGATTCCCAAACCGACCTAACGTTCAAGCGATCGAAGTGGCTTCGATTGATCAAAGCGTCGATCGATTGAACCACCTTCGATCGATCAAACCTGTCTAGACTTCAATTGATCCAGACTACTTCGATCAATCGAACCTGTCTTGACAAGATCCTCATGTGCCTTTCCAAGAATCCTAGCAGAGCTAAGAGTGGGATCTCCTAGGTTCTTTAGTGTTGGCTCAGATCAGTTGTTAATTCCTATGACCAAACTCTTTGATCAGCAAACTAACCAACTGATCAGTTGACGTTTACTCCACTATAAAACGATAACTAAACTCCAACACAAAAGAACAAATCCGAAACGTTGACTAGACTTGTATGGTGTGCTAATGTCCCTCTACCTTCAGCATTCCTAATCATATTCAGGCAGTCGGATAACTATTACTGTCAACCTGAATCATGATTACTTTTTATATTCCTTGAGTCCCATTCACCACTCATGATTACCAAACATGTTGATAACTACTTATCAACAAGACTGTAGTTCTCAGTAATCAACTTGGTGATTTACAAGGGAATGCTTACTCTTTAGAAGAGGGTATATTCTATCTTGACAATATATGTTCACAACCATGTGAACATGACATACCCAAGATACCCAGGTGTTGATCTTTTATAGACCTCACTGAATGGTAAGTCAAAGCAGCCATGACCACAGTATGTGTTCATAATCGTCTCAAGATTGAGAACACGTACCTTATACAAGTTATGAGTTCCTATCGATTGTTGACAGCCTTGAGTGTCATAGGAAAGCTCAGGTCTGTCAATGCACTATAAGCACTAGCATATTAACTAAGAGTTACACTATAGTGATTGAGATTAATCATTCCATCCAATGGTAGTTAATCATGCTATAGTGTAAACCTGATGAGGTATCCAGTCTCATCATCCACTATGACAAGTTCTAAGTATCAAAGAATAGTAATCCATATCTCAATTGTATGTATCTCATACACACACGAATTACTTACTATGATATTTAAGGATTAACAATCATATCATGAAAGAAACATACATAATGAAATGTAAATCTGATATCCATATATTAAAATGTCAATGTCTCATACATAAAGCAATGGTTTGAGGGCACAAACCCAACAACTTCCTACTCTTATTGCATGATCCCTTATTGTATGCATGTAGTTAATTCCTAGTCTTTAGTGGCATAATTGCATGATCCCTTATTATCTACATGTAGTTAATAATGCATGATTAGTATAGTCTATCTCCTTGATGCATGATTAGTGTAGTCTATCTCCTTAGTGATTAGGAGCCTTTTCATCACGTTTCCATGTTGTTCCATGCATGCAAGGCTATACCTTGAGTCTGTAATGAAGAAATAACTTGAATTCCAATTAGCCTTCTCTTCTCTCTATCTACTCTTTCTCTTTGACCTTAAATTCTTTCTTAATTGGGTTCCATACTAATCAGAGAACAATAAAAACAAAAATGCATGACCTAATTCAAGATATAGAGATACGAACCTGAGATAGTGAAGAGACTTGATACCGCAACCTGAGAGAACAAAAACTCAACTTGAGAAAACAAAAATGATCAAGAGAGTTTGAGAGATAGAGAGAGAGAGAGAGAGAGAGAGAGAGAGAGAGAAGAAGAAGAAGAAGAAGAAGAAGAAGAAGAAAGAATGTTTGTAGCTTGTGGAGTCTAGGATTTTACCCTATCAACCCATTTAGTTTGTCCCCAAATAATAAAAGGGGCATTTGTCATAGGTCTGTATTTGAAGAATTTTTAGTCATACATAAAGGATTTAAGTATAGAAAAACTTTTAAATTAATGCACAACAGAAAACAAGTTTGAAAAATTTTATTGGTAGCCCGAATATACTACTTATCAATTCCATAGATGCGCGGGGAAAGGGGAACAACAGTATTACTGTTGTGTCTTCAACCCAATTATGATTTCTTCAACTTCTAGTAATCTTCTCTAGATGCATGGTCTTCACCCTTATGACTCCTGTGAATACTTACCGAAAAGACTAGAGTAGGTGGGAACTCTAATAGAGAGGTAAAGGAGGCTAAGGAAAACCCTAAAATACTTTCTGGAGAGCCAGAGCAGTAAAAATGTCATTCAACTTAATTCTGGACGCATCTCTCCTATTTATAGGTTTTCAAACTGACCTTTGGGTTTCGATCAATCAAAACACTTTGATCGATTAAACTTGCAATTGATCGAAGCATTTTTGATCGATCGAAAGCACCCAATCTTCAATCGATCAAAACTAGTTCGATCGATCGAATACCCTCTTCCTGCATTTTTAAGTATTGTTGCGGAGCTAAGAGTGGGACCTCCTAGGTTCTTTATTGTTGGCTCTGATCAGTTGTTAATCACTATGATCAAACTCTTTGATTAGCTAATCAACCAACTAATCAGTTAACGTTAACTCCACTAAATAACAATAACTGCACTCCCACTCAAAAGAACAAATTCGAAACGATAACTAGACTTGTTTGGTGTACTAATGTTCCTTTACCATCAGCATTCAAACTCACATCAGGTAGTTGGATAAATTTTACTGTCAACCTGAATGATGATTACATCTTCTATTCCTTGAGTTTCATTCACCACTCATGATTACCAAACATGTTGATAACTACTTATCAACAAGACTGTAGTTCTCAGTAATCAACTTAGTGACATTCTCAAGGGAATGCTTACTCTTTATCAGAGGGTAGATTCTATCTTGACAATATATGTTCACAAAGAGGGATTGTGTCCAATCCACATCTCCCGTGGTGTCTTAGGAACAGATTTGCTTAGAATTAGATTTAGTATGTACATAGCAGTTTCCAAAATATAACCCCAAAGAAATAATGGCAACTCCGAATAACTCATCATCGACCTAGTCATGTCTAAAAGAGTCCGGTTTCTTCTCTTTGTTATGCCATTTCGCTGAGGCATACCAGGTGCAGTCGACTATGAAAAATCTCATTTTGTACGAGGTAATCAATAAACTCATTAGAGAGGTACTAGCTGTGGATGTCGCATTTTTACCCACACTTTCTAAAATGTTTTCTCCTTTAAAATCAAAATACAAGTCACCACTTAATTTTTTAAAAGGAAAATTAAGAAACCATTTGAAAGCAAACTAATCTTTTTCGGAAAGCAGAGATTTCTAGGTCAAGGAATTATGGAATGAGAGGGGAAGGAGCCCGGCAGACTAAGACACCCCCTTCTCATCCTATCTCGCGATAGGCCTCTACTCAATATCCTTTTTATCGAATAATTAATCTATGCATGCACTCAACTATACATACATATAAATATACATTACAAAAAGCATGTCGAAGGAGTGTAAGATTGCTAATGATAAAAATAGCATTCAAAACCACGTAATTCAATTAGCAAGCAATATGATATGCAATAGGGAACAAGAGAACTTACCCGGGATCCAGCCGCGAATATGGAAATGTGTAATGCATGCAAGTAAATAAAAAGATAAGAGTGTCTCTAATCCATATATACATATTAGGCAAGACCTAATTCTAAGGTGTCGTAAATGGAGTCGAAAATCAATTAAAAATTAGAAAATAAATGAACTAGAAGGGGGTTGAGAAATCGTACCTCAAAAGTGCTACAAAATAAAGAATTAGTCCACATGCTTTAAATAAGGCATAATATTAAGTCCTAAGTAACATTCTTAAACCTATCAAGTATGGATGAAAGTTGATCAAAAATCATGAATTTCTTCTAATTAGTTGGAATCACGGCACCCCTATAGATATACAAGCCTCAACTATGAGCCAATGTAATGTCCATATAGAGATGGTGTTACCCCAACATGATCATAAGGAATTCATAATTAGATTCAATTGAGCGCAATTTAATCCTAATGTAAAATAAGTCCTAATTACAAGTATCAACCTACTTGGATTAGTGCACATGAATACATAAACATGAACAAGAGTAAGCCATGAACTATTCATTGATTTGGATCATTTAGCCTCTGCATTTAAGTTTAACTAAACATTATTAAAGCATGGTTTAAACCTTAGGTCATGGGAAAGTCATTTGGGCCATTGTTTGCAAAGTTTATCAAATCTGCAACAGAATTTCAGGAATTATAGAGAAAAAACCTGAAATTAAAAAATAGGAAAAGCATGAACCCATAATTTGATTTTAATGATTTTTGGACACAAGATGCCTCTGTAAGTCTAGTTTCTAACCCAAAAAGAAAAATCATAGATCAACAGTTCAATCTCTGGGAATTGGATAAAAACCACACATCACTTAGAAATTTACAACTCTCTGTCCAGAAATTTTGTTTGATTTTCTAAAAATAGTAAATAAATCCAAATGACTCAAATCTTTTCAGGAGCTCTTATTAACAGATTAAACTTCATAGAAAAAATTATTTGAAGTCTAGAATTCTTGATTAAGGCTCTGACTCATTTCTAAAAGGTGTTACTGTTCTGAAATTCTGGACAGATTATGATTGTTTGAAAAAACTCATGACCAAACCATCTAAAACATGAAATCTCATCAAAACAAAAATTACAGTGGTAGATAGTTGTGTTATTAACACCCTCCAATTGGTCTCATTCAATTCCAACGGGTCATTATTTAATTAAAAATCCTTGATCAAAATTGGTTTATGAATTCACTGCACCATTGTTGAGTTTCATTTTTTGTTAAGTCTATCAATCAAACCCTAGAGAATGACTCAACTTAAAACTAATTCTCCTTCCCATTGATGGTCATTAGAGATAAAAAAGGCTAATCCATGTGAGTCTCGATGGAAGATAGGAAGGATTCCCTAAGACCCTAAAATTAGAAAGACCTAAGCCATGAACCAAGACTTGGACCTATTAATTATATATAGATATGAGTATTCTCATTTGAATCACAAGTTCATAGAGAATCTACAAGAACCAATTCAAAGGAATCCAATGAGATATTGAGCATCACATAGATCCCAAGAGATGAACATAATCAAAAGAAAAGGAAATCAAGGTTCAAATAATATCCAAGTTATTTGTCATACCCCAACCCGCCTCGTGCAGATCAGGACACGTGTAACAATGCTATAAGCGCCTAATTACAATATTAATTTGCAAAGGAACATGCGAATTACTAGAAAATGCATGTGTTTAACAACATATAACAACTCTATTATGAGAAAACAGCCCTCAAGGGCAAAATGGTCATTAATGAAGCATAGCAAATTTTATACCAAAAGATAGGTCTTTAAGTCCTGGTTCCAATGCAAAAAAAATGGTGCGCGAATCCGAATTTTCTAGAGAGAGTTATGTCCGTTTCCGTAAAAGCCGTCTAGCGGAAACTTGACCAACAGATCGATCCGCCCAAAACCGGATTGATCTAATTTTAACAGAATGAGATATCTGGTCCCTCTAGAAGCTCCGGATCCATCTGCCCATGACCCGGATCGATCCAATTTCTGCAGAACTTGGTTTTTAGCAGAAAACCCCTGTTTAACAGGTCCCAACACATCCAAAACCAAATCAAACCTTATGGACTCCTCCAAACCATTCCAAAACTTATCTAGATGCCTTCAAACATCAAATAAACATGAGAAACACCATCAAAACTACAACAAACACAACCTCAACCCCATTTGAGACAAATTCAGTCTTTGAATTGCATTCTTGATAAAACCAATGTATGTATCAAAGACTATCAGAAGAAAGTATTCAAGAATCTTGCAACTAACCGATTTTAACAAAAACATGTACGAAGTAGTTGCGACACGTTCCTAAACTTGCCAGAAAGCCCAATCCAACAACTTACCCAATACTAAACATTAACATAGCAAATTAAGTTCCTACAAATGTACATTAACCACATGAGTCACAGAATCCCAAACTAATTCCAAATCTCTCCAACTCTATAACCACAAGTCAAGGCTTCAAGCCACAAGTTAAGGATCTCAAGTCACAAGTTATACCATATTACAAGTCATAGACATAACTACAATTCCCAAATCTCTATCCTATTCCCGAGCACGTCACTTCCTCTTTGGATATTGCTCCGTACCTGCGGTGGTTGTTATTTATCACAACAGGAAAAAAAAACGATTTCTTAAGCATTTCGCTTAGTGAATAATCTAAACATGATTAAAGGTTTAACATGTGCAATGCTACAATTAACGCATAATTTAGATTTGTAATTGCCGAGTCATTAGTTCAATGATTCATTCAGACCCGAAGACCCTACCTTGGTCCCGTGGTCACTTCTATTCCTTGGACTTCTGTATTTATTGGATTCTTCCTCTTCACCACCCTTATTACTCCCAACAATGAATCATTTCCCAGTGCTCATTGATTACCACATAAGCATATAAGCATATATCCCATAAGCATGCCAACTTTTCACATATTTGACATGAAATCATAAATCCGACAATCTCATATCTTCTAAGCATGCTTTCAACAACCCAATTTATAAAAGAAACATTGAACACCTTAAACCACAATCATTCTTAGGATAGAAAACTCACCTTAGCAAGATTATACCCAAATTAAGCTAGAAAATACTAAATTGCACCAAATCAAAGCTTAATTTCTACCCTAAAGTGAATCCTATAAGAATTCGGCAACTTCGTTTCACTGAGTAACATGAGCTACCAAAATTACAATGATTAAAGTGCAAATTAAAGGTATAGAAATTATTGTCTCACCTTCACAAGTCCGAATATGGCTTCGGTTTGCGAATTAGACGTCAGAAGGCGACGGAACGGCGGAAAAATGACGTTGATGGCTGTTTCTCCGTTCTCTCTCCGAGCTCTCTCTTGTTTTTCTTGTTAATTTCTGTATATGTTTGAGACATGTCTCATTGTTTTGACTCATACACATGCAATATGTGTTGAGGTGTCAAAGCCTCATTTTTCCTACTTTTCATTTGCACCCCCAGAATTTCCTAAGTTCCTATTATGAAATCCCCTAAACATTCCATAAGCTACCTAATTATCCAAATGAGTATTTATCTAAGTTTTGTATGGGTCCCAATGTGGGTCCCAAATATTTTGTGAAGTTGTTATCGTACCTACTAATTATAAATCTTTTTCAGTTATACCCTTATTTGGTTGTCCAAACTAATGCTAACACATAACAATATAATATGAAAGCAACTTAACAAATATCCGTGTGATCATATAAAATGCATTTAATCATTTAAAATGCAATTTACTAATTAGCCCTTCATTGGGTCCCATTCCAATACCTGTCCCACCTCATTGGGGACTTTTCCAAATGGTGTCCTTCTCTGAACACTTTTCATACGGACGAGTCCAAAGCCTCCCCTTATTGCATAATATACACTAATTATATAAATTAATGCATATTAAGACAATAACCAAACCTTTTTCGGGTACGGGTGTTACATTCCCCCCCCCCCCCCCCCCCCTAAAAAGAAGTTTGGTCCCCAAACTTATTCTTACTGCAAGAATCAAAGAGATGTGGGTACTTGGCTCGGATTTCATCCTCCCGCTCCCAAGTAACCTCGTCGACTGAATGGCTCCGCCATTAAACCATAATAAGTGGAACCACCTTGGTTCTTAATACTTGATCTTTTCTATCAAGAATTTGCACTGGATGCTCCACATAAGTCAAATATTCCCGAATCTCTAACGGTTCCGGATTGATAATATGTTTCAAATTCGGCACATAACGTCGAAGTATTGATACGTGGAACATGTTATGAACGTTCACCAATTCTTGTGGCAATTCCAACCGATAAGCTAACGGTCCCACCCGATTAAGAATAAAATAAGGTCCAATATATCTTGGACTGAGCTTACCTCGCTTACCAAACCATGCTATACCTTTTGAGGGTGACACCTTCAAAAAGACATACTCACCTACCTCAAACTCTAACGGTCTTCCACCCGTATCTGCAAAACTTTTATAACGACTTTGAGCCATTTGTAATTGCTGCTTGATCAATCTAATCTTGTCGGTAGTGATTTGAACTATCTCTGGTCCCAAAAGCTATTTTTCACCAACTTTTGTCCAACAAACTGGCAATCTATACATTCTACCACATAGAAGCTTTGTGCGGTGCCATTCGAATACTAGTTTGAAAGTTGTTATTGTAAGAAAATTCAATCAACGGCAAATAAGTTTCTCAATCAGCTTTAAAATCCATAACACGTTCTTTTAGCATATTTTCCAAAACCTGAATCACCCTCTTGGATTGACCATCATTCTGGGGATGAAACGTGATGATGCCAAAATTTGGTTGAGGTAATTAAAGTAATTTAAGGAGAGAGAGAGTGTGAGAGATTGGTTTTTTTGTATGTGGTTCGGCCCTGTTAATGAAGGAACCTATGTCCACGGGTGTGTCTGAGCACGTACACTATACTGTAAAGAGCCGGGGACATATGGTGAACCAACAATAGTTTGGAGCTACCGTAGGTAGACCGGGCGAATTGATGACTGCTATAGAGGTGCTGTATAGACTGAAAATTTCATCCTCCCCCCTTTCTATGGGGTTGAGTGGTCTCTTTTATAGATGCAAGAGACCTACTCGTACATAGATAAGGAAATATAATCCAATCAGGATTGTTTGGCATTAATTGTGAGGGTTTCCTAATTAGATTAGGAAACAATGTGCACTTTCCATTAGTCTTCTAGTTTGAATAGGAAATTATCTGGAATATTCTGGGGTGTATCTCATGGCCCAGGTGAGCTGTTGATCGGCGACAAATAGTTGCCGTTTATAGTCTTACAAATACGCTTTGTTAGCCCATTTCATGTAGTTATTAGTTGTTTTTTTAATAAGTATTCTAAATTTTGTAGGATTTGGAGCTTTAACTTGAAAATGCACAAAAATCTAATGATTAGTGGCTTTGGAAGTCATTCTGGGCTCAAACGGTGATTCCGGTGAAAGATGAATGCAGTAGCAGCCTCGGAAAATCGCATTTTTGACAAGGAATACTTCAGATTTTAGACCAAAAAAAAAAAAAGCCACTTTTGGCATCAATTGTTTTTTCCTTTTGATTGCTCATTTATAATACGCAATACTTTACCATTGCAACTAGCAACAAATGCAAATTAATGCCCAAATAGAACCATCATCTTGTGCAGAAGAGGCTGAAAAAACATAACATCTAACTCATCGACCTTGTGAAGCAGAAAGAATGTTTCCATAAGATGAAATAGCCAAACCTAGAATGCTCTCTGCAAAAGTCGACATAAATTGAAAAGACTTTTATGCAATTAGAAGAAAACCAAAGAAAAATCACAAAAGCATATACATTGACAAAATTTGGCACCATAAAAGGCTAAGGATGCAGGATGTTGCATGATCAGAAATGGAGATGCACAATGGATTAAAAAATTATACCTACAATTTGAGATAGCAAGAGCAATACAAATAATTACTTGATAAAGGATGACAAACATCAACATATTCATGATGATAATTAATCCTTCTAGCTAATTAGACATAATGTCTAGAAGAGGACCCTGAACCATGTCTTATCTTCACAGTAAATATTAGATTTGTGTAATTGAAAGTCAGATGAACCAAAGTCTTGTAATGTTTACAAATTACAGTCTTACACTTGGGCAGCAAGATGCCCTTAATAACCTAACGATCTGGATTCTTCACTAAAGCAAAAGACACGCTAAAGGTCTCAAGACATGAGATCAGTACTTTAAACCATCAAACTTTTGTTGATTGAATTGAGAAAAGATTGTGAATTTCAGCATAATCCAATTATTTTGTGAATTTCTTTTCTTTTCTCTCATGTTTATTCCTACAAGGGAGGAGAAAAATAATTTACATTTTATTCTATTCTTTTCTTTTCTCTTATTAAATTTCTCTTCTATTCTCTCTATTTCTCTCAATCAAAACAAAGTATAAAAAATTAACTGTCACCTCATTTACTAATTATAAAAGGTACCCATACCTTGATGACCCGTGATAATGCATTTAGAATCATTTGAAGCATTCCAAACCTTGATGACCCGTCAAGTGGTTATCCCATACCATGCCATCTACAGTTGATATGCATGTTTCCAAGAGAGTGTCAACTAATATAAGTACCAAATATGGTTAAAACTACATATCAGGCCATGGTACCATGGCTTTGGGTCATATCGGATATCTAGGCGCAATATGTAGAGTGATACTCTTGTTTACACGTGCCAGGGCCCTGAGCCAGGAGTTAACACATGTCAATCACCAGTAAAATATATAAATATGTAAATATTTTATTGTACATACCTAACCGACACTATACGTATATAAGGACTCTTGGTATATATATTACTTTCAAATGTTAAGCTTCATAAAACCATTGTGCCCACACGCAGTCTGTGCGATATAGTCAAACCATTGGTGACAGAAACTAACATAACCCAAAAGTTGACCAATTTACTCAATCTCGGGTAGATCCAAACATAATCACCCTACCCAGACCTCGACAGTCGTCAAACACCAAATCTGAACCCACGAGCAACTTCTATTAATCCCCAAACCTCGACAACCTTCTCGGTGCACCCCTAGACCATGGCGCATCCCAAGTGAACCATTCGTGGCTGGTAATGGGTTGATGGCGGTGATGTAATTTGATTTGTAGTGGAACAGGGGGAGTTTTCACATTTAGATATAAGGTTCTAGAGTAATCCAGGGATGATGGTCCATTAGGCAGAATAGACAATGCAATTTTGAAAGAGCCAAAAAAAGTGCAAATAATGTGACTAGCCAGAGTATTTAAGGTGATGAAGTTATGGCAAGACTTAACAAGCTGAAGGATTGAGACAAATATGATGACTCTAGTATCACGGTGGTGTACAGCCACGCACACATTTGTCACAGAATAGGGAGAATTTTTGCCAACATTAGAGGATGTGTCTGAGCTCTTAAGCTTGAACGTGTTGGGTGATACTAACTAGGCCACCTATGTACTAGACTCAGAGGAGCATGGGATGATGGAAGAGTTGCATAAGGGGTTTATGGAATGCCAATGGTCTTCTCGCTATAACAAACAAATAGGAAAAAGAGTGGTACAAAGATGGTTTCATATTTAGAAAGATTGGCTGTCTGGGAGATTGGCTACAAAGAGTGACATACAAGATCTAGAGTGTGTGAATAGACAGGCATACCATTGCATGCTAGTAGGGTACTTGGTTTGCTAGTAACCACGATGCATATTTTAGGGAATCCCAAAGGATGGTCCGAGTGCACGTTGGTTTAACATAGCAGTTGTGTTAGCGAGGAAAAATCCCCTTCTCTTGGTTAGGTATGATATCGCTTCCTATGTGTCGATGCCATTTTTGCAACTTTTCTTGTGTGAAAGATTTCATAATAACATAGTTTTTATGGAGAGGGAAAATTGGGAAAGTCATTGGTCGTTATGATGGTCAGCGAATGCTACTCATTTATGTTCATTAGCTTTAGTTATAGATGATGAGATGTTTTTCTATTTTCATCCTTATAAGAGGAGTATAGAAGGCATTGAACCTGCACTTTTTTAAAGGATTGCGATCCAAAGAATAATAGAGGGCATAAAGGATGAGTGTGCAAGTGATTTGTGGACTTAACTTCGGATTTGGAAATAGCAGTAATGGTTGTATCGCCACTATACCTGCCAAGGTACAATGAAAAAGGTAAGTTGACCATGTTATATCAGCCTCATCAGGTTACACGCCAATAGGGAGTTAATTAGGGGGTGCCATGAAAGGTGAGGGGTTAGACCATTTAGTAGAAGAGGGGTGTAGTTGCTTTGGTTCAGAAGGACCAAGGGTGAGGGGATTAGCGATAATACCCTTATATTCTGGAGAAGGCTTGCTCTTGCTCAAGTACCACCAATATTGGTAACAAACATTAATGAAAATCAAGTACGGCTGCGAGCAAGTACCACCGAATATAGTGATTGGGCGGATTATTGGGAGTGTCGACGGGGTTGAAGGTGAAGTGGCCGAAGTCCAACTTTCATCATCCTCGAAACCGAAAGGTGATTGCTTTAGAGTATTGGGAGTCAGGCTTAGAAGTTATAAGGTTCAAGAATGGGAATAAGGAACTTCCAAAGAGAAAAGTGGGAGGAGAAGCTAGATCGTCAAGGAATCTCAACAAAAGAAAATAGGTAACATATATACATAAGAGAAAAAAATAAGTACTCGTGAGTTTTGATTGTGTAACTTAGTGACTTGTCCTTATCGTTGTATTGATGTGCATGTGACAATATGTACGAGAGGTAAGGAAGGATGTACGTTCAGATGGGGAAGAGACAGAGGAGGACACATTGAGGGAAATATCCCCTAGTACGTCCTTATCGTCAGAGAATCTAGAAGTGGAAATTGATATGGAGCATGAGAGTAGCCTCCCAATCCCAGAGGATCCACTTGAGACAACATTATGCCTTAGGAGTGTGCCATGATGGTTGGAGAGCCAACTTGGGCAGCGAGAGGGAAATCATGGGAGAGGGTAAGTGATAATAGATGGAGACGAGGGTAAGGGTTATGATGATGATGAGGAAGGGTAGAATCAGGAGGTGACAGGGATAGTGCCCTTAGCTCCAGCTCTATTGACCACAGCTTCCCTACAGGTCTCCAAGATGGGGGCGTTGAGGACCTTTTCTGGAGGAATAACGCATTCCGAGATTTCATCCTTGGGAATGGGTTTGGTTTTTACTACTACTAAGGCCATTTCTGCGCCCTTGATGACTACTACTAGACAAACTCACTCTGCTGCTTCATCCTTGAGTATAAGTTCTACTTATGCTACTAATAAAGTATCTACTGTGGCATTGAAGTCATCTGAAAGGGTATGCTGATTAGCATTGCTATATCCTTCAAGGATAGTGGAAAACCTCTCACAACATAATCATAAGTTCATGGTCCTTTTTCAGGAAACACATGACTTACTCAACAATACTCCAATACTAGAAATATAGCCACTTGTGGCTATAGAGTCATCCATTAGGGAATAGCAATTGACATCACAATAACCTTAAATTACAACAAAAAACTTTTTTTTATTATAAAATACTTAAATTAATATTTTTTTAAAAATCTCATACATCTTCTAATTGCATTTCTATGAAATAACATACTTATCTCGCAATATTTTTTGGTTAAAAACCAGCCTTGAAATACCAAATCTATTATATCTACCTAAAAGACAAGGCCAAAAGCCTTCCCAGAATGCTCCACGTGGCATGTTCCTCTTTTTTGTTCTTTTAATCTCACGTGGCATTGTCCTTTTTCTTCTTTATTCTTTCTTTTCTTGTAGCTTTTTTTATTGTGAAGTGACGCATGAACAGCCCCACGTGAAGACTAATCAAAGTCCAACAAACAACAGTAACATTGCCGTCTGAATTATGAAAGCCATTTTACTTTGCACCTTTTTCTCCTTCTTGTAGAAAATATGTCCATCAATTTGTGCCTCTTCTCCTTCCTCTTCCACCAAACAGACCAAAAATCTCTAAAAAAATTCTCTGTCTCATTCTATCTATAGAAGCTTATTTTCTTGAATAGTTGTTGAACATAGGAATTGCAGTGAAGGGTCTTTGGGATCGGTACCTATATATACACATACAATACAAGTTATTTCTCCATATTCTTCTCCATTTTTCATGTACATATATTGGTATTGGTATTGGGTAAGAAACCCTCTCTTTCCCAATTTTCCCCTTTTTATTCTCAATCTTCCTCAACTTGTGTAGTTACATTCCATTTTATTTTTTATTTCCTCAACTTACATTTGATTAATCTTTTTTTATTTTTTATTTTTATTTTCAATTTTGTGCAGATCTTGAATTATACTCTATATGTTCAAAAATTTTCTGTTTATATTCATTCGCCTGGTTTTATAATTCTTTGGAACATGATTGCTAAATTTAAGGTTTTTGAACATTTCTCCTGCACCACAGGTCAATGATCAGGCTGTTAAGTGTGTGAACTCCAATATTTTCATCTAATCAGCTCCTCTCTCTGAAGACCAAACCTCTGGGATTGTGAGTTTTTGCTCCGTCTCCTCTCTCTCTCTCTCTCTCTCTCTCTCTCTCTCTCTCTTTAATATGTAAATGTTCATTTAGGTGTTCTCTTTGATTTTAATTACTTTCCGAATTTCCATTGTGCGTCAATTTGGATGGAACATGTTAATCACCCATCAGTTTTGGACATGTTTTAGCAGATAACAAACATTTCAAAGGGTAAACAAATAGTGATGTTTCTCGACTACGGCGGAAATCTTTCGCTCATTATGGATGACCCTAATTGTAGTTTCATGTCCTATCAAGTCCCTTCTTAATTACTCTTATTATCTCTATTTTCCATTCCCAATTTCTCTATTCCCACATTGCTACTCTGACATATTTGTATACATATATATCAGATGAGAGCTACTATAAGAAAACTTGCCAGATATTTTCCCACTGCTACTGTGAGCGGGAGGTGCAGAGAGAAGTTAAATTTCTTTCTTCTTCTCTGTTTACCCCTCAAAGATTCACACACTCTCTTTTTTTCTCTCTCTCTCTCTCTCTCTCTCTCACACACACACACACACACACACACATTTTTACCCACGTATGTGTGAGTGTGTGTGTGCATATTTAATTATGTATATTGTTGTTCTTAATATTTGTTGAGTAATGCTATGCTTTCCAAATTCTAATCTCAAATCCCCATCCCAAATGATGTGGCAGTGGCCCCCTCAAGTTTGTTAAATAGTTGTTTTATTTTATTTAATTCAGAACATTTCATGATTTGGGTTTTATATTTTGGCAGAGAGTGGTGTTGAACATGGAAGTATATGATGAAAAAGCCAAGCAATTGAAAATCCAAGACAATCTATAGCCTCTTGGATACTTATGTCAAATGAATTGATTTGTCACGTCATTGTTCATGTTATCCAATTGTCCATGCATATTTAATTATGACAAATTCCCGTGCATTTGCATGGATTGTCAACTAATTGATTCTTTGAATTTTGAAGTATGGAATACATTTTCACAAATATTTTCTTCCTTATCTCACAGGTATACAATACATTTTTCATATTTAATTTCATCTCGGAGGAGAATTTCAATTTTACATCTCTAGTACCAAATCCTTTGTATTGTTTGACTCACCAATTCAAACATCTTTTATTCTCCATTGGAGAGTATCTCTTAAACCAGTTGTGATTGTTACACATATTCCTAGAGGCACTCATATTATTGTGTCACACCGCAGAGTAACAAAAATAGGGAAAATTTAAAATTTCTTTTTAGAGTCATAGGGAATGACTGATTGAAAACTGTCCTGTCCTCTAACAACTATAAACAACATAATAACAAGGGGGAAACTACTATTCGTAAAACATAACTTGAACTTCAATCTTAACAATTAAATGATTACAAATTATCAGTCATAATACTTATATGATAGACTATTATAAATACACGATGTGGAGGACTATCTTCGTAGCTCTACGCTTCCAGTGCTCCTTGGTATCTTACTCTCAAGTTTGATCTATCGTCTAACCACCCTGTAAAGAAATCTGGACATTGGATTGTCCAGGGCATAATATGTCGTCAGCTTTGAAACAAAGTTAAGTAAGCATTCATAACTATATCCACTTCTAATATGCATAAACCAACTACTCGTCTCACGTTATTACTTTGCATCTTAGGATGCGATTAGACTCTTATTGATTGATGTCGCTCACACGGGCATAGCAAAGGTATCAACCAACTTATTATACAATCGTACAGACATTCATAATTAACCAATTAACATAATTAATATAATTCATAACATGCTCGTCTGGTTCTTGAAATCATATCAACTTATCTTTAACTATTTCATATCTCGATTCCCATGGTCTTTGTGCATGTTAATATATACTCAATGAGCCCAAACCCAAACTCTAGGATATGAAATCCCATAAACAATGCAACTCAATAACATCGGGTTATGAAACCTATAGTGACAACTAACTCTGAACTAGCTTCATAACTCGAATCATGCTTCCACTGCGTACTCTGATACTTATTTCATCTTTTGTTTTGTCACGACCCACGAGCAATGGCATTGGGGTGTGTATCTTTACCTAATCCAAAGTAGCATAATGGAGAATCGACACGATTGTTTATACCCTCGCTAGAGAATTATAGACGAGTTGCACGCCAGAATACTAACTGCGAATCAGCAAGCATGGCGGCAAACCCATACACCATGTGTACCATCCAGGCAAACCCACCAAGACGAACGACACACTAGTACCTAACTAATGCATGAAATATAGTATGATGGAAAACCTACACAACTTGTGTACTATCTCTGGTAAACCCATTCAGACGACTAGTACATTAGAGCACTAACTGCTAAGTGGCACGATGACAAACCCACTCAAACACATGTACAATCTCCGAAAAACACACACGGACAACTAGCACGTTAGCAGCTTTAATTTTTTTCTTACTACAATCACAACATTTCATATCTAAATCTTACTGTCTCGTTCTCATGTATAATTATCATCTCGAAAAGTTTTCAAATCATAATGACTCACGACTCATGATACAGGAATCTCAATTGTATTAACTCATAATTCCCAAGACTCCCAATTACTCAACTCACGACCTCATTTAGCCGGAGTCACTGACTGCTTATACTGACACCGTAATGTAATATTCAGCTACATAATTCTTAATAACATAACTACATTAGGTAGCATATATAAATAAAACCAACCTATTGTCCACATAACTATATATCGTATCATATACATGGCTTGTACAATCTTTCATATATAGTTCTGCTCATTTACTTCTTATAAATATAACATAATGTGTCTAACATGCTTGTCTTATAGCAATCAATTCCATAACATACTCGACATATACATTAAAGCACATCAATTTATAGTTATAGCATAACAATCATAATACAACGTACATAAATCACATGCAATTTCTCTAGCAGTTCTTATGTATATTCAGAGTGAGGTTAGAAACACTCACTTTGATGTCTTGTCAAGTTTAGGATTCTCTAAACAGCGGATAAGTCACGATCCTACAACGTATAACAGAAGAATGATGATGAAGCGTATGTGCTAATGATATGGGCATAATGGTAATTATGCCAAATGTGTGTCTTAATCTCTAGATGATGATCCTCACAGCATTCTTAGTCTAACACCATTGACTAGACTCAAATCAAAATTCGTCACATAAAAGGCCATGTTTTCTATACCAGCGTGGGTCCTAAAAGTAAGCTGTATTTTTAATGCATTGAAAGGTCTCCAAACTCAAGGAAATAGTTCTAGACATTATTATAGAAATTTAGGAACGGACCGTGTAATTTTCAGAGTCCTAGAAAATACAACTGATGGAGCACTAAATTACATAAATATATCCCGACATAGGAAAGAAAACTTGAAAGCATTTTTAATAATTACTATACATGAAAATACACTATAGTATTTATCTCATCATTTTTAGAGTTTGTTTGGTATTTAAAATAATCAAAACATTAAATAAACGGCTCCTTAATAATTATTAAAAATACTTAAATATTGTTTTATAATTTTAACATATTATAAAATAGGTAGAATGACACTAGGGACACATTCCCAAGTTTCCAGAATTTAATAAAGCATATAGATATTTATTTTCTATTTTTAAAATAAGGAAAAACACTTATTTAGTATTGATTAAATACTAAATATACACTTAAGATGTTTATTTATTATTAAGAGTAATAAATAGATCACTAGTCATAATTATTAGAATAATTTAAAATATATAAAAATATTAATCATATACATAAACATAGTTTTGTACTAATTTACCACTTAATTGTTATTAATGAAATAATAATTTGTTTAAAAATAATAATAACACTTAATTATTTACTAAAATAATTAATAGAATAATTAACTAATGTTTTATAATATAAGACATACTAATCTAACTGTTGAATATAATTAACACTAATTAAACTGGATTAACAACTTAATTAAGGTAAATAATAATAACAATAATACTAATACCTGCGGGTTGACTCAAACCGACCCGATTCAAAATGGGTTAACCGTTCATAGACTCAAGGGAGTCTAGATCCTAAGATCCTTAATCAACCCATACAAATTCTGGGTTACCCATATTTATGTTTAAACTAAATAAAAACCCATGGGTTGACCCAAACCCATTATTTTACCCAACTTGAATTAAAAATGGGTAAACGATATAACCCTAATAGCTAATCAGGTCGTACCACTAAACAAGCCCAAGGTGTCACGACCCATCCCACTACGCGTGGAAAAAGGACACGTGGCACGCCACCAAGGCTCATCCAAACATCATCTAACGATACGCAGCGGAAAGAACTTTAAAACAATCCTGGGTATTTTAAAACTTTAGGAAACATTATCCTCTGAGTTGAAAAATCCAATAGAATCAGATTTAGAAAAAGTTTTGGCCAATTGAATCTGATCAAAAGAAAATAGTTTTGAAAACAGAGGTCCAGTCGACTGATCGAGGATTCGGTCGACTGGTGATCTCAAACAGAAAGGTTTCAAATTATACCAGCCCATCCAGCCGACTATGTCGGGGACCCAATTGACTGGTGCCTAAAATAATCAGTCGACTGAAAATGTTCAGTCGACTGGTACCCTATCCAGCAGAATGTCATGGCCTGAGGCCCCATCCAGTAGACTGTTTTCTCAACCCAGTCGACTGAATCTCAGACGAAACAAAGCAGTAACCAATCCAACACAGCGATCCAGTCGACTGATGCAAGGTCCAGTCGACTGCTCCCCTGCTGGGCAGCCCTATGATGAAATTTAACAACTCATGCCACTCCATACCAACAACAATTACAATTACAACATTTAAAACATAACTACAGGCGTTCAAATACAGAATTACCATACCAAATCTCCCTTCTCTCTCCTCCCTCTAGATATTTTTGGAAAGCTGTTTTTTGGATGAGAATGAATCTCATCCACATCCACTACTATTTATAGGCAAACTTTTCGGGAATTGCGCTTACCTCCCTGCAAGTTCCTCAAACTTCTAATTAACCCATGAAACTTCGCACACATCCATTTTATAACTTTACGAGTGAAAATTATAAATTTCAAAAGTTTTCGACTAGGTTTCGTTTGGGTCCAAAATAACGTCCGAAAACTATATTCTGTGGAATCTCTACCCAACCTACCTTTTTAATTAACGTATCACTCACGTTCTCACCACAGTTCTCAAACTTTTAACAAACAATACCGAAAATTCCAAAAATTATACTACACAGGTATAATTCACTATTCACAAAATACCATATAAGTCAAATAACATTTAAATCATATAAATGTCATTTACTCATGCTCATGCCATTCGAACTACCATGTTCCTGTGTCCTCACTGACACCTTACCGTTGACCCACAGTCAACCTCAACTCAAATTATTAATAAAATTAATAATCTCAAAAATCTCAAATGATGCATTTTCAAAATCATAGATTTCTGGAACGGGTGTGACAACTCTCCCCTCCAAAAAGGAAGTTTGTCCCCAAACTTTACCTCATGCGTCGAATAAGTACGGATACTCATTCTTCTTGTCTTTCTCACTTTCCCACGTAGCCTCTTCCACCGTGTGACTACGCCATAATACTTTTACCATTGGAATTGTCTTGGTTCTCAAGAATTGTTCCTTTCGATCTAGAATCTCGATCGGTTGTTCCACATAAGTCAAGTCTCCCTGAATTTGTAGCGGTTCAGGTACAATGATCTTACTCGTATCAGTCATACACTGTCTCAACATCGATACGTGAAATACGTTATGCACATGTTCCAACTCTGATGACAAGGCCAATCGATAAGCCACTGGACCTACTCTCTCTAGGATCTCAAAAGGTCCTATAAATCTTGGATTGAGCTTTCCTCTCTTTCCAAATCGTACAATGCCTTTCAAAGGCGATACTCGCAAGTATACGAAATTTCCCACTTCAAAATTCATCGGTCGTCGTTTAGAGTCCGCATAGCTCTTATATCGACTCTGAGCTACCTTAAGACGTTCCTGAATCAATTTCACCTTCTCAGTAGTCACCTGTATTAACTCAGGTCCTAACAACTTTCTTTCTCCCACCTCGGTCCAACAAACCGGTGATCGACACTTACGGCCATACAAAGCTTCATATAGTGCCATACCAATACTTGATTGAAATCCGTTGTTGTACACAAATTCAATTAATGGCAAGTGGTGCTCCCAATCACTCCCAAAGTCTAATACACACAATCTCAACATATCTTCCAAGGTCTGAATCATATGCTCTAACTGTCCGTCGGTCTGAGGATGAAATGCGGTACTGAAACTTAACTTCGTACCCATAGCCTTTTGCAAACTACCCCAAAACCTTGACGTAAAACTACTATCATGATCTGATACAATCACAGCTGGGACTCCATGTAGTCTTACAATCTCTTTCACATACAATTCCGCTAATTTGGACGGCTTAGTCGTCTTAATTGGTAGAAAATGAGCTGACTTGGTTAATCGGTCGACTATAATCCAAATCTTATCATTCTTGTTACACGATTGCGGAAATCTAGAAACAAAGTCCATCGTGATCTCGTCCCACTTCCATTCCGACACTGGCAATGGCTGTAGTAATCCTGCGGGTACTTGTCTCTCTACTTTGACCTATTGACATGCCGAACATTCAGATACAAATTTAGCGACTTCACGCTTCATACCCTTCGACCAGAAGTTTTCTCTTACGTTTTTGTACATCTTATTACTTCCCAGGTGTACTGAATATTTCGTACTATAAGCTTCTTCTAGAATCCTCTCTTTCAAGTCTTTCACATCCGGTACATATAATCGATTTTCTAGTTTCAACGTTCCTCGTTCCAACACAAACCCAGGGCGTCTCCCCAAATGTATCTTTTCCCTCATTTTGCACAAATAGACATCATTAAATTGTTCTTTCTTGATCTCAGCAATAATATCTGGGTGTACTATAATCGTCATCGTTAAGCCACCACTAATCTCTGGGATCACATCTAAGTCCAAATGTTCCATCTCTTTTACCAATTCTTTTTGTTGTGTTAGCTCGTCGGCTAAATTCCTCGATGTCTTTCGGCTTAATGCATCGGCTACTACATTCGCCTTTCCCGGATGGTACTCAATCGAAAGATCGTAATCCTTCATCAACTCCAACCATCTTCGCTGTCTCATATTCAAGTCCCGTTGGGTGAAAATGTATTTCAAACTCTTGTGGTCTGTGAATATCTCACACTTTTCCCCGTATAAATAGTGTCTCCAAATCTTCCACGCATGAATTACAGCGGCTAATTCCAGATCGTGAGTCGGATAATTTACCTCGTGTATCTTCAATTGTCTCGAAGCATAGGCAATCACCTTGCCACCTTGCATAAGTACACATCCCAAACCTTGATGCGAAGCATCACTATAGATTACAAATCCTTTAGTTTCGGAAGGTATTGTCAATATCGGTGCTTTCGTCAAACGTGACTTCAACTCTTGGAAACTGTCTTCACATTCCTGACTCCATTCAAAGATAACACCCTTTCTCGTTAACTTTGTCATTGTCAATGAGATCTTCGAGAAATGTTCAATAAAACGGCGGTAGTATCCCGCTAATCCTAAGAAATTTCAAATTTCGGATACGGAAGTCGGTCTTTACCAATTTGATACAACTTCTACTTTGTGAGGATCAACTGATACTCCATTCTTGTCAATCATGTGACTAAGAAAAGTAATACTAGACAACCAAAATTCACATTTCTTGAATTTACCAAATAATTGTTTCTCTCGTAATCTCTGAAGTATCAACCTCAAGTGGTTCTCGTGTTCTATCTCACTCGGTGAATAGATAAGGATATCGCCAATGAATACAATCACAAAGTCATCCAAATAATCCTTGAATACTCGATTCATAAGATCCATGAACGCGGCTGGTGCATTCGTAACCCCAAACGGCATGACTAAGAACTCATAATGTCCGTAGCGCATTCTGAAAGTTGTTTTCTCAACATCTTCGGCCTTTACTTTCAACTGATGGTAACCCGATCTCAAATCTATTTTTGAAAATACTTGAGCCCCACGAAGTTGATCAAATAGGTCATCGATTCTCGGCAGTGGATACTTGTTCTTAATCGTTAACTTGTTCAGTTCCTGGTAATCAACACACATACGCATGGAGCCATCTTTCTTCTTTACAAACAATACTGGAGCTCCCCATGGCGAAATGCTTGGTCGAATGAAACCCTTGTCAAGTAGTTCTTGTAGTTGAATTTTCAGCTCTTTCAATTCTATGAGTGCCATTCTATACGGTGCCTTTGATACGAGTCTTGCGTCTGGTATAACCTCAATGGTGAACTCAACCTCTCTCTCAATAAGAACACTTGGTAGCTCGTCAGGAAATACATCTAGATATTCTTGTACTATCGGAATGTCTTCTACTTTTAATTCAGTCGCTGAGACATTAGTCACTGAACATAGGAATCCTTGACATCCCTTTTTCAATAACCTTCCCGCCCGGATAGCTGAAATCAAATACGGCGGCGGTATAACCCCATTCCCTTGGAAACAAAAGTTCCCATGCACCGGTGATCGAAAATTAACCTCTTTCCGTTCACAGTCTATTGTGGCTTGGTTAAAAGCTAACCAATCCATTCCCAGTATCACATCAAAATGGTTCACCGCAATCGGTATAAGGTCTACGGTCATCAGCTTCTCGCCTAATTTGATCTCACAGTTCTTATATATCGTAAACGTCATTATCGATTTACTGAGTGGTACAGAAATAGACAATTCATATCCTAACGGTGCCGATTTAATATTCAAATGTTTAACAAAGGCATGCGATACAAATGAATGCGTAGATCCCGAGTCGACGAGTATGCGTGCTAAGTGTGAACATACAAGCACCATACCTGAGACTACTGTCTCGGAAGCAGTCATATCTCCTGGGTTCATCTGATATGCCCTTCCTTGATGTTGCTCCATCCTTTGTCCCCCTTCGTTAGTTTGCTTAGGCTTCGAACCACTAGAAGCCATAGAACTTGCCCTTTGTTGAAAACGCTTCTTTGGGCAATCCTTTACTTGGTGTCCTAAGGTACCACAATCAAAGCACTTGAGTTGCGGGTAGGTCGCAGAACTCACACTGTTTCCCTCTGTAAACCTGTTCTGAAAGTTGGTCAGAAAACATCGACCGCTGTGTGGTCGATTGCAAAATGAACACAACGGTATGTTACTTGGTACTCTCCTGGAATCATTAAAACCAGAACTAGAGCCTCGTGAAAACGACTTCTTAAACGATCCCCCCTGACTTCGGTCACCACCCTCATAACTTCGTTTCCCTTGGTGATTTTGTCTCGATCTCTCTATTCCACTTTCAGCTACAAGCGCTGTCTGCTGTACTGCTGTAATAGTCGAATGCTCATAGGTCTCTACTCTCAACCGGATATTATCCCTTAAACCCTCTTCAAATTTTCTTTCCCTATCTTCCTCTTCGGGCACTGAACCCTTACCAAACCTCAACAAGGCGTTATACTTAGAAGTATACTCTGTTACAGTCATGTCTCCCTGCTTCAAGTTATCAAATTCTCTCTTCTTTGCATTGTAGGCGGCTCGCGGAAAGAATCGGCGATTGAATTCTGCCTTGAACCCTTCCCAAGTAATCGGTGTCCCTTGATCTAAAACGTTTACCCACCAGTTCTGAGCTTCACTCCTTAATACGTCACTTGCATTCTCAATCTTCTCCCTATCTGACATCGGAATAGATCAGAAAATTCATTCCATGTCCATGACCCAATGTTCTGCCAATGTTGTATCAGGTGTCCCATGAAATTTCATTGGTTTCTGTCGAGCAAACTGTTCGGATATGGATCTCATACCCCTATTTTCGGGTGCATGTACTACAGTTATTAGTTTCACTTCGATGTGGGGTGTGGGGTGTGGGAGGCAGTCGCTCCGCTATATTCCGTATCATTTTCCCCATATTCCCCATCATCTCTGCCATTTCATTCATACGTCGAGTGTGTGGTGATAGTTCTCGCTCTTCGTCACTCATGATTATAACCCTGTAATTCTCAATGCATAAACACTATGCATGTACAACAATAACAATATCATGTATGTAAAACAACATACATATGCATCAAACATCTCTAATATGTATGGATGAAATCTAGAACAAGTGGCAATTCACTCAACACTCCACTCGTCGTCGAACGTTCCCAAAGTTTTGTTACCTATAGCTCTGATACCAATAAATGTCACGAGCCATCCCACTACGCGTGGAAATAGGACACGTGGCACGCAACCAAGGCTCATCCAAACATCATCTAACGATACACAGCGGAAAGAACTTTAAAACAACCTTGGGTATTTTAAAACTTTAGGAAACATTACCCTCTGAGTTGAAAAATCCAATAGAATCAGAGTTATAAAAAGTTTTGTCCAATTGAATCTGATCAAAAGAAAATAGTTTTGAAAACAGAGGTCCAGTCGACTGATCGAGGATCCGGTCGACTGGTGATCTCAAACAGAAAGGTTTCAAATTATACCAGCCCATCCAGTCGACTGTGTCGGGGACCCAGTTGACTGGTGCCTAAAATAATCAGTCGACTGAAAATGTTCAGTCGACTGGTACCCTATCCAGCAGAATGTCATGGCCTGAAGCCCCATCCAGTCGACTGAATCTCAGACGAAACAAAGCAGTAACCAATCCAACACAGCGATCCAGTCGACTGATGCAAGGTTCAGTCGACTGCTCCCCTGCTGGGCAGTCCTGTGATGAAATTTAACAACTCATTCCACTCCATACCAACAACAATTACAATTACAACATTTAAAACATAACTACAGGCGTTCAAATAAAGAATTACCATACTATGGAACTGATCCAAAGATTTATTACAACGTATCATAATTTACCAATCCTTACACAAGTTTTAGGATTTAAAACAAAAACATATACAAAGGTGATTTCCCCGGCGTTCATCGGCCTCACTCTTCACGATTCTTCTTGTCTTTCCTCTTACCTACAATGGAGTACATCTCCACTGCTCAGCTATATGTTGAGCGTACAATTTTAAATGTATGCTTATATGACAGTTCATGATTTAAGCATCTAAAACACATAGAAATAGTCTCTAGGGTGAGTGGTACGCATTCATCCGGTCGATGCCGTAGGAGGCCCACCTCTCTCACGCATCTCGTACACTGGTTGGGCCTTCTTCCATACCAGGTACCGTGTACTGATTGGGCCCACCTCTAATCCAGACACAACCATAATATCAATTCCATTTCAATCATAATCAAATCACAATCCTCAAGGTTCGAGGAGCTTACCCCGGATGAATTTGCGCCAAACTCCCCTTTGACCCAAGTAGACACATAACATGCTCACATAAACAGTTATACGTGCTTTTTATATAATTCCACGTGCCTAATTAACGGGCCTAACTAATACATAAATTTTGCCCGGATCGAAGAATATCAAAGTTGATGTTCAAAACATGAAAATCCATATATTTCATAGATCTAGAATTCATACCTCGTGCGAATCTCTTCAAACTTTGAAGGATTGTTTAGGGGACTAATTAAACGTCGGATTTCAAATTTAAGACGATTCCTACAAGTTTTACTGGGTTTTCCAAGTCTAGAAATTTGATTTTTACAAAAATTGGCCAAACACGGCCTAAGTAGGATCAAAACATAGCTCTTACCTCCACGAGTTCAAATATGAAATCTGGAGAAAATCTGACGGACGAAAAGTCGTCGATCGGCGTCGCAAAGCCCGTTGCTACCAAATCTCCCTTCTCTCTCCTCCCTCTAGATATTTTTGGAAAGTTGTTTTTTGGATGAGAATGAATCTCATCCACATCCACTACTATTTATAGGCAAACTTTTCGGGAATTGCTCTTACCTTCCCGCAAGTTCCTCAAACTTCTAATTAACCCATGAAACTTCGCACACATCCATTTTATAACTTTACGAGTGAAAATTATAAATTTCAAAAGTTTTCGACTAGGTTTCGTTTGGGTCCAAAATAACGTCCGAAAACTATATTCTATGGAATCTCTACCCAACCTACCTTTTTAATTAACGTATCACTCACGTTCTCACCACAGTTCTCAAACTTTTAACAAATAATACCGAAAATACCAGAAATTATACTACACAGGTATAATTCACTATTCACAAAATACCATATAAGTCAAATAACATTTAAATCATATAAATGCCATTTACTCATGCTCATGCCATATGAACTACCATGTTCCCGTGTCCTCACTGACACCTTACCGTTGACCCAGAGTCAACCTTAACTCAAATTATTAACAACATTAATAATCTCAAAAATCTCAAATGATGCATTTTCAAAATCATAAATTTCTGGAACGTGTGTGACATAAGGTACCACACTTCACTGCACCACCACCTCCAGTCAGCTTCCCCGACGAACACGTCGCCACCAACGAGCCCATGACACCGGAAAACTTTCAATCTCTCAGCACTGTCTCATTTTTCCATAGATTTTGATGAGACCAATGCCGAAAAGTTCGTCTCTCTCTCCTCTACAAATCCATAGGATAAGGGAGCCGAATTATCTCGTTTCGGGTTCGAACCAGAGGATTATCCTCTTAGGGTTTTCTCAGGAATAATGGCCTTTAGGCCATGTTTGGTTGAACCAAACACATAGCTGCTACTGGGGGAGCCAAATCATGTTCTAAGGGTTTGTTTGGTATAGTTTTTATGTGGTTTAGTGATTGACGACATCCTATTGGCGCGCTTTCTTATCAACACCCAAGTGTAGGTGATCGTACAAGTAATAAAGTTCTGGAAATCTAGGTCGAACCCACAGGGAACGGGAAACAAAGATAGGCAATAACTATTTTGTCACTTAAAAAGAAAATAAAAGATGATGAATTTTTTTGAGATTTTACTAAATTACTAGTTTTTATATTTTTGCAATAAACTAATTAAAAGCTAGTTTTTCCTAAGTAGTTTACGGTAAAGATTTTAACAGTGCAAAATAAATTAACTAAGATACTAGTAAGAAAAGGAACAAAAAGAAATTAAAGCTAAATTTTTGTGAGATAAACTTTTTGGATTTAATAATAGCGAAAGATAGAAATAATACAGATATTTAAGCAAAGTTATTAAAAACAGGAAATATTAATTAACTTGAGAGAAGTGATTTAAAGGAATTGGGAATATGCAAACCAACACTAGATTCCACAACTTTTGTGCATTTGAAAAGGATTTGGCATTTAAGACTGCAGAGTCATTCTTTATTTGAATATAAATTTTCACTAGTCAGAGTCATGTCAAGTGTGTCAGGTTTGATATGAAACGACATCGTTTGGTTTAAAGAAAAATAAAAAGGCAATTGGGCAGTAGCCAGGTTCGAACCATGACCCGCCGCGGACGTGGGTTATTCGGCGCCCAGTCCCCACCACTCTGCCACAACACAATTGTCTGTCCATTAGTGGATAGAAATATATATAAACACATATTTTAAATGTAAACTTTATTATATGAATTATTTGAGTATGCTAGGTGTTTTTTTAATGACAAAAGGCATAGTTTGACAATCCACATAATTAGATTCTTATTTCAAATATGTAATCCTTTAAGCCCAATATAGCCATAGTATATAAACATGTTAAATGGTCATAAACTATAGATATATAGATATTTTTGGCCATAAATGGAAAAACAATCCATCTAGATAAATTTGCCCATTTAAGATTAGTGCACAGAAGCTGTGGTTTCTAAGTTTTTATTGCATATCCCCAATTAAAGTTTTAGCCTACCATTTTGGAATTGAAACTGTCTTCCAAATAATCTTTTAAAGAAAGATTAAATAGATATACGCAGTGACCGTCCAATTAAAATAAAAGTTATAAAACTAAGGTAAGGGTGAAATATAATATTAATATATTTTTTTCCTCACTTAACATGAGTTGGGGTTGAATTTGTGAAATCTGCAAAATAACAAAATTTAGTACAACTAGGCTAATAAAACATACATAAATGAAAATACTGAATTAATAATAAAATACTAAACCTTTGACTTTGGATTTTTGTGGGGTCACAGTGGTTGAACTCCAAGAACACAAATAAGGCCAAACCAAAACCTAATCTAATTTGAGAGTAAGATATGGATATGGTGTGCTTGGGACTTTAGTAGGTGATTATAATAACTACGTGGCTAAGAAATATGACATTTACTTGCAAAATCTGTCTTCTAGTGAATGAAAATATTGCTATAAAACTTGGAAATTTGGGATTTCAAACTATTTTAGGGGACAACTACAAGTACTACTAAACTAAAAATATTAAATCTAATTTTAAATATGACTATTTTTACTACTACAAATTGACAAAGGTTGTACAAGAAAACAAATATTTTAATTTAAGAAATACAGTACACAAAGTTTTGCTACATATTTTTGGAACATGAAATCATCAATTACATAAAAGTAAAATTTTAGAACTACTAGAACTAGAAATGGCAAAGAAAAACTAAAGTTTTCTACTTCTAGGGACAATATGAAGTGCGCACATGATAACCTCCCTAAACTATTCTCTCCCTAACAATGTGTGTTGTGATTGTTGGTTCTTGTGTTGTGTTGTGTTGTAGTGTTCTCTTTTTTGAAGCTGCTGCTTCCTTCTATTTATAGGTGAAGTTTGTGATACATTTCGTCACTGCGTTCATCATCTTTGCAATTTTTCTTCTTCGCGCCTTGTCCCATTTTCTTCAGTTCTCTGACACCTTTTTAGACTTTGAGAACCTGCAGCTGAGAGAGACAGAGAGAGAGAGAGAGAGAGAGAGAGAGAGAAGGGAAAGACGATTTCCTAAGATTTTACGTAATGATATATATATATTATATGTCTATACTAACATTTACTGCTTGGATGTTAGGTACGTTTCTGTTTGTTTTTTTTGTTTTTTTTTTGTTTATGCAATTCACAGGATTTCACTATTCATGATACTGTTTCAGCTTTGACTAACAAATGAATATACTATGGTATGGTTGCTACTTCTTTCCTTCCCTTTATTGCATTTCATTTTTACCTAAAAATATAAAATGTGTAAAAACATATAATTACACGCATTTGAGTGACATCACCATTAAATTATATTTATTCAAATATGCATGTAAAACTAAGGATTTGGGGGATTAAATGAGCATTATGTCTATTATATTGGCACATGAATATGCAATATTCAATGTTTGTCAGTGATGGTTCACAAAAATCAAGCTCAATGGAGCTTTAATGGGGTCTGGGAGGGTTCAGAGCCTAAGGTTCTATTTGGCTGCGTGTATGTATGTATCTTTGTGTGTGTGGTGTCCAAAAATGCATTGGGGGCTTGGGGGCTTACCATAGGGGATTTTAGTCTCGGTTCCCTCTCTCTAGCTTCTTCGTGTTCTTCTTCTTCCTTCTTCTTCATCTGTTTTTTCTTCTCTTTCTCTGTGTGTGTGGTCTATGCGTGTGTGGGTGAGTGGAAAAGAGTGAGGGGGTGGGTGTGTATTTGTTTTGTTTTCTCTTTCTTTCTTCTCCCTCTCTCTCTGTCTCTCTCTCTCTCTCTCTCTCTCTCTCGGGCACACACACACACACACACACATATACACACTCTTTTTCTCTCTCTCTCTCTCTCTCTGTATGTTTATGCTATATATATACTCACATGCACACACATTATATATATACAATACTAACATAGCATACATATATATATATTACTAGCCTTGAATTTCTTTAAGTCATTATTTATGTTTTTTTTATGATGACAAATCTAGTGATAATTGCATGTTCATAATAGTTCTATTCCAATCAATTATCAAGTCATGTTCATTATGGTAATCTCTTGAACTATGCTCTTAAATGTTCTAACTTTGTGTGTTTAATTGAGATAGCATATGGTGAAGCCCAAGAGTGATAGAGCTCAACAAGGATCAAGCTTGAAGATTTGAAGATCTTTCATCCTTATTTGAAGACTGGGTTTACTTGTAAAAGCATTTTGATTATCACTCATAAAGGGCTTAAAGGTTTAAAACTTGGATAAACCTTTCAAAAATAAGAAAACTATTTTTCTTAAAAACAGTCGACTGGACATTTTCTTAGTCGACTGGACCCTTCAATTATTAGTCGACCGGACCCCCTTTAAGTCGATTGGTTTCTGCAAGAAAAATAGAGGTTTTGCTTTAACACATTCAGTCAACTGGACCACTTTTTAGTCGACTGAAAAAGACATCAGTCGACTGGGTCACGGCATCAGTCGAATGGATTGTGCAGTTTTTACATAACGGCTAGTTTTCTTAAAAGGCCAAATATTTACCATGTTGCCACTAATGGCTATAATCTTTCTTGGCCTATAAATACATGTTTTTCCAAGCCTTTTAATGTTGATCAATCATTTGGAAAACATTATTTGAATCACACAACTTGGTGATCTTCATCATTCACTTTTGAGCCCTAGTTGTATGAGTTAATCAACTTGCTCTAGCTCTTCATTTGTATATCTTTGAGAGAGTGAATTATAGTGAGCTTTCAATTACATTATCTACTCTAGAAAAAGAGTTCAATTTATTTCAATTATTTGAAAAGAGTGAGGGTTAGTAACCCTTGTGTGCAAAGAAGAGGTGTTCTTCTTTGGGAGAGATTGAAGGCTCTTGTAACGGTTTGATCTACACTCGTGAAGTAGGTCGAATTAAAGGAATCCTCATGAGGTGTTCTTGAGGGGTGGACATAGGCCGCGGTGTGCGGATTGCCGAATCACTTGAAAACTCGTTTTGCAAGTGTCTCTTCCCTTCTCTCTTTACATTATTGTTTGTGATTGTGTTTAATTTTGTATCAAGATTTTAAAAGGCTAATTTTTCGTTAATTTTTCGCTAAAACCTTAATGTCGTGGGTATCTAAAATGTTATTTTTGATAATAATCTTATATTCTGAAATAATAAGGTAATCCTTATATGATATACGTATTATTTATTTTGCTTCTTATAAATAATAAGTGCTTGTTTTAAATTAAAATAAATAGGTAATAAATACCTAATGACCATTTTAAAATGTGGGAAAAATTATATTAAATTTTCCTAAGACCTAATGTCTCTAACTTATAAATTATTATTTATAAAGCCCATACTTTAGTATTTCTAATGATTATTAATTATTATTTAAGGACTCGTTTGGTTATATTTAAATTATTTAAATACCAAACGAACTCCGAAAATTATGAGAAAAATACCACTAGCCTATTTTAAGGCCTAGCATTTGATAAAAATAATTACAAAAATTGAATATAGTCCTAAATTATATTTTGTAAATGTGGGACCTCGCAGTCTATTATTTGACGATTAGAACTTCAACAATTCATAGAAAATAAACCGTAGCTCAGAAAAATACGCGGTCAGTTCTTAGAGTTTTAGAATAATGTCTAGAACATCCCCTTAAAGTTTGGTGACCTTTTGACATGGTAAAAAATACAGCTTATCTCTAGGGCCTACATTGGTATAGAAAACCCAGTCTTTTATACGACGGACTTCAATTTGAGTCTAGTCAATGGCGTTAGACTCAAAATGATGTCTAGATCATCATGTTGAGGTTTAGGAACCCACCGATACAATTATCGTTATGCCCTTGATATTAGTGCACATGTTAATCAACCTTCTATGAATTCATAGACTTTGTAGGAACCACCGCTACGCTTGCTTTTATGCACCCGCATCGAGGTGAGTCGTCCTAACTCACTTGGTATATTATAGAATTATTCTATGTGTATTATGTTAATACCCAGTGCGTCCTGTGTAGACGTAGCTGTTAAGTATTAAATATGTGAATGTTGAGATTTCTATTATATGATGAACGCATGTTTAGATAACCAAACTTCATGCTTAGTCATTAATGATTATTGTTCATACTTATTGTGCTTTACGATTATACAATCACATGGACATTCATATGAACGTAGTTGAGTCACGATGTCAATGTTGACGTCTGCATGGTTAGTTAAGGGGACTAACCCAGTCATATTGTCATGCATGTTGAATGGATCGTGGAGATCCGAATGGCACAGTCAAATCAATGGGTACAACAATGAAATGATTTAGGACCCTGTTAGGCGACGATAGCCAAGGTACCCATTGAAATCATTGAAGTGGGACATGAGTTGATGGTTGATACGCTATAGGGCCATGCTAGGCGACGATAGCAAAGTATCCATCTGAACTTGAATGCAATAGTTACATTTCAAATGCTATAGGGTCCTGTTAGGCAACGATAGCGCTGTAACTATTCTATTCTCCAGGCAAGGTTATGAGGACCTAAGAGTCCAATGATTACACTCTTTTTAAAACCAAAATTGCTACAGGGCCCTGCTAGGCGACGATAGCAACGTAATCATTCTACTCTAAGCTAACGGCGTTACACTGGTAATGTAACAAGTCACATGAGTCAGCATCAATGTTTGAATAAAGTCGAATATATCGATATTGCATTGTGTCATCATGCTACCATGTCATATGCTCATTTAATGTTGCTTTCAAGATATTCGTTGTACTTGTATATTATTAATTGTATTTGGAGTGATCGGTTAAGATAAACTCACTTAGCTTCAAAAGCTAATGACTCTTCCTCCTGCCCTGGACATATTACATCTAGGTCATAATGAGGAGAATTATCAAGGCAACCCTAAAAATGAATATTACTATCCTCAAGAGGAGAACTATTAGGAAGATCATACTGAGGACGGCTTTCAAGAAGAGTATGATAACAAAGGGCATGGGTATGCCAGTTAGAAGGAAGACTCTGGCCTACTTCCGTATTAAGACTTCCTTTACGTTTTAAATAACTATCTTTTGTTAATGTAACAACTTAAGTGGCCTCTGTCGCCTAAACTTATATTCATTTTTGTGGTTTTCATTTGGAACTTCTGTAATAGCCTAGGTAGCAAACATATCAAGTTCTCCCATGAATACCATTAGACTTTATGAAATTTCTTACTCTGATATATCTATGTTAGAGTGTTGCACGGACAGGTCAGTTTTATGTAACTCGTCATTACCTACGGGTCCAGAAAGGAAATTTTAAATTTTCCCTATTTTTGGCTACTCCGGGGTATGACATCTTTGAAATGGAAAAATGATAATAGAGATTTTTTAGAAAGTTATCATTCTTGGATTCATACTTTGTATTTATTGCTACTTTGAATGATAACATGAAAATGACTCTTGTTGTGCTTTAATTATTATATCTCTATTCCATGTTTTGACATCATCAAAAGGGGGGAAATTTTTAGCTTTGAATTTCTAAAAGACATAATTTATGTTTGTTTTGATGATGAAAAATCTAGTGATAATTGCATGTTCATCATAGTTCTATTCCAATCTATTATCAAGTCATTTTCATTGTGCTAATCTCTTGAACTATGCTCTTAAATGTTCTAACTTTGTGTGTTTAATTGAGATAGCATATGGTGAAGCCCAAGAGTGATTGAGCTCAACAAGGATCAAGCTTGAAGATTTGAAGATCTTTCATCCTTAGTTGAAGACTAGGTTTACTTGTAAAAGTATTTTGATTATCACTTATAAAGGGCTTAAAGGTTTAAAACTTGGACAAACCTTTCAAAAATAAGAAAACTAATTTTCAAAAGAAAAATAGTCGACTGGACATTTTCCCAGTCGACTGGACCCTTCAATTTTCAGTTGACCGGACCCCCTTTAAGTCGACTTGTTTCTGTAAGAAAAATAGAGTTTTTACTTTACCACATTCAGTTGACCGGACCATTTTTTAGTCGACTGAAAAAGGCATCAGTCGATTGGGTCGCGGCATCAGTCGACTGGATTGTGCAGTTTTGCACAACGGCTTGTTTTCTTAAAAGGCCAAATATTTACCATTTTGTCACTAACGGCTATAGTCTTTCTTGGCCTATAAATGCATGTTTTTCCAAGCCTTTTAATGTTGATCAATCCATTTGGAAAACATTATTTGAATCACACCACTTGGTGATCTTTCATCATTCACTTTTGAGCCCTAGTTGTGTGAGTTAATCAATTTGCTCTAGCTCTTCATTTGTAAATCTTTGAGAGAGTGAATTGTAGTGAGCTTTCAATTGTATTATCTACTCTAGAACAAGAGTTCAATTTATTTCAATTATTTGTAAAGAATGAGGGTTAGTAACCCTTGTGTCTTCTTTGGGAGAGATTGAAGGCTCTTGTAATGGTTTGATCTACACTCGTGAAATTGGTCGGATTAAAGGAATCCTCAAGAGGTGTTCTTGAAGGGTGGACGTATGCCGCGGTGTGTGTTGCTGAACCACTTGAAAACTCATTTTACAAGTGTCTCTTCCCTTATCTCTTTACATTATTGTTTGTGATTGTGTTTAATCTTGTATTAATTTTTTAAAAGGTTAATTTTCCGCTAAAATCTTATTCACCCCGCCTCTAAGGTTTCCATTTCAGGCCAACATATATATATATAGCATATACAATCTATGTGTGTGGTCTTGTATGTGGTGGGGTGGGGCAGGGAATATGGGGGCCGGTTAATACATATAGGTAATACTTAGGGGCCATAGGTGGTACTTGGTTAGGGTAGGTTGTACTTAGGCTAGTTTAGGTGGTACCCTAAGCTAGGTAGGTGTACTTGGTTTCCCAGAATCATGGGATATGACATTGCCTCGAGCCACATGTCGCACTGTCTAGAAAATATAGGTTTATGGTCCGTGCGTAAGATTGTAGTTCGGGTTCAATGCGACGATTCGGGTTTATATTTAATGTCTGTCATTAAACTAAAAGTGTCGGTATAATATTATAAACATAACTATAGCTACAGAACTAAAAAACAATGGATTTATATAATATAACCTATAGTTTCGAACTTAACGATAAGCATCCTTAGCAACACAGTATTTAAAATACAGAACAAAAATAGAAATCTGGAATTTCATAAATAAACCAGTACAGAATTTACAGTTACTACAATCTACCCACCTTAAAAGAGATTCATCCCTGAAATCTAGAAGCGGCTAGTCCAACCCACCTTACAAGACTTCTACCCTTATAGCAGACTCTACAGTTGTGAAGCCTCTATCAATTCTGCTAGCTGGGTCTACTACTTATAGTACCGATGCTATCTCCAGAATATCTTAAGGTTCATAGCTTACGAGTGTCGGACAGACGGCGACTTCCTAAACCTAATCTCTGATACCAAAAATCTCGTCACGCCTCGGAGTAGCAAAATTAGGAAAAATTCAAATTTTTTTCTTGGATTCATAATGTCACGACGCATCCCACCACAGGCAAAAATAAGACACGTGGCATGCCACAGAGGCTCCTCTAAACACTATAAGATTATAGCAGTGGAAACAAAGAACTTAAAAACAACATTGAGTATTCAAAACTTTTGGAAACAATACACTCCGAGTTGTAAATTTTGTATAAAATTAAAAACGTAATTATATTTTGAACCGAATGAATTTATGTTGAAATGGGTCCCAAAGGTACCCTAAGAACCAATTAAAACATGTGAACAATTTTTGGAAGAGGTAATCTCATGTAGGGGTCATTTCGACCAGTTGAATGATCCCTTTTGACAGTTGGAATGACCCTTGGCAAAAATCCTACTGAGCAGTGGGTACTTCGACCGATCGAACTGACGACTTCCACATGTCGAATGACCCCCTGGTAGAACTTTGCCTAGAAGTCACTTAACCTTACCACAACATTCATCCTTGATCTCAACCTTCCCAACCATATCAAAACTATAACAATCATACAAATTCCTTGCCAAACATTGAAACGGAAATAGAAAAGAAATAAATTAGGACTTGATCAAATCAATCCACAGAGCTCTACCCACCTTCATTCAAAATCCAAAATTTATAAGTTAAGCATTCCAAACATGAATCCATAAGTTCGGATTCACTAAAACCTTAACCAAAGGAGGATTTAAAACCTAATACAATATTACACAGCCCTACCATAGTTTCCAAGTTAAACAAAACATAGTTCTAGAATTGGGAACTCATTATTTTACAACATTGAAATGGAAACAAAAAAATATACAAAAGGTGATTCCTGGTATCTCAACACGAGAATTAGGTAGCACGTAGTTCTGTGCTTGTATGTGTGTGGGTGTTTTGGTCGATCTAGACTATGAAAGTGTGAAATAGTGTTTTAAGTAAAGTTGACATAGCTAGGAACTTTAACCTATACGGTATAGTCCTAGACTTTAACCTTTGAAGACTAGCAAGTTTTGGAAAATGTGTAATAGATCAATCATGTGAGTAATGCGCGCTATGCCCGAACATCCTGTTATCAAGCTGTTGATTAACTTGACGGAATAGGCCCATTCGGGGTAAGTGAAAAAGTGTTTTTGTGTTTTACGTTTTATAATTTTTTTTATCTTTTTTGTTTTTATTTGCCAGAAGTAAGGGTCGGTGCCTAGGGATTTGAAAAAGTGCCAAAAGTATGGGTTGGTGCCCAGTGATTTTGGAAAAGTGTGCCAGAAGTACGGGTCAGTGCCCACGTAGTTTGAAAAAGTGTACCAGAAGTATAAGTCGGTGCCCAGCGATTTAAGAAAGAGTGCCGGAAGTGAGGGTCCGTGCCCATGTGATGAAAAGTTCTACCAGAAGTACGAGTCGGTGCTCAGTGATATTTGAAAAGGTTTTACTGGAAGTATGGGTCGGTGCCTAGTGGGAATGGAGAGAAGTATCAAATCTTTTGTGTTCTCTGATTTTCATCAATGAATATCAATAATAGGAGATAAAATGCAGTCGGGTAGGTCATTAGATCTCTTTCCGACTGACGCAGGATATAAAGTCCAATCGGGTGGAGTTCGAAGGTCTCCTTCTAACTGGCGCAAGAAACAACAATTTGATAAAGTTCAGCCGGGTGGGTCATTAGATCTCTTTCCGGCTAACGCAGGATATGAAGTCTAATCAGGTGGAGTTCAAAGGTCTCCTTCCGAATGGCGCATGATATAGAAGTTTGATAAAGTTCAGCCGGGTAGGTCATTAGATCTCCTTTCGACTGACGCAGGATATAAAGTCTAATCGGGTGGAGTTTAAGGCCTCCTTCCGACTGGCAAAAAAAGAGAAAGACAAAGGCATAATATCTGACTAGTGGATTTATAGGGAGCCCAGATCACTAAAGCATTAAAGTAAATAAAAGAAAAGTAAAAGGCGGAATATCTGACCGATGGATTTATAGGGAGCCCTAGACCACTAAAGCATAAAAGTAAATAAATAAATAAATAAAGTAAAAGGCGGAATATCTGACTGGTGGATTTATAGGGAGCCCCAGACCACTAAGTAGAAGAGTTTGAGGGAGCTACCTGTGCATAAAGGGGGGGGGGGGACAATTCGAAGAACTATCAGAAAGAATGAAAGAAAATCGAAAAACATAGCAAAATAATCCAATATGACCCAAGTCGTACTTCGATGCGAAATCGACTTGAATGGACATCATAGTTGGGTCCGGAAGAGTCAGGATAGCAATAAGGCAGGCCGGATTGGGTTTGAGCTGAATTGAGCGGGACCCGCGGGGGTTAAAACTGGCTGGTATAGCCTTAAATGGACATATAAAATGCCAAATAGTCCTTAAGAGTTGGATTCAGTCAATTCTAAGGTCACCGGTGCGTCCGGAACAGCCAAATTAGCTAGGATCGAGTGTACATTCATCAAAATTTGGACCCAAAAAGGAGAAAATTTGGAAAAACCAAAAGTGGGGCCAAATGCCATGTCAACAAGACACGTGGCAGTCAATGCCATATGGCACGCTGTGGTTAGCTGATTAATCTATTGACTGTGTAGAACCATTTGACATGTGGCAGCCAATGAGTGACTGGTCAACGCGATGATCTGGCAGCCAATAACACGTGTCAATCCCTGATTGGTCGGTAAACCTGATGTTATGGTGATGTGGCAGTACACATGGCAGATGACTGGGCTGCTAATGTGGCAATTGATACCGTGTGACAGCCTGTAATTGGCTAGTCAATGCTGAGCTAGCGATGACATGTCAGACATGTGGCAGATGATTGGGCTACTAACTCTGCAGCCGTTGTCACATGGCAGCCAAGAATTGGCTGGTCAACTGCTGACTTAGCGCTAAGTGTTAGCTATGCGTGGGTGAGGCGGAACAGAGTAGGGAGGCACGTGCAGCGCGTGTAAGCTTTTTCGATGACCTTTAGAGGTTGGGGCGTCGTGTACAGTATCGTCTCGGGTAGACGATGGTGGTGGTGGTTGTGGATTATGGCGATTGTTGCTGGAATGGCTACTGGAGGGGTTTCTGTGCAGTGGCGGCGCATGGGGTGTTTTGGCGGCCCATGGGGCTTTTGTGTTGGTTATTAGGTGGTTTGGCCAACTGGGGTGGCTTCGGTTCGGTGAGAGAAAGAGAACTCATTAAGGGCTTGTTTGGGGGGTATTTCAGATTCTGGGCTAAGCTTAAGGCTCTCTTCGATTCAGACTTGATTCTGGGATTTCAGTGGGGATTTGTGAGTTGGTTTATGCAGGGGGTTGGGTCATGAGGTGGTGGCCATGGGTTTTCAGTGGTGGAGGCCACGGTGGTGTTTGGGCGGTGTTTGGGTGTAGTTGTGGTGATTTTAATGATCAAACAAACCAAACAAAGCCTTTGGGGGGGAAAAAAAACCCAGACAACAGAACCTTGGGGAGATGAGAAGGGGTCTGATGTGCAGTTGCCCCAAAAAAAAACTTAAGGAAGCAAAGCTTTCCTTTTATAGACAAAACCTACATGGACTCCGATCCCATGTAGGTGAGACACCGGTTGATGGTGTAACTCTGATTTTGACTGCCTGATCGTCCAGGAACTTCAATTGTTATTTATTTATAAACCGGCCATCTGATCCTTCTGATTCAAGAAGTTATGGACTCGTAATGTCGTCCTCTTTATATCCATACGGTTGGATCAGGAATCCTTGAGCCTTGATGATAACATGTATTCCATTGTCGATGTTGATCGGGCCGTTAAAACTTTAATCGAACACCATTTCTTCTCCACTTGTCTGATTGTGCTGATTCAAGCCACAGAATCTCAATTTTTCTCCGTAATTCTAGTTTATCATGTCCATTCGAATTTCTGGTGCTTCTGGATTTACAATCATGTCCTTTTTCCTGGATTTTGGCGCTCTGAAACTTCGATCGGAGCCTGATTCTCCACTAGTTATCAGAATTTGATGATTTGAGGTTCTAAGGGCTCGTACTGATGCCTATTTTGCTCTAATGTAATCAAATTTGACCTTCAATCCTCCTGGACTTGACTTTGGTCTTGAATTGAGTGCCGAACTTTGATTCTGGTTAAAACATCACTGATTATTGTAATCGGACAATCTCGGACTCTAGAACTTTCGATTGATGTGTGTGGGTTCCATATTTACTTTGATTTGACCTCTGGGATCCCTGTTTGGACTCTGAAGCTCTTTCGTCGATTTGAGTGCCTAGTGGAACCCCCTGTAATAGTTATTTACTTTTTGGCAGGTCAAAATAGGGTATCTACAGGTGCCCCACTTTGTGATGTTTTGCAAAGCAAATCATGACAAAAAAAAGACAACCCATTTGGACCCTTTTCTTTTAAGTGATAAGAAAAAGTAAAAAGACGTGCTAAAGTAGGCAAGTGAGTATGAGGTGCCAGTGTAGGCAAGTGAGTGGTGTGCCAAAGTGAGCAATGAAGTATGAAATGCCATCGTAGGCAAGTGAGTGGTATGCCAGAGTAGGCAGGAGGGGATTGTGGGTACCACCAGAGTAGGCATATAGCTCCGCTGGGATTGAGAGTGTTACCAGAATGCATGAACGACAAACAGAAGAAGGATGGCGGCGTGACCGGGCTCGTCAAGCTGCCTACATATATCCGATAAGGAGAATCAGGCCAGACATAGTTTTTCCGAACCTGGGTAGCTGAGATATTATGGGAGACAGTGTAGTCGAGAAGTGCGTAGCCGCGTAATATTGAATCTTTAACCAAGAATGTACTAAAGTGAGGGTATGGTCGAGCCTTTATAGGTGCCTACGTATCTCTTGTCGGAGAGTCAGACCATGCGTAGTTCATAACAGGGTGAAGAGGATGCCATATTGAGATAGTGAAGAACAAAATTCCATGTTGGGGCGTGATTACAGTGGATATGTAAGAGAAAAATGCCACGTGGGGCTTAATCGCTGTGAGATAGGAGAGCAAAATTCCACGTGGGGCGTGATTGCTGTGGATATAAGAGAGCGAAATGCCACGTGGGGGCATGATCGCTGTAAGATAAGAGAGGCAAAATACATACGCGTGATTGCCGTGAGGATATTAGAGCAAAATGCCACGAGGCACATGATTGCTATGAAGTTATAGAGTGGCAAAATGCGATTCACGTGATTGCCATGAGGATATTAGAGCAAAATGCCACGAGGCACATGATTGCTATGAAGTTATAGAGTGGCAAAATGCGATTCGATTGATTGCCTTGAATATAAGAGATGAGAATAGAAAAGTCCGATACGGGTGATTATCGTGGAGATAAGGTCAATAGAATGTGAGGCTCGTGACTATTGAAGATACGAGAGAGCAAAATGCCAAGTAGGGCGTAATTGCTATACAGAGTTTGAGATAAGAGAAGCAAAATGCCACGTGGGACATGATTACTATGAAGATTCGAGTACAAAATGCCACGTGGGGCATGATTGCCGTGAAGAGTGATGAAATTAGCGAAATGCAGTATGCGTGATCACCGTGGAAACGTGAGGACAGCAAAATGTGATGCGCGTGATTGCTATAGAGTGCGGGAGGGTAAGAGAAATACCTGATGCTTGATGCCGATGTAAGTTGGATGTTGTTTGAGGGACTTATACCTGATGGTAGGTGATATGAACAGAATGCCACTTGACAGACTCACTCTTGATATTGAATGATAGACGATGACGTGAATAGGATGCCCCTTGACAGACTCACTCCTGATTCTGATGATTGATAGTGTGAATAGGATACTACTTGACGGACTTATTCTTGATTTTGATGATAGATAATGTGAATATGATGCCTCTTGATGGACTTACTCCTGATTCTGGTGATAGATAATGTGAATAGGATGCCACTTGACGGACTCACTCCTAATTCCTATAATTGATAATGTGAATAAGATGTCCCTTGACGGACTCACTCCTGATTCCAGTGATAGATAGTGTGAAAAGGATGCCACTTAATGAACTCACTCTCCTAATTTTGATTATGGATTCAGATGATAAGTGAACAGGAAGTCACTTGATGGTCTAATACTCGGTAGCGAGATTGTGAATAGGATGCCTCTTGACGGACTCATTCCTGATGTCGAGAGTGTGAACATGATGCCACTTGACGGTTTCATTCCCGGTGGTGAGATATGTGAATAGGAAGCCTCTTGACGGACTCACACCCGATTCTGATTATGATGATGTATAGTGGGTAGACGACGTCTGGTGCTTAAGATGAAGACGAGTACAAACAGGATGCCGTTGGGGGTCTCATACCTGATTTTGGAAGCAAACAGTTAACAGGATGCTGCTTAAGGCCTTATACTTAATGCTTGTGATGGAATAGGTTTCCGTTTGAAAGGCTCACTCCTGATTTTGATTATGGATTCTAATGACGAGTGAACAGGATGCCGCTTGAGAGTCTCATACCTGATTCTTGATTTGAGCTTGAACTGTTAGACTTGAGCGAGGGATAGATTTCTTGACAATCTACCGAGGAGAAGATTGATCTGATATGTGGATCTGAGCAGATGAATCAGTGTGAAGTTGGCGAGTCTGAGCAAGGGTTGATATCGTGGCTCAGTTAGTGGTGAGCTTTTGGGCTATTTGAGAGGAGTGTCAGAGCCATTTGCCCCTACTATAAAAGTATGCATTGTCTGCTATGCTGAAAGATAGGAATGCATTTTTAAAGTCATGTCATGCTAAGTACACGTATTTACAAGAGTATGATGCATGAATCTATCATCTGTGAAAGAATGCTCATGAGTTAGTGGATATTGACCGTCTTGTCACTTGTTGAGTACTACAAGACAAAGTATTTGACTGCGTAGGCTCAGTGCCCCAGTGATCGTCCTTCAGAAGGACCCAGTTTTCAGTATTTGATTTCTCTCGAGCTTTCATTCTCTCTGAAACCATTTTTACCTTCGGTGCCCTCGCGGGTTTTCACCGAATCCGGTTATGTGATTGTTGCGCTTCAGTGTATCTTGTGATTTGAAAGTATGTGGCACTCCCATCATTTGGAATGATGCAAGTATGTGATTCAGTGAACCCAACAAGGCCTGTGTCAATCAAAGTGGACTTTACTGGGTTGTAACGTAGGCCAGGGTCATGGGTTGAGAAATAAAAGGATCGCATGAAGGCTCAAAGTATATTTTGAAAAGTCGGTTGAGATTTCTGAGATCACCTCTGCCCTGCATCTTTCCTTCTTTTGATTTTACTCTTTTTTTTTGTTTTTTTTTTGTATTCATCCCAATCTAGTGTGGGGTATGTTATTGCTGAGTAAAGTATGTACTGGGAAGAATTGCCCCAGTTTGAAGTACGTATCTGAGTCGGATTGTATCTTTTATGGATTTGCTCTAGCTTTGCATTGAGTTCTATTTTGTTTGGTTTCTCTTTCTTTTTTCCTTTTGGCATTGTCCCAGTATAGGGGGTGATCCTCAGGGGTTTAAGTTTGAAAACAAATCATCGTATGGCTCAATTAGGCTAACGAGGGAAAGTAGTATATGGATAGCTGATATGATCGCCTCTAATCATTTTGGCACAAGTCAAGTCGGGTTCAAAGATCACATATATGCATCATTGAAGTTAGAGATCGTGGAAACGCGTATTTACTTCCTAACCAGGATGGAGGGGCCCCATGTAGGCTAGCAGTGATCGTGATGACCTTTTTACTATGTCGTGGGGGCAAAGACTGCCCTAGTCTATGTATGCCATGATCCTGATAATGGACCAAAGTATTCTTGTCCTTGCATGCCCGTCGGCTATTTGCTACATCCTTGTGTACTGAGATGACATCAAGTGGTCGTAGAGAAGTATGATTGAGTATGCTTTTGTCATCTGATTCTTGTTGAGATGTGAGCATCGTTAGAGGATAAAATGGCTAATTTGTGGACCTGAGTGTGTTCTAGGCATGATTTTACACTGGTCGCACTTTCAAGTAAACCCGAACATAGTTGTTATGTTCAAAACTCTAGTACAATGTCTAAGTCGTATTCAACAAGTAACGAGACAGTAAGATCCAGTAAACCATGATATTTAAAGAACGAGGGAAAGATGACAGTTATTGAGTGATGCAAAGAATTTTTGTTTTTCATTTAAACGTATATACTTTATGCAAAGTAGATAAAGCATAAATTCAATAGCATGGAAAAACTGCCCTTGTGTGGCATATGATGAAAAGTAATGTTTCAAGACAGTGGGCCGAGTATTGGGTCTCTTACAAGAGTATTGGGCCTACTGGTTTAGCGGCTTGAAGGTTTGAATAATCGCGAATCCGCTGGTACTGCTCGGATTTGACCTCCCCAAATTTTGTCATCTGCCCTGCTCAGGCTAAATGTTTGGATTTAGAAGTTGGATTTTGAAGTCAGAGCTATTTGGACTGGTTATCCATTCAAACTTTCTCAATCTGTGGAGAAGCCGATGATGCTAAGAGTAGGCTGAGCGTGTAGAATCTTCCCATGTTGACTTCTTCCAGGAGTGTACCTGTAGTAGAGGTCAGAAGAAGTAGACGTAGACGTAAAGTTAGTAAGTTTCTTCAAAGAAAAGAAACAGGGATTCTTCTCCTAGTGACTTGTTAGAGATGGGAGAGTGCTGTCCTAGTGTGATGTGTGTCCCCAAGATATAAGATGAATCTAGATGGCCTTTTGACATCACCAAATGTCTTTGAAAGGTGGATTTGTCCTTGGGGAGTTTTTTTTGTTTGTTTGCTTTAAAAGGTGAGAACGAGTTTGGAAAAAGTCTGGCAGCCTTCTGGCATCGTTATGAAGTTTTGGAAAAGTGTATCCGTCATTGTTAAAATGTAAGGAAAGGATAAGTGAGAATAGGCAGCCCTTCGATGCCGTTATGATGTTTTGAAAAAGTGTATCCATCATTGTTAAAATGCAAGGAAGGATAAGTAAGAATGGGCAGCCTTTCGACGCCGTTTTGAGTCTGAAAAGTTTCCCGCTCCCCCTGGTTTATATAAAGTGCAAGGGGAAGACAGAGAAGGATCCGGTAGCTCGTTGGTTCCATTTATTGTTTTTGAAAAGTCTATCCAACTCCAGTTTATATAAGGGGAGGATAGAAGAATTGGGCAGTCTATCGGCGCCATATTATGTTTTTTTGAAAAGTTTTTCCATCCTTGGTTTATATAAGGGGATGATAGAAAAGAATCGGACAGCCTATCAGCGCCATTTTGTATTTTGAAAAGTTTTGAATGCACACGTGCAGAATATGAGAAGTTGACGTCTAATGTAGACTTATTTAGGTTTGGTTCCCGAACCTTCAAACCTCCAGTGCTGTAGCACCTTCTCAGGTTGGTGATTTCGAGCAGAGGGACTTTTGGTGCTGGTACCGACAGTACTACCGCAACGGCCATGCCACTTACTAATCCTCCTATCTAATGAGAACTGGGACATATCATGCCCAATGCTAGTGTGCAGTGTGTATGATAGTAAAGTATGGCATTGGCCTTGCACTTTCGTTGGCATTGGCCTCGTAGTTTCTTTTATGAGTTATAGGTACCTGTATGAACAAGTTTTGTCACCTATAAAAGAATTATAGAAGCACAGAGTTGTTAGTAAAACAAATGTCCCATTAGTATGAAAACCACCAAAGTGACGGCCTGAGTCCTCTTAAGTGTGTCCCCAGCAAGTCGCCAGCTGTCGTGCCTGCCCCGAAGGCGGGGGGCGGTCCCCTTGAGGATCACGACAGTTTTAAAAGGAAATAAAATGAAATAAGATAAAAGTCTCAAAGCAGCGAACCAAAGTTGTGAAAAGAAATGTGTGAAAGTGCGTACAAGTGGGAGTAGGGCCAAGTAAAAGTTCAGAGTCGCCACCTAACATTATCGGGAGTTAGGATCCCTGGAAAGACGATTAGAGTAATCATCTTTGACTTTTGAGAAGCAGTTTGAGAAGAGTGGGCCCTTTTAAAAGTGTGAGTCTTGATAATCGTGTGAAACCAGAGTTCTTGAATTGGGTTCAGGGACTCGATTATGTCGAGGGAAGGTATTAGGCACCCTCGAGCATCAGTGACACACGGTTGTCGATTTTAATGGTTTTCATAGTAATGGGGTGTAAGTAAGAAATAGTAGAATATATATACAAGAAATTAAACACGAGCATCCGTGACACGCGGTTGCTAATTTTACGTATCTCGATACGAGATAGTTTGAAAGAGAGTAGTTATGTACATATCTCGACACGAAATTATTTGAAAGTATGTATACATATCTTGACTCGAGATAGTTTGAAAGTATATATATGTATCTCGACACGAGATAGTTTGAACGTATGTATACGTATCTTGACTCGAGATAGTTTGAAAGTATGTATACATATCTCGACACGAGATAGTTTGAAAGTATGTATATGTATCCCGACACGAGATAGTTTGAAAGAAAATAGTTATGGCCGCACCCAAGTATGGGCTGCATACGTATCTCGACACAAGAATCAGGCTACACGTAGTTCTGTGCTTGTATATGTGTGGGTGTTTTGATAAATCTAGACCATAAAAGTGTGAAATAGTGTTTTTAAGTAAAGTTGGCATAGCTAGGAACTTTAACCAGTATGGTATAGTCCTAGACTTTAACCTTTGAAGAGTAGCAAGTTTTGGAAAATGTGTAATAGATCAATCGTGTGAGTAATGCGCGCTATGCCCGAACATCCTGTTATCAAGCTGTTGATTAACTTGACGGAATAGGCCCGTTCGGGGTAAGTGAAAAAGTGTTTTTCTGTTTTATGTTTTATAATTTTTTTTGTCTTTTTGTTTTTATGTACTGGAAGTAAGGGTCGGCACCCAGAGATTTGAGAAAGAGCTGGAAGTACGGGTCGGTGCCCAGTGATTTTGGAAAAGTGTTCCAAAAGTATGGGTCAGTGCCCATGTAGTTTGAAAAAGTGTACCAGAATTATAGGTCGATGCCCAACGATTTGAGAAAGAGTGCCGGAAGTGAGGGTCGGTGCCCATGTGCTGAAAAGTTCTACCAAAAGTACGGGTCAGTGCTCAGTGGTTTTTGAAAAGGTTTTACCAGAAGTATGGGTCGGTGCCCCGTGGGAATGGAGAGAAGTATCAAATCTTTTGTGTTCTCTAATTTTCATCAACGAATATCAATAACAAGAGATAAAATGCAGTCGGGTAGGTCATTAGATCTCTTTCCGACTGACGCATGATATAAAGTCCAATCGGGTGGAGTTCGAAGGTCTCCTTTTGACTGGCACAGGATATAACAGTTTGATAAAGTTCAACCGGGTGGGTCATTAGATCTCTTTCCGACTGACGCAGGATATAAAGTCCAATCGGGTGGAGTTCGAAGGTCTCCTTCCGAATGGCGCAGGATATAGCAGTTTGATAAAGTTCAGCCGGGTGGATCATTAGATCTCCTTCCGGCTGATGCAGTATATAAAGTCCAATCAGGTGGAGTTCGAGGCCTCCTTCTAACTGGCAAAAAAAGAGAAAGAAAAAGGCGGAATAGCCGACCACTGGATTTATAGGGAGCCCAGACCACTAAAGCATAAAAGTAAATAAAAGAAAAGTAAAAGGCGGAATATCCAACCGGTGGATTTATAGGGAGCCCCAGACCACTAAAGCATAAAAGTAAATAAATAAATTAATAAAGAAAGTAAAAGGCAGAATATCCGACTGGTGGATTTATTGGGAGTCCCAGACCACTAAGTAAAAGAGTTTGAGGGAGTTACCTGTGCAGAAGGGGATGGGGGGCAATTTGAAGCCCTGTCAGTGTTGAGAAAGAATGAAAGAAAATCGAGAAACGTAGTAGAAATAATCCAATAAGACCCAAGTCGTACTTCGACGCAAAATTGACTTGAATGGACATCATAGTTGGGTCCGGAAGGGCCAAAAGAGTCAGAATAGCCATAAGACGGGCTGGATTGGGTCTGAGCTAAATTGAGCGGGACTCGTAGGGGTTAGAACTGGCTGGTATAGCCTGAAATGGACATAAAATGCCAAACAGTCCTTAAGAGTTGGATTCGGCCAATTCTGAGGTCACCGGTGCATCCGTAACGGCGAAATTAGCTACGAATAAGTGTCCATTCGTCGAAATTTGGACCCAGAGTGGAGAAAATTGGGAATAACCAAAGTGGGGCCAAATGCCACATCATCAAGACACGTGGCAGTCAATGCCATGCGGCGCGCTGTGGTTAGTTGGTCAATCTGCTGTCTGAGTAGAACCATTGGACACGTGGCAGCCAATGAGTGACTGGTCAACGCAATGATGTGGCAACCAATGCCACGTGTCAATCCCTAATTGGTCGGTAAACCTGTTGTTGTGGTGATGTGGCAGTAAACGTGCCAGATGACTGGGCTGCTGTCGTGGTAATTGATACCACGTGGCAGCCTATATTTGGCCAGTCAACACTGAGCTGGCGATGATGTGTCAGACACGTGGCAGATGACTGAGCTGCTGACTCAGCAGTCGTTGCCACATGGCAGCCAAGAATTAGCTAGTCAACTGCTGACTCAACGCTAAGTGTTAGCTGCGCGTGGGCGAGGCGGAACGGAGTGGGGAGGCGCGTGCAGCGCATGTAAGCTTTTCCGGTGACCTTTGGAGGTTGGGCCACCGTGCGCAGGACTGTCTCGGGCAGACGATGATGGTGGTGGTGGTGGATTGTGCTGGTTGTTGCCGGAATGGCTGCTGGAGGGGGTTCTGTGCAGCGGCTGCGCGTGGGGTGTTTTGGCAGTGCGTGGGGCTTTTGTGTTGGTTATTAGGTGGTTTGGCCTATTGGGGTGGCTTCGGTTTGATGAGAGGAAGGCCATGGTGTGGGCGGTGAGAGAAAGAGAACTCATTAAGGGTCTGTTTGGGGGGTATTTCAGATTCTGGGCTAAACTTAAGGCTCTGTTCAATTCAGACTTGATTCAGGGATTTCTGTGGGGTTTTATGAGTTGGGGTTGTGCAGGGGGTTGGGTAATGAGGTCGTGGCCATGGGTTTTCAGTGGTGGAGGGCAAGGTGGTGTTTGGGTGGTGTTGTGGTGATGTTTAATGATCAAACAAACTAAACAAAGCCTTTGGGGGAAAAAAAACCAGCCAAACAGAACCTTGGGGAGATGAGAAGGGGTCTGATGTGCGGCAGCCCCAAAAAAAAAAACTAAAGGAAGCAAAGCTTTCCTTTTATAGACAAAACCTACATGGGCTCTGATCCCATGTAGGTGAGACACCGGTTGATCGGTGCAACTCCGATCTTGACCGACTGATCGTCCAGGAACTTCGATTGTTATTTATTTTTGAACCAGCCGTCCGATCCTTCCGATTCTGGTTAAAACGTAACTGATTATCGTAATTGGACGATCTCGTACTCTGGAACTTCCGGTTGATGGGCTGTGGGTTCCATATTTACTTTGATTTGACCTCTGGGATCCCTGTTTGGACTCTAAAGCTCTTTCCTCGATTTGAGTGCCTGGTGGGCCCCCTTGTGACAGTTATTTCTTTTTTGGTAGGTCAAAATGGGGTGTCTACAACTGATTTTCATAATCTGTCAAATCCTTGGGAGTGATTTATTACTGTTTCAATTTTATTATTCTGCTACTATACTGATGTAATTGAATTGGATGAGCCTTGGTGGAGTGTCACGTGTCCTATTTCCGCAGCGGGATGGGTCGTGACACCCTAGGTGTCTTCCCTGCCAGAAACAAATCAATTCACCGAGGGCCCGAATCAATCCGCAAGGGGACGTCTGCACATGAAGATTTTTTGGGAAGAACAGATCTATCCGCCTGGGGGGCCGAATCGATCTGCTTGAGTTATTTTGATAAAATTTTGTTTTCTATTTCAAATTTCATATTTTTCTTATAGACTATAATAATACCCCTTGCTGGGAAAGTTGTTACATTGGGCATATCATTAACCATTATTTTTAAACAATCAAAAAGTGACTCATTTATCAAGGTTTTTTTTATTTATTTAATTTTTTCCACTATTCGCGCATCACCATAACCTCCGTGGTTTTCTTTAGCGGGGCGTTATAAATATTCGACTTTAGTTATTTTAAGCAATTAAAAAACACATGCATAGCAAATATTCTTTATACTCTAAAATATCAAAACAACATAGAAGTCAAAAATGCCACTCTACAAGATCACAGGCCTTGCTCAAGTCAGATTTTTGTAGCCATCCAGGTTTGCCAACCACCTCTGTTGGTTCTTAAGAAAATGAAGGATTTCATGAGCAACCAAAAATTATTGGAAATAAGCCTTCTCCCCTAAAGAAAAGATCCTTGTTTCGGTCAAGTAATATTTCGTTGATAGAAGACGATAAACGATTAGCTAAGGGCTCGCACGGTAATGTTGTGGATTTTGGTTTTCAGTTTTTGTTTTCATTTTTTGCATTGGGAGTTAAACTCTGATCAATTCAAAAAATGAAAGAAAAAATTAAAAACCAAAAACCACAACGTTACCATGCGAGCCCTAAAGTTTCAGCCAGCCAATATCTTATAAAACCACATTGCGAAGGCTAATCGGACTATATTGAGTCCGTGATGAGTGGATTCTGAGTCTTTGGAATTTGGGCTTAGTTTGGCCCCCACGGGGCTTTTTAAAAGTAGCTTCTGCAATTTATTATTAAGCTGTTTGATAATTTTATACAAGTGACACGTTACTTTTCAAAAAAAAACATCATGAAACCAAAAAGCAACCTTGAGCTTTTAAAAGCTCCATTCTTGAGCTTCTAAAAGTTCCCCCCAAAAAAGCCCCAAGTTCAATTTTTGCAAAGCTCATAAACTAGTTATCAAATGAATTAACATGAATTGTGCTTTAAAAAAGGAGACGCACCAAAATAAGGGCCAAAGTGATAAGGGTGTGGCTCATCCAACGAAGCATATGACCAATATGTAGACAGTTCGAAAGACATCTATCCCCTACAGTATCCCAATGGGCTTGGAAGAAGAGCGAGGTCATGCCATCAATACTCGGCGATTAGATGTTGGATGGGAGCCATAGCAAAAGTCAGGGCAGTACGACTATGCAAGTTGAATATAACTACCTGAGGAGAGGAATTGTTATTGCTGCTTTATTTTATGAACTAAACTTGTAATAAGGATTACTATAATAGATATTATATTGTTTTAAGGCGGGTTGTGCCTTTAGTTAATCACGTGCTATAAAAATTATTAATTTGGAAAAATTTTGTAAGCCTTGATTGCTCATACTATGATTTTGATTATTATATTATTCGACGTTTAGGACGGAATTGATCCTCCAAACTGTCGCAACCTACAGGTCCATAAAGGAAATTAAATGCTTTCCCTATTTATGCTACGTCGAGGCGTGACTATATTATAATAGGGTAAGGTAACCCTTTTACAGTCGCAAGAGAGAGAGAGAGAGAGAGAGAGAGAGAGAGAGAGAGAGAGAGAGAGAGAGAGAGAGAGAGAGAGATGAAGAAGAAGAAGAAGAAGAAGAAGAAGAAGAAGAAGAAAAGGGAGGAAAAAAGGAGAAGGGTCTCGGGTTCATGGTCTCTTGTGGAATCGCGGAGCGTTTGTTATTGTCAATTTTTTTGATCCAAAATAGGTGAGTAAAATGTGTGTATCCGGTTAGATATATACATGCTCATATGTGTATATGTATACGGAAGTAATTAAATTCATACCTGTTTAATTTAATTGTTGGGGTTAAAATTTCATAATGGACACACGTCGTTATTGTCGAAATAATATATATATTTCTTTCTCCTTCGTGTGGCTTTGTGATTATGACATTGGTGTATTCATAAAAGTTAAGTGGATAGTTAGGTTGATGACCCCATATGAAATATTCATGATAATTAAGAAATATTTGTGAAATTCATTTTTTTTGTAATTCTCACAGGTGGAGAAACTTCAGAAAAATATAAAAAATCGTGGCTTTGAATTTTAACATTATGTTCGCAAACTTTAGGTAAAATGTGATTCTGCAAACTTTTCATGTTTTGAGTTTTTTCTGATTCTGCACCGTTTGGGCAGAAATTTAAGATTAAAGTAGCAGTTTTTTGTTTGTTAAAACGTGCGAAATTGGGGAAAATGATTCCTTGTGGATTTATTTTATTCGTTAGTATGACTTAATGAAAATTCACTTGGAGATACATGAATTCTCATATCATGTTGAGTTATGAAAAATGGGTGATAGTCATTGACTTTGAGTCTGATGAACTTTTATAATTTTGAGAATAAAAAAAATAGTTTCAAGTTCCTTAGTGTTCACCGCTCCCAGTTGGTTAATTTTTTGGTAGCTCGACTTGCTGAGTGTACCTTTTTGCTAGTGGCTTTGTGATCAAGCTAGCCTAAGTCTTATGCTCGGCTTAATTTATAGACTTCTAGGCATATTGACTGGCCTTCTGTGTGTATACCTGGTTTGGTTGATACCCCAACCAAACTGGTACCAGAGTGGATGTTGGTAGTTTTTCTGAGCACACATGGGATATATGTGTGGGTGTACCATGGAGGGTGGCCAAGTGGTGAACCTAGGAAATTGAATAATGAATCGTTCATAAAAGTAAGAAGGGTTATTGTTAATAAAGTTTCCGATGAGTTAAATGATCTAAAATGTTGATTTCCTCGACTGCTATTCTTTCCTTCTATATTTATTTTAGACGTGTAGTGAGTAAATTATGATGATAATTCTTGCGATATCTTAGTACATGTAGTTCTGCATAGTCTTGTGGTATTTTGTTGTTATTAACCTTTATGGTTGCAGGATGGTGGGTCCACTAACATTTTGCAGGTATTCACTTACCATGTGACGGAAGTAAGTATTAATCTATTTAAATTTGTGTGAGAACTGCATGGCCACCACATAAAGGGAAACTACCACTCGTCCTGATATGTGAAATGGAACTATTCTCTAGCCCGAGTTAGTGTTATGTGTAATAGTTAAAGGGTCAACGTGTGATCCCAACGTTATGTGTTGTTTAACTCATACCAGTCATGTGACTGACCCGTGGAGTTTTTCTCGCGGGTGCGTTCTTGTTGGAGTGTAGCCGGTCAAAATTTGCAGGGCTAGTAGGGAGTTCGTGGCACATGGCAACAGGAGGCATGTGGAGTCTTTGTGTTGTTTCTCCTTATTCGTTTTTATTTCACTTTAGAGAGTTCAGTAATAAATTATTGGCATTGTGGGCCATTTGACAATTTAAGATATTATTTAAGTGAAGTTTTCTTTCTAGGTATTTTTTTAGTGGAGATTTTAAAGAGATATTTATTATGTTTTGGTGTTGGATTTAAATCTTGGTTTAACTTTTATGGTTGGATGTTGACCGTTACTTTTTCACGAGTGAGTTATGATTTATCCTAAACAGACTGTGTGATGTTTTTAAATTACAATCACCTCTGATGATTTGACAGTTGGATATTGGTTGAGGGTTCTCCCTTGATTAATAATTGGCTGTCTAAAAATTGGGTTGTGACAATTTGGTATCAGAGCCAGGTTGCCCTAGACTAGAGAGTGTCTAAGTGATATTCGGATCGTGGTAAATGGGTTAGCTGGAGTTTTGCTGTTGGCAATTTCTTTATAGTGTTCTTATGGTGTTCTGTGTATTTGAAAGTTATGGCACCTAAGGGAAAAAGGGAAGAACACAGTTGAAGCTAGTGCTGAAACAAGAGCAGGAAACCCAAATCTTATTCAAGTGGATGTGGGAGCAATGATGAATCAAATTCTGCAAGCTGTGCATAATAACCAACACCATCCCTAGGGTGATCCATTTGCGAAGAGGAACAAGGATTTTGTTTCTATTGGCGGGCAAACATTCGATTGGGAAAAAGGTCCGCTAGCGGGAGATGCTTGGATACGAAAGTGTAAGCTCGTGTTCGAGAGGTTGCAGGTCTCAGAGGTGCAAAAATAGGAGTTGGCATCTCAACAGCTTGAGAGTGCAGCTTTGCTTTGGTGGGAATCATTAAGGACTGCTTATGACATGGCAGAGATGACGTGAGTGGAGTTCAAAGTTTTATTTGAGGAGAATTTCATTCCCAGCGCAGTGAAGTCACAATTGGCTAGGGAATTCTAAGACATCACTCAGGGTGCTATGACTGTGTAAGAGTATGTAAAGAAGTTCAATGAGCTATCTCATTATGCTCCTCATCTGATTGATACGGAGGAGAAGAAGAATGAGAAATTTATTGATGGATTGGGACATCACTTGTCCAAGGCAGTGCTATCTGCAGAGAATGAGCCTTTCAACAAAGTGGTGGATTTGGCTTTGAAGCTCGAGCAGAAGGAGCAGAAATTTCAGGCTGAAAGGTCAGCAAGGGAAAAGACAACTGAAAATTTTAGAGACACTCGGCCTCAAACTCAGTAAAAAGATGTAGGACAGAGTGGGAACATATTTAAGCCGTTTGATCAGGGGCGAAGAGGTCAGCAATATCAAAGACAAGGATATGGCGGTCAGCAGTTCCCGGGGAATTAGGGGAACTTCAGGCAGCAGAACCAGCAGTGGAACGGTCAGGGTGGTCAGCGTAATTAGGGCTTCCAAGGTCAACGTCAGTAGGCCCTGTAGCCACAGATTGGTTTCCGTCCACCAGTGCCTCAGATTGGAGCACCACCAGTAAGGGGAGAGATGGTTGTAGCTCCTAAATTGTGTTTCAATTGTCATTTACCAGGGCATATTGCTAGGGTATGTCCCAACCCTCCTAGAAATAATCAGGCCGCGAGACTAGGTCAGGTAGCTCTAGCCAGGGCATTTGCAATGATGCCAGGCAACGAGAATGTTCAAGGTAGTCTCAATCTTTTTCATTCCCGCATTCGTGTGTTATTTGATTCGGGTGCATCCCATTCTTTATTTCTCGTCAGTTTGTTTTAAGAGAGAGTATTCCTGTTACGCCTTTACTTGTTCCTGTGAGCGAAGGAACACCTCTAGGGGGTTCAGTTACTCTATATGAGCATTTTATAAACTTTGTGATAGACTTTGGGGATAGGACTTTTCTCTTTATTTGATTGTATTGGGTTTCGAGGGGTTTTCCATTATTTTGGGGATGGATTGGTTTAGGGAGAATCATGTCACTTTAGATTGTGCTGGAAGGACTATTCATGTAGATACCCCAGGTTTACATTGTTTTTCTTATATGTATCCTGACTGCAGAGAATTAGTGATGTCTAGTTTCTTCTATTCGGTGGAGATACCGAATAGGATGATTCTGATGTGGAAGTGGTATGCGAGTTTGAGGATGTTTTTTAGGAGATTCCTAGACCACCACCCAAGAGAGAGGTTAAGTTTTGGAACAATCTTTTACCTCGATCCGCACCTATTTCAAGATCAGCATATTGTATGGCACCCAAGGAAGAAGAGATGAAGAAGCAGTTGGATGAGATGATTTAAAAAGGGTGCGTTAATTATTTATGCTAGATTCATTTTCTTCGTAGTTGTTCTTTCATTTTAGTAGTGTAATTATTTTGAGGTGTGTATGAATCAGGTTTATATGTCCTAGTAATTCGCCCTGGGGAGCTCCTACGATTTTTATATCCAAGAAGGATGCTTCCCTATGTATGTGCATATATTATCGGGATCTAAATAAGGTGACGATCAAGAATAAATATCTACTGCCTAGGATTGATGACCTTCTTGTTTAGTTAAAGGGGGAGCCAGTCTTTTCCCAGTTGTATTAAGAACGGGATATCATCAAACGGGGGTTGTGGAGGAGAGTATTCTACGTACAACTTTTCGTACTCATTATGCATTGTGTGAGTTTTCAGTCATGCCATTTGGGTTGACCAATGGTCCAGCATTCTTTATGGATTTGATGAATCGGGTGTTCAGGCCGTATTTAGATCGATTTTTTTTTCATTTTCATAGATGACATATTGGTTTATTCTCGGACTCTTGAGGAGCATAGGGAGCATTTGAAAATTGTATTGCAGACACTTCGGGAGCATCAATTACACACTAAGTTTAGTAAGTGTTATTTTTGGGAGTCATCTGTGAGATTTTTGGGTCATGTTATTTTGGCAGAAGAGATAACAGTAGATCTTGAGAAAGTAGCAGCAGTACAAGAGTGGGTGCAATCTACTAATCCTATAGAGGTGAAGAGTTTCTTGGGGTTAGTTGGGTATTATAGGAGGGTCATTGAAAACTTCTCTATTATAGCAACACCGTTAACCAAGTTGACCCGCAAGAATGTGTAGTTTTTGTGGACAAATGATTATGAGCATTCTTTTAAGGAGTTGAAGCAGCGATTGACTACTGTGCTAGTTTTGACCATTCCAGTAGAAGGCGGGAAACTTGTAGTGTTCACAGATTCTAGTGGGATTGGTTTAGGTTGTGTTTTGATGCAGGAAGGGAAGGTTGTTTCGTATGCTTCTAGACAGTTGAGGTCACATGAGAGGAGGTATCCTACTCATGACTTATAGTTGGCAGCGGTGGTGTTTGCAATGAAGGTGTGGAGGCACTACCTTTTCGAGAGAGATTTGAGTTGTACACAGATCACAAGAGTCTCAAGTACTTGTTTTCACAGAAGGAACAGAATATGAGACAACAGAGATGGGTTGAGTTCATCAGTAATTATGACTTTGAGATTCTTTACCATCCGGGTAAGGAAAATGTAGTGGCCGATGCACTGAGTCAGAAACACAGTGTGATGGCTACTTTGATGGTTAGGAAGTGGAAGTCTCTTGAAGTGTTAGTATCTCATGATATTCAGCCAGGGCAAGAAGGTGAGAAAACATATCTTGGGAGTTTGGTTGTCCAACCAGCTTTTATAGGGAAGGTTCGACAGATGCAGAGGTCAGATAAAATTCTAGTTAACCGTCTCAATGACTTGGTTGTAGATTTACTTGATGAGTGTCCGATGGATTGGTCTGTGGACACAGATGGAAGTTTATGTTTTCAAGGAAGACTCTGTGTATCAGATAGTGAAGAGTTGAAAAAGGGAAGTGCTTGATGAGGCACATCGGTCTCAATACACTATACATCCTGGTGGGACCAAAATGTATCATGATTTGTGTCACACCCCAAATTTTTGCACAACCAAATTTTCAATCCAGAGCATGAATCCAGACTAATATTCAATTTCCAAAACCCCAAGGATGACATCCTCACACAGGTTGACAGATGATTATATTAAAAACAAAATTTAATACCCATTAAATAAAAGCACATAATCTTGTTTTAAATAAAACTCTTGATTATTACACTTGTATTCCCAAACATTCATTTTCATTATAAAAGAAATAGTGTTCCATTGCAGATTTTATTCCCTTTTCAATATAAAAATAAATAAATAAATTCTGTTTTCATTAAATAAAATCTTCATATAGAGTTCAGCGGAAATAAAATAAATTCTAAATACACTTTGGTCAAGAGCCACTACACCCTTCCCAATCTCGATAATACAATTCATACTACAATATTATAAATATGACTCACATTGCCAGAAATAAAAAATTCAAGTACAATAAGAAAATAAATACAACTCTGACAAGAAACAGCACAGCGCGTAGCAATCTTTTCACACAGACAGAAGCTCCACAAAAAAATCTCATCCATTACTAAATCTGCACATACATTCGACTACTTTTCATATCGAAATGCCTCCGAATGCATTATGCACCTGGGTCAGTATATTAAATACTGGTATGAGTTAACCAAAAATATAAAACGAGTCTTAGGGAAGAAGAAGGGTCTCGAGTTCATGGTCTCGTGTGGAATCACGCAGCGTTTGTTGTTGTCAATTTTTTTGATCCAAAATAGGTGAGTTAAATATGTGTATCCGGGTAGATATATACGTACACGTATGTATATATGTATACGGAAGTAATTAAATTCATACTTGTTTAATTTAATTGTTGGGGTTAAAATTTCGTAATGGATACACATCATTATAGTCGAAATAATATAGATATTTCTTTCCCCTTCGTGTGGCTTTATGATTATGACATTGGTGTATTCGTAAAAGTTAAGTGGATAGTTAGGTTGATGAACTCATATACGAAATATTCATGATAATTAAGAAATATTTGTGAAATTCATTTTTTTGTAATTCTCACAATTGCAGAAACTTCAGAAAAATATTAGAAAATCATGGCTTTGAATTTTAACATTCTGTCCACTAGTTTTTATGTAAAACGTGATTCTGCACACTTTTCGTGTTTTGAGTTTTTTCTGATTATGAACCATTTGGCCAGAAATTAAAGATTACAGTAGCAGTTTTTAGTATGTTAAAACGTGAAAAATTGGGGAAAATCATGCCTTGCAGATTTATTCTTTTCGTTAGTATGACTTCATGCAAATTCATTGGAGATACATGAATTCTCATATAATGTTGAGCTATGAAAATTGGGTGATAGTCATTGACTTTAAGTCCAATGAACTTTCATAATTCCGAGAAAAAAAAAATGGTTTCAAGTTTCTTAGTGTTCACAGCTCCCAGTTGGTTATTTTGTTTTCGTAGCTCAACTTGCTGAATGTATCTTTTTGCTAGTGGCTTCATGATCAAGCTGGCCTAAGCCTTATGCTCGACTTAATTTATAGACGTCTAGGCATATTGACTGGCCTTCTGTGTGTATACCTGGTTTGGTTGATACCCCAACCAAACTGGTACCAGAGTGGATGTTAGTAGTATGTCCGGGCACACATGGGATATATGTGTGGGTGTACCATAGAGGGTGGCCAAGTGGTGAACCGGGAAATTGAATAATGAATTGTCATAAAGTAAGAGGGGCATTGTTAATAAAATTTCCGATGAGTTAAAGGATCTAAAATGTTGATTTCCTCGACTGCTATTCTTTCCTTATATATTTATTTTAGACGTGTAGTGAGTAAATTGTGATGATAATTCTTGCGATATCTTAGTATACGTAGTTCTGCATAGTCTTGTGGTATTTTGTTGTTATTAACCTTTGTGGTTGCAGGATGGTGGGTCCACTAACATTTTGTAGGTATTGACTCACCATGTGACGGAAGGTAAGTGTTAATCGATTTAAATTTGGATGAGAACTGCATGGCCACCACATAAAGGGAAACTACCGCTCGTCCTGATATGTGAAGTGGAACTATTCTCTTGCCCGAGTTAGTGTTATGTGTGATAGTTAAAGGTTCAACGTGTGATCCCAAAGCTATGTGTGGTTTAACTCATACCAGTCATGTGACTGACTCGTGGAGTTTTTCTCGCGGGTGCGTTCTTGTTGGAGCCTCGCCGGTCAAAATTTGCAGGGCTAGTAGGGAGTTCGTGGCACCTGGCAGCAGGAGGCATGTGGAGTCTTTGTCTTGTTTCTCCTTATTCATTTTATTTCACTTTAGAGTGTTCAGTAATAAATTTTTGACATTGTGGGCCATTTGACAATTTAAGACATTGTTTAAGTGAAGTTTTCTTTCTAGATATTGTTTGAGTGGAGATTTTGGAGAGATATTTATTATATTTTGGTGTTGGATTTAAATCTTGGTTTAAGTTTTATGGTTGGATGTTGACCGTTACCTTTGCACGAGTGAGTTATGATTTATCATGTATAGACTGTGTGATGTTTTTATATTACAATCACCTCTGATGATTTGACAGCTGGATATTGGTTGAGGGTTCTCCCATGAATAATAATTGGCTGTCTATAAATTGGGGTGTGACAATTCACTACATTCATGGGTAGATTCACTACATTAAAATTTGATTCTCTAAACAAAATGTAATAATTCAAACCAAAAAAAAAGGATCAACTAGTCAAGTTTTAATATATTCTCTAGTGCATAGGCGGAACTACGGAGGGGCAAGGGGGCTCAAGCCCCCCTAAGTTTTGAAAAAACTCTTTGTATACCGTAAAAAGAAAGTTATGTTTAAGTTAAGCCCTCCTAAAAATTATGTTAAGCCCCATATTCTATTAAGCCTCGTTTGGCAGGTAGGATAAAGCTGGCAGATAGGACATGAGGCAGGATCATATGTGATATTAGTTATGTCTGATAAGTTGTTATGTTGTCCTGTGTTTGGAACGTGCCCGTATATAAGATTCGGATAATAACTAAATTATTTTTTTTAACACCAAAAAAATTTTAAGAAAAAAAAAACGGACTAAATAAAAGTAGATCTAAAGGAAAAAAAGAGATCTGAAAAAAATAAAAAATTGAAAAATTAAAAAGGGATCGGAAAAAAAAAACAAAAGCGATTTGAGAATGAAAAAAAAAATTAGGATATCAAAAAAGAAAAGAACAAAAAAAAAGTGAGAACTGAAAAAAAAATTAATAAATAAACAAATTGTCTCAAGAAGTTATCTTAAACTTCTAATCCCACCTTATACTCCGCCTCCCATGGGTTAGAGTTATTGCACTCTCCATGGGATAAAAACCTAATTCATAACTATTTTATCCTGTCTGATGGTGCCACCAAACGCCGTATAGGATAAAAGTTATATGCCTCTTATCCTGACCATCAAAAAGATTTAGGGATTGTGTTATGGTTATTAAATTAGGGAATTCTCCCTTTCTGAAGGAAAAAAAAAACTTTAAGGAACTTTTACGATTTGGGTGGTTTTGCATGGACTTGTACAGAATGTTTGGAACTCCCTAGATCTAAAGGGAATCATTGAATTCTCTAGAGTCTTTTAGAGCATGTAAAGAATATTATAAGTAGGGTGACCTTGTAGAAAGATTAATTTATTAGGAGGTCCAAAACTTCTAGAATATTATCATGAGTTTCTAATCCATTGGATGATCGCCCTTTGTGTAAATCCTAGCCATTGACTGTACTAACTATTATTTATAAGTAGGGTGATCTTCATTAAAATTATTCAAGAATTATAAAGTTTTTCGAGAAAAAAACTATACTTTGAAGAATTATGCAGATTACAGATCGAGTTGTAAAAAGTGCTTACTTATGCGATTTCTTTACTTCTTCATATCTCTTTTATTGTCCAATATGAAAAGCCTACTTATGTCTTGTAACACTTAAAATATAGCCCCCCAAATTCCTGGATCTACTCTTGCTCTAGTGCACCTATAATTTGTTCAATCTTTGGCTACAAATCCGCCTTTTCATCTTGACATCGATTGGCTAGCGTCACTGTCTTATTTTCTAATTCTAAAGAGCAACCGAATTCCGTTAACGAAGGATGAGAAACTCGTTCACCTCTAGCAATCTTCTCCCTTGCCAATACTGCAACATTTGGTAACATTCTTGCTGCATCCCGAACAACCAACGGAGTCTTAGTAAGGAATTGTAACACAAGTGTACCAAGTCAATAGATGTCATAGGGTCAAAGCGCTACATCTGTAAAGACACAAAAATATGAGGGTTAAAGTTGATGATAAAAAACATTTCATAAAACTAACCAACCAAATTAAATAGTACCAAAAGAGTATTAATCTCCCTACAATTTTATAAATCGTGCAAAAGAATCATAGGATAGTTGTGGTCTCTTTTCACTAAAACATAAAGCTACTTGAGCACCAATTGTTTGCATATTTATTTACTTCCATAATTTCAAAAACGCAAATGAAAACTATGAGAGTGATTTACGAAATAGTTACGTTCTTGTAAACTAATGGAAGTGATCTAGAAATCATATTCATATCTTGCAATGTATTTCTATAGACATAATGTTCACATAACTCAAAGTAAAACCATCATAGATACTCATTGTTAACAATAAAAATATGAAGAAGAATCAATAGAAGCATACCTCAAAGCCGAAAAGAAGAGTTTAAGTTTTATTATGGTAGTTTTTTTTAGTTGTATAGAACACTAACATGGAAATTGAGGAAAAAAAATCCATAGATTCTTACTATAAATCTTAGTCAGAGTCCTACTATTGTCATAACTGTGATTAGGACGTTTGTTAATCAATGGAGTTCACAAAAAACAATAGAAAAAGAAAAAGAAAAAAAAATCCACTACGAAAATAATAGGTAATGTGAGGGGAAAAAAAGTTAGCTAGTCTACTATTGCAACAACTGCTATTCGGAAGTTTTCATAATTTATAGTGCAATAGGTACGTACGTTATCCAAGGTTTATCAACAAAAAATAGGACAGTCAATTAACAAGAATATTAGTAGCAGTAGGATAGAAACATGGTTACTATAGTAAATCTCAAAATCGGACCAATATTTAACAAAAAAAAAACACCTATGTTAGAAAACTCTAGCAACCAAATTTTTAGTGGGACATGACCATCATTAAAAGTGTAAAACACTTAAGATATGGTACTCGTGCGTTGAACGTGGAAAACTACCATATCAAAGCAATTTATTAAGTAAAAGAAAAAATAAATTTCCATACCCTCAGTTCCCTTGACAAGTATATTTATATATAATGTAGGTAAAGTTCTATTGAGACAAAAAGCAAAAAATAAAAAAAATTTAAAAAATCCACTACATATATTTGTGATCTGATCCATTGTCGAACTATATGACAATCATTAAGTTTCCCTAAGTTACAAAAGCAAGAAAACATTATTTTTTGTTTCTTAAAATATTCCTTGTGGTAGGTGGAGATTCAAATGCCCGAAGCAAGTAAGGCTAGCTCTATTTGGTTCGTGGATTTTACAAGGCCAGAAAAGAAAGAAAAACGATAAGGATCCGTTGTTAGACAATATTCAAATTTCTATGATCTCTACATACTCCTTTCCCCTCTACTTTTCCTTTTTCACTTGAAATTCAAGAACCAAACATAGTCTAAAAGAAATTCAATAAAAGAAGACTCATGAAAGTGAAATACATGAAAGGTATAAGCTAGCACATAGCGATAAGACGCACCGAGAGTTTCTCAAACTAGTAAGATTGCTACAAGAATGGTTACTAACTTACTATCAAGACAAGACATCGAGGTTACTTGCCAGCACTTGGAGACATCTTCTTCCATGTACTCCAACACCAAATAGAAATTTTTAGTTGTCAAGCATACACCAATGAGGTTGATAAGGTTTTTGTGTGCTATAGTTGCAATATATTACATTCACACTATGAAAAAAAAGTAAAGAAAATGTCAAGACAATTTATCTCTTAAACAAATAAAAATTTGGCCAAATGACAGTTTACTGAGTAGTGCTACATCCCAAAAATCATTCATACTCTGAGGTGGACCAATGAGAAGAGAGATAGAGATTGCAGAGTCCACTGTTAGTGTGTTTTCATTGGTCTAATTCAAGGTGTGGATGCTTTTTAGGTGTGTAAGGGTGTATCCCTAGTAATACTACACTTTCTCCCTCATACTTCGATCCATTTCCAATTTAATACATGTCATTTAAAATTTTGTAATTAAATACATACAATTAATTAATTGATATGATTAATGAAAATGCACACTTGTCAAACATGATTTTATTAACTGCTTATGTGCCATCCACATCAATAGGAAAATACATATAAAAGTTACTAGATACATGAGTTCTATCTATTCTCAGCCCCGTCACATTTGGTTTTGCCTCTGCAAAAGGTAGGCATCATATAAACAAAGCCACAATCATTTGAGAAATATACATATGTTAATATATATATAGATATCAACATAGAAAATATCAATGTTACCACTCACCAAATTGTCCAAACTTAATAAAATCCACAATTACACAGGTGAAGAAAGGAATATCAATGTTACTACTTCCCAAACCCACAAAAATCCACAACAAAATCTTATATACAGAGGTGAAGAAAAGAGATGCGACCATGGTCGGCCCTGAGTTATCCGGGGCCCAAAGCAAATTTCAAAAACGGAGCCACATACATATTCAAACATTATGTTTTTACATTTTATTTTTTAGAACCTACATTAAAATTATCAAATTATCTTCAAAACAATGTTTACATTAATTAAAAATAAAATTTAACACATGATGTAGCAAAGATAATATTTTCTCTTATTGCTTTTTATTTCAACAAAATGCAATATACAACAAGGGCACTTTCACGGTGTGCCTGTGTGATGTTTCAACTTTCACCAAGGGGGATAATTAACAATGGATGTTTTTAGTGATGGGCTGTCGTGGTAATGATGCTTGGTGGTTCAAAAGCAAAAGAGAGATAGTGAACTCTCTGGCATTCAAGTTCGAATGTTTTTGTGTTTCTTTTTCTTCAAATGCTATTGAGTTATTGGGCTAAACTTACATAATTTGTTATTTTTATGTAAGATTTGGACCATTTAGGCGGGTAGTAAAGGGGTGCCTGGGCGGCTCCTAGGCAGAAATTTTATTTTTAGACAACTAATAATATAGAGACAATTCTCATGTATAAAAGAAAAATAAATTCACATTATCAACATACTAAGTTTTTAACTCTTCTTCTCCATATCCCTCGAATAGTTTCTCACCATCGGACTCAGACTCATACTCTCGTACACTCATCACCCTCTTATTCTGTATCCTCATTCCATACAAAATCGACTTCACAGTTTCCATCTTTTCTTAAAACATACTTGATTTAATTTAATCTCATTATACTAAATTACAATCTTATCCCCACATTTAAAAAAAAATATTTTAGAAAAAAACCGCCTAGGTCCGCATAATGTCACAGACAACCAGTTTGGAGGGCCAAAACTTGGTTGCAGGTCATGTGATTGCTCAGGGTAAAAGATGTTGAAGACAAGTCTGCAAGATCTAGAGAGTTTCTAAAAGGATTCGGAAGAGCCCAGAGGAGTCTAGGAGATTGGAGGCAGGTCTGCAAGATCGTGGAAGGTTTTAGAGGATTGTGGAAGGTTGTTATGGTCTAGGAGTGAATGAAAGACTCTAGAACCTAGTGGAAGCTTGTGGGAATGTTAGAGTCTCAAGAGTGCTCAAGAATGTCCAGGAGACTCGTTGGCTACTGTTGGATCAAGAGCATCCTATGCATCCATTAGGGAGGGGATGACTATAAAAGGGGGGTAGGCTTCATTTATACATATACACAGAAAGTGAGAGAACTTCAATTATAGAGTGAATACAATTGAGAGCTAGTGGGGTAGAAATCCTAAAATGGCTAGGTTTGTAAACATATACACATAAGGGTATAACGGTTGGAGTTAAGAAGAAGCGCTCAAATTCATCAAAAATTTGGGGGCCCAAAGCAGTTGTTTTGCCAGCTTATGCCCAGGGCTGACCCTGAATGCGACTGGAGAGAATTTTAAAATTTAACATACATGTTAACATCTTGGGTTGATTGAATCACTTGAGTAAACACAATGGGTTGATTGAAAAAATTAAAATGACATGTATGAAATTTGAAACGTATCCAAAGTACAAGGGAGTAAAGTGTCATTTGGTCTAAGAATTACGAAATTACTTACTTCCATTTGCGATTTTGCAATCCAATTTGCACTCGACGACACCTTCACTGCAAATTCTTGTCCACTATCATCTGTTCCTTTGTATGCAGTCCTAGAACCTCCAGAGCCTATCACATCACTGAAGCCATTTGTGTATTTTTTTTCAAGTCGTCATACAAGTACAATAGTTGTCATGTTGAGAATTTAAAATTAAGCATGTGCACATTAAGAATGAGCTATTGAAATTAGTAATTGATGCAGCATGGATTTCAACTTGGTGGTTGAACAAGGAAGTGCAAACAATAATTAAAACAAAAAAGTGTTAACAAATGTGGCAAAAAACTAGAAATGATGACAGTTTCAAAGATATAAGCTTCTAAGGAAAGAGGTTAATTAACACGTGTAATGCATACAACAATTTTATGCTTAATTAGATAAATAAAAAAAAAATCGAGAGGAAGATATATATAAACTCATCAACTTTAAAGAGAGAAAAACTAGAGATTTCAAATACATCAAGTGTGTAAAAAAAAAAAAGGAACACCACGTGTTACTAAAAGATGATGATATTAAAGAGCAACGAAGAAGTTACTTTGAAAAAAATTAGACGAAAACTGTATCTAGTGCTGTAGGTATTCAAGAGCAAAATCACCATCATAGGAGAGAGAATAAAATTTTTGTAGAATTAAATTAAGTTTCCGAGTTAAAAAATGCATTAAAAAGGATGAAAACATACAAGGCATTAGGACCTGATTGTATCTCTATTTTGGTTTGGAAGTGCATAGGAGAAGTTAGAATATGTTGTCTTACAAAGTTGTTCAATAAGATAATATCTTCAATTACAAAGAAAAAATGTCAGACGAGTGGAGAGAAGGTGTTATAATACCTTTTTTTTTCAAAAACTAAAAGTGATATTATACCAAGTTATAAGAATATAGGGGACATTCAAAGTTGTACAAGTTATCTCTTGGGTGCAAGTTTTGGGAGTTGTTTCTACTTTGGGAGTTGTGTAGTCATGTTTGGCTACTAGTTTTGGGAGTTGTAATATCTCTTTTATATAGTAATGAAGTTTTCCGTTCAAAAAAAAAAATTCTCCTTTACGTATCAAAAAAAAAAAAAAAAACACCACCTTACCTGGTATGAAAATTTATGGGTCCATATCTACTTCAGTTTGCCAGTTTCTTTTTTAACACAATGTAGCCAATTAAAAAAGTAGTATCGGTTGATCAAAAACCGAGTATTTGTTGATAAAATAAATAGCAGTACTGACGTCCAGTGTAGTATTTGCTAAATAGCCAAGCTTGTCCGACCTGTCTTGAGTTTTCTAGTATGAACCTCACCAATCGCTAGTACAAAGATGAAGAAAGCCACTTACTCGTCAACCAATTCGCAAGAAAGTTGAATGGATTTTGTGACATCATGTAACAGTTTTTATTAGTATTTATTCTAATCTTCTTAAATATTTTACATTAATAAAATTACTAATTTCATTATTCTGTAAGAAATTATTCATGTGTAAAGGGCATGGTGCATTCTAAAAAAACATAGCAACTTACATATTAACTTGTGAACAACATAGGAACTCACCCAACCTGTTGTACGAAATTCTGTAAACTGTATCATCGCCACCAAATTTAGCATCAAAAACTAAGAAACAAGAAAAACCAAGATGTAAAGATACATTATGCAAACAAAACTTCAATCAAGTCAGAATGTTCAGACTGCTTCTAACCGTAATCATAGCTTTTGCCTTCAAAGAAGGGACGTTGCATGCTATCATTGTCCCTAACACGAAGAACATGCCACAAGTTGCAAGTCAGGCATGTATGGCAAGTTATTAAGGGGGAGGGGGGGAGGAGTTAAAAATAAGAGTCGTGCATTGCATAGTGCTAAGCTTAGATTCCTAAAAGCTGTGGGAGCAGTCTAGGTTAGTTTTCTCTTAGCATCATTTAAAGGACCTGAATCGATTCCCATTTTTTGACAAAAATGGCCAGGAGGTACAAGCGAATGGAATTGATTCCCAATCCTTAATCAAACATAGGCTTTAGTCCAATTTTATATTTTTGATAAGTAATAAAATAATGCAATGTACTTCAAAGGAAATGAATTTAACATTAAGTAGTAAACTATCGGCAAAGTAAGAAAATGCAAACTAGGCCATTTTTCCATAATGAATGGTTACTGACACTATACTAGCATGCAAATAACACAGACAAAGTCACGCTATTTGCCATAACAATTCAAAATTTGTTTCTTAATTTCTTGGGAAGGGGATATAAGATGAGAATATACTTCATCAGTTGTTACTAGCAAATCAAAAGTTCCACATTCATGTGTCATATTGATGGTTAAGGAATTATTGTACCAGTAGGTTTTATTTTGAGAGAATTTCACATTACAGGAATTACATTCATCTTCAGTGGCCATCCTTTCTGGAGACTCCGTCCAAACATGTACCACAGCTTCAGAGCACACTGTAATGATATCTCCATTTTCCAAAGAATTTGCAATCCCAAATGTGATAAGGGTGATCTATTGTTTGAATGCACATGCCATCTGCAAAATTAATTGAAATGATTTAGATTATGGAAAAAAAAAATTACTACTATCCATTGTGTAAGATCATTTGTATTTGCACATAATAATAATAATTTGAAGTAATATGGAATTCACACGTCCATACTCACATAATAAAAGAGGGTTCGATAAAAACAAGTACATCCATAGATATTCAAAATATAGAAGTGAAATTGATAACTTGCCTCTCCATATTCTTGATAAACAGCCTTCTCCACCACCGATGATAAGTCAACAAGTTGAAGAAACAATAGAACGAACAATGGCAATGTGTTCAAACATTGTTGATAATGGGTCACCACTCGTGTTCCATAACCAGATAGTACTGCCATAGGAAAAAGACAATAAAAGAAGTGAGCCATAAAATCAACACCAATGGAAAAATATAAAGGAAAATGTAAATCACGAAAAAAGTAAAAATTTCACTGAAGCACAACAAAACCACCCTTTCCTTTTCGACCCCCCCCCCCCCTCCCCCCGCAAAAAATAAAATAAAAAAATAGCCATTTTTGGCATCAATTGTTTTTTCCTTTTGATTGCTCATTTATAATATGCAAAATACTTTACCATTGCAACTAGCAACAAATGCAAATTAATGCCCAAATGGAACCATCATCTTGTGCAGAAGAGGCTAAAAAAACATAACATCTAACTCATCAATCTTGTGAAGCGGAAAGAATGTTTCCATCAGATGAAACAGCCAAACCTAGAATGCTCTCTGCAGAAGTCCACATAAATTGAAAAGACTGTTATGCAATTAGAAGAAAACCAAAGAAAAATCACAAAAGCTTGTACATTGACAAAATTTGGCACCATAAAAGGTTAAGGATGCAGGATGTTGCATGATCAGAAATGAAGATGCACAATGGATTAAACAATTATACCAACAATTTGAGATAGCAAGAGCAATACAAATAATGACTTGATAAAGGATGACAAAAATCAACATATTCACAATGACAATTAATCCTTCTAGGTAATTAGACATAATGTCTAGAAGAGGACCCTGAACCATGTCTTATCTTCACAGTAAATATTAGATTTGTGTAATTGAAAGTCAGATGAACCAAAGTCTTGTAATGTTTACAAATTATAGTCTTACACTTGGGCAGCAAGATGCCCTTAATAACCAAACGATCTGGATTCTTCACTAAAGCAAAAGACACGCTAAAGGTCTCAAGACATGAGATAAGTACCTTAAACCATCAAACTTTTGTTGATTGAACTGAGAAAAGATTGTGAATTTCAGCATAATCCAATTATTTTGTGAATTTCTTTTCTTTTCTTTTCTCTCACGTTTATTCCTACAAGGGAGGAGAAAAATGATTTACATTCTATTCTATTCTTTTCTTTTCTCTTATTAAATTTCTCTTCTTTTCTCTCTATTTCTCTCAATCAAAATAAAGTATAAAAAAATTAACTGTCACCTCATTTACTGATTATAAAAGGTACCCATACCTTGATGACCCGTGATAGTGCATTTACAATCATTTGAAGCATTCCAAACCTTGATGACCCGTCAAGTGGTTATCCCATACCATGCCATCTACAGTTGATATGCATGTTTCCAAGAGAGTATAAACTAATGTAAGCACCAAATGTGGTTAAAACTACATATCAGGCCATGGTACCATGGCTTTGGGTCATATGGGATATCTAGGCGCAATATGTAGAGTGATACTCTTGTTTACACGTGCCAGGGCCCTGAGCCAGGAGTTAGCAGATGTCAATCACCAGTAAAATATATAAATATATAAATATTTTATTGCACATACCTAACCGACACTATACGTATATAAGGACTCTTGGTATATATATTACTTTCAAATGTTAAGCTTCATAAAACCATTGTGCCCACACGCAGTCTGTGTGATATAGTCAAACCATTGGTGATAGAAACTAACATAACCCAAAAGTTGAGCAATATATTCAATCTCGGGTAGATCCAAACATAATCACCCTACCCGGACCTCGACAGTCGTCAAACACCAAATCTGAACCCACGAGCAAGTTCTATTAACCCCCAAAACCTCGACAACCTTCTCGGCGCACCACTAGACCATGGTGCATCTCAAGTCCCGGACCTCGACAGTCGTCAAACACCAAATCTGAACCCACGAGCAACTTATATTAACCCCCAAAACCTCGATAACCTTCTCTGTGCACCACTAGAACATGGTGCATCTCAAGTGAACCATTCGTGGCTCAAGTGTCAACTCTAGCCCTGGACCTCGATAGCCCACCTCGATCCAGTCTTGGCGCAATTTCAAGTAAAACCAGGGCAAATTCAAACCTCTTGTTGCAACCTCCTGACCTTAAAGACCTCAAGTAAATTAATTTCGGTGCAAGACCAAGGCCTTTCTAGCCCCAAACCTTGCTGGTTTCAGTCTTGCATCTCATTTTGTTCTCATACATGTACGATACAAATACACACAGCCCACTCCACATCACCTCGTCCAACTAGAGCCCAACCTTGGCCATGTCCAATCCTCGGTGGACCATAGCTCGCAACCATCGAGCTCTTAGCTAAATATGGTACCCTTACAACCTTGACTAAACCAAAAACACCGATGTCCCCTTCGTATAATCACCCAACTACAGCAGCCCCAACCTCTAACCCCCAACCTCAGCCTCAGTATTACCAAAACTTGATGCAATTGTGTTAATACCAAAACTTTAGTGTACATCATCTGAATCTGATTACCAACCAGTGCTTGTCAAACCTTAAATCTAAACAAGGAAGAGTTTTCAATCCAAGTAAATTAGTAGTTAGTGTGGTAAAAGTGTTAAAGATACCGAAGACTTTGAAGGAGTTGAGCTAGCCCAGGGTGCCCCGACTTCGCACATGGAAAAGGGCCTCTTACTTTGCAGAGGAGGATAAGTTCTAGGATCAAGTAGAAGAGGGATACAAAGTAGTGTTACCAACATCTTTAGGTTAGGAAGCAAATTACTTGGTGATACAGAATGGGTTGACGGCGGTGATGTAATTTGATTTGCAGTGGAACAGGGGAGTTTTCACATTTAGATATAAAGTTCTGGAGTCATCCAGGGATGATGGTCCATTAGGCAGAATAGACAATGCAATTTTGAAAGAGCCAAAAAAAGTGCAAATAATGCGAGCATCCAGAGTATTTAAGGTGATGAAGATGTGGCAAGACTTAACAAGCAGAAGGATTGAGACAAATATGATGACTCTAGTATCACAGTGGTGTACAAACACGCACACATTTGTCATAGAATAGGGAGAATTTTTGCCAACATTAGAGGATGTGTCTAAGCTCTTAAGCTTGAACGTGTTATGTGATACTAACCAGGCCACCTATGTACTAGACTCAGAGGAGCATAGGATGATGGAAGAGATGCATAAGGGGTTTATGGAATGCCAATGGTCTTCTCGCTATAACAAACAAATAGGAAAAAGAGTGGTGCAAAGATGGTTTCACATTTAGAAAGATCGACTGTCTGGGAGATTGGCTACAAAGAGTGACATACGAGATCTAGAGTGTATGAATAGACTGGTGTACCATTACATGCTAGTAGGGTACTTGGTTTGATAGTAACCACAATGCATATTTGAGGGAATCCCAAAGGATGGTCCGAGTGCACGTTGGTTTAACATAGCAGTTGTGTTAGCGAGGAAAAATCCCCTTCTCTTAGTTAGGTATAATATCACTTCCTATGTGTCGATGCCATTTTTGCAACTTTTCTTGTGTGAAAGATTTCATAATAACATAGTTTTTATGGAGAGGGAAAATTGGGAAAGTCATTGGTCGTTATGATGGTCAGCGAATGCTACTCATTTAGGGTCACTATCTTTAGTTATAGATGATGAGATGTTTTTCTATTTTCATCCGTATAAGAGGAGTATATAAAGGCATTGAACCTGCACTTTTTTTAAGGATTGCGATCCAAAGAATAATGAAGGGCATAGAGGATGAGTGTGCAAGTAATTTGTGGACTTAACTTCTGATTTGGCGATAGCAGTAATGGTTGTATCGCCACTATACCTGCCAAGGCACAATGAAAAAGGTATGTTGACCATGTCATATTAGCCTCATCGGGTTACACGCCAATAGGGAGTTAATTAGGGGGTGCCATGAAAGGTGAGGGGTTTAGACCATTTAGTAGAAGAGGGGTGTAGTTGCTTTGGTTTGTAAGGACCAAGGGTGAGGGGATTAGCGATAATACCCTCATATTCTGGAGAAGGCTTTCTCTTGCTCAAGTACCACTAATATTGGCAACAAACATTAATGAAACTCAAGTACAACTGCGAGCAAGTACCACCGAATATAGTGATTAGGCTGATTATTGGGAGTGTCGACGGGGTTGAAGGTGAAGTGGCCGAAGTCCAACTTTCATCATCCTCGAAACCGAAAGGTGAGTGTTTCAGAGTATTGGGAGTCGGGCTTAGAAGTTATAAGGTTCAAGAATGGGAATAAGGAACTTCTAAAGAGAAAAGTGGGAGGAGAAGCTAGATCGTCAAGGAATCTCAACAAAAGAAAACAGGTAACATATATACATAAGAGAAAAAAAAAAGTACTCGTGAGTTTTGATTGTGTAACTTAGTGACTTGTCCTTATCGTTGTATTGATGTGCATGTGACAATATGTACGAGAGGCGAGGAAGGATGTACATTCAGATGGGGAAGAGACAGAGGAGGACACATTGAGGGAAATATCCCCTAGTACGTCCTTATAGTCAGAGAATCTAGAAGTGGAAATTGATATGGAGCATGAGAGTAGCCTCCCAATCCAAGAGGATCCACTTGAGACAGTACTGTGCCTTAGGAGTATTCCATGATGGTTGGAGAGCCAACTTGGGCAGCGAGAGGGAAATCATGGGAGAGGGTAAGTGATAATAGATGGAGAATAGGGTAATGGTTATGATGATGATGAGAAAGGGTAGAATCAGGAAGTGACAGGGATAGTGCCCTTAGCTCCAGCTCTATTGACCACAGCTTCCCTACAGGTCTCCAAGGTGGGGGCATTGAGGACCCTTTCTGGAGGAATAGCGCATTCCGAGATTTCATCCTTGGGAATGGGTTTGGTTTTTACTACTACTAAGGCCATTTCTGCGCCCTTGATGACTACTACTGGACAGACTCACTCTGCTGCTTCATCCTTGAGCATAAGTTATACTTATGCTACTAAAAAAGTATCTACTATGGCATTGAAGTCATCTGAAAGGGTATGCTAATTAGCATTTCTATATCCTTCAAGGATAGCGGAAAACCTCTCACAACATAATCATAAGTTCATGGCCCTTTTTCAGGAAACATATGACTTACTCAACAATACTCCAATACTAGAAATATAGCCACTTGTGGCTATGGAGTCGTCCATTAGGGAATAGCAATTGACATCACAATAACCTTAAATTACAACAAAAAACTTTTTTTTTATTATAAAATACTTAAATTAATATTTTTGTTAAAAATCTCATACGTCTTCTAATTGCATTTCTATGAAATTACATACTTATCTCGCAATATATATTGGTTAAAAACCAGCCTTGAAATACCAAATCTATTATATCTACCTAAAAGACAAGGCCAAAAGCCTTCCCAGAATGCTCCACGTGGCATGTTCCTCTTTTTTGTTCTTTTTATCTCACGTGGCATTGTCCTTTTTCTTCTTTGTTCTTTCTTTTCTTGTGGCTTTTTTTATTGTGAAGTGACACATGAACAGCCCCTCGTGAAGACTAATCAAAGTCCAACAGACAACGGTAACATTGCCATGTGAATTATGAAAGCCATTTTACTTTGCACCCTTTTTTCCTTCTTGCAGAAAATATGTCCATCAATTTGTGCCTCTTCTCCTTCCTCTTCCACCAAACAAACCAAAAATCTCTAAAAAAATTCTCTGTCTCATTCTATCTATAGAAGCTTATTTTCTTGAATAGTTGTTGAACATAGGAATTGCAATGAAGGGTCTTTGGGATCGGTACCTATATATACATATACAATACAAGTTATTTCTCCATCTTCTTCTCCATTTTTCATGTACATATATTGGTATTGGTATTGGTATTGGTATTTGTCTTGGGTAAGAAACCCTCTGTTTCCCAATTTTCCCCTTTTTATTCTCAATCTTCCACAACTTGTGCAGTTACATTCCATTTTATTTTTTATTTCCTCAACTTACTTTTGATTAATCTTTTTTTATTTTTTATTTTTATTTTCAATTTTGTGCAGATCTTGAATTATACTCTGTATGTTCAAAAAATTTCTGTTTATATTCATTCGCCTGGTTTTATAATTCTTTGGAACATGATTGCTAAATTTAAGGTTTTTGAACATTTCTCCCCAGCACAGGTCAATGATCAGGCTGTTAAGTGTGTGAACTCCAATATTTTCATCTAATCAGCTCCTCTCTCTGAAGACCAAACCTCCAGAATTGTGAGTTGTTGCTCCGTCTCCCCTCACTCACTCACACTCACACTCTTTCTCTCTCTCTCTCTCTCTCTCTCTCTCTCTCTAATATGGAAATGTTCATTTAGGTGTTCTCTTTGATTTTAATTACTTTCCTAATTTCCATTGTGCGTCAATTTGGATGGAACATGTTAATCACCCATCAGTTTTGGACATGTTTTAGCAGATAACAAACATTTCAAAGGGTAAACAAATAGTGATGTTTCTCGACTACGGCGGTGATCTTTCACTCATTGTGGATGACCCTGATTGTAGTTTCATGTCCTATCAAGTCCCTTCTTAATTACTCTTATTATCTCTATTTTCCATTCCCAATTTCTCTATTCCCACATTGCTTCTCTGACATATTTGTATACATATATATATATATATATCATATGAGAGTTACTGTAAGAAAACTTGCCAGATATTTTCCCACTGCTACTGTGAGCGGAAGGTGCAGAGAAAAGTTACATTTCTTTTTTCTTCTCTGTTTACCCCTCAAAGATTCACACACTTTCTCTCTCTCTCTCTCTCTCTCTCTCTCTCTCTCTCTCTCTCTCTCTCTTTCTCTCCTTCTCTCTCTCTCACTCACTCACACACACACACACACACACACACACATACATTTTTACACACGTATGTGTGAGTGTGTGTGCATATTTAATTATGTATATTGTTGTTCTTAATATTTGTTGAGTAATGCTATGCTTCCCAAATTCTAATCCCAAATCCCCATCCCAAATGATATGGCAGTGGCCCCCTCAATTTTGTTAAATAGTTGTTTTATTTGATTTAATTAAGAACATTTCATGATTTGGGTTTTATATTTTGGCAGAGAGTGGTGTTGAACATGGAAGTATATGATGAAAAAGCCAAGCAATTGAAAATCCAAGACAATCTATAGCCTCTTGGATACTTGTGCCAAATGAATTGATTTGTCACGTCATTGCTCATGCTATCCAATTGTCCATGCATTTTTAATTATGACAAATTCCCGTGCATTTGCATGGATTGTCGACTAGTTGATTCTTTGAATTTTGAAGTATGGAATACATTTTCATAAATATTTTCTTCCTTATCTCATAGGTATACAATACATTTTTCATATTTAATTTCATCTCGGAGGAGAATTTCAATTTTACATCTCTAGTACCAAATCCTTTGTATTGTTTGACTCACCAATTCAAACATCTTTTATTCTCCATTGGAGAGTATCTCTTAAACCAGTTGTGATTGTTACACATATTCCTAGAGGCACTCATATTAATGTGGCACACCCCAGAGTAACAAAAATAGGGAAAATTTAAATTTTCTGTTTAGAGTCATAGGGAATGACTGATTGAAAACCTCCTGTCCTCTAACAACTATAAACAACATAACAACAAGTTTTACAACTAATCGTCTCACGTCATTACTTTGCATCTTAGGATGCGATTAGACTCTTATTGATTGACGTCACTCACACAGACATAGCAAAGGTATCAACAAACTTATTATACAATCGTACAGACATTCATAATTAACCAATTAACGGAATTAATATAATTCATAACATGCTCGTCTGGTTCTTGAAATCATATCAACTTATCTTGTACTATTTCATATCTCGATTCCCATGGTCTTTGTGCATGTTAATATGTATTCAATGAACCCAAACCCAAACTCTGGGATATGAAATCCCATAACCAATGCAACTCAATAACATCGGGTTATGAAACCTACAGTGACAACTAACTCTGAACTAGTTTCACAACTCGAATCATACTTCCACTGCGTACTCTGATACTTATTTCATCTTCTGTTTTGTCATGACCCACGAGCAATGGCATTGGGGTGTGTATCTTTACCTAATCCAAAGTAGCATGATGGAGAATCGGCACGATTGTTTATACCCTCGCTGGAGAATTATAGACGAGTTGCACGCCAGAATACTAACTATAAATTAGCAAGCATGGCGGCAAACCCACACACCATGTGTACCATCCAGGTAAACCCACCAAGACGAACGGCAAATTAGTACCTAACTAATGCAAGAAATACAGCATGATGGAAAACCTACACAACTTGTGTACTATCTCTGGTAAACCCATTCGGACGACTAGTACATTAGAGCACTAACTGCTAAGTGGCACGACGATAAACCCACTCAAACACATGTATGATCTCCGGAAAACACACACGGACGACTGGCACGTTAGCAGCTTTAATTTTTCTCTTACTACAATCACAACATTTCATATCTAAATCTTACTGTCTCGTTCTCATGTATAATTATCATCTCGAAAAGTTTTCAAATCATAGTGACTCACGACTCATGATACAGGAATCTCAATTGTATTAACTCACAATTCCCAAGACTCCCAATTACTTCAACTCGCGACCTCATTTAGCCGGAGTCACTGACTGCTTATACTGACACCGTAATGTAATATTCAGTTACATAATTCTTGATAACATAACTACATTAGGTAGCATATATAAATAAAACCCTTTGCATGCTCTTTATTCCCATTAGCATATTTAGATATGGTTATCAAATCAATATCAACGACAGATTCACATAACCACCATCGATATATAAATTGTACAACCTATTGTCCACATAACTATATATCGTATCATATACATGGCTTGTACAATCTTTCATATATAGTTCTTCTCATTTACTTCTTATAAATATAACATAATGTGTCTAACATGCTTGTCTTATAGCAATCTATTCCATAACATGCTCGACATATACATTAAAGCACATCAATTTACAGTTATAGCATATCAATCATAATACAACTTACATAAATCACATGCAATTTCTCTAGTAGTTCTTATGTATATTCAGAGTGAGGTTAGAAACACTCACTTTGATGTCTTGTCAAGCTTAGGATTCTCTAAACAGCGGATAAGTCACGATCCTACAACGTATAACAGAAGAACGATGATGAAGCGTATGTGCTAATGATATGGGCATAACGGTAATTATGCCAAATGTGTGTCTTAATCTCTAGATGTTGATCCTCACAGCATTCTTAGTCTAACACCATTGACTAGACTCAAATCGAAATTCGTCACATAAAAGGCGTGTTTTCTATACCAGTGTGGGTCCGAAAAGTAAGCTGTATTTTTGAATGCATTGAAAGGTCTCCAAACTCAAAGAAATAATTCTAGACATTATTATAGAAATTTAGGTACTGACCGTGTAATTTTCAGAGTCCTAGAAAATACAACTGATAGAACACTAAATTACATAAATATATCCCGACATAGGAAACAAAACTTGAAAGCATTTTTAATAATTACTATACATGAAAATATACTATAGTATTTATCTCATCATTTTTAGAGTTTGTTTGGTATTTAAAATAATCAAGACATTAAATAAACGGCTCCTTAATAATTATTAAAAATACTTAAATATTGTTCATAATTTTAACATATTATAAAATAGGGTAGAATGACACTAGGGACACATTCCCAATTTTCCAGAATTTAATAAAGCATATAGATATTTATTTTCTATTTTTAAAATAAGGAAAAACACTTATTTAGTATTTATTAAATACTAAATATACACTAAAGATGTTTATTTATTATTAAGAGTAATAAATAAATCACTAATCATAATTATTAGAATAATTAAAAATATATAAAAATATTAATCATATACATAAACATAGTATTGTACTAATTTACCACTTAATTGTTATTAATGAAATAATAATTTGTTTAAAAATAATAATAACACTTAATTATTTACTAAAATAATTAATAGAATAATTAACTAATGTTTTATAATATAAGACATACTAATCTAACTGTTGAATATAATTAACACTAATTAAACTGGATTAACAATTTAATTAAGATAAATAATAATAACAATAATACTAATACCTGCGGGTTAACTCAAACCGACCCGATTCAAAACGGGTTAACCGTTCATAGACTCAAGGAAGTCCAGATCCTAAGATCCTTAACCAACCCATATAAAATCTGGGTTACCCATATTTATGTTTAAACTAAATAAAAACCCATGGGTTGACCCAAACCCATTATTTTACCCAACTTGAATTAAAAATGGGTAAACGTTATAACCCTAATAGCTAATCAGGTCATACCACTAAACAAGCCCAAGGTACCACACTTCACTGCACCACCACCTCCAGTCAGCTTCCCCGACGAACACGTTGCCGCCAACGAGCCCATGACACCGGAAAACTTTCAATCTCTCAGTAGTCTCTCATTTCTCCATAGATTTTGATGAGACCAATGTAGAAAAGTTCGTCTCTCTCTCTCTCTCCTCTACACATCCCTAGGTATAAGGGAGCCGAATTATCTCGTTTCGGGTTCGAACCAGAGGATTATCCTTTTAGGGTTTTCGCGGGAATAATGGCCTTTAGGCCATGTTCGGTTGAACCAAACACAAAGCTGCTACTGGGGGGAGCCAAATCGTGTCCTAAGGGTTTGTTTGGTATAGTTTTTATGTGGTTTAGTGATTGACGACATCCTATTGACGCATTTTCTTATCAACACCCAAGTGTAGGTGATCGTACAAGTAATAAAGTTCTGGAAGTCCAGGTCGAACCCACAGGGGACGGGAAACAAAGATAGGCAATAACTATTTTGTCACTTAAAAAGAAAATAAAAGATGATGGATTTTTTTGGGATTTTACTAAACTACTAGTTTTTATATTTTTGCAATAAACTAATTAAAAGCTAGTTTTTCCTAAGTAGTTTACGGTAAAGATTTTAACAGTGCAAAATATATTAACTAAGATACTAGTAAGAAAAGGAACAAAAAGAAATAAAAGCTAAATTTTTGTGAGATAAACTTTTTGGATTTAATAATAGTGAAAGATAGAAATTATACAGATATTTAAGCAAAGTTATTAAAAACAGAAAATATTAATTAACTTGAGAGAATGATTTAAAGGAATTGGGAATATGCAAACCAACACTAGATTCCACAACTTTTGTGCATTTGAAAAGGATTTGACATTTAAGACTGCAGAGTCATTCTTTATTTGAAAATAAACTTTCACTAGTCAGGATCATATCAAGTGTATCAAGTTTGATATGAAACGACGTCGTTTGGTTTAAAGAAAAATAAAAAGGCAATTGGGCAGTAGCCAGGTTCGAATGGTGACCCGCCGCGGACGTGGGTTATTCGGCGCCCAGTCCCCACCACTCTGCCACTACACAATTGCATGTCCATTAGTGGATAGAAATATATATAAACACATATGTTAAATGTAAACTTTATCATATGAATTGTTTGAGTATGCTAGGTGTTTTTTTTTTATGACAAAAGGCATAGTTTGACAATCCACATAATTAGATTCTTATTTCAAATATGTAATCTTTTGAGCTAGTATATAAACATGTTAAATGGTCATAAACTATAGATACATAGATATTTTTGGCCATAAATGGAAAAACAATCCATCTAGATAAATTTGCCTATTTAAGATTAGTGCACAGAAGCTGTGGTTTCTAAGTTTTTATTGCATATCCCCAATTAAAGTTTTAGCCTACCATTTTGGAATTGAAGCTGTCTTCCAAATAATCTTTAAAGAAAGATTAAATAGATATACACAGTGACTGCCCAATTAAAATTGAAGTTATAAAACTAAGGTAAGGGTGAAATATAATATTAATATATTTTTTTCCTCACTTAACATGAGTTGGGGTTGAATTTGTGGAATCTGCAAAATAACAAAATTTCGTACAACTAAGCTAATAAAACATACATAAATGAAAATACTGAATTAATAATAAAATACTAAACCTTTGACTTTGGATTCTTGTGGGGTCACAGTAGTTGAACTCCAAGAACACAAATAAGGTCAAACCAAAACCTAATCTAATTTGAGAGTGTGATATGGATATGGTGTGTTTGGGACTTTAGTAGGTGATTATAATAACTACGTGGCTAAGAAATATGACATTTACTTGCAAAATCTGTCTTCTAGTGAATGAAAATATTGCTATAAAAATTGGAAATTTGGGATTTCAAACTATTTTAGGGGACAACTACAAGTACAACTAGACTAAAAATATTAAATCTAATTTTAAATAGGACTATTTTTACTACTACAAATTGACAAAGGTTGTACAAGAAAACAAATATTTTAATTTAAGAAATATAGTACACAAAGTTTTGCTACATATTTTTGGAACATGAAATCATCAATTACATAAAAGTAAAATTTTACAACTACTAGAACTAGAAAAGGCAAAGAAAAACTAAAGTTTCCTACTTCTAGGGACAATATGAAGTGCTCACATGATAACCTTCCTAAACTATTCTCTCCCTCACAATGTGTGTTGTGATTGTTGGTTCTTGTGTTGTGTTGTAGTGTTCTCTTTTTTGAAGCTGCTGCTTCCTTCTATTTATAGGTGAAGTTTGTGATACATTTCGTCACTGCGTTCATCATCTTTGCAATTTTTCTTCTTCGCGCCTTGTCCCATTTTCTTCAGTTCTCTGACACCTTCTTGAACTTTGAGAACCTGCAGCTGAGAGAGAGAGAGAGAGAGAGAGAGAGAGAGAAGGGAAAGACAATTTCCTAAGATTTTACTTAATGATATATATATTATATGTCTATACTAACATCAGCTTGGATGTTTGGTACATTTTTGTTTTTTTTTTTTGTTTGTATATGCAATTCACAGGATTTCACTATTCTTGTTATTGTTTCAACTTTGACTAACAAATGAATATACTATGCTGTGGTTGCTACTTCTTTCCTTCCCTTTATTGCACTTCATTTTTACCTAAAAATATAAAATGTGTAAAAACACATAATTACACGCATTTGAGTGACATCACCATTAAATTATATTTATTCAAATATGCATGTAAAACTAAGGATTTGAGAGATTAAATGAGCATTATGTCTATTATATTGGCACATGAATATGCAATATTCAATGTTTATCAGTGATGGTTCACAAAAATCAAGCTCAATGGAGCTTTAATGGGGTCTGGGAGGGTTCAGAGCCTAAGCTTCTATTTGGCTGCGTGTATGTATGTATCTTTGTGTATGTGGTGTCCAAAAATGCATTGGAGGCTTACCACAGGGGATTTTAGTCTCGGTTCCCTCTCTTTAGCTTTTTCGTGTTCTTCTTCTTCCTTCTTCTTCATCTGCTTTTTCTTCTCTTTCTCTGTGTGTGTGGTCTATGCGTGTGTGGGTGAGTGGAAAAGAGTGAGGGGGATGGGTGTGTATTTTGTTTTGTTTTCTCTTTATTTCTTCTCCCCCCCCCCCCTCTCTCTCTCTCTCTCTCTCTCTCTCTCTCTCTCTCTCGGGCACACACACACACACACTCTTTTTCTCTCTCTCTGTATGTTTATGCTATACATACTCTCTCTCTTTCTCTCTCTCTCTCTCTCTCTCTCTCTCTCTCTCTCTCTCTCTCTCGGGCACACACACACACACTCTTTTTCTCTCTCTGTATGTTTATGCTATACATATACTCACATGCACACACAACATATATATACAATACTAACATAGCATACATATATATATTATTAGCCTTGAATTTCTTTAAGTCATTATTTATGTTTTTTATGATGACAAATCTAGTGATAATTGCATGCTCATAATAGTTCTATTCCAATCAATTATCAAGTCATGTTCATTATGGTAATCTCTTGAACTATGCTCTTAAATGTTCTAACTTTGTGTATTTAATTGAGATAGCATATGGTGAAACCCAAGAGTGATAGAGCTCAACAAGGATCAAGCTTGAAGATTTGAAGATCTTTCAACCTTAGTTGAAGACTTTTTTTTTTTTTTTTTCCGAAAAATACTTAGTTGAAGACTGGGTTTATTTGTAAAAGCATTTTGATTATCACTCATAAAGGGCTTAAGGTTTAAAACTTGGATAAACCTTTCAAAAATAAGAAAAATATTTTTCTTAAAAACAGTCAACTGGACATTTTTCTAGTCGACTGGACCCTTCAATTTTCATTCGACCGGACCCCCTTTCAGTCGATTGGTTTCTACAAGAAAAATAGAGGTTCTGCTTTACCACATTCAGTCGACCGGACCACTTTTTAGTCGACTGAAAAAGACATCAGTCGACTGGGTCGCGCGATCAGTCAACTGGATTGTGCAGTTTTTACATAATGGCTAGTTTTCTTAAAAGGCCAAATATTTACCATGTTGCCACTAATGGTTATAATCTTTCTTGGCCTATAAATACATGTTTTTCCAAGCCTTTTAATGTTGATTAATCATTTGGAAAACATTATTTGAATCACACAACTTGGTGATCTTCATCATTCACTTTTGAGTCCTAGTTTTATGAGTTAATCAATTTGCTCTAGCTCTTCATTTGTATATCTTTGAGAGAGTGAATTGTAGTGAGCTTTCAATTGTATTATCTACTCTAGAAAGAGAGTTCAATTTATTTCAATTATTTGTAAAGAGTGAGGGTTAGTAACCCTTGTGTGCAAAGAAGAAGTGTTCTTCTTTGGGAGAGATTGAAGGCTCTTGTAACGGATTGATCTACACTCGTGAAGTAGGTCGAATTAAAGGAATCCTCATGAGGTGTTCTTGAGGGGTGGACATAGGCTGCGGTGTATGGATTGCCAAACCACTTGAAAACTCATTTTGCAAGTGTCTCTTCCCTTCTCTCTTTACATTATTGTTTGTGATTGTGTTTAATTTTGTATTAAGTTTTTAAAAGGTTAATTTTCCGCTAAAACCTTATTCACTCCCCGTCTAAGGTTTCCATTTTGGGCCAACAATAGGTATCAGAGCTTCGGCTCTTCCACTCTCAAATTTTTTTGAAAATTTTGAGTTAAGATCCAAATGGTAACCAACACTTCTCGCAATAGACCACCGTGTTTTAATGGATCAAATTATGCTTATTGGAAAAATAGAATGAGAATCTATATGATTTCTCAAGATTTTGATTTATGGCAAATATTGGTCAAAGGGCCTCATCTTCCTACAAAAATTGTAAATGGTATTTCTATTCTAAAAACGAAAAATGAGTATAATGATGCCGATAAGAAACTCATTAAAATGAATGCTATGGCAATGAGTTTATTATATTGCAGTTTAGACCCAAATGAATACAGTAGAATTTCATCTTGCGAATCTGCAAAAGAAATTTGGGATAGACTTGAAGTGACTCATGAAGAACAAGCCAAGTTAAAAATTTATTTTCTTGTTCAATCTTATGAAATGTTTAAAATGTGGCCTTTTGAGTTTACTGGTGATATTTCTACACATTTTACAACTATCATCAATAGCTTAAAAATCATGGTAAAGTTTATGCTAATGAAGAAATTATTGAGAAAATTCTTAGGGCTTTACCAAAGCAATGGCAATCAAAGGTCACGGCTATCTGGGAAGCAAAAGATTTGACAAATTTGTCTATTGAACAACTCATGGGATTACTCATTACCCATGAAATGGAGTTGGCCATGCTTATCGAAGAAGACAAGAAAAATGAGATCAAAAGAGGAGACATGATCTTGAAATCCTCAAGCTCAAAGAAAAGGGAAAAAGATCATGAGAGTGAAAAGGATGAAGATATGGCTTTGATCACCCAAAAATTTAATTTGTAAAGTTTTTAAAGAAAGAAAAATCGGGAAAGAAGCCTCCCAAAGATGAAAAAAACGCAAAAGAAGGCAATGAAGGCCACTCAAAGTAGCTCTGAGAGTGAATCATCAGGCAACGACTCAAATGAAGATGAGATCGTCAACCTTTACCTCATGGCAATAGAAAATGGGGTAACCTCTACTTCTTGCTCTTTCAATGACTCTAATTATTTTAATGAAATCATTAATGAATTTCAAAACAATGAGTCAAGTTCTATGGAAATAAAAGTTCAAGTAGGTTATTACATTAGTACTCCTCCATTGTTGAGTGATCATAAGTATGATCATTGGAAGAGGAGAATAGAAATTTATTTTCTTTCACTTGACTACAATCTTCGGAGTATTGTCAAGAATGATTTTTCTCCTAAACCAAAGATTGAATGGAATGAGAGTGATCAAAATAAAGCTCTATTAAATCTTAGAACTATGAAAATTCTATATGATGTTTTAGATAATTCTTTGGATGATATTTCATATAATAGAATTTGTTCATGCTCTAATGCAAATGAAATTTGGTTATGCTTAGAAAATTTTCATAGTGCTACTAACCAATTTTTGAAGAGGAAAGAGTGTGCCTATTTGCCAATGAAGAAGATGATGAGAATGAGAGAATGGCAATAGGGGCCACTTGGGATGACGATGACTCATCCGATGATGATTCATGTGACCAAGAAGGTGCACAAGAGAATTTGGTAAACTCTAATCCTACCTCTGTTGTTGAATCTCCTAACTATAATAAGCTCCATGTGCATTTGAGGAGTTACATGAGGAGCTAGAGAATTTAGGATCTAAATATATAACTCTTAAAAAGAATTTTTTTCAAACTTTCAAATGAGTTAAATATTTTGAAATCCCAAAATGAATCTTTGAAGATTGAAAATGAAAAACATGTTTCAAGAGCACAATTTTCAAATGAGCTTGAAAAAGAAAATTTGGAGTTGAAAAAGAAATTGGAAGATTTAAAGTCTTAAAATGAAATTTTGAGAAAAGAAAACTTTTTTCAACCAATCAACCTTCAAATGAATTTATTGAAAAAGAAAAGGTTGAATTGAGAAAGGAAATGGATGATTTGACAAAAACTTTGACAAAATTCACACAAGATGAACAAAATTTGAATATGCTTTTGCGAAAACAAAAATGTGTTTTTGACAAAGCCGGTTTGGGATTTAATCCCACATACAAGGAAAAGAAGTACCAAAGCTTCTTTGTAAAGTCCACTCTTCTACTTCAAATTCTTAAATTTCTCACAAAGATTTCTTTGTTAAAGCTTCAACCAAATGAGAATACCCATCATGTAACTTGTCATTATTGCATGAAAAAGGGGCATGTTAATTATAAATGTTCATTTCGAAATAAAATTAACATGATTTGGGTTGTGAAAGGATCCTCTCCTACCTCCTCGGCAAATGTTGCATCCAAGAGGCGCTTGGACAAGGTTAAATCTCTTACCTTAAGCCTAGTAGAAGTAGGATAGATTAATTTGTTTTGATACGTCTCTTCATTTTGATAGCATGCTAATCATGTTTGGTATTTCACATTAATTTGTTTTGATTGTGAAATTATGCTTGCTTTTGAATGACACATTGTTTTGATGTTCATAGTAATTCCATCCTCCAAAGGAGATTATGCATAATTTTGATCTTATAATTGATATTTATTCATCTATGCATGTGTTGAGGGGGAACATACTACTATGCTCAATTTAGTGGTTTTTGGTATCTTTTTGCCTCCTATACATGTTTGTTTATCTTGAGGGGGAACTTTTAGTTCAAACCCCCAATCTTTTTGCCTCCTTGCTTTGGATACCAATCGATTGAACTTTATCTCAATCGATTGATTGTATCAATCGATTGACACTTATGCCAATCGATTGAAGGCAGCTGGGCAGATTCTTTTGCTCTGGCTGGGGAAAGGCCACGTGAACACTCTCGCCCTATATATATGAGCCCTTTTCCTGTGTTTTTCTTTTTAGAAAAATCAGAGAGAGTGAGAGGGAGTGTTTGTGTGTTATGTATATATAAACACTCATATATATATATACATACATATATACATATATTCATACACTCACACACACACAGAGATGGATTGAGAGAAAGAAGAAGACCAGAGAAGAAGAAGAAGAAGAAAAAAGAAGACAGAGGAGAGACACAGCAGAGGAAAGAGAGGGAGACCACCATTGGAGCTTCCAAAGCTTCAAAACACATTCCCAAACACGCCCTTAACGTCTAAGGTGAGTTTTAAACTCACTTGGTAGCTTTATATTGGTGTTAGAACATGTTTGAATGAAGAAATGGAGAAGAAACCATGTATTCCCGTTATTTGTTGCTGGACAGTCTTCTCTGTGAAGAAGACGAAGTATCAATCGATTGGTACTCTTACCAATCGATTGACATCTTTCAGGTCCCAATCGATTGACATTTTGTGCAATCGATTGACATGGATTGTGATCCAATCGATTGAACTTTTTATCAATCGATTGACACTACTTTTATACCAATCGATTGAACCTTCTTCCAATCGATTGACCTCTATGCCAATCGATTGGAAGTTTCAGAATACTGTTTTCTTATAATAACTGTTTAGTTGTTTATTTACTGTTCAGTATTTCTCAGCATGCTTTATTATTGTAATACAGACATGATAAAGAGTTAATGCAGCGTAGGGTCGTAGTAACAACAAGACGAACGGATAATGTTTATAATGTTAGATAAAGGAATAGTCGTGAATCCTTTGGAGTTAACGTTCATTTCATTCAGAGTAGTCGGGCCACATTGGGATTGTCATGTATCGGTGATAGAGTTGAACTTAAGTAGGTTTGCTAAGATTCGGGAAATTTGCGTGGGCGGGCTTTGGTCGATCATATGTTCTTAAAAGCGGTAGACAGACGAAGGTGTCTATGACTTGCGGTGAACCGGACCATTTGCCCTAAGATAGCCAGATGATCTAATCATATGTTCTTAAAAGCGGTAGACAGACGAAGGTGTCTATGACATGCGGTGGACCGTGATCACTGGTAGACGTCGCTAAGTCGTGGCATAGAATGATGTACTGTTGTTTAAAGCGTTATATCCCTGACATGCGGTGGACTGTGCATATGTTCTTAAAAGCGGGGGATGGACTAACGTGGTATCCATGACATGCGGTGAACTGTGCATATGTTCTTAAAAGCGGTGGATGAGCAATGGTGTGTTATAGAGTTGAACTGCTGTCGAGTCTGTTCCCCTATCATGTCGCGTTGTCGATCTTAAAATGAATAGGACGTCAGCAATCGGATCATTGGTTTGATTAAAGGAGTTACCCTTACTGAATTCTAATTTGGTTACTATTTATAACTTGTGATAATATCAATAGTCGATACCCTGTTAGTATTTAACTCACTCGGCTTTCATTAAGCTGACGGCGTTTATGCCGCTGGACATTTCTACGTTCCAGCGCACCCTGGTTATGACTATACAGGTGAAGGGCCTGCAGGAGGAGACTACTATGCCGGTGACGGAGTCCCTGTGGAGGATTTCCCCGACGGATGTCAGACCGAAGAAGACTACTACGCCGAGGACTACCTCTACGCCAACTAAAGACTAGACTATAATTGTAGCTAATTGTCTTTACCATTTTAGAACCCCTTTTTGTAGTCAGGCATATGTTGCCTTGACATTTGTACTTCCGCTGTCTTATATTTGATTCGAGACTCTGATGTGTAATAGTTAGTAACTTCTGTTGACTTTATATTACGTTGTGATCAGAACCTAGACTTCATTCTTGTTACACTATTACTCTTGTTGCTTAGTACTGTGTGGTGTGGACAATCATGTGACTTCACCCGTCGCTGCCTTTGGACCCAAAAAGGAAATTTATTTTTCTCTATTTTTGCCGTTCCGGGGGCGTGACAGGATTTTTGGTATCAGAGCCTAGGTTTTATACCTTTTCGCTCACATATTATCCCACACCATCTGGTCCTAGAAACTTGAGATTCTATAGATGAGTATTAAGATTAGTTCTGAGTTAAGATAGTCCCTTTTTAGGTAGCATGGCACCGCCGCTGTTCGTTCCAGACGAGTTTGGAGGACACTATGTGTATGAGAGGAGTATTGCACCAGCAGATCCACAGTACTATGCCTGGAAGGTTAGGCAGAGGGCTATTACAGAGACAGAGCGAGACATGCAGATTGAGCAGTAGAGATTTGGGATCCAGGACCCAGAAGTGATACGTCAGGAGATGATCTACCGCAAGGAGACCTTCAAACGCATCGAGGAGGATTCTCTACTGATGTTACGAGACCGTTCTTAGTACCAGGTTTTACTTGCAGAGGTTAGAGCAGCGCCTCCACCATCCCCGACAGAGCCACCACCCCAGACACCTCCACCCCCACCAGAGGAGGACATGGCTGATGCACCCCCAGCAGATGAGGATCCGGAGGATGATGATGAGAGCGATGGCGACAATGAGCCAGAGGATGACGATGAGGAGATGGAGGATGAAGAGGACGAGGACACCGATGATGAGGAGCCGGAGTATGATCCGGAGGAGGAGGACCCCGTGGACCCAGCCGGTGTGGACGTGCCAGTTGGCGTAGATATTGTAGTTGCAGAGGGTTATCCGATAGGGGAGGAAGAGTTAGCCGCCGATGATGATGCAGATGATGATGCAGTAGTACCAGTCTTACCAGGAGGAGTTATAGCACAGTTGGCAGCTGAGTGGGCCGCAGAGATGGCTGCACATCCCTATGGATTTGAGATTGGAGCACCAGAGTTGGCACAGGCTATGGTACAGGCTGAGGCACTTGCAGCCGCATTTGATGCAGCCCAGGCTGACATGGCCGCTGATGCAGGAGAATTGGGAGCTGTTGTGGAGCATGATGGACCCGAGCTGATTGAGGATGTTGTGATAGAGGATGAGGACATGATGGATGACGATGATATGGATGAGGATGATGTTTTATCTGAGGTTGCCCCAGAGGACGAGGCTTCCATCTATGGATCCGATGTGGACAACTTTTGAGTTCAGTACCTTTAGGACTTAGACTTTTACGTTTGACTTTAGGACATGTTGTCCACTTACTTTTGACGCTTACATAGACAGCTATTGACCATAGCCTTTTTGTATAGGTAGCCACCCGTAGTGGTCTTGTGTATATCTTTTCTTTTTTTTAGATCTTGTATAGGACCATGTACTACGCGGTACACAGATGATCTTTTGTGTACTCCGCTGTACATCTTTTGGGTATATATATATATGGCAGATCGTTTCTCTTGGTTATTTCTGTTATCGTCTCATTATTATGTTATGGTTGTGATTTTGATTCATGTTATGCTTTCTATTATTAATTATGGTCGTTTCCCCGTGGAAATTGTCCGCTAATCGTTAGGACCTTCATAGGTACACCTCACACGGATCACTATGGTGGGACCCACAAGGAACCAAGCACGACTGGGAGCACCCATTCCCGAGGGTATGGACCCAACTGGAGTCTTCGAAGCTTTCATGCAACGGATGGAGCACATCGGCGATACCTACAATCATGCCATCAACGACAACGGCAACAACCACGTTGTCCCTCCAAGGAAGACAGGCGATAAACTGTTGGAACGATTTCGTGGCCTGCGACCCGAAAAGTTCGACGGCATGGCAGAGTCCTGGAAAGCAGAGTAATGGATACGAGAGTTGGAGCTAATCTTTGAAGCCCTGGAGTGCAGTGAGCTTGACAAGAGACGTCTAGCCGCATTTCAACTAACTTACTCCGCCGCGGACTGGTGGGAGGCCGAGAGAGCCACGATTGGGATTGACGCTGCAAGGAGAATGCCTTGGGAAGCATTCAAGACTCGATTTCTCGAGAAGTATTTCCCTGAGGACGAAAGAGACCAACAAGAGAGGAATTTCCTGAGTCTAACCCAAGGAAACTGGACAGTCAGGGAGTATACTACACAATTTGAACGACTTTCCCGTTTCGCTCCGCATATGATAGACACCTCCGCCAAGAAGGTCAAGCGATTCCACCAAGGACTCAACCCACACCTCCGGCACATGATGATAGGCCATCTGGGCCAGTCATTTGAAGGGATTGTCCATCTTGCTTCAAGTTTGGAAAAGGATGCTTACCCTGTGCAAGGACCACAAGCGAATCGACCTCCACCCAGGACCTTCCAACCAAGGAACTTTCCCGCGCAATCATCAAGGAACAATCAAGGATGGAAACCCCAGACCAACAACTACCAGGGAACCAAGCGCACATGGGATGGGACAAGGAAGCCCCAAGCTAATTTTCCTCGACAACAGAATCTACAGCGAGGACCACCTCAGGCACAGCCCGCAGCCCAGCAACAAAACACTGATGGATGTTTCAACTGTGGAGTGCCCGGACATATTGCAAGGTATTGCACAGCCCCCAAGACCAACCGTCGTAATGACCTCGTCTGCCACAACTGTAACAAGCCTGGTCACATAAGCAAGGATTGTCGAGCACCACGTGGAGGCTACTATGGGGCGCCTGCTCAAGGACAGCAAGGACAGGTTAGGGTGAATGCCATCATTCCTGACAATGCAGGGTATAATGGTGAGGAACAGCAGAACTGGGAAGGTACACTCATTTTATTTCACTGTCAAGTTAGAGCTTTGTTTGATACCGGTGCCGCCCGTTCTTTCATAGCTATTAAGATGGTACGTGATTTAGGATTACTACCCCTAGCACTTGAGCCGACCCTTAATGCCGTTTCGCCCTTGGGAGTATCCTTTAGGTTAGGTAAGGTGTGCAAGGATTGTCCCTTGACACTAGAGGATAGGAATCTTCCGACAGACTTGATAGTCTTGTCAATGTCTGAGTTCGACGTGATCCTAGGAATGGATTGGCTTACTAAGTATGGCGCTAACCTGGATTGTGTTAGTCGGACCATTGTCTTTTCGACGCCTGGTTGCCCGCAGATCAGATTTTAGTGCCAACCGTTGAGCGACATGTTTATCACGAGCTGTCTAGCCACGATTAAGACTTCAAGCACGGAGCTTACTATCAACCAGATCCCCATTATTCAAGACTTTGAAGATGTGTTCCAAAGTATCTCAAGACTTCTGCCGAAGAGAGAGATAGACTTCTGCATTGAGTTAGCACCCGGAACGTTGCCGATTTCCAAGACCCCGTATCGGATGGCGCCAACAGAAATGTTGGAATTGAAGAAGCAAGTTCAGGAACTTGAAGACTTAGGTTTTGTTCGCCCCCAGTACATCGCCTTGGGGAGCACCAGTTCTATTTGTGAAGATGAAAGACGGAGAGCTACGACTCTATATCGACTACAGGGAGCTGAATAAAGTCACAATCAAGAATAGATACCCACTTCCCCGGATAGACGACCTGTTCGATCAACTGCAAGGATTAAGGATATTCTCGAAAATTGATTTACGTTCAGGGTACCATCAATTGCTAGTTCGACCGAAAGACATACCGAAAACTGCCTTCAGGACGAGATATGGACACTACGAGTTTCTAGTGATGTCTTTTGGATTGACTAATGCCCCGGCAGTATTCATGGACCTAATGAATAGAATATTCAGACCCTATCTGGATCAATTCATTATAGTATTCATTGACGACATTCTAATTTATTCAAGGACGGAAGAGGAACATAAGAAGCATCTGCAAATTTCTCTACAGACTCTCAGAGACAATAGTCTGTATGCGAAATTCAGCAAATGTGAATTATGGCTTTAGGAAGTTAAATTCCTGGGACATGTGATATCACAGGATGGGATTTCCGTAGACTCATCTAAGATCGATGCAGTCTTGAGCTGGAACAGACCAACCAACGCGACCAAAGTTAGGAGTTTCCTTGGATTGGCTGGGTATTATCGGAGATTTATGGGAGGATTCTCTAGAATCGCAGGACCGTTGACAAGCCTGACTAGGAAGGAGACGAAGTACGAATGGATCGATAAACATGAGGATACATTTCGGGAATTGAAAGAGAGACTAACCTCAGCACCCGTGCTTGCAATACCTAAGAGTGGTGAACAATTCATAATCTATAGTGACGCATCACACCAAGGACTTGGTTGTGTGCTAATGCAAGAGGGAAATGTCATCGCATACAGATCAAAACAATTGAAGCCGCATGAGAAGAACTATCCGACGCACGACTTAGAACTAGCCGCAATCGTGTTCGCCCTGAAGATTTGGAGACACAATTTGTATGGAGAAAAGTTCGACTTGTTCTCAGATCACAAGAGTTTAAGGTACCTGTTCTCTCAGAAGGAGTTGAACATGCGACAACGGAGATGGATGGAACTACTCAAGGACTATGACTTCTCTTTGCAATACCACCCGGGTAAAGCAAATGTTGTAGCAGACGCTCTGAGCCGGAGGCCACGCCTTTTGGTTGCTTCGATTTTGATTAGAGAATGGCGAGCATTGGAGACGTTAGCCGAATTCGACCTTCGACCAGTGGAATCAGGAGAAGGACGACACTTTGGATGTCTTGTCGTGCAACCAACTCTCATTAGCCGCATCTTGGAAGCTCAACAGTCGAACGAGGATTTCAAGTTATGGTTTGCCAAGATGTCCGCAAAGGAACCCGAGATATGGAGTATTAGTACGGACGGAGCACTGAGATGCAAAGGTAGACTCTGTGTGCCAAATGACGATGGTCTCAGGAAGAAATTCTGGATGAAGCACACAATTCAAGGATGACTATCCACCCAGGAGGAAACAAGATGTATAAGGACTTGAAGAGAAACTTCTGGTGGCAAGGAATGAAGCGAGAAGTGGCCGAGTATGTATCGCAATGTCTTATTTGCAAACAAGTGAAGGCGGAGCATCAGAAACCACCTGGACTCCTACAACCGCTACCGATTCCCCAATGGAAATGGGAGCACATCACCATGGATTTTGTGGTTGGATTGCCGAAGTCTCAACAAAACCACGACGCTATTTGGGTAATAGTGGATCGACTCACCAAGTCAGCACATTTTATCGCCTACAGCATGACGCACCCTGTTGAAAGATTGAGCCGGATGTATCTATAGCAAGTTGTGTGATTGCACGGTGTACCCGTCTCAATAGTTTCAAATCGAGATTCACGCTTTACCGCAGAATTCTGGAAGAGCCTTCAGACAGCAATGGGAACTTCATTGAATTTGAGTTCAGCCTTTCATCCACAGACAGACGGTCAGACAGAACCAGTCAATCAAGTGATGGATGATATGTTGCGAGCCTGTGTCGTTGAATTCGAGAATTCATGGGAGACGCATCTACCTTTGATCGAGTTTGCCTACAACAACAGCTACCACACGAGCATAGGGATGGCACCGTTTGAAGCCTTGTATGGAAGACCTTGCCGATCGCCGCTATGTTGGGCCGAAGTCAGAGATACTCAACTACTTGGGCCTGAGATGATTCGAGAAACTAGCGAGAAGATCCAGATTGTACGAGAAAAGATGAAGACAGCGCAATCCAGACACAAGAGCTATGCCGACAAACGACGGAAGGATCTAGAGTTTGCAGTTGGAGATCATGTGCTACTCAAAGTCTCGCCAGTTCGAGGTATCGTCAGATTCGGACAGAAAGAGGCAAGTTGTCACCGCAATTCATTAGACCGTTCGAGATCCTAGAACGTGTTGGGAAGGTTGCTTATCGACTTGCGTTGCCGCCAAAGATGTCAGGAGTGCACAACATTTTCCACATCAGCATGTTGAGGAAATGTGCCCACAACCCAACGCACGAGATCAGTTTTGAAGATATCGAGGTGAACGAGAACGTGACATACAATGAAGGACCAGTGCGTATTCTAGACCGAGGAGTGAAGAAGCTCAGAAACAAGGATATTCCGCTAGTGAAGGTTCAGTGGAAGCACCACGATGAAGGAGAAGCTTCATGGGAATTGGAGTCGGAGATGCGAGAGAAGTTTCCATTTTTGTTTTAACCCTGCTTATTTCGGATTTCGAGGAAGAAATCTTTAATGAGTGGTGGATGATGTAATACCCTGTATTTTTGTAATGTATTATGTGAATAAGACCCTGTTTGCTTCTTTTAATACTTGTTTGAGCTTGGCCTTACCTTGGTATAATTTGGATACCAATCGATTGACAAGTTTTCCAATCGATTGCCTTGCTTTGGATACCAATCGATTGAACTTTATCTCAATCGATTGATTGTATCAATCGATTGACACTTATGCCAATCGATTGAAGGCAGCTGGGCAGATTCTTTTGCTCTGGCTGGGGAAAGGCCACGTGAACACTCTCTCCCTATATATATGAGCCCTTTTCCTGCGTTTTTCTTTTTAGAAAAATCAGAGAGAGTGAGAGGGAGTGTTTGTGTGTGTGTTATGTATATATAAACACTCATATATATATACACACATATATACATATATTCATACACTCACACACACACAGAGATGGATTGAGAGAAAGAAGAAGACCAGAGAAGAAGAAGAAGAAGAAAGAAGAAGACAGAGGAGAGACACAGCAGAGGAAAGAGAGGGAGACCACCATTGGAGCTTCCAAAGCTTCAAAACACATTCCCAAACACGCCCTTAACGTCTAAGGTGAGTTTTAAACTCACTTGGTAGCTTTATATTGGTGTTAGAACATGCTTGAATGAAGAAATGGAGAAGAAACCATGTATTCCCATTATTTGTTGCTGGACAGTCTTCTCTGTGAAGAAGACGAAGTATCAATCGATTGGTACTCTTACCAATCGATTGACATCTTTCAGGTCCCAATCGATTGACATTTTGTGCAATCGATTGACATGGATTGTGATCCAATCGATTGAACTTTTTATCAATCGATTGACACTACTTTTATACCAATCGATTGAACCTTCTTCCAATCGATTGATGCTACTTTTATGCCAATCGATTGACCTCTATGCCAATCGATTGGAAGTTTTAGAATATTGTTTTCTTATAATAACTGTTTAGTTGTTTATTTACTATTCAGTATTTCCCAGCATGCTTTATTATTGTAATACAGACATGATAAAGAGTTAATGCAGCGTAGGGTCGTAGTAACAACAAGACGAACGGATAATGTTTATAATGTTAGATAACGGAATAGTCGTGAATCCTTTGGAGTTAACGTTCATTTCATTCAGAGTAGTCGGGCCACATTGGGATTGTCATGTATCGGTGATAGAGTTGAACTTAAGTAGGTTTGCTAAGATTCGGGAAATTTGCGTGGGCGGGCTTTGGTCGATCATATGTTCTTAAAAGCGGTAGACAGACGAAGGTGTCTATGACTTGCGGTGAACCGGACCATTTGCCCTAAGATAGCCAGATGATCTAATCATATGTTCTTAAAAGCGGTAGACAGACGAAGGTGTCTATGACATGCGGTGGACCGTGATCACTGGTAGACGTCGCTAAGTCGTGGCATAGAATGATGTACTGTTATTTAAAGCGTTATATCCCTGACATGCGGTGGACTGTGCATATGTTCTTAAAAGCGGGGGATGGACTAACGTGGTATCCATGACATGCGGTGAACTGTGCATATGTTCTTAAAAGCGGTGGATGAGCAATGGTGTGTTATAGAGTTGAACTGCTGTCGAGTCTGTTCCCCTATCATGTCGCGTTGTCGATCTTAAAATGAATAGGACGTCAGCAATCGGATCATTGGTTTGATTAAAGGAGTTACCCTTACTGAATTCTAATTTGGTTACTATTTATAACTTGTGATAATATCAATAGTCGATACCTGTTAGTATTTAACTCACTCGGCTTTCATTAAGCTGACGGCGTTTATGCCGCTGGACATTTCTACATTCCAGCGCACCCTGGTTATGACTATACAGGTGAAGGGCCTGCAGGAGGAGACTACTATGCCGGTGACGGAGTCCCTGTGGAGGATTTCCCCGACGGATGTCAGACCGAAGAAGACTACTACGCCGAGGACTACCTCTACGCCAACTAAAGACTAGACTATAATTGTAGCTAATTGTCTTTACCGTTTTAGAACCCCTTTTTGTAGTCAGGCAACATTTGTACTTCTGCTGTCTTATATTTGATTCGAGACTCTGATGTGTAATAGTTAGTAACTTCTGTTGACTTTATATTACATTGTGATCAGAACCTAGACTTCATTCTTGTTACACTATTACTCTTGTTGCTTAGTACTGCGTGGTGTGGACAATCATGTGACTTCACCCGTCGCTGCCTTTGGACCCAAAAAGGAAATTTATTTTTCTCTATTTTTGCCTTTCTGGGGCGTGACACGTTAACCCGTAAATTCTGTATAGAAATTAGACTACCTTACAGGCGGTTCATAGCGACGACTCAACCATACGATTATAGAAATGTTGTACCATGGTAATCTTACCCTAAAATGGCAAGTGTACTACCTAACCTACTCTTACCCATTGTGTAAATCCTTTTACCCAAACACCCCCTTATATCCAACGGATTACTCCCACAAGCCCCCAAACCGCCGGCTTCATTCCCTCCACCTAGGATACCATTCCAATCAGTTTTCCTCCATCTTTTCTGTTCATATCAATCAGATTCCACAAAATCTATACATATATGGAGGTAATTATGTGTGAGGTGGTGTGTTTATATACATGGACAATTTGAGAGGGAGAGAGACCACCGAGAATTGAGGAAGGAACATAGCACACACACGCACATCATGTACATTCTCTACATACACACACCCACATAACTCACAATGAGAAGGAAGAAGAAGATTGAAGGAGAGAGAGAGAGAGCTCGCTGGAGAAGTAAGGAGAGAAAGGGAACTCGAGGCAGGTATACCCCTACCCCCTTTGTTCATTCTATGTTTTCTATACCCTTAGGCTCACACACAAACACACAGACCCCCACATGCAGACCCAAGTAGAGCTTTGAGCTCTAACCATTTTTCCGGTGCCATTAAAGCTCAAACATGAGCTTGATTTTTCAAACTACCACCAATACCCCTTACAGTTGTACCAAACTGACCCTTAGGTTCCCAATAGACCCCCGTTAGTTCAGTTTTAAGTTTGGTGCACCATAGGTAGGGCATGCAAGCCATTATCCTCATTTTTGGCCAAAAGAATAATCCAATGGTAGGTCTAGTAAATGAACAAACCCAGTTACCAGCTTGTAGTATGTTGTAGAGGGAGGAAAATCAGTCATTTTGGCCTTGATCTCATCAATTTCCATGGAGAGATGAGAGAGAAATGAAGCCCCAAAGTTTACCGGCAGAAACAGCGGCGTGTTGTTTTGTAGAAGACACAACCCTTTGGGTAAACGGGTTATATCGTTTACCCGTTTTAATTTAAGTTGGGTCGGGTCGTGGGTATGGATATGGGTTTAGTTGAGTGTGTAAGTGGATGTCGGGTTGGGTTATATCAATGAAACGGGTTCAGGGTCGGATTTTTTAAGTTGGATCAGGCTGGGAGTGTAAGCGGGTAGCCCAATGAATCTAGGCCGGATCGGGTTGACCCGCGGGTCTTTGTCTTTCATTATAATTAGTTGTGTTATATTATTAATCTTGATTTAGGTTTTAATAATCTATTTTAATAATAATTAGTTATTATGTTAATCAGTTAAACTGAGATTAGTAGTTATATGTATTATTTACTATATAGTAAAAAATCAATATAAATAGTTTTTATATGATTTTAAATAGTTATAAATAAAATATAAATGGTTTTAAATGGTTAAAGTATTTTAAAAATAGTTTCTAAATATCCAAAACTAATACTTTAATAATCTGAAATATTTTTTTTGATAATAATCTTATATTCTGAAATAATAAGGTAATCCTTATATGATATACTTATTATTTATTTTGTTTCTTATAAATAATAAGTGCTTGTTTTAAATTAAAATAAATAGGTAATAAATACCTAATGACCATTTTAAAATATGGGAAAATTATATTAAATTTTTCCAAGACCTAATGTCTCTAACTTATAAATTATTATTTATAAAGCCCATACTTTAGTATTTCTAATGATTATTAATTATTATTTAAGGACTCGTTTGGTTGTATTTAAATTATTTAAATACCAAACGAACTCCGAAAATTATGAGAAAAATATCACTAGCCTATTTTAAGGCCTAGCATTTGATAAAAATAATTATAAAAAACTGAATATAGTCCTAAATTATATTTTGTAAATGTGGGACCTCGCAGTCTATTATTTGACAATTAGAACTTCAACAATTCATAGAAAATAAATCGTAGCTCAGAAAAATACGCAGTCAGTTCCTAGAGTTTTAGAATAATGTCTAGAACATCCCCTTAAAGTTTGGTGACCTTTCGACACGGTTAAAAATACAGCTTATCTCTAGGGCTCACACTGGTATAGAAAACCTAGCTTTTTATACGACGGACTTCGATTTGAGTCTAGTCAATGGCATTAGACTCAGAATAATGCCTAGATCATCATGTTGAGGTATAGGAATCCACCGAAACAATTACCGTTATGCCCTTGATATTTGTGTACATGTTAATCAACGTTCTATGAATTCATATACTTTGTAGGAACCACTACTACGCTTGCTTTTACGCACCCGCGTCGAGATGAGTCATCCTAACTCACTTGGTATATTATAGAATTATTCTATGTGTATTATGTTAATACCCAGTGCATCCTGTGTAGTAGCTGTTAAGTATTAAATATGTGAATGTTGAGATTTCTATTATATGATGAACACTTGTTTAGATAACCAAACTTCAGGCTTAGTCATTAATGATTATTGTTCATACTTATTATGCTTTACGATTATACAATCACATGGACATTCATATAAACGTAGTTGAGTCACGATGTCAATGTTGACGTCTGCATGGTTAGTTAAGGGGATTAACCCAATCATATTGTCATGCATGTTGAATGGATCGTGGAGATCTGGATGGTACAGTCAAATCAATGGGTACAACGATGAAATGCTATAGGACCATGTTAGGCGACGATAGCCAAGGTACCCATTGAAATCATTGAAGTGGGACATGAGTTGATGGTTGATACGCTACAAGGCCATGCTAGGCGACGATAGCAAAGTATCCATCTGAACTTGAATACAATAGTTACCTTTCAAATGCTATAGGGCCCTGTTCGGCAACGATAGTGCTGTAACTATTCTATTCTCCAGGCAAGGTCACGAGGACCTAAGAGTCTAATGATTACACTCTTTTTAAAACCAAAATTGCTACAGGGCCCTGCTAGGCGACGATAGCAACGTAATCATTCTACTCTAAGCTAACGGCGTTACACTGGTAATGTAACAAGTCACATGAGTCAGCATCAATGTTTGAATAAAATCAAAAATATCGATATTGCATTGTGTCATCATGCTACCATGTCCTATGCTCATTTAATGTTGCTTTCAAGATATTCGTTGTACTTGCATATTATTAATTGTATTAGGAGTGATCGGTTAAGACAAACTCACTTAGCTTCAAAAGCTAACGACTCTTCCTCCTGCCCTGGACATATTACGTCTAGGTCATAATGAGGAGAATTATCAAGGCAACCCTGAAGATGAATATTACTATCCTCAAGAGGAGAACTATCAGGAAGATCATACTGAGGACGACTTTCAAGAAGAGTATGATAGAGAAGGGCATGGGTATGCCAGTTAGGAGGAAGACACTGGCCTACTTCCATATTAAGACTTCCTTTACGTTTTAAATAACTATCTTTTGGTAATGTAACAACTTAAGTGGCCTCTGTCGCCCAAACTTATATTTATTTTTGTGGATTTTATTTGGAACTTCTGTAATTGCCTAGGTAGCAAATATTTCAAGTTCCCCCATGAATACATTTAGACTTTATGAAATTTCTTACTCTGATATATCTATGTTAGAATGTTGCACGGACAGGTCAGTTTTATGTAACTCGTCATTCCCTACGGGTCCAGAAAGGAAATTTTAAATTTTCCCTATTTTTGGCTACTCCAGGGCATGACATCTTAAAAATGGAAAAATGATAATAGAGATTTTTTAGAAAGTTATCATTCTTGGATTCATACTTTTTATTTCTTGCTACTTTGAATGATAACGTAAAAATGACTCTTGTTGTGCTTTAATTGTTATATCTCTATTCCATGTTTTGACATCATCAAAAGGGGGGAGATTTTTAGCCTTGAATTTCTTTAAGACATTAGTTATGTTTGTTTTGATGATGACAAAACTAGTGATAATTGCATGTTCATAATAGTTCTATTCCAATCTATTATTAAGTCATTTTCATTATGCTAATCTCTTGAACTATGCTCTTAAATGTTCTAATTTTGTGTGTTTAATTGAGATAGCATATGGTGAAGCCCAAGAGTGATTAAGCTCAACAAGGATCAAGCTTGAAGATTTGAAGATCTTTCATCCTTAGTTGAAGACTAGGTTTACTTGTAAAACTATTTTGATTATCACTTATAAAGGGCTTAAAGGTTTAAAACTTGGACAAACCTTTCAAAAATAAGAAAACTGTTTTTCACAAGAAAAACAGTCGACTGGACATTTTCCCAGTCGACTGGACCCTTCAATTTTCAGTTGACCGGACCCCTTTAAGTTGACTGGTTCTTGTAAGAAAAACAGAGTTTTTACTTTACCATATTCAATTGACCGGACCACTTTTTAGTCGACTGAAAAAGGCATCAGTCGACTGGGTCGCGGCATCAGTCGACTGGATTGTGCAGCTTTGCATAACGGCTTGTTTTCTTAAAAGGCCAAATATTTATCACTTTGTCACTAACGGCTATAATATTTCTTGGCCTATAAATTCATGTTTTTCCAAGCCTTTTAATGTTGATCAATCCATTTGGAAAACATTATTTGAATCACACCACTTGGTGATCTTTCATCATTCACTTTTGAGCCCTAGTTGTGTGAGTTAATCAACTTGCTCTAGCTCTTCATTTGTATATCTTTGAGATAGTGAATTGTAGCGAGCTTTCAATTGTATTATCTACTCTAGAAAGAGAGTTCAATTTATTTCAATTATTTGTAAAGAGTGAGGTTAGTAACCTTGTGTCTTCTTTGGGAGAGATAGAAGGCTCTTGTAATGGTTTGATCTACACTTGTGAAGTAGGTCGGATTAAAGGAATCCTCAAGAGGTGTTCTTGAGGGGTGGACGTATGCCCCGATGTGCGTTGCCGAACCACTTGAAAACTCGTTTTACAAGTGTCTCTTCTCTTCTCTCTTTACATTATTGTTTGTGATTGTGTTTAATTTTGTATTAAGGTTTTAAAAGGTTAATTTTCCGCTAAAACCTTATTCACCCCCCCCCCCCCCCTCTAAGGTTTCCATTTCGGGCCAACATATATATATATATATATGTATATATAGCATATACAATCTGTGTGTGTGGTCTTGTGTGCGGTGGGGTGGGGCAGGGAATATGGGGGTTAATACATATAGGTAGTACTTAGGGGCCATAGGTGGTACTTAGGCTAGTTTAGGTGGTACCCTAAGCTAGGTAGGTGTAGTTGGTTTCCCATAATCATGGGATATGACATTGCCTCGAGCCACGTGTCGCACAGTCTAGAAAATATAGCTTTATGGTCTGTACATGAGATTGCAATCCGGGTTCAATTCGATGATTCGGGTTTATATTTAATGTCTGTCATTAAACTAAAAGTGTCGGTATAATATTATAACCATAACTATAGCTACAGAACTAAACAACAATGGATTTATATAATATAACCTATTTTCAAACTTAACGATAAGCATCCTTAGCAACACAGTATTTAAAATACGGAACAAAAATAGAAATCTGGAATTTCATAAATAAACCAGTACATAATTTACAGTTACTACAATCTACCCACCTTACAAGAGATTCATCCCTGAAATCTAGAAGCGGCTAGTCCAACCAACCTTACAAGACTTCTACCCTTATAGCAGACTCTACGGTTGTGAAGCCTCTATCAATTCTGCTAGCTGGGTCTACTACTCATAGTACCGTTGCTATCTCCAGAATATCTCAAGGTTCATAGCTTACAAGTGTCGGACAGACGGCAAACTCCAAAACCTAATCTCTGATACCAAAAATCTTGTCACGCATCGGAGTAGCAAAATTAGAGAAAATTCAATTTTTTTTCTTGGATTCATAATGTCACGACGCATCCCACCACAGGTGAAAATAAGACACGTGGCATGCCACCAAGGCTCCTCTAAACATTACAAGATTATAGCAGTGGAAAAAAAGAACTTAAAAACAACATTGAGTGTTCAAAACTTTTGGAAACAATACACTCCGAGTTGTGAATTCTGTATAAAATTGAAAACGTAATTATATTTTGAACCGAATGAATTTATGTTGAAAGGGGTCCCAAAGGTACCCTAAGAACCAATTAAAACATTTAAATAATTTTTCATTTCGACCAGTTGAACGATCCCTTTTGACAGTTAGAATGACCCTTGGCAAAAATCCTACTGAGCAGTGGGTACTTTGACCGATCGAACTGACGACTTCGACATGTCGAATGACCCCCTGGTAGAACTTTGCCTAGAAGTCACTCAACCTTACCACAACATTCATCCTTGATCTCAACCTTCCGAACCATATCAAAACTATAAGAATCATACAAAATCCTTGCCAAACATTGAAACGGAAACGGAAACAGAAAAGAAATAAGTTAGGACTTGATCAAATCAATCCACAGAGCTCTACCCACCTTCATTCAAAGTCCAAAATTTATAAGTTAAGGATTCCAAACATGAATCCATAAGTTCGGATTCACTACAAACTTAACCAAAGGAGGCTTTAAAACCTAATACAATATTACACAGCCCTTCAATAGTTTCCAAGTTAAACAAAACATAGTTCTAGTACTAGGAACTCGTTGTTTTACAACATTGAAATGAAAACAAAAACATATATAAAAGGTGATTCCTAGCATTCCCTATGGCCTCACTCTTCTCGCTTCTTCATGCCTTTCTTCTTATCACCTGCAATTAAGCAAATCTATACTGCTTAGCTATATGTTGATTGCACAATTCTAAACATATGCTTATATGACAATTCACGCTCTAAACATCAAAACAGTCTCCGTGGTGAGAGTTACACAATCATCTGGTAATGAAATTATGAAATTGATGCCGTGGAAGGCCTTCTCTCAACCACTCATCCAAGTGCGTTGGCAGGGCCTTCTTCTAAACCATGCATTGTGCCCTGGCAGGGCATTCTCCCGAACCATGCACTGTAGCCGTTGCTACAAAATTCTCAAACATCGAGGAGCTTACCCTCGAATGAAATTGTATCAATCCTCCCTTTGACCCACGTAGACAAATAGTATGCTCACGTAATCACATATACGTGCTTTCTTGCATTTTCACATGCATAATAAACAGGCCTAATTAATACATGAATTATGCCCGGATCTAAAATGTCAAACCCTTCCCATTTTTCTTATCACCTACGATGGAGTAAATCTCCACTGCTCAGCTATATGCTAAGTGTACAATTCTAAACATATGCTTATATGATAATTCATGCTCTAAACATTCAAACACATCCAAATAGTCTCCGGGGTGAGAGTTATGCATTCATCCGGTAATGAAATTATAAAATTTATGCCATGAAGGGCCTTCTCCCAAACCATGCACTGTGCCCTGGTAGGCCTTCTCCCAAACCATGCACTGTAGTCGTCGCTACAAAATCCTCAAACATTGAGGAGCTTACCCCCGGATGAACTAGTATCAATCCTCCCTTTGACCCACGTAGACACATAGCATGCTCATATAATCACATATACGTGGTTTTCTTGCATTTTCACATGCATAATTAACAGGCCTAATTAATACATGAATTCTGCCTGGATCCGAAATATCAAGTCAGATATTTAAAAACATGATATTCCTTATAAATCCTAAGTCTATAATTCATACCTCGTACTATATCTCTCTAACTTTAGGGGAAGTACTAGGAGTCCGATTAAATGTCGAATCTTCGATTATAAGCGATTCCTACAAGTATTACCTGATTTTCCCTAAATTCCTAGAATTAGGATTTTCTAAAACTAAGCTAAACAAGGCCTAAAAGGTGTTAAAACAAAGCTCTTAACTCAAGGAGTTTCGAATATGAAATTTGGAAAAAAAACTAACGAACAACAAACGTCGATTGGCGTCGAAAGCACAAAGCCCCAAAATCCCCCTCTTGATTTCAATTTTAGGTTGAAGATATTATGAAAATATCTTAGCTTTCTATATATAGGCAACATTCTCTAAAATTGTGTTTACTTCCCTGTAGACACCCCATTTTGTCGGCTATCAGATTTAGGAGACCCATAGCTTGGTGGTTCACAATAATCGAAAAAGACTCAAAAGGACTCCTGGAAGCCCGTTCTATCTCTCAGAATGCTCAGAATGACCAAAATGTCCCTGAAAGCCCAAAAGCTCCCAGATTCGGACCAAAAGTTCTGGAAACATACTACGTCGTAAGAAAAGTGATAAAATGAGTTTTTTAAGTAAAATCAGATGAAATCGTCAGCTCCCAGAGACCCCCGGAAGTCCCGGAAGTTCCCGGAAAGTCCCTGTTGACCGGTTTGACCAAGGTTTGACCAGGTTTGACCAAGGTTTGACCAAGTTTGACCAAGTTTGACCGAAATCGTCCAAATTTACCAGAATCATTCTGGATCATGTGGAAAATATTAAAATGAGTTTTAAAAGGAAATCGAGCGAAAACGTCAGCTCCAGAGAGCTACCAGAGGTTCCCAGAACTTTCCGAGAATCCCAGGTTTGACCAGTTTGACCAGAATTTGACTTTAGAATCGGAGCATGGTAATAATTTTCAAACATTTTTCATGGATACTAGAGGTCAATAACTATCCAACGGTATATCACACATAATTTTTGGATTTAAAACGAGTTTATTATGAATTTCCAAAGGCGAAAAAGGCGATCAAATCGGCTTTTATCGCAAATACCGCAAATCTTTTCAAAGTGACCTATCTCCGAACTATTTTTTTATGTAAAATAGACTCTATTACCTTTCCAACGGTATATCACAACCTCAATTTGGAGTTCGTATGCGTTTTCTGTGAATTTCGGACGAAATAGGGTCTTTTCGCAAATACCAGAACCTCTGGGGGCCTAAACGTAAATTTCTGGGCGTCTGAGGAGCAGTGCCTCCGTGGCACTGGCCCACTGCCGCTGCAGCACAGGCCCAGTGCAGCCGCGGCACTCAAACCTCGCAGAGTCTATTTTTGTAATTTTTTGGGGGGTCCAATTTGATTATTTGAAAGCCAAAACGACGTAGTTTTGTGTTCACAATTATTTGGGACCAATGAGAGTATTTCTAAAACCCCAAAACCACCCCAAATTGGCCTACTTAAACCCTCCATTGCTCTTCATTTTGGGGGGCCAAGTGTAAAGCTTGAAAAGTTGTAGAAAAGAAGAGAGATAGAGATAGGTTTAGAAGAGAGAAAGGAAGCTTCTCCCATTGATTTTCCATAAGAAAGTGAGTTTTAATCTTGTTTTCTTCCTTTATTCTTCTATATACTTTACATTAAAAGTCCACCCAAACTTTCATTCTTGAGCATTCATGAGATAGGAAGCTACTTTCATATCCAAATGTCAAAATCTATGAGAGAAACACTAAGCTACGAGTCCAAAATCACATTGATTATCATCTATTGATTGCTATTTACTTGCTTGTTTATATATGTGTTCATCTCTTCTTCCCCCATTTCTTCTTGGTTTTTCTTTGATTACTTACTAGTTCATCATCATCTAAGTGATGACATGAAGTTTGAGGTGAGTGAATCCTTATGGATAGTAGCTCTTAACCTCAAAAACATGTTTGATAGATGATGATTAAAACCTCAATACTTCCAAAGTGTTCTTGGGGTTATGCTCAAATGAAAATAAATCTCTCCAACAATCTTGGAGGCTCTTGATGACGAGTTTGATGTTGATATTCCAAGTGGTTATAATCTCTATTTGATGTTGAAAATATACTTTCAAAACTTCTATTTCAAAACCCCTCTCAATCCCTTTCATTTTGATTTCAAGAAAGAAAACTCTAGTTTTTCCCAAAATCTTCAAAACAGTGAGTCAAAACAGTGAGTGATCTGAGTTCAAATATTTCTCTAGAACTCAATACTCAATGTATGGATTCAAGGCCACTTGAAAAGTCTTCCTAACTCATTAGAGAACACCCATGATTTTTGGTTTGACTTGGAAATACTTGGAAATGGTCCATTTGGACCCAAACATTCCTCCCAGACATTCTGCCTCTGCTATCACAGCAGCTTGGTTGACTTCCAACTTCCTTTTCAGAAATGTTTTCCAAACGGGGTGGTCCCAAATTATTTTTACCTTAAACTTCAATGTCTTAGGGAACTTTCTGTATAAAATGGGCCTCTAGATAATTCGTTTTCATTTTCTAAGATGTTTCAACATTTCAGTCAACAGTACGGACTCTGTTTCTAAGTGATCTCTATTGTTTATATGATATCTCTCAATCTGTGATAGTTATTAAAGATTGGCTTTTTGGGTTGTGTTCTAGACACAATAAGGAAGATCTACATAAAACATCATGCATTGAAAACATTCCTAACCCCTCTTTTCAATTTCTGAAAGATCATGTTACTGTTCTGTCCACTATTCACAGCAAGCACATTCTAACTTTCATTCTTTGATTTGATGCTTACATGCATTCCAAATTAGCTCATGTCTTAGGAAGTAGTTCATACTACATTTGTATATATCCCATGATGATTTCCTTCATACATATTATAGACTTCTAAGTCATTCTAGGAATTCATGTACACAAACACACTACAACCTTTGCACATTTTAAGATCATACATTGCATCCATGCAAGATTTGGGGCTTTCATGGCTCCTAATCTAAGAAGATCATAAGGAATGAACTTGATCATACGTTCATGTTCCCCCTCGATCTAATATTCCTTTCTCATCCGTCCTGGGGATTGAGAGGTTTTCTTTTCCTCAAAGATTAACATGCATCATACTAGCCTGCTAAGCATATTTTGATTTCTTTGATTATTTTGTTTCAAGAATAATTCATGTCCTCTTTAAACTAGGGAAACTTTATTACTTGATACATTATTAGACGATTTTTCCTAGGTTTATTTGTGTGATTTTTTCACTTTACATTGTATGATATTTGGCTTAGATCTTATGAATGATATTTTATCTTTAGATCTTCCATTTCAAGTTTCTTATGTGATGTAATATATTATCATAGTATTAATTGTCGAACCATACATAGTATAAGATGATTATTTGGATGCTAATTGAGGCCCGTCGAAAGACGGGGCGAGTTGAGGGTGTTTTAGTCGCAACAAAGGCTCCTTCCTCTCTCGTACCAAAACCCCGAACCAAGTTCTTTGGTTATGAAGGGCCGGTGCCCTTTATCCATTTGGGTGAGTCAAATTAGGTTTCTTGGTTCCTTAAAGACCAAGTGGCGACTCTGTATCTGTTTTCAACAGGCCTTTTCTTTTCCCTTTCAAAACAATCTTAAACTAAGACAAAGCGGTGGAATCCCGGTATCCACAATCTGGCGACTCTGCTGGGGATATTTATTTTAAAACAAAATAATACAGAGGTTTGACTCATAAGAAGCATCCTTAAAATCATCTTTTTACTGTGTCTGGTTCACCGCATTGCACTTTGCATTTTCCCCCTTTGACTTTGTCTGAAACGCGGCGCTGACATTGTTCAGGTCTTGCTGTGCCAGGGCACAAGTCACCGTTGATACTGTACCTTCCAAGGTATATAAAAAAGAGTAAGCACTTCTGTACTGTCTCTCTGACGGTATATTGGAACTCTCGTCAACGGACCCTCTTTGACTAAACCCAGCCTTTGCATATAGATTCCTGTAGAACCTTTCACAGGGTTGTTGATTTATCTTTTCAGATAGGACAATATGATATAACTGCTATATGCCCTGGTGGGATTACCTGCACGGTCTAGTATGTGGCATGAGGCAGATTCTCTTTCTTATGATCCCCAAGGCAATCACTTACATGTGACCACATTGAGTGACCTGCTTAGACACCATGGTAAGGAAGTTTGCTCCATGTTCACAAAGATATACACCCCAAACCTTGTTTTTTGGTCCTAGGACATAGGAGTATGAAAACTAGCTAGATAGTATGATCACCATCATAACCTGTTTCTCCCAGAAACTCTGTCCAGATATCCCAGATATAACCATATTGTCCAAATTCTCCTAGAAACTCTGTCCAGATATCCCAGATGTAACCATATTATCTAGTTTCTCCTAGAAACTCTGTCCAGATATCCCAGATACACCCATATTAACCAATTTTTCCCAGAAACTCTGTCCAGATATCCCAGATATAACCATATTAACCAGTTTTTCCCAAAAACTCTGTCTAAATCTCCCAGCCTATCCAAATTTCCTAGAAATACCCATAGTACTTGTTTCTCCCAAAAACTCTGCCCAAATCACCCAGAAATGCCCAGATATACTTGTTTCTTCTAGAAACTCTATCCATATTTATCAAAAATACCTAAAATACCAGTTTATCCTAGAAGCTCAGTACAAATCAACCAGAAATCCCTATTTCTCCTAGAAACTCAAATGACTTCTAGAAATTTCTCCAAATCTTCCAAATTCCTGTTTCTCCCAAAAACTCTATCCAAAATTCCCGAAGTATCCCAGAAATCCCTGTTATCCCTTGGTGATCATACTGGAAAGTAAGGTTAGCACACTCTGTATTGCTAGGACCTTATTTGTTTAACTATTATCTGTTAGAAGTAGGGGCATCATATAGATTAGGGCTTGCATCCGCATGCTTGTCTCATGTGCATGCACCATTCTCATCAGTCTGCGCACACTATCTCATTCAGTCTGTACATAAGTCAGTCCATCTTCCTTAACATCACTGTCATTGTCTTTCCAGTCATCACTATCAGAATCTGATACACTTCTCTCGAATATGTAGGTCATTATAGATTCCCAAAGTCAGCTACTAAGATCCCCATCCCAGGTCAGAAGTTCGAACAGTCATTTGGTTAGAATCAGCTCGCCGAGAAAATTCAACATGAATCAGGAAACTTTGGAAGCCAAGGTCACCGAATTAATCAATCAACAGTCAGATCGACTGACTCAAGTTCTGAAATTTATGGAAGAGTTTCGACAACAGCAGCCACTGTACCCACCTGGGTTCCCACCACCACTAGGGTTCATGCCACCACCACCGCCTAGATTTGGACCGCCTCCTGAAAATAATGGAGAAGAAGAATGGTTTCAAGGGGTCCCACTGCCTACATATGAGAAAAGGCTCCAAGAAAAAATGGACAATGTCGACAAGCATGAGAACATACTAAGGAAGAGTAAGGGGGTCGACGATTACATGTTAGATCTGGAAGGATTATTTGAGCCCAACAAGGTGAGGCTACCCGAGAACTTCAAGATGCCTGAAATCGACCGTTTTGACGAAACTGGAAATCCGAAGAGCCACGTGAAGTTTTGTATGAGCATTTTCCAGTCAATGGGTTGCACCCATGAGCACATAGCTATGTTGTTCCCTCAAACCCTCTAAAAAGCCGCACTATCCTGGTTCCTAACCCTTGAAACTTCCAAGACCCGAGTTTGGGAAGATGTTGCTAGAACTTTCATTGATCACTACTCCTATAACCAAGAGCTTGATGTCACCATTCGAGATCTGGAAACTACCAGGCAGAATTTCGATGAGTCCTTCGCTGCATTCTTGAGAAGATGGAGGAATAAAGTAGCCCAAATGATCCACAGGCCTGTTGAGAAAGAGAAAGTACGTATGCTGGTCAAAAACCTGCAACCAGTATACCATGAAAAATTATTCTACCAGTCCATCTCAACATTTGAAGAGTTGTTTGAGGTTGGAACTAGAATCGAGGATGCTATGTGTGAAAGCAAGATCAATGGAGCTGGGTCACTGAAAAAGGAGAAGAGACCCCATACCTTTGGTGAAGATCAAGAGAGCCTAGATGTCAATGCCATAAGCCCATCATCAAGCCAAAATGACTACAGTAAGAGGCACAAGAAAGGAAACCAAAGAGTCTTCACACCACTTGACATGAGCTTATCCTCCGCTCTCAATCACCTTGTTCAAAAGGGTCACCTCGTACCTTTGGAGCCCAGTAAGCCTCCTAATCACCCACCTCCTAGGTAAAATGAATCCAAGTATTGTGATTACCACCAAGACCAAGGCCATGAGACCGACAACTGTAAGAGGCTCCGTCACTCAATTCAAGATCTCTTAGATGATGCGCCACACCCCAATCCAATCCACTACCTCGGTCTGGACCAACCCTCGACTTATCCGTTTAAATGATCCCCTTCGCTGAGGACCATGAATGTTGAACCTGTGCTGGTGAAGTGATGGTGTTTGGGACTTTTGCTAGCAAAACAAATGAGGATGCTCTTTCAAATAATAAAAAAAAAAGAAGACTAAGCGAGTCACTGTAACATTCCATTTGAGACCAGGTCAAGTCTAGTAGAGTCTGTTCTATGTTTCGAGTCTATTTTAAGAGTAGTCTTGTTGTCAAGTCTGCCTGTCATCGAGGTGTGTTGAGTCTGTAATCTTTCTCTTTTGATGGAATGAAATCTCGTTTTGCTTAATCTGATGTGTGTAGTCATAAGTGCATGAATCGCTGAACTGAAAATGTCACTTTTCAAATTACCATTACTCTGCTAATAAATTTTTTCATCAAATAAAAAAAAATCCTGAAAGGTCAAAGTCAATTTTGCGCTGACACCGATGAAGAGCCGAGAATTGAATAGTCTTACTTTAAGAATTCAAAGATGCTTTTGCTCAAATCTCGAAAAGACATACTTGGAACTGATTTGGGGCTTGCCCAACACCCTTTTCCACCATTTCAAAGCCTTGAGCCCAGTCCAATCAAGAGCCATACAAACCTGTCCAATGCAGACTTAGTCATTGTTGGTAACCAAACATTTCAATGAGTTTCTTCCCCCTTCAAAAAAGAAAAGAAAAGAAAAGCTCGCTAGGTTGAAAACCCGAAAAGGACACCTAGGAAAAAGTGAGAGCTAAAAAGGTGTTGATTTCCGAAATCTGACCCTAGCCAGTCAAAAGGTTGAAGAAAATTTTGATGAAACAAATGAAAAAATTGTATGCTTCAAGGTACGTCATTAGAACTCGCCTAGATCATGTTTCAAAGGGCTCGAAACGACCACAAACAAATTCTGAGGGATGACGTGCACATTCTGGAATTTCGAGATTATGATCGGAAGATCTCACATGAATCAACTATGTGAAAAGGAAAATTGACTGGCTAGGCGAAAGTGAAAAGGATCAATCCTCAAAAGAAAAAGAAGAAGAAAAAGAAAAAGAAAAGGAAAAGAAAAAGAAAAAGAAAAGAAAAGAAAAGAAAGGGAGATGGAAACTGAATCCTCCTCTTCAAGGCTACCATAAGTAACCCAAGTTTGAATTTCTTTGATGATTAGTTTGAAAAAACCTCAACCGATTTCTTTCAAGACCTTGCCTTGAACTACGCTCGACCTGATTCCCACTCGGGGATACGTAGGCAACCACATCGGTTCGGTCGTCACCATCATAATCAAACCAATTTCTTTCAAGAACTTGCCTTGAACTACGCTCGACCTGATTCCCACTCGGGGATACGTAGGCAACCACATCGGTTCAGTCGCTCCACCCACAAAAATAGCCCAATTTCTTTCAAGCTTCGGCCCAAACTACGTTGGACCTGATCCCCATTCGGGGGTACGTAGGCAGACTTTGAAAAAAAAGAAAAGAAGGATGGCTCGCTAGGTCGAAAATCCGAAAGGACGCCTAGGAAAAAGTTAGAGCTGAATCCAAGGTGAGCAATAACAAAAGAGAGAAAAAAAGCTCGCTAGGTCACCTCACTAGTACCTAGGCAAAAGTTATGAGCATTTGAGAGATTAAAGTCACGGTCCTTGCCTCAAGCCAGAAATCACCTTCCACACTAGGGACAAACTTTGGCTACTCGCCTCGTTTGCCTAAATTTTACTATCTACCCTTCATACAAGGGGCAAACTTCGGTCACCTACCTCATTTTCCCAAAACCTCCAATGAACCTTCCTCCAAACTAGGGGCAAACTTCGATCATTTACCTCGTTTGCCTACAGATACCACTTCATGCCCTTCAAACTAGGGGCAAACTTCGTTTGCCACCCGATCCCTATACACCAATGGTAAGCCTTTAAGTCACAAACATTGTCTTGAACAGATGGAAACGGAGCATCTTTTATTCTATAAGCTAAGGCACTAATTCAAAGCACATCATGGGAGAAGCAAAGAAATTCATTAGATCAGTAGGGAGGAATTTTCAAAAATAAGATTCACCATCAAAGTGATGCCACGTTAAGGTGAGAAGTAAACACAAAAGAGAAATGGTACATCATTTATGACAAGAGCACATTAAGTTTTGGAAAGTCGAGCTTGTTTCATTTCAGTGTCGAATGTGTTGTCCTCGTGTGTCGATGTCTGTTAGTCGTCAAGTCTGTCGTAGTCTCAAATAAGTGAGTTGACAGTGACTAATAATGAATTTTCCAAATAAAGTTATAAATTTTTTTAAGGAGCATTCCAATGACAATACAAGCAGGAGTACCAAACATCATTACTGCACCAGAAAAGGCATCAGCATGAGAAGTGTCCAAACTTAGGGCAAATGCAAATTTCATCCCTTTTCAAACTGCCAAAAGTTAACCATCATCTTCTAGCAACATAAGTCCATGAGTGGCTATTGATCTTTCATCTTTCTTCATGCAACATAAGTCCATGAGTGGCTGTTGATGATCTTCCTTTCTTCTAGCAACATAAGTCCATGAGTGGCTATTGATCTTTCATCTTTCTTCTTGCAACATAAGTCCATGAGTGGCTGTTGATGATCTTCCTTTCTTCTAGCAACATAAGTCCATGAGTGGCTGTTGATCTTTCATCTTTCTTCATGCAACATAAGTCCATGAGTGGTTGTTGATGATCTTCCTTTCTTATAGCAACATAAGTCCATAAGTGGTTGTTGCTCACCTTCGTCCATGCAACATAAGTCCATAAGTGGTTGTTGCTCGCCTTCGTCCATGCAACATAAGTCCATGAGTGGCTGTTGATCTTTCACCTTTCTTCATGCAACATAAGTCCATGAGTGGCTATTGATGATCTTCCTTTCTCCTAGCAACATAAGTCCATGAGTGGCTGTTGATGATCTTCCTTTCTTCTAACAACATAAGTCCATAAGTGGTTGTTGCTCACCTTTATCCATGCAACATAAGTCCATGAGTGGTTGTTGATATTTCATCTTTCTTCATGCAACATAAGTCCATGAGTGGCTGTTGATGATCTTCCTTTCTCTTAGCAACATAAGTCCATGAGTGGCTATTGATCTTTCATCTTTCTTCATGCAACATAAGTCCATGAGTGGCTGTTGATGATCTTTTTTTCTTCTAGCAACATAAGTCCATGAGTGGCTGTTGACTGTCTTCCTTCGCTCATGCAACATAAGTCCATGAGTTGCTATTGATTATCACCTTCCATCAGTGTCAAACCACCGCAAATCATCTCTGTCACAAACAAAATGATACCTTGACTCCCATTTAATGGGCGTATTTCCTTCTTCCTAGCAGAGTACATGATAGAATCTGACCAACCACAAGAGATTCAGAGATGAATACTGGTTCTAGGTCAAGAATTGAAGAGAGATTCTCAGAGAGTCCATCAGCTCCCGAAGGGCCTAACCGGCTCTTTTGGATTGAGCATTACAGAATCTGACCAACCACGAGAGATTCAGAGATGGATCCTGGTTCTAGGTCAAGAATTGAAGAGAGATTCTCAGAGAGTCCATCAGCTCCCGAAGGCCCTAACCGGCTCTTTTGGATTGAGCATTACAAAATCTGACCAACCACGAGAGATTCAGAGATGGATCCTGGTCTTAGGTCAAGAATTGAAGAGAGATTCTTAGAGAGTCCCCTACCATCCCCAGCAGAAGATAACAGAAGTCCGAACCGATTCTCAGGACTTGGCATCATAAGGATCGGCCAACGATTGAAAACATCACTCGTAGTCAAATCACCCCGATTTCGAGGGCAAGCACTGTCTATTCACAATTCAAGGATCCGTGTCCACTGATTATCATGAGCTTTCTCACCTGTCAGTCATTATGAGTTTTCTCACTTATCGTGAGCTTCTTCACTCCGGTTATCTCACCTGTCAATTATCGTGAGCTACCCCACTTATTATGAGCCTCCTCACTTTGGTTATCATAAAACTGTCGCTTATCATGAATTCCCTCACCTATGGGTTATCCTTAGTTGTCATCCTCAAAGACCCCACATCTGATCCCATTCGCTTGTAAAGCACGCTTCTCAAATTCCAAGAAGTTTGCCCCTAAACCCAGAGTCTTCTAAACCTTAATGTCCTTATCCAAGTCATCCACCACATCGCAATCGCAAACATTAGCACGACACCAGCCCACTCGGAGTGGCACACCCTACAGCACCTGCTCATACTAGGATCATAACACTATAGGACTCACGACACAATTCATATCACATCCATGCATTGCATATCATCCTCATAGCATAGCATCTGCCTGTCTCGTTGTGCATGTGTGATTTGCTCCTTTGTGCCCTGAACTACGTCTTGGTCTGATTCCTCTTGGGATACGTAGGCATCTTTTTTTCATCATTGCATCTTTTGCAACGTTTTTATCCTAAATCTATAGCCTCCAAAAGACCTGTCTCTTCAAAGCTTTGGCACTCGCTTGCGACATGCGTTGCCTCGCAAGTTCATGCCAAAGAGGGGCAAACTGTAGACACCCCATTTTGTCGGCTATCATATTTAGGAGATCCATAGCTTGGTGGTTCACAATGATTGAAAAAGACTCAAGAGGACTCCTGGAAGCTCGTTCTATCTCTCAGAATGCTCAGAATGACCAAAATGCCCCTGAAAGCCCAAAAGCTCCCAGATTCGCACCAAAAGTTCTGGAAACATGCTACGTCGTAAGAAAAGTGATAAAATGAGTTTTTTAAGTAAAATCGAATGAAATCGTCAGCTCCCAAAGACCCCCGGAAGTCCTGGAAGTTCTCGAAAAGTCCCTGTTGACCGGTTTGACCAAGGTTTGACCAGGTTTGACCAAGGTTTGACCAAGTTTGACCAAATTTGACCAAAATCGTCCAAATTTACCGGAATCATTCTGGATCATGTGGAAAATATTAAAATGAGTTTTAAAAGGAAATCGAGCGAAAACGTTAGCTCCGGGGAGCTCCCAGATGTTCCCAGAACTTCCCGGGAATCCCAGGTTTGACCAGTTTGACCAGAATTTGACTTTAGAACTGGAGCACCGTAACAATTTTTAAACATTTTTCATGGATACTAGAGGTCAATAGCTATCCAATGGTATATCACACATAATTTTTGGATTTAAAACGAGTTTATTATGAATTTCCAAAGGCGAAAAAGGCGATCAAATCGGCTTTTATCGCAAATACTGCAAAACTTTTCAAAGTTACCTATCTCCAAACTATTTTTTATGTAAAATAGACTCTATTAACTTTCCAACGGTATATCACAACCTCAATTTGGAGTTTGCATGCGTTTTCTGTGAATTTCGGACGAAATAGGGCCTTTTCGCGAATACTGAAACCTCTGGGGGCCTAAACGTACATTTCTGGGCATCTGAGGAGCAGTGCCGCCGCGGAACTGGCCCATTGCTGCCGCGGCACAGGCCCAGTGCCGCCACGACACTCAACCCTCGCAGAGTCTATTTTTGTAATTTTTTTGGGGGTCCAATTTGATTAATTGAAAGTCAAAACGACATAGTTTTGTGTTCACAGTTGTTTGGGACCAATGGGAGTATTTCTAAAACCCCAAAATCACCCCCAAATTGGCCTACTTAAACCCCCCATTGCTCTTCATTTTGGGGGGGCCAAGTGTAAAGCTTGAAAAGTTGTAGAAAAGAAGAGAGATAGAGATAGAGATAGGTTTAGAAGAGAGAAAGGAAGCTTCTCCCATTGATTTTCTATAAGAAAGTGAGTTTTAATCTTGTTTTCTTCCATTATTCTTCTATATACTTCACATTCAAAGTCCACCCAAACTTTCATTCTTGAGCATTCATGAGATAGGAAGCTACTTCCATATCCAAATGTCAAAATCTATGAGAGAAACACTAAGCTACAAGTCCAAAATCACATTGATTATCATCTATTGATTGCTATTTACTTGCTTGTTTATATATGTGTTCATCTCTTCTTCCCCCATTTCTTCTTGGTTTTTCTTTGATTACTTACTAGTTCATCATCATCTAAGTGATGACATGAAGTTTGAGGTGAGTGAATCCTTATGGATAGTAGCTCTTAACCTCAAAAACATGTTTGATAGATGATGATTAAAACCTCAATACTTCCAAAGTATTCTTGGGGTTATGCTCAAATGAATATAAATCTCTCCAACAATCTTGGAGGCTCTTGATGATGAGTTTGATGTTGATATTCCAAGTGGTTATAATCTCTATTTGATGTTGAAATTATACTTTCAAAACTTCTATTTCAAAACCCCTCTCAATCCCTTTCATTTTGATTTCAAGAAAGAAAACTCTAGTTTTTCCCAAAATCTTCAAAACAGTGAGTCAGAACAGTGAGTGATCTGAGTTCAAAGATTTCTCTAGAACTCAATACTCAATGTATGGATGCAAGGACACTTGGAAAGTCTTCCTAACTCATTAGAGAACACCCATGATTTTTGGTTTGACTTGGAAATACTTGGAAATGGTCCATTTGGACCGAAACGTTCCTCCCAGACATTCTGCCTCTGCTATCACAGCAGCTTGGTTGACTTCCAACTTCTTTTTCACAAATGTTTTCCAAACGGTGTGGTCCCAACTTATTTTTACCTTAAACTTCAATGTCTTAGGGAACCTTCTGTATAAAATGGGCCTCTAGATAATTTGTTTTCATTTTCTAAGATATTTCAACATTTCAGTCGACAGTACGGACTCTGTTTCTAAGTGATCTCTATTGTTTATATTATATCTCTCAATCTGTGATAGTTATTAACTATTGGATTTTTGGGTTGTGTTCTATACACAATAAGGAAGATCTCCATAAAAAAACATGCATTGAAAACATTCCTAGCCCCTCTTTTCAATTTCTAAAAGATCATGTTACTATTCTGTCCACTATTCACAGCAAGCACATTCTAACTTTCATTCTTTGATTTGATGCTTACATGCATTCCAAATTAGCTCATGTCTTAGGAAGTAGTTCATACTACATTTGTATATATCCCATGATGATTTCATTCATACATTCATACATATTCTAGACTTCTAAGTCATTCTAGGAATTCATGTACACAAGCACACTACAACCTTTGCACATTTTAAGATCATACATTGCATCCATGCAAGATTTGGGACTTTCATGGCTCCTAATCTAAGAAGATCATAAGGAATGAACTTGATTATACGTTCATGTTCCCCCTCGATCTAATCTTCCTTTCTCATCCGTCCCGGGGATTGAGAGGTCTTCTTTTCCTCAAAAATTAACATGCATCATACTAGCTTGCTAAGCATATTTTGATTTCTTTGATTATTTTGTTTCAAGAACAATTCATGTCCTCTTTAGACTAGGGAAACTTTATTACTTGATACATGATTAGACGATTTTTCCTAGGTTTATTTGTGTGATTTTTTCACTTTACATTGTATGATATTTGGCTTAGATCTTATGAATGATATTTTATCTTTAGATCTTCCATTTCAAGTTTCTTATGTGATGTAATATATTATCATAGTATTAATTGTCGAACCATACATAGTATAAGATGATTATTTGGATGATAATTGAGGCCCGTCGAAAGACGGGGCGAGTTGAGGGTGTTTTAGTCGCGACAAAGGCTCCTTCCTCTCTCGTACCAAAACCCCGAACCAAGTTCTTTAGTTATGAAGGGTCGGTGCCCTTTATCCATTTGGGTGAGTCAAATTAGGTTTCTTGGTTCCTTAAAGACCAAGTGGCGACTCTGTATCTGTTTTCAACAGGCCTTTTCTTTTCCCTTTCAAAACAATCTCAAACTAAGGCAAAGCGGTGGAATCTCGGTATCCACATTCCCCACGAGTTTTAAAAACTTTTAATTATTCACCAAAACGTCTTACACGTCTAGTTCATTGCTTCACGAGTGAAAACTAATAATTATAAAAGTTTTCGTCTGAGTTCCGTTTGTCGACGTAATTATGTTCCATAAACTAATTTCATGGAATTTCTAGATAACCTACCTTTTATGCAACGTATTACATTGGTTATCTCTAATTCGTTCTAATTGATCTTTATCAAGGTCAAAACTAACAGAAATTACAATACATAGGTATATTTCACTATTAACATATACTAGATAATCTCAAAAGAAAATTACAATAATTTCCATAATTTCACTTATGCATTAAAAAGAAAATATTTTTCTGGGACGGGTGTGACACATAGGGAATGACTGATTGAAAATTGTCCTGTCCTCTAACAACTATAAACAACAGAATAACAAGGGAAAAACTACTAATTGTAAAACATAACTTGAACTTCAATATTAACAATTAAATGATTACAAATCATTAGTCACAATACTAACATGACAGACTATTATAAATACATGATGACAACGACTATCTTCAGTCTTCAGCCTTCTATGCTTCCAGTGCTCCTTGGCATCTTACCCCCAAGCCGATCTGTCGTCTAACCAACCTACACGACATAATTGAAAGAAAAAGTGGTTTAAAGTTAGAGTTTAAACGCGCAGCGGAAATAGGTTAAGTTATAAAACTTTTGGTATTCCAGGATCTACTACTCGTCAATTCCATAGATGCGTACAAGGGGGTGCAAGAATTATACCTTAGTGTCTTGAACCCAATTCTGAAACTTTAACTTCCAGCAGCCTCCACTAGATGATCTTCACCCTTATGACTCCTGCGGATGCCTACCGGAAAGACTAGGGTTCGTGGGAACCCTAATAGAGAGGATAGGAAGGTTTTGGGAAGACTATGATAGTTTCTGCAGCTTCTGCGTATAAAAACGACGATCACTTACTACCAGAACGTAGCTGCCCTATTTATAGATTTCCAGAACCGACCTAGACTTCGATCGATCGAAGTGACTTCGATCGATCGAACCTTCGATCGATCGAACCATTCTCGATCGATCGAACCTGCTGACTTCAATCGATCGAACATACTTCAATCGATCGAACTTGTCTTAACAGCTTCCTCAAGTGTCTTTCCAAGCATCCTAGCGGAGCTAAGAGTGGGACCTCCTAGGCACTTTATTGTTGGCTCAGACCAGTTTGTTAATTACCATGACCAAACTCTTTGATCAGCAAACTAACTAACTGGTCAGTTAACGTTTATTCCACTATAAAACGATAACTGAACTCCAACGCAAAAGAACATATCCGAAGCGATAACTAGACTTGTATGGTGTACTAATGTCCCTCTACCGTCAGCATTCGTAATCATATTCAGGTAGTCGGATAACTGTTACTGTCAACCTGAATCATGATTACTTCTTGTATTCCTTGAGTCTCATTCACTACTCATGATTACCAAACATGTTGATAACTCTTATCAACAAGACTGCAGTACTCAGTAATCAACTTGGTGACATTCTCAAGGGAATGCTTACTCTGAATCAGAGGGTAGATTCTATCTTGACAATATATGTTCACAACCCTATGGACATGACATACCCAAGATACCCAGGTGTTGATCTTCTATAGACCTCACTGATTGGTAAGTCAAAACAGCCATATCCATAGTATGTGTTCATAATCATCTCAAGATTGAGAACACGTACCTTATACAAGTTATGAGTTCCTATTGACTGTTGACAGCCTTAAGCGTCAATAGGAAAGCTCTGGTCCGTCAATGCACTATAAGCACTAGCATATCAACTAAGAGCTACACTCTAGTGATTGAGATTAATCACTCCATCCAATGGTAGTTAATTATGCTACAGTGTAGACCTGATGAGGTATCCAGTCTCATCATCCACTGTGACATATTCTAAGTATCAAAGAATAGTAATTCGTATCTCACTTGTGTGTATCTCATACACACACGAATTGCTTACTATGATACTTAAGGATAAACCAATCATCTCATGAAAGAAACATACACAATGAAATGTAAAGCTGATATCAATATATTATAATGCTAATGTCTCATACATAAAGTAATGGTTTGAGGGCACAAACCCAACAAACTCCCACTTGCACTCACAACCATTCAGAACTACATCTAAGACCTAGACTATCTAGATGACGATCAAAGACCTTCTGTAGTAAGGCCTTTGTAAACGGATCAGCAAGATTGTCAGCGGTGGCAATCTTGGTGACAGTCACATCTCCACGTTGAACTATATCTCGAATTAGGTGATATTTCTGCTCTACGTGCTTTCCCTTCCCGTGGTTCCTTGGCTCCTTGGACTGAGCCACTGCCCCACTATTATCGCAGTATAGCGTAATAGGTGACAGCGACGCTGGTACCATCTCGAGTTCCATAAGGAACTTCTTGAGCCAAACAGCTTCCTTTGCGGCTTCACAAGCAGCCACATACTCAGCTTCTGTAGTTGAGTCTGCAATGCATTTCTGCTTAATGCTCCTCCAACTAACAGCACTACCTCCCAAGGTAAAGAGATGTCCGGATGTCGACTTTCTCGAATCTTTATCTGACATAAAGTCCGAGTCAGTGTATCCTACTGGAATTAACTCACTACCGCCGTACATAAGCATGTAATCTTTAGTTCTTCTCAAGTACTTAAGAATGTGCTTAACGGCTGTCCAGTGCTCTGGACCAGGATTCGATTGATACCTGCTAACCATGCCAACGGCAAAGAAAATATCTGGTCTAGTGCATAACATCGCATACATGAGACTTCCCACTGCCGAGGCATAGGGAATTCCTGCCATGCGATTCCTCTCCTCTTGTGTCTTTGGACACTGGTCCTTGGAGAACGCTAAACTATGCCTGAAAGGTAACAAACCTTTCTTCGAATTATCCATTGAAAACCTAGTTAGCACTTTCTCGATATAACCAGCTTGAGATAATCCCATTATCTTTCGCTTACGATCCCGAAAGAGCTTTATCCCAAGAATATAGCTCGCCTCTCCTAGATCCTTCATATCGAAAGTACTAGCTAGCCAAACCTTGACCGTTGACAGCGCCGCTACATCATTCCCAATGAGTAGAATGTCGTCAACGTAAAGCACAAGAAAAGCCACTACTTTCCCTTCACATTTCTTGTATACACAAGGCTCATCCAGATTCTGTATGAAACCAAACGACTTGACCGCTTGGTCAAATCGGATGTTCCAACTTCTGGATGCCTGCTTAAGCCCATAAATGGACTTTTGCAACTTGCATACCAAGTTACCTTTCCGACCAGCTATGAACCCTTCTGGTTGTTGCATATAGATGTCCTCCTCAAGATTGCCATTCAAGAATGCAGTCTTGACGTCCATCTGCCAGATTTCATAATCTAGGCATGCAGCAATGGATAAGAGTATTCTGATGGACTTGAGCATGGCTACCGGTGAGAAGGTTTCCTCATAGTCAATGCCCTCCCTCTGAGTATAGCCTTTCGCCACAAGCCTTGCCTTAAAGGTCTCAACCTTTCCATCAGATCCTCTTTTCCTCTTATAGACCCACTTGCAGCCAATGGGTTTAATATTGGCTGGAAGTTCTACAAGATCCCAGACCTGATTGGAATCCATAGATTCCAATTCAGCCTTCATAGCTTTAATCCAATGAGCTGAATCAACATCAGCCATTGCCTCTTCGTAAGTGGTAGGATCAGATTCAGATTCTATGGAGACAGCTTCAAAGACTTCTCCTAAGAACATGTATCTATCAGGCTGGCTGATAATCCTCCCACTACGACGAGGTACCGGTGCGGAAATGGGTGAAGAAGTGGTATTTTCTTGATTTTCATCGTTATCAACTGCGGGTTGGACTGAGGGCTCTCCTTCTATCTCTCTAAGATCTATCCTTCCCTTAGGTTTATGGTTCATGATATAATCATCCTCCAAGAAAACATCATTTGTACTAACAAACACTTTCTGTTCTCTTGGATCATAAAAATACCATCCATAAGTACCCTTTGGATACCCTACAAAGTAACATACTTCCGATCTAGAATCCAACTTGCTCATCTTTCCTTTGAGCACATGTGCCGGACACGCCTATATCCGGAGATGTTGCAAAGAAGGCTTGCGCCCAATCCAAATCTCTCGTGGTATCCTGGGAACAGATTTGCTTGGTACTAGATTTAGTATGTATGCAGCGGTTTCCAAAGCATAACCCCAAAGGAATAATGGCAACTCTGAATAACTCATCATCGACCTAGTCATGTCTAAAAGAGTCCGATTCCTTCTCTCCGCTACACCGTTCTGCTGAGGCGTACCAGGTGCAGTCAACTGTGACAGAATCCCATTCTGTACGAGGTGATCAATAAACTCATTAGAGAGGTACTCGCCACCTCGATCAGATCGAATGGCCTTGATATGTGTGCCCGATTGCTTCTCCACTTCAGCCCTAAACTCTTTGAACTTTTCAAAGGCTTCAGACTTGTGCTGCATTAGGTACACATATCCATACCTAGAGTGGTCATCGGTAAATGTTATGAAATACTCATAACCACCCCTTGCTCTAATATTTATTGGTCCACACACATCAGTATGAACTAATTCCAACAATGCATTGGTCCTGTTGCCCTTTGCAGGAAAGGGCCTTTTGGTCATCTTACCCTCCAAACAAGACTCGCAGACTTCCATTGGTTCGAGAACCAAATCGCCTAAGACCCCTTCTTTGACTAGTCTGTCAATCCTATTCAGATTGATATGGCCAAGCCTCATATGCCAAAGCCTTGTTGGATTAATGGAAGGTTCCTTTCTTTTAGATGGTAAAGTTACCACTGAGTTATTAAGTTCCAAACAAGAATCTTTTGAAATATTGGGAGTAATCACATACAAACCATTTGATTTAACACCAGAACATATAAAAGAACTGTTTCTTTTAATGACAACTTCAGTTCCAAAATGAAAGGAATAACCATTATTCGTTAAATTAGAAACTGAAATTAAATTACGTCTCATTAAAGGGACGTAAAGTACATCTGATAAAATCAAAACTTTATTGTCTGAAAATTTTAAAACTACGACTCCTATAGCAACCGCAGAAACGGTTGCGCTAGAACCTAGAGTAAGCATGATCTCCCCATCACTGCATTTCCTGGTTGATCTGAACCCCTGCAATGAATTACAGATATGGTTAGTCGCACCAGAATCAATGCACCAAGTGTTTGAAGTATCCGTAATAAAACTTACTTCAATCACATGTGATTCAATCATACCTTGAACTCCTGTAGCTAAGAATTCTGGACAGTTCCTCTTCCAGTGGCCCTTCTCACCGCATTGGAAACACTTTCCTTTGCCTTGGCCACCCACCTTCCCTTTGCCCTTACCTTTTCCCTTAGATTTTGCAATCTTAGGGACTGGTCCAACACTTGAACCACCAGTGCTAGCCTTCTTCTTTCCTTTCTTACCTTTCGGTGTAGATCGGGAAGAAGAAGCGCTTTTCTCAACGTTTAAAACGCTGCCCCCAGGTTTGATCACCCCTTCTGCTGCCAGTAAAGAACTCATTAATTCGCTCATTGAAAAATCCATTTGATTCATATTATAGTTAAGTTTGAATTGAGCGAATGATGGCGACAGCGAGTTGAGGATCATATCAACTTGGGTCTGTGCATCGATGTTGGCTCCCAAGGTCTCCAGTTCGTTTAAATAACCTATCATTTTTAAAACATGTTCTTTGACTGGAGTACCTTCCGACATCTTTGCACTCATTATCTTCTGCATGGCTACCTGTCTGGCAGGCCTGCCATGCTCCCCAAACATCTTTTTCAGGGATGTGATAATGTCACTGGCAGAATCGTTCAATTGGAATTGGTGTTGTAACACACCAGCCATTGAGGCCAGAATGTAACAACGGGCCATTCCATTCGACTTCTTCCATTTGTCGAACTCGCGTCTGGCAGCTGCCGAAGCATTTGCCGCGGGTTCTTCAGGGCTTGGGGTGGTAAGGACATATATGTGATCCTCCGCAGTTAAAACGATGTCAAGGTTACGTTTCCATTCAGTGTAGTTATTTTCAGTTAACTTGTTTTGAGTGAGTATGGTAGCAAGTGGACTAAATGCAGATCCAGACATTATGATTACTGAAAATCAAACAAACAAAATAAATATGGATATCAGAATTGACAGTTTGAAATAAAAGAATCCTTAAAACTCTTATTTAAAAACAAAGTCGCCGGAATATCGAAACGAAAGAATAAAGCCTCCGTGTGGTGGTCAATGTTCGATCTTTCGATTTATCATGACTTATCCGCTATGCAACTCTTGCAAAATAGCCATAACTCCTGAACCTATTTGATCTCTAAGTTTCTGAATAATGCCCCGTGTGGGATCCCTTATCCATAGCTTAGCTAGTGTGTACCATTAACTAGGATCCAATCACAACCGTCTCAAGTAGCGCCTCCGTGTGGTGGTCACCCTCTAACATGTCTGATTGATCCTATCCATAGGAAGTTCACATTTAGTAACCAATGAGCAGTGTACCCTCCGTATGGAATGATCACCCCTGGCGAGGTGACACAGAATACACTACTCATCTTACAATGAACCTTTAATGGAAGATCGTGGGTGTTATTTGATAAGACCCTCTCCCACTAGATTTAGTAAATTAAGGATTTTGCTTTTGAAAAATGTTTCCACACACTACCCATAAACATCCAATGTTTACTAATGTGTTGAAAACGGTTTTTGAATTTTATTTTAGAAAACTTGTTTTAAGTGCATGCAACAATGTATTATACGCCAATCACAAACCAAGCACATAAAACAAAAAACTAAAATGAAATATAGGCATTCAAACAATGCCTCTATCTCTCATGGCTCTATCTCTATAGAACCTCCTTCTTGGTTTGGTCGCCTCCGGCTCCATCTTCATGGAATTTCTAATTCTATTACATTGGACCTATGCTTCTTTTGAAGCTTACAATTTATCTAGAAAAAGGAAATAGCAAAAAAGAAATAAAAGGCTAGGGAAACCGGTGCGACCTTCCTTTTCGTAGGATTGAAGCCGCAGCGCCCTTTACATACGCCTTAAAACCAAACCATTAATAAATTACAACATGCACCAATCTCAAACAATTTAAATATAAATATTTAAACGACTTGGTGCCATGGGAAATAGCGACTAATTTTGCTGCAAAAGGGTTAGTCGTACACGCATCCACACATACATAACAAATATATGTAACTATTGGAACACTTAATTGATTCACACAGTATATAAACACTTTACATACTGAATTAGAACTTAAAATAGCATCTTACTTCTCTGTCACAGTTCGATCGATCGAAGACCGTTCGATCGCTCGAACCTTCGATCGATTGAACACTGTTCAATCGCTTGAACATTCTGTTTCACAGAATGATTTAAAAATTTTACAGAAATAATTTAAGATTAAAGTATAATTTTAAAAAAACTTTACAACTGTGAACAGAACACCTGGACAGAGAATCTGTCTCGATCGATCTAACACTATTCGATCGATCGAACACCAGAAGGCTTCGATCGATCGAAACTAGTTCGATCGATTGAGAACAGAATGTTCGATCGATCGAAACAAGTTTGATTGATCGAACCCACCTTGCATCCTATGCAATCACAGTTTTGTATTCTGCTGCGATAACACTGCAGAAACAGATCTGTGACGATGCAGTTTCGAAAACAGTTCTAAAATCAACATGTAAATCAAAACTAGGGTTCCAAAAACGCATCTATAGATCCAAACGAGCGTGGCTCTGATACCAATTGAAGGAAAAAGTGGTTTAAAGTTAGAGTTTAAACGCGCAGCGGAAATAGGTTAAGTTATAAAACTTTTGGTATTCCAGGATCTACTACTCGTCAATTCCATAGATGCGTACAAGGGGGTGCAAGAATTATACCTTAGTGTCTTGAACCCAATTCTGAAACTTTAACTTCCAGCAGCCTCCACTAGATGATCTTCACCCTTATGACTCCTGCGGATGCCTGCCGAAAAGACTAGGGTTCGTGGGAACCCTAATAGAGAGGATAGGAAGGTTGTGGGAAGACTATGATAGTTTCTGCAGCTTCTGCGTATAAAAACGACGATCACTTACTACCAGAACGTAGTTGCCCTATTTATAGATTTCCAGAACCGACCTAGACTTCGATCGATCGAACCTTCGATCGATCGAACCTTCGATCGATCGAACCATTCTCGATCGATCGAACCTGCTGACTTCAATCGATCGAACATACTTCAATCGATCGAACTTGTCTTAACAGCTTCCTCAAGTGTCTTTCCAAGCATCCTAGCGGAGCTAAGAGTGGGACCTCCTAGGCTCTTTATTGTTGGCTCAGACCAGTTTGTTAATTACCATGACCAAACTCTTTGATCAGCAAACTAACTAACTGGTCAGTTAACGTTTATTCCACTATAAAACGATAACTGAACTCCAACGCAAAAGAACATATCCGAAGCGATAACTAGACTTGTATGGTGTACTAATGTCCCTCTACCGTCAGCATTCGTAATCATATTCAGGTAGTCGGATAACTGTTACTGTCAACCTGAATCATGATTACTTCTTGTATTCCTTGAGTCTCATTCACTACTCATGATTACCAAACATGTTGATAACTCTTATCAACAAGACTGCAGCACTCAGTAATCAACTTGGTGACATTCTCAAGGGAATGCTTACTCTGAATCAGAGGGTAGATTCTATCTTGACAATATATGTTCACAACCCTATGGACATGACATACCCAAGATACCCAGGTGTTGAACTTCTATAGACCTCACTGATTGGTAAGTCAAAACAGCCATATCCATAGTCTGTGTTCATAATCATCTCAAGATTGAGAACACGTACCTTATACAAGTTATGAGTTCCTATTGACTGTTGACAGCCTTAAGCGTCAATAGGAAAGCTCAGGTCCGTCAATGCACTATAAGCACTAGCATATCAACTAAGAGCTACACTCTAGTGATTAAGATTAATCACTCCATCCAATGGTAGTTAATTATGCTACAGTGTAGACCTGATGAGGTATCCAGTCTCATCATCCACTGTGACATATTCTAAGTATCAAAGAATAGTAATTCGTATCTCACTTGTGTGTATCTCATACACACACGAATTGCTTACTATGATACTTAAGGATAAAACAATCATCTCATGAAAGAAACATACACAATGAAATGTAAAGTTGATATCAATATATTATAATGCTAATGTCTCATACATAAAGTAATGGTTTGAGGGCACAAACCCAACAATAATAACAAGGGAAAAACTACTAATTGTAAAACATAACTTGAACTTCAATGTTAACAATTAAAAGATTACAAATCGTCAGTCACAATACTAACATGACAGGCTACTATAAATACTTGATGACAGTGACTACCTTCAGTCTTCACCCTAGCTCTATGCTTCCAGTGCTCCTTGGCATCTTACTCTCAAGTCCGATCTATCGTCTAACCAACCTACATGGAAATCTGGACATTGGATTGTCTAGGGAAAAATATGTCGTCAGCTTTGAAACAAAGCTGAGTAAGAGTTCATGACTATATCCACTTCCAATATACATAAACCAATTACTCGTCTCGTGTTATTACTTTGCATCTTAGGATGGGATTAGTCTCTTATCGAAGACCAAACTCTCAGGAACAAGGATTACATAACTCTGCATCTTGAACAACAACCCATGAACTCCCAAATCCCAAACCACAACTTACCATCACGCGCTCGGCTTATCTTGAATCCAATATGTTCCACCAATCTCTCGTACCACACCCACTATCGCCCAAAAAGGCCTACTGTCTCGTCTACCTATCACCGTAAAGGCCTTCTAACTCGTCTAGCTGTCACCCCATTAGTCGTCTAATTGCCGCCCAAATGGAGTCTAACTATTTCCCCACTAGCCGTCCAACGATCACCGAACTGGCCTTCTAGCTGTCGTCCCACTGGCCTCTAACTTACCTAACTGTCGCCCCACAGGTCATCGAGTCATACCCGCTTCAGTTTTTATCTTCTGATTTTCATATCATAACCATTTATACATGCACTCGACATTCATAACCCAAATCGAGCTTTACAAATCAACTAACTCATATCGTTATAGGGAATCATTCCTGATAACACCCACAACAACCTGACCCTGCGATCAAAGAACTCAGATAAACACATAACCCCCCCTCCCCCCGAACAACTTATGACTTTCATATATTGAAGACCAAAATGATTTAAATGATGTACAAGTACTTAATGCATGTAAAGTACTACTCCTAAGTATAACATGTCTAACAAGTAACAATGTTTAATGTTGACATATATCAGAGTTTTACAATCCTTTAAGAAATAGAGTTTCATTAATTGTCAAAATAATAACTTAAAAGAGTCTATTTGGAATCTGGCCCATCTGAGCACTCAGGTTTCTCGGGCGCTTGAGTTCGCGCGAGCGGTCCAGTCATGCGAGTGATCCCCTTTGTAAAAACTTGTAATTCTATTTAAGCAGTGTAAATTAATTTTTCATTTTTTTCTGATAAGGTTAATCTATAAATTAACCACATAGAAATCAAATCAAGTCATGAACAATATACATCATAAATACAAGATCATTCCAAACATAAACCACACATACATGGGTATTTAAAGCACATGCAAGTCATAAAAGAACACAATTTAGTCTTGATCAGGTCACTTGAGTGCTCCCCTCGTGAGATCGCTCGGATCTAATGGGTTCTGTATGCGAGCATTCCACTATTGTAAGTGCTTGGCCGGGTGAGTGTGTTGGTTAGCGCGAGCACTCCAGTTTAGGTAAGGGCTTAAGCTTGCGTTAGATTCACAGTCTTACCATACTGTGAACTTGGGCAGCAATAAGGTCTATTTTAGTACTCGCATGCGTGCTATGAGTTCTTGCATATTGGTTTTAAGACATATAAAGCATATATCAAGTGTTACCAAGTGAGTTGATGTACTTACTTAAGATTGGACGATCAAAATGAAGTGTGTGAGTGGATTGGTGAGCTTGTAAACTTTAATGGAGGCTTGTTTCTTCTTCCTCTTCCTTCTTCTTGGTTTGTTTCTTAATCTTCTTCTTCTGAATTTTTCCTTCTATTCTGATTCTTCTCTTTCTCTTGATATTCTTCTCTCTTAGCATAAAGAGTGAAGATGTGTAGAGAAGTGTGTGTGTGTGTGTGTGTGTATGTGTGTGTGTGTGTGTGTGTGTGTGTGTGTGTGTGTGTTTTGGAATCAACCATGCATGGGTGTGACCATATGTTTGAAAAAGGAAAGGGCTCTTTCCCTATCTATAAGACTTTGTTGAACTATCCCTCTCTCAGCTGTGATATGATAATTCATCCAAATAAAATAGCATGAGGGTTATTTATAGGCACATATTGTGCCAATGCGAGCACTCCAACTAGCGTGAGCGCTCGGGCTCTCTCGAGCAGTCGAGCTCAGCTATTCCTTAAGGCTTCTAAAGGTTAATGCATATTCAATTATACTATCATACAAGTTAGGTTTATAAACGTATACATACTATTATAAGGGGAATATAGAAAAGGATAATTAGGAATTTCAGGAAAATACATTTAGGAAATATAAGGAAAATGTAGTTGGTACAGGAAGAGAACAAAATCTAGTTACTATACCATTGGCTTTCCACATCAAGTTAAGTGAGAAGTTGTCTCCGAGTATCGAAGAAGAGAAGGAGTATATGGCTCAAGTGTCATATGCAAGTTTGGTTGGAAGCGTCATCTATGCCTTGTATGTACTAGACCCAATATTTCTCAAGTTCTTTGTATGATTAATCGTTATATGCATGATCAAGGGAAGAAGCATTGGGAAGCTGCAAACAGGGCATTGAGGTATGTCAAGGGTACAGAGGATGTGGGGTTGAGATTTGAGAGGATTGAAGACATTAGAAGATTTTTTTTTGAATACATGGATTCGGATTATGCGGGGGACTTGGATAAGAGACGATCTACTACCAGGTATTTGTTTACTATAAATAGTGGTCCAGTCAGTTGAAGGTCAACATTGCAATCCATGGTAGCTTTGTCTACCACAAAAGCTGAATACATGGCAGTCCCTGAGGCCATGAAGGAGGCTATTTGGTTACATGGGTTGGTTGTAGACTTGGGGATTTATCGGACAAAGGTAGAGGTGTTTTGCAATAGTCAAAGTGCCATACATTTAGCGAAGAACCAAGTTCATCTTACTAGGATCAAGCTATTGAGGTTCGTTTTCATTTTGTGCAAGAAATCATTCATTAGGGGAGTATTCTACTCCAAAAGATTGGAACAGTTAACAATCCAGTAGATATGTTAACCAAGGTGCTAAGTGGGGTCAAGTTTCAACATTGTTTGAACTTGGCCAATATTGTACGTACTTAATTATGTGTTTGTCCAGAGCTACAAGATGATTGTTTTGGATTAGCATGGTGTTCATACTAAGTTGGAGATGGTGCTGATGTTGGATTTTGTTGGGGAAGTTTGTAGCCTGCAAATTTCGCCAAGGTGGAGATTGTTAAATAGTGGCTCAATTTGGAAGGAGAGCCAAAAATGTGTATTGCCGCTCGAGCGGGAGTTGGAAGAATTGGTTGTTCTGCTCACTACAATCTCACTTACTAGTGTGGTCGCCCCAACGACCACGGGATTGATATTTTGATGCAATAGATGATTTTTAGGTAGTTTTGGGTTTCCTGAGTAGATTAGGAAGTTGCCACCTATGTAAACCTAATATTAGGTTATTAGTATGGATTGGAATATTGAATCTTTCACCTTTTTGACCTAGAGAGCTATTGAAAGGCATTATAAAGATCTCTAGATTTGTTTTCACCATCATCATTTTGCACTCATTCGAGTAGCTCCGGAGGTGTGGACGTAAGTTTTTCATTGGCCGAACCACACGTGAATCTTGGTGTCTTGTGTTTGAGATTGGATAATTGTTTTTTTGTTTTTCTTTCTCGTTTGAATTATTTGTTTGTGTTTTGAAACACGCGCTTTTGCATAATAATGTATATAGTTTTGTAATCTATAAAACTTCTAAATTAATGACATAGTGCAGTGACACCATATGAAAGGTCACCTCATAAGCCTTTTTATTTCAGTAGTCGATTTTGATTTCCTACGATTTTGGAAATAGAAAACCGGCTACCCGATCCGAAAAAGGTAGTTTTTTATGAACATAAATTGAAAGCTAGCCTTGACCTATAATAACCGACCAAAACCAGCTAAGCTAGTCGGTTTGGTTGCTCAATTATTTTGATCAGCCCTAATACTAGTAGTGGAAGGTGTGCACTGATATGAGCTCTGAAGGTGACACGTGGCAGAGAAAATTAAAACGATAAAACCTAGCTACCCCTTAAATTAATAAACGTCTCTCTCTCTCTCTCTCTCTCTCTCTCTCTCTCTCTCTCTCTCTCCTACTTAAGAGTTTCACTCACCTCACTCTACATTCAATCAATTCCTATTGAAGATTTGTACTCTCTTTTAACCTGTTCAATTCTTTCCCTGAATTAAACAAAGTCTCTCTCTTTCCTACTAAGACTCGGGGAAGGATCCTTGACAGCAATATAGGTGCTAGTGGGTGGGCAACACCTATGTGACTCTGGTAGGATCACACATTTTATTTTTTTTACCATTAAAAAAATATTAAAAAATAAAATAAAATAAAATTTGTGATCTTGCCAGTGTCACATGCTGCCCACACAGCAGTACCCAAAGTTGCGGCCGACGATCCTCAGGCCTAAGACTCACCCTCTCCTCTCTGGCTACATTCAATCAATTCCTATCGAAGAGTTTGTACTCTCTTATCTCTCTAATTTAAACTACCTTAATTTTCTCCATTCATTCTCTATTGAAGGCATTTTCCCTCTCTACATTGCATACATTTCCACAGTATTTTTTTCTCAATTCCTAGCGGTGTAATAAATACATTTCTAGCGAATGTGTTTAAGAACTATATTGTGGCATAAAACAAGTGTAAAGTTATTAAATTTCACACAACTCTTTTTGTGAAAATTCACTAAACCTTATTTCTTTAGAGTTTCTTATCAACACTATTACTAATTATTTGATAGATCTCATTCAGTAGATTCTAAAAATATAATTTTAATAAAAATTAAAGTAATTTGTATAATGAAGGTTATTATTTTTTAAAAGCTTGCATTAAACTTATTAGAAAGCTTGTTTCAAGAATGAGAGATGAGCGTAACAAAAGTGTTTAGGACCTTTTATTAGATTATTTTCTTTATTGGACATAATGCTAAAAAGCACATCCTAAAATGAACTTATTGTTGAAAAATTTATTGATATAATTGAAAATAACCAGAAACAGATTCTGGATTACAACTATAAAAAAACAGGAAAAATAACAATTGGACAGAAATCAGAATTACGATATGTACACAGAAATCAAAACATGAAAACTGAAATAAGATCAAATCGAGGCATGTGATAGTTCACAGTTTCCTTAAAACAGATTCGCCGCCTCACCAGAAGTGCTTGAGGATATCTCCGGCATCTGTCTCCCAGGATACAGCGCAATAACCAGCAGTAGACAAGCACGGTGTTCGACTGCTCTGGTGAACCAACTATGTTTTGTGTCTCTCTCAGAAAGGAATATTGAAAAGAAGGAAGTAAATAGCTCTTGTTTTTCTGACTCTGAAATTTCTGAGGAGAAAGTTCAGAATATATAGGACTAAGGAGAGAGAGGATTCATTGGATGTACATTATGTATTTGTGGATTCATCCATGTATATACATGATTCATCTATGAATGTTTATTATCCATGAATGAGAATAAATGCAATTCATCTATGAATGTGCATTATCCATGAATGAGAATAAATGCAACTATAAACTCATTCATGTATGTACATTTTCCATACATGTACACATGAATGAGAATAAATGCATCTATACATGCATTCATTCATGTATGTACATTTTTCATGCATGTACATTATCTATATGTATTCAATGGATTAATTTCTCATTCACTCCACAATAATTTTGGACATGTAAATATCCAAAGTTCATCTCCTCATGGAGGAGAACACAAATCCACAAGGACCCCCATTCAAACTCTAAATGGGTCCCACATTTATTTGACCTCAAACATGGCCAAAATTAATTTTTATCCAACAATCCCCCACATGAATGAAATTAATCAAAATGATGTGAGATGACTCGACAAGAGAGAGCACAACGGAGCACTCCCGCAAAGAAATAGGTAGCTTTTGGCTTTGAACCTTCCCTTGTGATAATCTATCAGATTTACTGGCTGACCAGTGAACGTGTAGTCTAGAACTGATTGTCGTTAGTGTAAACAACCGACAGACTTCACACAGGAGCTTTTCAAACATAGTTTAGTTCTTACACTTGTGTTCATTTTGGCCTTGAACACTCGCCTGGTTTAGTGCATGTTTATCAAAGAATTTTGCCTTTCTCAAATTCTTTTAGAAGCGGCCACACTTTACATTCACATAGGTGCCTTATTTAGAGTATCCTGCTATACTCTGCTTGCATAGTTATTAAAAGCTAAGCTTATCCTCAACCCATACAAGTATCACTGTTGTATCATAGAAATCGGCAGGAGAGTATATCTCCTCAGTGATTCTCCTAAGGTACATGAAATTAGGTTGTCCCTTTGAACCTAGATCTTGGGATCTCCAGTCAACTAGGTTGGGTTTCCATTCCAGTCCCTTGTAACGTCATAGGCTTTAGTCCCATTCCTCTAGATGATTTAACAACTAACTCTCGATTTAACCCTTTAGTTAGCGGATCCTCAATATTGTCCTTTGACTTTACATAGTCAATCGAGACAATCCCACTTGAGAGTAGTTGTTTAATGGTATTGTGTCTACGACGAATATGTCTAGACTTACCATTATACATATTACTTTGTGCCCTTCCAATAGCAGATTGGCTACCACAGTGTATGCAAATAGCTGGCACGAGTTTTGACCATCTAGGAATATCTTCTACAAAATGGCGAAGCCATTCAGCCTCTTTAGCTGCCTTGTCTAGTGCAATGAATTCAGATTCCATTGTCGATCTAGCAATACAAGTTTGTTTTGAAGATTTCCATGACACAGCTACACCACCAAGTATGAAAACATATCCACTTGTAGATTTTGAATCTTTCATATCGGATATCCAGTTTGCATCACTGTATCCTTCCAATACAGTTGGATATCTCATGTAATGCAATCCCTGGTCACGTGTATATCGTAAGTACCGCAGTACCCTTACTATCCCTTTCTAGTGTTCAACACTAGGATTACTAGTGTATCTACTCAGTCTACTAACTGAATAAGCAATGTCAGGCCTTGTACAACTCATTAGGTACATCAAACTTTCTATCACTCGAGAATATTCTACTTGAGAAACACTCTCACCAGTATTCTTAGATAGGTGTAGACTTAAGTCCACAGGTGTCCTGGCTACACTGGCATCAGACTTGTTGAACTTCTTTAGAATCTTGTCTACATAATGTGACTGTGACAAAACAAGTCCATTAGTATTTCTAGAGATCTTGATCCCCAATATAACATCAGCAAGTCCCATATCTTTCATGTCAAATTTAGAATTCAACATTTTCTTAGTAGATTTAGTGATCTTATCATTACTCCCCATTATGAGCATGTCATCAACATATAGACATAGGATAACATAGCCTTCATTCGTGTCTTTTACATAAACACATTTATCACACTCATTGATCTTAAATCCACTAGAGAATATACCTTTGTCAAATTTTTCATGCCATTGTTTTGGAGCTTACTTTAAGCCATACAATGATTTGACGAGCTTACACACTTTATTTTCTTGCCCTGGAGCAGAAATCCTTCAGGTTGTTCCATGTAGATTTCTTCATTCAAATCTCCATTAAGGAAGGCAGTCTTAACATCCATTTGATGTATTTCGAGATCTCGCAAAGCTGCGATCGCAATAATCATGCGAATGGATGTTATTCTTGTAACTGGAGAATACGTATTAAAGTAGTCTAGACCCTCCTTTTGTCTATACCCTTTAATGACAAGCCTTGCCTTATACTTATCAATAGTACCATCCGTCTTCATTTTCTTTTTAAAAAACCATTTGTAGCCCAACGGCTTACAACCAGGATGAAGATCTACCAGTTCCCAAGTATGGTTTTGTAGGATAGAAATCAATTTCACTCTTGATTGCCTCTTTCCATAATGGACCATCTGGTGATCTAATAGCTTCAGTATAGCTTTGAGGCTCACTTTCTATAACATAAGTTAGAAAGTCTAGACCAAAGGATTTTAAGGTCCTAGCTCGTTTCCCACGTCAAGGCTCAACATCAACATTCTCTTCTTGGGTTTTACTAGTTTCCCCAACAGTCTCAAATGTGTGTTTTTCAGAACTATATTCCTCTTTACAAGGAAATATATTCTCAAAGAACGATGCATTTCTAGACTCCATGATCGCGTTCTTGTGTATATCTGGGTTATCAGATTTGTGTACAAGAAACCGATACGCACTGCTATTATGTGCATAGCCAGTAAATAAACAATCAACAGTTTTTTGGACCTATCCTTTCTTTCTTAGGAATAGGTACAAGAACCTTAGCAAGACACCCCCACATTCGTAAGAATTTATAGGAAGGTTTTCGACCATTCCACTGTTCATACGGGGTTTGATCAACTTTTTTTCGAGGTGCCTTATTTAAAATGTAATTTGCAAAGAGAATTGCCTCCCCCCACAAGTTCTGTGGCAATCTAGAACTGATTAACATAGCATTTATCATTTCTTTTAAGGTACGATTTTTCCTTTCAACAACTCCATTTGATGGAGGCGGATAAGGTGCAGTGGTTTGGTGAATAATTCTATTTTGTGCACAATAGTCATCATACGGTGCTACATATTCACCACCTCTATCACTTCTTAATATCTTAATCTTTTTTCCAAGTTGATTCTCAACTTCTGTCTTGTATAGAATGAACTTATACAAAGCTTCATCCTTACTTTTTAGCAAATACACATAGCAGTATTTAGTGCAATCATCAACAAAAGTAATAAAATACTTATTACCACCTCTTGAATGAACCATTTTTAAATCACATACATCAGAGTGAATTAATTCCAATGGTTCAGTGCTTCTTTCAACTGATTGAAACGAAATCTTTGTTAACTTTGCTTCAACACAAGTTTCACATTTATAACTTGTATGAATATGAAAGTTTGGTATGTGGTCTAATTTAATTAATCTTCGCAAAGAATTAAAATTTATATGTTCTAATCTACCATGACAAATTGGAATACTCAAGCAAGTAAACAGAAGAGGTACTCATTTTATTAATCATTGGGAATACAGTCATTACATTAAGTTTGAACATCCCATTACGCATATACCCCTTTCTCACATACATTCCTGCTTTGGTCAGTACCACCCCGTCTGACTCAAAGACCATTCGGAAGCCATGCTTGCTTAGTAGAGAATCGTATACCAAATTCTTGCGAATTTTCGGTACATAAAGGACATTGTTAAGTGTTAGCTCCTTTCCTGAAGTCATCTTCAGAATTATTTTTCCTTGGCCTTCAACATTCGAGGAAGCAGAATTTCCCATATACATCTTCTCACCACTTGTAATTGGTTCGAAGGAAGTGAATATAGCTTTGTTGGAGCATATGTGGCGAGTAGCACCAGTGTCTATCCACCACTCCCTTGGGTTTGAATCTACCAAGTTCACTTCAGAGACCACAGCAGACAGATTAATGTCAGAGACATCCCTTGAGATAGAATCTAACTCCGTCATATTAGCTTGATTATTCTTGACCTTCTTTGGTGGCAATCTACAATTAGAAGCACGATCTCCAGTTTTGCCACAGTTGTAGCATTTTCCTTGAATTTGGAGTTTAGGCTTCTTGGTGATACCACCTTTTGGCCCCATCTTGTACCCTTTGCCAAAAGGAATTTTCTTCTTCCCACGAGAACTTTGACCATGCTCAACCATATTAGCTTTGGCCCCAAAGTTCCCCAAATTCTTATCAGCCCCTTTGTTGTCTTCTTCAATTCGAAGCCTAACGATGAGATCTTCAATCTTCATCTCCTTTCACTTGTGCTTCAAATAATTCTTGAAGTCTTTCCAAGCAGGGGGTAACTTTTCAATTATAGCAGCAACTTGAAAAGTTTCGCTTAAGGTCATCCCTTCAGTATGGATTTCATGCAAAATCACTTGTAACTCTTGAACTTGAATGATCACAGTCTTTGAGTCCACCATTTTATAGTCGAGGAATCTCCCCACTACAAATTTATTAGACCCAGCATCCTCAGTTTTGTACTTTCTGTCTAAGGACTCCCACAGTTCCTTAGCAGTGGTCTTAACACTATACACATTATATAGTGTATCGTGTAAGCCATTCAACACATAGTTTCGGCACAGAAAGTCCGAGTGCTTCCAAGCCTCAATGGCAGAAGCCACTTGCAAGGCGATCTCTTGATTTTGTTCATTTTCATTAGGCACAGGAGCCTCTTCATTCAAGAACCTCGCAAGGTTCAAGGTGGTAAGGTAGAACAGTATCTTTTGCTGCCACCTCTTGAAATCCACGCCTTGGAATTTCTCGGGTTTCTCCCCGTGGTTCACAGGAACCTGGACTGAAGGAACCTTCACAGGTATTGAACCAATCACCACGGTGTTGGAACCAGTAGCACTGTCGATCGCAGTAAGGTTCACAGCAGTATTCACATTCTCATTTTCCATTTCAGAAAAATAATCAAAGGAGAAAAGAAATTAAAACTAATAATTTTACTTTTTCCTCCTCTTAATTTTAACAATAGCAGAAGCTTGTTTTCAAATTATAATTAGGAAAACGAAGGAATTTTTCGATTATGCACACTTTTCGTCTAATGCAATTTTCCTTGATTCTGCACCGTTAGGGCAAAAAACAAAAATTACAGTAGCAATTTTTGTAAGACTGTTTTTCAAAAATAATTTTGTTTTTCCAAATCCGAATCTGTTTTGTTTTATAAAAATCTGTTTTAAGATTGTTGAAAAATTTATTGATATATTTGAAAATAACCAGAAACAGATTCTGGATTACAACTATAGAAAAACACGAAAAATAACAATTAGACAGAAATCAGAATCGCGATATGTACACAGAAATCAAAACATGAAAACTGAAATAAGATCAAACTGAGGCATGTGATAGTTCACAGTTTCCTTAAAACAGATTCGCCACCTCACCAGAAGTGCTTGAGGATATCTCCGGTGTCTGTCTCCCAGGATATAGCGGCAATAACCGGCAGTAGACAAGTACGGTGTTCGACTGCTCCGGCGAACCAACTATGTTCTGTGTCTCTCTCAGGAAGGAATATTGGAAGGAAGGAAGGAAATAGCTCTTGTTTTTTTAACTCTGAAATTTCTGAGGAGAAAGCTCAGAACATATAGGACTAAGGGGAGAGAGGATTCATTGGATGTACATTATGTATTTGTGGATTCATCCATGTATGTACATTATGAATCTATAGATTCATCCATGTATATACATGATTCATCTATGAATGTATATTATCCATGAATGAGAATAAATGAAACTATAAATTCATTCATGTATGTACATTTTCCATGCATGTACACATAAATGAGAATAAATGCATTTATACATTCATTCATGTATGTACATTTTCCATGCATGTACATTATTTATATGTATTCAATAGATTAATTTCTCACTCACTCCACAATAATTTTGGACATGTAAATATTCAAAGTTCATCTCCTCATGGAGGAGAACACAAATCCACAAAGACCCCCATTCAAACTCTAAATGAGTCCCACATTTATTTGACCTCAAACATGGCCAAAATTAATTTTTATCCAACACTTATATCAGGGTATTTATCCAAGTAGCTATCTTACATGGCATTATCGTGGCATTCATGGAACCAAATTGGTTTTTACTGCTACAACATTTTTTTTTCCTTCTCCCTTTCTTTCCATACGTCGTAGGGATTGCAACCTTTTTTAGTGTCACCGATCGATATTTTCTAATTATTTCAAGATGGATGGAGGTAAAAATAGAATTCATAAGATCATATGACATCATATATTTGTATACAGAATTTTCATAGACTGAATAATTGATGTCATATGGTCAACCAACATCAAACAGCTGAGACCATTTTAGCTTACCAATGCAATGAAAGATACTACACCACCAAGACATCACCAAATCCCCTTTTTAGCCTTCCAACATGAATAAATTCCATTAGAAGATTAACACCTTGCAACAATTTTCAGGGAAGAAAAAGATATTATCAGCAGGCTTTTATTGAATGAGGTTTTACATGTTTCCTCTGCTAAAAAAATCTCCATCTAACCCCGAAATTCTTGAAAATTTCGCTTTGTGTCCCTGTTCGTCTCTCTCTCTCTCTATCGATCTTGATTTCATAAATATGCTCCGAGTCGAATTTCCTACTGGTCAGCACCACCATAACGACTATTTGTATGAAGGTACAACTTCCTATATTTAACAAACAAATTTAGAAATGAAGCTAAACAATGAATCGAGTGTGACAAGAAAGTTGTTAAAATATCATGGTGAAGAACTAGCTAGGGCAAATCTTCGTTAATGTGTTCGCCTTGTTCCCCCGAAAATATTTAGGCTGCATTTTTGAAGGAGAATTTGTATTCCACCTTGCTAGCCGTAACAAGAATTTGTGCACCTCAGTTGGGTCACGAAGAGAGTGTAAAGCCAAAGTTTCCTTCGGATTTGAAGAAACAACAATTGGAAAACCATGTCCCCTACTCCTTATAACCTGTATTGATCACAAACAACCAGCAAACAATAGTAAGCAACACCTACAATTTTTTTAAAAAAAATCAAAGTACCATAGACATCAAAATTTTGGTGATGGCTGAGTCACTGTGGATTGATCTATAGTCTATAAAGTTAACTATTTGATTAAAGAAAATAATTTTTTTTTTTTTTTAAAGAATATGGGACATCATGGGTCCCTCTACATTTCAAGTGGATACTTGTCACGTATATCGCATAGAAACCAAACAAACAAATGGATCCAAGAGATCGAATCAGAGGATTACCCATTTTTCCAAATGATTAAAAATCAGATCTTTATTTCACTATTTTCATGTTAATTCTAGATTTGAGGATTACCGAATCAAATATTTGCCCTCGCAACACTTATCCTAGATTTGAGGACTGACGCTTTTTCTTAAATGATTAAAAGTAAAAGATTCGTTTTAATTTTATTATTCAAATTTTGTAGTTTATAAGAACAAAATGGGCTGTGTAATTCGATTAATACCTTAAAAGCATCTTCATCAGTTCGATCATCACCAATGTAAATTGGGAGGACATCAGTAGAGTTTCCGAGTCGTAAAGTGTCAAGTAAATATTCCAGAGCATGACCTTTGTCCCACTCTATGTCTGGGCGTATCTCAAAAACCTATCATACAAAATGTTCCAAAATGAGTCACATGAAATATTCATTAAATATATATATATATATATATATATATGGCTTACACATATATGGGTGCAACGACGGATCCAAGAGTGAGGGGGAGGGGACTAGAGTAATAAATAACTTTAGTTTTATTTTATTTTTTTTTGGAGAGAAAGTCGTAAAATTTAATAATTTTCAAAAGTCTACATAGAAATTTAGTAATTAGTAAAACTATTGGTGGGTAATGGCCACTCCTAGTCCCCTAGATCTGCCAATGTGTGTGTAAGCTTAGATTTAGAGCCTTAGACTACCTTTATGCCCATTGCCATGCGAAATCCTTTGTAGTCTTGTAAAATGGACTTTACCAGCTTTTCAAGGGTGCAAAAATCCTGAAATAAAATTATTGTCATCAATGATGATCCAAATTATAATCTTTCTAAAGCCATACATTCATTAATATTTCTTTACAATAACAAAAATGACAATGTACGTACCTCATTAGGTACGTGTCTGAAGTGTACTGATATGCAAAACTTGTTATTTTCTATCATCACACCTTTTATACTTTTGGTTCTCTCATTCAATGTGCTTATTATCTGCATGTATCATAGGAAAAGTTATTGTTTCATGGTCATGTAAGAAAAGGTAAATAGATAATTTAAATAACCTAGCTAAATGACTTTCAAACAAGACAAGGTTAGTAATTTAACCACATTATATTGGTTGAGTTAAAAAAATAAATAAATAAATAAAATTTAAAAAAATATAAATAAATGAAACTCTTTCTACCTTTTGAATAGCAGGCAAGTACTTCTGAGCTGGTTGGAAGAGAACAACTTCATTACCCTGAAAAACGCAATTAAACCATGCTATGATTAACTAGGAACTTTCAACACCAATGGATGAGTTAATTTGTTCATTTATTGGGTATTTGTTGTCCTACTTAATGAGTGAAGTGTTGTGTTTGGTTTTAAGAAACAATAAAAGTCTTTGTAACCTAATTGTAGTGAAGGTAAGGTACTTTTAAAATGAGGTAATTAAATAAAGCTCCCCAAAGGAATTCGATCAACTTCAGGTCTTTATAAAATTTCTTTAGTATATATCATATTTTAAATGAGGTGGTAAGAAATTATTATTATTTTTGTTTATTAAAGAATGGGTACTATTCGACACGCATTGTTCAGGAGGAACAAAGTGGTGGGCTTGAATTGGTTAATAATTAGTGTCTTAGCCATGGGCGGAGGCACATAGGGATCAGGGCGGAGGGCACAAACCTATCTCAACTTTTAAATTCTATAATTTAACCTTATATATTTTGTATTGTATGCATTCGTACCACACTGTAAATTTTAATTTACCCTTTCATTACTCATAAATCTCATTTTTAGTCTTTTAATTTTTAATGAGATAACCACACAATGTTTTAAATTAACTTTCTAAAAAAAAAAAAGGTTGTGTGTGGACATAGATTAAAGACATCTATTTCTTTTTTCTTTCAATTTTTACACAAAAATATTCATACTACAACTGTCCAACTGAGCCATTATACATGCATATATAAAATGGTTTCGAAGTGATGATCACCACATCATAAATACTCCTTACGTTCCATTTTGTGAGTCCATCTTTGGCAACTCAACTTATTAAGGGGACAAGAAGAATTTATACCTACTTTTCCCAATTGTCCCTAATTATTACAATCATTTTTTTTTTTTTTTTTTTTTTGTCTTGGTGTAGATTTCAATGAATGGTAGTTTTGAAAAGTAAGCAAATTATATACCAAATTAGGAAAATAGTCACTAATTTTAGGACATCACAAAATAAAATATAAGACTCACAAAATGGGAAGAAACGACTAATACAAAGTAAATAAAGCAGGAAACAAACCTTTTTGTCAACAGCTCTAGTTTGATACTTGGAGTCTACAAAGTTTACAGACTGCAAAGGAGCTGCTATATCTAACCCGTGACTCCCGGCATAATACACGTCGTCTAGTTCTACAAAGTCGTACACCTACAACATATGAAAATTGATATATTATATACTTTTTTTTTTTTTTTTGTCATTTACGATATATATGTGCGCGTCAGGGTCGGCCCTGAGATTTTATGGGTCCTACTCGAACTTCTAAATTGGGGTCCTCTGTATATTAGCATAAATATTATAAATATTATTTATTGATTACTTAAATAATAAATTTGAGTTAGTATTTTTTAGAGTGGGCCCTGTCTAAATAGGGCCCCTACGCAGCAGCGTGTGCCGCGTACCCTCATGGCCGACCCTGGTGCGCGCGCGTGTAACTTTGAAGGTGGTTAGAGATATTAATACCTTATCTCTTTTCCTTCCACTTATAATTGCTGTAGGGAAACGTCTAGCAACATCACTCACTGCCGTTTTCATCTGCAATTTATTTCAATATTAACCAAAGATATAAAACTTTCAAACAAAACATGGAAAGTAAAAGACTTAAGTACAGTTCCTTATACGTATTAAAAATAAAAAGTACATTCCTAATATACTTAGGGTAACATTCCAGAACGTGATCGGTCACTATTTACATTATCTCGCCAAATGTTTGGCATAAAATAAAGTTACGCTCTTATAATTTGCAATTTAAGAAATATTTCTCTACTTCATTTAGTGACAAAAAATTCTAGGCACACAACACATTTCACAATAGAGCTTTAAATGTGTTGTACCCTGTGTTGTTTGAATTTTTCACACTTTTTTATGTACCACTTACACAGCACATGGTACATACATTTAAAGTCTTGTTGTGAAATGTGTTGTGTGCCTAACATTATTGTTATTATTTGGTGACTTTTTAAGTGTTGTGGTTGGTCCACAAGAGCACTAATTGTCTATGTATGTAACGTGGACTAATAATGTAATAGAACAATACCGTGTATAGTAACTAATTAAGGAAATGTACATGTATGTCATCAATTCATGAAATTATTACTTCTAGATGATTAATTAATTACCTTGTCAGTCATAAAAGCCTCTTCTGGGTTGTCCACAATATTTGAGAGTGTTCCATCATAATCTAGAAAGACAACTATCTTCTTTCCTCTTGCCATGTTCATCATTTGGTCAAATGTGTCCAAGGCAGAAGGGTGTTTTATCTGCATGTGTGAACATATCAAAATGGATGATACATATATGTACCCACATATATATATATGTAGAGGTTGGTATTGTGGATTTCAAATTTGGTTTTCGATTACTTTATTAGATGTATATCATCTATAGTGGTTTGTGGTATCAACGATCATTGCCGCAATATATATATATGAGACAACTATTAAGCATTTGAGAATCAAATTTGGGATTCAAAATTTAGGAAGCATATAGCATTATTCTTATGAACAAAGTTGATTGTAAAAGGCCCTAATGGATACATATAAAGAAAATCATGTACCATGTATGTATATATATTGCATTTGTAAGTTGTACATACCAGCCATGAATTTTGAGAGAGCAAAACCGCGTTCTCATTGTCGGTTGCTGATATTTGTGGGAGCCCCATGATCACTAGACGCGCTCTTCTGAAACTTAATTACTTGGACCTGAAACAAACTTTCCCAATAAATATAGATATACCTAGATATACGTATAACATATATATATGTATATATGCATGTTAGTTTCTCTTAACAACAGTTGCATAAGATTCTACTATATGTAACATTCACTAAGACTATTTGTTGGAGAGATTAAATTATGTTGCCCATAAATTTTGGAAGATGCTTTGCTAGTTTGCTCTACTTACTTGATTCCTTGAATTAGACAGTAAAAGTATGCAGTTTCAATGTTGTTACCAAAAATCTCAATAATTTATTCTCTCCACAAATCCCATCATTTGGATTTTTCTGCATTAAGTTTTCCTACTAAACAAATCACTATTATATGTAAATATGTATATATATATACACAATGTGAGTGTTTCTATGTGTGTATGTGCGTGTATATAGAGCATGCCCAAGTGAATTGATTAAGCTCCCACAATCTAATCGATCATAAAGAAATTATTCCGGTGCATGTGAGCCTCATACTGTGTGACGATCATTATATATCTTTATTATTGTACAACTCACGTGGAACTCATAGAATATTCCAATAATATTGGGAGTCACAGCAGCTGATATTTTTTCCAAGTCATCGTACAGTAATCAATACATGGCTTGGATTACACAATAAATAAATAAATAATTTTAAAAATAAGGTTGAATTATATAGTTACACATGAATGTGTATTTATTTGTTTTTTCTCTAAGAGACAATGATCATGAGCATTAATAAAAACATATTTGAAAAACAAGGTTGGGTTGTATAGTGATCACACATGAAATTAATGATCATGAGCATTGATGACAAAAGATGTTTTCTGGGAGACTGATGAGCAAAGAACGCTCTCTCTATAATAACTAAATAAGATCTGTATTAATGGAGCTCCAATATAGTGTGTTGAAATTTAAAAATGCTAGGCGCACAACACATTTCATAACAGAGTTTTTAACACAACCCTGTTGTGAAATGTGTTATGTTCCTAGCGTTTTTGATTGAAATTACATGTGTGTGGAATTGTGAATAGTCTAACACATTGCACAATACCCAAATCAGACACGTGTATATATCCTTCACATGTTGCATTTGTAATGTTGGAAAAACAAGAAGAGATTCAAATTTAATAGCAGATAAGTGTTTTAAATTTCTCATATGATAAAATTGACACCTCTAAATTTAAATTATAACATCATTGAAAAAATAATTTCGTGTTATATACGTTTTAATTAGGGCATGTGCAGTATACGTATTCAATTTTTGGACACATTTCAATTTGTATTATAATGTGGAACGTGATTTGTCTCTACAAATACTAAAGTTGTTAAGATATCATGAAGATTGGAACAATATTTTAACGTCTAAATATATTAGTAAGAGGCCAAAAACAGAATTTTATTCCTCAAATAAGCAATACTTTGAGATTTGAAAGATACGCAGCTCTATATTTTATAATCAGCTCAGTTTGTCTTTCTTTCCAAATCATTTTCATTTACAATTTACAACACAGAGGATTTGATTAAAGACTAAAAAGAATATTATTGGAAATTCTGTTTCAAGACACTACAAAATTCCAAATATATTTTTCAAAAAAGTGGCAGTGTCTCTACGGTGATGTTGGTGTGTTTATACGTGGAAATGTGGCTGACATGTCAACTGTCACGTGGCACTCACATGATGGTGGGGGATGTTAATGCCAGTACATTCACTTGGCATGTGATGCTGACATTGAAGGTACGAGAGAAAGAGAGGAAGGAAGATTGAGCAATTGGTGATTTAGTAGGATGGAAGAGAGGATAGAGAGGAAGATGGGAGGGATGGCGCTTCCTTCTAAACACAAATTTGATTTCCACCCAAAGTGGATAGATTTTGAGAGAGAAATTTGAAATTTTGTCATTCAATAAAAATAATATATATATATATATTTTTTTTATGTAGTGTTGGCCTCAAGTATTTGGAGGCTGTGGACAAATTACTTAAAGGAAGACCCATACATGAGAATTCGGAGCAGCGCCAAAACGGGAATTGGATCGGAGCCAATTTTTTTGGGGTCTACTTATACATAATTGGTAATTTTTTTGCGATATACTTATACATAATTAGCGATATTTTTGGGGTCTACTTATAATGAGTCTGTTTGTGAAACTTAAATATTATAAGGTGTTTTTCAAAATTCTAAGGAGGCTTATTTTTAAAACTCAAAAAATTCTTATACTAAAAATGTAATTTTTAAAATTTTAGGGGCCTTGCTTTTGAGTTTTACTTACATGTATATCAATATATATGTAGTTGATGACACTAAATTGGGTCTTGAGTCCCTTTTGGGGGACCTAAATATAACTTGAGGAGAGGCCTAAACATAATTGTTGGGGGGGGGGGGGGGGGGGGGGGTAAATGTAAAATACTAAAAAATCTCAAGATAAAAAATATAATTATAAAAATTTTATAGGAGTCCTCAAAATTTAATGACCTTTGGTGGCCCTGAACCGGGCCAGTCCTAACGTTAGGGTATAATGTCAAATACAGAATATTCTATTTTTCATTCTTTCACTTCATTCTTATTTAGCTAAATATAAGGAGGGAATACACATTCTTTTTCCATTCCTTCAACTTTTCATACTTTTCATGACTTATACATGTCAAGCTCTTTGTCACGTGAGTTATGTCAATTTTTTTGGGGCCCACTTGTACATAATTGGTAATTTTTTGCGGTATACTTATACATAATTAGCGATATTTTTGGGGTCTACTTATAATGAGTCTTTGTGAAACTTAAATATTTTAAGGTGTTATTCAAAATTCTAGGGAGACCTATTTTTAAAACTCAAAAAATTCTTACACTAAAAGTGTAATTTTTAAAGTTTTAGGGACCTTGCTATATTGTAGTTAATGACGCTAAATTGGGAACCCTCAAAATTTAATGACCTTTGGTGGCCCTGGACCGGGCCAGTCCTAACGTTAGGGTATAATGTCAAATACAGAATATTCTATTCTTTCATTCTTTCTTTTTTTTCGGTTTCCCAAGGTATCCCCAGGCCTTCCGCCCAGGACTAATCCTCCGAGGTACTGTCGGGCACCGAAGTGGGGACCTCTCCCAAGATAGTTTTTTGCATACACAAGGACTCGAACTTGAGACCCTTGCTTAAGCAGCCAAAGCCCCTTCCACTTAGGCTAACTGACTCTTGGTTATTCTTTCATTCTTTCACTTCATTCTTATTTAGCTAAATAAAAGAAGGGAAGACACATTCTTTTTCCATTCCTTTAACTTTTCATGACTTATATATATCAAGCTCTTTACCACGTAAGTTATGTCAATTTAATATCCCACATTTGGTCTCCACACATGTGACAATGAAAACACTTTATCAATAATACTATTTGTTAGAAATTATTTTAGCTGGGTCCCAACTGTCACATTTTTTCAAAACTCTTAAAACAAGTGGAGCTTAAGAAAGTGGATTGGATGACAAGATATTCAGTTTGGGCCATATATTGGTGAGTTTAGAAAAGGACGTTCTGAGTTTGGGCTGTGGTGGGCATTAAATGGCTTTGATTAAACGTGTTTAATTTGTTTGGGCCTAGTTTTCATGATTTGATTTACATGATTTGATTTATAATTATAAAAAATTAAATACACTACTTTCTCGTAATGAAAGGTCAAATGCAAAAAAAATTCTTGCTGTATGCAAAATTATGCTAACCTCCAGTGGATGTTATGCTACTTAATTTTGAATCTAAATTTGAATGCTTTAAAAGTTGTATCACTTGCTATGATTGCCAAAATATATAATACAACTGTTAAAGTATTTGGAAACAAAATTTAGACTATTTAAAATAAAAACTAGGATAAAATACATTCGGTACCCTCTAAATAAATCAAAATTTTACTTTGAACCCTGTATTTTCAATTGAAACACTCGGAACACTCGATTTAAAATGTGTGTCAACTTAGGGCAATTATTAATTGCGTAAAAAAGTAAAATAATGAAATGGATCTTATAGAGGGCCCAAACTGAAAATTTGTACTTAATGTTTCCAAACCTTTGTTTTAAGCCACTTGGTCTGCTCCATCGTTTTTTTAACACCGATAACAATTGTCCTAGAGGGCGCAAAGTGTTGTAACTAAAAGTACAAAGACCAAAGTGAAACTGCGTTATAACTACATGTAATAATATGTTTTTAGCTTAAAAACTAATAGCTTGCGCCAGAAACATCAAATACAGGGATCATGACATTTTCATAAAGAGAGAGAGAGAGAATCTTGACAAATTCATTGGTATATAACTATATATCAAATTTGAACTGAAACTATGATATATGAACTCCAATTCCGATATATTGACGTTGCACTTTTCTTTTTTTCGGTTTCCCAAGGTATCCCCAGGCCTTCCGCCCAGGACTAATCCTCCGAGGTACTGTCGGGCACCGAAGTGGGGACCTCTCCCAAGATAGTTTTTTGCATACACAAGGACTCGAACTTGAGACCCTTGCTTAAGCAGCCAAAGCCCCTTCCACTTAGGCTAACTGACTCTTGGTTGCACTTTTCAATTTCTTATTTATGGTTTTATGTCTTTCCAAAATTGAAAATGTGCTGGGTAATCTTTTTGGAAGCGAAGACTAAAAAAGCATTTGGTAATCGTTTCCCCTTCTTCTATTTTTTTTTTTTTTTTTTGGGAAGTCATAAACCAAAAAATAAAATAAAAAATAAAATTGAATTTTATATTTTCAGTTTTTTTTTTATTCCTATAAAGAATTTTTTAAAAAAATATATAGAAACCTTGAGCAACTACAAATACAAAGGGCAATCAAAACATATTTTTTGATACTTGGCCAAATAGTCATTTTCATCCAATGAACTACAGTAACCCAATAAGTAACCATTTTTAATATTTTTAAACATCAACAATACTAGGGGTACATTTTACACACCCAAAAAATATCTACACAATGAGGTGGACTAATAGAAACTGAAAGTAGACCCCGCAGTCTCTATCTCTCATTTTATTAGTTTATCTCAGGACGTGGATGTTTTTTGATTGTATAAGAGTGTACCCCAAACATTACTCTTTAAATATATTGTTGAAACTACAAACTACATATAGAATTATTTTATTTATTTATATTTTTGGTATGATAATGGCTGAAACATTCCCCCCTTCAGTACTTGGTTACCCTTTCTCTCATTCAGTTGTCTGTATTTTTGTTTATTCAATTTCAACCGTATGTATTGTGAACAAAAAAAAAAAAATCAACGGTATGTATGTACAATACTGATACGTGCATCAAAAATTGTAAAAAATTGTGTCAAAAGGCCATTAATTTCGACGGCAAGCACATATCAGTACTGATGTATTATATAAGTACTGTGGTTATCATTATGATTACTCAGCCGCAGAGCAATTTTGGGGATAACTAAATTGGTAATTATTACTACATTTGGGTATATACCCATTTGATGACCTGCTGGAGTTGCTCTCACCACCCCCAAAGTAAAGCTTATAATATGAAATTGCAATTTAAAGTTTGAGATAGTGAACTACACTAGCATTGAACCTAAGAACTTGAACTTGAACATGAAATGAGAGAGAAAATCACGAGTGTAAGTTAAACGTTAAATCACAAAACGTACCTTTTTTTTGGGTTATCGTCGCCGAAATCTCCTTTGAAACCGCGTTAAATGCACCCCAATTCCTCAAGGTTCTTGAGAGAGAGAGTGAGAGTGAGGGAAAGACCAGTTCATATAAACATATATATAGAGGTCGGGGGGAAAGTTTGAAGAAAGAGTTGTCGCAAACAGCGAAAAAAAAAAAAGTTAGCGTGTCACAGGAGTTTGCCACGAGCTTCCCCAGCACCTTTCTTCCAATGACGAAATTGACCTTACAATAATTTCATACTTAATTCATTGGCAAATTCAATATGAAACAGCCTGCGACTTTTCTAAAGGAGGTCGGTCAGCTTCAAAGCCCTTCAAGGGGTTGAACTAGGATTGTTGGAGTGAGATGGACACTAAAAAAGTTACTCCCTTTATCTCATATTAAGAGTTTTTTATGTCATTTTTTGATGTCCTATTTTAAGAGTCCTTTTTTAAAAGTCAAAGTACTTTAATGCACACTTTTTAAATTTGTCCTTTATTATATCCAACTATTTCCTCTCTTTTTTTTTCTTTTTTTTTTTCTGATGTGACACTATGATTTTGAACTTCAAAAAGGGTAATATTGGAAGGATAATGCTATTGTGAGAAGCTTCTCACATGAGAAGACGGATTTTAACCGTTGGATGAGCATCTAGCCATAAGATTCTCTCCAGATTCCTGAGAATCTTAGGACTAGATGCTCATCCAACGGTTAAAACCCGCCTTCTCATGTGAGAAGCTTCTCACTAGGGGTGTGTTTCGGCCGGAACGGATCGGAAACACCCCTTTCGGAAAAAATTCTAAAATTTTCGGAAGCCAAAAATGCATTCCGAATTCCGTTCCGAAATTTCGAAAATTCCAAAATTATTTCCGATTCGGAAATTTTGGAATTTCATCAGATTCGGAATTTTTTTGAATATTCGGAATATTTTTCGGAATATTCGGAATTCAAGCTTAATGGGATTTCACTTGAGACTTGTAGGCCTTTTATAGAAGCATATTACATCCCATTTTTTTTTTTTGTGTTTTTTCGATGTAGGATGAACACAATTTTCGGAATATTTCGGAATATATTCGAAAAAGTTTCAGAAAATACAATTTCCGAATATATTCGGAAATTTTTCGGAATATTTCGGAATTTTTTCGGAAAAGTTTCGGAAAATACAATTTCGGAATATTTTCGGGAATTTTCGGAATTCTAAAAATAATTCCGATTCCGATTCGATTTTTTTCGAGAATTCGGAATTCGGAATGCATGTTTAGTTGCCAAAATCGGAATTTTTCGGATCGGAATCGATCGAAATTGGAATTTCCGTTCCAAATGACATCCTACTTCTCACAATAGCATTGTCCATATTGGAAAGTTGAAAATCTCACCAAAATCAAGGTTGTCCCCTTAATAAGTTGGATTCCCAAAAGAGACTCTTAATATGGGATGGAGAGAGTACATAATAGTGTAGTTTCGGATCGTACCACTAGTTTTCCTTTTTAACTTAATTGGTGCATGTGTTTGTGGAATCAGTGCACGTATTCGGGATTTGCTCCGTATTCTACTCCTATAGAACGACATTATCTGAAATACTGCTGTGGATCCTGAAGTTACAGAGGACAGGCTGGGGATTTATCTCTGTCAACCGATAAAAAGAATTAAATAAAGGGCTCAGATAGCTGGACGAACCGTGTCTAAGGCTTGACGTAGGTACAAATCCTACTGCACACTTGCCACTCTCATATATCTGGTACGTGTGTTGTGGATCCCATAATTTGCCTCTCTGTCCTATTCCGATAAACACGGCAAGAGGTATTAATCTCAAGACCAAGTTGAGAGGGCCAGTTTGTCATTGTCTCAACAAAAATAAAATGTAATTCATTTTGATAGGCAATTCATATATAAATACATGGACGTTCTTTGCAGTTTAAAATTTTCCATTGACTTCTCTTGTGATTTTTAGTTGTGGAACACAGACATTCGTAATTTTAATCAACTCTTAGTTGATCATAAATTCTTTGGTTTAAACCTTTTTAAAATAATTACTTTGTCCATTTTAGAATTTTTCCTCCTCGGTGTCTCAAGTGATTAAGGGTAAAGTTGTCTTTTATCAAAGTTTGTTTCACTTTAATGATTAAAAATTTATATTTTTTTGAAGGGCAATTGGCATATGCAATTTTTGAAACTCCTCAGAGATGTCGCAATGACATATACCTCAAAAGGGAGTTTATTGTAATTTATTAGATATAATCCCTAGTTTTATGCACTTATAATAAGCAAAGTGCACAAAGTAACTAGATTTTGATTACTAACAGCCCATCGCTTTATTTAAGCAGGTAAGAACTTTGCAATATATGATACATATTGATAAACCTTTTCTTTCTACGCATGATATGCTTACATGTGATTTATAATGTTTATTAAGCCATGTTTGAAGTAGTTAGTCATTTTGACCCAAAAAAAAGGAAAGAAAGAAAGAAAAATAAATAGCCAAAACTATTGAAACTTTCATGTAGATTCCCGTAGTTTGTCTAATAATTGCTCAGGTTCTCCGTCTCCCTTAGTTATTAATGAAAGTGACCCCCTGATTTCGTAATGTTCATGAACAACTCTCTCTCTCTCTCTCTCTCTCTCTCTCTCATTCACGCGCGGGAAAATTCATTGTAATTTTGATTTTTTTTTTTTTTTGGTGCAAAGGAAAGAACAACAAACTAACTTCCTCTAGGGAAGCAAATACCAACAGTGTCCGCCATAAGGGCTGATCTAAGCTCCATAGGAGGAGTATCTAACGAAACCAAGGAACATTGTTGATTAGTTCCTAAGTTAGCTAAACTATCCGCACAACGGTTGCCTTCCCGTCTAACATGGCAAATGGAACCATTACATCTAGAAATTAGAAGTTTACAATCTTCAATGAGAGATTTCAGAGGGTGATTGTCTTCAGTCTTGTTAATAAGGTTACAAGCGTCCATGGAGTCCGTTTCAATCAAAACTCCATTGAGACCTTCCCTACGGATTAGAATGAGCCCTTGTCTAATTCCTTCCATCTCTGCCTGGAGACTGGTACAGTTGTTGAGGAAGCCGTAGTAGCCACACCTCCACCTTCCTTGGTCATCGCGGATAAGGCCTCCAAAGCCACCTCTCCCTGGATTACCCTTGCTACTTCCGTCGGTGTTAAGTTTGACAAGACCTGCAGTTGGAGGAGACCAACCAATGAGATCAGTGTGAAAATCAGCTTGATGGCTAGTAGCTCTAATGAAGGCTTTTTGAATATCAGTTGCATAAGCTCTGGCCATATTGCCCAGAACATAGTCATGTGTAGAATTCCCTCTAAAAACAAGGTTATTTCTCTCCTTCCAAAGGTACCAAACACCTGCAAGGAAAATATAATCATTGGGCAAACATAAGTTTGAGTTAATAGAAGTATCTTTCATCAGGGTGTGTATCCAAAGATCTGAAGATAGACCCATGGAAGAATTATTAATGGCTCTAGGAAGAAGAAGATTCCACACAGACTGGGCTTTGGTGCAATCCCTGAGAATATGGATAGAGTCCTCCTTCCAGAATTTGCACCTGCAACAAGAAGCATCAAAAGTGATATTCCTAGTGAGCAGTAAATGTCTAGTTGGGAGTCTATCCTGGATACACTTCCACATGAAGTACCTAAGTTTGTTAGGGATCTTCCATTGCCAAAGGTCCCTCCAAATAGGAGTTCTCAAAATATAATCATTCTCAGTGAGGAGACTGTAAGCACTTTTGGAGTTATACTTACCATTACCTGTAAGTGTCCAAGCAGGAAAGTCAGCTAAAGAGTTGAAGATAGGGAGGGGAGTATTAAGAATATCATTTTTCCTTTCCTCAGAAAGCCAAATCTGGATATTTTCTAAATTCCAAGAACCATCATCAGCGATGATGTCCTGAACTAACATATCTGGGGGTTCTTCATCCCCTATATGATCAGTGATAGGCGCCTTGCCACACCACCAATGTTTCCAAAGGTTAATACAATTGCCATTGCCAACAATCCATTTGGTCCCCTTATCCAAGAATTCTTTAGATTCAAGTATGCCTTTCCAGGTATTAGAATTTCTCCGTTTGGCCTTCCACTCATTAAGAGGGTTGCCTTGGAGATATTTTGATGATAAAACTTGGACCCAAAGAAAATCTTTTTTATTCATCAGATTCCATCCCAAATTACCAAGCATAGCAAGATTATTTTCATGACTTTTCCGTAGGCCTAACCCACCTTGGTTCTTAGGGAGGCAAACTTTATCCCAATTCACAAGGTGGATTTTCTTATGGTTCTCATGATCCCCCCATAGAAAGTTTCTGTTAATCCTATCAAGGGATTGACACACAGATTTAGGAAGAAGCATAGTGTGCATAAGGTGATTGGGAATAGCTTCAGTTGTAGATTTAATCAGAGTTGCCCTGCCAGCGAGGGACAGCAAATTGGTTTTCCAGGTAGAGAGTTTCTTTTGAATCCTCTGAATAGAGCTATTAAAAAGATTCTTGGAAATTCTCCCATGGATGAGAGGAACACCCAAATACTTCCCCAGATCATTAGTCTTAATAAGACCACTTTTTCTGGTAATAGTATTGATAATATTTCTTTTAGTATTATTGGAGAAGAAGATGCGAGATTTGGACAGACTCACTTTCTGGCCTGAGATAGTGCAAAATTCATCAAGAGTTTTCAGAATGGTATCAAAGTTAACCTCAGAAGCTTCAGCAAAAAGAATAATGTCATCCGCAAAAAACAAGTGAGAGATTTGAGGGCCTTGTTTAGACGCTTTCAAACCTTTCCAATCTTTAGCAATGACTTTCTTGTCAATCATAGCTGAGAGAATTTCCATACAAAAAACAAATAGATAAGGGGATATAGGGTCTCCCTGTCTAATGCCTTTGGTAGGTTTGAAACTTTCTAAAGGAGAGCCATTAAAAAGAATAGCCAACTCCGTAGAAGTAACACAATGCATGATCAGGTTAATCCAGATGTTAGGGAAGTTAAAAGCTTGCAGAGTTTCTTTTAAAAAATCCCACCTAAGACGATCATAGGCTTTTTCAAAATCAATCTTAAGGATCATACCACCTTTTTTTCCTTTACTTCCTTTTAAAGTATGAAGAATTTCCTGGGTAATAATGATATTATCCTTAGTGTTACGCCCAGGAATAAAACTACTTTGATTAGGGCTAACAAGATCATTAAGAAAAGGTCTCAGCCTGTTAGTAAGAATTTTGGTCAGAATTTTATAGGAAACATTGCAAAGACTTATAGGTCTGAACTGCGTAATGGACTCAGGAGTGTCCACTTTAGGGATGAGAGCAACCAAGGTTTTGTTAAAAGATGGGGAGAAATTGCCCTTCCTAAAGCAAGTTTTGGTGAAATCAATAATAGAAGGAGAAACAAGATCCCAAAATTTTTTGTAAAAACCCGCATTAATGCCATCCGGGCCAGGGGCCTTGGAAGGACCCATGTCAAAAAGGGCTTTCTTGATCTCAATATTTGAAAAAGGGGTGCATAACAAGTCCCTTTCTCTATCATTGAACCTTCTATGGGAAGGAGGAAGGTTCAAAGGAACATCACATAAGGGGCCAGAAACAAAGATCTCTTTGAAAAAGTTATTGATATGGTGTTTAAGGGAAGTAGGCTCCTCTATCCAATTTCCATCGGGGCCTTTCAGAGAAACAATTTTATTTAACTTTCTCTTGATAAGAGTAGAGACATGGAAAAATTTAGTATTCGAATCTCCAGCAGCCAGCCATTTGACCCTGGATTTTTGATGCCACAATTCTTCTTCTTGAAGGAGAATTTGTTTATAGTCCTCCTGAAGGGATTTCTCTAGCCAGAAGAGGTGATGAGAATATTGTCTACTAAGAGCTCTTTGAACTCCATCAAGTCTGGCCAGAGTCCTTCTTTTGTTTTTAAACAGATTTCCAAAAATAAGATGGTTCCAAGACCTAGCTTTAGTTTTAAACAAATCATTGGCCAATAAAAGATTCTGGTTGGTAGCCTCCCAGGTTTCCTCAACAACGATTGAAAATTCCGGGTGGCTAAACCACATGTTCTCAACACGAAAGGGTCTGACAGAACGAGGGGGAGGGGAAAGGATACCAGAGGTATAAATAAGGAGGGGGTGATGGTCAGAGTAAACTCTGGGGAGTACCTTAATAGACGCTTCTGGGAATTGGGAGCACCAACTAGCATTAGCAACAGCTCTGTCCAGCCTTTCCATGGTATTAGCCATACCTCTACGACCATTAGTCCAAGTCATGGCAGGTCCTGAAGCCCCAAGATCAATAAGACCACATTTGTTCAAATTGTTGGTAAATCTAATTGTTCGAGCTCTAGAATCACAGTCCGTGTAGCCCCTCCGTTCACTGGCTGCAGCATAATCATTAAAATCGCCAGCCGCTAGCCACGGATTATTTTGAGGCTGGGAAATATCTTCTAGACTCCTCCAAAGGAGGTCTCTATTGCGGGGGTTCGGACTCCCATAGATAGCAGAGAATATCCAGTCGTCAAAGTCTTTATACGATATGAGGACATGAATGACTTGAGTCTCCTTCTGGATAGTGGAAACGCTAACAAAAATAGGGTTCCAAAGAACCCAAATTCCACCTGATCTACCAACAAGGTCTATATGAGTGAAGTCACTAAGACCGAGGTCATTGAAGAAGTTTATCATAGAAGCAATAGGTATCCTAGTTTCAGTAAGCACCACAATGTATGGCATGTGGGTGTTAAACAAATCAGTCATATTCTGTCTAAAATCAAGGTTACCAGCGCCACGGCAGTTCCACACTAGGATCTTCATGGAGAAATGGTTAGGGATGAAAGGGCACGGGGAGAAAAGATCACGTCCTCGTTCCATGTTTAGCTTGATCTGATCCTCGAATTCCGATGCCGTCGGTCCCACTCGCACGTTGTACGCTAGGACTTCGGCTCCGTCTTGACTCACCTGAGTGATTAATCTTATGGTTTCTGTCATCCAATGGATGCTCATCAGACTTGCTTCTCGGATTTCTTTGATCTCTTGGATGAAGATTGATTCTATCTGAGGAACTGGTTTGTTGTCCATGGTTCAGAGAAGACCCTTGGGAGATTTGGGAATCACTGTGAACTGGAATATTGTCTTTAAGATGATCAGGTGGTTCTGTTTCAATTGCGGCAAATTTGTTGGGGCTGATGGGAAAAGGGTTAGTGTTAGAGGAAAGGTTTTGAATGGGATTGGATGGGTTAGGGTCAGGTGTAATATTGTTGGATGTTCTGGAGGGTGAGGCTGTAGAGGCAGAAGAGTCAATATAAGTGTGATCTTCGATAACCATAGGATCTTGAGGCTGTGTAGGGTTAACAAGGGTTGGACGGTGTGGATTGCTAACTTCCTGAGGCTGTGGAGGCAGATGGGCCACTTGCTTGCCCTTGTCTTTGTATATACTTGGTGGGTTGGGCTGGTCTCTTTTCTTGCCTCTGGGTCCAACAGGCTGGACAATAGGGATCTGAGATTTGGCACTCCTGGGTTGGGGGTTAGATTCATATGTGGGTCTTCTAAAAGGGCTAGGCTTTTTTGACTTCCTATTCTGGACTAACATCCAAGGCCCGAAATCATTGTCCGTTTTGGGTAGGTGGTTAGTCGGCCCATTCTGATTGGAATTTGAGCTGGGCCCAATTGGGTGATCTTCTCTTCCAGAAGGATCGTTGGAACATAGCCGTTGGTTTTCCGATGAACCTCCGGCGGGATTGGCCAGATTGGTTTCATGGGCTGCTGATAATCTGGATGGGCAAAATTCCGTTCTATGACCAACACACCCGCATTTGAAACAGATAGAATGGATGTATTCGTATTCAGCTTTGTATATCTTTTTCCCAATTTTGAACCCTGGGAGCAGCGGTTTGTTCAGATCAATTTCGATACAAATCCTTGCAAATTTCCCTCTGGTTGTGGATGCCGTGTTGTAATCAGTTTTTAGAGGCCTACCAAGAGCTTTCCCTATCTGAAATAAAGCCTTCTCTTCGAAATATTCAATGGGAAGTTGAGGGAGCCTAACCCACACTGCTGTATGAACTTCCTCAGCATCGGAGGTTTTGAAATCATGGGTCCATTTACGCACCGTGAGATAATGATTTTGGATGATCCAAGGCCCTCCTGAATAGACGCTCCAATAATCAGCTTTCATATCAAATTTGACAAGGAAAAACCCTGATTCAAGATCGATCATTTCAAAATCCCCTTGGAGACTCCATAACTTCTTCAACTTATCAAGCAGGGATTTGTATCCAATTGGCCTGCCCAGCAGACTAATTATCAGGCTGTCCTTCCAAGGAGTTCGAATTTTTTCAAGATAGGTTTTGGGAAAAAGGATATTAGGGTACAGGGGGTCAGGTTCTTCAGCTGCATGCATCATTTCTTCAGCCCCTTCAATCTCTTCCTCGAACAGAGTACCATCCGTGCAGCCAAAGGGGACATCAGTTGTCACTCTGCTAATAAGGGCTTCAGAGTACGATTTGGGGGAAATTCTCTGTGAAGGCGTCTCAGGTACTTCAGATTTCTCCAGATCCACCGAAGATTCAAGCATATGTGCATCTGATTGGGGCTCACTGTTGTGGTTATTTTTCGTTTTCTTCGTGCTTCTTTGGAGATGGTCCATTTCTTCAGTAGATATGGAGGTATCATGCGCAGGAAGATCATGGGGTGGGTCCGGTGGTGGGGTTGCCGTCTGTTCATCGTTGCGGGAGGGGATATTGCCAACGGTCATTTTTCCACTGAGTTTAGTCTTGTTTTGTTCCTTCATTGTAATTTTGATACCATGTCATATGAATCACCACTAAATACCTCTAATTATGTTGTCTATGTTAGAAAATAATAAGTTTAAATTCATATGTCCACATACATAATGTCTAGATAGATTGTACTACTAGTTGTATTATTTAGAGTGTGTTTGATATCCCAATTAAGTGATGAAAATAAAAATTTTAAGCACTTAAAATTTTTTCAGTGCATTTGATAATGTACCACTTAATTGAAAAAGCAGGAAAAAATCCACTGAAAACGTTAAGTGAAAATTTTATACTGAAAATAATCACTGAATGCAGTCTATTTAAGTTCTTGAAACGCTGTTTTCAGTATTACAAATACAAATCACTTAAAATTTCTAGTACTTACATTCAGCACTTAATTTTCAGCTTTATCAAACACCATTTTACTCTTGTTTCCTTTAATTAAGATTCTCTCTTAGCCTATATCAGGCTACCCAATGTAATGTTTATCATACAACTCAATAATTAATACATTTTGTTATTTTTCTCTGAACTCATCTCTCCAATATTTTAACATGGTATTAGAGTCACTATTTTAGTGGTTTGAAATTTGAATCCAAGAACTATCCAGAGTAAAGTGTGCTATGTGTCACAGCCCACAAAGGGTTAAGGCTCAATTTAGTGTCATCAGTTATATATATATATATATAAGTCAGAGAGGGCTCCCTCCGTTTAATAAAGAGAGGGCCTCTATTTTGGCCGTCAGATCCAGTTTTTAAACACGATCCGACGGTCAAAACAGAGGACATCTCTTTAATAAAGAGAGGACGCTCTCTCTGGAGAATTTTCGTGACATATATATAACTCAAAAGCAAAGGCCCCTAGAATTTTAAAAATTACAATGTAGTCTAAGAATTTTTGGAATTTTGGAAAAAGGCCGCCCTAGAATTTTGAAAGATACCATACAATATTTAAGTTTCACAAATAGACTCATATTATAAGTAGACCTCAAAAAAATCGCCAATTAAGTATGCATAAGTAGACCCTAAAAAAATTGACAATTATATTTAGGAGCCACCCTTTCAGTAGTTCATCCTGTGCCTCCAAATACTCGTGGTCGCTCCTGCTCCGTGATTGTCACTATTAGTGGACCCTCCACCTCAGAAAAATACTTCTAGACATGGTAGCATTTTCAAAGAGGCCAACTCCCGTGGACAGCAACACACTGTTGCTTGCCGGACCACAAACTAACTGATTCCGTCGCTCGTCTCCCTCCACTGCCATACCACGAACCACCTCAGACTGTCTGGTCTCCTCCATCGGGCCTCCAACTTGCTGGACCTCCGTCCACTACTTCCTCAGTCCTGCCTCCTCTATCGGACCTCCGTTCATTGAATCCTCTGCTATCCGGCTCCCTCATCACCAGCTTTGCCCGTTCAAGCCACCATTGCTCCGACTTCTGTCCACCGCTTCCTCTGTCCGGCCTCCTCTATCGGACTTCCGACCAGCCAGACCTCCATCCATTGCCTCCCCAGTCCTGCCTCCTCTGTCGGATCTCCGACTAGTCAGATCTCCGTTCACTTCCTCATTTGTTATCCAGTCAACAGCTTTGCAATCGTTCAAGCTGCCATCGATCCGACATCGGGCTACCATTTCCTTCGCCCTGCCTCCTCTATTGGACCTCTGACCAGCCAGAATTCCATCCAACACCTCCTCAATTCATCTACCTCATCTATCGGACCTCTGACCGACTAGACCTCTGGCCACCACCTCCGCCACTATTCGGCTCCCTCTACCAACCGCTGCCGTCACACCCCCTGCTTGGCTCACTCTGCCACCGAACCACCGACCGCTGCCACCAGTCCCTCCATCTGGCTCACTTCACCTCCAGACCACTCCACTGCCTTACTGCAACCACTACTGCCCCTACTTAGCCTAATTCGACTCTATTATGTCAATGTTTCCTAGTTCGCGTTTCTATTGTTAGTTCTCTCAACCCAGCTCGACGCTATAATGCCAATGCTTTCCGGTCTGGTTCCGGTCAATGCCCTCCTTGTTGGATCGCTTAGTCTTGCCTTCTGCTACCACATTTACTATTCATCATTACTAGTTTTGCTCAGTTAAACCCACCGCCAACTTTGCTTCAATCAAGCCGCTAATTGGTTTTGAATTTCATTTCCAAACTCATACAGGTCTCAATTTCACCACCTTGAGTTTGAGGGGGCTGTTATAATATAATAAGTCTAAATTCATATCTCTAGATATATTATGTCTAGATACATTGTACTCTAGTTGTACTCTTTTTTTCCTTAATTAGGATTCTCACTTTGCCTATATAAAGGCTAGGTATTACTCCCTCTGTCCCATTTTATGTACCCCTTTCGTTTTCGGGATGTCCCAAAATTGTTGTCCATCTTTCTAAGTTAGTATGCAAATTTTACTTAGTTTTCCAAACTACCCTTCCTTGCAATCAACACCAAAACAAAACAAAACAAAAAAAGAAAGTGCAATGATTATGGGCAATTGTGGAAAGCAGGTGTAGATTCTTTTTGCCCCTTAAAGAGTTGGATTCCCCAAGAGGGACACATAAAATGGGACGGTGGGAGCATAATGTTTATCACACAATATCAATAAATACATCTTTATATTTTTTTTTTGGGAAATAAATAAATCTTTATATTATTCTCTCAACTCTCTCTTTAATACTCCCTCCGTCCCAAATTGCTGGGCACTTTTTCTATTTTGGGTTGTTCCAAAATGCTTGTCCATTTAGAAAAGTCAACACACCAAATTTTTTATCTTTCCTATTTTGCCATTTTTTTTGTCACAATTCCCACAAATCTTAGTTTATAGGGAAACTAAATTAAGGGTAATGTTAGAAACTAAGAATATTTAAACATGAAAATAGTATAATAAATTATGTTCGCTTAAAAAGTTGAATTCCTCAAAAGTGCCCAACAATTTAGGACGGAGAGAGTACTTAAATAGCCTACAACATATAATTGTCTACTTTTATGCAATTATGATAGACGCGTGTCTTAATACGAAGATTTTATTAACTTATGGTACCACTTCACCAAATATTAATTTGTTGTATTGAATATTATCTCCGACCGGAATGGAAGATTAATTGTTCGTATATAGGAAACATTACCATTTTATTCCCTCCATTTAAAAAATAAAAAATAAATAAAAATAAAAAGGTAAAGAAAAGTGACTATGAGTCTCGGTCAACAATGTTACTTAATTACTAAGGAACAAAGTTGCCTTCGTTCCTCGTCATTTCCTACCAGTTTCACTCATAATTAACAAAATTCCTGTCATTAGCCAAAACATCAAGCATCTTAAAGGCCCCGGGGAGTCCTCTTGGTCAAATCTCTAAGAAAGAATAATACTATACTTTTCAAATTTTGCATCTTAAATGCGTTTCAAATATATGTAATGGTGTGTCCAATGAATTATGATTAGAGGATGTTGAAGTGGTCTTACCACTATAGAAGGTGATCAGAGCAGCTCCAACAATATTACCCATATTAAATTTTTAGCTATTTTGGAGAATCAAAGTGGATTTTTGAAGCTCCAATGGATTCCCCAAATGGTTCTCCATTTTGGAGAGCCCCTTTTTAGTTCTCCACATTTGAGGAGAGAGTGTGTGAATATGGGTAATTACCCATACAGTAATATTTGGGGCACTAACAAATTCCACTAACACTTACACCCACAATCTATCTCTCTCCTAGTGGCACTGTGGGGTCTGCAGTGGACTCAAAGTGCCACTAGGAGAGAGATAGAGTGTGGGTGTGAATGTGAATGTTAGTGGAATTTGTTAGTGCCCCTAGCATTGTTGTTACCCATAAGTGGTTAGAGATGCTCTCACACTGCCACATGTACGTTTGGGAAGCAATTGTGATGCAAAATCTGACGAGTATAGCATTACACTCAATTAAAAAAAAAATTAACCATGCAAATCAATGAACAAACAAACAGAATAAAATAAAATAATTAGAGCAAGTTTTGGTAAAATTAATTGTGATTTTTAGTTTTCTAAATTCTTATAATAAAAACTTTTATGTTGGTTTTTATCGAAAAGAAACCCGAAAACCTCTTATTTTCTATCTACATTTTCTAGCTTAAATTCATTATTTGTTTGTTTGTTTTTTTTTTTTAAACAAAGAAAATAACTACGATCACCAAACTCCTTTTTGCTTTTCATTTCCCAAAAAAAAAAAGCCAACACGATTACCAAGTATATATTTCCGTTTTCATTTTTAAAAAAGAAATATTAACAGTACTAGCTAGCAAACAATTGACAACTCAGTAACGTTACCAAACTGGCGGTTCAGCCGTAGAGCTGTTGAAGAAAAACTTGGTGCAAATCATTTGGTCAAAAATATGGACCAAAAAGCCTCAGAAAACGGATGTCCCCCCAACTGGGTATGCCGGTCGTACGTTTGTGACAAATTAATGAGGAAGGTTCCTCTCAAACACACATACATAAATCAACAGTTTTATAAGACTTCTGTTTACTTAAATAAATACTGACCTATAAAAGCGGAAGAAAAATAACCAGGTCAAAGTCTTTCACAGAGACTTTGGTCTCACGTTATTAGTCTACAAGAATCTTAGGGCGTTCCCATTGAAAATAGAACAATAACAATGCTACATGCACTGAATTTATACGTAGAATTTGTGCGTTGAAATGATTCGGGTCATTTATTTTTGGTGAGTTCCGTATATTTCAGTGTGGAGGCCACCAAAATGAGTGGTCTAGATCATTTCAGTGCACAAATTTTATACATATTTCGGTACACTAATCTTTTCCGTTGAAAATAAGAATTATTTAGAAGGAATCTTACTATAAAAGACACAAAAAATACACAAAGAGAGATAGAAAATGAGATTTCAGCAAAAAAAAAGAGATAGAAAATGAGAGAGAGGTGTTTGCAATAAATATCTGGTGTTGATGTGTGCTGGGCCTGCCAGAATTCACGTGGACTCAAAAAGAAGTCGAGGCAACCTAATCTAACTTCTAAATCAAACGACAGCTAATAAATGTGATTTACTAACAGTAAATGGGTCTTCACTCTACTCTGATGCAAGTAAGTAAAACTACAAATGGAAAGCAAGGAACAAATTAATTACTGGAAACCAAGAATACCTTCAACGACATCTTCATTGATGGATTTAAATACGATTACAATCACTCGAAGCAGAGCTAAGAAAGGAAACTCTCACAATCACTCAAGAACAAAGTATTGTTATGAGGAAAAGATAAAAATCTGCCAAAGCAGAAGTGGCGTGTGTGTTAGCCCCTTTTAAATGTTGCACACCCTGCTCTATTTATAGATTTTTTGGAGTAACCGCTGTCAATGGTAGTGGGTAAGTGGGTAGTGGCCCCTGATTTCTAGGCACGAATAGGTTACTGTATGCTCTTTCTACCTCATGACTAGCTCCCATGATCTGTAGTGTCCCCACCTTTGCCATGTTCTATTTTCGTGCAACTACTTTTTCTTCCAGCTCAGCATATTTTGTGCCCACGTTTTTCACTTCAACCGTCCAAAGATCTAGTTTCATTTTTCTTTGAACTGCCTAACGTATACTAGCTGAAATACCTCGGTCTTAATTCTTGTGAGTTATCCGCTACCCTATCGGTATCGGTGACCGATATCTTCACGTGGATACCCCTCCGGATCTTTACCTGTTTATCAAGCCCGATCTTGTGCCACTCATCTACTATTGGTCACTCTCAGGTCCTATAACACCAATCACGCAATCATCGGCCTTATTCGTTGAAGCCGATGTATTTTCACCGATTCCCTCTTACGTTGTTTGCCCTTCAATCTCGGTCTTAGATATTATGACCGAGGTATCCTTTGGGTCTTCAACTACGCTTGTGCTGGGGATATGTTACTTCGTAGATGGCCCTTAATTATATCGGCCTTATCCTGTCCATTTTCTATTTGATGACCTCATTATCCCATGTGTTTGTCCTGTGCCTTGAGAAACCCTAAATTAGGGTGTAAACAAGAGGGGTAAGTATTTTAATTAAATGAATATTTTAGTATCAAAGAATTGAACCAAAACCAACAAGATGACACGGACTATAGACTAGGTCAAGGTAGTATAAAGTACTATTATTTTAAGTTTTAAATAGACAAAAAATATAGTGTTTTATGATACATTATAGTGATATATTTTAATTTGGTTCTAAAATATTCTAAGTAAACCAACATGGTTTTCAAAATGACTACATGTTTAGATCAAGTTTGCAAGGACCAAAACTACCAATTGAAGTATTATAAACCATCAAACCACTAGGGTGTATTATAGATTTTTTCCCAAAAAATTCACTACAATCTCATAAAATGAGAGTGTTGCAATCTTTTAGAACAAAAGTATTAAAGTAGATTTGTAACAAGATCACTAAAGTGATTTGCTTTACCCCCTCTTGTAAAATTACTTTTGTATCCATATTTTAATAAAACAGTAAAGACATTTTTGTCCAAAATGAATGTTCACCTTTTTAAATATGGAAAATATTAGATTCATACAGTGAACCACACACTGTTTTCACCCACAGCTTTAAATGCATGTACCCTGTGCTGTATAATTGGGGTACAAAAAAGTATACAAAAAATTCAAACAGCACAATGTACAAGCATTCAAAATTGTGTATGAAAAAAGTGTGCGATTCACTGTGTGGGTCTAATAATGCTCTTTAAATATTTTTTGTTTAACATTTTACAATATATAAATAATAGATCAGTATTTATACGTGAATGGATGACCACCACTTAAGGGCCATTTGAATCGGATTCAGTTTTTGCATTTATACAGAAGTAGCAATACTATTTTACACCGGCACCATGAATTTAAAAATAAAAAATAAAAAACTAATTCATTTAACACTTAATTTGCTTCTTGCGTCACAATTGTGCTGAAGAACCTCTGGACTTAGATTCGGCCAAGATGTGTTTTTTGAATTTTTAATATACTTCTTAAAATTCATTACAAGCTTAATTAATATTTGCATTTTGAGTCCTAAAAATGCATTTGGATAATTAAACTTTATGTTTGAGAAGTGATTCCAAACACGGCAACAGTCTTTAAGTTTCCAAATCAAAATAGACTCTATTTATCACATATTGGCCTAGAGAACGTAAAGATGGGACACTTGACAACAAATTTTATAGTCCATAAGTGATAACAGAGATTCAAAAGTTGCACTAAAATTATTTGGCAAACCAAATTCTTAACTCAATAGTAAAATCATGTGAGTTAATCCCAAAAATTTGTACTTACCAAAACACTATCAGATAGCTTTTGGTCAAAAGCATTTTTGTTTTCACAACTAAATCACAAAAGTAGAAGCCTAGTCTAATGAACTTTAAAATTAACCCAACTAATCGTAGCAACTTCGTAGAAAATTACTCATTGGCAATCATGCATCAAATGGGTTGGTGTATCCCAATGAGTCAATGACCCTAAAAGTTGTTCAAAGGCTAATTATAACCAGGGCAGGTCTCGAGTATTTAGAGGCCTGAGATGATCTACTAAAAGGGAGGCCCTCATACTCGATTCGGGGGCAGCATCCTCGAGACGATTTTTTTTTGTCTATTTATACATAATTGACAATTTTTTGAGGGTTTAATTATACATATTTGGCAATTTTTTGAGGGTCTACTTATAATATGAGTCTATTTGTGAAACTTAAATATTGTATGGTATTTTTTAAAATTCTAGAGGGGCCTATTTCTAAAGCTAAAAAAATCCTTACACTAAAAGTGTAATTTTCAAAATTACAGAAGTCTTTGCTTTTGAGTTTTATATACATGTATATCAATATATATGTAGTTGATGACACTAAATTGGACCTTGAGAAGACTTAAATGTAAAATACTAAAAAATTTCAAAGTAAAAATGTAATTATGAAAATTTCATAAAAACCCTCAAAATTTTATAAACTTTAGTAGCCTAGGGCAGTTGCCCCTTTTGTCTCCCGTTTGGGCCGGCCCTGATCATAAACAAGTACATAAAAATGTTGGATATATATATATTAGTAATGTTGTGTTTTTCAATTACCATCCTAAATTATCATCCTAAATGATATGGTAGTGGGAATGGTCCCACTACCACATCATTTAAAATAAAATTTTAAGATGAAGATCTGAGAAACATAACATTGCCATTACTCATATATGTATATAGGGAAATGTTTGGTACACACACTTTTTGACACACTATGCTTTAAACACATGTACTTTGTGCTGTTTGGATTTTTCACACTTTTCTGTGCACCACTTACATAGCACAAGGTACATGCATTTAAAGTTGTGTCAAAAAGTGTGTCAAAAAATGTGTGTATATAACACTACTCATGTATATATATATATGAACTTAACTCTTCCATTGTATGCATGCTGGTATATACTATGAGCCATTCATTTTTTGGTCTCATTATCACTGGTTAACTGGTTGGCTTCCTCCACTTAATTAAACCCCATTAACTGCCACAGACCAAGAGGTCCATATATGGTCAATTCAGTCCCTTATTACTGAGGCCAGATCTTTGTTGCATAATGCTTTTTTGTTCTGGAATGTTTCTTTTATTCATAGGTCGGCAAATGTTGTTGCTAAAAACCTCGCCCAATGGGCTATGCTCTGTAATTTTTCTGGTCCCGTCCCAATTGACGACTTCCCTTGTTGTGTTCTTGAGGAGAGCCATCAATGGGGCTAGTGGATCCAGCTTGTTGTTTTTGTTCTCTGTTGGTTCTATGTTAATTGCAGTTTCAGCGAAAAAAAAAAAAAAGAAAAAGTTGCAACTTTTTTTGGTATGAGTTAGCCTCACCACTGTTATGCTTCCACGTGTCCTAACAGTCTATTTTTATTGAACTCCCATAATCCCATTATAAATCAAGACCTATATACGGTGCTCTAGAAACTTATACCGGAGTACTTTATTTTATAACGATATCTAACAAAATATATTAAAGACTAAAAACCTTATGAGTACACATAAAAAGATCAATTGAATTAACTTGACTTTCACTGCCGGATCATCACACGTGGCAACTTATCATGCAGACGTGATAATGGGGATTATTTGCGAGGACACATTGATGGGTTCTAAGTAGACAAACCATTTATTGCTTTTACTTTTGATTATAAAAATGGTTTAAATTAATATAATTAAAGTCCTTATCCATGAAAATGTAAACTTAACTTATGCGTCTGATTAAATCAACTCCGTTACATAATAAATGATACTTTTTGGAAGTCTTTAATACCAATAGCATGCACTGAATCTAATAGATAACATATCTTTTTGATTTGATTTAATTTGATGTCAATTTGTGGTGGAATGCCACTACAATGACAAAAGGATGAATGCATTGCCTCTTCTTCCAATAAAATAAATGGCTAATAATTGATCATAAAGTCTGTTGGTTATGAAGCCTTTCTTTATGGCTTGATTTTGGCTTTGGCGATTCCGTTGCATTCCAACGGTTTTAGTTGCATTCGATATGTACTGTGAAACGATTGAGGCGCAATCAGAGTTAGTTACTTAATTATATATTACTCCCTCCGTCCCATAATAAGTGTCTATTTTTATTTTGCATATTATTTAAGAAAGTTGTATTATATTAGTTTTTTTAGTTCATTAAATGATCACTTTCTAATTTTTACCCTTAGATGTGATGAGTGTTTGACTTTTTGCTTGTTTTGAGACCACAAATAAATGCTACTTTGTCTTTATTATAAGGGTAGTTTTGGAAAGTAAGTAAAAGCATTGTGCCAATTTAAGAAAGTGGACACTTATTGTGGGACATTCAAAAAAGGAAATGTGGACACTTATTATGGGACGGAGGGAGTACTATATATAAAAGCTAAGAGTATGACCTAGAAATAATATGAGAGTGACACGTGTCACTACTCATTTATGTCAAACTCCTTAACTCATTTCACAGAACACTTTTGCTCACCTGTTTTTGGTGCACCGTTGTTCACCCAGGCTTCACTAGGCGACACGTATCCCATTTTATTCCCATTTTGTCCATGTACTATCAACATAATTACTGCAATTGGACACGTGTCACCCAATAATGAAGGTCTGTGTGAGCAATGGTGGACCAAAAATGAGTGAGCAAAAATACTATCATTTTAGAAATCCTTAATCACTCTCTTCACATCAAAAAACTACTATAGTATCAGATATTATCATTTAATTGGCACATAAAGTACTTTTAGTATTCAAATCTTTGTCCTCTCCATTCAATGTTGTTTGGTGCCTCATCCATTAATTATATAAATGGATCGATTTTAGAGGATAGAATTTTGTATATGTTATGCAAAACTTTTCACAAAAACTATTACAAGTTTGAACCTCAGATAATACCAATACTTCATCACCAATAGTTTTGATTAATTAGATGAACAATGTGCCCGCGCTATGCGCGGGATACATTCTAGTTATTATGAAGGTTCTAAAAGTAAAAATAAACAAGAGGTATAGTGTGGGTTTCAGTATTCGGTGTGGTGTTCAGTGTTTGTCTCCCTTGTTAATTTCTACTTTTGAAACTTTAACATATGCCTTAAGGGCACATGTTAACACAACCCTTATTATTATTACTAGGAGTATTATTATTATTATTATTGGGTTTGCACTTTGCACCCTTGAAATTTGGATGGTTTTGCACTCTGCACCCTAAAATTTCAGATTTGGCACTTTGATTCCTAAAATTTAGGAGGAGTTGAACTTTAGTCCCTAGCCTCCAAGACTTTTTGCGACAAGGCATGAGACTCGTCGAAATGAATAACCCAGATCTTTATGTATACATTTAATGTACAATAATTACTCGTTTGTAAAGCATGTCAAATTGTCAATAGTAGAAAATCTCAGCACATTTTAAAAGTGATTAAAGATAAACACATCCTTAACTCTTTTAACACTTTATCAGTACCCAAACAAGACTTAAACAAATGTGTAAAATGACCAAAATACCCTTGCACGCTAAAATAATGAAATAAGTCTTTTTCCGGAAAAAAAATGAAATAAGCAAGAATTTAAATTAGGGACATTACAATAACTTTGAAGATTTTTAGTAACTAGGCGATAACTTGTGCTATATGCATAGGCCTGGAGTGTTTCAATTATTTTGCGTTCCTAAGCTTTCAAACATTTTGTGGTTTGGATTGTCCATTGTTATGTGTATGAGAGTAAATATCAAATTGAGTTATGTGAAAATGTATTTGTTCTTTCTGTATAACACTCTATGAGTACTTTTGCAAATCTCACAGCCAAATATATTTTTTTTTGATAATGACCATAATCCTAGAAAAGGAAAGAAAAGAAGAAGAATAATTAATAGGGTAACGGATAATGATCACATACATTAAAATATTGTTGAAAGTTCTAGTTCTGAAGTAGCTTTAGAAGCACAAAAATAGTGCTTGAAAAATCCTGCTTTTTGAGTGCTAAAATGAAAAAAAAAGTGCCTATAGGAGGATAATTATAACCCTTAATTCTGTAAAGTGAAAAAAAAAAAAAAAAAAAAAAAAAAAAAAAACAAAGACGATTTTTATATGAAATAAAAAATAACAACTCCTTTTGATCGGTGAATGGTAACAACTGTTAGATCTTTAATCTATAAAATTATAAAACCCTAGAGTAGTATAACCACAGTCCTAGGATCAAATCATGTTAGATTATTAAGGGTATAATATATTAGATTACATACCTGTATCCATTGTAGCAATCAGCAAACCTTAGAAGAAAGATGATCACCGGTTATGTCTTCCTCAGTCAAATCTCCTTAGTTCTGTAATGGGTTCCTTCTCTAGATGGGATAGAAAAGGAAGACTATATATATTGATTTGACATATTGGGGACCATAACCTATATGTCTTTATATACTGATATGTTAGGATTCCCAAGATTCCTAACATGATCAGTATTTAGTATCCACTCATTAAACCTAGATCCAGTAGAAGTCCATGGGCTTCCTACAATTAGACCACATAATATAAGCCCATTTAATTAATAGCCCTTATAATATAATTGATAATAATATGTTACCCACTCTTATTAGAAAATACAATTTCCTAACAATCTCCCAATTGGGCTACATACGACTCTTGAAACAATTATATTACATATTCCTTAGACGCGCACATGTATGCTATTTATCTTTGGACTTCACTTTAGTTTCAATCTGGTCCATTTCCTATATTAATATGGGATCAAGGCGGCTTTCGTTACACATAATCGTAACTAGACCTTCAATGGTCACCATACTAACACATTCAATGACATAGATCAAGTATGGATGAGTAGCATGGAAATTACATGCAATGTGATCTCAAACATGCCTATTTCCAACTGGTCCTAATTTAGCCTTTAGTGAGATCAATCCGAAATAATGCAAAACCGCATAATTAGATTCAGAGATAAATTATAAACCATCAACTTTATTCTGCAGAAAATAAAATTTCACAAATGTCAATAATAGAACATCCAAAGTTAACTCCCACTAAAACAAAGTATCGTCAGACAACCTAACACCCATATGAGCAGTGTGCTCGTGAAAGACCTTATGAGTTAATCCATTGGTCAGCGAATCCGCAATCATGGAGTTTGTCCCTATATGTTCTATAGAAATTTGACCACTCTGAACTCTCTCCTTAACAACTAGAAACTTGATTTCAATATGCTTCGACTTCGTAGAGCTTCTGTTGTTGTTGGAATACAGCACCGCAGATTTATTGTCACAGTATATCTTTAATGGTCTTTCAATGCCATCTACTACACGCAGCCCAGTGACAAAATTTCGCAACCATATCCCATGATTTGATGCCTCATAACAGGCTATGAACTCCGTAGCCATGGTCGAAGAAGCTATAAGTGTCTGCTTAGCACTCTTCCAGAATATAGCTCCTCCAGCCAGCATGTAAACATAGCCTAACGTGGATTGCTTACTATCTTGGCATCCAGCAAAATCGGAATCAGAATACCCAATGATCTCCAAAAAGTCTGATCTCCGATATGTGAGCATGTAGTCCTTTGTTCTCTGTAAATATCGCATAACCCGTTTGTCTGCTTTCCAATGATTCATTCCTGAGTTACTCAAATATCTGCCCAATACTCCCACTATGAACGCAATATCTGGACGCGTACATACTTGAACATACATTAGACTTCCTACTGCTGATGCATAGGGAATCTTTGCCACCTCCTTAGTTTCAAAGTCATTTTTGGGGCACTGTCCGAGAAAGAACTTGTCTTCTTTAGCTACGGGCGTATCTCCTGATGAACAACCTTTCATGTCGAACCTACTTAAAACTTTTTCAATATAGCTCTTTTGTGATAACCCAAGGATACCTTGAGAGCGATCTCGTAGTATCTGTATACCTAATACAAAATAGGCATCCCCAAGATCTTTCATCTCAAAATTCTTAGTGAGAAAGCTCTTGGTTTCGTGCAATAAGCCTATATCACTGCAGGCTAGTAGAATGTCATCGACATATAAAATCAGAAAGATATACTTACTCCCACTGAACTTGTGATATACACAGTCATCAACCACATTCGCCTCAAAACCATGCGAGGTGATTACTTGATGGAACTTGTGATACCATTGGCGGGAAGCCTGCTTGAGACCATAGATGGATTTCTTTAATTTGCAAACCATAGACTTTGGATCTCCGCATACAAAGTTTTCTGGCTGGACCATATAAATCGTCTCATCAATGTTTCCATTGAGAAACACTGTCTTAACATCCATCTGATGTAGCTCTAAATCAAAATGAGCCACAAGTGCCATTATTGTCCTAAAAGAGTCTTTCGATGAAACCGGAGAGAAAGTCTCTTTATAATCTATGCCTTCCCTTTGAGTGAAACCCTTGGCGACTAGACGAGCCTTATATCTCTCGACATTGCCCTTTGAATCCCTTTTGGTTTTAAATATCCATTTGCAACCAATGGGCTTCGTTCCTTCAGCCAATTCGACAAGATCCCAAACGTCATTGTCTTTCATAGATTTCAACTCATCGTTCATGGCATCAATCCACTTTTGAGAATTAGAACTTTGTTTGGCTTGGTGAAAGTTGATTGGATCATCGTCCACTATCCCAATGTCAAACTCATGTTCTTAGAGGAATACAATATAATCATCCGGAATCGCATTTCTCCTTTCCCTAGTGGATCTTCTTAATGACATCTCCTCTTGAGGTTGTTGAGTTTGCACTTCAGGTATAATTTCTTCATTTTGCACAGGGAGCTCTTGTACATTGTCTTGAATATCTGAATTTGCATCTTGAACAATGTCAGGAATAGAAATCTGAACATTGTCAATAGCAATATGACTAGGAATAAATTCCTCTTCAAAGATCATGTCTCTAACCTTATCCCCCCCCCCCCCCCCCCCCCACAAACTCAACTTCCTCAAGAAATCTCACATTTCCTATCTCAAAAAATGTCCTGGTAGTGGGATCATAAAACTTAAAGCCCCGAGAGCGTTCAGCGTATCCAACAAAGTAGCAACTGACTGTTCTTGAGTCCAATTTCTTTTCATGTGGCCTACAAGGTCGTGCCTCAGCTGGATAACCCCAAATATGTAAATGCCTAATGCTAGGCTTCTTTCCAGTCCATAATTCATAAGGGGTTTTGGTTACTACTTTACTTGGAACCCTATTGAGGATATATGCTGCAGTCTTTAGAGCTTCTCCCCAGAGTGATTCTGGCAAAGAAGAATGACTAATCATACTTCTTACCATGTCCTTAAGCGTTCTGTTTCGTCTCTCAGCTACACCATTCATGCTAGGTTTGTATGGCATTGTGTATTGAGGGACGATACCGCATTCCTCTAGGAATTTAGCAAAGGGTCCTGGACGTTGTTCACCTGATCCGTCATATCTACCGTAGTATTCACCACCACGGTCAGATTTGACAGCCTTAATGTTCTTGCCAAGTTGAAGTTCAACTTCGGCTTTAAATGACTTGAAAACATCCAGGGACTGTGACTTCTCATGTATTAAATATGCCCATATCTTAAGTAGTCGTCTATGAACATAATGAAATATTCTTGTCCATTCCAATAGGCTGTAGGGAATGGACCACATATATCAGTGTGAATGAGTTCTAAGACGTCTGTACACCTGTTGGCACCTAATTTCCTTATGTTTGTCTATTTTCCCTTAATGCACTCAATGCAGACTTGAAAGTCTGCCAAATCTAAGGGGTCAAGAATCCCGTCACGCACAAGTCTCTCAATTCTCTGTTTAGAGATATGAACTAATCGCTTGTGCCATAAGGTGGCAGAATGCTCACTTAATTTTCACTTTGTACCACTTGAATTAGTATGCAAAATTTCATTATAGGAAGTAACAGTGTTAAGCATTTACAGATTATCTATCAAAGAACCGGTACCAATAAGTTTTGAATTTTGAAATATACTAACTTTATTATTTCTAAAAGAACAAGCATAACCAGATTTGTCCAAATTAGAAATAGAAATTAAATTCCGTCTAAAAAACGGTGCAACAAAAGTCTCAATCAAATCCAAATAAACACCAGTCTTTAATAATAATCTAAAATTTCCTATTACTTTTACTGTAACTTTCTTGCCATCGCCAACGAAGATGAATCTTTCAGCATCAGTTGGCAGTCGGCTCCACAGGCAACCCTGCATAGACATACTTATGTGAGTAGTAGCACCAGAATCTACCCACCAAGTATCTTTAGGTACAGAAGCTAAATTAACTTCAGAACAAACCAAAGGGAGAAGCTTACCCTTCTTTACACGCCAAGCGGCGTATTTGGAACATTCTCTCTTCATGTGACCTCTCTTCTTGCAGAAATAGCAAAGGAATTCCTCATTTTGCTTCTTTAGTTTCTTCTGCTGAGGTGTCACATTTGCAGCATCCTTAGCTCTCTTCCTTTTATTATTCTGAGAGGTTGATGCTAAGTGAGCACTTTCAGTCTTGTCTCGCTGAATTCTTTCATCTTCTTGCACACAGTGAGATATGAGCTCATTAAGAGTCCATTTGTCCTTTTGGATATTGTAACTCATTTTAAATTGACTGAATTGTGCAGGAAGAGATATGAGAACCAAGTGCACGAGCATGTCCTTAGACAGCTCTAACTTTAGTGCCTTGAGTTTCCCACTGAGATGAGACATTTCCATAATGTACTCCCTTATGTTCCCCTTTCCTTTATACCTCATGGAAATCAGAGTAGCCAAAACAGTACTCGTTTCTGACTTTTCATTTTTAGCAAAATATAGTTGTAATTCAGAGAGGAATTTCTTAGCATTTGTGCTCTCAGTGATTGAGCCCCGAAACGTTTCCAGAATGGAACGTTTCATAGTCATCAGACTCATACGATTCGAGCGATCCCACTTCTCAATTTTAACCTCATTCGGGTTTTCTGCAGTCGAAGTTGGTCGTTCTGTCCTTAGCGCAAGGTCCAAATCCATACATCCGAGAACGATTTCCACATTCTCTTTCCAGACCTTAAAGTTTCCCCCATTCAGCATTGGGATAGCACTAATTTGAGCAGAAACATTTGTAGCAGTAGCAGAAACTGAATAGAGAATAAAATAAAATAACACGCTCACAATTAATAACATGTCATAACATAAACATATTAGAAATACCCAAAAGGATACCTAGAACAACATTGACATTTAGTCTTTGGACGGAAATATCAACTGTAAGTGGTACTCCCCGTGTAGTGATCAAATACTGACAATAAGACTTGTCAAGCAGTAACCTGCCTTTGGGCCGACTCATTGCCCACATGGATAATTAGCTTGATAATTGTCATGTATTTACCACTACATGTACACCCATTATTTAGCCAATTAAGAATCTTCCTTTAGGCCGATTATTAATCGCATGAATAACAGATATACCATCTTAATATTTCAACATAAATAAATTTACACAACAGAGGTTACTTTGGCAATATATTATTTCAATTTATTTATTTAAAATATCAGACATATGTATTGGAGCCTAAAATAGACCACAAAATCTTAAACTACCATAAAACATAATTCATTTATTTATTTATTTATTATTATTATTATTTCTTTTCAGAAACAAAGCATAACATATGACGCTAATTTCCAAACACATAAAACCATTGTTGTATCCTCTAGCAGAAGGTTAGTTTCATGTTTGGAAGTATTAAAAAATTCTCAAAAATATCGTGGGCCCGTGACATGTGGTCTTGCTGAGAAAAGAAGTATCCATGGATTCACAAAAATAACTTATTATATTACTGACAAATTCCATCATACCAAAACAAATCATCATCGCTGTACAATTTTGTGGTCTGGCCTCTTCGAGGTCAATTCGTGACCATCATGTGACTGAATATGATATAATTATATATATATATATATATAAACTATTGATATTCATGGTTATATTCCATAAATCTGAATCTCAACGAAATCTCTATCTATGGGCCGAAACTTTTATGTTTAGGAATCGGAATTCGATTCTTTTGAAACTTTATCCATGGCTCACACAGATTACATGTATATGAAAAATATGCACAACATCTTTAATAATCAACATGATAATCTGCTCTGATACCACGTGTTAGATCTTTAATCTATAAAATTATAGAACTCTAGAGTAGTACAACCACAGCCTTAGGATCAAATCATGTTAGATTATTAAGGGTATAATATATTAGATTACATACCTGTATCCATTGTAGCAATCAGCAAACCTTAGAAGAAAGATGATGACCGGTTATGTCTTCCTAAGTCAAATCTCCTTAGTTCTGTAATGAGTTCCTTCTCTAGATGGGATAGAAAAGGAAGACTATATATATTGATTTGACATATTGGGGACCATAACCTATATGTCTTTATATACTGATATGTTAGGGTTCCCATTATTCCTAACATGATCAGTATTTGGTATCCACTCATTAAACCCATACCCAGTAGAAGTCCATGGGCTTCCTACAATTAGACAACATAATATAAGCCCATTTAATTAATAGCCCTTATAATATAATTGATAATAATATGTTGCCCACTCTTATTAGAAAATACAATTTCCTAACAATCTCCCACTTGGGCTACATACGACTCTTGAAACAATTATATTACATATTCCTTAGACGCGCACATGTATGCTATTTATCTTTGGACTTCACTTTAGTTTCAATCTGGTCCATTTCCTATATTAATATGGGATCAAGGCGGCTTTCGTTACACATAATCGTAACTAGACCTCCAATGGTCACCATACCAACACATTCAATGACGTAGATCAAGTATGGATGAGTATCATGGAATTACATGCAATGTGATCTCAAACATGCCTATTTCCAACTGGTCCTAATTTAGTCTTTAGTGAGATCAATCCGAAATAATGCAAAACCGCATAATTAGATTCAGAGATAAATTATAAACCATCAACTTTATTCTGCAGAAAATAAAATCTCACAAATGTCAATAATAGAACATCCAAAGTTAACTCCCACTAAAATAATGTATCGTTAAACAACCTAACACCCATATGAGCAATGTGCTCGTGAAAGACCTTAGGAGGTAATCCCTTGGTCAGCGGATCCGCAATCATGGAGTTTGTCCCTATATGTTCTATAGAAATTTGACCACTCTGAACTCTCTCCTTAACAACTAGAAACTTGATTTCAATATGCTTCGACTTCGTAGAGCTTCTGTTGTTGTTGGAATACAGCACCGCAGATTTATTGTCACAGTATATCTTTAATGGCTTTTCAATGCCATCTACTACACGCAGCCCAGTGACAAAATTTCGCAACCATATCCCATGATTTGATGCCTCATAACAGGCTATGAACTCCGCAACCATGGTCGAAGAAGCTATGAGTGTCTGCTTAGCACTCTTCCAGGATATAGCTCCTCCAGCCAGCATGTAAACATATCCTAACGTGGATTGCTTACTGTCTTGGCATCTAGCAAAATCAGAATCAGAATACCCAATGATCTCCAAAAAGTCTGATCTCCGATACGTGAACATGTAGTCCTTTGTTCTCTGTAAATATCGCATAACCCGTTTGACTGCTTTCCAATGATCCATTCCTGGGTTACTCAAATATCTGCCCAATACTCCCACTATGAACGCAATATCTGGACGCGTACATACTTGAGCATACATTAGACTTCCTACTGCTGATGCATAGGGAATCTTTTCCATCTCCTTAGTTTCAAAGTCATTCTTGGGGCACTGTCCGAGACAGAACTTGTCTCCTTTAGCTACGGGCGTATATCTTGATGAACAACCTTTCATGCCGAACCTACTTAAAACTTTTTCGATACAGCTCTTTTGTGATAACCCAAGGATACCTTGAGAGCGATCTCGTAGTATCTGTATTCCTAATACAAAAGAGGCATCCCCAAGATCTTTCATCTCAAAATTCTTAGTGAGAAAGCTCTTTTTTTTTTGGTTCAAAGGAAACAAACAAAAGGAGATTAGCTACCGCGAGGGAAACTAGTCCCACAAATATCCGCCATCAAAGGCATACAATGTTCCCTAATAGGGTATCTAACAAAACTAGAGGGTCCATATGGTCAGCCCCATAATTCGCAAGAACGTCAGCACACCTATTTCCTTCTCTAAAGACATGCATAATATATCCTTTACACAACTTAATTAAAGTTTTGCACTCTTCAATGACCACTTTCAGGGGGTGGTTAGCATCTTGTTTAAGGATTAAATTGCAAGCTGTAAGGGAGTCAGTCTCGACTATAACATTCTCCATTCCTTTCTGGAAGGCTAAGGCAAGACCTTCTTTGATACTATGCAGCTCAGCATAGATGCTAGTGCAACTCCCGAGGTATCCGTAATATCCTGTTCTCCATCTTCCTTGGGGATCTCTGATGAGTCCTCCAAAACCTCCTTGGCCCGAATTCCCTCTGCTGCTCCCGTCAGTGTTGAGTTTGAGGGTACCTACAATAGGAGGATACCAACGAATAAGTTTATCTTGAACATTATTACTAATTACAGTGTCTCTCTTGAAGGCTTTCAAAATATCCACTCCTAATTCTCTAGCCATTTTAGCAACTTGTCTTTCGTGATTAGTTTTTCCTCTAAACACCCAATTGTTTCTTTCTTTCCACAAATGCCAACTACCTGCAATGAACAAGATGTCATTAGGCAAATTAATTAGAGCATTTGTATTTTTATCATTTATTCTCTTATGAATCCAGTTGGTACTAGATAGAGACAAGTTCACATTATCAATAGCTGGGGGCAGAATCAAATTCCAAAGACAACGAGCATTCGAGCAGTTCCTTAAGATATGAATAGTATCCTCCTTCCAATAAGAACATCTAGGACAAGTGGAATCAGGAATAATGTTGCGAATTTTGAGTAAGTTCCTTGAAGGAAGTCTATCCTGAATACATTTCCAGAAGAAATATTACAAACGGTTAGGGACTTTCCACTGCCAAAGATCCCCCCATATCGCTTTCTTAGTGAGAAAGCTCTTGGTTTCGTGCAATAAGCCTATATCGCTGCAGGCTAGTAGAATGTATTCGACATATAAAATAAGAAAGATATACTTACTCCCACTGAACTTGTGATATACACAGTCATCAACCACATTCGCCTCAAAACCATGCGAGGTGATTACTTGATGGAACTTGTGATACCATTGACGGGAAGCCTGCTTGAGACCATAGATGGATTTATTTAATTTGCAAACCATAGACTTTGGATCTCCGCATACAAAGTTTTCTGGCTGGACCATATAAATCGTCTCATCAATGTTTCCATTGAGAAACGCTGTCTTAACATCCATCTGATGTAGCTCTAAATCAAAATGAGTCACGGGTACCATTATTGTCCTAAAGAGTCTTTCGATGAAACCGGAGAGAAAGTCTCTTTATAATCTATGCCTTCCCTTTGAGTGAAACCCTTGGCGACTAGACGAGCCTTATATCTCTCGACATTGCTTTAGAAGCACAAAAATAGTGCTTGAAAAATCCTGCTTCTTTGAGTGCTAAAATGAAAAAAAGAAGTGCCTATAGGAGGATAATTATAACCCTTAATTCTGTAAAGTGAAAAAAAAAAAACAAAGACGATTTTTATGTGAAATAAAAAATAACAACTCCTTTTGATCGGTGAATGGTAACAACTCCATAGTTCGTATTGCTTAGGAAGAAATGATTGAGTCCCTTTTCACTACATTACAAAATCAATATAAGCAACATCTGAAAACAACGATTATCAAATATCAAATTCAATTGACAAATAATTACAAAATCAGAAGAAGAAAAAAAAAACATAATGATCTAAAGATGAGAGAGAGAGAGAGAGCGAGAGAGAGAGAGAACACAATATCTATATAAAGACATACATGGGTGTATAGATGTATAACACTGATGACAAAAAAACAGACTGATCTAAAGATCTAAAGAACAAAAAAAAAAGAACCATTAGCAATCCAATTAAAGGGTTGCTGAAAGAAAGAATTATAGCTCAGTCAGTGGTATCCTCTTTCCAATCAGAAGGCCCTTCAACGTCCAAAGAACGATCATGTTGTTTTGGGAAGATCTAGCAGACGGAAGTCATTAAAGATCTCTGACTTTTGGGAAAATCAATTTGTAACAAAAAAGATAATGCATTTTAAGTTTTAGGGACAATTAGGAATTAATCTAAATTAAGGAAAGTATAGTGGTTTAGATATAACTAGTAAAAATATTTGAGATTATATCCACTCCTTGGTATTTTGACAAATCTACCCCTAATATTAGTCTACACGAAGAGTTTCACCCTCTGCACCTCCGGCGATCTCGCCTGAGGTCCGGCGACCACCACCATGACTTCGTCTAACCTCCGGCGAGCACCATCACCACCACATGCACCAGACCTCTGCCATTCACCACCAATGCAACACCAGACCTCTGTCAACCTTGCCTGACCTCCGGCAAGCACCATACCACCATATCAACATTAATTGATCAAAAAACAAGTTTCTCAAATTAATTTCTCATACTATCGAAAAAAGTTGTGAAATTCAAAAAAAAAAAAATAAGTTGTGAAATTTACCAACAAAAAGTTGTAAAATTTCAAAAAACCACCACCGGCACACCAAACCTCTGCCGATCACCACCACGACCTCACCTGATCATCTCTTCAAAACCAAATCACCACATCGACATGAAAGGATCACAAAACAAGTTTCTGAAATTTAGTTCACATACTAGTACCGAAAAAGTTGTGAAATTTTCCAAAAAAAAAAATTGTGAAATTTCACAAAGCTTGTGAAATTGCACAAAAAAAGTGTTTTAACAAACATTGCAAAAACTTTTACAAATTTGAGGATTCATATCGATCTACAACTTATTTTTTTGCATAAAATTTATATTTTTACAACCTACTCAACAAGATCTATCAAACAAGTACTACTGTTTATATCAAAATCTGAAGAAAAAAAATGTTGAGAAAGTTCACTGATTTTTTTGATAAATTTCACAAAAAAATGTGTTAAAAAAAACACCACGTAGGATTAGACCACCATGGCGGTGGTGGCTTCTTCTTCGTTCACACCGGTGAAGTGGCTGTGAACGTTCAGAGACTAAGTGTGTCCGTACAATAGTGGTTTTGGTTTTAGTTGTATTTGGAACTAGATCTCGTGATGGTTCGGAGATGGTGGTGGTTGGCTCGCGATGGCTCGGTGATTGTTGCGGTTGGCTCGCGATGGTAGTGGTGTGCGACGACGATAGTGCGTACTGGTGGTGGTGAGCGATGGCACTGCTGGTTATGAGGACAACATGTTGTTGATCGGCGATGGAAATGAGACGCCGACGATAGTGGTGGTGGGGAGGACGGTGGTCCCTGGCAACAAAGGTGGTCTGTGTTGATGGGGGTCAGTGGTGTTGCTAAGAGGGAGAGAGAGAGAGAGAGAGAGATGAAAAGAGAGAAATGAAAGTGACAATACAAATAAGGGTAAATATGTCCCAAAAATATGTAGTCAACTAGTCAAATGACATATTCCAATTAACTTATTGAATAATGTCTTTATTTCCAAAATAGTTTTCTTCGTTTCCTGTAACCAAATTATTCTCCTAATGTAGAATTTAATACCAAATTTCTATTTTAATTTTAATTAACAAAAAAGCCAAAACAAAATGGCCTTTTGAAAAAAAAGAATGGTTAAAAAACAATGCCACATAAGTGCCACATGGGGAAAAAATAAAATGCCACATAGGCACCACTTGGAGCATTGTTGGAAGGCTTTTGGCCTTTATCTTTATATAGACTAGCATAGATCCTGCACGATGCGCGGGTACGTGAACTACTACAAAATATGAGGGAGAGAGACTTTGTAGGACCCCACCATGTACATCTTTAGAGTTAAATTATATTAGGAATTAAATGATTCACATGTAGGAGCCAGATAAAGCGAAAAAAACTACCACATGCCACCATATTATGCTCATTTGGAAGCAAAGAGTAGAGAGATTAAATCAAGGGATATTAGGTCATATATGTGTTTTAATAAAAAAACTCACATTTTTTATAGTTTTATAAAAGCCCCCCGCTACTTTTCGTATTTGGTGAAAAGCCCCTCTGCTCATAGATTATGTTATATTATCTGTGAACTTTAAATCATCATAACTCACTCGTTTTTTGGCCTTTTTGGGTGATTTTTTTTTTGATATCATGTATTTTTTTGAGATCTACGCATTAGACTTGAAAGTTGTACAAAAAAAAAGTAATTTGGAACTTCATTTTTCATTTTTATCTTTCAGATATATAATATTATCTGTTTACACTAACAGATAACATTATTTGTCAACTTTAAATCACCATAACTTTATCAATTCTTGGGCTTTTGGGTGATTTTTTTTTGATTTCATTCATTTCTTTGAGGTCTACACATTCGACTTGAAAGTTGTACAAAAAACGTAATTTGGAACTTCATTTTTTCATTTTTATCTTTCAGAACACAAACAGATAATATTATCTGTTTACACAAATATTTAATATTATTTGTCAACTTTACACCACCATAACTTTATCAATTCTTGGGCTTTTTGGGTGATTTTGGTTTTTGGATTTCATGTATTTCTTTGAGATCTACGCATCAGACTTGAAAGTTGTACAAAAAAAAGTAATTTGGAACTTCGTTTTTTCATTTTTATCTTTCAGAACACAAACAGATAATATTATTTGTTTACACAAACAATTAATATTATTTGTCAACTTTAAACCACCATAACTTTATCAATTCTTGGGCTTTTTGGGTGATTTTTTTATTTCATGTATTTCTTTGAGATCTACGCATCGGACTTGAAAGTTGTACAAAAAAAAGTAATTTGGAACTTCGTTTTTCATTTTTATCTTTCAGACATATAATATTATCTATTTACGCTAACATATATTATTATTTGTCAACTTTAAACCATCATAACTTTAACAATTCTTGGGCTTTTTGGGTAATTTTTTTTTTGATTTCATGTATTTCTTTGAGATCTATGCAATAGGCCTGGAAATTTTTTGAAAAAAAAGTTAAGCTGCAGATAATATTATCCGTCAACTTTAAACTACCTTAACTTTATCAATTCTAACAGATAATATTATCCGTCAACTTTAAACTACCTTAACTTTATCAATTCTTGGGTTTTTTGGGTGATTTTTTTTTTTTGATTTCGTGCATTTTTTAAGATCTATACATCTATGGTGCCAATTGTACGAAAGAAATATATTTTTATTATATGTATGCAAAAAAAATGCAATTTTTCATATTTGTTTGATGTTTAGTTTTTTTTTTTGTCCCAGTATTTCATGGTCAACATTGAATTCGTTTGATAGATCTCATTTTCCTGATTTTAAAACATCAAATTTTACGAAAAACGGACTTGTATAACAAAAGTTATAGCAATTTGAGTGTAAAAAGGGCCTAATGCGATAAAGAAAAGTAGCATGTGTTTTAGTTTTGAAGAGTTTTATTTGAGGGGGCTATGGCCGAAGGTCCCTTAAATCAATGTAATGTTAGGAAAGCAGTAGATTGTGCAACAAAAACAGAAAAAAATGAACTCTCTATTCTTTTGGAAACTTGACTTCTAGATTGCATCTTTACTTCAAGTTCTCTTAGTCAATCTAGAAGTGTGGTGTTGGATCATCCAACTTGTTATGAGATTTAAGCTCATGAAATTCCTCTAACTAATAAAATTTTGCCATAGGTTTGTTGGTGCTAGCAAGGATTAAGTAAACGCTTTTAAAGAAATTGTAAGTCATGTGATCTAGCAAAAATACTCACAATTGTAGAGAAGAAAGAAGCAAAGTACAAAAATTTTAAAATCTAAACTCTATTTATTTTACCTTTTTGTTTTGCCGTTGTTCATAATATCTTAAAGAATGGCAACTTTATAAGAAAGAGTAAAGATGGGATTTGCATTAAGCAATATTATGTTTTATAGAAAATAATGTAATAGACATGATAATAAGGGACAAACACGCTCGTGAGTATAAATCATTTTGCTTTGTGTGTGCAAAAAATGACAATTATGTTCAAGCAAAAATAAAATTCAAATTTTAGAGGATCTAAATGAATTCATGCATGATGAATAATTTTACCTAAATGCTATATTCTTCTAGAAGGTTGAAGAATCGGCACCCGATGTGCACCTGCACCCGCATTGGCACAAATTGTTCTTCGATGCAGCAGTATGTGTGTGTGTATGTTTTTTTTTCCTTCTTAATTATCAATCTTCAAATTTAAGTAACAACTAAGTATATGCATAAATTGGCAAAAACCATAGTTTATGCCATTATGGTTTCCCAACAAAAAACAACCAATTTTGTGAAAGATAGTAGTACTTATGGATTACCATATAGATAATACGCCGATATGTTCCAATTATTAGAATGCTGGCCAGAAGCAACAAAAGCAAAAGGAAGACATTGCATAGTTGAAAACTTAGTGCCCATTGGTATTGTTGTGCAATGGCAAAGCAGATATCTGGTCTAGTGCATAACATCGCATACAAGAGACTACCCACTGTCGAGGCATAGGGAATTCCTACCATGCGATTCCTCTCCTCCTGTGTCTTGGGACACAAGTTCTTGGAGAACACAAGACCATGCCTGAAAGGCAGCAAACTTTTCTTTGAATTATACATTGAAAACCTAGTTAGCACTTTCTCGATATAACTGGCTTGAGATAATCCTATTATCTTTCGGTTACAATTTCAAAAGAGCTTTATACCAAGGATATAGCTCGCTTCATCTAGGTCTTTCATATTGAAAGTACTAGCTAGCCAAACTTTGACTATTGACAACAACGCTACATCATTCCCAATGAGTATAATTTCATCAACATAAAGCACAAGAAAAGCCACCACCTTACCTTTACTTTTCTTGTATACCCAAGGTTCATCCAGATTCTGTATGAAACCAAACATCTTGACCCCTTGGTTAAATCGAATGTTCTAACTACTGGATGCTTACTTAAGCCTATAAATGAACTTTTACAACTTGCATACCAAGTTACCTTTTCTGGCAGCTATGAACCCTTCTGGTTGTTGTATGTAGATGTCCTCCTCAAGAATGCAGTCTTGACGTCCATATGCCAAATCTCATAATCAAGGTATACAATAATGGATAAGAGTATTCTGATGGATTTGAGAATGGCTAGTGGTGAGAAGGTCTCCTCATAGTCAATGCTCTCCCTCTGAGGATAACACTTCGCCATAAGCCTTGCCTTAGAGGTCTCAACCTTACCATCAAGTCCTCTTTTCCTTTTATAGACCCACTTGTAGACAATGGGTTTAATATTGGCAGGTGCTTTGACAAGATTCCAGACCTGATTAGAGTTCATAGACTCCATCTCAGCTTTCATAGCTTTGTGAGCTGAATCAATATCAGTGTAATACCCTGTATTTTCAATACTTATTAAGTATAAAAAATTCTATATGCTTTCCTTTGATCATTCATGAAAATTCACTTTCAACCGATCGAAGTCTTTTTGAGCGATAAAACATTTCTCAAGTTCAAGCGATCGAGCATTGTTCAATCAATCGAAACCCTAGCGACCTGAATTTAATATGTGGTCTCTACTTCAATCGATCAAACCCCTTTTCAATCAATCAAATCTGATCGATTTGCTCTCGAGCGAACTTGTAATTATCATAATTCTAGGTTTCACACAAACACAACCACCTGCATACCCATCCCTTCTATGTATACCTTGTAATCGTGTGTGTGTGTGAGGTTTGCTGAACCTAAGAGAGTTTGAGAGTGTGTGTGCTTATGCTTGGTAAATACTATACACACATATATACACACACACACACACATCCATACATATATATATATATATATTCTATTTTAGAGAGAGAGAAATAGAGGAGAAGAAGAAGATAAGGAGACAGAGAGAAAGAGGAGGCAGAGAGAGACAGAGGAGCAGAGAGAGAGAGAGAGAGAAGAAGAAGAGCTGCCATTAAAGCTTGGGAGCTCAAGCTTGCCAAACGCACCCTTAATGATGTTCGGTGAGTTCTAAACTCACTTGGTACCTTTAATATGATGTTTTACGAGTTTTAGATGTGAATTAATGGATCCAAACATGCCCTAACTTCTCTAGACGTTCACTGGTTGGAACTATCTGAAGAAGACGACTCTCGGGCGATTGAACTGAGTTCAATCAATCGAAGGTTCAATCGATCAAACAAACCTCGATCGCTCGGGCATTACTTTTCTCAATCGATCGAAATGGTTTCAATCGATTGAACTGTACAGAACATGGATTATTTCCTTGGTTTATTATATATGAGGTTCGGTTGTTCGATTCTCGATTCAGACTTCTATTTTGCGATGATGGGATAATAAGGGATAATATGACAACATTGATAAGTATTCTTAAGAATAATAATTTGCGTAATGACGTTAGATACTATATGGTACATGTATAAGTTCGATGTCAGTTCATTTCAATCAGAGTAGTCAGGCCACATGTGAATTGTCATGTGTCGATAGTAGTACTGAGCTTAAGTAAGTTTGATAAGTTCTGGAGATGGTACATGGGCAGGTGCCTAGTCATGATATGCTTTTATATACAGTGGATGGTTTATATCCTTAACGAGTAGTGGGCAAGACCATATAGCCCTAAGATAGCCAGATCTATGTTATATCCTTAACGAGCGGTGGATGGGGATCACTGGTATACAACGATGAGTTGTGGCAATAGATTTGATATGCTGTTGGCGTCGTATCGTTGATGTGCAGTAGATGGATATATATCCTTAACGAGTAAGGGATGGACTGACGTGGTGTCCATAATTGCGGTGAATTGTATATATCCTTAACGAGCAATGGACAGAATGATGGTATGTCTATATATGTGAAATGATTGAGTCTGTTCTTTCTTAGCAGAGTATGTTGATTGTCAGTCTCAGGATAAAATGACAATAAGGGTTGAGTTATGACATTGGAATACAGAGAAGATATTATTTAGTAGAACTATATCTTATGACTTCAATAACTTGTTATAGGTTATTCCATTGATAACCTGTGAGTTTCTATTCACTCAGCTCTTAGTAAGCTGATGGCCGTATGTTTGTAATCGATACGTTGTTATTATATTTCAGTTATTTATGTTACTGTTCTTGTTTATATTGTGGATTAGTACTGTGTGGTGTGGATAATTAGTGACTTTCACTTATCATTCCCTATGGACTCAAAAAGGAAATTTATTTTTCTCTATTTTTGCTGCTTTGGGGCGTGATAGGTTTTTTTGGTATCAGAGCTCTAGGTTGTGATACTTTCATTCACTAATGGGTCTACACCATCTGGTCCTAATATTTAAGATTCCCTGAGATGAGATATGAGGTTAAGATACGTTTGTCTTACTGACGATAGATAGTCTTCTTTATAGGTTAGCATGGATCTAGAGTTTTATAAGTTTCTGACTGATGCCTTTGGAGGACACGTGATTCATGGGGATACCGTAGAGCCAGCTAACCCAGAGTTCTACTAGGAGCACATACATCAGATAGCTAGTCGGTATTTAGAGGAGGATATGTGGAAGGCCCTCTATGTGACCAAGAAGACCCACCCTACCAAGATGCGTATGGATGCTTGTCATTATACGAGGATTCGTAGGGATATTTTTCAAGAGATTCTATGATTGATCCAGAGTAAGATGGAGATGGATGCTATAGAGCTACGAGCCATTCTTGGAGGACCTATTGAGGTAACACCAACAGTAGCACCACCACCACCGATACCCGACATACCAGTTCCTAAGCATGAGCCGATTCAGGGCGAGGAGGACCCAGAGCCAGAGGATGAGCATCTTGATGAGGATATCGATGGGGTTGGAGAAGAGGAGCCTATGGATGATGAGGACCCAGCAGAGGAGGATCCTGCAGACAATGATGATGAGCCAAAGGATGACTTGGAGGAGCCAGAGTATGTTCTTGATGAGGATCCAGAGCCAGAGTAGGAGTCGGAGGAACCCGAGGACGTTGAGGCAGATATAGTAGTAGAGAGAGACATGATTATAGAGGTAGGAGAGGAGGAGATTCCTAATGAGGAGATAGTTGTGCCAGAGATACTCGTTATGTTTGAGTTACTAGCCGGAACGATAGTACATATGGCAGCCATGGCTGATATGGTAGTAGGATGGATAGTTGAGATGGTAGCTCAGCCAACTGGATTTTTTATGGGAGAGGCGGTGTTAGCAAGAGCATTAGACATAGCTGATGGATTTGCTATTGTAGCCATTGATGTCGCTAATCAGGCGATGATGGCAGAGGACGTAGTTGAGGATTGGGATATCGAAGTGGCAGTCGGAGATCTTGCCGTGCCAGTTGAAGATGCACCCCTAGAGGAGATGGGCATTATTCCGAAGGATGAGGCACGCTGACGATTTTTGAGTCAGATCTGCAGGGTTTAGTGGTGTTAGTTTTGATCAAGACATGTTGTCCACATAATTTTTGGGAGCTTGAGAGATAACTATTTGACCATAGCTTGTATAGATATTACCAGCTGATTCAAGTTGAAAAGTGCATATTTATAGCGTATTACATGGTCTTTTATGCATACTTTGATCCCCAAAGTCCTACATTTTGGTGCATTCTAATAACAATGTTATTTTATTGTATTAATTCTGAAACATATGTTTTTGCATTGTTTTATAGGTATTAGGATGTAATTCAATGAAGTGGAGCTAAAGAAAGTGATTCTAGTGAAGAGAACAACATAAGCAGATGAGAAAATGCCATTTTTTTTATAATGAAGATTTCAGATTTGGAAGATTTTCCCAAAAATATAAAATATAGATCTTTGAGTTACGATCGCGTGGCCGTAAATGGGAGGTAAGTCCGAGGTCCGAGTGAAATGTTATGGCCATTCTCCCATCGGTGCGCAAAGTTGTCAAAATCAGAGAAGTTCAAGGGCTTGAGGAGAGTTCAATCGATTGAGAGTTCGATTGATCGAACTATACTCGATCGATTGAGCTTTATTTTTTCCCAAAAGTTGTGTACAGTCTGTAGGAATCCTATAAATAAGTCGTTTTGATGCCAGATGAAGGGGGGACGCTCCAGAACGTGAGAAATAGCAGTTTAGGCTAGTTTAAGGATTAGTTTAGGAGTAGATTAGTTTAGTTTGATGTTTTCTTCCTCCTTTTCTATTGTTAAACTCAAGATTGATGTTGATTATAAGTTATATTCATATTATTTCCAGGTTTTTCTTCTCCTCTTTCTTTATTTGATTGTTTATTGCTTTAGATGTTAATGATTGCAATATTTTACTATTCCTGTATTAGTTTATTCATGTTTCCGTAGTTTAGACGTTGGGAATATGTGATGAAACATTGATTCCCAGCCTCTTCCATGCAATCTTTAGAAACCTTGGGCTCGATCGATCAAAGATATTTCGATCGATCGAACCAAAGCCATAGTCAAGCGATCGAAGACATTTCGATCGATTGAAGGATGATGCTGTCCGATCGATTGAGAGCGCTTCGATCGATCAAACTTGTTAATTTCTAAGATGATTCTTTTAAGTATTCCAAGACATTCTATTTTAGAAATCTGTCATCAAATTGTCTCTATAAGCTCAGTTATCACAACAGTTTTTAGAACTTAAAGCCTTAAGGCTATTTTCTTCAATGACTTTTGAAAACCACTTTGAATCTGACACTATTTAGAGTGCAAGTAATAACCATTTTTTAAAACCGTCTTCTAAGTATTTTAAATCAACTGTGATGATGTAGTCCCGGTCATGAAAGGGCTATTGATTCTTTATCTTTAAAAAAAAATACAGAATACTGAAAAGTAATGAACTCCATAGAACGTTAATGAGTATACATGGTAGATGGTTAGGATCAATGTGGATTCATGTATTTCCAACACCTTTAATTTATCTGTTTAATTAGTCATGTTTCTTTATGCTTAGCTTATTATTTAATTTAATTTAATTTAATTAATTAGGATTCATTAGAATTTCCATTCCTACATTCTTATTTTCTTTTCTTTTTCTTTAGGTTGTAACTTAGTATATTTTCTTCCTATTCCTTCCCTATGGGATCGACCTGGACTTATCCAGTATTACTTGCATGATCACCTACACTTAGGTGTTGCACAAGGGCACACAACTTTTTAGTCGTGTCATCAGCAGTAGTAGTATTGTAAATAGATGACCTTAGATTGTTTAGCCTTTGTCCCATGTGGTACACAGTTTGACTTGTCACGCCCCAAAAATTCACTTACAAAATAATATAAATAATTGCATTAAAATTGTAAATAGTCAAGTGTATTTTAAAAAACAATAAAAATAATTACACTTGAGTGCCCAAAATTACAAATCAAGTCATTTACACGGCTATAACCCAAATAACTCAAATCCACATGGTACTCTAATGTGCTCCAATTTGACTGCTACCAATGGTACCTGCATCTAAAATAACACACGGGGAAGTATACAATATGACAGGAATAATAAAGGCTCAAAAGTACAATGAACAACCACGACGGATCAAATAAAATAGATCAATCACTCAACCCACCCGTTCACACAATTTACCCGCTCACCCACAAGAGCATCATACCAGGTTCCTCTTGGTCACATAGCAAAGAGTCACCTTACCTCACCTCACCCGTCACCAGTATGTCGGTCCCTGAGGCCTGTTGGACTATTGGTAGGTGCTCCTTACTCACGACCCTTTAGTCCCATAGCACTTAGCCAAAATAATATTAATATTATTTAATCAAAAAGACATGGATTCCATAAAAAGACAACATAAATCAAAGAGAGTACAAATAGGGATGACAAGAAAAATACTCCGGAGATTTAAGAGCATATTGCACAAAACCCCGTACCTTAAAAATAATGTTGATCAATTTCTCCACTCTCTGAATATATATAGTTGTGTGAGTATATATAACTATATGTGTGTGTATCAATATGTGTAATCTATGTGTGTGAGTTACCGAGAGAGATGGCAGAATGGAGAGACAGTTGAGTTGTGATAGTTATATGAGGTTGGTGTGTATATATAATATTTAATTGCTTGGGCACAAAGCATTGTGAAGCACAAGCTTCACACATATACTAATATCATACACACGCACACACAGTGCACAACGAAAATGTTTGGGCTCCAAGTTCAATTGGAAAATCCTTGTGTGTGTTGAGCTCATGCAATGATACACACACAGGTACAAACTATACTGCCAAAAATCTCAAAACTGGTATATTTTCTAATGAAAATAAATATATATATTCTTTTAAAAATACGTTTTAAATTTCTGGGTCACTACATGACTAGTGTGTACTATATGGTACATCTTGTGATATATATACGAGCAATACTTTTGATGTGGATTGTATGTTGGTGTGATATGTGCTGATTTGCTAGTAGAACTATTAGTTCTTATTGTTGTTTATCAATCTATCTTGATTTCGTTTCTATGAGAAGACTGTCAACTCATCGATAGGTCATTTGTAGGTACACAACACACATTGTCACTATGGTAGGACCCTTGAGAAATCATCAAGCACGAATTGGAGCAGCTATTCCAGAGGGTATGGACCCATTCGGAGTTTTTAAAGTCTTTATGCAGAGGATGGAGCATGTAGGCAACACCTACAACCATGCTACCAATCAATGACCTGTTCAACCCCCAGCTGCACCATTTCAGCAAAGACAAACTGGAGACAAACTACTAGCAAATTTTCATGGATTACGTCTCGAGAAGTTTGATGGACTAATAGAACCATGGAAAGCTGAACAATGGATAAGAGAGATGGAATTGATCTTTTAAGCATTAGAATACAGTGAACAAGAAGAGCGTTGTCTTGTTGTGTTCCAGCTCACCTATGCCGCTGCGGATTAGTGGGAAGCTAAATGAGCGATTATTGGGTTAAATATTGCAAGGGCGATTACCTTGGGAGATGTAGAAAAGGAAGATTTCTAGAGAAGTACTTCCGAGAAGATCAGAGAGATCAACAGGAGAGGAACTTCCTCAATTTGGTCCAAGGAGGATGGACTGTATGTGAATATACCACACAATTTGAGCGACTGCCTCAATTTTCTCAACATATGATAGACACTCCACAGAAGAAGGTGAAGAGATTTCACCAAGGATTGAACCCCACCTTAGACATATGATAGTTGGTCATCTGAATCAGTCATTTGAGGGAATTGTCAGATTCACTACAGGATTGGACAAGGACGCTTATCTTGCATAGCGACCACATATGAATTGACCCCAGTCATCGAGAAATTTTCAACAATAGAGGAACTTCCAGAACCAAGCATCGAGAAATACCCAGAGTTGGAGACCTCAATTTTTAAGGAAATAAGAGAACCTGGGATGGGACCAGGAAGCCTCAATTAAGCTATCCTCGACCCCAGCAATATCAACAGCGAGTATCACAACCTCAAGCACTGCTAATAGCCCGCCAACCAACAATGGAGGATGTTTAATTATGGGAAGCCAGGGCACATTGCCATGTTCTGCACAACTTCCAGGGTTAACCATCAGATGGGTGCTAACTGTCGAAATTGCAGCAAGTCAGGGCACTTGAGCAGGAATTACCGTACACCACGAGGAGGGTACTATGGTTCAATAGTTCAAGGAATCCAAGGACCCCTAGTTCAGACAAGGATGAATGCTATCATCCCAAGGGAAGCAGGCTTTAATATTGATGATCAGTAACATTTGGAAGGTATGCTTGTACTCTTTCATAGTCCCGTTAGAGCTTTATTCGATACTGGAGCTGCACGTTTGTTTATTGTTGTTAAGATTATGCGTTAATTGGGTTTAGAACCCTAGACACTTAAGCCAACACTTTATGTTGTGTCACCATTGGGAGTGACTATTAAGTTGACTAAAGTGTGTAAAGATTGCCCTTTGATCTTGGGAGATAGAAATTTTCCAGCAGACCTGGTAGTTCTATTAATGTCGAAGTTTGATATTATCCTAGGATTGGATTGGGTGACTAAGTGTGGTGCCAATTTGGATTGCCCTAGTAGGACGATTGTATTTCGAATACCAAGATAACTAACGATTAGATTTCAGTGTCAGACAACGAGTGATATGTTCTTGACAAGTGGTTTAGCTATGATCGGTAGTAACAGTAAGGAACTCAAGAGGATGCAGATTCCTACTGTACAAGACTTTCAGGATGTATTCCAGGATATTAAAGGTCTTCTTCCAAAAAGAGAAATGGACTTCTGCGTGGAATTAGTACCTGGTACCTTGCCGATATCTAAGACTCCATATAGGATGGCAACAACTGAGATGTTGGAATTGAAGAAACAAGTTTAGTGACACGAAATTAAATTTTGCGCTCTTGTGCAACACCTAAGTATAGGTGGACGTGCAAGTAGTAATCTAGTAAGACCAGGTCGATCCCATAGAGAAGGTGATGAGCTACTAACTTAGACTAATCTCGAAAAGAAAATTAAAAATTCAATGTTTACAAAGTTCCACATATTATCAACTAATAAAAGTAAAGCGATTAAATTAAACTAATAATTAACTAACAAACTAAAGCAATATAAAACTAGGTTTTAACTTTATAAAAGAAAAGCGTTGGGTTCACACGAATCCAAAGTGACCTAGCCATCTACCATGCACAGTCATTACTGCTCAATGGAGTGCATCCCTCTATAGTATTCCGTATTTTTCTAAAGATGAAGATTCAACAGTCCTTTCATGATCGGGACTACATCATCACAGTTGAATTAAAATACGTAGAAGACAGTTTAAAACAATGGTTTCATCTCGCACCCTCAATAGTATTAGCATTTAAGGTGGTTTGCAAAAGTCATTGAAGAAAAATGCCTTAAGGTTTAAAGTTAAGAAACTATTTTGACAAACTGAGCTTATAGGGACAGTTTGATAACATATCTCGAAAACAGAAAGTCTAGGAATAGTAAAAGGGATAATCTCAAGATTCTGCAGGTTCGACCGATCGACGCATTTTTGATCGATCAGACTACATCATCTCTCAATCGATTGAAATATCTTCGATTGCTTGACTGTTCCAACTTTCGATCGATCAAAATTCTTCGATCGATTGAATGTAGGTATTCTGCAGTATGCATGGCAGAGGCTGGAGATCACTATTTCATTATGATCTCCAAACTCTGGAACTACATAGACATTGTTTTGGGTACAAAAAATTGGTTTTTAACGTTAGAAAACATTAATGCTTCATTTGGTTGAGTTTCAATCATGAAAACTATTTAAAACTAAGGTTTAAACTAAATAACGACAAACTATGATTCAAGCAAGTTAACACTACAAAAAACTACTAGCAGAATGTAAATACAATAATATTAAAGAACCTGGAACGAAAAAATCTTGTATTTAAACTTCAAAACTCCAAAACAAAGCAATATCAAAGCTTGAACCTACAAAACCAAAGTAAACTCTCTATCTCTCTATATAAAACTGAAGAACTAAAAGTGGGCATCCCCTTTGATGAGTTTATAACACATATATAGATAAATCATAGCTAGGGTTAATTACAACTACGTCACTACTACGTTCCCACAAAAATCTGGTAAACTCATATTCGATCGATGGAACGCAGTTCGATTGCTGGAACTTTATATTTCTCGAGCGCTTGAGAAGACCTCAATCACATGAAGGCTCGATCGATTGAAGCCTCTTCGATCGCTCGAACTTCTTGTTTCAGCTTTGAAATGTTCTGTTTGCATTCGAGCTTTACCCATTTCCAGTAATGTATTCCTGCACATATCGACGCAGCATATCTGCATAAAATAAAACCTAATGCAACCAAACTCATTATAGATTCATCTAATTGTACATAAAATGGCATTGTAGCACAATTTACAGATAAAATGGAAAGTTGTGAACTAAATCATTATATTTTCGTATTATAGCACGGTTGTATTTTACAAATACCCCCGCTTGTCACAACCCCTAACTAGCTTTTTGCTAGTCCCTAGCGATAAAGCAATATCATATTTGATGCGCCATGAGGTCCATTGGGGTCAAGGTATAAGATTAGGAGTTCATATTTTCATAATAGAGTCGGCAACATTTAATCGGTATGGGGCTGGAATGTTGGGTTTGTGCCCTCAAACCATTACTTTATGTATGAGACATTAGCATTATAATGATATCAGCTTTACATTTCGTTGTGTATGTTTCTTTCATGAGATGATTGTTTTATCCTTAAGTATCATAGTAAGCAATTCGTGTGTGTATGAGATACACACAAGTGAGATACGAATTACTATTCTTTGATACTTAGAATATGTCATAGTGGATGATGAGACTGGATACCTCATCAGGTCTACACTGTAGCATAATTAACTACCATTGGATGGAGTGATTAATCTCAATCACTAGAGTGTAGCTCTTAGTTGATATGCTAGTGCTTATAGTGCATTGACGGACCTGAGCTTTCCTATTGACGCTTAAGGCTGTCAACAGTCAATAGGAACTCATAACTTGTATAAGGTACGTGTTCTCAATCTTGAGATGATTATGAACACAGACTATGGATATGGCTGCTTTGACTTACCAATCAGTGAGGTCTATAGAAGATCAACACCTGGGTATCTTGGGTATGTCATGTCCATAGGGTTGTGAACATATATTGTCAAGATAGAATCTACCCTCTGATTCAGAGTAAGCATTCCCTTGAGAATGTCACCAAGTTGATTACTGAGTACTACAGTCTTGTTGATAAGAGTTATCAACATGTTTGGTAATCATGAGTAGTGAATGGGACTCAAGGAATACAAGAAGTAATCATGATTCAGGTTGACAGTAACAGTTATCCGACTACCTGAATATAATTACGAATGCTGACGGTAGAGGGACATTAGTACACCATACAAGTCTAGTTATCGCTTCGGATATGTTCTTTTGCGTTGGAGTTCAGTTATCGTTTTATAGTGGAATAAACGTTAACTGACCAGTTAGTTAGTTTGCTGATCAAAGAGTTTGGTCATGGTAATTAACAAACTGGTCTGAGCCAACAATAAAGAGCCTAGGAGGTCCCACTCTTAGCTCCGCTAGGATGCTTGGAAAGACACTTGAGGAAGCTGTTAAGACAAGTTCGATCGATCGAAGTATGTTCGATCGATTGAAGTCAGCAGGTTCGATCGATCGAGAATGGTTCGATCGATCGAAGTCACTTCGATCGATCGAAGTCTAGGTCGGTTCTGGAAATCTATAAATAGGGCAGCTGCGTTCTGGAAGTAAGTGATCGTCGTTTTTATACGCAGAAGCTGCAGAAACTATCATAGTCTTCCCAAAACCTTCCTATCCTCTCTATTAGGGTTCCCACCAACCCTAGACTTTCCGGCAGGCATCCGCAGGAGTCATAAGGGTGAAGATCATCTAGTGGAGGCTTCTGGAAGTTGAAGTTTCAGAATTGGGTTCAAGACACTAAGGTATAATTCTTGCACCCCTTGTACGCATCTATGGAATTGACAAGTAGTAGATCCTGGAATACCAAAAGTTTTATAACTTAACCTATTTCTGCTGCGCGTTTAAACTCTCACTTTAAACCACTTTTTCCTACAATTGGTATCAGAGCCACGCTCGTTTGGATCTATAGATGCGTTTTTGGAACCCTAGTTTTGATTTGCATGTTGATTTTAGAACTGTTTTCGAAACTGCATCATCACAGATCTATTTCTGCAGTATTATCGCAGCAGAATACAAAACTGTGATTGCATAGGATGCAAGGTGGGTTCGATCGATCGAACATTCTGTTCTCAATCGATCGAACAATCTTCGATCGATCGAACCTTCTGGTATTCGATCGATCGAACGAAGTTCGATCGATCGAGATAGATACTTTGTCAGGTTCTCTGTTTCACAGTTTTAAAGTGTTTTGAAATTAAAAACTTTAATTTTAAAATATTCTGTAAAATTTTCAAATCATTCTGTGAAATAGACTGTTCAAGCGATTGAACAGTGTTCAATCGATCGAAGGTTCGAGCGATCGAACGGTCTTCGATCGATCGAACTGTGACAGAGAAGTAAGATGCTGTTTTTTAAGTTCTAATTCAGTATGTGAAGTGTTTATATACTGTGTGAATCAATTAAGTGTTCCAGTAGTTACATATATTTGTTATGTATGTGTGGATGCGTGTACGACTAACCCTTTTGCAGCAAAATTAGTCGCTATCTCCCATGGCACCAAGTCGTTTAAATATTTATATTTAAATTGTTTGAGATTGGTGCATGTTGTAATTTATTAATGGTTTGGTTTTAAGGCGTATGTAAAGGGCGCTGCGGCTTCAATCCTACGAAAAGGAAAGTCGCACCGGTTTCCCTAGCCTTTTATTTCATTTTTCTATTTCTTTTTTCTAGATAAATTGTAAGCTTCAAAAGAAGCATAAGTCCAATATAATAGAATTAGAAATTCCATGAAAATGGAGCAAGGAGCCGTTGTCCATCGAGATGGAGCCGGAGGCGACCAAACCAAGAAGGTGTTCTATGGAAATAGAGCCATGGGAGATAGAGGCATTGTTTGAATGCCTATATTTCATTTTAGTTTTTTGTTTTATGTGCTTGTTTTGTGATTGGCGTATAATACATTGTTGCATGCACTTAAAACAAGTTTTCTAAAATAAAATTCAAAAACCGTTTTTCAACACATTAGTAAACATTGGATGTTTATGGGTAGTGTGTGGAAACATTTTTCAAAAGCAAAATCCTTAATTTACTAAATCTAGTGGGAGAGGGTCTTATCAAATAACACCCACGATCTTCCATTAACGGTTCATTGTAAGATGAGTAGTGTATTCTGTGTCACCTCGCCAGGGGTGATCATTCCATACGGAGGGTACACTGCTCATTGGTTACTAGATGTGAACTTCCTATGGATAGGATCAATCAGACGTGTTAGAGGGTGACCACCACACGGAGGCGCTACTTGAGACGGTTGTGATTGGATCATAGTTAATGGTACACACTAGCTAAGCTGTGGATAAGGGATCCCACACGGGGCATTATTCAGAAACTTAGAGATCAAATAGGTTCGGGAGTCATGGCTATTTTGCAAGAGTTGCATAGCAGATAAGTCATGATAAATCGAAAGATCGAACATTGACCACCACACGGAGGCTTTATTCTTTCGTTTCGATATTCCGGCGACTTTGTTTTTAAATAAGAGTTTTAAGGATTCTTTTATTTCAAACTGTCAATTCTGATATCCATATTTATTTTGTTTGTTTGATTTTCAGTAATCATAATGTCTGGATCTGCATTTAGTCCACTTGCCACCATACTCACTCAAAACAAGTTAACTGGAAATAACTACATTGAATGGAAACGTAACCTTGACATCGTTTTAACTGCGGAGGATCACATATTTGTCCTCACCACCCCAAGCCCTGAAGAACCCGCGGCAAATGCTTCGGCAGCTGCCAGACGCGAGTTCGACAAATGGAAGAAGTCAAATGGAATGGCCCGTTGTTACATTCTGGCCTCAATGGCTGGTGTGTTACAACACCAATTCCAATCGAACGATTCTGCCAGTGACATTATCACATCCCTGAAAAAGATGTTTGGGGAGCATGGCCGGCCTGCCAGACAGGTAGCCATGCAGAAGATAATGAGTGCAAAGATGTCGGAAGGTACTCCAGTCAAAGAACATGTTTTAAAAATGATTGGTTATTTAAACGAACTGGAGACCTTGGGAGCCAACATCGATGCACAGACCCAAGTTGATATGATCCTCAACTCGCTGTCGCCATCATTCGCTCAATTCAAACTTAACTATAATATGAATCAAATGGATTTTTCAATGAGCGAATTAATGAGTTCTTTACTGGCAGCAGAAGGGGTGATCAAACCTGGGGGCAGCGTTTTAAACGTTGAGAAAAGCGCTTCTTCTTCCCGATCTACACCGAAAGGTAAGAAAGGAAAGAAGAAGGCTGGCACTGGTGGTTCAAGTGTTGGACCGGTCCCTAAGATTGCAAAATCTAAGGGAAAAGGTAAGGGCAAAGGGAAGGTGGGTGGCCAAGGCAAAGGAAAGTGTTTCCAATGCGGTGAGAAGGGCCACTGGAAGAGGAACTGTCCAGAATTCTTAGCTACAAGAGTTCAAGGTATGATTGAATCACATGTGATTGAAGTAAGTTTTATTACGGATACTTCAAACACTTGGTGCATTGATTCTGGTGCGACTAACCATATTTGTAATTCATTGCAGGGGTTCAGATCAACCAGGAAATGTAGTGATGGGGAGATCGTGCTTACTCTAGGTTCTAGCGCAACCGTATCTGCGGTTGCTATAGGAGTCGTAGTTTTAGAATTTTCAGACAATCAAGTTTTGATTTTATCAGATGTACTTTACGTCCCTTTAATGAGACGTAATTTAATTTCAGTTTCTAATTTAACGAATAATGGTTATTCCTTTCATTTTGGAACTGAAGTTGTGATTAAAAGAAATAGTTCTTTTATTTGTTCTGGTGTTAAATCAAATGGTTTGTATGTAATTACTCCCAATATTTCAAAAGATTCTTGTTTGGAACTTAATAACTCAGTGGTAACTTTACCATCTAAAAGAAAGGAACATTCCACTAATCCAACAAGGCTTTGGCATATGAGGCTTGGCCATATCAATCTGAATAGGATTGGCAGACTAGTCAAAGAAGGGGTCTTAGGCGATTTGGTTCTCGAACCAATGGAAGTCTGCGAGTCTTGTTTGGAGGGTAAGATGACCAAAAGGCCCTTTCCTGCAAAGGGCAATAGGACCAATGCATTGTTGGAATTAGTTCATACTGATGTGTGTGGACCAATAAATATTAGAGCAAGGGGTGGTTATGAGTATTTCATAACATTTACCGATGACCACTCTAGGTATGGATATGTGTACCTAATGCAGCACAAGTCTGAAGCCTTTGAAAAGTTCAAAGAGTTTAGGGCTGAAGTGGAGAAGCAATCGGGCACACATATCAAGGCCATTCGATCTGATCGAGGTGGCGAGTACCTCTCTAATGAGTTTATTGATCACCTCGTACAGAATGGGATTCTGTCACAGTTGACTGCACCTGGTACGCCTCAGCAGAACGGTGTAGCGGAGAGAAGGAATCGGACTCTTTTAGACATGACTAGGTCGATGATGAGTTATTCAGAGTTGCCATTATTCCTTTGGGGTTATGCTTTGGAAACCGCTGCATACATACTAAATCTAGTACCATGCAAATCTGTTCCCAGGACACCACGAGAGATGTGGATTGGGCGCAAGCTTTCTTTGCAACATCTCCGGATATGGGGGTGTCCGGCACATGTGCTTAAAGGAAAGATGAGCAAGTTGGATTCTAGATCGGAAGTATGTTACTTTGTAGGGTATCCAAAGAGTACTTATGGATGGTATTTTTATGATCCAAGAGAACAGAAAGTGTTTGTTAGTACAAATGCTGTTTTCTTGGAGGATGATTATATCATGAACCATAAACCTAAGGGAAGGATAGATCTTAGAGAGATAGAAGGAGAGCCCTCAGTCCAACCCGCAGTTGATAACGATGAAAATCAAGAAAATACCACTTCTTCAACCATTTCCGCACCGGTACCTCGTCGTAGTGGGAGGATTATCAGCCAGCCTGATAGATACATGTTCTTAGGAGAAGTTTTTGAAGCTGTCTCCATAGAATCTGAATCTGATCCTACCACTTACGAAGAGGCAATGGCTGATGTTGATTCAGCTCATTGGATTAAAGCTATGAAGGCTGAATTGGAATCTATGGATTCCAATCAGGTCTGGGATCTTGTAGAACTTCCAGCCAATATTAAACCCATTGGCTGCAAGTGGGTCTATAAGAGGAAAAGAGGATCTGATGGAAAGGTTGAGACCTTTAAGGCAAGGCTTGTGGCGAAAGGCTATACTCAGAGGGAGGGCATTGACTATGAGGAAACCTTCTCGCCGGTAGCCATGCTCAAGTCCATCAGAATACTCTTATCCATTGCTGCATGCCTAGATTATGAAATCTGGCAGATGGACGTCAAGACTGCATTCTTGAATGGCAATCTTGAGGAGGACATCTATATGCAACAACCAGAAGGGTTCATAGCTGGTCGGAAAGGTAACTTGGTATGCAAGTTGCAAAAGTCCATTTATGGGCTTAAGCAGGCATCCAGAAGTTGGAACATCCGATTTGACCAAGCAGTCAAGTCGTTTGGTTTCATACAGAATCTGGATGAGCCTTGTGTATACAAGAAATGTGAAGGGAAAGTAGTGGCTTTTCTTGTGCTTTACGTTGACGACATTCTACTCATTGGGAATGATGTAGCGGCGCTGTCAACGGTCAAGGTTTGGCTAGCTAGTACTTTCGATATGAAGGATCTAGGAGAGGCGAGCTATATTCTTGGGATAAAGCTCTTTCGGGATCGCAAGCGAAAGATAATGGGATTATCTCAAGCTGGTTATATCGAGAAAGTGCTAACTAGGTTTTCAATGGATAATTCGAAGAAAGGTTTGTTACCTTTCAGGCATGGTTTAGCGTTCTCCAAGGACCACTGTCCAAAGACACAAGAGGAGAGGAATCGCATGGCAGGAATTCCCTATGCCTCGGCAGTTGGAAGTCTCATGTATGCGATGTTATGCACTAGACCAGATATCTGCTTTGCTGTTGGCATGGTTAGCAGATATCAATCGAATCCTGGTCCAGAGCACTGGACAGCCGTTAAGCACATTCTTAAGTACTTGAGAAGAACTAAAGATTACATGCTTATGTACGGCGGTGGTGAGTTAATTCCAGTAGGATACACTGACTCGGACTTTATGTCAGATAAAGATTCGAGAAAGTCGACATCCGGACATCTCTTTACCTTGGGAGGTGGTGCTGTTAGTTGGAGGAGCATTAAGCAGAAATGCATTGCAGACTCAACTACAGAAGCTGAGTATGTGGCTGCTTGTGAAGCCGCAAAGGAAGCTGTTTGGCTCAAGAAGTTCCTTATGGAACTCGAGGTGGTACCAGCGTCGCTGTCACCTATTACGCTATACTGCGATAATAGTGGGGCAGTGGCTCAGTCCAAGGAGCCAAGGAACCACGGGAAGGGAAAGCACGTAGAGCGGAAATATCACCTAATCCGAGATATAGTTCAACGTGGAGATGTGACTGTCACCAAGATTGCCACCACTGACAATCTTGCTGATCCGTTTACAAAGGCCTTACCGCAGAAGGTCTTTGATCGTCATCTAGATAGTCTAGGTCTTAGATGTAGTTCTGAATGGTTGTGAGTGCAAGTGGGAGTTTGTTGGGTTTGTGCCCTCAAACCATTACTTTATGTATGAGACATTAGCATTATAATGATATCAGCTTTACATTTCGTTGTGTATGTTTCTTTCATGAGATGATTGTTTTATCCTTAAGTATCATAGTAAGCAATTCGTGTGTGTATGAGATACACACAAGTGAGATACGAATTACTATTCTTTGATACTTAGAATATGTCACAGTGGATGATGAGACTGGATACCTCATCAGGTCTACACTGTAGCATAATTAACTACCATTGGATGGAGTGATTAATCTCAATCACTAGAGTGTAGCTCTTAGTTGATATGCTAGTGCTTATAGTGCATTGACGGACCTGAGCTTTCCTATTGATTCTTAAGGCTGTCAACAGTCAATAGGAACTCATAACTTGTATAAGGTACGTGTTCTCAATCTTGAGATGATTATGAACACAGACTATGGATATGGCTGCTTTGACTTACCAATCAGTGAGGTCTATAGAAGATCAACACCTGGGTATCTTGGGTATGTCATGTCCATAGGGTTGTGAACATATATTGTCAAGATAGAATCTACCCTCTGATTCAGAGTAAGCATTCCCTTGAGAATGTCACCAAGTTGATTACTGAGTACTACAGTCTTGTTGATAAGAGTTATCAACATGTTTGGTAATCATGAGTAGTGAATGGGACTCAAGGAATACAAGAAGTAATCATGATTCAGGTTGACAGTAACAGTTATCCGACTACCTGAATATGATTACGAATGCTGACGGTAGAGGGACATTAGTACACCATACAAGTCTAGTTATCGCTTCGGATATGTTCTTTTGCGTTGGAGTTCAGTTATCGTTTTATAGTGGAATAAACGTTAACTGACCAGTTAGTTAGTTTGCTGATCAAAGAGTTTGGTCATGGTAATTAACAAACTGGTCTGAGCCAACAATAAAGAGCCTAGGAGGTCCCACTCTTAGCTCCGCTAGGATGCTTGGAAAGACACTTGAGGAAGCTGTTAAGACAAGTTCGATCGATCGAAGTATGTTCGATCGATTGAAGTCAGCAGGTTCGATCGATCGAGAATGGTTCGATTGATCGAAGGTTCGATCGATCGAAGTCACTTCGATCGATCGAAGTCTAGGTCGGTTCTGGAAATCTATAAATAGGGCAGCTGCGTTCTGGAAGTAAGTGATCGTCGTTTTTATACGCAGAAGCTGCAGAAACTATCATAGTCTTCCCAAAACCTTCCTATCCTCTCTATTAGGGTTCCCACCAACCCTAGACTTTCCGGCAGGCATCCGCAGGAGTCATAAGGGTGAAGATCATCTAGTGGAGGCTTCTGGAAGTTGAAGTTTCAGAATTGGGTTCAAGACACTAAGGTATAATTCTTGCACCCCTTGTACGCATCTATGGAATTGACAAGTAGTAGATCCTGGAATACCAAAAGTTTTATAACTTAACCTATTTCCGCTGCGCGTTTAAACTCTCACTTTAAACCACTTTTTCCTACATGGAAATGGATCGGTTTCTTGAATGTAGGTAAAGATATATGTATAGTTTAAGGAGTAGATATCGATGGCTTAAATCATTTTATCAATTTCTTAGTTTTAGCACTTCAGTGTTTATCGAGTTTAGCTGGTAGATCCTGAACATTCTCCTCTAATAAGCAGCCAAAAATGAAGAATTAGTTGAGACTATTTCAACGAATTTCATACGCATAATCAATAAAAATAATTTGAGTTTGTGTGACAAGTTCCTCAGAAATGAAGACTGGATCAAAAGCTCACTAAGGATAATTCGTTTCCACTGCTCATTCTTTGAACACAATAGTCGTATTAACTCCTTTTTAGATTTGCTACATAGCTATCAACAAGTGCATATGGGTGCTGGATACATGAAAGGTCAACACATGCAATCATCCTAGTGATGCTAGAAAAATGTGTGAACGTAATTCATAAAAGGATAAGACTAATGTGAATGCGTCATTGCTTAATAAACAAATAACTAGGAGTGAAAGTTCAAAGTTATTCTATCATAGAAGTTGAAAATTTTTCTTTGTTTTTTTTCAAAATTTTTCAAAATTGTACTAAAGTTGTATGATATTGCAATGAAATTTTTTGCAGAGTGCTAAGTGTGAAATGTACAGGTGAATACCTATCCACAGCCTACCCCAACTGAAAACTACAATGTCCTCAAAAGTTCATTTTCAAAATAAAATGGATAGGTAGCACCTAGTTATAAGTAATCTGATAGAAACAACCATAGCAACCTGTAATAAGAACATACAATCTCCAAACAACCATGATCAATAAATAGAGAAATACAGAACATGAACTACAAATACCATCAAAATCACCCACCGGAAATATAAGAACAAGAACGGAACAGAGCAGTGATAAACGTTTGATAATATCCAAAGCAATAACTAGGGAGAAAAGAGAGAAGACAAAAGAAAATAAATACAACAAAAACCCTCACTCACTCACTAGCGTAGTCTAATCAACTGTTATAGGGTCATCAGCAGCTGGATCAGAAACATCGGTCGGAGCATCGGTAGCAATGGTCCCCTCTCTACCCTCAGCAATTGTAGAAGTTGTCGTCGGGTCACTCACAGCTGTGCCAGGAGGTATAACAGCTGAAGGATCAGCTACAACCGGAGGAGGTAGAGGTGGTATCTCAGAAATAGTAGGCGGTGCCGATGATGATGATGGAGCAGATGGATCAGAAGTCAGAGGTGGAGCGGCCGATGATGAAGGAACTGAGGTAGCTGGTACAGGTGGTGGATGTGAAGGTATGTGTAATGACTAGGCAACCCTAACTGAACTAACAGGGTATCAAACTGTGCAGTCAAGTGATCAACCTTACCCTCAAGTTGTAACATTGCCGCTCTCTCCTCGAGTAACATCGAATGAATAATCTGGAGAGACACGGGTGACTCTCCCTGGGTTGGAGCCTGAGAGTGCTGTCTCAGCTCAAATTGATGTACTGAAGTAATAGGATCATCCTCCTCATCGTATCCCGCTCCTCGGCCTCTGAAGCCATCCCAGAAGTGGTTCCCTTTGTGTCAGTCCCTCCACCTCTCTTCTCCTTCCTTTCACTTTACCCTTTCCTTTTCTCTTTCATTTCTGTGCGTCCGAGCGTCTGGCAGCCGACTTACAAAACTAGCTTGAAGCATTTTGAAATTCATCTGCGAGCAGTGGGAGCAATCCTAACTAGACGACTCTATGAATGGCCCATGCGCCATTCAGATGTTTCTTGGCAGAAATATAGCATGTTGGCTGCACCCAGAAGTCAATGTATAATCGTGGCAGACAAACCCTCTGCCCAGTCCCTATAGAGTATAGAACCCATACATACCACAGCTCCAACTTCTCATGATAGGAAGTCAATAAGATGCAGTTGCAGAGCACCAAATGGAGCATGTGGTAGTTATCAATTAGGTGTTGATCCTCAATGAATGAAATGTCGTTCTAGTATTGCACGGCTCCACCTGTAATCTCCCGAGCTATAGTGGCAAGAGGTGTCTAAGGGGCGCCCGACTGCTAGGGACAATCACAATCTGGCACTTCTGGTACCCCCAATGTTGTGACTATGGTCGATGGACTAAAAACGATCTCCCGCCCGCAGAAGAAAGATCGATAGGTGAGTGGCGCGGCGAGGTCCTTTATCATGGTTGCACAAGCTTCTTGTGCCCAAGAAATGTTGATTCATTTTTCTTAGGTCAGCATTTTGAACCATTGCGGCATATCCTTTAGCCGTGCTAAGAACCACGGGGCAGATAACCAAATGTATTAGAGTGGTCGTTCGAGCATCACCTTCCGTGTCTGAAAAACACGGTTAAACCAGGATTGATCCTCAATGTTTTGGAACCCATGTGCGGGTATTGAATTAGGAATTATGAGGTCAAGTGGTTTAACCTTGTGGTATCTCGTGATGGGATTCATTGTAAGGAACCTAATAGAAAGAAAAAGAAAGAACGAATCAAAACATGGCAGAAAGAAGAAGAAACTGTCCTCTGCAATTGTTCGATCGATAGAACATTTTCGATCGATTGAAATAGGACCAGCCTCGAGCGCTTGAACCCAGCTCAATCGATTGAGCACGGAGATTTTGCAGAGACGTTAAGAAAAACGCAGAAACAAGAAAGAAAAGACAAAATCTACAACAAAGAGGTAGGGGTGAGCAAATAGTTCAGTTAACCGAAATTCGAACCGAACCGAACTAAAATTTTTATTTCAGTTCAGTTAATTCAGTTAAAAATTTCAGTTCAGTTTCAAACCGAACTATATATTTTTTTTCAGTTCGGTTTTCAGTTCCACAATCCCAAACCGAACCGAACCGAACCGAAAAACTGAATTTTTCTTTTTTGTTTATATATTATTAATATTTTTTTATACACAACTATATATTACAAAAATATAAGTATAATATATATAAGTAAATATAAACATATATTTTCTTTGTAATATGAAAGAAAATGGGACAAGAAACATATAAAAAAGTTGTGAAAATGAAAAAAAAAAAGAAAAAAAAAGTATAGTTTTTTCAAAATTCGGTTAACCGAATTTCCAAACTGAACCGAATTGACCAAAATCGAACCGAACCGAAATATAATTCAGTTCAGTTTCAGTTCCCATTTCTCCAAATCGAATCGAACAAAACCGAACCGAATTTCTCCAAACCGAACCGAACCGAACCGACCGAATGCCCACCCCTACAAAGAGGTTCATTAGTTGCTCTTAAGACCAATGGGGGGCACCCCTTCTCGTTTTCTAACAATAAAAGGAATAGGGAGGGTCACAAGGACCTTACCTTGGAGTGTGTACAGTGGAGAGGTGGGAGCGATGATGATGATGATGGGGGGATGACCAGGAGGGAAAATGAACATGAAAGGGAGGCTCCTGGAAGAAATCGCCGTAGAGTCTCTCTCTCTCTCTCTCTCTCTCTCTCTCTCTCTCTTGGATCGCTTGAGAGTATGGGAGAGGAACAGAGACTGAAGAAGTGTACTGGGGACACCTCGTTTAAATGGAAGGCTTGAGCAATCGAGAATTTTTTATTGATCGAACGATCGATCGCTTTAGCATATATCAAGCGCTTGAGGGTACAAAGACCTCGATCGATCAAAAAGGGTCGATCGATTGAACACAAAATTTCTAGAAACCCTTTAGCAGAATACCGGTGTACCCCAAACTTGCAAAAACCAATCCAAAGCATACAGAAATAAAGAAAAATTGTCTGCTCAAAGTATGTAAGGATATCCAAAATCATCATTTTCATAATATATTTGTAAACTATAAGTTGATAAATCATCAGTAGCATCCAATTTGCAACTTATTCCCCCAAAATTGGTAGTTAAACCTTATTACAATGAAAAAAAAGAAAAAAAAGATAAACTAAAACTAAAAATAAATAAATTATCTAGGACTACACTTCAATTTGCGAAAAGATTGATCAAATGAATAATCACAAGCTGAAGTGGACCACTATTCCTCGAATTTGAAAACTTCCTTTTCCATATTCATTTCATTATAGCATCCCGCTGAATCCTCAATGTTGGAGTCCAAACTTGATAATGCATGATCTCAGAAAGATCTAAAAGCATCTAGTATATCATTGAGTGTGTCTGGAATCTCCAAGGAATTGAATGCGCTCATGAGAGGTGATCGTGGCGATCCCAATGAAGACATAGATAATGGAGTATAATTTCTTAGTTGTTCTCCTTCTCATGACGGAGTACCAGGGGACCTCACCGGAGGCCAATGAAACAATAGGTGTGGAAAGAATACCGGTAGTTGATTAGGATGCAGAGTGATATTCCTAGACAAAGACACAAAGACAAAAACAAGTGACAGAAACTAGATTAGAATAAAACTAAGAAAGTAATAGTAGAAAGAAAACAAATGAAGAGAAAGAAGCAAAGAAAACTAAAATAACGAAGTGTGACATAAATTCAACCTCACTATTAGCATGACTAAACCATGTGCACTAGCTGAAAGGGGACATTGAAGCCTGAACAACAGATAGCTCAAGTGCACATAGATATAGGGAACCAACGCGATAGTGATGAAGTCATCAGAACATACCCATAAAAAAAATGACATCGTCTGCCCCTGGCCCTTCATAATGAGAAAGGCAGAAATCAATTTCATCAGTGGTCCAGGGGGGTTAGATACTCAGAATCTCCCCAAGAGCCTAATGAGTAAATCGTTTGACCATCGTCATTATCGTTCATGGTGTAAACCTGTAGATGAGTAGAGAAAATGATGGTATAGGGTGAGGATGAATAGTTACACAAAGAAAGTAAATCGAAATAAACCAAAAGAAATAAACAAAAAAAACTAAAGCTTACAACAACGAAATCAATATACTTATGGCGGTTTAAGTAGATGTGTAGTTAGGCTCATCCAGTTGGATGTGCTCAACTTCTAATTGAAAATTGTTCAAGAACGGCTTTAACCGCTGACCATTAACTTTGAAGTTCTCATCATTCTTTAGATTTATTAGCTCAATGGCTCCATGCAGAAATACTGATTTAACAATGAATGGGCCTGCCCACATAGAGTGGAGTTTTCTTCGGAAGAGACGGAGGTGGGTGTCATACAGCAAGACTTTTTGCCTTGGTGCAAAGGATTTATGACAGATAGTTTTATCATGCCGAGCCTTTAACCTATCTTTATGCAACTTTGCAGAGTCATAAGCATCTCGGTGTATTTCCTCGAGTTCTGCGAGTTAAAGTTTTCTTAATTGACCTCCCTCTTAATATCAAAGTTTGATGAGCGTGTCACCCAATAAGCTTTATGTTTAATCTCCATGGGGAGGTGACATGCTTTTTTGTACGCTAGTATATATGGGTCATTACCAGATTAGTTTTGAACGCAGTACGATATGCCCATAAAGCATCGGTCAGTTTGGATGCCCAATCTTTTCTATTGGAGCTAACCATTTTCTCAAGTATGTGCTTGATTTCCCAGTTAGCCAACTCCGCTTGCTCGTTTGTCTGTGGGTGGTAAGCTAGTGCAATTTTTTGATTGACCCCATACTTCTTAAAGAGTGACTCGAAGGGCCTATTACAGAAGTGCTTATGTTGGTCACTAATTAAAGCTCTCGGGGTTCTGAAACGAGACAGAATATTCTCTTTAAGAAAGGATATAACTATCTTATGATCATTTTGGCATGTTGGTATGGCTTCTACCCATTTCGATACATACTCCACAACAAAGAAGTATGTACTCACAATTATTCAATTTTGGGAATGGGCCCATAAAGTCTATACCCCAACAATCAATGATTTCGATTGTGCTTATGGGAGTCAAAGGCATAGAGTTCCTTTTTGAAATTCTGCCTAATTTTTTACAACGTTGGCACGATTCGCAGAAGGAGTGGGCATCTTTAAACATGGTGGGCTAGTAAAAACCGCTATGTAAGACTTTTGGTACGGCCTTCTGTGAAGCGAAATGGCAACCACAAGCTTTAAAATGGCATGAGGCCAGGATTACAGTTATGTCCTCATTTAGAACGTAACGTCTGATGACCTGATCAATGCAATATTTGAAAAGGTACGGGTCATCGAAGAAGAAGTGACGTACGAACGAGGGAAATCATTTCCTATCCTAATTCGACCAATGCGCGGGGGTTTCTCCTGAGACTAAGTAGTTTACAACATCTGCGTAATAGGGCAAACTAGAAGTAACCATTAGATGTTCGTCTGGAAATTCTTCTTTGATAGATGTCGGTTCAGTGTTGTCAGCAAAGGTTAACTTAGATAAATGGTCAGCGACCACATTCTCTACTCCTTTCCTGTCTTTAATGGTTAAGTTAAATTCTTGGATTTGTAGTATCCATCTAATATGTCTTTGCTTTGCATCCTTCTTAGAGAAGAGGTATTTAAGGCCTGAATGGTCTATGAAATAGACTATTGGTGACCCTATGAGGTTCGATCGAAACTTGTCCAAGGCAAAGACTATTGCTAATAACTCTTTCTCGATTGTAGTGTAGTTTATTTGAGCATCATTCAGAGTTTTGATAGCGTAATAGATAACATAAGGCTTGTTATCTTTCCTCTAGCCTAGGACCACACCAATGGCGTAATCACTAGCATCGCGCATTAATTCGAATGGGAGACTCTAATCGGGAGCTCGGATAATAGGTGTGGTTATGAGGAGTTGTTGTAGTGTATCAAAAGATATTTAATAGGCATTTGACCACTCGAAAGGTATATCTTTAACAAGCAATTGACAAAGTGGTCGGGAAAAGGCACTAGAATTTTGGATAAACCTTCTATAAAAGCCCGCATGTCCCAGAAAAGAGTGAATATCTCTGACTCTGCGGGGTGTAGGAAGGTTTAAGATAATATCAATTTTAGCCTTATCTACCTGGATACCTTCATCAGAGATTATGTGGCCGAGGACTATCCCACTGGTCACCATGAAGTGACACTTTTCCCAGTTTAACACCAGGTGTTTGTCCTCACATCATGCTAGCACGCGTTCAAGATTTTCTAAGCAATTGTCAAAGCTATGACCGAACACAGAAAAATTATCCATGAAGACTTCCAGTATTTGTTCGACCATATCGATAAATACACTGAGCATGCACCGCTGAAAGGTAGCAGGTGAATTGCATAAGCCGAACAACATTCGTTGGTAGGCGAAGGTACTGAAAGGATATGTAAAAGTCACTTTCTCTTGATCTTCAGGAACGATTTTGATTTGATTGTAACCACTGTGTTCGTCAAGAAAATAGTAGTACTTATGACCCGCCACTCTTTCTAGCATTTGGTCCATGAATGGCAATGAAAAGTGGTCTTTCCGGGTCACAATGTTCAATTTTCGATAATCGATACACATCCTCCATCTGGTGGGGACGCGCATCAGTACCAACTCGCCATCTTTATTTGGAATAACCATTATGCCCGCTTTTTTAGGTACTACTTGGGTCGGACTGACCCACGATCTGTCAAAGATTGGATATATTATCCTAACGTTAAGTAATTTTATAACTTCATTTTTAACCACTTCTTGCATGTTGGGATTCAAACGCCTTTACATTTGTTGTGTTGGCTTAGGGTCTTCTTCCAAATATATTTTATGGGTGTACATGGACGGGCTTATGCCTTTAAGGTCGACAATAGTCCATCCCAATGATCCCCTGTGTTGTTTTAGCATTTGAACCAGTTTACCCTCTTGCTCATAATTTAAAGTGGATGATATAACAACAGGGTATGTTATCTTAGTTCCAAGGTTAGGAAGCTCCTTTAATTCCAGATTAGGAAACTAGAGATTCGAGGGCATAGATAATTTTGTTTTTGGAGGCAACGATTCATATGGTGTTACCCACATACATTCAGCTCTATCCTCCTTTATTATTTCCATCATGAGACATGTTTGATTCAGGCCGGCATCCAGTGGAGTAGAATTTTTAGGCTGATAGACAGCGTCGAATTGTGACACAACTACCTCCATAGGATCTTTGTAATCGAAAAAATTAGCCTCATCCTCGATAATAGTTTCGATGAGGTTTGCTTCTTCCTTATCCTCGTATTCTTCAGCTCTGGGATTTGAAAAGATTTTCACGTTCAAAATCATGTTCCCGAATACGATCATTATATCACTTCTTATTCCTATTGTGGCATCGATTGTGTTTAGGAATGGACATCCGAAGATCACCGGGATTTGTGCACACAAATTGGAAATAGGTTCAGTGTCTAAAATTTCAAAGTCGACTGGGAAGACAGATGTGTCTATTTGCACAAAGACATCCTCCAACACCCCTCTAGGGTACTTTATCGATCTATCTGCCAATTGTAATGCAACTCGGGTGGGTTTGAGTTCACTTGACCCTAGTTGTTTATAGACTGAGTATGACAGTAGGTTTACACTCGCTCCTAGGTCGAGCAGTGTATTGTTTATTCTTTGATTTTTGATTTAACATGAAAAAGTAGGAGTACCAGGGTCTTTGAGATTCGGGGGTAGTTCGTTTTGAATAATTGCTTTTGCTTGGCAAGCAACATAGGCATGTTTCTTCACTCTCTGCCGCCTTTCGACCATGCATAAATCTTTTAGGTATTTAGCATATGCCAGTACCTGCTTGATCGCATCAAGGAGTGGAAGGTTTATTTTTACTTGTTTAAATAGTTCCAAAAACTCCTGATTCTTTGCCTCATTTTTGGGTTTCTTTAGTCTTTGAGGGTAGGGCCCAGGGAAAGGGCATTTTGGTACTTTGTCATTTACGGGTTCTTTTCTAGGCCTTCTCTCAACTTCTTCTACTCTTTTTGGAGCTTCATCATTTAACTCTAGGGTTTTGTTTTTATTAGATGACTCCTCATTTACCACTTCCTCTTCTACATACTCTTCAGCTGTAGAAAGAGGCATGTTTTGCCCTATTATCTTGCCGCTTCTGAGGGTAGTCACGGCTTTAGCATGTTCTTAATTATTCGGACCATTATTGTATCCCTTAGGGTATGGAAGTGGTTGGGTAGGAAATGTTCCTCTCGTTCCCTCTTGTCATGCATCTATCCTTTCTAACGTAGCAAACATCTTACTCATCATTTAAATTAATTGTTGTGTTAAGTTTACGTTAGAAAGTGGGTCTTCCTCTTGTACCTTTTTGTGAGGTGGCACGTACACATTAGATTGTTGATTAGAGGGTTGAGATTGATTATAATTATTAGATCTATTTTGATTGAATTGTTGGGATTGCCTATTGTGTTGCCCTTGAAATTGATTATTATTGTAAGGCTGTTGTTGGTATTGATTTTGGGTCCCAGCGTCATTCCTCCAATCAAAACCGGGGTGATTCCATATATTATTATTAGCTTGAAAATTATTGTTATTATTATTGTAGGAATTCCCAGCCCCTCTATACCGTTGCATGGGATTCATCTCCATGGGGGCTTGTTCTTGAAAGTACGGCACATTGGGATAGTACTGAGTGGTGTGTCTCAACATATTGCATGTGCCACATGGATCTTCAGGCAAGATCTACTTAGAACTCTATCTTCTTATTCCTAACTCTTCTACCTTCCTCGCTAGCTCCTCGTATTTAGTCATCAAATTATCTTCAGTTTTTAACTGATATATGCTTTTCTCCTCTCTACCCAATGGTTGTGTTCGTGAGACATCTTCGGGGTTAGACCGTTCGTGAACATGTTCGGCTAACCACTCGAAATGTGCTTCAGCTTCTTCAGTGTTCTTACTAAGGAATGCACCCGCACACATAGTTTCAGCTAATTTTTTCGTTTCACCATTAAGTCCTTCGTAAAAGAAGCTGATTGTTCTCCATTTCTCATACCTATGATGTGGGCATGAGAGGAGCAAATCCTTGAATTGCTCCCACGTTTTAGTGAAGGTTTCATTATCTCTTTGTTTATATGAGTTTATTTGACATTTAAGTTCAGCTGTCATGCGAGGTGGGAAAAGCTTCTTTAAAAATGTAGTATTCATCGCATGCCATGTGAAGATAGAGTTAGATTTGAGAGATAATAGCCACTGTTTCGCTTTGTCCTTCAAGGTGAAGGGAAAAGGCATCAAGTGGGTGACATCCATAGGACAATTTTGAGAGAATGTTTTGCAAACATCCTCGAAGTCCTTGACATATAGGTAGGCCTTCTCGTTTTCCATCCCATAAAAGGTTAGAATCAGCTGAATCATTCCATTGTGAAATTAAAATTTGCCTGCATATGGAGGAAAAAGAATGCAAGAGGGTGTATGTGCATGAGTAGGTTGCATGAGATCACGCAAAGGATGCAACGAATCATTAATGGGTGTAATTCTATTTTCACCATTCTCACTTTCACCAAAAATAATGATGTGCGGCACTCGATTAGGCTTGCGCGACACTCAAAGAGTGCTGCACCGACAGTCCGTGACTACCGTACGACAATTGTTGATTTCCGCATGAGATTCTGGTGAGTGCCATTTTTGTATCTCGAGTGCCGCGGGTAGGTCTAGATAGATTTATTCCTTTATTTATACCCCTCTTCCCAAAACTCCGCAAAACACTCTTCTTTTTCCTTCTTTTCCCTTTCAAATGGCCCCTATTAGCTCTCAAATCCTCTTCCCATGGATGGATACCCTTTCCGGCATTGACAGGCTCAACTTTGAGTGTTTTAGATTAAACAACCTCTTCTCTTTTCGACGGATGTCTCTGAATGAAGGCTTGCTTCGAGCCGCTATTTAGTGTTGGGACCCTTCTATCCATGTTCTCTGCTTTAGCGTCTAGGATGTTTATCCTCTATTTGAGGAGTTTAGCACTATTCTACACATTAATCCTTCTGTGGATCTGACGGTTCCTCCAGTGCAGGCCGGGTATGTTCAGGACCTTGCTGCTCTTCTTCATTCATCTCAAAATGTGACCTGCTCTTTTATTCGCGACCGACAGATCGACTTTGAGCGTCTTTCCTCTATTTATGCTTCCATAGGGGACCCTTATGATGGCAGGTATTAGATCATTCGGCGTAGTGTACTATTGATAGCCATGCTCTCTTACTTCTTCTTTCAGTCTTCTTCTGATGTTCTCATACCCATTGCTTGCAGTCTGTGAGAGATGAAGAGTGCCGTCATGTTGGTCCTTGGTGAGACCTTGATGGGCCTGGATTGTGCCCACGTCGCTGGGGCCATGTTATCCTTGGGGAGCACCTTTTGTCTTACAAGTTTAGCTCATGGAGCGCCTTATTCTCTTCATACACCTTTCACTCCTTTGAGGGCCACTTCCCAATGACTATATAAAAACTCACCATTTATTCCACTCTACCGACGTTTGGCTCGATTGGCTCTGAGGCCTTTTTCCTTGTGACATTTGCTGGATCTGCCCATAGTGGTCTTATCGTTCTGTTGCTGTATGACTTTTGGGGCGACCTGGTATCTAGTTACCTGGCTTACATGCTACTACTTTCTATGTTCCCAGCCGAGTGGTTTGCCAATACGTACTTCTCTAAGATGTTACTGAGGACATTACTGCAGATTTTACGAGGAGTTTGGTCATGCGTTCTTCTACCATGAAAGGTTTCGCTAACGCTTGGCATAACAGGGTGGCCACTCCCTTTCGAAGGATTTCGGCTTTAGTCATTCCTACTACTGAGTACCTTTTGCAGATTCAGATTCTGGTCGAGAGACAGACTCCATAGACATACATAGATGAAAGCAAAAATAGGACGGAACTTTATTTTACAAAAATTCTGATAAGTCCTGTCTACTTTCCTTCGCCTTTGAATGTGATTTTTTTCCTTTCTTTCCGAAGAACGTTTTTATCTTAGAAAATATGCCAACATATTTAATCGAAATTGTTCGCCCTTCCGATTAATCTTTAAAGTTATGAAAATTTCTCCTCTTAATGTCTTTTTTTGGTTCTTTATTACCTTGCTTTGAGTTTTTCTTAGAGTTTTAATCTTTCTATACCATATATTCTCATTTGTTCCTTTATAGTACTTATTTTGACAGCTAGGGGATCTAGAGGTGGGTTTAGGGTATTGTCTGGGTTCTTCGGTCTAGCAAATGAAGTTTGCCCCTGGTTATGAGGCTTTGAAATGGTTTCAGGCAAATATAAGTTTGCCCCTAGTTTAACACAGGGATTTTTTTTGGGTTTTTCATGGACCGAAGGCTTTTGAGGAGCCTGCCTACTTATCCTTGAGTGGGTATCAGGTCTGCAGTAGTTCAGTCTAAGGTTTGACGGAAGGTGCCACTTGGGCAATTATTAATGACCGAACCGAGCAGGTTGCCTATGTATCCCCGAGTGGGAATCAGGTCAAGCGTAGTTCATCAAGGTAGGTTTCAAAAGGAATGGTTTCAAGCAAAATACTTCTTGAGGCGATCGAGGTTAATCGGCTGTTTAAATTCAACCCCGTCCAGGTCCATAAGATAGGCAGCTCTTCCAAAAAGGAGGGTCTTAATGATGTATGGCCCGACCCAGTTGGGTTTGATTTTTCCTCTGGGGTCATAAACAGGCACTTTTAGTTCTTTGAGGACCAGGTCACCCTCAGCAAGCTTCCTTGGGTGAACCTTTTTGTTGAAAGCACGAGCTATCCTCTGCTGATATCCCCGAGTATGGTTTATTGCAGCCAACCTTTTCTCATCGAGTAGCATCAATTCTTCATATCTCCCCCGAATCCATTCTAGCTCGGTTACTTCACACGCTGCCAAAACCCCGAGAAAAAGGTATTTCTACTTCAACCGGTAGGACAGCCTCCATCCCATAAACCAAAGAATACGGTGTAGCCCCTGTAGAGGTTCTCACGGAGGTCAGGTATCCCCATAGTGCGAACGGCAGTTTCTCGTGCCAATCTTTATACGTGTCTGTCGTTTGCCCTAAGATTGCTTTGACATTCTTATTTGCTGCTTCTATTGCCCCATTCGTTTGCGGTCTGTACGAAGATGATTGGTGCTGTTGTATTTCTCTAAGAGCGGGATGACTTCTCCTTGGAAATGACTGTCGTGATCTGAAATAAACTCATTCGGGACCCCATATCTGCAAATTATGTTTTTCTTTATAAAACTCACCACATTTTTAGCCTTCAGAGTTGCGTATGATGCAACCTCCACTTAGTAAAATAATCGATTGCCACAATTATATACTGGTGTCCATTAGAGGCTTTTGGAACTATTTTGCCGATAATATCAATACCCCACACAGAAAATATACAAGGTGTTGTCATGCTATAGAGTTAGGGAGGCGGGGTATGCATCAGATTTGCATGGATTTGGCACTTGTGACACCTTCTGATGTACTCACAGCAGTTCCTATCTAGGGTCATCCAGTAATGCCCTTACCGAATTATCTTCTTTGCCAATATATGCCCGTTCATGTGGGGTCCATAAACTCCTTCGTGTATTTCCTCCATCATTCTCTTAGCCTCCTTTCCATATAAACACTCCAAATTATACCCGGTGTATGACTTCTTGCATAGCTTATTCGCATAAATCACAAACTGGGTTAAGATTCTTCGAATTGCCTTCCTATCATTCTCTGAAGCTCCTTCAGGGTACTTTCCTTCATTAATGAAATTCCAAACATCCTCGTACCAAGGCACATCCCCTTCATCTTCTAGGGCTGCAATCATCTCAAATGAAGGTTGGTTTCTTATCTCTATGGATAGCGGGATCATGGTGACTGTGGAGGGGATTTGTATCATCGAGGCTAAAGTTGCTAGGGAATCAGCCAACTGATTTTCTTCACGGGGAAGGTAATAGAATGATATCTTTTTAAATTGGACCTTTAAACTCTCCAGATAGTCATGGTAGGGTCTCAACTTCTCATGCTTTACCCTCCAGTCACCCCGTACTTGAGAAATGATCAAATTAGAGTCTCCAAAAACATCGATCCTCTCTACTTTTAGGGCCAATGCTGCTTCCATCCCAACTATGCAGGCTTCGTACTCCGCCATGATGTTGGTTGAGTTGTACTTAAGCTTATCGACTAATGAGGCAGGGTTCCTGTCTGGTGCTACAATGATGATTCCAACCCCATAGCCTAGTTGGTTAGCTGATTCATTAAAATACATTTCCCATAGATCATCTTCTATACCCATCACCCCTTCATCTGGGAATCAAAAACTCACCCTTCTCCTCGGATTCTATTACAAGGTCGACCATATATTTTGCAACAGCTCTCCCTTTTACAGATATGGCAGTGACATACTTGATATCGAATTCAGCTAGCATCATAATCCATCAAGAAATTCTACTGGTCAGAATGAGTTTTTCGTATAGGTATTTAAGTGGGTCCATTCGTGATTTTAGGTTTACGGGAAAGGCTAACATGTAATGCCTAAGGCGACGGGTACAACAGACTAGGGCCCAATAGGCTTTTTCTAGAGGAGAATATTTCAGCTCGTATCCGATTATCCTTTTGCTCAAATAATAAATGACTTTTTCCTCGTGCCCTTCTTCTCCTTCTTGGGCCAAAATGTACCCCATCGAATCTTCAGACACAGAAAGGTATAGTAACAAAGGCCTTCCGGGTAAGGGCAGTGATTGGATAGGTGGATTTTGGAGATAGGTTTTGATCTTATCGAAGGCTTGTTGGCATAGGTTATCCCACTCGAACTTCTCTCCTTTTCTAAGCAGCTTAAACAGCGGGTCACATGTCAGGGTGAGTTTTGAGATGAAACAGCTTATGAACTATATTCTTCCAAAAAAAAACCCCTCAATTCCTTCTCATTCTTCGGCCGCTGCATTTTAACTATGGCCTTTATTTTGGTCGGGTCCACCTCTATCCCCCTCTAAGTGATAAGGAATCCTAATAGCTTTCCAGTGGTGACTTCGAAGGTGCATTTCTGCGGGTTTAGCCTCATTCTGAATTCCCTCAACCTCCCGAAGAATTTCCTCAACACCTCCAAGTGTCCTCTCATCTCCTTAGATTTCACAATCATATCATCCACATATACCTCTACCTCATTGTGGATAATGTCATGCAGTAATATAGTAGCGGCCCGTTGGTACATTGCCCCTACGTTCTTGAGCCCAAACGACATTACCCTATAATAATATGTTCCCCATGGTGTGATGAAAGTGGTTTTCTCTCTATCTTCGGGTGCCATGAGAATCTGGTTATAGCCTAAGAATCCATCCATGAAAGACAGGAGTTCATGCCCCGCGGTGTTATCGACCAGTACGTCGATATACGATAAAAGGAGATCGTTTTTAGGGCTTTCTTTGTTCAAGTCTCGAAAATCAACGCATACCCTAACATGACCATCCTTTTTCGGAACTCGCACAATATTAGCAATCCATTCAGGATACTCGATGACCATCAAGAATCCAAATTTTAATTGCTTTTCAACTTCCTCTTTAACTTTAAGTGCCCACTCAAACCTCTTTTGCCTCAATTTTTGTTTTATTGGTTTTGAATTAGGGAAGAGGGGGATATGATGTTGGACTATTTCTGGATCGATGCCTGGCATATCACTATAAGACCATCTAAAAATATCTTTGAATTCATTTAATCGTTTGATCAATTCTTTGCTTTCTTCATTGCCAAGCGTAGAGCCAATAAAAACATTTTGAGTATTATCTTCATTTCCTAGATTAATCGCTAGAGTGTCCTCAATGATTTTACATGCAAATTCTTTTTCTTTTTCAATTAATTTTTACAATTCAATTGGTATCTCATGATCATCACATTCATTAAGCGCATTCGAGTAGGCAGAATTAGTCACACTTTCATTGATTTTATTCGGGATGATTACAACAGACACAGCAATAATAAGACACCTCATTTGGGCCATTATAGACTCCGGGGAGGGGGGATATCTATCACTAGACTCAAAGACCCATTATTTGTTGAACCCCTTCTTGAGTTCTACGGGGTTGCAGCCTGGCGGATTCCCTGTTCCCATCTCGGCTTCTCCTCCTGTCACCGCTTCCTCAGGTCCTCCTATGTTGTTTCCTTCGTCCACTTCCTGTACCTCTTCTACCAAACCCTCAGCATATTCTTCTTCAACTTCATCTTTTACGAACCCTTCTTGGCCCATTCCCTCAATTTTTGTACTTTCCTCATCCAAAAGGTTCTTCTTGACCGGGCCCTCCAGTGTACCAATCCAGTCTTTAGCAGTAGCAGACTTCACGAGGGTCTGAAAGTATGGGTCTTCATATTATGAGAATTTGTGGGAGAAGAAGACCTCAAAACCTAGTTTCAGGCAATTGTCCTTCTGATCTACCCACGGTTCTGGGAAGCCACAAAAGGGGAAATCTTCTCCCTCCTTCACAAAGTACCCGTTGAGCGTTTTCTGGTATTAGACCAATGGTGCATCGGCAACCTTCTTCTTTTCCCTCAGTTCCTCCTTTGATGGCTGATAACCTAGACCATGAGTGTGAGTGTGATTCTAAGTAGGGATTCTCGAGAACTTTGGCAGACCTTGAAGGTTCTTTCCTAGTCCCATGCCCAGAAAGAAACCCATCTTCTTCATAATCCCCGTGACCAATGGGCTTGCAAGCTGATCAAAGTAGAGTGGTAGGAACTCTCTCGGCTTGGCTTCTTCCAACATTTTGATAAACTCAAACCCTCTCAAATTCGTTTCTTCTCCCTATAATTGTACCTCCAGAATCGGTGTGCTTGACAAAGCTTCAGACGGACGGACCTAACTATCCCCAAGGATATCACAGACCTTGTTTTTCCAGACACACTTGACCTTCTGATGAATGGTAGATGGTATGGCACCAAGGCTATCCAACCACGGCCTTCCAACAGTAGATTGAAGGAGGCGGGAATGTCGATGACTTGGAATTTGGCTTCATTATCTACGGGCTTGACGGTGAGATTGAAGAGGATCATTTCCATGACCGTCCTTTGACTGTTATCATATGCCCTCACCTTTTGCTCAAATGGTATAAAATTCGACTCGTCCAGACCCATTCGCTTGGCTGTTCGAAATGGGCACACATTTAAAGCAGACCAGTTATCAACAAGACAAGCGGGTACGGTATTTCCCAAGCATTCAACGGTGACATACAGTGGTTTATTGTGAATGGGCCCTCTGGGGGGTACGTCATCTGAAGAAAAGGTAATAGCCAAGGTTGGAATTCTACCGATCATTCCCACAAGGTCTTCCGGTGCTATGTCAATAGAAACATAGGACTGGTTTAAAGCATCCACGACTGCCTGTCTATGGCATTTAGAAGCGATCAGCAAACCCCAGATGGTGATGTTGGCTTGCACCTTCTTCAATTGCTTTAGAACCCTATCTTCCTCTTCTCCCTCATCCACCTTCCCTTTCCCTTTGTCTAATTCCCTCCCCGGGTGATCCACTTCTAGCTCACGCGGTTTAAAATGTCGCCCTGACCGAGTTAGATGACTGACTTCTTCCTTTTCCCATAAATTGTTGACCTCTGAAATAACTTTCAAATTCTCCTTCTCTGTTTCCATTTCTTTGTCACTCTCATACCACAGGTCATCTTCTACCTGATCCACATTAGTGCTGTTAGCTTCTCGGACCCATCAATCCATTTATTTTGACATTCCCTCTCCACATCCTCCTAATTGATTCTCTAGAGTACAGATTATCAATTCTTTTGGTAGCTGGTAAGGCTTCCTTGGTGTCCCAGCCTTGGTGATTAGACTAGATAGATCGAAGGTTGTCTCTTCTATCCCTAAGAAATAAAGGCCTTGTGGCGGGGGTACAACATAATGATTTGGTAGTGGATTTCTGGTAACGTTGGGAGTTTTGACAGGCAGCTCAGATAACACTTTGTTATCAATGAGGCCCTGGATTTCATGCCTCAGCCTTGTACATCGATCCGTAGAGTGACCCTTTTGTTGGTGAAACTTGCAAAAGAGATCCTCCCGGAAGCTTGGCGAAAGCGGACTCGGTAAAGGTCGAGATTCCAATAGGCGAAGATGCCCTTTTGCCATTAGCTTATCAAGGGCGGTTAACAGTGATCCCAAATCTGAAAAGCTTCCTTGGTTGTTTGTCTCCTCCTATTCTCGGTGTTATGTCAAACTTTCTCTCTGGTCCACTCAATGCATTGACATCGGTGGGGCTAGAGTGACCCCCTGGATGTCCTCCATTTGACCCATAGTTTAGCCTCCTGTATCGATTGGTTGTTCTTCCTTCTTGATCGCCCCTTCTTGGATTGCATCCTCTATCCTCGTTCCCACATCAAAGACTTCAGTGAAAGTGTTGATCAACTGGAATCTCATTTTTCTCCTGATACACCGGCTGTAGGTTCTTCATAAATATTCGGATTTGATCTTTCTCAGATGGCCTTTGTACTATCTTAGCTGCCTTTCCCCTCCATCTACTCAGATATTCGGTGAACGATTCTTTGTTCCCTTGCCTGGTGGTTTCCAAATCTCGGACGGTGACATCTAAGTTTTGGTTGTACTCATACTGTGCCACAAATTATTTGATTACTTCTTTCCAAATCCTACTCTTGCTCGGCTCGAGCGTGAGGTACCAGGACAGAGCGGCCCCAGTTAAAGTCTGTTGAAACAAGACGATCATCATAGTGGTGCTCAATCCACTCAGTTGGAAAGCCCCGATACACATTCTCACATGACTGTGAGGATTCCCTGTCCCATCAAACTTATCAAAATTTGGCATTTTAAAACAAACAGGTAGTGTCTTGCGGACCCCATCGTACAGCCCTTCTAAGTCCATCAGATAAGTATCAACCCCATAAGCCTTGCGCATCACCCTCTCCAGTTTCTCTATTTTCTCAGCAATTACCCTTTCTTTTTTAGTCTTTTCTCTTTCTACCCTTTCTCTTTCTACTTTGGGAACCTCGGTGCTCGGCATCTCTGGGTCATCATACCAACCTTTTTCCCTCACAATAGGCGGATCGATATTCGATGGATGTGCAACCGGTGGTAGGCGTGCTATCGTTTCCATCATTACCATCATTTGGTTCATATTTTCGACCTGTCGCCTCATCTGTTCTACTTGTTGCTCCACTAATGCCCTCAACTCTGCTACTTCCCCTTCATTCCTTTCATCTACTATTTCGATGTTTCCTTCCCTTCTTTCTAACCTTGCTGTGGGACCTCTAAACCAAACCTTGCCCAAACTTGATGCTATTTTTGCCCTACAAAAGAATTTTAAAGATTTTCAAAAAAACAAAAAAAACCTTTTTGTTATTTCTTTTTTAACATGACCTTTCTTTTTATTTTGAAAGATACCTGGAAAAACTTTCATGAAAGGTTCATATGTCACACGGATGCAATGCATGTGTGCATGTGTGCCTACTCTATATGCAGAAGAAAGGAAAATTCTAGCACTAGCAAATAGACACATAAGCATATAAAATCCTCATCCATGTCAAGTGTGCCAATTTCTCTTTTCATTGTGATCCTCACTATCCTTTCAAAGGTCAGGTGTTCTAAAAGTTTCAAAATTCATTTGAAAATCATTGCCTAAGATGATGAGGTTTTTCAAAAATAATTCTCAAGAATTTTTGAATCTTTTCTTTGAAAGATGAGGATGTGAAAACATTTGGGCTTTCAACTTTACTTGTTTTAAAAGGCAAACCGTGAACCTTTTCTTTGAAAGAGTAATTTTTCAAAACATTTCTTGGATAAACAATGATGAAAAAAATCCCAATTTGTCATAAACAGTCAACTTTAAATTCTTGGGTAGGAGTATCACATGATTGGATAATAATCGTACTTTTCATGAATTCGGATACATACAAGGTCAATGATGCTTAGCTAACAGGATATGAGAGATGTAATCTTATAATCAAGTTTAAACAGGTTCCCAAATGTCATGGGGACATGAAAAGGAATTGCTCAAAAGTGATTAAGAGGTTACACATCCTTCATCAAGCAAGTATCGTCATCATCTCAAGTAATCCCTTCCGGGCATACAAGACTCCCTACCACATTAATCCTAATCAAGAATTGATTTCCTAAGATTGAAAGGTTCTACCAAAAACTACCATGCAAAGGCTGGGTTTTGGTCGAATAAAGGAACCCTTGACACACATCCGATAGGATGCTTCATATACCAACACATGGTACGAGATCAAGGGTGATCACATAGTTCCATGATAACTTGACTGACCAGGCTACCCCGAGCCTCCAAGGTCATAGTTCCATGCAATCGACTGGCTGGACATGCAAGTGCAGTGCAACGGGCATACAAAAATTAATCAATTTAATTAAAAGGATGCTTTCAAGTCAAAAAATTGAGTGAACCCAAAATCAAAAATTCTGGTTTGTGAAACTAGAGATTCTAGGTTCGATCCCCAGCATAGTCACCAGATTGTGGATATAGCAATATTTCCTACCTATAGCTTTTTCAAAATCTTTTTCATATTCAAAACACAAAACACGATTCGCCACTTAATATTTAAAAGAAAAAAAAAATTAAAAAACCATTTTAAAGCAAACTGATCTTTTTTTAAAACCAGAGATTAACCAGGTCCGGGGATTATGAAATGAGAGACGAAGGAGCCCAGAGGACTAAAACACCCCCTCTCGAATATTAAACCTGCAACGCACACAAAAATAGAAATCCTAAGAAAAGGGCCTCTAATCACATATATGCATAAGGCAAGACCTAAAGCGTCGCGCATGAGGTCGAAAAAATCAATAAATTTAAAAAATTAAATAAGCTAAAGAGGGGTTTTAGAAATCATACCTTAATGGCGCTACAAAATAAAGAGTTAGTCCCCATACTTTAGATAAGATATAATATTGAATCTAAAATAACATTCCTAAACTTCTAGCTTAAATCTATCAAGTATGAAAGAATTGGCATAATCATGGATTCCTTCCAATTAGTTGAAAACACAACATCTCTATAGATATACAAGTCTCAACTAGGAGCCAATGTAATGTCCATATAGAGGTGACATAGTCCCAACATGATCACAAGGAACTCATTATTAGGTTCAATCAAGTGCAACTTAATCTAAAAAAAATGAATCCTAATTACAAGTATCAAACCACATGGATGAATGCATCTAGATATATAAACATGAACAAGAATAAGCTATGAATTATTCATTGATTTGGATCATTTTAGCCTCTGTATTTAAGTTTAATTGATCATTATTAAAATATGGTTTAAGCCCTAGGTCATAGAAAAGTCATTTGGACCATTATTTACAAAGTTGGTCAAATCTGTCACAAAATTCTGAAAATTACAGAGAGCAAATCAAAACTTCAAAAATGGGAAAAGCATAGTTCCCATGGGTTGACGTCAATAAATTTTGGACACTAGATGCCTCTGTAAGTCTAGTTTCCAACCCAAAAAGAAATATCAAAGATCAATGGTTCAATCTCTGAAAATTAGGCAAAAACTAGACATCACTCAAAAATCTATAACTCTCTGTCTAGAGATTTTGTACGATTTTCTAAAAGTAGTAAACAAAATAGAAAGACTCTAATCTTTTTCAGAGATCTTATTAATACATTAAACTTCATAGAAAAATTATTTGGAGCCACGAATGCTTGATTAAGGTTTTGATTTACTCATTTTAAGAAGGTGTTACTGTTCTGAAACTCTGGACATATTATAGTTACTTTATAAAGCTCATGACCAAACTACTTTAAACATGAAATCTCATTAAAACAAAAATCACAGTGGTAAAACTTTATGTTATTCACACTCTCCAATTGGTTTCATTCAATTCCAACGGTTCGTTATTTAACTAAAAATCTTTGATCAAAAGTGGTTGATGAACTCACTGCACCATTGTCAAGTTCACCTTTTATTTGTTAACTTTAGCTATCAAGCCATTAAGTTTGGTTTAACCTAAACTACTTATCCTCCCATTTGATGGTCATTGGAGACTAAGGACACTCATACTTATAGACCTCAATGAAGTATGAAGAAACTTCATAAAATCTCAAAATAATGAACCTAAACCATGGAGGTAGGTTTAGATTTATTGACCAAACATACTAATATCAACCTTAATCCTCTTGTAAATCATGAGCTTACAAGGAAACTAAAGGATTTCAAGTCAATAGATTCAAGTAAGACATTGAAAGTTTTATGAATTCTAAGAGATGATTATAAAAAGAAAAAGAAAAGGAAATTAAGACTCAAGTAATAGCTAAATTTACTTCATGATTCATTTAATCTTAAACCTAAGGTCATTTTGATCCAAATCAATAAAAGAGAAGTTCAATCACAACATTGGTATGTGCAAAGGACCCTAAGGAGTCCTATATATTGTGATTGGACTTGATTTAGAGTCTAATTAAGTTAGAGGTTACCTCCAACTATCCTCAACTTCTTTGTTGTTTTAGGATTTTTCCAAGGTTAATTAAGCTCTTCTTCTAGCTCTTCCTTCTAAAACTTGCTTCGAATTGTGTTTAGAAAATTTTGAGAAGTTTAAAACAAGGAGAATCAAGATAAGGTTCTAAGATTAAAAAATTCCAAACCCCATGTAATGGGATATTCATCCCCTTTATATAGGTAATTTTTGAAAGGGTATTTCAGTATTTTTAGGGGCAAAACCCTAATTTTGAACGTCCTTTTGAAGGTACAAAATGTACTATTGCAAAGTCGGCAGCCACAAAAATGCGGCACTTAACAGAGATGGAAGCGACACTCAATAAGTTTCGGAGCGGTACTCACTGAATGCCGGTGCGACATTCACTGAATGCCGATGCAGCAATCATTGAATGCTGCGGACAACTCCAGGGATTGTCGTGTTTTTTGGAATTTTGATTTTCGCGGCATCTGATGTATTTGTGCGACTATGAGTGAATGCCATTGCGGCACTTGCTGACTGCCATAGGACAATCAGAGAGTGCCGCAGCAGCAACTCATGAATGCCGCAATCTATGACATGTGTTGTTTTCTTCTATTCTCCCTTTTTCTTCTTTCTTTCTTTTTTTTTAATTGCAGAGCCTTTCGAAGAGCTTGAATCACCTTTGGAAGTCCTAGATTAATTAGACATTGTCATCATCGGATTTAGAGATAACACTCTCCTTAATTCAACGTTTAGTCAAAATTGGGGTGTCTATAATAGACTACAGGGAGTTAAAGAAGGATACGATCAAGATTAGATATCCACTTCCTCGGATAGATGATCTATTCGACTAGTTACAAGGATCAAGGATCTTGGATCTTTTCAAAAATTGATCTATGTACGAGATATCAGCAACTATTAGTTCGACCAGAGGATGTGTCGAAGACTGCGTTTAGGACGAGATACAGCCATTTTGATTTTCTAGTTATGCCTTTTGGATTGACGAATGCGCCAACAGTATTCATGGACTTGATGAATCGAGTATTCAAACCATATCTAGATTAATTCATTATAGTATTCATCGACGACATCTTGATCTACTCAAAGACAGAAAAGGATCATAAGGAGCACTTACAGATTTCTTTACAGACTCTTCGAGATAAGAAGTTGTATTCAAAGTTCAGTAAGTGCGAATTTTGGCTACAAGAGGTTAAATTCTTGGGACATGTTATATCTTAAGACGGTATCTTTGTGGAATCATCTAATATCGATGCAGTCTTAAGCCAGAATAAACCAACTAATGCTACAGAGGTTAGGAGTTTTCTTGTTCTAGTAGGATATTATCGAAGATTTGTCGAAGGATTTTCCAAGTTAGCAGGACCTTTGACGAATTTGACAAGGAAGGAGATAAAGTATGAATGGATAGATAAGCACGAACATTCATTTCAGGAGTTAAAGGAAAGATTTACTTCTGAACCAATACTCACGATACCTAAGAGTGGAGAAAGATATGTGATCTATAGTGATGCATCGCACCAAGGACTGGGGTGTGTACTTATGAAGGATGGGAATGTCATTGCATACGGATCAAGATAATTGAAGGTACATAAGAAGAATTATCCTACGCATGATCTGGAATTAGTAGTAATAGTGTTTGCATTAAAGATTTAGAGACACTATCTCTATGGAGAAAAGTTTGACCTGTTTTCCGATCATAAGAGCTTAAGATATCCGTTTTCTCAAAAAGAGTTGAACATGCGACAACAAAGATGGATAGAGTTACTCAAGGACTGTGACTTTACATTACAATACCATTCGGGTAAAGCAATTGTCGTAGCAGATGCTTTAAGTCATAAACCTCGACTAATGATTGATGCATTACTAATTCGAGAATGGAAAGCACTGGAAGTTTTAATTAAATTCAATCTTCAGCCAGTTGAACCAATGGAAGGATAGCATTTTAGATGTCTTAAGGTATAGCCAACTTTGATCAGACGTATCATAGCAGCTCAACTGACAACGGAAGATTTGAACTTATAATTCGCAAAGATGTCAACAAAGGAACCAGAGGTCTGGAGTATTAGTACAGACGGAGTCTTACGATGTTAAGGTAGACTTTGTGTACCTGACGAAGAAAATCTCTAGAAAGAAATATTGGATGAAGCATATAAGTCATGAATAATGATTCATCCTAGAGGTACGAAGATGTACAAGGATTTGAAAAGGAATTTCTAGTAGGAAGGAATGAAGAGAGAAGTGGCTGAGTATGTAGCCCAATGTCTTACTTGTAAGCAAGTAAAGGCAGAACATTAGAAACCACCGGGACTTCTACATCCATTACTGATTCCCCAATGGAAATGGGAACACTTAACCATGGATTTCGTGGTAGGATTACCGAAGTCGCAGCAGAACCATGATGCCATTTGGGTAATCGTGGATCGACTTACGAAGACGACACATTTCATTGCCTATAGTATGACATATCTAGTAGAACATTTGAGTCGAATGTATCTATAGCACGTTGCACCGTATCCCTATTTCTATCATGTCAGATCGAGATTCATGCTTTACTGTAGAGTTTTGGAAGAGTCTCCAAACAACGATGGGAACCGCACTGAACTTGAGTTTAGCCTTCCATCTGCAGACTGATGGGCAGACTGAACAAATCAATCAAGTGATGGAAGACATGCTATGCGCTTGTGTGATAGATTTTGAGAGTTCTTGGGAGATGCACTTACCTTTGATCGAGTTCGCCTACAACAACAGTTACCATACAAGCATAGGGATGGCGCCGTTTAAAGCTTATATAGAAGACCTTACCAATCACCGCTATGTTGGGCCGAAGTCAGAGATACTCAACTTCTTCGGCCAAAAATGGTACAAGAAACTAATGAGAAGATCCAGATTTTAAGTGAGAAGATGAAGACAGCTCAGACCCAACACAAGAGTTATGCTGACAAGTGACGCAAATACTTGGAATTCGCAATTAGAGATCACGTACTACTCAATGTTTCACTTGTTCGAGGCAATGTCAAATTTGGATAGAAGAGAGGCAAGCTATCACCTCGATTCATCAGACCGTTCAAGATTCTTGAACGTGTTGGGAAGGTTTCTTATCGGCTTATGCTACCGTCAAAGATATCAGGAGTAAACGACGTGTTCCACATTAGTATGCTGAGAAAGTGTGCTCATAACCCAGTGCACAAGATCAACTTCGAAGATATTGAAGTCAACGACAACGTTATGTTCAACGAAGGACCAGTTTACATTTTAGACTGGGAATCAAGAAGCTCGGGAAGAAGGGGATTCCATTAGCCAAGATCCAGTGGCAACATCATAACGAAGGAGAAGTTTCATGGGAGCCAGAGTCAGAAATGCGTGAGAAGTTTCCATTTTTGTTTTAACCTTGTTTGTTTTTTTTATTTTGAGGACGAAATCCTTAAGGAGTGGTGGATGATGTAATACCCTATATTTTCAATACTTATTAAATGCAACAAAATTCTATATGCTTTCCTTTTCTTATTCATGAAAATTCACTTTCAACCGATCGAAGTCTTTTTGAGCAATCGAAGATTTTTCAAGTTCAAGCGAACGAGCATTGTTCAATCGATCAAAACCCAACCGACCTAAATTTAATACGTGGTCCCTACTTCAATCGATCAAACCCCTTTTCAATCGATCAAACCTGACCGATCTGCTCTCGAGCGAACATGCAATTATTAGAATTCCAGGTTCAGGCAAACAAAGTCACTTGCACCCCCATCCCCTCTATATATACCTTGTGCCCGTGTGTGTGTGTGAGGTTTGCTGAACCTAAGAGAGTTTGAGAGAGTGTGTGCTTATGCATGGTATATATACTATACACACATATATATACACATACATCCGTGCATATATATATTGTTTGAGAGAGAGAGAGAAATAGAGGAGAAGAAGAAGAAGAAGAGAAGGAGACAGAGAGACAGAGGAGCAGAGAGAGAGAAAAAGAGCTGCCATTAAAGCTCGGGAGCTCAAGCTTGCCAAACGCACCCTTAACAACGTTTGGTGAGTTCTAAGCCCACTTGGTACCTTTAATGTGATGTTTTAAGAGTTTTTGATGTGAATCAATGGATCCAAACACGCCCTAACACCTCAGGACGTTCACTGGTCAGAACTGTCTAGAGAAGACAACTCTCGAGCGATTGAACCGAGTTCAATCGATCGAAGGTTCAATGGATCGAACAAACCTCGATCACTCGGACACTACTTTTCTCAATCCATCGAAATGGTTTCAATCGATCAAAATTTGCAGAACATGGATTATTTCTTTGGTTTATTATTATGAGGTTCGGTTATTTGATTCCCAATTCGGACTTCTATTATGCGATTATGGTTTAGTCAGGGATAATGTGACAACACAGATAAGTATGCTTAAGAATAATAAATTCACGTAATGACGTTATATACTATGTGGTTCATGTATGAGTTCGATGTCCGTTCATTTCAATCAAAGTAGTCAGGCCACATGGGAATTGTCATGTGTCAATAGTAGTACTGAGCTTAAGTAGGTTTGATAAGTTCTCGAAATGGTACGTTGGCAGACGCTTGGTCATGATATATTTTCACATGCAGTGGATGGTCTATATCCTTAACGAGTAGTGGGCAGGTGTGGATATCGCAATTTAACTACCCATAGCTTTTCTTTTAAATTCTTTTTCGAATTTCAGAACAAAAACAAATGAGTCGCCACTTAATTTTTAAAAGGAAAAATTAAGAAACCATTTCAATAGGAAACTGATCTTGTGCGAAACCAAAGATTAACTAGGTCCGGGGATTATGGAATGAGAGAGGAAGGAGCCAGTCGGACTAAAACACCCTCTCTCATCCTATCTTGCGATAGGCCTCTACTCAACATCCTTTTAATCGAATTATGAATTTAAATGTGCCCTCAACTAATACATAGATATACGTATACACTACACAAACATGTCGAAATGGTGTAAAATTACCAATTTACAAAATATTATTCAAAAGTCACGTAATTCAAGTAGCAAGCAATATGATATGCAAATAGGGAACTAGAGAACTTACCCGGGATCTAGCCACGAATATTAAACGTGAAAATGCATGCAAATAGATAAAACCTAGGAAAAGAGTCTCTAATCCATATATACAAGTAAAGCAAGTCCTAATTCTAAGGTGTCGCGCTTGAAGTCAAAAATCAATTAAAATCAAAGAATACAATAAACTAGAGAGGGGTTGAGAAATCGTACCTCAATAGCGCTACAAAATAGAGGTTAGTGCACATAATATACAAGATATAAAGTTGGATCTTAAATAACAATCCTAGACTTCTAGCTTAAATCTATCAAGTGTAATTAAATCTAAAGCGAAAAAGTCCTAATTACAAACATCAAGCCAAATGGATGAATGCATACATGAACAAGAGTAAATTATGAAATATTCATTGATTTGGATCACTTAAACTTTGAATTCAAGTTTAATTGATCATTATTAAAACATGGTTTGAGCCCTAGGTCATAGAAAAGTCATTTGGACCATTATTTACGAAGTTGGTCAAATCTGTCATTAAATTCTGAAAATTACAGAGAGCAGACCAGAAAGTAAAAGAAATAAAAAAGCATGCTTCCCATGCTTTGATGTTAGTGAATTTTGGACACAAGATGCCTCTATGTGTCTAGTTTCCATCCCAAAAAGATAATCAAAGTTTCAACGGTTAGATATCTGGGAAATGGACAAAAACCAGACATCACTCAGAGATTTACAAATCTCTGTCCAGAGATTTTGTACGATTTTTTAAAAATAGTAAAAAAAATCAGAAATGCTTTGGTTTAGGGTAGCTTCCTAACACATTAAACTACCTAGAAAAAGTTATTTTGAATCAAGAAAGCTTGATTAAGGTTCTCATTTTCTTATTTCAAAAGAGTTACTGTTCTGAAACTCTGGACAGATTGTAGTGACTTCACAAAACTCATGACCAAACCACTTTAAACATGAAATCTCCTTAAAACAAAATTTTAAGTGGTAGAACTTTGAGTTATAGACACTTTCCCGTTGGTTTCACTTAATTCCAACGGTTAGATTACTAACTAAAAATCTATGATCAAAAACAGTTTGTGAACTCACTGCTCCACTATTGGGCTTATTGACACGACTAAATAGTTGTGGGCTCTTGTGCAACACCCAAGTGTAGGTGATCGTGCAAGCAATATTGTACTGGAAGTCCAGGTCGATCCCACAGGGAAGGAATAGGAGGAATGTCTACTAAGTTATAACCTAAAGCAAAAGAAAAGAAAATAAGAATATAGAAGTGGAGGTTCTATGAATCCTAATTAATTAAATTAAACTAAATAATAAACTAAAATATAAAGAAACATAATAAATTAAAACAGATAAATTAAAGGTGTTGGAAATACGAGAATCCACATTGATCCTAACCACCTACCATGCATACTCATTAATGTTCTTTGGAGTTCATTCCTCTTCAGTATTCCGTATTTTTCTAAAGATAAAGAATCAGTAGCCCTTTCATGACCGGGACTACATCATCACAGTTGGTTTAAAATACTTAGAAGACGGTTTAAAACAATGGTTATTACTTGCACTCTAAATGGTGTTAGCATTCAAAGTGGTTTTCAAAAGTCATTGAAGAAAATAGCCTTAAGGCTTTAAGTTCTAAAAACTGTTGTGACAAACTGAGCTTATAGGGACAATTTGATGACAGATTTCCAAAACAGAAAGTTATGGAATACTTAAAAGAATCATCTCAAGAATCAACATGTTCGATCGATCGAAGCGCTCTCGATCGATCGGACAACATCATCCTTCAATCGATCGAAATGCCTTCGATCGCTTGACTATGGCTCTGGTTCGATCGATCGAAATACCTTCGATCGATCGAGCCTAGGTTTTCTAAAGATTGCATGGCAGAGGCTGGGAATCAATGTTTCATCACATATTCCCAACGTCTAAACTACGGAAACATGATTAAACTAATACAGAAAGAGTAAAACCAAACAATCATAACAACTAGAGTCATAAACAATCAAATAAAGAAAAGAGAAAGTAAAACCTGGAATAAATCTGAAAATAACTTGTAATAATCTTGAACCTTCAATAATCTTCAGTATAATAATGAAAAAGAGGAAGAAAAAGATGAATTTAACCTAATCTACTCCTAATCTAACCCTAAAACTACTATAAACTGCTGTTTTCTGCGTTCTGGAGCGTCCTCCTTTCGTCTGGCGTCAAAACGACTTATATATAGGGTTCCCGCAGAGTTTACGCAACTTTTGAGTGAATATAAAGTTCGATCGATCGAGATTAGTTCGATCGATCGAAGGTTCGATCGATTGAACTCTCCTCAATCGCTTGAACTTCTCTGATTTTGACAGCTCTGCGCACCGATGGGAGAATGACCATAACTTTTCACTCGGACCTCAGATTGACCTCCCGTTTGTGGCCACGCGACCGTAACTCAAAGATATACATTTCATATCTGTGGGAAAATATTCCAAATCTGAAGTCTTCATTGTCAAAATGGTATTTTCTCAGCTGCTTCCGTTGTTCTATCCACCAGAATCACTTTTCTTTAGCTCCACTTCATTGATTTACATCCTAATACCTATAAAACAATGCAAAAAAATATATTTTAGCATTAACACAATAAAAAGAACATTGTTATTAGAATGCACCTAAATGTAGGGACTTTGGGGATAAAAGTATGCATAAGGGACCATGTATTACGCTATAAATATGCACTTTTCACCTCGAATCACTTATCACCATTTTGTTACCTCTATCAACAAAGCCATGGGTATTGGTTTATCATAAACCTAATTCTCCTTTCCATTGAGGGTCATTGGAGATCAATACATAACTAGTATTCATGAGTTTCAAAGGAATATGGAAAGGATTCCATGAAACTCTAAGCTAGAGAACCCAACTCATAAGCATGGACTTGAATTCATCTATTTGTTGGTAAAGTGAGGTGGTGATCAAACTTTGACTCCTACGTGAAGCATAAACTTACACAAGATTCAAAAAGATCAAAGTCAAGAGATTCAAGTCAGATATTGAAGATCTCCAAGAATCTCAAGAGGAAAGCATAAAAAGGAAGAAAGCACAAGAATGAAAACATAAGAAAGAAACAAACACAAGAATGAAAACACAACTAAAATTTAGAGGATCACCTCCAACTATCCTCAATTTCTTGGTGTTCTTAGGATATTCCAAAGCTAATCAAGCTCTTCTTCTAGCTCTTACAACCCTTTAATTTTCTTAAACTTCTTTTGGCATCTCTAACTATCAAAGTTTTTAGATAAAGAAGATTCAAAATGAGATTCAAGTCTAAAAATGAGAGAGAGAGAGAGAGAGAGAGAGAGAGAGAGAGAGAAATTCTAGAATCAAAGACTAGGAAGAAAAAAAGGATCGCATATAATGGGATATTCATCCTCTATATATAGGCAAACTATAGAGGGTTATTTTTGTAACTTCATAGTAAAAAACCCTAATTTTGGATGTCCTTTTGAAGGTACAAAATGTGCTGTATTTACAACTGGCAGTTAGAAAATGCGGCACTCAATGGAGATGGAAGTGGCACTCAGTAAATGCCGCAGCGACACTCAATGAATGCCGTCGCGGCATTCAATGAATGCCGATGCGGCACTCAATGAGTGTCGCGGATAACTCCTGGGACTGCCCCCTTTTTTTGAAAATCTGTTTTTCGCGGCACTTGATGTAAAATTGCGGCAGTTACAGACTGCCGGTCCAGCAGACACAGAGTGTCGTTACGGCACCGCGTGACTGCCGCAGCCCACACCATGTGCCGTTCTATTCCTTTTTCTTTTATTTTTCCTTTTTTTCTATTTTGTTTGAATTGAAGAGCCTTTTGAAGAGCTTGAATCACCTTGGAAGCCTTAGTTTTGTTCGGACATTGTCATCATCGGACTTGGAGGTAACACTCCCCTAAATTCGACGTTTGGTCAAAATTGGGGTGTCTACAGTTTGCCCCTCTTCGACAGAGCTTGTGGAGCAATGCGTTTCACAAGCAAATGTCGAAGCCTGTGTGAAGACAAGCCTTTGACCAAACTGTCGGATTTAGGTAAAAAAAAAATGCGTTGCAAAAAGAGAACATGCACGCGACAATGGTTCACGCTGGTCGTGCTCGATGATGAGCTGCCTACATATCCATTCAGGAATCAAACCAAGACGTAGTTCAGGCAAGGGTCAAACACACATAAGCGCAAATAGTTATACGGATAAATGCACCTATCTTATCGTGATACACGTGCTCAAGCAATCTCGTGCTCCATATAATGTCTCAGCAACATATTGTTCTTTCTTAGGATAAAAAAATGCACCCTGTGCCATTCTACTTATGATGTCATTCTATTATGGGAAAGTCACAACCGTCATAGATGCACTTCCTATGCTTAATTCCCCGACATTCTTCAAGAGTTATCTAATCGACTAGAATGTGCTTCGCGCCTTATACCTTGGTGTCGAATTAGAAACTACGCTTTCTGAAAGACTGATATGTACTTCACGCCTTATACTCCGGTGTCTTCCAAGAATCATCTGATCGACTGAGATGCACTTTGTGCCGTATACTCCGGTGTCGAACCAGGTATCACGCTGAAAGAATGAGATGCGCTTTGCACCTTATACTCCGGTGTCTTCTAAGAATCATCTGATCGACCGAGATGCGCCTCGCGCCTTATACCCAGGTGTCAAATCAGGTAGCACGCTGAAAGACTAAGATGCGCTTCGCGCCATATACTCCGGTGTCTTCCAAGAATCATCTGATCGACTGAGATGCGCATCGTGCCTTATACTCCGGTGTCAAACCAGGTAGCACGCTGAAAGACTGAGATGCGCTTCGCGCCTTATACTCCGGTGTCTTCCAAGAATCATCTGATCGACTGAGATGCGCTTCGCGCCTTATACTCTGGTGTCGAAGTGAGTTTACTCTGAAAAATCCGCAGCCCTTCGACCCCGTCGGATATAAAAATTATCCGTAGCCCTTTGGCCTCGTCGGATATGTTTTCTCACAATGATCCGTAGCCCTTCGGCCTCGTCGGATATGTTTTCTCACAATGATCCGCAGCCCTTCGGCCCCGTCGGATATGTTTGCTCTGAATTCGAGGTCAATCAGACTCAAATTCATTTCATATTTCAAAATCGGGAGTCAATCAGACTTTCTTTTTAATTTTCAAAATTTGGAGTCAAATCGACTCAAAATTTTTTTTCAATTTTCAAAACTTGGAGTCGAACAAACTCAAATTCATTTTTCAAAACCTAGAGTCGGACACACTCAAATTCATTTTATTTTTCAAAACCTGGAGTCGGACAGACTTAATTCAATTTTCTAAAATCGAGAGTCCATTATACCCAACCAATTCCCTTCTTAGTCAAACAAATTACATTCCATTTACTTTCAAAAATTCGGAGTCTAGTACATCAGACTCAAATTATTTCAAATTTCTAAATCAGGAGTCGGATGGACTTAAATGTTTTCAAATATCTAAAGCCGGTGGGGTCCAATGGACTCAAATCCACTTCAATTTCCAAAATCGAGAATCAGTTAGACTCAATTTAATTCAATTTTCCAAAATTGGTAGTCAATCGAGCTTAAATTTTTTCAAATTTTGATCAAGAGTCAGCCAGACTCAAATAAACTCAGTTTCACCAAGTTCGGAGTCCATTTGACTCAATTCGAGTCCAAATTCAAATGCTAAATCAGGAGTCAACCAGACTTGATTCAATTCCTATTTCGCAAAATCGGACAAAACCAGGAGTCAATCGGACTCAAAGAAATTCAAATTCACGAAACTGGACTTAAAAGAATTTCTATTTCACATAAGAATTTTTACAAAATTGGGAGTCAATCGAACTTAAAGAATTTCTATTTCACAAGATTGGGAGTCAACTAGACTCAAAAGAATTTCGAATTTCCAAAAACACGAGTCATTCAGACTCAAAAGAATTTCTAATTTCCAAAAACATGAGCCAATCAGACTCAAAAGAATTTCTAATTTACAAAAACATGAGCCAATCAGACTCAAAAGAATTTCTAATTCCAAATCATGAGTCAATCATACTCAAAAGAATTTCTAATTTCAAAAGATTGAGAGTTAACCAGACTCAAAAGAGTTTCTAATTTCCAAAAACATGAGCCAATCAGACTCAAAAGAATTCTCAATTCCAAATCATGAGTTAATCATACTCAAAAGAATTTCTAATTTCAAAATCAGAGTCAAATAAACTCAAAATAATTTCAAATTTCTAGAATAGGAGTCAATTGGACTCGAATCGGATTCTATTTCACAACACCGAGAGTCAATCAAACTCAGATCTAAAATTGGGAGTTGATCAGACTCAAAGAATTTCAAATTAAAAAAAACAGACTCAATTCGATTCAAAAACTCTAAAATCTAGAGTCAATCAGACTCAAATGAATTTTTCTAGAATTAGGAGTCAATCAGACTCAATTCAATTCAATTTCTAAACTCGGGTGCTAAGTTAGACTTTCATGAATCAGGAGTCAGACGGACTTAATGATTTTAATTTTCGTAATCGGGAGCCAATCAGTTTCAACTTAATTTAACATTAAAATCTAGCGATGGTTAGATCCATTTTAGCCCAAACTTTCTAAAGTTCGGAGTCGGTTAGACTCAAAGAATTCAATTCCAACAAAATTCGGTGTTAAGTAGACTCACAAATTCAAAGGGAGTCACGTGGATCCAAAATTCAATTTTCTTACACAAGGAGTCAATAAATTCACATTTTAAAATAAAAGAATCATTCGGATCCATGGACCCACATTTCCACAACCACGGAGTCACTAGGACTCAAAAGCTCGCATTTTACAACCACGGAGTCATTTGGACTCAAAATTTGCATTTTTTGACATCATAGTCACTCGGACTCAATGAAATTCACGGAGTCACACGGACTCAACAAAAATTCACTTTTTATACAAATGGAATCACACAGACTCAATCAAATTCACATTTCATACAAATGGAGTCTTACAGACTCAACAAATGTATATATATATATTTATACGAATGGAGTCACATGAACTCAACGAATTCACTTTTTATAAAAATAGAGTCACACGGACTCAAAGAATTTCCTATTTCAAAATCAAGGGTTAATTTATAACATTTCAAATTTTCTTAATCAGAGTCAATTTTGACTCAACAAAAAATTCTAATTTTCAAAATTAGGAGTTAAATCAGACTCAATTGATTTCAATTCCCAAAATTGAGAGTCAAATTAGACTCAATTTAATTCAATTCAGTTCATCAGAGTCAGTCAGACTCAGTTTTATTCAAATTCTAAAATCAGAAGTTAGTCAGATTCAATTCAATTCAATTCAACTTTTAGTTACGGGAGTCAATTAGGCTTAATTCAATTCAAATTTTCAAAATCTAGAGTCAATCAGACTCATTTGAGTTCCATATTCTAAAATTGGAATTCAATCAGACTTGAATAATTTCTATTTCACCAATTCAAAAGTCAATCAGACTCAAAGAATTCCTGTTTCACAAAATTGGAGTCAATCAGACTCAAAGAATTTTAGTTTCACAAAATTAGGAGTTGATAAAACTCAAAGAATTTCTGTTTCACAAAATTGGGCATCAATCGGACTCAATTTAGTTCAAACTCATGAATCAAGAGTCAATTAGACTCAAACAAATTCAAATTCTCAAAATCGAGAGTTCGGAGTCGATTCAACTTGAAACAATTCCTATTTCGAAAGGGGAGTCGCACTGATTCCCATTTTACATAGGAGAGTCATATGATCTTGAAAATTTTCACATTTCTTAAACACAGATTCATACGGACTCAAAAATTCACATCCTATAAACACGAAGTCATACAGACTAAAAAATTCATATTTTCTTTTATAAAAAATGGAGTCACGCGGACTCAAGAACTCAGTATTTTACATAAATGGAGTCCCACGGACCCAACAAATTCACATTTTACACAAACGGAGTCAAGCGGGCTCAAGAGTTCATATTTCACATAGACGGAGTCACGCGGACTCAAAAATTCATATTTTTCATAAACGGAGTCATGCGGACTCAAAAGTTCATATATTTACAAAGACAGAGTCATGCAGACTCGAAATTTGATTTCTTTATTCATACAAAGTCATACGGACTCAACAAATTCACTTTTTACACAAACGGAGTCATACAGACCCAACAAACTTTACTTTTATACAAAAATGGGTAGTCCTCGGACTCAAAGAATTAGTTTTACAAAAATGGGTAGTCCTCGGACTCAAAGAAATGGTTTTACAAAAATGGGTAGTCGTCAAACTCAAAGAAATGATTTGACAAAATTGGGTAGTCCTTGGACTTAAAGAATTGATTTTGAAAAAACAGTGAGTCCTCGGACTTAAAGAATTTGAATGGAGTTGACGGGGTTTGTGCTGCCCTAGTAGTCTTTTAAAAGCATGATTTTCTACACTTGCAGACCATTTGGAAGAAACGTAATGGTTGTGTCCAAAAAGGGAAGTCACCTTTGCCCCTAGTCTTGGACCATTCTCATATTTCCACTTTTTGCATTGTGTTGTGATGGTGTTTTAAACTCCTGCTTGCATTGCTCGTCGGATGCTTATGGAGACTTTTCAAATCTGTATTCATCATCTTAAACCCACACATTTGAGATCATTACTGACTCATCAAGGGAGGACAGACCAGACAAAGCCAGTTATTCAAGATGACTGGCGGAAATTCTACATTTATGAATCAATGTGCTTTCATCGTAAATAATGTATCATCTCACCTTTCGTTTATTCATTATCTTACAAATGGTAGTATTTTGCTGACAAATCAAAACTTTGAAAACTTCCCCTTTATTGAATTCTTTGCCTATCTAGAGTATGCTTCAAATTAGAGGTTTAACTTATAGAATAAAACACACTCCATTTCAAAGCGTTTCAAAACAGAATTGGTGACTTGAGAACTTGCATTTGGCAAACAGAGTTTGCCCCTAGTTTGAAAGAGACTTGGGGCTCGCTTCTAGGGTAAAATAGGCCTTTCAGCAAATGAAGTTTTCCCCTAGTCTTAAGGGAAAATAGGCTCATCCCAAGGGCCTTGAGAACATGTTGGTACAGGATGCTTGCAGTGCATTTACTCCCAATCTAGAGGTAATCATCATGAATGTGATGGGCTGAAGGGTGATGTCCCAATGCTGATCGGTATACTTTGTTTGCCTCTAGTTCGGCAATACGTATGTGGTCCTAGGCAAATGCAAGTTTGCTCCTAGTTCTAAAAGATCATAACCATGTGCGCAAAGGATTTGGCTTATCCCCTAATAGGAATCAGATCCAAGGTAATATGGCCAAGGCCTGAAAGAGCATATCATATTATGACGATGGTGGTGATCGAACCAGATAGGTTGCCTATGTATCCCCGAGTGGGAATTAGGTCGAGCGTAGTTCAAGTACTCTGGAGGTCTTGAAAGAATTAGGCTTCAAGAATTGGTGGGCTTTTCGATCCATGTTGCCATTTGGGTCTAGGGAGTGCATGTCACTTGTGGTAGCCCTTGTGTAGCATGATGAACTACTTTTCCTTTATTCTCTTTTATCTTTTCTTTTCTTTTTTTTTTTTCCTCTTTTTTTATTTGACGGTTGATTCTTTAACCTTTTCTATAGCCAGTTAATCTTTACAACTCTCATCACGTTTTATTCATATTCTATCATATTCACAAAGTAATATCAGCCGTTCAAATCTTTATTTGTTTTTCTCAAAGATATCCCTGCATTGTTTTAGGCTCACTTAGCGTTTGAGCTTGAAGCTGATAAGTCTCTCTTTTCATTTCCAATTTCTTTTCTTTGTTTAGAACAACACAAAGCCTTGAGATAGTTCATGTGCCAATGATCTACGTTGAAGTGCTCAAGAATTCTCAATCTTATCTATTCTCTGCCTTTACTTTTCTCTTTCCCCCCTTTTTTTTTACCTTACTATCTCTTATTCTCTCCATGATTTTGACTGGCTAGGATTAGGATTTTGAGATCAACACACATCTTATTTTTGCTCTTACTTTTGCCTAGGCGCCCTTCCGGGTTTTCATCCTAGCGAGCTCTTTCTTCTTTTTCTTTTTCTTTTTCTCTTTTTTTTTTTGGAATAAGAAGTTCATTTGAAATGTCTAGCTACCATCAAGGACCAAGTTTATGGCTTTAGACTGGTTGGGCTCATCTTTTAGGCTTGGTATTTGAGAGAAGGGGATGGTGAGCAAGCTTCAAGTTCCAAGTTTATCTTTTCAAGATTGAGCAAGAGCATCTTTGAATTCTTAAAGTAAAGCTAATCAATTCTCTACTCCTCTTTGGATTTGGCACTAAATTTGCTTGATCACTTGGGATCCTTTTCAATGCAAAGATTTATCAACAAAGTATTTTCCATGATCGTTTGAAAAAATGACTTTTTCTTCTTCTTTTTTTTTGGCTTAATGATCCATACATTCACGACTTAGCATACTGAATCAAGAAAAATGAGATTTTATTCAACTAGTAGGGAAAGAGGATTACATCACTCGACTCGATAAACTCGACAAAGACTTGCAAACAAACTTGATAACTGACTGACCAGAAGACTCGACTGGACTTGACATTTGACTCCAACTTAACATAACTCGACTACAGACTGGACTCGACTTGGTCTCAACTAGAGTGTCACAGATGATTTTTTCAAATTATTGGGTCCCCATGAGCATCCACATTTGCTTTAGCAGCAGTATTTCAAAACACTATCACCTTATTAGCAACATATGTGCATAAACATCTCTCTTCCTATTATCTGTACCTTCCTGACTAACCTCATGCTTGAATCTCTGTACCAAACAGTGCTTGACTCGGGTGCTATTTCGCTTACAACAACTCTTATCTTTAATCAACTTTGATTGATTTTCTCAAAAGAATCTTATACTTTGATTGATTTTATTAAATTTTTATGCCAAGTGAAATGCTCATGAATGATTCATATGTCACATGGATGCAATGCATGTGTGTGTGTGTGCCTATTCTATATGCCAAAGAAACGAAAAATCTAATCCTAACACATAAACACATAAGCACATAAAATCCTCATTCATGTCAAATGCGCCAATTTCACCTCTCATTGTGATCCTCACTACCCCTTCAAAGGTCAGGTATTCAAAAAAAAAATTTGAAATTCATTTGAAAATCATTTCTTTAAATGATGAGATATTTCAAAAACAATTCTCAAAGATTTTGAATCTTTTATTAAAAAGTGGCTCTGAAAATATTTCTCAATAAAGGTGATTGGATTGAAATTTTGTTCTGAAATTCATTTGAAGAGCATTTCTTCCAAAAACAATTCCCAAAATTTTTTGGATTTTTCCTTAGAAAAAAATACACTTTAACAAAGATTAGTTTGGAGCTTTAATCAAAAGTGAACTCCAAAGATTTTTTTTTGAAAGAGCGATTGAAAACTTTGGAATAAAGATTACAAAAATCCATTTGCTTTCAAAGATGGATTTAAAATTCTTTCGGTAGAAGGATCACATGATCGGATTATCACCGTACTTTTCATGAATTCAAGCACATACAGGGTCAACGATGCTTAGCTAACAGGATATAAGAAATGTAATCTTATAATCAAGATTCAACATGTTCCCCAAATGTCATGGGACATGAAGAGGAATTGTTCAAAAGTGATTAAGAGGTTACACGTCTTTCATCAAGCAAGTAGCATCATCATCTCAAGTAATCCCTTCCGGGCATACAAAACTCCCTAGCATATAAACTCTAATCAAGAATTAATTTCCTAAGTTTTTTGAAAGGTTCTATAGAAACTATTATGCAAAGGCTGGGTTTTGGTCAAATAAGGGACCCTTGACACACATCCGATAGGATGCTTAATATACCAAATCATGGTACGAGATCAAGGGTGATCACACAGTCCCATGATAACTTGATCGATCGGGTTGCCCTGAGCCTCCGAGATCATAGTTCCGTGTGATCGACTGGCGAGACATGCAAGTAAAATACAACAGGCACACAAAGATTAATTAATTCAATTAGAAGGATATTTTCAAGTCTAATCCTTAAGTGAACCCAAAATCAGAATTTTGGTCTGCGAAACCAGAGATTCTGGGTTCGATCCCCAGCAGAATCGGAGATTGTGGATATCGCAATTTTTCCTACCCACGGCTTTTCTTTTAAATTATTTTTCAAATTTCAAATTCAAAAACAAATGAGTCGCCACTTAATTTTTAAAAGGAAAAATTAAGAAACCATTTCAAAAGAAAACTGATCTTTTGCGAAACCAAAGATTAACTAGGTCCGGGGATTATGGAATGAGAGAGGAAGGAGCCTGTCGGACTAAAACACCCTCACTCATCCTATCTTGTGATAGGCCTCTACTCAACATCCTTTTAATCAAATTATTAATTTAAATGTGCCCTCAACTAATACATAGATATACGTATATGCTACACAAACATGTTGAAATGGTGTAAAATTAACAATTTACAAAATATCATCAAAAGTCACGTAATTCAAGTAGCAAGCAATATGATATGCAAATAGGGAACTAGAGAACTTACCCGGGACCGACCGCAAAATTTAAACGTGCAAATGCATGCAAATAGATAAAACCTAGGAAAAGAGTCTCTAATCCATATATACAAGTAAAGCAAGTCCTAATTCTAAGGTGTCCCTCTTGAGGTCGAAAATTAATTAAAATCAAAGAATACAATAAACTAGAGAGGGGTTGAGAAATCGTATCTCAATAGCGCTACAAAATAGAGGTTAGTGCACATAATATACAAGATATAAAGTTGGATCTTAAATAACAATCCTAGACTTCTAGCTTAAATCTATCAAGTGTAATTAAATCTAAAGCGAACAAGTCCTAATTACAAACATCAAGCCACATGGATGAATGTATACATGAACAAGAGTAAATTATGAAATATTCACTGATTTGGATCACTTAAACTTTGAATTCAAGTTTAATTGATCATTATTAAAACATGGTTTGAGCCCTAGGTCATAGAAAAGTCATTTGGACCATTATTTACAAAGTTGGTCAAATCTGTCATAAAATTCTGAAAATTACAGAGAGCAGACCAGAAAGTAAAAGAAATAAAAAGCATGCTTCCCATTGTTTGATGTTGGTGAATTTTGGACACAATATGCCTCTGTGTGTCTTGTTTCCATCCCAAAAAGAAAATCAAAGTTTCGACGGTTAGATCTCTGGGAAATGGACAAAAACCAGACATCACTCAGAGATTTACAAATCCCTGTCTAGAGATTTGTACGATTTTTTAAAAATAGTAAACAAAATCAGAAATGCTTTAGTCTTTTTAGGATAGCTTCCTAACACATTAAACTACCTAGAAAAAGTTATTTTGGATCAAGAAAGCTTGATTAAGGTTCTAATTTGCTTATTTCAAAAGAGTGTTATTGTTCTGAAACTCTGGACAGATGTAGTGACTTCACAAAACTCATGACCAAACCACTTTAAACATGAAATCTCCTTAAAACAAAAATTTAAGTGGTAGAACTTTGAGTTATAGACACTTTCCCATTGGTTTCACTTAATTCTAAGGGTTAGATTACTAACTAAAAATCTATGATCAAAAACAGTTTGTGAACTCACTGCTCCACTATTGGGCTTATCACCATTTTGTTACATCTATCAACAAAGCCATGGGTATTGGCTTATCCTAAACCTAATTCTCCTTTCCATTGAGGGTCATTGGAGATCAATACATGACTAGTACTCATGAGTTTCAAAGGAATATGGAAAGGATTCCATGAAACTCTAAGCTAGAGAACTCAAGTCATAAGCATGGACTTGAATCCGTCTATTTGTTGGTAAAGTGAGGTGGTGATCAAACTTTGACTCCTATGTGAAGCATAAACTTACACAATATTCAAAAAGATCAAACTCAAAAGATTCAAGTAAGATATTGAAGATCTCCAAGAATCTCAAGAAGAAAGCATGAAAAGGAAGAAAGCACAAGAATGAAAACATAAGAAAGAAAGAAACACAAGAATGAAAACATAACTAAAATTTAGAGGATCACCTCCAACTATCCTCAACTTCTTGGTGTTCTTAAGATATTCCAAAGCTAATCAAGCTCTTCTTCTTGCTCTTACAACCCTTTAATTTTCTTAAACTTCTTTTGGAATCTCTAACTATCAAAGTTTTTAGATAAAAAAGATTCAAAATGAGATTCAAGTCTAAAAATGAGAGAGAGAGAGAGAGAGAGAGAGATAGAAATTCTAGAATCAAAGACTAGGAAGAAAAAAAGGATCCCATGTAATGGGAATTCATCCTCTATATATAGGCAAACTATAGAGGGTTATTTTTGTAACTTTATAGTAAAAAAACCCCAATTTCGGATGTCCTTTTGAAGGTTCAAAATGTGTTGTATTTACAGTTGGCTGTTAGAAAACGCGGCACTCAATAGAGATGGAAGTGGCACTCAGTAAATGCCGCAGTGGCACTCAATGAATGTCGTCGCGGCATTCAATGAATGCCGATGCAGCACTCAATGAGTGCCGCGGACAACTCCAGGGACTGCCGCCTTTTTTTTTTTTGAAAATCTATTTTTCGCGGCACTTGATGTGAAATTGCGGCAGTTACGGACTGCCGGTCTGGCAGACACAGAGTGCCGTTACGGCACCGCGTGACTGCCGCAGCCTACACCATGTGCCGTTCTATTCCTTTTTCTTTTATTTTTCCTTTTTTTTCTTTTTTGTTTGAATTGAAGAGCCTTTTGAAGAGCTTGAATCACCTTGGAAGCCTTAGTTTTATTCGGACATTGTCATCATCAGACTTGGAGGTAACACTCCTCTTAATTCAACGTTTGGTCAAAATTGGGGTGTCTATAGCAGGACCATGCAGTCCTAAAATAGCCAGATGATCCTGTTATATCCTTAACAAGAGGTGGATGTTTTATATCCTTAACGAACGGTGGATGGGGATCACTGTTATACAACGATGAGTCGTGGCAATAGATTTGATATGCTGTTGTTCAAAGCATCATATCCCTGATATGCGGTGGATGGATATATATCCTTAACGAGTAGGGGATGGACTGATATGGTGTTCATAATTACAGTGGATGGCATATATCCTTAACAAGCAATGAACAGAATGATGGTATGTCTATATATGTGAAACGATTGAGTCTGTTCTTTTTTGGCAGAGTATGTTTATTATCGGTCTCAGGATAAAAAGACGATAAGGGTTGAGTTACGACATTGGAATACAGAGAAGATATTATTTAGTAGAACTATATCTTATGACTTCAATAAGTTGTTATAGGTTATACCATTGATACCCTATGAGTTTCTATTCATTCAACTCTCAGTAAGCTGACGACCGTTATTGCCTGGACATTCTCCAACCAGATTACCCTTTCTCTTTCATTGCAGATAATGGAGCTTATGATGAAAGCTACTACCCGGAAGAGGATGATGTAGAGGGTGGCCCCACTGATGCCGATTACGCTGGTGAAGGATATTACGCTGATGATTATCCTTACGCCAGCTGGAGATTTGAAGATAGTTATATCTAGTTTATATTTCGGTTGTTTCTATTGAACTTTAGTTTCGTGGGTACTTGGGCATATGTTATCTCCAGAACTGTTGTGATCCTGAGGACCACTCTTATGTTTGTAATCGATACGCTGTTATTATATTTCAGTTGTTTATGTTACTGTTCTTGTTTATCTTGTGGACTAATACTGTGTTGTGTGGATAATTAGTGACTTTCACTTGTCATTCCTATGGACTCAAAAAGGAAATTTATTTTCTCTATTTTTGTTGCTTCGGGGCGTGACAATCAGATATTGCCTCTTCGTACGTGGCAGGATCAGATTCAGATTCTAAGGAGACAACTTCAAAACTTCTCCTACGAACATATATCTGTCAAGCTGGCTGACAATCCTCCCACTATGATGAGGTACCGGTGCGAAAATGGGTGAAGATGTGATATATTCCTGTCTTGGATAGTTCTCAAATATGGGTGGGACTGAGGTCTCTCCTTCTATCTCTTTCAAATCTATTCTTCCCTTAGGTTTATGGTTCATGATATTATTATCCTCCAAGAAAACAGCATTTGTACTAATAAACACTTTCAGTTCTCTTAGATCATAAAAATACCAACCATAAGTACCCTTTGGATACCCTATAAATTAACATACTTCTGATCTAGTTTCCAATTTGCTCATCTTCCTTTCAGCACGTATGCTGGACACCCCCATATCCAGAGATGTTTCAGAGAAGGATTGTGCCCAATCCACATCTCCCGTGGTGTCTTAGGAACATAATAGCTTGCAACAAGATTTAGTATGTATATAGCGGTATCCAAAGCATAATCCCAAAGGAATAATGGTAACTTGACATAACTCATCGTAGACCTAGTCATGTCTAAAAGAGTCCAGTTTCTTCTTTCCGCTACACTGTTCTGTTGAGGCGTACCAGGTGCAGTCAACTATGACATAATGACATTCTGTACAAGGTGATCAATAAACTCAATATAGAGGTACTCACCACCTCGATCAGATCGAATAGCTTTGATATGTGTGCCTAATTGCTTCTCCACTTCAGATTTAACTCTTTAAACTTTTCAAAGGCTTTAGACTTGTGCTACATTAGGTACACATATCCATACCTGGAGTGGTCATCAGTAAATGTAATGAAATACTCATAACCACCCCTAGCTCTAATATTTATTGGTCCACACACATCAGTATGAGCTAAGTCCAACAATGCGTTGGCCTTATTGCCCTTTGCAGAAAATGGCCTTTTGGTCATTTTTCCTCTAAACACGATTCACATACTTGCATTGGTTCAAGAAGCAAATTGCCTAAGATCCCTTCTTTGACTAGTCTATTTTCCCTATTTAGATTGATATGGCCAAGCCTCATATGCCAAAACCTTATTAGGTTAATAGATTGTTCTTTTCTTTTAGATGGTACAATTACCATGGAGTTATTTAGTTCCATGTTAGAGTCTTTAGAAATGTTCGCAGTAATCACATACAAACCATTTGACTTAATACTAGAACACACAAAAGAACCATTTCTTTTTATCACAACCTCAGTTCCAAAAAAGAAAGAAAAACCTTTATTCGAAAGTTCTGAAACTGAGATTAATTACATCTCATAAGCGGGATGAAAAGAACATCTGATAAAATCAAAGTTTTATTGTTTAGAAATTCTAAAATTACAACTCCTTTAGCAACCACAGAAACGGTTACACTAGAACCTAGAGTAAGCATAATCTTCCCATCACTGCACCTCCTGGATAATTTGAGCCCCTACAACAAATTACAGATATGTTTAGTCACACCAAATTCAATGCACCAAGTGTTCAAAATATCCGTTATAAAACTTACTTCAATCACATGAGATTTGATCATACCTTGAACTCTTGTAGCTAAGAATTCTAGACAACTCCTCTTCCAGTGGCCCTTCTCACCATATTGTAACATTTTCCTTTACCTTGACCAGTTGTGTTCCCTTTGCCCTCTCCTTTTCCCTTAGATTTTGCAATCTTTGGGACTGGTCCAACACTTGGACCACTAATGCTTGCCTTCTTCTTCCCTTTCTTGCTTTTTAGGGCAGATCGAGAAGAAGTGCCTTTTTCAGCATTTAAATGTTGCCCTGAGGTTTGATCACCCCCTCCGCTGCCTGAAGAGATCTCATCAGTTCGCTCATAGAGATATTCATTTGATTCATATTGTAATTAAGTTTGAATTGAGCGAACGATGGTGATAACTAATTAAAGATCATGTCTACTTAGGTCTGTGCATCAATGTTGGCACCTAGAGTCTCTAGTTTATTTAACTAATTGATCATTTTTAAAACATGCTCTCTGACTGGAGTTCCTTCCAATAGTTTTGCACTCGTGATCTTTTACATGACAATCTGCCATGCTCCCCAAGCATTTCTTTTAGGGAAGTTATGATGGCACCAGCGAAATCGTTCGATTAGAACTAGTGTTGCAACATACCAGCCATAGAGGCCAATATGTAGCAACAAGCCATCCCGTTCGACTTCTTCCACTTATCGAACTTGCATCTAGCATTAGACGAAGCATTTGCCACAGGTTCTTCAGGGCAAGGGGTCGTGAGGACATATATATGATCCTCTGTAATAAGAACAATGTCTAAGTTTCATTTCCATTCAACAAAGTTGTTTCCGGTTAATTTGTTTTGAGTGAGTATAGTAGCAAGTGGGCTGAATGCAGAAGACATGATGAATACTGAAAGCAAAACAAACAGACACAATAAATATGGATATCAGAATTAAGATAGTATAAAATAAAAAGAATCCTCAAAACTCTTATTAAATAACAAAGTCACCAGAATATCAAGATGAAAGAATAAAGCCTCTGTGTAGTGGTCAATTTTCTATCTCTTGATTTATCATGACTTGTCCACTATGGAACTCTTGCAAAGTAGGTCATGACTCCCGAACCATTTTGATCTCTGAGTTTTTGAATAATGCCCCGTATGGGATCCCTTATTCATAGCTTAGCTAGTGTGTACCATTAACTAGGATCCAATGACAACCGCCTCAAGTAGCGCCTCCGTGTTGTGGTCACCCTCTAACACGTCTCATTGATCCTATCCATTGGAAGATCACATCTAGAAACAATGAGTATTGTATCCTTCATATGGAATGATCACCCATGGCTGGGTAACACAGAATACTCTACTCATCTTACAGTGAACTGTTAATGGAAGATCGGAGTTATTAATAAGTCCATCTCCCACTAGATTTGATAATTAAAGGTTTTACTTGTGAAAATTTTGTCCCTTCACATTACCCAAAAACATCCAATGTTTACTACTATGTCGAAAATGGTTATTGAATTTTATTTTAGAAAACTTGTTTTGTATGCATGTAGTAGCAATATAATGAAATTCCAATCACAACAAGCATATAAAACAAAAACTAAAATGAAATGAAGACATGGAAAATGCCTCTATCTCTCATGGCTTTAGCTTCATAGATCCAACTCTTTGGTTTGCTCGCCTCCAGGTCCATCTTCATGGATAATGGCTTCTTGCTCCATTTTCATGGAATATCTTAGAGATTACATTGTCATATACCTCTTTCAAGGTTTACAATTTATCTAGGAATTTGAAAGATAATAAATAAAAGGGTAGGAAAACTAGTGCGACTCCCCTTTTCGCAGGAATGAAGTCACAGCGCCCATTATAGATACCTTAAAACAAAACCATAAATAAACAAACACCAATCTCAAATTCAAAAGCAAAATATAAAGAATTCGTGCCATGGAAGACAATCTTAAGTTAGCTGCAAAAGGTTAGACATACATACATCCATGTATATATGAACAACAATATACTAACTAGAAGTACTAGATGACATGCATATTTCATAAACCTGATTCATGAACATTTTAGTCTCATAAAACAGTAAACAATGTTTCTCTATTTGACCTAATCGATTGGTTCTAAATCCTAGTCAATTGGATTAAGACAGTAAAGAAAAACTTTAAAAAAATTTAGAAACTTCTAAAATCATTTGTCAGATTTTCAAGAAAATTTTAGAGAACATCTTCTGAATAGAGAGATGGAAATCGATTAGATCTATACACCAATCGATTGCATCACACAACAATCAATTGTCATATCTAGATTTGTGGCAATCGATTGACAAAAGATCTAATCAATTGCCTTGGATACCAATCAATTGGCAACAGAAGCCAATCGATTGGCACCTTTTGATCCAGAATCACACAGATCTTTTTTTATAACCTAAACGATCATAAAAACACGTTTCTATGGTTACAGTTTTATAAAATGACTAAAACTACATATGCAGTCACATCTAGACTTCCAAAATATATTACTAGATTCGTTTGAGCGAGGCTCTGATACCAATTGAAGGAATTATGTTATGAAAATAGAATTTGCAATGGAAAACAAGTTTCAAAAACTTTTGTATCTCAGAATCTACTACTCATATGAACCTAGTAGCATGTAGAGAAGAAGAATACCTTTTACGCTCAAATCCTTATGATTACTTTGATTGTTTCTTCTTCTTTATAACTTCCAATAGCCTCTACTAGATTGTCTTCACTCCTATATGCTCTTGCGAAGACTAGAACTTGTGGGAGTTCAACTAGAGAGAGAGAAAGGTTATAGAAATACAATAAAACTATTTTTGGAGCCCTAGGGCTTCAAAATGACGAGTAAACTTATTCTAGACATAGATCTTTTGTTTATAAGTATTTCCACCGACTTTAGGTCCAATCAATTGCCCAAAATGGTGTCATTACAATCGATTGGTGGGTCACCAATCGATTACTGTCTTTCCCTCCGATCTGCTTTGCATCCTTTAGAGCTAAGAGTGGAAACTCCTAGGTTCTTTATTATTGGCTTAGATTAGTTATTAATTCCCATGATAAACTCTTTGATCAGTAAATTAACTAACTAATCAGTCTACGTTTACACCACTATAAAACGATAATTGCACTCCAACGCAAAAAAACATATTCGAAGCGATAACTAGACTTGTACAGTTGTACTAATGTCCCTCTACCGGCAGCATTTGTAATCACATTCAGGTAGTCGGATAAACTATTATTGTTAACCTAAATGATGATTACCTCTTCCATACCTTGAGTTTCATTCACCTATCATGATTACCAAACATGTTGATAACTACATATCAACAACATTGTAGTTCTCAGTAACCAACTTGGTGACATTCTCAAGGGAATTCTTATTTTTTATCAAAGGGTGGATTCTATCTTGACAATATATATTTACAACCCTATGAACATGACATACCCAAGATGCCTAGGTATTGATCTATAAAATCTCACTGATTGGTAAGTTAAAGCAGTCATATCCAGAGTTTGTGTACATAATCGTCTCAAGATTAAGAACATGTATCTTGTACAAGTTATGAGTTACCATTGACTGATGACAGCTTTAAGTGTCGATAGGAAAACTCATGGTCCATCAATGCACAAAAATCACTATCACATTAAATAAAAGTCTCATACTCCATCCAATGGTAGTTCATCATGCTCAGTGTATACCTGATGAGACATCCAGTTTCATCATCCACTTTAACAAGTTCTAAGTATTAAAGAATAGTAACTTGTATCTCTTGCATATGTATCTCGTACACACACGAGTTACTTGCTATGATACTTAAGGATTAAAACACTCATCTCATGACACATACGTCATGCCCCGGAACAGCAAAAATAGAGAAAAATAAATTTCCTTTTTAGATCCATAGGGAATAACGAGTGAATGTCACTAATTGTCCACACCACACAGTACTAGTCAACTAGAAGCAACAAGAACAGTAATAATATTAACCTGAATGTATTACTAAAGTTCTAGCTATTACAAAATCATCAGAGTATGCTACAGGAATTATAATAGGTCTGAAAGCAACATATGCCCAAGTACCCATTTATTACAAAATCCAACAGTAATGTAAAGTAGAAACATAAGCTAATATCTATCTTCAAATCTTCAGATCTTCAGCTGGCGTAAACATAGTCATCATCGTAACAGTCTTCCCTAGCATAACCATCATCAGTGGGGTCATTCTCTGCATATGGGGGTAATAGCCATCGTCATGAGCTCCATCATCTGTATCAATAGGGATAGGGTAGTATGGACAACAGATGTCCAGGCATAAACGTTGTCAGGTAAATGAAAGTTAAGTGAATACCAACTAACGCAGCATCATAGGTATACTAATTACCATTTATGAAGGTTATAATATATAATTCTACTAATAAATCTTTCTCTTGTTCCCATCTTGTTAATCGGTTACTCACGTCTTTTATATCAGAACTTAAAACATCAGACTCGTCAATGGAAGACTTGATTGTAAGACACATAGATACACCAATGCTCTATCTACCATGTCACCACAAGTCGTAGATACCATCTACCGTGTACACCATTGTAGAAGTCATCTGCCACGTACACTATAAGTCGTAGATACTACGCCATCCATCCCCCGCTTTTAAGAACATATGCACAGTCCACTACAAGTTAGGGATTTAATGCTTTGAGTAAAGGCACATCAGCTCTATAGCCACGACTTATCGATATCGACATATTCCCAGCCACCACATGTTATAAACACATTCATTTGTCCACCGCGTTTGAGAGAATATGTATAAGTATGTGGGCAGTGAACAAAAAGAAGCAACTATGGTTTGAAATTTTTGATCGATTGAAGTCCTTTCAATCGGTTGAAGGAACTAAATTTTGATCGCTTGAAGTATCCTTGAGCGATTGAAGGTCAGATGGTCTCGATTGATTGAAGTCATTTCGATCGATTGAGACTCATGTGGCTTCGATCGATTGAACTCAGTTAGATCGATCAAACGTTGTCTTCTCCAGAGGTTCTGGGCAGTGAACATCCAGAGTTGTTAGGGGGTATTTGGTTACATTATTTACGTCCAAAAACTTGTAAACAATACATTTAAGTTACCGAGTGAGTTTGAGACTCACTGAACGTCGTAAGGCCGCGTTTGGCAAAACGTCAAGCTTGAGCTCTTTCTCCAATGGCCTCCTCTCTCTCTCTCCTCTATCTCTACCTTCTCTCTCTCTACCTCTGCCTACTTCTTCTTCTCTTCTTCTTCCTCTTCTCATCTATCTCTATTAGTCTTTCTCTCTGACAGAATATTGTATATATATATGTATAAGTATGTGTATATGGTTATGTATATATATAAACATACTATCTCTCTCTCTAGATTCTCTGAATTAAATAAACACCACATACACACACACCAATTGGTTACATATATATAAGGAGAAGGGAGGGCATGTGGCAATATTTGCGCAAAAACTGGGATAAAAATCCAAGCGTGTTCGATCGATCGAAGGATCTTCGATCGCTTAAAAGTGATTCGGCCAGGTCTGATCGATTCAAGACTGATTCGATCGATTGAAGTGGGGATCACGTCATAATTCAGGTCGGTAGGTTTCGATTGCTTGACAAATATTCGATCGCTTGAACATTGAAACTCTTGGTCGCTTAAAAAGAGTTCGATCGATTGAAAGTGGAATTTCAAGTATAGTCAAGGGAAGTACACAGAATATTATTGTATTAATATATACTGAAAAAACAGGGTATTACATCATCTACCACCTATTAAAAAAATTCATCCTCAAAATCGGAAGTGGTAGAGTTAAAACAAAAATGAAAACTTCTCATGCATCTCTGACTCTAGCTCCCACGAAGCTTTTCCCTTGTCATGATGCTTCCACTAGATCTTTACTAGCAGAATCTCCCTGTTTCTGAGCTTCTTGACTCCTCGATCTAGGATACGCACTGGTCCTTCATTGAATGTCATGTTGTCATTGACTTCAATAACTTTGAAGTTGATCTTGTGTGATGAGTTGTGGGTACACTTCTGTAGCATACTAATGTGGAAAATGTTGTGCACTCCTGACATCTTCGATAGTAACACAAGTCGATAAGCAACTTTTCCAGCATGCTCCAGGATTTTGAAAGGTCCGATGAATCATGGCGATAGCTTGCCTCTCTTCTATCCAAATCTAATGATGCCTCGAACAGGTGAGACCTTGAGCAGGACGTGATCTCTAATAGTGAATTCTAAGTCTTTGCGTTACTTGTTAGCATAACTCTTGTGTCGGGTCTAAGATGTCTTCATCTTCTCTCATAAATTCAAATTTTCTCGCTTGTCTCTCGTACCAGTTCTGGCCCAAGAAGTTAAGTATCTCCGACTTTGGCCCAACATAGCAGTATTTGGAAAGGTCTTCCGTACAAAGCTTCAAACAGTGCCATCCCTATGCTCATATGGTAATTATTGTTATAGGAAAACTCGATCAACTGTAGTTACATCTCCCAAGAACTCTTGAAATCAATAATGCAAGCATGTAGCATGTTCTCCATCACTTAATTGAATCGTTCTGTCTGTTCGTCGGTTTGTGGATAAAAAGCTGAACTCAAGTTCAGTGTAGTTCCCATTGCTGTCTGAAGACTCTTCCAAAATTCTACAGTAATCATGAATCTCCATCTGATACGATAGAAACAGGTACATCGTTCAGTCGTACAACGTGTTATAGATACATCTGGCTCAATTGTTTGATTGGATACATCATGTTGTAGGCGATAAAAATGTGCTGTCTTCATAAGTCGATCCACGATTACCCAAATAGTGTTGTGGTTTTGCTGAGATCTTGGTAAACCTACTACAAAATCCATAGTTGTATGTTCCCATTTCCATTGGGAAATCGGCAATGGTTATAGTAATCTCGGTGGTTTCTACTACTCTGCCTTTACTTGTTTACAAGTAACACATTGTGCTACATACTCAGCCACTTCTCTCTTCATCCCTTCCTACCAGAAATTTGTCTTTAAGTCATTATACATCTTCGTACCTCTAGGATGAATTGTCATTTATGACTTGAGTGCTTCGTCCAATATTTCTTTCTGGAGATTTTCTTCGTCAGGAACACAGAGTCTACCTTTACATAGTAAGGCTCCATCTGTACCAATACTCCAAACCTCTAGTTCCTTTATTGACATCTTGGCAAACCATAACTTTATGTCCTCTGTTGTCTGTTGAACTTCTATGATACGACTGATCTAAGCTGGCTGTACCATAAGACATCCAAGATGTTGTCCTTTCATTAATTCCACTGGCTGAAACATGAATTCAGCTAAAACTTCCAATGCTTGCCATTCTTGAATTAGTAATGCACTAATTGCTAGTCCAGGCCGACGGCTCAAAGCATCTGCGATAACATTTGCTTTACTCAGATGGTATTACAATTAAAAGTCATGGTCCTTGAGTAACTCCATCCATCTTCGTTGTCGCATGTCCAACTCCCTCTGAGAGAATAAATACTTCAAGCTCTTATAATCGAAAAATAGATTGAACTTTTCCCCATAAAAATAGTGTCTCCAAATCTTCAATGCAAACACTAGTGCTGCCAATTCCAGATCATGTGTCAGATAATTCTTCTCATGTGACTTCAATTGTCTTGATCCATATGTAATGACATTCCCGTCTTGCAAAGTACACAACCAAGTCCTTGATGTGATGCATCACTATAGATTATGTACCTTTCTCCACTCTTGGGTATTACAAGTACCGGTACGGATGTCAATCTTTCCTTTAGCTCGTGAAATGTACCTCATACTTATCTGTCCATTCGTACTTTGTCTTCTTTTTGGTCAGATTTGTTAACGGTCCTGCAATCTTCGAGAATCCTTGTATGAATCTTTGATAATATCCTGCTAGTCCAAGAAAACTTCTAACTTCTATAGCATTGGTCAGTCTATTCCAACTTAGGACCGCATCGATCTTAGATGAGTCTACAAAGATACCATCCAAGGAAATCAAATATGCCAGATTTGACTTCCTGTAACCAAAATTCACATTTGCTGAACTTAGCATACAACTTGCTATCTCGAATCATCTGTAAAGCAATCTCTAAGTACTCGTTGTGATCCTCCTCTATCTTGGAATAGATCAAAATGTCGTCAATGAACACTATAATGAATTGATCCAGGTAAGGTCTGAATACTATATTCATCAAGTCCATGAATACTACTGGTGCATTAGTCAAATCGAAAGGCATAACCAAAAACTCGTAATGCTCGTATCTTGTTATGAATGCAGTCTTCGACACATCCTCCGGTCAAACTAACAACTGGTGATATTTGGAATGCAATTCAATCTTTGAAAAGATCCTTGATCCTTGCAACTGGTCGAATAGGTCATCTATCTGAAAAAGTGGATATCTATTCTTAATCGTAACCTTGTTTAACTCCCTGTAATCTATACTGAGTCGAAGTGTTCTGTCCTTCTTCTTCACAAATAGTACCGGTACTCCCTAAAGCGACGTGCTTGGGCGAACAAATCCTAAATCTTCAAGTTCCTAAACTTGCTTCTTCAATTCCAACATCTCAGTTGACACCATCCGATATGGAGTCTTAGATATCGACAATGTTCTAGGTACTAGTTCGACACAAAAGTCCATCTCTCTCTTCGGTGGAAGTCCTTTAATATCCTGGAGTACATCTTTGAAATTTTGTATGGTAGAAATTTGATTTATCGTCAGTTCCATACTCGTACTCCTGATTGTAGCTAAACAACTTTTGAGAAACATATCGCTCATCGGCTGACACTGAAATCTAATCATCGGTCATCCTAGTACTGGAAACACAATAGTCCTGGTAGGACAGTCCAGGTTGGCACCATACTTGGTAAGCCAATCCATTCCTAGGATGATGTCAAATTCTGACATTGCCGGTACCAGTAAGTTTGTCGGAAGATTCCTATCTTCCAGGGTCAATGGACAATCTTTACATACCTTACCCAACTTCACAGTCACTTCCAATGGTGACACAGCATTAAGTGCTGGCTCAAGTATCTGGGGTTCCAAACCCAACTGACGTATAATTTTAATAGCAATAAATGAACATGTAGCACTAGTATCGAATAAAGCCTTTACTTAACTGTGAAAGAGAACGAGCGTACCTTCCAAATGTTGCTACTCATCAGCATTAAAGCATGCTTCCGTTGGAATGATGGCATTCATCCATATATAATCTGGGGGTCCTTGTATTCCCTGAATTGGTGCCCCCATAATATCCTCCGCGTGGTGCATGGAAATCCCTACTTAAGTGACTAGCCTTATTGTAGTTACGGCAGAACTGATCGTTATGGCGGTGGGTCTTAGGAGCAGTGCAATTCCTTGTGATGTGCCCTGGCTTTTCACAATTAAAAACATCCCCCATCATTCGGTAGAGGAACAACAAGCAATGCCTGAGGATGTGGTCCCTGCTGGCGATATTGTTGGGGTCGAGGATATTTCTGCTGAGACTTCTTGGCTCCGTCGCAAGTGCACTTGTTCCCTTAAAAGTTACCCTGAGGTCTCCACCCTTGGGTGTTCCTCAGTGGCAGGTTCTGGAAATTTCTCGTCAAAACGTTTCTCGACGACTGGGGTCGATTCATCTGTTGTTGCTGTACTGGACAGGCGTCCTTCTCTAGACTCACAGCAAGTCTTACCAATCCTTCAATCGTCTATTTAAGGTGGCCAATCATCATATGGCGCAAGTGAGGGTTCAATGCTGGTAAAACCCTTTCAACTTCTTCTGTGGGGTATTGATCATATGTGGAGCGAATCGAGACAATTGCTCAAACTGTGTGGTGTACTCTCTTATCATCCATCTGCCTCGAACTAGGCTCATAAAATTCTCCTATTGATCGTTCTTATCCTCTGGAAAATGCTTCTCCATAAACCTTCCTTTGAACATTTCCCAAGGCATCACTCTTGCAGCGTTCATCCCAATAGTGGCTCGTTCAGCCTCCCACCAATCTACGACAGCATAGGTGAGCTGGAACGTAGCAAGACAACGCTTCTCCTATTCACTGCATTCTAACTCTTCAAAGATCAATTCCATCTCTCTTATCCACTGTTTGGCTTTCCATAGTTCTGTTAACTCATCGAACTTTTATGGTCGCAGTCTACAAAAATGTGCTAGTAATTTATCTCCTATCTGTCTTGGCAAAAACAGTGGAACAGGGGGTTAGGCAGGTTGTTGATTAGTAGCATGGTTGTAGGTGTCACCTACATGCTCTATCCTCTGCATAAATGCCTCAAAGATACATGTTGGATCCATGTCCTTAGGAATAGGGCCTCCACATCGTGGTAGATTCCTTCTAGGTCCAATCATAGTGATCTTGTGTGAAGTGTACCTACAAGATACCTATCGATTAGCTGAAAGTCTCCTTGAAGAAACATAATTAAGATAGAGCGATAAACAGTAAGAACTAACAATTCTACTAATTTGTATATACCAATTCAATCATACCACCAATATATCAAAAGCACTGCTTGTATATATATATCAAAATATGTACTACGTAGTACACACTAGTCAAACTGTGTACCACATGGGATATACTCTATTACAAGTACTATAGTCAGCTATTTACAATGCTACTACTACTAATAGACATCTATGCAAAGCTATGGTCAAATAGCTATCTCTCAAGCTCCAAAAAATCATATGGACAACATGTCCTAATAAAACTACAAAATCTAAACCCCTTCCAAATCCTAACTCAAAAGTTGTCAGCATCAGATCCTGCTGGTGGTGCCTTATCCTCTGATGCAATGTCTATCTCAGCAAATGGATCATCCTCTGCTGGTGCAGCAAATCCTCTAACTACCGCTCCAATATCCCAGTCCTACAATCATCTCATCGACATCCATATCCTCAATACCAAATTCTAGCTCGGCAATGTCAGCGTCTATCTCAACAAATCCTCCAACTACTGCCATGGTCTCCACTAGCTCGGCCTGTCCTAAAATGAATCCCTTTAGTTGTGTAACTATCTGTGCTACCCACTTTGCTACCATATTAGCAATGCCTGTCATATGTACTATAGGTCCTGCTGGTAACACCAGTATCATGGGTAACTTAGGTGCAACAATTTCCTCGATAGGAATATCCTCCTCGGCAACCTTAACCATGTTAGTTGGCTTGGGATCCTCCGGATCATCCTCTGGGTCATCTACTGGTGCATACTCTGGCTCCTCAGGGTCATCATCTGGCTCCTAGTCATCTGGAATAGGCTCTGGCTGATCCTGTGGCTCTGGGACAGGTATGTCAGGTACCGATGATGCTATCTGTGCTGCAGGTGCTAGCGGAATGGGTCTTCCAAGAATGGCTCGTAACTCTATAACGTCCATCTCCAGCTTACTCTAGATCAACCATATAATCTCCTGATACATATCCCTGCCAATCCTCACTAAATGGTAAGCATCCATAAGCATCTCTATGGGGTGAGTCTTCCTTGTCACCTATAGAGCCTTCCACATATACTCCTCTAGATATTGACTAGCTATCTGGCATATGCACTCCTAATAGAACTCTGGGCCAGCTGGCTCCACGGTATCCCCATCGATCATGTGTCCTCCGTATGCGTTAGTCACAAACTTATAGAACTCTAGATCCATGCTAACTTGCAAAAAAACTATCTATCGTCAGAAGGACGAGCTTATCTTAAACTCATAGCTCATCTTAGGGAATCTTAAATACCAGGACCAGATAGTGTGAAACCATTAGTGAATGAAAGTATCCAACCTAAAGCTCTGATACCAAAAATCCTATCATGCCCCGGAATAGCAAAAATAGAGAAAATAAATTTTCTTTTTGGGTCAATAGGGAATGACGGGTAAATGTCACTAATTGTCTACACCACATAGTACTAGTCAACTTGAAGCAACAAGAACAGTAATAATACTAACCTGAATATATTACACAAGTTCTAGCTATTACAAAATCATCAGAGTGCGCTACAGGAATTATAACAGGTTTGAAAGTAACATATGCCCAAGTACCCATTTATTACAAAGTTGAACAGTAATGTAAAGTAGAAACATAAGCTAATATCTATCTTCAGATCTTTAGCTAGCGTAAACATAGTCTCCAGTGTAATAGTCTTCCCTGGCATAACCATCATCGGTGGGGCCATTCTCTGCATACTCCCTCTCCAAGTAGTAGCCATCATCATGAGCTCCATCACCTGTATCAATAGAGACAGGGTATTCTAGACGGCGGATCTCCAGGCATAAACGCCGTCAGCTTAATGAAAGTTGAGTGCATAGCAACTAGTGCAGTATCATAGGTATACTAATTACCAGTTATGAAAGACATAATATATAGTTCTACTAATAATATTTTTCTCTTATTCCCATCTCATTAATCGGTTACTCGCGTCTTGTGTACCAGAACTTAAAACATCATACTCGCCAATGGAAGACTTGATTGTAATACACCTAGAAACACCAATGCTCTATCTACCACGTCACCACAAATTGTAGATACCATCTACCGTGTAACATCGCTAGTCATATTGGTCATCTACCACGTACACCGCAAGTCGCAGATACTACGTCTGTCCATCCCCCGCTTTTATGAACATATGCACAGTCTACCGCAAGTCAAGGATTTAACGCTTGAGCAAACATGCATCAACTTTATAGCCACGACTTATCGATATCGACATATTCCCAGCCACCGCATGTCATAGACACATTCGTTTATCTATTGCGTTTGAGAATATATACCTCCCGTAACCATCCCAGAACCTAACAAACCTACTTATCATTTGTACTACTACTAGTACACGACAGTCCCATGTGGCCTGACTACTCTAATTGAAATGAATGGATTATCAAGCTTGATTAGAAGTATTCATTATTCATGCCCGATCCCGAATACGTTATTCGCAATGTATTCGATTATCGCATCCCATTATCTCATTATTCCTCAATATCACATAATAACAATAGTTGCTGAGATATGAACAGCTAAGCAGTATATATAATAAACAAAAAGAAACATCTATGTTTTGAATGTTCGATCAATTGAAGTCCTTTCAATCGATTGAAGAAACTCAAGTTCGATAGCTTGAAGAATCCTCGAGCGATTGAATGTCAGATGGTCTCGAGCGATTGAATGTCAGATGGTCTCAATCGATTGAAGTCATTTCGATCGATTGAGACTCACATGGTTTTGATCGATTGAACTCAGTTAGATCGATTGAAAATTGTCTTCTCTAGAGGTTTTGGGCAGTGAACGTCCAGAGTTGTTAGGGGGTGTTTGGTTATATTATTTATGTCCAAAAACTTGTAAACAATACATCTAAGTTACCGAGTAAGTTTGAGACTCACTGAACATTATAAGGCCGCATTTGGAAAACGTCAAGCTTGAGCTCTTTTTCCAATGGCCTCCTCTCTCTCACTCTCTCCTCTGTCTCTGCCTTCTCTCTCTCTGCCTCCGTCTCCTTCTTCCTCTCTTCTTTTTCCTCTTCTTGTCTGTATGTCTGTCTCTCTCTCTCTCTATCTATCTCTCTCTCTCTCTATCTTGGACAGATTGTATATATATATATAAATGTGTGTATATGGTTATGTATATATATCAACATACTATCTCTCTCTCTAAATTCTCTGAACTGAACAAATACCACACACACACACACACACCAATTGGTTACATATATATATATATAGGGAGAAGGGAGGGTATGTGGCAATGTTTGTGCGAAAACTAGGATAAAAATCCAGGCGCGTTCGATCGATCGAAGGATCTTCGATTGCTTGAAAGTGATTCAGTCAGGTTTGATCAATTTAAGACCGATTCGATCGGTTAAAGTGAGGACCAAATCATAAATTCAAGTCGTTAGGGTTTTGATTGCTTGACAAATGTTCGATCGCTTCAACATTGAAACTCTCGATCACTTAAAAAGAGTTCGATCGATTGAAAATGGAATTTCAAGTATAGTTAAGGGAAGCATACAGAATCTTATTGTATTAATAAATACTTAAATTATAAGATATTACAACATACATTATGTTATGTAAACTGATATCCATATACGTCTCATACATATAGAACTGGTTTGAGGGCAAAATCCTAACAGGGAGTGCCTGACTGAGTCGACTGCTCTATATTTGGCATCACTGGTTGTGCAAATGGCCCACAGGGCAGTAATGAAGATATTTGAGGCTAATTACCTTCATGATATCCAAACTAATGAACTGAGACCATCATTTTCCCCACTTGGAAATTGTTTAGGAGATCCTATATTAGTACCTGGCAGCCCTCAGTGACTCTCAGGAGGTCTTCACCCCTGACCAATCTGATTCGGAACTGTCTGATTACTAGAACTTGATTCATGGTCAAACATGCTAGACCCAGGGTGGTTGAGGAAACCTGGGACTGCAGGGAGGTTAAGGAACTTAACATTTCCATAACTTAGCTATGGAGCCTGATTAATGGCGACCTGAACAGGTTATCTCTAGGCATGAGTCTTCATGGATGATGTTGAGCCCAATTTCTCTATCATGTATGACATCTGACGGTCAAGACTCTTAGTAATTTGGCCTTCCATCTTTTGCATCATATCCGTGAATGGTTTCACAATCGTGGATGTTTGTTGCAAGTTGGCTTAGAGCCAATCATGTAGCGCGCTATCTAGACTGAAATGCATTACAGCTGCGTAATCCATCAGAATCTGTTGATCTGGATCAACAGCAGAGGCCTTGACATCTTCTGGCTTAGGCAGAAGGGATTCATGGCTACCAGTACGAGACTGATAACTGGTGTTGCCATGAGTTCCTTCTTCAACATTATCTTCCACAGTTGGTGCATCCATCTTTGGTTGCATAGCTATCCCTTTATCTTTTGCCGAATTCTTCTTTGGCGGCATGGTGGATTACCATATTTCTCACACAGATTGGGTGTGCCAAAAATTGTGTGGCAGAAAATCTATAATTATAAGAATGTAGGCATGCTAGACAAATGTCCTCTTAGATTATGAATAATTTGATGAAATCAGACGATTAGAGAGTAAGAGGAACAAAATCTCTTCAAATGAGTTCTACTTTAACCAAAGATTAAAGACTTTAAATGTGAGAAATACCAAGAATAATCAAAGAAATAATAGAAAGGAATTTCTATTAAATCTCTTATGAACAAGGTTCAACTAGAAGTGAGAATTCATCTTTCAAATGGAATTAAGCTATTAATCTACTCCTAAAACAGGTAAGTAAAAATTGAAATTGACAAAGGAAAGGAAAGAACAGTGCGAAATACATAAAGATGCTAAGTGTTTTGCTTGATCGGGATTTCTTCCCTCTACCATGCTTCGTCTTTATATAGATTGTAGTGATAACCAATGTCCAGCAGTTTGAGAAAACGCCCACTATATCCATGATTTGGGCATAATGGGTCTTCATCCAAAACTACATCTATCACGATCTTCACTTTACACATGTCATTGGCCTGCGTAGAAATAACTGCCAATAATCGTTCCACCACTGATGTGGCAGACGTACTAGATTATGGCCTTCGTTACATTACATCAGCCTGCATTTCCCATCAGTCTGCTTTTACATCCACTCCACGTGTAAAACCCAATTGGATTTAGTGGGCCCATTTTAATTTTATTTATGGTGCAAACACCCACATAAACACATAACATGCTCATATCATCATACAAATGTGCTTTTCAAAATTATTCACGTACATATTTAATGAGCCTGGATTAACACATGAATTTTGCCTGAATCCAAAATATCGCACTTGATATTTAAACTTGGAAATCCCTATATAACATAGGATTAGAATTCATACATCGTGCTACGCTCCTATAACTTTGAAGGATATACTAAGAGTCCAATTCTACACCGAATCTCCGATTACAAGTGAATCTTACAAGTATTTATACGTTTTCCCCTAATTTTTCAAAATTAAATTTTCGTAAAACTTAGCCAAACAAGGCCTAATAGGTATCAAAACGAAGCTCTTACCTTGAGAAGTCCAAATATGAAATTTGGTTGAAAACCAATAAACGGATGGTTGTCGATTGGCGTGCGTCGTGAAGCTCGAAGATCAAATCCCCCCTTTTTTTCCTAAGCTCCCCAAACTTTGGTTGTGAGATATTTGTGAAGTATCTCCACCTTATTCTATTTATAGGCATAATTCCTGAAAATTGTGTTTACTTCCCTTCGATTTTTCTAATCTTATAATTATTTCTTGAAACGTCTTACACATCTAAATTATTGCTTCACGAGTGAAAAATATCAATTATAAAAAATTTCGTCTAAGTTTCGCTTGTCTCTGTAATTACGTCCTGAAACTATTTTCGTGGAATTCTAGATAATCTACCTTTTATACAACGTATCATTTCCGTTATCACTATATCATTCAAAGTGATCTTAAACAAGATCAAAATTATCAGAAATTACACTACACAGGTATATTTACTATTCACAAACACAAGATAAAGTCAAATACCATTTAATCATATAAATGTCATTTAAATCATGCCAATTCCTCTTGGATTACCAAATTCCATTGTACTCGATTGACACCCACAGCCAACCTCATTCACAATTACTAATCAACATTAATAATTTTCAAGAAATCGATTATTGCTTTTTAAATCAAGGATTTTCCAGGACGGGTGTGACATATATATATATATATATATATGCATTTCTATATACATGCATGTGTTTATGTATGCGGGTAAAGAAAAAGTCACTAAAACTATCTATAATTGGGGATTGTGGACTAATCTCTAAAAATATTTACCTAACGGTCCTATTGAGATAATGATATTATTGATGGACCTACTGCAAAATAGTTAGGTAAAATGAAACTTTTCACCATTTTTTTCATAATTCAATATACCCTATGTCAGATCTACTTGACAACGAGACTTGGCTTATCATCCTAGATACCGGGAAAATATTGATTGTCACGATTATTGGAATGACATGGTATCTCAAACCAGTACAAATTATTTGTTTGTAAATCTGTACCCCCTATTTTTAGGGGAAATCCTTCCCACGTCATCATAATTTTCAACAAAAATGCTAGGCACATACCACATTCCACAACAGGGCTTTAAATACATGTACCCTGTGCTGTGTAAGTGGTGCATAGAAAAGTGTGAAAAATTTAAACAACACAGGGTACAACACATTTAAAGCCCTATTGTGAAATGTGTTGTGTGCATAGCATTTGTCAATTTTCAAATATGTTGGTAACGTTACAGATCTAATGTGGTATCCCCGTTATACCCAATATTTACTCATAGATACCGATCATGCTTTGAGACTTTTTGTACTATACTTTGTGCCAAACAATTGTAGATAAACATTTTACACCAAAATTTCAATTTATCCATGATGCTCACGCTGGTCACTGTTCACCGTTCTTAATAGGTGTGTCGATCTGCTATAATGCTTCAGCTAACATATATTTTGAGCTTCTATGGCCTTATCATAAGATGATTTAATTGTGTTATTTTGCTGATTTCGGACTCTTTGAATTGAACAATAATCAGTATATGATAATTTGTATATGCCTTTTTTCTGGTGGAATTGAAAATTCAAATTCATCATGATAATGTGCAACAAAAAGGTGCCAATCTTCAATAAAAACCCGAGGCTGATTTTTGAATATCGGTAAAGGATGTTTTGTGGGAAGAACATAAGATGAAGTTCTATGTCTATGTCTCTACGACTTATATTAATATTGCTGTTAAATAAAAAGCAAGGTTTGAATTATATTGGCATTTTGTGCAACTTTTTTTTTTTCCCTTTCTACGGGCTGTTTTCTTATTTATTTATGAGAGAAAGTCCAACCTTTTAGTCTTCACTTCATTTCTTATTCAGACAATTTTAGTTGATAAACTGGTATACCCTATGCCAGATTTGCTTGACAACTAGATTTAGATTGAGACAATGTGTTGAGTGTTTTAAAGTCGTTAGCATCATCTAGAAAATTCAAATTATCCACGAGGCCTACGCAGGTCGCTACTAGTTTGCCGTTCTCATCAATAGCCGTGTCAAGTTAATAGTTCAGTGCATCGGCTAACATATGTTTTCCTAGATGTATATATCAACTTGTGCTTTTGATATGTCCTGATATTGAGTTGGCTTATTGTTTGCTATATTTATTTATTCGGGCGTGCCAGAGCCTTGTTAGGTAGACCCAAACTAATAAAGACAAAATTTCCTAAAAGCACTTGTGTGAGTGATACACAAGGTTTCATGAATCTAACTTCTAATAGGCAATTGTGCGAATAAGTAGGAAAGTACCTTTATTCTAGATCCCTAGACAGTGTTGAAGCACACAAGTCTAGCAAGTGATGAAGAGAAATAATGAAATTAAAACAAAGACAGATTTTATTTAATTGAAAAGAAAGAGAAATTACAAAAGAGTAATTGAAGCCTAGGAAAATAAAAAGGATGCTAAGAATGCTGTTTAGAATGCATTGGGATGCTTTTGTTGAAGTGACGCGGAGTGCCTTTGCAGCTTGGCCAGCCTGCTGTATTTCTAGCGGCCATGGAGGTCTTCTAGATAAGGTAGGAAATCTGATGCATATTAATCTGGTAAAATTTACCAGATTTATCTCAAAATCTGCTCTTAACTTCTGTAATTATCTGGTAGAAAATACCAGTTTTTCCTCCCAATCTGATAAGAGCTGCCATATCTTCGAATATATATATATTGAATCTGGTCCATTTTTGGTCTTGGTACAGCTACCTTCCCCTCCAAGTAAAAGATATACTTCCATATGTTACATAAAATTCTAATATTATCTCCTAAAATATTGAAATATTATCCTTTCATGTGTGATAATGTTCTGCTCAATGACTTCCCTTATCCCAGCATATTATTGAGAGTTTTTTTAGGGATAAAGACTTCCATTTGTAGTCAAACTCTATCATTCCCTTAAACAGCCAAAATATCATTCAGCCCGATTGAAGTAGCAACCAACTGTCCGAATGAATTGATAAAACCACCTATATTGCCCCACTTGACTTGTCATTGATGAAAACCAAACCCAATGACTCGGGCCCACCACTGTTAGATTTGACCAAATGCCAACATGATGCTTAGTCTGATTTACCCAAGTGCAATGATGCAAACATTCAGAATCCCAAAATGAGACTTCCTATATCAACAAAGTGATGATGACATGGGCCCATCACTATTAACTTATTGCATACTATCATTTGCTGTGCAATAAACCTCAAATGGCAGTCTGAATAAGATATACCCCCAGCCTGAGTAAACAGTGACTAGTCCGAATAAAGGTGATAGTCAGCCCGATCATATAGTCAGTCCGAACAATTAATAACCAATCACTTGGTCATTAATTTTACAATCGGTCTCATGAGTCCGATTAAAAAAGATCTGATCGTCCTTAAACAACTTTGACTTAAAAAGTGTATTTTTAGGTGCAAACAATTGCCCCCTGGCCATTTAAAATAAAAGCAAGTGAAATTTTGAATGGCCATACTATATCAGACCGATTTGAATTGACTGAATGACAAAGCGTTAAAGGGCCGATTATCTTTTCATTGGGCCATTTGTAGCCACCATATTAATCACTTTGAACTGTGATATGATGTCATAAAAATCACAAGTCACGTATGGACCCTACAATTTACTGCTTGGAGAAATTAATACACAATGCACTTCTTAAATAGCCCACCGATTGATCTTGGGAATCGCTGTCATACTTCCATGTTATGACCTGTACTAAGGGCCCACCAAGTTTTGTTCACACCTCTCAAATACCTTCAAGACATGTGAGTGTATCATTACTCCATTCTCAACACTTCTCAGGCCCACCGCTTGGATCTGATGACAGACGTTGGAAGCTTGAATCTGATTACATCAGGCTGACCTTGCAAACCAACATCTCAAAGCACCATCTTCAGCACTCAACTATGGACCAATCATGATGCACATGTCGATGCTGCATGTATCATTTCCTCTTTTACTTTTGGTCTGTTACCAATCCGAATAGCACTGTTCTGACCGAATTAATTTTTTGAGATCGGTCTTTAGTATTTATCCCTTAATATTTTGATAATACCAGTGTTGTAAAAATAACCACCAAATTAAAGATAATTTTTGGTGAGATCCACACAGCCATTGTGGATGTAAATCAACAGTAGCCAAATTATTAATTGGCTTAGAATGAAGAATAAAATCGGTCACCATAAGGAGACCGAAAAATTCGAACAACTCCTCAAGGCTGAGTTTCCTCAAAGGAATATGTTCAAAAACTCCAAAGACCGAATTAGTTTCAATCGGTCTTGGTGAAACTTGCCCCCCAAGCACCAAATCGCCGTCTTCTTCACCATCAAGGAGGTCTTCATCATCGTCCTCCTCATCAACCAGAGGGTCTATGGCCGATACAGGATCACTCGGCCTGCCACACTCTACTGTTTCGGCCTCAACAAAATTATGAGGCTCATTTAGCGTTTGCCCCCCGAGTGCTTCGTCGCCGTCTTCAACATCAGGGAGGGGCTCTACGCCCGATATAAGATTATTCGGCTCTTAATTTAATTTTTTGCCATCTTGCCCCCCGAGCGGTTTGGACAGCGTGGAATCAAGATGACCAGAGACATCGGTCTCTTGATTTAGTGTGGTAACATCGGCCTTCTCGGGCCGTTGTTGTGACTTTAAAAATTGTTCGATCTTTTGCTCTTGAGCTTCTAGTATTGCCCGGCTTGCTTCGTGCCTTCTTCAAATCGACTAAGCTTTGCCTGCTGTTCTCTCGAGAACGTCTTCATATCTTCAAGAGCACGATAAATGTTGTCACAAAGTAGCATCTTTTGCCAATCACCGTATAGAAAATCGTCTAGAGACATGAACGAATTTCCCTCGGGCGGCGGTTCATCAGCTCCACTCGAAGCCTTGAGGTGGCCGATTTCCTGATTAAAAAATTGCTTATCGGCCTCAAAACGATCTATCTCATTGTAAACATGACCAGTTTCATTCCAATATCCATCGTTGTAGAGACGATAGATTTCTTTGTGAAGTTAGCGTATTGACTCATTCCGCCAACCAATTTGGTTGTTGTAAAAGTGTAGCCATGCTTCGGTGTGTGCATGGCTCATCACTTGGCTGTCCCACCGGGCGTGCCAAAATATTTGCTATATTTATTTATTCGGGCGTGCCAGAGCCTTGTTAGGTAGACCCAAACTAATAAAGACAAAATTTCCTAAAAGCACTTGTGTGAGTGATACACAAGGTTTTATGAATCTAACTTCTAATAGGCGATTGTGCGAATAGGTAGGAAAGTACCCTTATTCTAAGTCCCTAGACAGTGTTGAAGCACACAAGTCTAGCAAGTGATGAAAAGAAATAATGAAATTAAATAAAAGACAAATTTTATTTAATTGAAAGGGAAGAGAAATTACAAAAGAGTAATTGAAAGCCTAGGAAAATAAAAAAGGATGCTAAGAATGCTGTTTAGAATGCATTGGGATGCTTTTGTCGAAGTGACGCGGAGTGCCTTTGCAGCTTGGCCAGCCTGCTGTATTTGTAGTGGCAATGGAAGTCTTCTAGATAAGGTAGAAAATCTGATGAATATTAATCTGGTAAAATTTACCAGATTTATCTCAAAATCTGCTCTTGACTTCCATAATTATCTGGTATAAAATACCAGTTTTTCCTCCCAATCTGATAAGAGCTGCCATATCTTCGAATATATATATATATATATATAAATTGAATCTGGTCCATTTTTGGTCTTGGTACAGCTGCCTTCCCCTCCAAGTAAAAGATATACTTCCATATGTTACATAAAGTTCTAATATTATCTCCTAAAATATTGAAATATTATCCTTTCATGTGTGATAATATTCCGCTCAATGACTTCCCTTATCCCAGCATATTATTGAGAGTTTTTTTAGGGATAAAGACTTCCATTTGTAGTCAAACTATATCATTCCCTTAAACAACCAAAATATCATTCAGCCCGATTGAAATAGCAGCCAACTGTCCGAATGAATTGATAAAGCCACCTGTATTGCCCCACTTGACTTGTCATTGATGAAAACCAAACCCAATGACTTGGGCCCACCACTGTTAGATTTGACCAAATGTTAACATGATGCTTAGTCCGATTTGCCCAAGTGCAATGATGCAAACATTCAGAATCCCAAAATGAGACTTCCTATATCAACAAAGTGATGATGACATGCCCCCAACATTGTTAACTTATTGCATACTATCATTTGCTGTGCAATACACCTCAAATGGCAGTCCGAATAAGATACACCCCCAGCCCGAGTAAACAGTGACTAGTCCGAATAAAGGTGATAGTCAGCCCGATCATATAGTCAGTCCGAACAATTAATAACCAATCACTTGGTCATTAATTTTACAATCGGTCTCATGAGTCCGATTAAAAAAGATCCGATCGGCCTTAAACAACTTTGACTTAAAAAGTGTAATTTTTGAGGTGCAAACACTTATCACCCAAGTTTTCAAGCCAGATAATCACAACCAAGGTCAAATTGGTGTTAATCCTTCAGCATGTTAAGTCTTAGACAACTTTTCTGTTTTGGCATAGAAGTTTTTAATAAGTTCAACAAGAGCTCATCAGATCTACAATTTTTTTTTTTTTTTTTAAAAAAAACTATTTTTCTAGCTATTATTAAGTTATAATGTGCTTTAGTCCGTTGGCAATTCTCCCACCTCCCAATTATTTTCTTTCGATCAATTAGGTGATAAAAATCCCCCTCCCCACCCTGCCTAGTGAATACATATATATATATAGATAGATAATCGTATTTTGTCTCAATATATTATTTTGTAAATGGATTTAATCATTCACCAGTACTGGAATCTGGTCTCAAATTACAGCGTTTTTGTAAGTTTTCAGAAATGTCTTTGATATTTGAAACAATTTTGTGCTGCATGCTTTTGAATTGGGTGATTCTTGTGAAATGATTGAAGGTTGATTTATGTCTAGGATCCTACAATTGTGTGTTTGTTTAGGGCTTTTGAGTATATAATGACATTTGTGAAATGACTCTTACGTAGACACTTACAGTTTGTGTTTACAAAAATGAATTGTGTAACAAACCACTTAATTATGAGCATCTAATACATTTATAATTAGGTAATGTGGCGTTTGCATTTAGTTCAACCAAATTTTATTGCATCCCAAACACATTAATGTATAGCGCCTAAAAACGCCTGCATGCAAACATTCCAACGTGAAAAGTTTTCCCATCAAAAAGTGGAGCACGTTATAGGAACTCCTTCCTTCTTGACATCCATAGTAACAGAAAGATCTGTCTTTGTACGTAAAAAGAGCCTGCTCTCTAATACCAATTGGAAAAACCTAGTCCTACTAAGGACTTGGGCTTAGTTGGACCCCCATTTTGGCGCTTCTTCTTTTTTAAAGCACAATTTCATGTTAATTCATTTGATAACTAGTTTATGAGCTTTGCAAAAATTGAACGTAGGATTTTTTTGAGGGGAGCTTTTAAAAGCTTTAGAATGGAGCTTTTGAAAGCTCAAGGTTACTTTTTGATTTCATGATATCTTTTTGAAGAGTAGTGTGTTACTTACATAAAATTATCAAACTTAGTAATAAATTTTGTAAGCTCCTTCTAAAAAGCCACGTGAGGGCCAAACTAAGCCTTAGATATGCGGAATAAAATTAATCTAGTGAGTGCACTTGTGCAGCATATCAAACCACAACAATGAATCGCAACTCACAAGTGCACAGATATTTTTACGTGGAAACCCTTTCGGGAAAAACTAGTAACAAAATCCACTAGAAAGCAAACTTACAATATCCAACTCGACCCAGGCCCGAATCACTCACAATCACCAACTAGTCGTCGGACTTGCACCTCTATCACATTCAAACCCTTGATCACCGAGCCTCGGACTCGCACCAATTGCAAAGCTCCCCATGGTTTACTCTTGATAGTGTTACTCATAATTGATGTCACTAAGGTTGGGGTATGATCTCCAAATGAGAGATCTAGGGCTAAAAACGGCTAAAAAAAAACACTCAAAAATTCTCTCTTGAAACTGCAACCATAATTTTATCAAAGAACGTGAAAGCACTCGATAACCTCCTGAGAATTGTGTAAAAGTGAAGGATGAGCCGAAATAACTCCCACGAATCCCATCAGCAAGGACTACCTGCAATCAATAACTATAACACATCAATTTTCCCTCATGTTGCTTTCCTCTTTCCAAAACTTGAATCCTTAAACTAACCGGAGAAATCAAAACGAACCAAGTTATAACAAAATGTAAACTCAAAATACTAAAACAGAGCAGTTCAAAATCTGAATTCAAACTCTAAATTTAATATACTGGAAATTACCCAAAAACATTAATCTACTTCTCACCAAAATTTTATATTTTCCTTCCTACTCTCATCATCACTTGCATTAATTAACACAGCAAAGGAATCGGATTTACTCTACGTTCTATTTCGATTCCTTCACCATATTAATAAACCAAACAGAGCTCACGATCATCTCAAATAAACATGCTACAACACTGATGCAAGACACTCAAACGAAATTGAAATATGAGTGAATTGGCCGAGGAACAACAATGAAAAATAAGAACTCTTGGAATCCACCAAGACCCCCTTAAGCTCTCAAAGCAAAATATCAATTTTTATTCATCATAGACTTTTTTTACTTAGCTATGGCACCTTAGTTATAGAGGAATAACTAATAAGATACATAAACAAAGCAACTTTCGTAAGATAAATATTCCCAAATCAAATCTTCCTATAAGATAATTATTGCCTTCATAAAAAACTATCTAAATGATAAAACGTCCTAATGACGAAATCTCCTTACATAATTATTCCTTAAATAAATACTCCTATTTCATGGAAATAAGATCGAAATAACTAAATACAATTGCCTCGCGGGTCAAATATGATAATAACAAAATCGCCCTTTTGCTCCCCACTAAACTCATGGGGGAGTTAAATTAAAAGGTTTTAAGGTTGTTTGAATTAACCTAGAATATGAGCTTGATCTTCTGAGTTTTACGATTGAATTTTTGTGGGCCAGCCGGATCTAAAGCTTGAAGACATCGGCATTGGCATTGGCTTACCGGAGGTTTTTCCTAGATTTTTTGAGGGTCAAAGAGATTTTTTTTATTACGAAATCAAATAACACATAAATTTCATTGAAGTGCAGACTTACAAACAACGAGAAGGACGCCAAAAACAACAGAACTTGACCTGCAGAGAATGTTCGAAATACAAACGAAAGAAAAATGCACAAACCAAGTCAAAATGGCTAACATGTTTTATAAACCTTTCAAGGAAAAAACAGCCCCTTGGGGGGAACTCATAAACATTCCCTTATGACACTTCACAAACGATTACGGCCAAACAGCCCCTAGCAGAAAAGAGATTAGTGTACAAAAATCTGCAACTTAGAACAGAAACGAGAGGCATCTGATTCGAGAGCACATATGTATACCGAGCACCGGCGATCTGACGAAAAAGTGACATCAACGATTACAGGGTTCCACCTCCACTATATGAGAGGATACCATGATCAGCGAAACCAAAAATTTAATTGAGGGAGGAATGACAACACTAAATGACTCATAGCATACACATGCACGTTTCACCTCAAATTACATCCAGTGTAGTTCTAAGAGTACCATGATCAGCATAACACACACACACAAAAAGAGAATCGGTAAAACCCAAACAGAATATGATACATTTAAGACGATGAACTTCTTAAGTAAAACACTATTGATAATTATGAATGCAATAAATTAATTCTTTTTTATGGGTTAATGCAGTAAATTAACTCAAGAACACCAAACAGGTCCTTATTTGACTGAACATATCAGGCTTCCATGCCCCTTTGTTTTTTTCCTCAAGCTCAGAACAACAGGAAACACATCACACAACTCTTTTTCAAGGTTGATCTCCATTTTGAAGACACCCAGGGTAATAGAGAAAAATAAAAAGGATGAGGAAACCAAGTTTGATTTTCTAGAAAAAAAAATTAAAAAGTCGGATAACTTCGGGTTTTGTTTCCCTTCCTTATCTTTTAATTTTTTGTGTATAAACTACAAAACTAATCTGAATTTCTCTCTACTTACCCTCTTCATTCCACGAAAAGGCAATCACTGGACCACCTTTAAAATTGAACCTGCATATCTTCTTACTGGTCCCAAGCATGGTACATGTAATGTACAAAATATTTCAAGCACTACATTTTAATAAAATAAACAACCTTATAACAACACGTGAACAATCTCAACATGAAGATACGAATTGGAGGCAACAAGAGATCAAAAAAAATCAAGAATAATAAAGATGTAGAAACATAGACATATAACTTTTGGGGGGTAATAAAATAGTCATAGAGCTTCAATATACCTCTTTGGGACAAACTATCCTTCACTGAGATACCAAACAGACTTTTCTTTTTATTTGAAAATATATATTGTCACCTTTTTCAGCACCATGTCATAATTCATGATCAGTCCTCCTGGGATAAAGATGCAAAATAAAAACCGGAAAAAACTGAACCTGTTAAAGAGAAATCCAAATCAGAAAGGAAAAAAAAAAGGCACAATTACTTCAGTCCCACCTAAAATTCTATCACACCCAATGACATAAAAGATGCAACCCCCAAGAAATAGAACACAAAATAAGATTAACAAAATAAAAAAAAAAAATTTAAAAATTTAAAAAAAAACTTGCAGAATTTGTATTAAGGAATTGCGAGAAACAGACTTTTTGTTATGCTAAAAAATTGCCAAAAACAAATTCTTTCCACTCTTCAAGAGGGTCACCTTTCTGGTTAAATATTTAGCCATAGTCTTAAGAATATATGATAGAGTTCTAGCAGTCAAAGAAGACAAAACAATATGCTCAAATCACTTTCAGTTAGTTCTTCTCTAAAATCCAGAATGGACCTAAGAAATGAAATAGACTAATAAGATGGAGTTTCTTTCATAAACAAAGAAAACGGCCAGTAGAAAAACAGTTGCACAAAAGTGATACACAAAATGCCATAACAATTCAGGCCTTGCATTTTACTTAACAATAAAATCGTAGAGACATAGAGTACTTCATCTTACATTTTCCAGATAAAACATCCTTCACCAAGATACAAAATCGGCCTCGCGTTTTCATTGAAGATTGGCTGCTTTTTTTTGCACATTGTCATAACGAATATTCAATTCCACAAAACACTTACGAAGAAATAATTATTGATTGCAAGTTTATGGCTAGTTTAGGCACCCCCATTAATGTATATGTTTTCATTCACAAGTGGTAGAGAAACTCTAGACCTCTTGATTTAGACTGGCTATAGAAATACTCATGCAAGACAAACCGGAAAAATTCCAAATCTCTCAGATCTGCAGAAAAATTCCAAATCTCTAATATCTACAGGAAAATTCCAAATGCTTAGAGAGAGAGAAGAGAGAGGGGGAGAAAGACATTCGCGCGCATGTGTTTCGAGAGATCGAGAGAGAGAGAGAGAGAGAGAGAAGAGAGAGAGAGAAGAGAAAGAGAGTATACCTTGGGTCTCCGGCAATGAATGGCGGCAGTTGGTAGTGGTCGTTGTCGATTCTAAATAAATCTATATGCACACATAGCACATAATTGGGTTAAAGACATACCTATGCGGAATACCCGATGGATCGTTGTTTCGGTGTTGTTACAAGCCTGAATAGCGCAGACACAAACCGTTGCCTTCTTATTCCAAACCTTGCTTCTGTGCACATTCCGGAATCCATGAATAGTCGTAGGACATAGCTACTAGAGTTATCCGTTTTGATTTCCATGTCCAGCAATCCAAAGCCCATGGCGATGGCTATGGAGGGAGAAACGTGAGAGAGAGGAACTGTGAGAGGGAGAGAGAGAGATATATAACGTGTGTTAAATGTATACACCAAGTAGAGACAGAGAGCATTGGGTGTGATGCAAAATTCAAATCCTAACGTCGATGGCTGGTGTCGATGCGAGTGGAGAGAGAGAGCGAGAGAGAGAGAGAGAGCGAGAGAGAGAGAGAGAGCGCACTGAGATGAGACAAATGAGAGGAGAGAGAGCGAGAAGACGGGAGAGGAGAGGAGACAGATGTATGTGGGTAGGGGGGAATAGAGACAGATAGCATTGGGTGTGATACAAAATTCAATTTTTTTTTTTTTTAATTTGAAATACCGTACATCCGTGAGAGGGGAAAGATCGGATGAATACTGTGTGAGAGAAAACCATGTGAGTGAGTTTTGGACCAAAATCGATCTTGGTCATTGAATTTAACCCAAGCCCCAATCCCAACCCTCCAATGTTTGTCTCTCACATTTGTCCCATCACTTGGGTCATGATTTATTATATAGATACGACTGTCATGTTGATTACAATCTTGCGATTTCTTGATTATACTATGATTTATTCATTTCATATTATGTATCAGATGGACATTCGTTTCTCAGAATTCTCATGGTTTCAAGCCATATTGCAAGTAGTGTTATTGTTATAAAATAAAAGATATTCTTGTATTAGAAGTTATTACTACAATATTACATGATAGGCCTTTATATAGGCAATAGGAAATCCAACACATCGATACACCATATCATATAATATATCTTATATTAATGTATTAGATAATATAATATCATCTACATCAATTTCATAGATACTAGATAAAATATTTTATTCTAGCATATTCCAACACTCCCCCTAAAGTTGGCACACGAAATCTTTTGAAGTGTCCAACTTGCATTTGAGAGTAAAATGATGATCACCAGTTCACCGGCTCAGCTTTTCCAAGAACTTTTCAATACTCCCCCTCAATATAAATTTAGGGTACAATTTTCCCTTACACATTATCGTGTTCAAATCCCCCCTCAAACTGAATGTGGTAATGAAAATTAAAACCAAAGTTTGGAATGAAAAAAATTACAACCTGAACAAGACTATATCAAGTGTAAAAATGGTGATATCAACAACGAGTGGGATATAAAAATTCTCAAGATTGGCCAAGGTTGAGACGACATCCACCAAAAACAAGAAGTAACTGTGGAACAACAATATCCACAATATTGGCAAAGGTGAAAACAATTCACCAACAACAAAACAAAGTGTGGGACTAAAACCCACAACAAAAATCACTAATTTCAGCCCAAGAATAGGGAAAACGAATGTTGTAATGCGTCATCCAAGACTTTCGAGTTGAAATATAACAAAACCAAACTAACAGTAGCCCAAATCAATCAATCACAACCAAACAAGGACCAAACAAGACCTTATTTAATCAAAGAGAATCACCAAAAGCAAAACAAGGGCAGTCCACGGGCTGCACAAAACATAGTCAAAAAATTCTGTCACGTCTAAATATTTTGGGGGTGATTTTGTAAATTCCAAAAAACTGTGGGGGCTGATTTGTAAATTTTAGAAAGTTGGGGGGCTGAAATTTAAATTTCAGAAAGTTTAGGGGCAAGATTGAGAGTGAGTGAGGGCTGCCACTGGATTATGGTCTACTTTGGATTCCAAAGCAACCCACTTGAACTAGGGAAAACAAAAGGATTGATATATTATTTCAATAATCCATCCTTTTAATAAAACAGAGAAAAAAAAATAGAAACAGATAAGATTGAAGAGTGATGACCGGTAGAGCGGCAAGGTCGCCGCCCGCGGGCGAAGCGGAAGACTGAGAGACTAGGCAAGAAGAACCTGATCTGATACCATGTTATAAAATAAAAGAAACTCTTGTATTAGAAGTTATTACTACAATATTACATGAGGGGCCTTTATATAGGCAATAGGAAATCCAACACATCAATACACCATATCATATACTCTATCTTATATTAATGTATTACTCCCTCCGTCCCATTTTGCGAGTCCTGTATTCCATTTTGGGACGTCCCAAAATTAGTGTCCACTTTCCTAATTTGGTATATAATTTTTTCTTACTTTCCAAAACTACCCTTCATTGAAATCTACACCAAGACAAAACTAAAAAAGTTGTTGTAATGATTAGGGGCAGTTGTGGAAAGTAGGTGTAGATTCTTCTTGTCCCCTTAATAAGTTGAGTTTCCAAAGATGGACTCACAAAATGAGACGGAGGGAGTAGATAATATAATATCATATACATCAATTTCATAGATACTAGATAACATATTTTATTCTAACATATTCCAACAGTTACTATGGAAGATTCATGTACAATGAGCTTTGTGTTAGAAATGCAAATTAGTGGTTGGTTCCAACTCCGATTTATAATCCTAATTCGATATTGAGGGTTAAAAGGGGGGAAAGAAAGAAAAATAAAATAAATAAATAAATTCTACAAACGGTCCAGAACACTAATATCAAGAATGATTTATTCATTTTAAATTTTCCTAGATGGATGGGTTATCAACCCAGTCATCATGCCAGATAATCACAATCAGAATCATAACATTCTTTCATGGCATGTGAGAGCTCTTAATGATCCAACAAAAGAGCCATAATCAAAGTCTCGTGAAATTTTAGAAGCCCAACTTGGTTTGTTTGCAAAAGACAAAACTTTCAAAGGTGAGCAAAAGAAAGGTGATCAAAAGAGAAAACTAGAGTATATGGGCCACCGATGGGTGGATTGGAAAATCCTAGAAGCTATGGGAACGTCGAGAGGTATTCTTATCATATGGGACCCGCGTATTGTTCAATGTATTGAGTTGTGTGTAGGGGTGGCCTTCCTATCTATCCATATGAAGGCACGGGGTCAGTGGTTATCCTCAGGCGTCTATGACCCCAATTCAAAAAAGTCTCATTGCTAAATTTCCTTCAGTGCTTGATTTGGAATGAGAGAAATGAAGACTTCTATTATCCATTTAGAATTGACACAATCTTGTCCTACTACTATTATGGGACATGACATAACACTAATATATGTCCATATGTGTTTGTACTTAACTTAAATTGGTTGTCTTGTATCTACATAACTTAATTGTGCATCTCTTTACACACGTTTATACAGATGTGGGATAGGAGGGGGTCATCTCCATGACTCAGGTATGTGTGCTGGGTATGAGTACGTGTCTAAGCGTCGTCAGACTTCCCAATTCACGAGTCTAAGGATGCAGTAACAAGGGAATATATCTATATTTTTCTTACATTTCTAGAAGAAAACAGTGTTTGAGTTCAACATGAGAATTTCATACAATCTTAAAGAACTTTATAAGAAAAGCAACAAAATTAGAGACTTTAATATACCTTTTTAAACTCTTTATCAAAAAAAAAAAAATAATATACCTTTTTAAACAAGTAGATATCGAGTGTCCTGACACCGGTACTTCGCCCTATTAAGAAGAGTCCATGCAACACAGTGAAGAAGAGAATAGAGAGAGAGTGAGAGATAGAGAGATTACACAAGACACAGATATAAGTAACATAGAATACTAGCCAAGATGTTGGAAAAAAGGTTACAGAAGACTACATCATATCTAAGACATGACCTTCATAAATAAGACCCTAGAGTAAAAATAAATTAACCGCCAATAGGATTACCCCTGATTGGAGTCGATAAATTTGAGCAGTTTACATAAAACTGATGTGGATGCGAGCATAATTTAACTAGAAGGGAGCATTTTGTGGCAGAGTAGGAATTGGTGTTGGCCAAGATGGTAGCTCGAGGGGGAAAACACTCTCCGGGTACATATCTCCTCTGCTGCACACACCGGGTGGAGTTCTGCTTCCCATTTTCAATGTTTTGGAACGGATATTGTACAACAAGACGATACCGCCATATACATACAAATACACGACGTCACAATTTTGTGGGTGGAAAGCCATTAGCACAGGGTCAAAAGCCAATGGCCCAGCGATCTCGGACTGGCTTTGCGCGAGCTTGGTTAGTTCCGAGTTGACCTCAAACAAAAGAGACTTGTGCTGCAAGCGCCACCATTCTCTTTTTACTGTTGCTGCTGAATTGTAAAGAAGGGGTGCATCATTAAGTTCCCAAACGCTCAGAGTAGATGAGTGAAAGACAGGAAATGGTGAAACAACTTGAGATAACCGCAATCTTCCTTGACACACCCCTAAGCAAGTGTTCCACCAAGGGTGGGACGATTTGAATTCAGCGGGTAGAGGTATGAAACCGACAACTGGAGCACCATTGTCACGAGAAGGGGTGGCTCTTCGGAACAAATCAATGGTGAGAATGCCTCTTGGAGAGGCCCAATAGAAAATCCTATTGCAGAAGACGCTATCTCTAGTGTTACTAGAATGATGGAAATTAGGCGGGCATGGCACGTATGACTCTAACCACCCACCACGAGTATCCGAGGAGAAAATCTCCACTTTGAATTGAGTGGAACCGCGTGGGAATTTAGGGATACGAAGTACAGCGTATCTATAATTAACAATTGTAGTAGTAGTAGTAGTAGTAGGAGGAGGATCACAGAAGAATCCAATACGGAAGTTGTTTTTCAAAGGATGGTGGGGGGCGGGAGGGAGCTCCACCCAATGCATTGTGAGAAGATTACAAATGAAGTAATGAATATTATTAGGATGCAAGGAGGAGTTGGAGCAACACAACAACAAGAGGTCACTAGAAGATCCAACTACGCGAATTGGCCTAACGGGGTCTAAGGGATTGTAACAAGGGAGAAAACTCAGAGAAAATCCGCGAGAATTGACTAACACCTCCAGCTGTTGTTGTTGTTGTTGTTGTTGTAACTGAGTAGTTATGATGTAGATTTTCTCTCGATCTATCATCATCCTCTGCTGCTGCTGTTCATCAATATCATAATACTGGAAGAGGAGGAGCGCACATTGACTTGGTAGGCGTCGGTGCTGAATGAAGCGACTTATGAAATAGGGATGTGAAATCAGAGAATTCCAGGCCTTTGACACGGACTTGAACCGATTAGCAGATTTAGCACAAGGAAGCCTGATCAGTATTTCAAGTATGATTGAATCTGTAAGCCCGGTGTTGTTGGTGTTTGTTGTTCTCCTACTGCAAGATTGAAGAAGACGACGACATGGCACCAATTCATCCATTGAATGAAAAGCCCTAGCTAGCCCCCACACTCAAAACAAAACCGTTTTGATTTTGAGGGAGAGGGAGTCGGTGAAAAAAAAACCCCACACAACACAACAAAACCCTTTCCCTTTTCACACTGCCTTACAGCGGCTCCACAACGTATTATTGAATAAAAGGCACACTCCTTTAATTACACCTCAAATGATAATATATACTTTAAATGTGTATACTTTGTGCATCGTAGATTTTCACATAGAATCCATACTTTTTTTAGCAAATATAGGGTACATGTATTTAAAACATGATTGTGATTTGGGATGTGATTGAAGGTATATGTACCTAGCATTGTTAATTGTAATTTATGTCCGTCAAATTTGGAAAGTATATATGTTATTCTTGTTTATTTACAAAAAGGTAAGTCTATTGTGAGAAGCTTCTTATATGAGAATACATGTTTTAACTGTTGGATGAGTATCTAGACATTAGATTCTCAAGAATTTAGAGATTCATTTATTGCTAGATTCTCATCCAACGGCTAAAACTCGCATTCTTATATGAGAAACTGCTCACTTTAGATTTCACCTTTACAAAAACCTAGTTTTATAACTCGTGCAATGCACGGGAGAACGAAGTTGATTAAAAAAAAAGGTACTAATAATTTTTCAAATATAAAAAGCGAATTCTAAAAAGAATGAAATGACCAACTTTGTGAGCGTGGTCAGAATGTATGAATTTGAGACTAAGTTTGATACAAATTCATTCATGTATTGAATTCAATAAAAACATATTGTAAAAATAAGATATCTTAAAAGCCCCTTGGTTTTATTGAATAGGAGAGAAAACATGATTTGTCTTGGATGATCATTTGTTTGATCACTTAATTGGAAAAGCAGCCAAAAATCACTGAAAACATTAAGTAAAAATTTTCTACTGAAATTAATCACTGAATGCAGTCTATTTTAGTCATTGAAACACTATTTTTAGTATTGCAAATACAAATTACTTAAAATTTTCAATACTTAAATTCAGCACTTAATTTTCAGTACTTAATTTTCAGTTTTATCAAACCCTAAGTGAAGACTTTCTACTTAATAAGGGAAGGGGGGAAGGAAGCAAAGTTTAGCTAGCTTTATAAGGTCGACTAGTTCTGATTCAAAATAACAAAAGAATCGAGCAGCAATAGCAGCCCTAAAGAGGAAAGGGCAACTCTTTTGTCATGCATCATGGCTGGGTGAGTTGGCCTCAACAAGTTTATGCAAATAAAGGAGTTTTCCAAACAATCCTGAGGAGTTTTTTATTTTGGTTTTATATATGGGTAATACTTGAGACACAGCCAAAGACACAACTTTTGGGACACAATCCAAGAGATATGTTTATCTCTCTTCTGTGTCACTATGGGGTCCAGTGACATCACAGAAGAGATATAGACACATCGTTTGGGTTGTGTCCCAAAACTTATGTCACACCCCAACCCGCCTCGTGCGGATTAGGACATGTGTAATAATGCTACTAGCGCTCAATTACATTAATTAGCAAAGGAACATGCGAATTACGAGGGAAACGCATGTGTTTAACAACATAAAACAACTGCATTGTGACAAAACAGCTCCAAGGTCAAAATAGTCATTAATAAAGTATATCACAAAAAACGGCGCGCGAATCCAATTTTTCAGGAAATAGTTATGCACGTTTCCGTAAAAGGCGACGTGCTGTGAAAAGCCTAGGCGGATCGATCCGCCATTAACCCAGATCGATCCGTACTCCTGTTTTTTGGCAGTAAGTCCCTCGAAAAGGGCCAGATCGATCCGCCCTTTAACCCGGATCGATCTGGGCTCTACAGAACTGGTTTTTGCTACTTAAAACTCTGTCAAAACATTACCAAATCATATGCAAACCAAACCAAACTTCATAGAACATTAGAAAACTATTTCAAGTCCATTTCTAAACATGTTTAAACACAAACCCAAACTTGTGGAAACACATACACAACTACATTTGGATCAATATAATCCATGAACACCTCATTTTGAAATCAAAACAAGTTTTGACATTCATAATACTTATCAACTTGTATTTTGCAAGAACAAGATGGAATTGCACTCAAACTATAACTAACATAATATACACAAGAGGAACATGTCCAAAACACTTGCAACACAATCTGGATTCGCCGAAATAGTTCAACCTAACAACTACCGCATATTCCAAACTTGCCAAAACATAGATATTTACACAATTTCTCAAGTGTTACCTCAAAGCTACCATATTACAAGTTAAGATCTAAGTTCCATGGATACAACCAAAACACTAACATTGTCATTAAAGAGACTTTAATTTACAATATTTTACAAGTTTGAAAGAAATTCTTAAACACAAATCTCAAATCTCCCCCATTAATTCATCTCTCCCATCTCTCCCATCATTTCCTCTCCGCGTCTTGCTCCGTACCTGCGGTGGTTGTTATTTACCACAACAGAAAAGGAAAACGATTTTCTTAAGCATTACGCTTAGTGAATAATCTAAATATGATTGAATGTTTAGTACATGCAATGCTACAAATAAGCACATATCTCAAACTCGTAATCGTCGAGTCACAGGTCCTATGGTTCATTCAGACCCGAAGACCTCCCGTGGTCCCGTGGTCACTACTATTCCTTGTACTTCCGTACTTATCGAGTTCTTCCTCTTCTCCACCCTTATTACTTCCAACAATGAACCATTTTTCCGGTACTCATTGATTACCACATAAGCATATAAGCAATTAACATAGAATTTACAACTTAATAATATTATGACTTCTAAACATGATTCCATCAACACAATATATATGTAAACATTGAACACCTTAAACCCCAATCACTTGTTAATTAGAAAACTCACCTTAAGAAATATTATATCCAAAATTACACCAAGAAGATGCTGAATTTCACCAAATTAAAGCTTAATTCCTACGCCAACGAGATTCCTACATGAACTCGATAGACGACGTCTCTCCGATTAGAACGGGCTACCCAAAATATAATGATTAAACATAAATTGAAGGTATAGAAACGATCGCCTCACCTCCACGAGTCTGAAAACGGCTTCGGTTCGCAAATTGGACGAACGGCAGCAACGGAACGGCGAATTAATGGTGTCGGCGTCTCGTATTCGTCTTCTCTCCCGAGTTCTCTTCTTTCTTTTTCCTTAATTGTTGTAAATGAGAGCTCATGCTCTCTTGACACACACATGTAATGCATATTGTGTTGTCAAACACACAATTTTCTCACTTTTCGTTTACACCCCCTGAATTCTTAAGTTCTTATTATGAAATCCCTCAAACATTCCATTATCTACCCAATTATCTAATGAGTGTTTGTCTAAGTCCCGTATAGGTCCAAACGTGGGTCCCACATTTTTTGTGAAATTGTCATCGCACCTACTAGTTATGAATCATTTTCATTTATACCCTCATGGGAGTATCCAAACTAATGCTAACACATAACAATATATATATATATATATATATGAAAGAAACTTAACAAATATCCTTGTAGTCATATAAAATACATTTAATCATTTAAAATGCAAATTATTAATTAGCTCTTCATCGGGTCCCATTCCAATACCTGTCCCACCTCACTGGGGACTTTTCCAAATGGTGTCCTTCTCTGAATACTTTTCATACGACGCGAGTCCAAGCCTCCCCTTAATCCATTTTATACACTAATTATATTAATTAATGCATATTAACATGATAATTAACCCATTCTCTGGGTACGGGTGTTACAACTTATGTCTTTGGGGTGTCCCAATCTTTGCTCTTTATATATAGAGGCTGGCTCTTAAATGGGCATTCGTTTACGGGTTTCACTTTTAGCGACAAAAATTCGTCGCTAAAACAGAGCAACATCATCGCTAAAAGTTGTGGTTCACCTTTATCGAATTTTTCGTCGCTAAAAGTGAAGATCATAAATGAACATCCGCATCAGAGATTCTTCGTATGTATATATAAATATATATATTTTAAGGCCCCGAAAAGATAAAAAGGCGGGGGAGCATGAGTTGTCACGATAGGCATTGTTGAGGTCTCGAGCCTACAGCTCATACAGTTTGTTTTGTCTGGGATTCAGTAATATTGGTCTAGGATGTTTATTCTTCCCGTGTGTGTCCTTAAACAGGTGGACCAAGCCTTAATGAGATTCTTTTGGTCCTGTTCTACTGAGAAGGGACATGGTGCCAAAATTGCTTGGGTCAAAGTGTGCAAGCCCCAAAAGGAAGGTGGCCTGGGTTTTGAAGATGTTTTTCTCACCAATACCATTTTGAATTTAAAGCACCTTGGTAACCTCCTTGACACTAATAATAAATCCCTTTAGAGAGAATGGGTACATTTGTACACGGTTAAGTCTAAAAGTTTTTGGGATATTAAACCTCCTGGTCTTAGTATTAGAGAAAATTATAGAAACTTAGGGAAGTTGTTAGGCCTTTACTAATACATAAAATTGGTAATGGTCTATACACGTTCCAATGGTTCGACAATTGGCTTCCATTTTGATTTTGAGGGAGAGGGAGTCGGTAAAAAAAAACCACATACAATAGAACCATTCCCCTTTTTACACTCCTCTGCCTTGAGCGGTTCCATAACATATTGCAATTTCAACAATGCTAGACACACACTTTCAACCATACCCCCGAATCACAACCATAATTTAAATGCATTTACCTTATGCTATCCAAAAAAGTATGGGCCCTGTGTTGAAAATTCACACAGCACAAGGTACATGTATTTAAAGTATATGTTGTGGTTTGTGTTGTGGTTGAAGGTGTATGCCTAGCATTATTGTTGCAATTTACATCCAAGTGTCCGTCAAATTTGGAAAGTACATATGTTATTCTTGTTTGTTTACAAAAACTAGTTTTACAACCCGTGCAAATGCACGAGAGAACATTATTAATAAGATGAAGTCGATAAAAAATGGTACTAATAATTTTTCAAATATAAAAAGCGAATTCTAAAAAGAATGAAATGACCAACCTTGTGAGCATAGTCGGAATATAAGAATTTGAGACTAAGTTTGATACAATTCGCTCATGTATTGAATTCAATAAAACATATGGTAAAAATAAGATATCTTAAAAGCCCCTTGGTTTTATTGAATAGGAGAGAGAACATGATTTGTCTTGGTTGCTCAGTTATTTGACACGTAGCACTTTGAGGCTTCCATATTATAATTATATAATAAGATTGACATGTAACGTGGCTAATATGATAGCGTTAATTACATTTTACCCCTATGCGTAAGCTCATTTTTATTTTACCTTTGTAGTTAAAAGTGCGTACTTAAACCCCTCCCTATGATTTTGAACTAAAGTGAAACTATTACGATTTTTTCTCAAAAAATGATAATTTTTTATAAAAAAAAAAATTGGTCATAAAAATATTGAGAATATTTTTGCTCACCCAAGCACCCAATTGGATGAGCATGTGGACCCACCACTTTTCAAAGACAAAATATGAATAACAAAAGATGAAAAGTTGTGGGTCACACATGCTCACCCCATGGGATGCTTGGGTGAGCGAAAATGCTAAAATATTAACACTGAAGCCCATCTATGAGGTTAGTTTGGGGTTACTCCCAATAGGGGACAAAGCTACTATTTAACCAACTTATGGCCAAAACATTTGATGCTTGCTCCTGAAAGACTCTTTTACCCCTTGACTCAGCCAAAACAACACCCCCCCCCCCCATTCCCCTTCTTTGACTACCCAAAAAAGGAAAATCTATAATGCATTCTAATAATTTTCGTTGTACCCTATATCCTAGTAACTTTTGGATTCAAAATGTTATAAACTGATTCCGACATGTGATAACTTTGAAAAATACATTAATTTTAAAATCAAAGTGGTTTCAAAGCAAAGTTCCCTCTTATGGTAGATTCCAGGGGTTGTATATATGTTCCTTGAGGTCGTGGGCTGATATTAAGAAAGGTTCCCTTAGTGAGAGTCACTTATAGAGTGCCAACTACTAAGTGGAGACTTTCTACTTAACAAGGGAAGGGGGGAGGGAAGCAAAGTTTAGCTAGCTTTATAAGGTCGACTAGTTTCGATTCAAAATGACAAAAGAACAGAGCAGCAATAGGAGCCCTAAAGAGGAAATGGCAACTCTTCTGTCATGCATCATGGATGGGTGAGTTGGCCTCAACAAGTTTATGCAAATAAAGGGGTTTTCCAAACAATCCTGAGGAGCTTTTGCTTTTGGTTATATATATAGAGGCCGGCTCTAAAACAGGCATCCATTTACAGACTTCACTTTTAGCAACAAAAATTCATTGCTAAAACTAGGCAACACCATCGCTACAAGGTGTGGTTCACCTTTAACGACGGATTTTTCGTTGCTAAAAGCGAAGATCGTAAATGGACTTCCGCATCAGAGATTCTTAATATATATATATATATATATAAATTAGAGATAACTAGTACAAAGTCCAATTTAGTGTAAGATTCTTGCAATAGGTCCAGCCCCAAAAACTTTTTAGTATTAAGTCCATGGGCTTTTATTAGGACATAATTGCCCATGATACCCACACACACACATATATACATACAAGTTCAATAATTATATGAATTTGTAAACAAGTTCAAAATTGCACATTATTTCCTTTCTTATTCAATCTGTATGTATTTAAAACCCCAACCTACCTCAATAACTCACATAGATTGAGGGTTTTCAAATTTAAAAAAAATCTAAAAAAATTCTGAATTATCTTGAGAAAATGGTGAGATCTTCATTTGAAGATACCCACTCTTCTCTTTCCTCCCATGCCGATCCTCTCTTAGCATAGACTTGTTGCAGAGAATATATGTTTGTGCTGATCCATCTAAGAGAATCACGGTCATCAAAGCTCTACATCATCCTTACATGGCGTGTTTGTATGATTCAAGTCGAAACCCTCTGCCCAAGTCCCAATTAATCTTGATTCAGATGAGATCATGAGAATATGGGAGAACCGATGATTAGGGAGATGATGGTGAGAGAAATGTTTCACTATCATCCTGGTGTTGCTTGCACAAATACATAATGCATAAGAAGGCTTGGTTCTTTTCTTATCCATTTTCATTTTGTTATTTAGACATGCTTTTACTTTCCTTTATGAAAGCTTTTGCTTGCTACATCCATACGTACAATTGTTCATGTGTATACTGCATTTAGTATTTTGAATGTTAATGACACTGTCACACTATTTTTTGATTTTATTTTAATGTTAAATCTTGTTTGACTTATCTTTAGTATTTGGATGTCATGACATTTAATATATTTTGCAGACCATTACGGTGTGAAATTCCATACTACAATAAACACATTATGATGTTTCAGTGTAAAATTTACCACTACAATGTGAAGTTTCATACTGCAATAAACACATTACGAAATTTCAATGTACCCTTAGCATGTATCGAAATAAATATGAATTTCATACTATGTTGTGTACAATAAGAAATTTCATAATGTATTAATTACAGTGTGAAATTAATATATTGTACTGCTATGTATAGTATGAAATTTAACATTATATGGCAAGTCAAAATGCTATCATAACTACCAAAATTAATGTATATGTATATATAAATATATATATATATATGGAAAGTCAAAATCAGATTTAATGAATATCTATGTAAAATTTTATACTAATGAACCAGTTGAAGTGTAAATTTCATGCTAATGAACTAGTTACAGTGTAAAATGAATTGTATCATTACTATTATTATATTGCAGTGTGAAATGAACCATATCAATACATTTTCCTCAGTTGTGTCCACGCCAACAGCAGTTTCAGAATCGAATATATTAAGATGAACTGATGAGAAATTGATGAGAATTTTCTCACTTTAGATAAATTTGATGAGAAATAAATATGTTCAATTATGAAATTGCCGCTAGCGCGGACACAACTGATACAAATGTATTGGATTCGATTGAATTGTAATAAACATATTAATATGTTGTTTGGATTATTATTGAGAATTTTTTGAGAAATTCCATGAGAAATTTTGTGAAATCTAGTATTGAGGGTTTGTGAATTACAGAAGTAAAATGATTGCTACTATCATGGCATGTATTCATTTGCACACTCTGAATTATGAAATTTTAACGTGACTATATGTTAATTGTGAAACTGCCGCTGGCGCGGACATAACTGAGGCAAATGTATTAAATTCGAATTAATTGCAGTGTAAAAATTTCACACTAATGAACCAAATGCAGCATAAAATAAATCAGTTTCAGTGTAAAATTACACACTAATGAACCAGTCATAGTGTAAAATTTCACACTAATGAACCAGTCGTAGTGTGAAATTTCACACTAATAATACAACAGACAAATACTTCCAGAAATGTAACATTAATACCTATAATCATGGGATTTTATGTCCATATATTAGATATTCAAAATCAGTAATATATATACAAGCGTGTGTATTGTAACAACCCAAAGTTATCCCTACAATCATGGGATTTCACTACCATAAATGAGATATGCCAAAATTTAGGGAATGGATAATTGACTGTTAATTTTTGTAATGCTTGAATTATGAGATATAATAATATATATTGACTGTCAATTTAATTGCATGTGTGTACATAATATATATATATATATACATTCAAATATCTATCATTAGGGGCAAAGGGGTCACCAAAACCACCTATAATTAGGGATATTGGACTAATTGCAAATGACTTTCACTATGATGAGACCTATTACTAAGAAGATTTTAAAGATGGACCTATTGCAAAATAGGTATGTAAAATAGGACTTTTGACTAGATTTATCTTTATTTTAAGGTCCCAAAAGCTAAAAAAAGTGGGGAGCACGAGTTGTCACGATAGGCATTGTTGAGGTCTCAAGCCTTCTTCAGCACTAAGTGTTGGGATTATGCCCTCAAACCTATTACTTTATGCGGTAGACATTATGATAGTAATATTTATGCATGTCAGTTTACAATTTATTATGTATGTTGCATGAGATGAATGTTTATTTGAATGTAATCCTTAAACGTCATAGTAATCCATTCGTATGTATGTATGAGATGCATACATGGGAGATACGAATTGCTATTCCTTGATATTTAGAATTATCGCAGTGGATGATGAGATTGGATGCCTCTTCAGGTTTATATTGTAGCATGATTAACTACCATAAGATGGAGTGATATATCTCATTCACTAGAGTGTGAGACTCTTAGTTAATATGTTGATGCTTGTACTACATTGACGGACCATGAGCTTTCCTTTTGACACTCAAACCCCGTCAACAATTGATAGAAACTCATAACTTGTATACAATACATGTTCTTAATCTTGAGACGATAATGAACACTAGTCATGTGTATGATTACTTTGACTTACCAATCAGTGAGGTCTTCAAGATCAACACATGGTATCTTGGGTAATCATATCTCATGACGTTGTAAACATATATAGTCAAGATAGAATCTACCCTCTGTTGAAGAGTAAGTATTCTCTTAAAATGTCACCAAGTTTATTATTGAGAACTGCAGTATTATTAATAAGTAGTTATCGACATGTTTGGTAATCATGAGAGATGAATGATACTCAAGGATTGGAAGATGTATTCAGAATTTAGGTTGACAGTATTGGTTATCCGATTATTGAATATGAATACGAATGCTGAAGATAGAGGGACATTAGTTTCACCTTACAAGTCTAGTTACCGCATTGGATATGTTCTTATGCATTATAGTGCAGTTATCGTTATTTAGTGGTACTAACATTAACTTGTTAGTTAGTTAATTCTCTAATTAATGAGTTTAATCACCACAAAATTAATAACTGATCTAAGTCGATAGTTAAGAACATAGGAAGTCCCATTCTTAACTTCACAAAGAAAGCAAGAAAGGTAATTAAAGAGGAAACCAATCGATTGTCCCTTCAGATAATCGATTAGAGCTAGCAATCAATTGCCTATTCAAGCAATTGGTTGCCATTAAGGTTGGTTAGGAAACTTATAAATAGAGGACCTACGGTGCATAAATAGATTGAACATCGTTTTGAGTCACCAATAAATCCCATACCTATTTCTAAGTTCTCTAAGCCTTCTTTCTCTCCTAAGTAGGGTTCCACAAGCCCTAGTATTCTGAGTTGCATTCGAGAAGACATAAGAGTGAAGATTTTCTAGAGGAAGCTGCTAGAAATCTCAACATATATTCTATCTTTTGTTCTAGCATCGTAATAGGCATGTTCTCTTTGTCTATGCATCGCTAGATTCTATAAGTAGTAGGTCTCTAATAATGAAAAGTTTTTTCATATATTTTCCACTACAAATTAAGTTTTCAAAACTAAAAAGAAGAGTAGAAATGCATCACTAGGAAGCCTAATTAAAGAAGGTATTCCAACCCTAATGCAGACAATTTCACTAAAGCAGATAATTGAAGCATCTATTAGTTAAGGGGGTTCTAGAGAATCATCTAAACATTTTGAGATAATGGTTTGTAGCGGCTTGATTTTTCCCATGCATTTTGTATTTGTCACGACATGGAACAACAAAAATAGAGAAAAATAAAATCTTCTTTTTGGGTCCATAGGAAATGACTGGTGAAGTCACTCAATTGTCCATACCACGCAATTCTAAGCCACAATATATAACGCGCATAGGAATATAACCAAACTGAATATCTTATAAACGTACTAACTATTACATCATAATTCAAACAGAAATACTAAAGTCTAAGGCAACATGTGCCTAGTTACCAAACGGAAGAATAAGGTCTGTAAGCAGAAATAGAAACTAAAAACTATTTAATCTTCAATTGGCGTAAACATAATCGTCAGCGTAGTTGTCCTCCCTGACATGTCCATCATCAGTGGGGTCACCCTCTGCATATTCCCCCTTCGGGTAGTAGTCGTCATCGTAAGCTCCATCACCTGCATTATTAGGGACAGGGTAGTCTGGACAGGGAGTGTCCAAGCAATAACCGCCGTCAGCTTACTTAGAGCTGAGTGAATGGAAACTAACTAGGTACCAGTTATCTAAAGTTAAACAAGTTATGAAGTGTGTCGCGCCCTCCCCGAAGGTGGGGGGCGGTCCCCTCGTGGGATCGCGACCGTTTGACGTCGAGAGGTGTGTGAAAGATGGTGTGAAAATGTGTAAAAGTGGGAGTTGGGCCAAGTAAGAGTTCAGAGTCGCCACCTAACATATTTTGGGAGTTAAGACCCCTACAAAGACAATTGACGCGATCATCTTTGACTTTTTTTTAAATGTTTTGAAAAAGTAAGGCCCTTTAAAAGTGTGACTCATGATAGTCATGCAAAAACCAGAGTTCTTGAGATGGGTTCGGGGACTCGATTATGTCGAGGGAAGGTGCTAGGCACTCTCGAGCATCCGTGACACACGGTTGCCAGTTTTAGTGGTTTTTATGATAATGGGGACGTAAGTAAGAGATAATAAGATGTGATAATATACAGAATATACGTATCTCGACTCGAGATAAGTGAAAGATATTTTTAGAATATGAGAAAGTATAAGTAATAGATGGTTATGGCCGTACCCTAGTAAAGGTTGCATACGTATCTCGACTCGAGAATCAGGCCGGACGTAGTTCTGTGCTATATATGTGTGTGAGTGTGAAAAAATTAATATTTTGAATAAAGTCGGTGTAGCTAGGAACTTTAACCTGTGCGGTGTAGTCCTAAACTTTAACCTTGAGAAATAGTGAGTTATGAGAAAGTGTTTTGATTAAAAGTTGGAGTAGATCGATCGTGCGATGAGTTTTTTTTTTTTGTTTTTATGATTTTTTTTTGTCTTTTTGTTTTATGTGCCGGAAGTAAGGGTCGGTGCCCAAGTAATGAAAAAGTGCCGAAAGTAAGGGTCGGTGCCCAAGTAATGAAAAAGTGCCGGAAGTAAGGGTCGGTGCCCAATGAGAATGGAGAGAAGTATCAATTTTTTTGTGTTCTCTGATTTTTATCAACGAATATCGATAACAGGAGATAAAATGCAGTCCGGTAGGTCATTAGATCTCTTTCCAGCTGACGTAGGATATAAAGTCCAATCGGGTGGAGTTTGAAGGTCTCCTTTCGACTGGCGCAGGATATAGCAGTTTGATAAAGTTCAGCCGGGTGGGTCGTTAGATCTCCTTCCAACTGACGCAGGATATAAAGTCCAATCGGGTGGAGTTCGAAGGTCTTCTTTTGACTGACAAAAAAAGAAAGAAAGAAAACGAAAAAGGCAGAATATCCGACCAGTCGATTTATAGGGAGACCATACCACTAAGAGTATGAGTTAAGGATTTTACCTGTGCAGAGACGACTATTGAAGTTCACTCGATGTTTGCTGAGAAAGAATGAAAGAAATCCGAGAACGTTGCAGAAATAATTCGAGAAGGCCCAAGTCGTATTTCGACACAAAATCGACTTAAATGGATGTCATGGTTTGTTGGGTCCGGAAGGGTCGGAATAGTCAAGATGTAAATCGCACGTTTGAATAGTACCCGTACATATACTGTATGTATGAATAGTGCCCGTATGTATGAAATAGTACTGTATGTATGAATAATACTATACATATGAATAGTGCACGTATGTATACTGTATGTATGACATTAGAGGTGCTTGTGATGGAATTTGGATTTTATTTGGTCAATGGAGCCAAACAGGGCTTGGGAGAGGAGAAAGGTTAGGGATTCCCAAACAAAGCCTAAGGGAGAGAGTGAATTCGTCAAAAAAATTGGAAGGGGGGCCTTCTATTTATAGGAAAAAATTTTGATTTCAAAATTAATTAAAAAAAAAAAAAATAATAATAATAATAATAATAATAATAATAAAGTAATAAAATATCTAGATATTGTGTGTGTGTGTGTGTGTGCCGCGTTCTCTAGGATTTTTTTAGAAAGCTACGCGGTTGAAAACTGGACTGCTGGGTACTCTCGACTAACACAGAATTTTGAAGTCGGAATCGGATTTCTAAAACGTTGTGTGGCCCACATTCGGCACCAGTTATGGCAGAACGCGACAATCGAGGTGCACTGTCCAAAATCCTGTGTCGGAATGAGACGAAATTACATGGATCCCTTTATTTTAATGTGAGGAGTATTTTCCTACAATCAAAAAATGACTCCTATGGCGCGATTGGCTCAAATCTGGATTACTTAGTCGCTAAGCAAAGAAAATATCTAGATACCTGTACAAGCGCCGCGCTTCCGAATTTTCTAGAAGGCAGTGCGACGAAAACTTAGACATTCGCAGTCCTCTTGACAAACGCAGAATTTTAGTGCAAAAATGGAATTCTTGGAATGCCATCTGACTCGTATTAAGCATCTATCTTGACAAATTCGTTAATTAAAATGCACTTTTTCGGAATCTGGTATCGAATTAAGATGAAATCTTATGGATCCCTTCATTTTAATGTAAGGAGTATTCTCCTCCAATCAGAAAGTGACTCCTATGGCGCGATTGGCCCAAATCTACATTACTTAGTCGCTAAGCAAAGAAAATATCTAGATATATGTACACGCGCCGCGCTTTCAAATTTTCTAGAAGGTAGTGCGACGAAAACTTGGACATTTGCGGTTCTCTTGACAAACGCGGAATTTTAGTGCAAAAAATAGAATTCTTGAAACGCCATATGACTCATATTAAGCACATGTCTTGACAAATCCGTTAATTAAAATGCACTTTTTTCAAAATTTGGTATCAGATTGAGACGAAGTTTATAGGGATTTCTCCGTCTCGATGTAAAAGATGTTTTAATCCAGACCAAAAATACCATAGCCGATTTGATCTTGAAGACCAAGAATTTATGATGATTTATCAGTATAAATTGACGCGCCTGTGAGCGATCTTATCGCAGTTTTGCAACTTTCTTCGTTTGATGGCAACAAAATTTCTGAAGGCTCTTTATCTTGACAAATTTGGATTTTTGGCATCAATTTTAAACCTTTTGAAGTTTTCTGGCGATGAAACAGAATTTTCCCATTTGATTTATACGCCTGATAAAGTACCTTTTCCAGATCTGGTGTTCAATTGAGATGAAATTTTAGGGAGTCCTCGGTAATGTCACGCACTTTCATTCTATCATGAAAAATGCTTGTTCCAACACCTGAAAAGCTAAAAAAGTAATCCCGGTCCCTCTCTGGAAAAATAGCAGATTCGTCCGAACTTTAAACCATGATTATTTCTTCGCCCGTGGTTCGATTTTGATGATTCGAAGTCTAGAGACCTTGTATTTATGCGATTTTCAGACCCGACAAACTCGATGTACATTATCTGTTTGCCTCTTTATAGGTGGGCAAAAATTGAGTATCTACAGCTGATCTGACATGGTTTTGAAACCATGCTGGTGGGTATTCAAATTGACGACAACTTGATTTGACATTTGATTTAACCTCCGAATATTCCGAGTGGGACTCCAGCTTTTCCTTCATCGATTTGCATGCCTGGTGGTCTCCCCCTGCGACAGTTATTTCTTTTTTTTGTTAGGTTAAAATGGGGTGTCTACAAAGTGAATCAGATATAGTTTTTCAATAGTATCTTCATCTTATTAGAATCATTCGTTACCCGATTCCACATCTCGTTATACGAAGACTTATCAATACTGACTCATAAGGAACAGACTTGATTGTAATACACCTAGATACACCAATGCTCTATCCACCACTTTTAAGAATATATTCATAGTCCATCGCATGCCATGGATACCACATCAGTCCATCCCCTACATTTAAGAACATGTAAACAGTCCTCTGCAAGTCAGGGATTTAACACTTTGAGCAAAGACACATCAGCTCTATTGCCACGACTTAACGACGTTTGCCAGTAATCCCAGTCCATCGCTTTTAAGGATATATAACCAGTCTACTACACTTAAGGACATATGATTGGATTACCAACTATCTTACAGCTATTTGGTCCAATCAACCGCTTTTAAGGACATATGAACAGTCCATTGCTCTTAAGGACATATGATTGACCAATGCTCATTCCCGTCAATACCCTAGAACCTATCAAACCTACTTATCATTGTACTACTAATGATTACATGACATTCCCATGTGGCCTGACTACTCTGATTGAAATGAAACGGATATCGAACTTGATTCATGAACGACATATTAACTAACATTATACCATTAATCCATTATCCATAATCTTATTAACCTTTGATGTCACATTTCCCTAATCATCCCATAGTCACATAACGGAAGCATAAAACGATATAGGAACAATGAAATGGCTTATATAATAAACAAGGGAAACTATCCATATTCTGTGCCTTCCAATCAATTGGGACAGGGGTCCAATTGATTGGGTTAAAAAATCATAACAATCGATTGGGAAATAGGTCAATCGATTGGATCTAAACTAATACCAATCAATTGCAAACTTTGGCAATCAATTGGAAATCATGCCAATTGATTGGATTCTATGGTAATCGATTGGGACTTTATCTTCTCTAGCAAAATTATAGTCCAACATATATAAATGTTGGGAAAGATGTTTTCTACGCCTTTCCTTCTTTAAAACTCATAAAACATCATATAAAAGGGACTAAGCGAGTTAGAACTCACCTAGGGTGTGTTTGGTAGGTATGGGTGGCTATGGAGCTTCAAGCTTCTCTCACTCTCTCTCTCTCTCTCTCTCACTCTCACTCTCTCTCTCTCTTCTCTCTTCTCTCTTCTCTTCCTTTATCTCAGTGTAATACCCTGTATTTCCGTTACATGGTTATATAAATAAGACCCTGTATGCTTGTGTAAACCCTTGGTGTAGAACCTTTCTCAATCGATCGAAGTCTTCTCAATCGATTGGCCTTGTTTCTTTCTCAATCGATTGAACTTGTGCCTTCTTGATCAATTGAACCTACTTCAAGCGATCGAAACTCTGCCAACCTAAATCCATGACATGGACTCTTTTTCAAGTGATTGAACTATTTCCAATTGATTGAACCTTGACCGACCTATTTTCAATTGATCGAACTCACTTCAATCGATCGAAAGTGGTCTAATACTTATACGCAGAAGCTGGCACCTGCACTTTTCCCCTCCCTATACATATGTATGTTCTCTGTGTGGGGGGTGTTTGGATGTTTCGAGGAGATTAAAGAGAGTTGTGTGTGTGTTCTATATATATATAACCATGTGCGTGTGTGTTCTATATATATATCTCTCGGGCAGGAGAGGAAAAGGGAGGAAGAAGAAGGAGAAGAAAAGAACAGAGAGAGACAGGCCAGAGAAGAGAAAGAAAATGAGAAAGAGAGAGAGAAAGAGAGAAACCTCACCATAGCCGCTGCCAACCAAGCTCGAGACAAAGTCACTGGAACGTCGGGACAAGTTTAGTCCATTAACTCACTCAAGGAGATGATTCTAGGATGATTAATATATGTTTTAGATGTGTAATAATAGACCTATAGGCCTCCCTAGAATGCAATGCATCTCTGCCTAGTTCTGGGAAGAAGACAAAGTTCGATCGATCGAAAGGACTTCAATCGATTGGACTCGTTGGTTTCTCAATTGATCGAAAGGCTTCGATCTCTTGATACTTACTTTCCTCAATCGATCAAAAATGCTGCAATCAATCGATCGTAAAATTAGTCATGTCCGTAAGTTTTGTCCAGAACTAGAGACGCAATACAATGCTCCACCATAACAATTATCACGAGGGAAAACTCGCCAAATAAGTAATTGGTTTTAACTTAGGCAAGAATGATAGACAGAAGGTACAACACTTAGCTCTTATATTATGTATTACATATGATCTTGACATTTCAGGAAGTTTGGCATTCATTTGGTTTGATTGTAAGGGGATTAGCTTACACCATAAATTGTAGACACCCGAACAATTCGTTTGACACTAATTGACAGTAGTTATCCAAGAATAGATATAACATCAATTGCATCCCCAAGTTGGGATATTAATGTATTAGATAATGTAATATCATATACATCAATTTCATAGATACTAGATAAAACATTTTATTCTATCATATTTCAACACTCCCCCTCAAGTTGGGACAAGGAATCTTTTGAAGTGTCTAACTTGCATTTGAGAGTAAAATGATGATCACCAGTTGACCTGTTCAGCTTTTCCAAGATCTCTTCAATACTCCCCCTCAATATAAATTTAGGGCACAATTTTCCCTTACACATTAATACATTATCGTGTTCAAATCCCCCCTCAAACTGAAGGTGGTAATGAAAATTACAACCAAAGTTTGGAATGGAAAAAATTACAATCGGAACCAAACTATATTAAGTGTGAAAATGGTGATGTCAACAATGAGTGGGATATTAAAATCCTCAAGATTGGCCAAGGTAGATACAACATCCACCACCAACAACAACGAGTAATTGTGGAACAACAATATCCACAATATTGGCCAAGGTGAAAATAATTCACCAACAACAAAACAAAGTGTGGGACTAAAACCTACACCAAAATCACCAATTTCAGCCCAAGAATAGTGAAAACAAATGTTGTAATGCGCCATCCAAGACTATCGAGTTGAAATATAACAAAACCAAACTAACAGTAGCCCAAATCAATCAATCAAAACCAAACAAGGACCAAACAGGTCTTATTTAATCAAAGAGAATCACCAGAAGCAAAACAAGGGCAGTCCACGGGCTACAAAAACATAGTCAAAAAATTCTATCACGTCAGAATATTTTGGGAGTGATTTTCTAAATTCTAAAAATTTAGGGGGTTGATTTGTAAATTTTAGAAAGTTGGGGGGACTAATATTGAAATTTCATAAAGTATTGCAATTTCAACAATGCTAGACACACACTTATAAAGTATTGCAATTTCACAAAGTATTGCAATTTCATACAACAGAACCATTTCCCTTTTCACACTCCTCTACCTTGCGCGGCTCCACAACGTATTGCAATTTCAACAATGCTAGATACACACTTTCAACCATACCCCAAATCAAAACCATGCTTTAAATACATATACCTTGTGCTTTCCAAAAAAGTATTGGCCCTGTGTGAAAAATCCACACAACACAAGGTACATGCATTTAAAGCATATGTTGTGGTTTGCATTGTGGTTGAAGGTGTGTGCCTAGCATTATTGTTGCAATTTACTTCCATGTTTCCATCAAATTTGGAAAGTATACATGTTATTCTTGTTAATTTACAAAAACTAGTTTTATAATCCGTGAAATGCACGTGAGGACATTAATAATAAGATGAAGGCGATAAAAAATGGTACTAAGAAGTTTTCAAATATAAAAAAAGCGAAATGTAAAAAGAATGAAATGACCAACCTTGTGAGCATAGTCGGAATATATGAATTTAAGACTATGTTTGATACAATTTCGCTCATGTATTGAATTCAATAAAACAAATTGTAAAAATAAGATATCTTAAAATCTCCTTGGTTGTATTGAATAGGAGAGAGAATATGATTTGTCTTGGTTGCTCATTTATTTGACATGTAGCACTTTGAGGCTTCCATATTATAATTATATAATAAGATTGACATGTAACGTGGCTAATATGATAGTGTTAATTATATTCTACCCTATGTGTAAGCTCATTTTTATTTTACCTTTATGGTTAAAAGTGTGTGCTTAAACCCCTCCCTATGATTTTGGACTAAAGTGAAACTATTACTATTTTTCTCAAAAAATGATAATTTTTTTTATAAAAAAAATTGGTCATAAAAAATATTGAGGATATTTTTGCTCACCTAAGCACCCAATTGGATGAGCATATGGGCCCACAACTTTTGAAAGACAAAAATAGGAATAAACAAAAGATGAAAAGTTATGGGTCCCACAGGCCTACCCCATGGGATGCTTGGGTGAGCAAAAATGCTAAAATATTAACACTGAAGCCCATCTATGAGGTTAGTTTGGGGGTTACCCCCAATAGGGGGATAATGCTACTATTTAACCCACTTATGGCCAAAACATTTGATGCTTGCTCCTGAAAGAATCTTTGACCCCTTGACTCAGCCAAAACAACACATCCACACCCCCCCCCCCCCCCCCCCCCCCCCGTTCTTTGACTACCCAAAAAAGGAAAATCTAAAATACATTCTAATGATTTTCGTTATATCCTATATCCTTGTAACTTTTGGTTTCAAATTAATGTTATAAACTGATTCCAAGATGTAATGACTTTGAAAAACACAATAATTTTAAAATCAAAGTTGTTTCAAAGCAAAGTTCCAACTTTTGGTATATTCCCAGGGGTTGTGGGCTAATATTAAGAAAGGTTCCCTTAGTGAGAGTCACTTATAGAGTGTCGACTACTAAGTGGAGACTTTCTACTTAATAAGGGAAGGGGGGAAGGAAGCAAAGTTTAGCTAGCTTTATAAGGTCGACTAGTTCCGATTCAAAATGACAAAGAACTGAGCAGCAATAGGAGCCCTAAAGAGGAAGGGGCAACTCTTTTGTCATGCATCATGGCTGGGTGAGTTGGTCCAACCAGTTTATGCAAATAAAGGGGTTTTCCAAACAATTCTGAGGAGCTTTTGCTTTTGGTTATATATATAGAGGTTGACTCTTAAACAGGCGTCCTTTTACAGACTTCACTTTTAGCGACAAAAATTCGTCGCTAAAACTGAGCAACACCATCGGATAAAGGTGTGGTTGTCACGATCCATCCCACTACATGTGGAAATAGGACACGTGGCATGCCATCAAGGCTTATCCAACTCCATTAAAGTCAATTAGCAGCGGAAAACATAATTAAAATCCATTAAAATCAGAGTTATAAAAAGTTTTGTCCAGTTGAAATCAGTTAGAAAGAATTCAATTAAGAAATAGAGGTCCAGTCGACTGATCTAGAATCCGGTCGACTAGTAACCTCAAACAGAAAGGTTTCAAAATATAACAGCCCATCCAGTCGACTGTGTCGGGGACCCAATCGACTGGTGCCTAAAATTATCAGTCGACTGAAACTGTCCAGTCAATTGGTACCCTAATCCAGCAGAATGTCATGGCCTGGGGCTCCATCCAGTCGACTATTTTCTTAACTCAGTCGACTGATCCTCAGACGAAACAAAGCAGTAACCAGTTCAACACAATGATCCAGTCGACTGGATCAAAAACCAGTCGACTGGTTTCTGTCAGCAAAACCCAAAACTATAGCTTTCTCACTCAAGGTTCTCCCAACTCCAAACCAACATTTAACCACTCTATTCCATCATTCAAAACATAAATACAAGAGCGTTTACTAGGGATTACAAGTACAAAATCTAAGTTCATATTATATTACAACATACTACGAATTCAAGGTTATTATTATAAGTTTGGAGTAGAGCAAAAGTATAAACAATTGATTCCCTGGCATTCCACAGCCTCACTCATCACATTTCTTCTTGTCTTTCTTTTTACCTGCAATGGAGTACATCTCCACTGCTCAGCTATATGCTGAGTGTACAAGTCTAATATATGCAATATATGACAAAACATGCTTTAATCTCATAAATCATATCAATAGTCTCTAGGGAGAAAAATACGCATTCATCCGGTAGCGGCAAGTCCAAGCCTTAAACCGCGATGTCAATGGCAAGTCCAAGCCTACAACCATTACATCCCCACAAGTGCCATGGCAAGTCCAAGCCTACAACCATGCACAGTAGCCGTCGCTACTAAAATTCTCAAACAACGAGAAGCTTACTCCGGCATGAATTTGCATAAGACTCCCCTTTGACCCACATAGACAACTCAACGTGCTCTCGTAAATTTAGACATGCTTTTCACAATTTAGCGCGTGCATAATTAACGGGCCTACAATTAACACATGGATTTTGCCCGGATCTCAATTTCGTCGTCGAAATATAAAACATGTATTTCTCTATATTTCACAAGTTAGAACTTCATACCTCGTGCGATTTCCCCCAAACTTTGAAGGATCGACTAGGAGGCCAATTAAAGGTAGGATTTCGAATTTGAGAAAATTCCTACAAGTTTATACCTATTTTTCCCAAAAGTCTAGAATTAAGATTTTTACGAAAATTGGCCAAACACAGCCTAAGTAGTATCAAAACGTAGATCTTACCTCCACGAGTTCAAATCTTGAATCTGGAGAAAATCTGACGGACGAACGGTCGTCGTTTGTCGTCGCAAAGCCTGTTGGCTCCAATCTCCCTGTCTCTCTCCTCTCTCTAGATATTTTAGAAGGATTTGGATGAGAATGAATCTCATCCACCACTATTTATTGAAAAACTTTCTGGGAATTACGTTTACCTCCCCACGAGTTCCTCAAACTTCTCATTAGCTCTCGAAACTTTGCACACGTTCATTTTATGCCTTTACGAGTGAAAAAGATAAATTTCATAAGTTTTCGACTAGGTTTCGTTTGGGTCCAAAATAACGTCCGAAAACTAAATTATGTTGAATCTCTACACCACCTACCTTTTTATTTAATATGTCACTCATGTTCTCACCACAGTTCTCAAAACGATATTTATATAACAATATTGAGATTACCAGAAACTATACTACACAGGTATAATTCACTATTCACAAAATACCAGATAAAGTCAAATAACATTTAAATCATATAAATACCATTTTCTCATGCCCATACAATATGAACTGCCATGTTCTCGTGTCCTCACTGACACCTTACCGTTGACTCACAGTCAACCTCATCACCATTATCAACTAACATTGATAAACTCCCAAATTACAAATATGCATGATAAAATTATGAATTCCTGGAGCAGGTGTGACAACTCTCCCCTCCAAAAAGGAAGTTTGTCCCCAAACTTATACCTCATACGTCGAACAGGTACGGATACTCATTCCTCATGTCTTCCTCACTTTCCCATGTAGCTTCTTCCATTGTGTGACTACGCCATAATACTTTTACCATCGGAATCGTTTTAGTTCTCAAGACTTGTTCCTTTCGATCTAGAATCTCGACCGGTTGTTCCATATAAGTCAAGTCTCCCTTAATTTGCAGCGGTTCAGGTATAATGATCTTACTCGTATCAATCATACAACGTCTCAATATAGACACGTGAAATACGTTATGCACATGTGATAACTCAGCTGATAAAGCCAATCGGTAAGCCATCGGCCCTACTCTCTCTAGAATCTCAAAAGGTCCTATGAATCTTGGATTGAGCTTTCCCCTCTTTCCAAATCGTACAATGCCTTTCGAAGGCGATGCTCGCAAGTATACAAAATCTCCAACTTCAAAATTCATCGGTCGTCGTTTAGAGTCCGCATAGCTCTTATAACGGCTCTGAGCTACCTTAAGTCGCTCCTGAATCAACTTTACCTTCTCAGTAGTCACCTGTATTAACTCAGGTCCTAGCAACTTTCTTTCTCCAACCTCAGTCCAACAAACCGGCGATCGACATTTACGCCCATACAAAGCTTCATATGGTGCCATACCAATACTTGACTAAAATCCGTTGTTATACGCAAATTCAATCAATGGTAGGTGTTTCTCCCAATCACCCCCAAAATCTAATACACACAATTGTAACATATCCTCTAATGTCTGAATCATACGCTCCGACTGTCCATCGGTCTGTGGATGAAATGCGGTACTGAAACTCAACTTTGTACCCATAGCTGTCTGTAGACTTCCCCAAAACCTTGACGTAAAACTACTATCACGGTCCGATATGATCACGGCTGGTACCCCATGTAGTCTTACAATCTCTCTCACATACAATTCTGCTAACTTGGACGGTTTAGTCGTCTTGATCGGTAGAAAATGAGCTGACTTGGTTAGTCGGTCAACTATAACCCAAATCTTATCATTCTTATTGAATGATCGTGGAAATCCTGAAACAAAGTCCATTGTAATCTCATCCCATTTCCATTCTGACACTGGTAATGGTTGTAATAACCCCATTTCCATTCTGACACTGGTAATGGTTGTAATAACCCCATTTCTATTCCCATTTCCAATTTAGTGTAAGATTCTTGGAATAGGTCCAGCCCCAAAAAGTTTTTAGTATTAAGTCCATGGGCTTTTATTAGGACATAATTGCCCATGATACACACATATATATATACATACAAGTTCAATAATTATATGAATATATAAACAAGTTCAAATTGCACATTACTTCCTTTCTCATTCAAGTTGTACGTATTTAAAACCCAACCTACCTCAATAACTCACATATATTTAGGGTTTTCAAATTTTAAAAAATCTAAAAAAAATTCTACTATTATCTAGAGAAATGGTGAGATCTTCATTTGAAGAAACCCACTCTTCTCTGTCCTCCCATGCCGATCCTCTCTTGGCATAGACTTGTTGCAGAGAATGTTTGTGTTTGTTCCATCTAAGAGAATCACAGTCACCGAAGCTCTTCATCATCCTTACATGGCGAGTTTGTATGATTCAAGTTGAAACCCTCTGCCCAAGTCCCAATTAATCTCGATTTAGATGAGATCATGAGAATATGGGAGAACCGATGATTAGGAAAATGATGGTGAGAGAAATGTTTCACTGTCATCCTAGTGTTGCTTACACAAATACATAATGCATAAGAAGGCTTGGTTCTTTTCTTATCCATTTTCATTTTGTTTTTTAGACATGCTTTTACTTTCCTTTATGAAAGCTTTTACTTGCTACATCCATACGTACAATTGTTCATGTGTATGCTGCATTTAGGATTTTGAATGCTAATGACACTGTCACACTGTTTTTTGATTTTTTTTTTGTGAGCACTATCTATAATGTTAAATCTTGTTTAACTTATCTTTAATATTTGGATGTCATGACATTTAATATATTTTGCAGACCATTACAGTGTGAAATTTCATACTACAATAAACACATTATGATATTTCAGTGTGAAATTTACCACTACAATGTGAAGTTTCATACTGCAATAAACACATTACGAAATTTCAATGTACCCTTAGCATGTATCGAAATAAATATGAATTTCATACTATGTTGTGTACAATGTGAATTTCATAATGTATTAATTACAGTGTGAAATCAATATACTGTATTGCTATGCATAGCATGAAATTTAACATTATATGGCAAGTCAAAATGCTATCATAACTACCAGAATTAATGTGTGTATATAAATATATATATATATGGAAAGTCAAAATCAGATTTAATGAATATCTATGTAAAATTTCATACTAATGTACCAGTTGTAGTGTAAAATTTCACGCTAATGAACTAGTTATAGTGTAAATGAACCCTATTATTACTATTATTATATTGCAATGTGAAATGAACCATCAATACATTTTACTCAGTTGTGTTTGCGCCAGTAGCAGTTTCAGAATTGAATATATTAAGATGAACTGATGAGAAATTGATGAGAAAATTCTCACTTTAGAAAAATTTGATGAGAAATTTAAATATTCAATTATTAAATTGCCACTAGCGCGGACACAACTGATACAAATGTATTGGATTTGATTAAATTGTAATAAATATATTAATATGTTGCTTGAATTAATATTGAGAATTTTTTGAGAAATTTGATGAGAAATTTCGTGAAAGTATTGAGGGTTTGTGAATTACAGAAGTAAAACGATTACTACTACCATGGCATGTGTTCATTTCCACACTTTGAATTGTGAAATTTTAACGTGACTATATATTAATTGTGAACTGCCGCAGGCGTGGACACAACTGAGACAAATGTATTAAATTTGAATTAATTAGTTAAAAATTTCACACTGATGAACCAATTGTAGCGCAAAACAAATCAATTTCAATGTAAAATTACACACTAATGAACCAGTCAAAGTGTAAAATTCCACACTAATGAACCAGTCGTAGTGTAAAATTTCACACGAATATACAACAGACAAATACTTTCAGAAATGTAACGTATATACCCACAATCATGGGAGTTTATTTCCATATATTAGATATTCAAAATTGGAAATATATATATATATATGTATAGGCGTGTGTATTGTAACAACCCAAAGTTATCCCTACAATCATGGGATTTTACTACCATAAATGAGATATGCCAAATTTTAGGGAATGGATAATTGACTGTTAATTTTAGTTATGCTTGAATTATGGGATATAATAATACATATTGACTGTCAATTTAATTGCATGTGTGTACATATAGTGTATATATATATATTCAAATATCTATCACTAGGGGCAAAGGGGTCACCAAAACCACCTATAACTAGTTAGATATTCAAAATTGGAAATATATATGTATGTATAGGCGTGTGTATTGTAACAACCCAAAGTTATCCCTACAATCATGGGATTTCACTACCATAAATGAGATATGCCACATTTTAGGGAATGGATAATTGACTGTTAATTTTAGTTATGCTTGAATTATGGGATTTAATACTACATATTGACTGTCAATTTAATTGCATCTGTGTACATATAGTGTATATATATATATATTCAAATATCTATCACTAGGGGCAAAGGGGTCATCAAAACCACCTACAACTAGTTATGAGCCCGTGCCATTGCATGGGGTATTTATAAACATAAATTCAAGGGTTAAATGATATTTATATGGAGTACACAAAAAGGATAACATAAATTTACTGGTAAGTAGAACAAAAAAAAAAAAAACTAATTGACAGGAACATGAAAAAATCTAATTGCAGATGTTTGTTGTAAGCCATAGTCTGTCAATTCTTCGTTTTGCCTGCTATTGGAACAAAACTTATATTTAGAAACATAGAAAAGAAACTACATATATTTAAGAATGTGTAATTTAATTTTGATATCTTTTTATTCACCTTGAATTCACATAGTTCATTTATTACAGCTCCTCGATCCAAATTATTTGTAGATTCCTGTAAAACGTATCAATATATATTTATGTATTGATGTTGCTTATTCAGGCATTATTAAAAAAAAAAAACTTAGTCTTACCTGAATTCGTGAATTAAATATTTTAACAATTTTTCGATTACAGTGCCTGTAAAACTATTAACTGCAACCGTTTAATTTGTTGATATAATGGTTAAATTAATATAAAACATTATGTACCTACACACACACACACACACACACATATATATATATATACATTTGTGTGTATAAATATATGTGTCCGTGGTTTTTACCAAAGAAATCATACCATATGTATCTTTTTCTTGCTTATACGATCATTTTTGCGCCTAAAAGTCATAAATTCAATCAGACAAAATAATGGAGTTAAGAAAATTAGAATTGTAGACATACTTAATCCTTACTGACCGCGTAGACTGCACACAAAAGTACATTCTTTTCATTCTGGAAGTGCTTAAGTTTTTAAAATCGTTTTGCAAATACTTCTGTATCCGCCTACTACAATTGAAAAATAAGTCATAAATTAAGATTAAAATTTTGTTATAAATGAAATAACACAAAAAAAAAAAAAAAAATACAAAATACACAAAAAACAAAAAAACAAAAAAAAAATTCTTCTTATAACTTACTGTTCATCACGTTTTTTCTTCCATTCCTTCATAATCAACTTTCCCAGTATGGTCCCATTCATTTTTACAGATGCACCCCAATTATTAGCAATGACACACAATTGTAGATTTGTTCTTTTTGTATCCATCTTATAACTTGCCTGCATTATCCTCGAATGACAATATAATAAATAATAGCCAATTGAATAAGAATGAAAACTCATTAAAAAAAAACATGTTGATTAAGAGAACCTGCGCAAGGAAATCAACTCATGTCTCTATTCCAAGTTATGACTTTTTGTCAAATGAGAGGCTGCAAAACAAACAACAATAAGACTAATAGTCAGAAAGTTAAAAATATATCATATGGATGAAAAAGTTATTGTTAACAACATCCCAAATCAATAGTTATGCAATGGAGGAAAAGTGTGTTACCTCAAATAAATAGTTATTCAACAAATATCAGAGCATGAAGACCGAACACACATTCTGGGGGATTAAAAAAATGCAGAACAATGGTGTCGTAGAGTTGTAGAACAATGTTGTTGTGTGTACCAACAACGAGATGATTGCCCAACAGAATGGATGAACAATTTTAGACAATGAATTGTGAACTTGAGGAGAAAAAGTTAGAGTTTATATTTCTATAGTAGGATGGTTGCAGAAATATTATTTTGGTCTATTCCTAACTCTTTATGTTGATCAATTATATAAATAAATGTATTTTTTTTTTAGATATTTTGTGATTAGGCATATATACTATAATAGTTTGGCAAAAAATCATGGTAGGTGTTTAGAATATATATATATATATATATATAATATTTTCTCTAATTATAAGCATTATGATATCGCATAATTTTTGTTTCTAAAATTATGTGAATTGCTTTTACAGTTTGGATTGTATAAAATTTTAAAAAAAATATTTGTGAGTATAAGTAGAAATTCACAAAAAAATGACACGTGGATAAGTTAAGGCTTTCTAAATTTAAATGGATTAGAACTTATTAATAGAATTTTAAAATTTTGCCTAGAATATATATATATATATATATATATTAGATATTCAATTAGATATGAGACCGTGCAAATGTAAGGGATATTCAAGAATCAAAAACACGGTGAAGGTTTAAGTGATAGTTGTACGGATATAATATAAATAGTGTGTAGAAGAAAATATTGTAAATTAATAAATAGAATTCTACTTCATAGAATTCTTTATTGATTTTAATCAGTAGAGGCATGTATTATGGATTACATATTTAGCTTTTAATTTAGGAGTAAAACTAAATCCCAAAGATAATGGATGAAGGGGTGAAAATTTTCCGAATCTTTCGAATAACTTGTTTGTACATATTGGTCTAATTGATACAATATGGTATTAAGAAAATGAAATGAGGCAATCCATATTTCATGAAACTTAAATGTTAACAAAAGACAACCAAGCATTCTTTATTTCTATCAAGTCATCCAAAAAAAGTTGGACGCAAAATTCGCGAACTCCAACTTATTCAAACTACTAAAAATATTAAAGTTCATTGTTCTAATCCATAAACATAATTATATAGCAACCAATCAAAGCAGAAAACTTAAATTGTTCCATGTATTATGTGTTCCTAATAATCTTCTTGAGTGAATAAAAAATCATCCTACACACACAAATAGACATAGTTACTATATGACAGTAGAATGCGATAAAAAACAAAAAAAAAACTACATGACAATAGAATAAAGTAAAGCTAAAATTAACATATATGAAATAGATCTTACTATCTTGTGCAAATTCTTTTTCCTGGTGATTCCTCAAGGAAAAGCTCATCTTGAGCGATATTGTCTTCAATTGTATTCATTTTGATTTCTTCAGGTGCTCTTCTTGACGATTTATCGCTTGATGGTGTTTCGAGATTTGCAGTGAACTCTTCAACAGACTCAATCTGTAACTCTTTTGGAGGCATTGCTGATTTTTCCTCGACCTAAATGTGACGTTAAGTTAGAGATATCATATAATGCGCGCATAGAAAATTCAGAGAAAGAAAATGAAGAAGAATAATACTAAATCAAAAATAACATAGAACCTCTCGAATGCTTTGATGGAGATGATTACTCTTGAGGCTAAAATTGCAATTGTACGTACACCTTCTGAATAGTGAAGTTCTGACTTCCTTTTAATATATTAAAATCATCTAGCTTAATCTGGAAGACAAACATCCTCCCCCTAATTTTCTCCAATGCACAATGTACCATAATTGGGCAATCTTCATTTGCCTGCGATCATTTTTACATAGAGAATATGGTTGTTTAAAATGAAATAAGAATGACAAACAATAACATCTGTGTTTTATAATTTCTTTAGAGTTAGTTACCTTCTCAGAAATTTTGATGAGATATGTAATTGGATATTGTAAAATATCTTCAACTTCCTTATCAGAAACAACCATTGTAGCCGACCGTGTGTAGTCTTCTACCTCAATAACCAACTTATACCTCCACAATTATAAGTTAGTACAAACTGTTATATACTATAAAATAATTACTAAGTACGACATACTTATCTAGGGAGCGGATATTGAACTTCACGTTTACAAATATTGCACCAAAAGGTGGAATCATTTTCTTCGACCTTCTTTCGACAATATTGACATGACATGTAGTACCATCCATTGTTTGTGTCAACTATCAAAACACTTGCTATGCAAGTGAATACCTTTCCTATTTGACAAAGTTTGAACATAAAATAATTTGTAAGTTGATTTTTCATTACAAAGTTGATATGTACAACACAAAGTTGATAAAGTCATGAGCACCAATGTTAGTTTGTTACTTGACAATCACTGTTTCTCATTAAAATTTTATACAATCTCTTTGGCAATCTCTTTCTATTATTGAACATATTCTCCTAGATTATTTCAGCGAATCTCTTTCTATTCGTGAACATAGACTCCTCAACAGAATTTACATGATTGGATGGTGTTGCAATTTCCTCGATTTGGGAACTTTGAGTTGTATTACTTAATCCATGCAAGTAAAATGTGAGCATATAATATAGAATGTAAGTTGATAAGAAAACAAAAGAACTATCTGAAATGCACCGTGAATTCATGTGATATGTATACCTCTCGATATATTCAACAACTTCTGTAATTTCTGGGTTGACATAAACTTTCGTTGCATTTGTTGATGATAAACAGAAAGCAATAGGTATGAGTAAATTAGGCTAACACGTTGATACACCCAAAATTGGCTCTATTCTATGACCGAGCGGTTCAAATCAGCAGCCAGTCCATGTCCCGGTCAAATCATGCACAACTCCTCGGACAAGCATCAGCCCGAGCGGTCTAGTCTACCCGAAACTCATCATCCCGAGCGGTTCATCCATGACCCGACCAACAGGTCAGAAAAATTGCACGGGCACCATCCCACCGCGGGAACAGATCATCCACGCCCACAGGCATGATCCCGAGCATTCCGGGCAGTTTCCTACTCAAGATAGAAGACTAATGGAAAGGGCAAATTGTTTCCTAATCCAATTAGGAAACCCCCACAATTAATGTCAATCAATCCTAATACAATTAGGAAACTTACTTGATTGGTGTCAATCACATCCAAATTGGATTATATTTCCTTATCCATGTACGAGTAGGTCTCTTACATCTATGAAAGAGACCTCTCACCCCCCATTGAAAGGGCCGACTTTTCAGTCTACACAGCACCTCTATAGCATTCATCTACATACCCGGCCGGCCTACGGTAGCTCCAGACTTGTTGGTTCACCACAGGCCCCCGGATCTTTTACAGTATAGTGACACCCGTGGACGTAGGTACCTTCATTAACAGGGCCAAACCACATACAAAAAAACCAGTCTCTCACTCTCTCTCTCCTTAAACTGCTCTACTTTACTCTTACCAATTTTTGGCATCATCACACGTTAAACTTAATACAACAATAAATGCATAAGGGATAAAATATATATATATATATGAATAAACTTTTGATTATTCTATACATCACATGTTCTTAATATAATGACAAATATTTCGTGTTAAAGTGAACATACCATTAAACTTCTTAACCATTGTGGACATAACAACCAATATAAATGGAAGAGAATTTGTTAAAGGAATAATGTCATCAATATCATAAGCCGCCTTACCCCAAAGTGTCACTTCTATAGAATTGCAACTGTGACATAGAAAATCAATAAAATAGTTAACAATGACAACAAAAAAGTTTAGACTATTGAACATATGCAAAAAGACAGAAGGAAAAAAAAGAGTAAATGAGACACAGTAATATAAAGTATTTAACACAATATTCCATAACATAGTGAAGAACTTGACCACTTATCTGTTAACTCAATCTCTCTTTTCTTCACCATGTTTTCTCGTACACGTATTTCATAATTCGCGCTCTTCTTAGTTAACTGTCCAATAACATCTAAAGAACACAAAATGAAATTAATATTATACGAAACAATTTCTCAAAGTCCATATAAAACCAAATTTGGAACTAATACAAATTAACTAACTCAAACCCAGTGGAATTGAAAATACCTGTCAAATATGTATCCACTTGAAAATGGGAGTGAATCTCACTGAATTCCACAAACTCAAACTTTTTGATTTTGAACTTATCATATTCTCCGTTAATGTTCTTCACAATAGATGCCACCGTGAAATTAATCATATAATCATGGTGAAGTGGTCAGAAATTTGGCTTATTTGGACTAACTTTGAAATTTTCTATAATATAAATTCCACCTTCATGCAAACTTGATCTATATGTTGGTAATTGATTCTTACGAATGGAGGCATGAATGTGAGTATCTTGTGAAAAAATGAAATTAAGAAAAATACATTTTTATAGATTATAAAGTTAATAACACATAAGTGTCCACACATATATTATGAACCCAAAATGTATAACATAACAGAGAAATACTTTACATGTTCATCCAACAGAAATATCTCCAAACCAATTAGTTCATTGTCGTTCTTCGTATTAACCACATCCGACATAAGTGTGATTCTGACCTTAATTTCCACTGATCCCTTATTGGAGAAATTTGCTCCAAAAAATTGTGTCTGGTGGTCATGTTTATCAGCTGAAACCTAGAAAATAAAATGAATCAAAAGTCATGTAAATTGTATACAACTAATGAAAAAAATAATTAAATTATAAGGATCCATTTGATAAAATGAAAATTAAGTGTTGGATTATAAGCACAAAAATTTCAAGTGATTTAATTTGCAATGCAGAAAATAGTGTTTTAAGTATTGAAATTGACTGCATTCATTGATTACTTTCAGTAGAACTTTTTTTTTTTTTTTTTACTTAAAAGAGATTTTGGCTACTTTTCAATTAAGTGGTACTTTCTAGAATGCAGCAAAACAAAATAAGTGCTAAAAATTTTAATTTCACTACTTAATTTGGAGATCAAACACACCCTAAGTATCCATTGATAATTGATAAATATAACTATGTACCTATAGGTAAATTGTCAAAAAATTTTCTTGTAGACAACATTTTTTGTAAAACAGCCATCACAATTTTTATCATTCAGTATCAAAAATTTTAATCCATCCCGTGAAGTCACCCTCGATACAGTAACATATAATTGGCCATGATTGAACACAGGCTTTGGCAAATAAACCCCAACATGATTAAATGTTTGGCCTTGACTTTTATTTATAGTCATTGCAAAGTAAACTTTAATGGCGAATTGTCTTCTAGTGAAAATAAAATGCCACTTTGATTCATAGGGAGACATCTCAATTCTGTGAATAAATTCTCTTATTCCAACATTAGTGCCAGTTATGACCTCAGCTTCAATTACTCTATTTGCCAACTGTGTAATAATCAATCTTGTCCCATTACAAAGGCTAGTACTTTGAATCAAATTTCGCAGAAGAATAACAGGTACTCCACCCTTTAGTTCAAGGTCATGATTAGGGATCCCATAAAATTTTAGGGTATTCAAAAACTCATTTGGATATAAAATGGATTGCTCATTAACATCATTTGAACTCGGACAAATCCTATTAGAGCTTAAGAACTTCTTTGTTTCAACTAGAAGGGATGAAAGAATGTAAGAATTGACTTCATCCACAATTTCATTTTTTGGTGCTAAAATAATTCTGTCTCGAATGCAGTGGGGATCATTATAGTTGGCGAGCAAATCAGGATACGTGTAAGACACAATTTGGTTAATGGAATTAGTACTGGTAGGAATCAAAAGATCTTTCGGGATCTTAATTCAAGTTGATTCATCCTCATCATCGATTGCAAACACTGGTAACTTTTCATCTCCAAGATTTAATAACCATTCACTAAAATCCCTCATTTCCTCCATAGCAGTGGGATCTAGTGAAGTGTTTCTCAATCTCATGTTAGTGGTTGAAACAAAAATTTGGCAACGGTCCCAAATGGACGCATATTTTTTTTATTGATGCAGAAACAATATCTTCCCTCACCCCTCTGGATACTACTGAATATTTACCTGAAATCACCTCTCATAACAATTGTTTTTCCCCCGAATATTTTATCCTGAGATCTTGGATCAGTAAAACGCATGATATCTCTAAAGGTATGATCCACGATCTCAAACACACTTCTATGCGCCATTGGTGCTTCATCCCAGATTATCAATGATCTCTTACATATTAACTCAGCTAAGGGAGAGCCTTGGTTGATAGCACAACATGAATCATCATCTATGTTTATTGTGATTTTGAACCTAGAGTGTGATGTTCTTCCTCCGGGCAATAAAAGTGATGCTATACCAGAGGATGCCACAGACAACATGATCTTTCCTTTAGAATGTATTTGTGTGATTATTGTTGTCCATAAGTATATTTTTCCAATTCCTCTATTTTCGTACACAGAAAAAATCCACCAGATTCTCTATCAACTACTCGTATAATAGCATTATAAACATGTTGCTGCTAGACATTAAGGCCACTATGCAATTTTGAGTGCTCTTGAAGTAGAAATTCTCTATCATAACTCAACTCTTCTAAAATCAATCAATTATCTACATCATTTAGTATAGCCAAGTTAGGAAATGCAATAGTAGGAAATTCTTTCAATGATCTGCTATTTCCATTTAAAAGTTTCTCTATCTCATATAATGCATAGTTATTTGTCTGGGAAGAAGTCAAAACCAATGATTGGGAGTTCAATAAACGATGTTGACGATATAAAATATCATCTGAGAGTAATTCCCAGTTCCTCTCCCATAACCTTAATGGTTCTGTTACCTCACAAAAAAGTAATATAGTGACAAATAACTGACGTAACTGGTGACCTGTTTGCCAATTTGCTACCTCAGAGATAACTGCATAACACTCATCATCACCATCCAACAATCTAAACTCGTAACATACATTCTTATACGTAGGATAGACAATATAATTTATAGTTTTGATGTCGTCATGCTTTTCAGGGCCTCTAACAATTTTTAAAAGCATTCAAAGATAAAACCTTTCACTAGAAGATGGATGCACATAGAAAATTCTTCCTATTGATACTCCTTTCTTACGCACAAACCATTTTTTGATCCTGATTCTAAACCCAGCCAGATGGAAATTCAGTATATGTAAGTTGTTTTGCTATTGCATTGTGCTTATTGGTATGCATCCACTGGGTAAACATTATGGTCTCAATATTTTCTCGATCAAACATGTCATCTAATTCATCAACATCATTGAATACAACTCCATGTTCATTAGGAAGATGAAAAGATGGTCTTTCAACACTTGGTGTTCAGAATTGAATGGCAAACTCAAAAATGCGCTTGAGGCTTCTGAAGCCGATATATAACGACAATCCAAATACTTCTTAATCTCATCAACCTCGTGAATCACTATTTGAACAAATTTTTTATTGACCTAGATTGATTACACCACTCCACATTAATGTGAGTCTGATATTTAATAATCAAATCAACATTGTGAGGTATTACCCACCTATTATCAACTACTACACCATTCTTTACTGATGTGACCTTGTTATTTCTTCTTCTATACATAGGGAATCCATCTTCACTGACCGTTGTTTCATTGTGAAACTTATTGGGATAATGTTTGGAACATTTATTATCTATCATGCATGGTGACTTTGCGTTAGATGCACCACATGGTCCGTGTATCATAAATTGTACCACAGACTCACTTGTAATAGGATTGATATTTTTGTTGGGTAATTCTGCTGAGATTATTCTATTAACTTCGGGTGCATTTGGGTATTTATCCTCTGGGTGTAGGAAAAGCAAAATGTGAGCATGCAGTAACCCTCTCTTTTGAAATTCAATTGTATAAATAGCTGGGAATAAAGATAAAAATAGTGTTAATTAAATTTCAAGCAGTTATATTTTGTTTATAGAGAATACATCAATTAGAGGGAAATAAGTTACCTGCTCGGACTCTACCAAAATGCTTTTCACGCATTAAATCCTTCATCAAGTGGTCTAATTTGATTTTGAAGACTCGTACAACAATGTTAGGCCAATCTTCAGCTTTTTCACCCAAAATAAACTCTAAAAAATGATGAATAAAATATCCGCAACATTAGAGAGAATGGATGCACGACAAGAGGGGTCAAGTGGAACGTTTCCTGCTCAACCACTTCAAAACCCTAAGGGATTCAACAATGGTCCCAATAATCAAGAGCATGCCAAAGCCGTGACTACTCTGAGAAGCGGCAAGATTATAGGGTGCAATATACCCCTTTCTATCCTTGAAGAGTATGAAGAGGATGAAGTGGTGAATAAAAGTAAACCATCCACTCAAGAAGAGGAGTCGTCCACTAATAACGAACCATTAGAATCAAATGATGACGCTCCTAAAGAAGTAGAAGAAGTTAAGAGAAGGCCCGAAAAGGAGCCTGTTAAAGACGAATTACTTAAATGCCCTTTCCCCGTGCCTTACCCTCAAAGGCTTAAAAAACCCAAAAATGAGGCAAAGAATCAGAAGTTCTTGGAATTGTTTAAACAAGTCAAAATAAATCTTCCGCTCCTTGATGCAATCAAACAAGTGTCGGCCTACGCTAAGTACCTTAAAGACTTATGCACGGTTAAGAGGAGGCAAAGTGTGAAGAAACATGCTTACGTTGCTTGCCAAGCAAGCGCAATCATCCAAAATGAATTGCCACTCAAACTCAAAGACCCCGGTACTCCAACTGTCTCATGCTGAATTGGGAATCAAAGGATAGACAACGCACTCCTTGATCTAGGAGCAAGCATAAACCTTTTGCCATACTCAGTTTATAAACAACTAGGGTTGGGTGAACTCAAACCTACCCGAGTTGCACTATAACTGGCAGATAGGTCAGTCAAATATCCTAGAGGAATACTGGAGGACGTTCTCGTACAAATAGACTCCTTTGTCTTCCCGGTCGCTTTTGTAATTTTGGACACTGAACCTATGTCTAATCCATGTTCATAAATCCCGGTGATTTTTGGACGTCCATTCCTCAACACCATAGATGCCACAATCAAAATAAGAAGTGGTATAATGACCATAGTATTCGGGATCATGACTCTAAATGTCAAGATTTTTTTCAAATCCCCGACCTGAAGAATATGAGGACGAAGAAGAAGTTAACTACATCGAAACAGTCATCGAAGATGAGGCTGACTTCGTTGATTATAAAGACCCTTTGGAGGTAGTAGTGTCATAATTTGACACTATCTATCAACCTAATGATTCTACTCCATTGGATGCTTCTTTAAATCACACTTGCCTCATAATGAAAAGGAAAGAGGAGGATAGAGCTGAATGCATATGGGTAACACCATATAAACCACTACCTCTAAAAACAAAATTAGTTATGCCCTCCAATTTTTAGTTTCCCAATTTAGAGTTAAAGGAGCTCCCAATAGAGCTCAAATACGCTTTCCTAGGGACTAAAAAGACTTACCCTGTCATAATTTCATCTACATTAAATCCTGAACAAGAGAGTAAGTTAATCCAAATGCTGAAACAACATAAGGGAGCATTAGGATGGACTATTGCCGACCTCAAAGGCATAAGCCAGTCCGTGTGCACCTATAAAATATATCTGGAGGAAGACGCTAAACCTTCGCGACAAATGTAAAGGCGTCTGAATCCCAATATGCAAGAAGTAGTCAAAAAGAAAGTCCTAAAACTGCTTGATGTTGGGATCATATATCCTATTTCTGATAGCCCTTGGGTTAGTCCAACCCAAGTGGTGCCCAAAAAGGCGGGTATAACGGTAATCCATAATAAAGACGGTGAATTGGTACCAACACGTGTCCCCACCGGATGGCGGATGTGTATTGATTACCGAAAATTGAATACTGTGACCCGGAAAGACCACTTTCCATTACCATTCATGGATCAAATGCTAGAACGAGTGGCGGGTCACAAATATTATTGCTTTTTGAAAGGATATAGTGGCTATAACCAAATCGTAATCGCTCTTGAAGATTAGGAGAAAATGACTTTCACGTGTCCGTTCGGTACATTCGCTTACCATCGTATGCCCTTCGGCTTATGTGATGCACCTGCTACCTTTCAGCGATGCATGTTGAGCATATTCAGTGATATGGAACAAATACTCGAGGTCTTCATGGATGACTTCTCAGTGTTTGGCCATAGTTTCGACAATTGTCTGGAAAACCTTGAAAAATTCTTAGCAAGATGCGAGGACAAACACCTAGTACTAAACTAGGAAAAGTGTCACTTCATGGTGACCAAGGGAATTGTTCTCGGTCACATTATTTCTGATAAAGGTATCCAAGTTGATAAAGCAAAAATCAATATAATCTCGAGCCTACATGTCCCCCGTGTAGTTAAAGACATCCGCTCTTTTCTGGGACACGCGGAATTTAATCGTCGCTTTGTCCAAAATTTTAGTGCGATCTCCCGACCACTATGTCAACTCTTAGTCAAAGATGCACCATTTGAGTGGTCAGAAAACTATCAAACATCTTTTGACGCACTAAAGGAACACCTTACCTCCGCACCGATAATACAAGCACCCGACTGGAGTTTGCCATTCGAACTAATGTGCGATGCTGGTGACTATGCCATTGGTGCAGTCCTGGGACAGAGGAAGGATAATAAGCCTTATGTAATCTAATATGCCAGTCGAACACTTAACATAGCTCAAATGAACTATACGACTATCGAAAAGAGCTACTGGCAATAGTTTTGCTCTAGATAAATTCAGGTCAAATCTGATAGGGTCCCCAATTGTCTGTTTCACAGACCATTCGACCCTCAAGTACCTGCTATCTAAGAAGGACGCGAAGCAAAGGCTTATCCGTTGGATACTCCTACTCTAAGAATTTAATATCACAATCAAGGATAAAAAGGGAGTAGAGAATGTGGTCGCTGACCATTTGTCTCGGTTAACGTTTACTGACAACACTGAACTCGTACCAATTAAAGATGAATTCCCAGATGAGCAACTGATGATTGTTTCTAGTTTACCTTGGTATGCAGATATAGTAAATTATCTTGTTATGGGAGAGACCCCGGGTCATTAGTCAAATCAGGATAAGAAATGGTTCCTTTCGTTTGCACGTCATTTCTTTTTTGATGACCCTTACTTATTCAAGTATTGTGCTGATCAGGTCATTAGACGTTGCGTCCCAAACGAGGACATAACTGTAATCTTAGCCTCTTGTCATTTGGAAGCCTGTGGTGGCCATTTTTCTTTGCAAAAGACCGCACAAAAAGTCCTACACAGCGGTTTCTACTTGCCCACTGTATTTAAGGATGCCTATTCTTTTTGCAAATTGTGCCAACGCCGTCAAAAGCTTGGTACTATTTCAACAAGGAATTTTATGCCCTTAACTCCCATTATCACAATTGAAATATTCGATTGTTGGGGCATAGACTTCATGGGCCCGTTTTTTAAATCAAACAATAGTGAATACATACTCTTAACTGTGGAGTACATATCAAAATGGGTAGAAGCGATACCGACAAGATTCAATGACCACAAAATAGTAATGTACTTTCTTAAGGAACATATTATGTCGTGTTTCGGAATCCCGAAAGCACTAATAAGTTACCAAAGCAAGCATTTTTGCAACAGGCCTTTGGAGTCACTTCTCAAGAAATATGGGGTCAACCACAAGATCGCTCTAGCCTACCACTCACAAACTAATGGACAGGCAAAGTTGGCTAACCGAGAAATCAAGCATATACTTAAAAGACAGTTAGTTGCAATAGACTGGGCATATAAATTGATCGATGCTCTATGGGCGTACCGCACTGCTTATAAGACAAACCTGGGGATGTCCCCGTATAGGTTAGTGTATGGCAAGGCATGTCACCTTCCTGTTGAAATCAAGCATAAAGCGTATTGGGCAACACGCTCATTGAACTTTGACATTAAAGAGGGAGGTCATCTCCAGAAACTCCAGTTGGCTGAACTGGATGAAATACGTCGAGATGCATACGACAATGGTAAATTACATAAGGAAAGGTTGAAGGCTCGCCACGATAGAACAATCTTTCAAAAATGATTTGAGCCAGGGCAGAAAGTCTTGTTGTACGACTCTCGCCTTTACCTATTCCCAAGAAAACTCCGTTCTCGGTGGACAGGACCATTCATAGTCAAATTTGTTTTTCCACATGGGGCCGTCGAGTTATTCAATCCTAAGAACGACGAATGTTTCAAGGTTAACGGCCAAAGGTTAAAACTGTTCTTGGAGAACTTCTTACCAGAAGCTGAGCACATCCAGTTAGATGAACCCAGCTATTCCTCCACCTAAAACACTAAAGAGTGTTCACACATTGTTGTTGTATTCTTTCATTTTTTGCTCTTTATTTTGTTTCATTTATTTCTGTCTCATTTTGAGTGTGACTTCGATTCTAATTTGCTATTCCATGTTATCTCTCCCCTGCAGGCTATTAAAAATATGAGGGATGACGACGTCCAATCAATCGGATCATGGGCTGATTCGGAATATTCTAACCCTCCATGGACTACTGAGGAGATTGCATTCTGCCTCTCTCCGTATCAAGGACCAGGAGCGGATGATGTAATTGACTTGACCCATGGGTACATCCCTTACAATTCTGCACTCCTCCACATTAACCCCTTCGAGCATATGGACTTCCCTGAAGAGGAAGGCGAACCAGAGAGGTATTTTGTTGGGGAAGTAGATGCCCTCTTGGCACAATGGGAGAACAACTCAGTGTGGGAACCAGAGAGGTATTATGATGTGGTGCCCGAATGCCATAATGTTGTCTTCACTTTTGTTGATGACTTCCTTGTCATCGAATTGGTTCCATACATTTATGTGCACATGAGTTATTTGTTGTTCCGACTTCAATGCCCTCTACCTGCTAGTGCACATGGTTATTTCACGCCAATAGTGAGGTTAATTCCTTATCCCACATCTTTTTCTTTTCATTTTTCTATATTTATTCCTTTCTGTTGGTTCTTTCTTTTGTTTTATTTAATTTCTTCCTTTTTGGTTTTCTTTTGTTTTTCCTTTGTCAGGATTTTCACTATGAATCCAATGTTACCACCGTTATTCCTTCTGCATCAATTCTTCCATGGTTTTGGACCATACATACTGTCCTCAGGTACTCTGCCGCAAGAGGAAAGTCCATTGAGAAATTACACTCCTTTGTCTTTGTCTCCATCCGGATCACCTCTTGCTTGTGCAATTAATTCCTTGGAGATTTCAGACTCGCTCGATGATATCCTTGCTACTTTCTGACTATTCTGGGAAAGGGAATCATCAAGTTTGAAATCTACACTTGAAGATGTGGCGAAGAAAGAAGCAACTGTGGAAGATGGAATATTCATGTTTGAAAATCAGTGTTCCACTTCAACTACGTTTTGTCATTTGGTCTTCCTTTTATCATTTAAAGTGTAATACTGGACAAAGGATTGTTAGTTTTACTTTTAATTTTTAGTTTTTCTTTATTACTAAGGTCTTAAGTACCATGGTTGTGGGCAACAATTTTTCAAAGAGGATGCTATTACAAAGTTAAAGTTATAAAATTGCAATTTTATATTACCTTGTTGATGATGATCTTTTTCTGGCTTGCATGTCCTGTAATTGAACTGCTTTTATGCTATTCTATAGGTCCAGATCAATTTCTATTAGTTGGGGGTATTGTAATACCTGTAATTTCCTTTTCTTTAATAATAATACTTTCTGAATTTTTGGCATTTGACTGTCTAACTTTATATTATTATTTTAATATTGAGATGATTTTTTTTTTCGTATCATAAGATTTCTGACTAGACTGTAGTAACCATACCGACTCGACCGTAATTAGAATTAACTTAGTCCTGTACCTGGACCCGGACATCAGAAATAATACCCGTCTGCACGTAAACCGAGATCGACACGCATAACGAGGAACTTATGCACGCAAATTGAGAAAGTAGCACGAAACCTGAGGTGGGCCCCACCATGGCCGGCCACATGGCAGCCCATGCAACTCTCAAGACACATGTCACCCTCTCCCATGACACTTGTCCACCACTTTGACACATGTCAATGCATGCACCCCATGCACATTGACACCTAGCACATGCAAGACTCTATATAAGCATGCATATACTCTTCCATACCATTTTTTGGCCATTACAATCTGCATGAAGAGAGGGAGCTAGAAGATGAACTCCATGGTGGGATGAAGGAAGTTAGAAGAAGAAGAAGTCTCCACCATTGAAGGTTGTGTTCAAGCTTCCTAAGCTCAAATCCAAAGCCCAAGCTCAATTTCAAGTTTAGGTGAGTATTCTAACTCACTTTAGAACCTATATAGTATGTAGTAATGTTTATTATGTGCTTGATGTTGATAGTTTGAGAGATCCATGCCATACAAGATAAATTTTCAAATCTGGGAAGCAGAAACTTCCAGCAGAATGTTGTTTAGTAAAATGAACATTTTGAGTAGTTCAAAAATGGGAATGAGGCTAGGTTGTTTTGTGAAGAAAGCTAACTTATTTATCTACAAATAACTCTTCTATAGCTCAGTCTGAAAATCACTTCTTCATAGGTGAAATGTACATACAACGAAGTACTTTAAATCTGAGAAATAGAAACCTCCAGCAGAATGTAGTTTAGTAAAATGAGTGTTTTAAGGAGCTCCAAAATCTGAATTAAGCTAGGTTTTTTTGTGGAGAAAGCTAACTAATTTAGCTACAAATAACTCTTCTATATCCTGGTCTAAAAATGACTCCTTGATAGGTGAAATGCACAAGCAACGCAGTACTATAAATCTGGGACAGAGCAGTCTGAGAATATAGAAATGTCTAAGTAAAATAAATATTTTGAGCAGCTCAAAAATGTAATTTAAGCTAGATATTTTTGCACATGAATCTAATCCAATTATCTATAATGTTCTAGTTTTGAGTTTGATCTACAAATCAATTTATCATGCCCAAATAAATCATATCAATTCAGTGGACATAGTAAAATTAATTCCTGGCAGATTGTATAACTACTTGTATGATGTGTTTATTAATGATGCTTGCTTTCCGGTACCTATGTGGTTATGGATATCTTGTGTTATGGTAGTGCTATTGCGTATATAAGTATGTTAAGGGTTTCATCTATATGGTTATTGATATTAAATCCATGTTATAGATCCACGAGCTACACGCTAGGTTTCCGTTGTTATGAATATAGTGTGATGACCATAGAGAGTTCATACCCAAGCTATAAGAATATTCTATGGCATGATTATTGCGATGATAGTGATTGGATAAGTTTCCATTGTAAGTATATTTCGACATAAAACAGGATGACGAATGTATAAACGTAACTTCAAAAGTATATTCGGAAATCCTTTAATGAACTAAATTCCAAAATGAGTGACGAATGCGCGGTCGGGAAAATATAAGGGACGGTTGTGCTATGTTAGAAGCAAATTATGGTAAGGATAATTGTCGGATAGGTAATCTGGGCAGCGGAGATCAGGATAGTAAGAAAAAGGGATGTGTTATTGAGTTGTGACGCGGTGATTCTTTGAGTAAAGACTCCTTTTGGTTCTTCGTGACGAAATGGATGTTCTTGTACTCTGTAACGCTTTCGGTTCTTCGTGACGAAACGGTGATTCTTTGTGTAAAGACTCCTTTCGGTTCTTCGTGACAAAATGAATGTTCTTGTACTTCGTAACGCTTTCGGTTCTTCGTGACGAGGCGGTGATTCTTTGAGTAAAGACTCCTTTCGGTTCTTCGTGATGAAATGGATGTTCTTGTACTCTGTAACGCTTTCGGTTCTTCGTGACGAAGCGGTGATTCTTTGAGTAAAGACTCCTTTCGGTTCTTCGTGACGAAATGGATGTTCTTGTACTCCGTAACGCTTTCGGTTCTTCGTGACGAAGCGGTAATTCTTTGAGTAAAGACTCCTTTCGGTTCTTCGTGACGAAATGGATGTTCTTGTACTCCTTAACGCTTTCGGTTCTTCGTGACGAAGCGGTAATTCTTTGAGTAAAGACTCCTTTCGGTTCTTCGTGACGAAATGGATGTTCTTGTACTCCGTAACGCTTTCGGTTCTTCGTGACGAAGCGGTGATTCTTTGAGTAAAGACTCCTTTCGATTCTTCGTGATGAAATGGATGTTCTAGTACTCCATAACGCTTTCGGTTCTTCATGACGAAGCGGTGATTCTTTGAGTAAAGACTCCTTTCGGTTCTTCGTGACGAAATAGATGTTCTTGTACTCCGTAACGCTTTCGGTTCTTCGTGACGAAGCGGTGATTCTTTGAGGGAAGACTCCTTTCGGTTCTTCGTGATGAAATGGATGTTCTTGCACTCCTTAACACTTCGGTTCTTTGTGACGAAGTGGTTGATGAAAGATGGTTTGATTAACAAGAGACACTTTGGGTTTGTAAATGATGTCGGATGTTAGAAATGAATGGTAGTGGCATTAAGAATGTCTAGACGGGCCTCCTGAATTGTTTGTATTCCTATCGAATACGTAGTCGGGTACGCTACTAGTTATAATTCGACGATGAGAACGTAAAGATCCTAAAAGGTATGTGGAAATGTAGTAAATGTATTCCTACTGTGTTTTACTATATACGTTCCATTTGATTTAGCTTACTCACTCATCTTTCATAAGCTGACGACGTTTATGTCGCTGGACATTCCCATGTCCAGCTTATCCAGGTAACGAGTACACGGGTTATGATGCTACGCAAGCGGAGAAAGTGGAGGAAGAGTACACCGAAGATGGCTATGGTTATGCTAGTTAGAGAGAAGACTAGCAATTATCCTCTGTAAATGTTTTGATTATAACCAGAAGACTTAGCATATATTTTGTAATAGTTTTGTAAGGCCGAGAGCCTTAAGACTCTGATGTATTTATATTGATGTATTAACTAGCTTGGTACTTTGACTTCTCTTTGTATTATATTCCAGTAAGTAAATGATGGAGTTATCCTATTATTATATCGTTTAGTTATTATTTTTGGTCATAGACAATTCGGCACTGCAACCAGTCACGCGCCTCAGGGTCCAAGATGAAAATTTTAAAATTTTTCCATATTTTGGCTACGCCGGGGCGTGACAGGGATTTTTGGTATCGGAGCCTTAGGTTAAGAAGTGTGCACCGATTGTCCTACACACTTAAGATCTGAACCTTAAGATAGTTTTGTGATTAGCATGGTACCTTATTACATCCCAGATGGATGTGGAAGACTTTTGGGATAGGATTCCCAATATCTAGAGCTTTACTTGTAATAGGGCTAGTAGCCCATCTTTTGTGTATATAGTTGTATTCAGGCTTGTGACACGTGTTAGTAGTAACGTGTACGCCTTTTCTATGTAAATGTTTTCTTTGTAGCTGTGTTGTACTATGAAAATATTTTAAGTTATCATAAAAGACTTATTTCTTTTATATGATGCTCTGCATGATAATGTGAATACTTGATATATTATGTACTTATATTAGAATTGCTATCTATACATTCAGTCATTTATATCTCGTATCCCTGTTTAGGATTGGAGAGTAACCGATAGATATTCATGTAGGTACATAAGCACACAAGCACAATGGCGGGAAGACGAAGAAGAAATCGTAATGGAGGACCACCAGATCCTATTCCTGAAGAAATCGATCCTACTGGAATCTTTGGCGCATTTCTGCAGCGTCTGGACCAGATAGGCAACAACAACGACAATCACCAAAGACCACCACCTCAGACGCGCGATAGATTGATGGAAGGATTCAGGGCTTTGCGTCCTGATAGGTTCGATGGCACCGGTGAATTCTGGGGAGCAGAGCAGTGGCTAAGGGATATGGATTGTATCTTTGAATCAATCGAATGCCCCGAGACAGAGAAAAGCCGTCTCGCCACTTTCCAACTCACTTATGCGGCAGCCGATTGGTGGGAAGCCGAGCGAGCAACTATTGGAGTAGAAGCTTCAAGGAGGATGACATGGACTACCTTCCGGGATAAGTTTTTGGAGAAGTATTTCCCCGACGATGAAAAGGACCAGAAAGAGAAAGAATTCATCGATTTGACACAAGAAAATAGGAGTGTAAGAGAGTACACGGCACAATTCGAACGCCTGTCCCGCTTTTCCCCTCACATGATTGACACTCCTCAAAAGAAGATCAAGAAGTTTCACCGAGGACTCAATCCGCACCTCCGGCATCTAACATTGGGACACCTGAATCAAACTTTTGAGGTTTTGGTCAGGTTAGCAGCAGGTTTGGAAAGAGATGGCTGCCAAGGCCCGAAGCAAATGGTATACCGACCACCCCCGCCAAGGAACGGACCACGAGGAAGACCTTTGACTCAGTTCCAAGGAAACAAGCGCCCATGGAACAGCAGCAAGAAACTAGGACCCACACTTCCCTGGGACAAGAACGTATTACCTCCTGCACCACAAGTATCGACCACTACTATCGAGAACAATAGGGATGGATGCTTTAAATGTGGGATCTCCGGACACATGGCTCGAGACTGCACAGTCCCCAGGGATAAGTATCGAATTAATGTTGTCTATTATAACTGTGGCAAGAGGGGACACATGAGCAGAGAATGTAAGGCACCAAAAGGAAACTATCATGGGCCTACTACTCAAGGCCAAGTTGGTAAGGCTCGACTCAATGCTATCATACCCGAGGCAGCTGGCTATGATGAAAAGGAACAACAGAACTTGGAAGGTACACTCTCATTATATGCTAGTAGAGTTAAAGTACTTTTTGATACGGGTGCTACGAATTCTTTTATTGCCTTTGAGATTGTACGATGATTGGGTTTAGTACCCCAAGCACTTGAGGTAGCCCTGAACGCGGTATCACCTTTGGGAGTGACCGTGAAGCTAGGAAAGGTGTGCAAGGACTGTACTTTGACATTGGAGGATAGGAATCTATATGCAGACTTAATTATTCTGTCAAATTCGACGTAATCTTAGGATTTGACTGGCTTACTAAGTATCATGCAAAGTTAGATTGTGCTGGTAGGTCGATCACATTTTCAGTACCTGGAAGTGCACCCTTTAGTTTTCAATGTAACCCTACTAGTGACGCCTTTCTTACAAGTCGTTTAGCCGCTATGGAAACTACAGGCTCAGATTTGACGATCGCTCGGGTTCTGATAGTCCAAGACTATGAGGATGTCTTTCAGGACATTTCTGGATTACCACCAAAGCACGAGATCGACTTTTGTATTGAGTTGATACCCGAAACGACACCGATATCCAAGGCTCCTTATCGTATAGCCCCAACAGAAATGCTGGAGTTGAAGAAGCAAGTACAAGAGTTAGAAGATCTTGGATTTATTAGACCAAGCACGTCATCTTGGGGAGCCCCGGTTCTATTTGTCAGAAAGAAGGATGGAAATCTTCGACTCTGTATCGACTATAGAGAGTTGAATAAGGTTACTATTAAGAACAAGTACCCGCTTCCCAGGATAGACGATTTGTTCGATCAACTACAAGGAGCGACGACCTTTTCGAAGATTGACTTAAGATCTGGGTACCATCAGTTACTTGTCAGGCTGGAAGATATACCGAAAACAGCTTTCAGAACAAGATATGGGCACTACGAGTTCTTAGTTATGCCTTTTGGATTAACTAATGCCCCTGCGGTATTCATGGATTTGATGAATCGGGTGTTCAGGCCCTTCTTGGATCAATTCATCATCGTGTTTATCGACGACATCCTTATTTATTCGAAGAGTGATGAAGAACACGAGAAGCATGTAAAGATTGCACTTCAGACACTTAGAGAAAATCGTCTCTATGCTAAGTTCAGTAAGTGTGAGTTTTGGCTGAAAGAGGTCAAATTCTTGGGACATGTAGTCTCACAGAATGGAATTTTGGTGGACTCAACCAAGACGGACGCAGTTTCTAGTTGGAATAGACCAACCAACGCATCAGAAGTATGAAGTTTCCTTGGATTGGCTGGATACTACAGGAGATTCGTGGAAGGTTTCTCAAGGATCACGTCTCCTTTAACCGGACTAACAAAGAAGGATTCAAAGTTTGAGTGGAAGGACAAGCACGAACGCGCCTTTCAGGAATTAAAGGAGAGGTTGACCTCAGCGCCAGTGCTAGCCATACCCAAAAGTGGTGAACAGTACACTATCTACAGTGACGCTTCATATCAAGGACTAGGATGTGTACTCATGCAGAATGGTCAGGTGATCGCTTACGGATCTAGGCAATTAAATCCACATGAATTAAACTACCCTACGCACGATTTGGAATTGGCTGCAATTGTCTTTGCACTCAAAATTTGGAGGTACTATCTCTACGGAGAGAAGTTCGACTTGTTTAGCGATCACAAAAGCTTGAAATACCTGTTCTCTCAAAAGGATTTAAACATAAGACAACGACGTTGGATGGAGCTACTTAAGGACTACGACTTTAATTTGCAATACCACCCCGGTAAGGCAAATGTAGTCGCAGATGCTCTAAGCAGAAAACCCCAAAGGTTAATCTCCTCATTTTTAATCAGGGAATGGAAAGCCTTAGAAGCTTTAACAGAATTTGACTTCCAGACTACAAGACCAGGTATTGGACGACCTTTTGGATGTCTCATGGTGCAGCCAACCCTCATTAACCGAATACTTGAAGCTCAAAAGAAGGACGAAGGATTGAGGAAATGGTTTGAGAAGGCAAAAGCAAAGGATCCGACTGAATGGAATATTGGAACAGACAGGGCATTCAGATGTAAGGACAGGTTATGTGTACCCAACACGGATAATTTGAGGAAAGACATTCTGAATGAAGCCCACAAGTCAAGGATGACTATACACCCCGGCGGAACCAAGATGTACAAAGACTTGAAAAGGAACTTTTGGTGGGAAGGCATGAAGAGAGAAGTCGCAGAATATGTAGCAAAATGCCCTACTCGCCAGCAAGTCAAGGCGGAACATCAACGACCTCCAGGATTACTACAACCTCTACCAGTCCCAGAATGGAAATGGGAGCATATCACCATGGATTTTGTTATGGGATTGCCAAGATCTCAGCAGAACCATGATGCCATTTGGGTAATTGTTGATTGACTGACCAAATTAGCCCATTTCATTGCATATAATATAACCTATTCTGTTGAGAAAATGAGTCGACTTTATCTACAACAGGTTGTGCGGTTACATGGGGTACCGGTGTCAATAGTATCATATCGAGATTCGAGATTCACCGCTAGATTTTGGGAGAGTCTTCAGAAAGCGATGGGAACATCTCTGAAGTTAAGTTCTACATTTCATCCACAAACTGACGGACAAATAGAAAGGACGAATCAAGTAATGGAGGACATGCTTCGAGCCTGTGTAATCGATTTTGAAAGTTCGTGGAAAACTCACTTACCGTTAGTTGAGTTTGCTTATAACAACAATTTTCATTCGAGCATAGGGATGGCACCATTTGAAGCACTATACGGAAGGCCGTGCCGATCACCTTTGTGTTGGGCTGAAATTGGGTATGGCAAACTATTGGGACTAGACTTAGTCCAGGAGACCAATAAAGGAATCAATACAGTAAAGGAAAGAATGAAGGCAGCACAAAGTAGATACAAGAGCTACGCGGATAAACGACGTCGAGACCTAGAATTTGAAGTGGGAGATCATGTTTACCTGAAAGTTTCCCCGGTTCGAGGCGTGGTAAGGTTTGGACAGAAGAAGGGAAAGCTATCGCCACGCTACATTGGACCATGTGAAATTCTGGATCGCGTAGGAAAAGTCGCCTATAGATTGGCGTTACCACCCAAGATGTCGGGAGTTTATAACGTATTCCATGTAAGCATGCTAAGGAAATGTCTTCATAACCCGGCACACGAGATCGACTTCAAATATATCGAAGTAAATGACAATGCTACATTCATTGAAGGACCTGTAAAGATTTTAGATCATGGAATCAAGAAGTTGAGAAACAAAGAGATTCCGCTGGTAAAGATTCAGTGGAAACACCATGACGAAGGAGAAGCCTCTTGGGAGCTGGAATCGGAAATGAGAGAGAAATTTCCTTTTCTTTTTAGTGCCTAGATAGCTCAGATTTCGAGGATGAAATCCTGTAATAGGTGGTGGAAGATGTAATACCTGTAATTTCCTTTTCTTTAATAATAATAGTTTCTGAATTTTTGGCATTTGACTGTCTAACTTTATATTATTATTTTAATATTGAGATGATTTTTTTTTTCGTATCATAAGATTTCTGACTAGACTGTAGTAACCATACCGACTCGATCGTAATTAGAATTAACTTAGTCCCGTACCTGGACCCGGACATCAGAAATAATACCCGTCTGCACGTAAACTGAGATCGACACGCATAACGAGGAACTTATGCACGTAAACTGAGAAAGTAGCACAAAACCTGAGGTGGGCCCCACCATGGTCGGCCACATGGCAGCCCATTCAACTCTCAAGACACATGTCACCAGGACACTTGTCCACCACTTTGACACATGTCAATGCATGCACCCCATGCACATTGACACCTAGCACATGCAAGACTCTATATAAGCATGCATATACTCTTCCATACCATTTTTTGGCCATTACAATCTGCATGAAGAGAGGGAGCTAGGAGATGAACTCCATGGTGGGATGAAGGAAGTTAGAAGAAGAAGAAGTCTCCACCATTGAACGTTGTGTTCAAGCTTCCTAAGCTCAAATCCAAAGCCCAAGCTCAATTTCAAGTTTAGGTGAGTATTCTAACTCACTTTAGAACCTATATAGTATGTAGTAATGTTTATTATATGCTTGATGTTGATAGTTTGAGAGATCCATGCCATGCAAGATAAATTTTCAAATCTGGGAAGCAGAAACTTCCAGCAGAATGTTGTTTAGTAAAATGATCATTTTGAGTAGTTCAAAAATGGGAATGAGACTAGGTTGTTTTGTGAAGAAAGCTAACTCATTTATCTACAAATAACTCTTCTATATCTCAGTTTAAAAATCACTTCTTCATAGGTGAAATGTACATACAACGAAGTACTTTAAATCTGAGAAATAGAAACCTCCAGCAGAATGTAGTTTAGTAAAATGAGTGTTTTAAAGAACTCCGAAATCTGATTTAAGCTAGGTTTTTTTGTGGAGAAATCTAACTCATTTATCTACAAATAACCCTTCTATAGCCGGGTCTAAAAATGACTCCTTGATAGGTGAAATGCACATTCAACGCAGTACTATAAATCTGGGACAGAGCAGTCTGAGAATATAGAAATGTCTAAGTAAAATAAATATTTTGAGCAGCTCAGAAATGTTATTTAAGCTAGATTTTTTTACACATGAAGCTAATCCAATTATCTACAATTTTCTAGTTTTGAGTTTGATCTACAAATCAATTTATCATGCCCAAATAAATCATATCAATTCAGTGGACATAGTAAAATTAATTCCCGGCAGATTGTATAACTACTTGTATGATGTGTTTATTAATGATGCTTGCTTTCCGTTACCTATGTGGTTATGGATATCTTGTGTTATGGTAGTGTTATCGCGTATATGAGTATGTTAAGGGTTTCATCTATATGGTTATTGATATCAAATCCATGTTATAGATCCACGAGCTACATGCTAGGTTTCCGTTGTTATGAATATAGTGTGATGACCATAGAGAGTTCATACCCAAGCTATAAGTATGTTGTATGGCATGATTATTGCGTTGATAGTAATTGGATAAGTTTCCATTGTAAGTATATTACGACATAAAACAGGATGACGGATGTATAAACGTAACTTCGAAAGTATATTCGGAAGTCCTTTAATGAACTAAATTCTGAAATGAGTGACAAATGCGCAATCGACAAAACGTAAGGGTTGGTTGTGCTATGTGAGAAGCAGATTATGGTAAGGATAATTGTCGGATAGGTAATCTGGGCAGCGGAGATCAGGATAGTAAGAAAAAGGGATGTGTTGTTGAGTTGTGACGCAGTGATTCTTTGAGTAAAGACTCCTTTCGGTTCTTCGTGACGAAATGGATGTTCTTGTACTCCGTAACGCTTTCGGTTCTTCGTGACGAAGCGGTGATTCTTTGTGTAAAGACTCCTTTCGGTTCTTCGTGACGAAATGGATGTTCTTGTACTCCGTAACGCTTTCGGTTCTTCGTGACGAGGCGGTGATTCTTTGAGGGGAGACTCCTTTCGGTTCTTCGTGACGAAATGGATGCTCTTGCACTCCTTAACACTTCGGTTCTTTGTGACGAAGTGGTTGATGAAAGATGGTTTGATTAGCAAGAGACACTTTGGGTTTGTAAATGATGTCGGATATTAGAAATGAATGGTAGTGGCATTAAGAATGTCTAGACAGGCCTCCTGAATTGTTTGTATTCCTATCGAATACGTAGTCGGGTACGCTACTAGTTATAATTCGATGGTGAGAACGTAAAGATCCTAAAAGGTATGTGGAAAGGTAGTAAATGTATTCCTACTGTGTTTTACTATATACATTCCATTTGATTTAGCTTACTCACTCAGCTTTCATAAGCTGACGACGTTCATGTCGCTGGACATTCCCATGTCCAGCTTATCTAGGTAACGAGTACACGGGTTATGATGCTACGCAAGCGGAGAACGTGGAGGAAGAGTACACCGAAGATGGCTATGGTTATGCTAGTTAGAGAGAAGACTAGCAGTTATCCTCTGTAAATGTTTTGATTATAACCAGAAGACTTAGCATATATTTTGTAATAATTTTGTAAGGCCGAGAGCCATAAGACTCTGATGTATTTATAATGATGTATTAACTAGCTTGGTACTTTGACTTCTCTTTGTATTATATTCCAGTAAGTAAATGATGGAGTTATCCTATTATTATATCGTTTAGTTATTATTGTTGATCATGGACAATTCGGCACTGCAACCAGTCACGCGCCTCAGGGTCCAAGATGAAAATTTTAAAATTTTTCCATATTTTGGCTACGCCGGGGCGCGACAGGTATACAATTGTTCTGTCTAAAGATTTTTGATGATTTTCATGTTCGATCGATCGAAAAACCCTCGATCGATAAAAAACGTCCAATCCTCAAGCGCTTGAAAAATTTTCAATTGATCGAACGTTCGATCGATCGAGAATGTTCGATCGCTCGAGCCTTGTATTTAAACGAAGTGTCCAGCATACATTTCTTTAATCTTTTCCTCTCCCTCACTCTCAAGCGCTTGAAGACAGAGAGAAAGAGAGCCCGTGGATTTTCCTCCCAATTCCATTTCCATCAGTTGAGGGTTGCCCTTGCTCATCACCAACTATCATCATCATTACCTCTTCCTCTCCGCTGCGCTCAAACTGAGGTAAAGATCCTCTAAACTCCCTATTCCATTTTTTGGTTAAAACCTCAAGGGGATGCTCCCCATTGGTCCCAAGACTTATTTGTAACCTTAGAAACCTTAGGTTCTTTTTTGTTTCTTTTATTTGTGTTTCTGTCATTTTTTCTTTGTCTCGCTGTGCTCGATCGATCGAGCTGGTTTTGAGCGATCGAAGGCAGGAATTATTCGATTGATCGAGCTAGTTTCGAGAGATCGAACGAAGCATTTTTTTGATCGATCAAAAACTGTTCGATCGATCAAACTGATGCAGTGGCAGTTTCTTCTTTTGATCATTATTTTTTTTAATCTTTTCTTTTGATTTTTAATTTCAGGGTATTCCAAAATGAATCCTATTATGGGGTATCACAAATCTAAACCCCTTGACCTCGCTATTCCTGACCAAGTACCAGATCATGGCCTTAGAAATGACGGGGAACGAGTTTGGTACACCTGATACTTCCAGACGCGGAAAGTGATGTTAGAGCGCCCACTTGAGGCTGTATGGCTTTCTGCCCCGTGGTTTCTTGCACGGATCCGTGCAATGCCAAGTTGGTTCGAGATGTTGACGCAGTCAAAGAAAATCAACATCAATTGGGCGCGTGAAGCGTGTGCAACCATGATTAAGGACCCTGTGGCCTCGTTCACTTACCGATCATTCTTCCGGGGTCGCGAGATCATTTTCAGCCCAGCTTCTGTTGCCGCTACTTTGGGTGTACCGGAGACTCCCGACGACTTTTATCCGCACATACCCGGTACACCAGAGACTATGCCCTCTGTCATTATCCATAAAATTACCGGTGGTGCGATTCAGATCTAGAACGGCATCTCCCTGATTGAGGATCATTTTCTGACCGAGCAGTATCATCTCCTCCACTTGGCGCTTGCCAATTGCATTTTGATGACATCATATCACGAAAAGTTGGCACCGTGGTATGCTCGAATTCTGTATGCCATTGGGACGGAGCGGCGTGTCTGCCTGCCCCAACTCTATATTGACTTCCTTGTCCAGCCTACATGGTACATTATCGCCAAGCATCATCTAAAGGGTGCTTGGCCCATCCATCGTGTGATTGAGTAGGCTGGATTGCTCCAATTGGCCACTAACACGATTTTACAGGCTTCGAGTCAGTTTGGAGAGACAGCAGTACGCCATTCTGATGTGCAGAAAAAGAGAAAGTTGAAAGGAAAGGCAAAGGTGGGAGCGAAACGGAAGAGAGGGGGAGGCACCGACACAGAGGGTGTAGCTTCTGGGACGCCTACTGATGTTGTCAATATCAAGATGTAAAAAGTATACTTTATTTTTCTAAAGATTTGTAGCAGTGAAAGTAAAGGTCGAACCCACAAAGATTGAAATACTACAGTGCTTTAATTCTAAAACCTAAATCTAATTAATTAAGAAAAACAGATTTTGATTTGATTTTAATTAAACTAGGAACAATAAAAGTAAATCTAAATTATGAAAGCAATTAAATATTTATTTTTATAATAAGTTTAAGGAACCTAGGATTGCAAATCCACCACTAGCTTCATAATAAGGAATATTTATGAATTACTTTAGCCTATTAAGTTGGATGATAATGGGGAATTATAGCTTCAAGCCCAATTCCTCCGTCAAGAAAATAATTATGGTTCAAGCACCAACATAATCCATCTTCGGTTAGAACGAATTATCCCACACTAAACTAGGGTTGTGATATAATCCGTCTAATCTAGGCATGGACTATTCGGATACTTGATAACACAATTCAATTTAAGCACCATTACATGTAAATTATCTAAACAAGCACAGCAAGCATAGATCATTGAGCACATCACAGTCAAAATAGATCTAAGACAAGAATAAACTTTGAAAGTGATGATTTAATTAATTAGAAGCACGATTTATTTATAAAAATCCTCGGAACATGTAATCATCATCCATACATAATAAAACTAAAATTAAAAACATAAATAAAACCCTATTACTTGGCTAAGGTTTCATTGAAACCCTAGATCTAGAGTCTAACTGTCCATAGAATTGATGAACAGCAAGATGTTGAAGGAGGAGGCCATGGGAATCCTTGGTCTTCTTCTTCTTCTCCTTGCTTTTCTCTCTTCAATGGCTGAAAATTTATGTGTATATGGCTGTGTATAATGTTGTGTAATGATGTGTCCACTTAAATTTGATTTAGAATAGGATTTATATAGAGTTTGGAAGGATTTAGGAAGCTTTCCTAAGCCAAATCGTACTAAAACAGCTATATTTACGTTTCTGGACGTCATATGCACAAACCACCTTCGCTGGGCACTTTAATTTAATAAAATACGTGTTTTTGGTTTTTTCAAAGGTCGCTCGCGCGAGGTCCTTTTCGCTGCACTGCGCGACTTTCGTAGAATTGCGATAACTTTTCGCTCAGAACTCGAATTGACTCGCCGTTTAAAGCCACGCGTCCGTAACTCGAAGATCTACATTTTATATTTCTGGAGAAATTTCTCAAATCCAAAGTATTATTTGTCAAAAATGCAATTTTCCAAGACTGCTACTACATTCAGCTTTTACCGGAATCACCGTTTGAGCCCAGAATGACTTCCAAAGCCACTAATCATTGGATTTTTGTGCATTTTCAAGTTAAAGCTCCAAAACCTACAAAATTTAGAATACTTATTAAAAAATAACTAATAACTACATGAAATGGGCTAACAAAGCGTATTTTTAGAACTATAAACGGCAACTATTCGTCGCTGATCACACCCCCAAACCTACTCTTTGCTAGTCCTCGAGCAAAAAGAAAAGAAAAATAAAACTACTACTACAAATACTACTCTATTTTTGCATGGATCGCGATTGCATTTAGCATATGCAACAAGCCTTTTAAACCCCTAGGTGTCCCTAGTCGGACGAGTGAAGTCTCGTGAGGGTTCTCGTCAACAAGTTACCCACAACCATCTTTATTAACTTATCAATTTAAAAACTTTTATTAAAATCATAATATTCAATACTCCTTTATCATATAACAAAGATTTGAAATAGAATAACGAACATAAAGAAACAGAATCAAACGTCTACCTACGTCATGAAAAACAATCTCAAGCACATGCATCGTATAAATCAATAGAGTTTCTCATAAAATTGCACGTGTGTAATGTGGTAGTCAAATGAACACGCGTATGTCATGAACATGAAATATACTTCGGATAACCATTTAACTATGTCTCGACTACAAATCTCACAATGTTAATTACACTCTCAAATGAAACACTCAGAAACATGTGTAATTTTTCTAAAATATGTGAGTAAAGGAAATATGTTTTCAAAACGAGAAATGCTCACATATGACTCGAAAAAGACGCATGACACGACAGAACAGTAGTCTCATGGATAGGATGCCAACAATCAAGAAAAATTACTCATTACCATGTTTTAATCCCCCTCCCATCGTTTTCATATCCAAACCATGTTTCATAGGATCAAATAGGACTTTTTAAAGGTTGTAATGTAGCTCAGGCTATGAAAAAGGATAGAAAGGATTTGTTAGGTAGTTTTAGAATGGCATTGTAAGGCATGTTCGATTTTTTTCATTCGTTTCTTCTACCACATTCATCTTTTCATTCTCTTTTTTTTCATTCCTTTTAATTTTTTTCTCCTTCTGTTTCTTTTCTTCTCTTTTTTTTTCAACCTTATTCTTTTTTTTTTCTCTATTCTTTTCCTCCTTGTTCTTTTTTCAATCTTTTCTTTTCCTTTTCGTTGCTCTTGAAACAAATATTCATCGAATACCAAGGCAACCACCCCAAATATCATCCTATCTCTTTTTCTTCTTCTTCTCAATCACACATCGCCTTAACAACACTAAAAGGTGACGAATCTTTCAGTGGTGAACTCCAAGTTGGTCAAGTTGGAGCAAAAACAAGATAATGGTAATTAAAGAAAAAGGCATTTTACGGCTCAAAGGGCGAACTAAGGAAATTTATCATTTATCGGTCGGCAGTAAACAAAGAGGGCCTAAAATCATGTCCTATGGTTATATGGTTCTTCAATATTTACGACGGAAGATTATTTAGCATGATAACAAATATTTTAACTTGACTATCAACCAAAACAAGAATAATGAGACTAAACAACGAGTTAATGCGCTATTTCAATGAAATTCGACAAACACAATGTATTTATAACCCTCAAAACAGAAATGATAGGCTCAAAAGCTCACCGGGCTTAGTCTCCACCATGTGTTATCTAGAAATCCGAATTATATTATAGTTCACATCAAACATGTATTCAAGCGACTACGTGCAGTGCATAGATTAGTGTGCAAATCTATGATATAAAACTACGATTCGAACAATACATGACCTAAAACATTATATCATGACTTCAGTAAATATTTAATCACATATTCTTTTGTTTACCATTCTATAACAATCATAGTTACATAACAAGAAGTATCAAATTGATATTGCAAAAACGTCGGTAACATCGTTTATTTAAACACACGTTTCGAAATAAAATTTTAAAATTTTGCATAAAATAATGTGCATGTGTGAGTGCATACCCCCAAACCTAAACCATTCATTGTCCCCAATGAAACAATAAAATGAAAGAACGGAGAGTAGGTAAGAAAGGAACGATAATACCTCGATCTCGGCAATGACAAACAGGTAAATGTATAAGAATATGGCAATAAAGTTCAATTGCTCCAAATGGAACCACCTGTTAATACTAGATAAAAAGAAAGTAACAAAAGAATATTAAAAGTAAATGAAACCTAAATATGGAATATAAATCTAAAAACTAAGCTAAACTAAACTAAACGAGCAAATGGAAAAGAAATAAAACGAAAAAGTATAAATATAACAAGGAAAACAACGAACGCGAACTAAACTGAACCAAATAAACAAAAACAGAAAAGAAACACAAATAAAATAGGTAGGGGGAAGGATATAGAAAACAAAAGGGAAAAAACAGGAAAATGAGGAATCGCTCGAGCGGTCCGCGCGAGCGGTCGTCGCGCGCGCGAACTCTACCTTTTTTTTTTAATTAAATTTTTTTTTTAATATCTCGCGCCCGCGAGCTGAGGCACGAGGAGAACCCGAGGGCTCAAAACAAAAAGTAAACAAAAATATCACTAAGGCACAATCTCGCGCCAGCGGGCCGCGCGAGCGACGTCTCGCGCTAGCTGGTCGCGCGCGCGAGAACAGTATTTTCTCTTGTTTCACTTATTTTATGTATATAAATTAAAAAATAACTTTACTCCAACCCCCAAACCTGTCCAGAAACTCAAAAACTGACCAAAACGACCCAAAAATAAGAGAAACGGACGAATTAAAGCTTGGGTTGCCTCCCAAGAAGCGCTATCTTTTACGTCTTCAGCTAGACCGTTCTAGCTCAAGATTTATGGAGGCTGAAACTCGAACTTTGTACCCCTTAGGGCATTAGGGAGATGTCGGTGGAAATCAGAAACAAGTTCGTTATGCATTAATTCATTCGACGAATCACCCTTATCATGTTCAATTCGATTTCTCACCTTTCGAGTAAATTCGTCATTAGGGCTCGTATTATTGAAATTCATCCGCTCATTACTCACTATATTATTCTCCTCACCCATGTTTATTATGTTATTAGGTTCAATTGTTCGTCTCACCCCACTCTCTGTCTCACATAGGTAAGCATCGCCGTCCTTGGAAGGTTGATCAATAGCGTTAAAGACGTTCAATTTTAAGTTTATGTTCCCAAACGACACTTTCATTACCCCCGTTCGACAGTTGACACGAGCGTTAGCCGTAGCTAAGAATGGACGACCTAGAATGACAGGAGTGTGTTTCCTAGCATCTAGTACGGGTTCAGTATCAAGAACCATGAAATCGACGGGATAGTAACATTTATCAACTTTCACCAAGACGTCCTCAACAATTCCTCTAGGGATTTTAATAGAACGATCCACTAATTGTATTGTAGCGGCCGTGGGTTTAAGGTCGCCTAGTCCTAGTTGTTTGTAGACATGGTAAGGTAATAGATTAACACTTGCACCTAAGTCAAGGAGAGCCCTATGAATGATAGTGTCACCTATGACACATGAAATAGTTGGCGTACCAGGATCCTTATACTTTGGAGGTGAGTGTTGAAAAATAGAACTTACTTTTTCCGTGAGAAAGACCTTTTTAGGAGTATGACTACGCAATTTACGCTTTTGAGTGCATAGGTCTTTAAGACATTGAGCGTAAGCAGGAATTTGTTCTATAGCAACGAGGAATGGAATATTAATTTTAACTTATTTAAATACCTCGAGTATATCCTCAACTTTTGACCCTTTCTTAGACAAATGTGACGGTCCCTCAACATTTGGTGGAAAAGGTAGTTTTGGAATAATATTAGTTGAGACTGGTTCTTTATCTTTTCTACTTTGATTCACGTCCTCACCCCTCTCTTTATTCGAGTTAACGTTTACATCCCTCATAACCTCCCTCGGAATCTCAACAACTTCTTCCTCTCGAATAGTCGTCCTAGTTGACACAGCATTCACTTGCTCATTCGTACCACCTACCTCGTATTGTCCCTTAGGGTTCGGAATAGGTTGACTTGACAGCTTATTCTCGGTTAAACGATTTAGCGTGTTAGCTATTTGTCCCACTTGGGACTCCAATTTTGCAATGGACTGGGTGTGGGAATGTACTAACTGGATCAGCGGACCAAAACTTTCAAGTGAGGCCAACACCTTCTCCTCAAATGCATTATTATGTGGAGGTGGAGGTGGAGGAGGAGGTTGTTGGTATTGACATTGTTGAGGTCTATAAGCGTTAGGGAAATTACTCATCTCATTATTATTATTATTATTATTATTATTTTTCCATGAAAAAATAGGATGGTTTCTCCATGGCGCGTCTGGATTGTTAGTAGTCGAATTATAATTATTTTGTGGGTATTGTTGAATAGAATTAATGTATTGCTCCACGAATTCCGGAAATTGACTCGCCGATGGACATGCAAGTATAGAATGTGAAGGATCAGAACATAATGCACAAATTTCATAAGCGGGTGAGGTAATCATTTGATTCATTGTTAAAAGTCGGTCAAGTTTTTTAGATAGTTCTTTTATTTCAATTGACTGACTTGACTCAAACTTTACCTCTCTCTTAGGTTGTGAATGATATCCCTCGGAACGTACTGGCACAGCCTGATGCATCGAATTCTCGCTTAATGTTTCAAAGATTTTCCATGCCTCGTCGGCGCTTTTGTGTAGGAAGGTACCCGCACAAACAGCATCGACAGTATTACGGACTGAGGGAATAAGTCCCTCGTAAAAGACTTGTACTAACTGCCACTTAGGAACCTGATGATGTGGACACGAACGTAATAATTCTTTAAATTTTTTCCACGTGTCGTAAAGTGTTTCCCCATCTTGCATCACAAAATTTGTTATCGATTTTCTTATCTGATTAGTTCTTGTGATTGGGAAAAACTTTTGTAAAAATGCAGTATGTAATGCTTCCCATGTTTTTATAGTGTTTGGCTCCAAAGATTGGAGCCAATATTTAGCTTTATCTTTTAAAGAGAATGGAAAGAGCCGCAATTTTAATTCATCATCAGTGAAATTTTGGATTTTCAAAGTAGAACATATATCTTGAAAATCTCCTAAGTGTTTATATGGATCTTCATTTAAACGGCCATGGAAAGATGGAAGTAGCGAGATGGTAGACAACTTTATCTCAAAGTGAGATGCCGTCGCCTCCGGTAATTCGATACCGGCTTGTGGCGTGTAAGTAGTAGGAATAAAATAATTTATAAGTGGAGGAGGTGGTGGTATATTAAGATTATTCATATTAGCACCGTCGTTATTTTGGTTGTTTTCGTTATTATTTCCAATGTCGGCCATTTTAATCGTTTCTATGTTATGAAAGCGTGGTTTCTTTAGTCTTTGAAGGGTACTACGTATTTCAGATTCAAATAAAGACGTTGGTTTTGGTGTCAAATCGTCGTCTATTAAAAATCGTGTTCTAGAAGTTAAGTTTGAAGACTTGTTAAATCTTAATGTACGTTCAAGTTCAGAGTCAAAAGGTTCTAATTCCGGTTTATTTGAACGTGTACCTAACATAAACTAAAGCAAAGAAAAAGAAACTAAAAACAAAGACTAACTAAACAAAAGAAACAAAAAGCAATTACGCAAATAAGACGACAAGCAAGCACACAGTACTACTATGATGCATGAATATTATCCTGTAATGCAATGACCGCGTCAAGCCCAGCGCCCCGGATTTCCTAGCTAATGCAGTGCAATTAACCCTAAACTAATGCAAATAGTGCGTCACAGCGCCCTGACTTACAGTGGTTTAAAGCGAGTTTCACAAGAAGCAATTTATTTTATTTTATTTGCGTATGCTCCTTTGATGTAATTAGCTGCTCCACTCGGAAACGTTGACTACAAAATAAAAGAACAAGTTAGTAACTAAAAACAAAATGGAAAATAAAATAAAAATAAAAAAAATAAAAACTAACCTAATATTTACAAATTAACTAAACTAAGATTATAAAACTAAAGGTAGTAATGCAATCCCCGGCAACGGCGCCAAAAATTGATCTTGTCAATATCAAGATGTAAAAAGTATACTTTACTTTTCTAAAGATTTGTAGTAGTGAAAGTAAAGGTCGAACCCACAGAGATTGAAATACTACAGTGCTTTAATTCTAAAACCTAAATCTAATTAATTAAGAAAAACAGATTTTGATTTGATTTTAATTAAACTAGGAATAATAAAAGTAAATCTAAATTATGAAAGCAATTAAATATTTATTTTTATAATAAGTTTAAGGAACCTAGGATTGCAAATCCACCACTAGCTTCATAATAAGGAATATTTATGAATTACTTTAGCCTATTAAGTTGGATGATAATGGGGAATTGTAGCTTCAAGCCCAATTCCTCCGTCAAGAAAATAATTATGGTTCAAGCACCAACATAATCCATCTTCGGTTAGCACGAATTATCCCACACTAAACTAGGGTTGTGATATAATCCGTCTAATCTAGGCATGGACTATTCGGATACTTGATAGCACAATTCAATTTAAGCACCATTACATGTAAATTATCTAAACAAGCACAGCAAGCATAGATCATTGAGCACATCACAGTCAAAATAGATCTAAGACAAGAATAAACTTTGAAAGTGATGATTTAATTAATTAGAAGCACGATTTATTTATAAAAATCCTCGGAACATGTAATCATCATCCATACATAATAAAACTAAAATTAAAAACATAAATAAAACCCTATTACTTGACTAGGGTTTCATTGAAACCCTAGATCTAGAGTCTAACTGTCCATAGAATTGATGAACAGCAAGATGTTGAAGGAGGAGGCCATGGGAATCCTTGGTCTTCTTCTTCTTCTTCTCCTTGCTTTTCTCTCTTCAATGGCTGAAAATTTATGTGTATATGGCTGTGTATAATGTTGTGTAATGATGTGTCCACTTAAATTTGATTTAGAATAGGATTTATATAGAGTTTGGAAGGATTTAGGAAGCTTTCCTAAGCCAAATCGCACTAAAACAGCTATATTTACGTTTCTGGACGTCATATGCACAAACCACCTTCGCTGGGCACTTTAATTTAATAAAATACGTGTTTTTGGTTTTTTCAAAGGTCACTCGCGCGACCCGCTCTCGCGAGGTCCTTTTCGCTGCACTGCGCGACTTTCGTAGAATTGCGATATCTTTTCGCTCAGAACTCGAATTGACTCGCCGTTTGAAGCCACGCGTCCGTTACTCGAAGATCTACATTTTATATCTCTGGAGAAATTTCTCAAATCCAAAGTATTATTTGTCAAAAATGTGATTTTCCAAGACTGCTACTACATTCAGCTTTCACCGGAATCACCGTTTGAGCCCAGAATGACTTCCAAAGCCACTAATCATTGGATTTTTGTGCATTTTCAAGTTAAAGCTCCAAAACCTACAAAATTTAGAATACTTATTAAAAAATAACTAATAACTACATGAAATGGGCTAACAAAGCGTATTTTTAGAACTATAAACGGCAACTATTCGTCGCCGATCACCTACCGAGGCTGAGGAGCTAGATTCAGATGATGAGGACCCCGTTGCTGCTGTGCAACAATTCGAGTTGAGACAGCGGTCTCAGGCTTAGATCCAGGGAGAGTCGTCTTTCGTATCCCTCCAGACTCTCCACTCATTGCTTATTGAAGAGAGTGAGGCGCGGATACGACTCGAGGGCAAGATGGATCAGATGAAGAGCTTACTAGAGGCGATCTTGATACAGATCGGGGTAGATCAGACCGTTCACACTGCTTCACACCCACCCTCTGCTCCTTCTGCACCACCTACCACCTATCTATCTACATCCACTGCTCCGCCTACTATTTCTGTTACTCCACCTCCACTGCCTACTGATCCCTATGCCCCATCATCATTATCTGCACCACCTCCAATTGTGGCTAACGCATCATTGTCTACATCAGTTGTCCCGACTGTGAGTGACCCGACGACGGCTCCTACTATTGCTGAGGGTGGAGATGAGGATGCTCCTGCTACACCGATCGTGATTCTATCTGATATTGGTGATGAGTAGGTTATGTCCTTTGAGAGGGGGAGTTTTATTGTATTTTATTTATTACTGTTTCTCTCTCTTCTCTCTTAGTTTCTTTTGGGTTGTTTGGTTATGATGGGACTAATAGATCTTTTGGACATTTTTATCACTGTTCTGTACTTATACTGTTCTATCATTCCGGTGATTGGGTGTTTGTTTCGCATATAGACATTGCTTTATCAGTATACATTATTTCATTTGATCTTGGCTGCTTGGAGTTTGTATGTCTTTGTAGATTGCTATGCTTGCGGTGTTTGCTTTGCGTTATTAGGTGATATCTCTCTATGTGTTTTGAAAATCAACTTCTGAGGACATCGAAATTTTCAGTTGGGGGTAGGATGTAGATAGGTAATCACCTGCACATTTTATACTTAGCAATCTGGATAACTTTATTGCACATATCATACAATCTTGATTAGAATTGGATTAAATCTATAAAATAAATTGAAGAAAAATGAAAAATGAAAAATTTTAATTTATTAAGGAATTTTTGAACTAAATTGGTAGAACAACTTTGAATATTCACTTCGATTTAGCTGTTATCAAGCAATGATACATATATGTTAATCTCATCTTTCTATGGATTAAGTTCACACATTTGTCTAGTTCTACTAGGATGATTGCATTCGTTGATCTTTCATGTATCCAACATCCAAGTGCACTAGTTGGTAGCTATGTTGAAAACCTGAAAATCAGTTAATACGACTATGGTGCTAAAAGAACGAGTAGTAGAAACTATTTAACCCTTAGTGAGTCTTTGATCCAATCTTTATTTCTGAGGGAATTTTCACATAAATTTGAATTATTTTTCTTGATTACGTATATTACATTCGTTGCACTAGTCTCAGTTAAATTTTCGACTTTGGCTGCTTATTAGAGGAGAACGTTCAGGATCTACGAACCAAACTCAATAAACATTGAAGTGTTAAAACTAAGGAATGAAGAAAATGATTTAAGCCATCGTTACCCAATTCCTACCACCATCCATACCCCTTTACCCACACTGACTGAATAATACTTGATCCATTATGGAATTTAAACCCCTAATCCTTCACCTTGACTCTAAATGACCTTATTGCACATCCAATAATAAAAAAATGTCAAAGTATGTGAGTGGAGGAGGGTAGTTGTGGGAAGTGATTGCTATACAAGTTAAAAAAAATGAATGAAGAAGAAAAGTAATGAAAAGAAGGAAAAAGGGAGAAGATGAAAGGATAACAAGTGGTTGGAGATGAGAAAAGAATAAAGTAGGAATAAAATGAGATGATAAGATCTATCATATGCTAAGATGCACAATCTTTCCATTCATCATCTGTATTTTCTACATAAAACCCGAAATTCTCAAGCCTTAATGATTCTTAATGACTTAGTTTGAATATGAACGTGTGAGTTGAGTTATTCACGGTAGTTCGCTCCTCTAGTAAGTAGCATCCTATTCATGAGACTATACACTCTAAATGTCCGTCTTTTGTATAGTTGAATATGAAAGCATTTAGCATCCAGAAATTCACTCGAATCAAAACTTTCATATCACATGTGATCATTTTAAGCCAATTTCTGTGAGACATTTATTTTTGAGTGTAAACCCATGTGAGAGTTGAGTTGAAATTACGAGTTCTGGAAGTACGATGGTCTGGAACAACTCTAAATAAGGTTGGATGCTTAGCTGCTAACTTCACACACATACGGATACATGATTGTGATGCATATGTTATATCTATCTTGGTGACATGAGGAGTATGTGGGTCTCTTTCATAGTTTGCTTGAGGTTAATATTTTTTTTTGTAGAGCTAAGTTAACAGTTCAATAGACGAGAATGTTATAAAAGTTTTTCTATATCTTTTTGAACTTAAAATTGAGAATTTTGTGGGTATATTCACTGTAAACCTTCACGAGACAACACTTGTCCACTAGGGGGAACCTAGGGGTTTAACGGCTTGTTGCATACGCTAAATGCAATCGCGATTCCTGCGAAAGTGAATTAGGAGTTATCTCTTTCTTTCTAGTTTAGTTCGTGCTGATTTATTTTATTTTCGTCATTGTAGTATTAGTTTACCTTGTTTTTATTTTCGCTTTATTGCTAGGGACTAGCAATTCGCTAGTTGGGGGTTGTGACAAGCGGGGGTATTTGTAAAATACAACCGCGCTAAAATAAATAAATACACTAATTTAGTCCACAACTCCCTTACAAATCTGCAATTTGGATTACAATGCCAGCTTTTACAAAATATGATTATCTATGATAAGTTGTATTATTTTAGCTATAATTTGTGCAGATCACTGCTTGCCATGTAAAGAAATGAATAAGCAGGATAAAAGGGATGCTTGATTTTAAGGAAAACAACTCAAACATGACAAGCAAGTCTCAAGCGATGGAAGATTTCTCAAGCGATCGAGAGTTCGATCAATCGAAGAGAGTTAAAGCGCTCGACGATTCCAGAAATTCGATCGATCGAGTGACGTTTGATCGATCAAACATGCCTTTTATCAGAACTTACGTGCACGCAGCAGAAACGGAGTTTTGAACCCTAGCTTTAGGTTTTAGTATATATATGCGTTTTATTTACGTCCCAGAGGACACCCACTTCAGTTTTTATCAGTTTACATAGAGAGAGGAGAGTCTATTCTTAATTTTTGTAGGTTTTTCAAGGATTATCATTGTTTTGGTTTGGATTCTCTTAAGTTTAATTAAAGCTCTTCAGTCCAGGATGCATCTTATTGTTCTAGTTACTTTCTTTTTGCAGTTTAATCTGTTAGATCGTAGAGTTGCGTGTTAGTTAGCGTTAAATCATTAGTTTTCATCATTTTTATGTTTAAGTCATAAACAAACAGGACTTTAATGAATATTTACATTGAAATTGAATCTATGACACTCCAGACCATGTCTGAGTAGTCCCCAGGTTGGGAGATCATGATGAAACAGTGATCTCCAGTCTCTACCATGCAGCAGTATAAAACCTGTATTCGATCGATCGAAGTAGTTCGATCGATCAAAGCAGACACATAGTCAAGCGATCAAAGCTATTTCGATCACTCGAGAGATGATGATGTTCGATCGATCGAAAGCGCGTCGATCGATCAAACTGCCAAATTCTTGAGAAGTCTTTTTGCAGTATTCCAAGACTTTCTGCTTTTGAGATTTGTCATTAAACTGTCCCCAAATGCTCAGTTTGTCAAAACAGTTTCATTACTTTAAGCCTTAAGGCATTTTTCTTCAATAACTTTTGCAAACCATTTCGAATGCTAACACCATTCAGAATGCGAGACTTAACTATTGTTTTAAACCACCTTCATGTGTTTTGGAAATAAATGTGATGATGTAGTCCTGGCTATGAACGGACTATTGATTCTTTATCTTTAGAAAATACGGAATACTGTAGATAGACACACTCCTTAGAGCTTAAATGTAATTGCATGGTAGATGACATAATCGCTGCGGATTCGTGTGATCCCAACATTCCCTTTTTATAAAGAAAACCATTTTTAAAACATTATTTTAGTTAATTAGTTACTCATTAGTTTATTTTAATTGCTCTAGTAGTTATAGCCTGTAGAACTTCGTGTTCTACACTTTACTTTAAATTTTGAATTTTCCTTTTCTTTTAGAGTTTAATCTAAGTTTTTAGTTCAACACCTTCCCTGTGGGATCGACCTGGTCTTATTAGATTACTACTTGTACGTCTACCTACACTTGGGTATAGCGCACAAGCACACACAACTTTTTTATTCGTGTCACCGTGTATGCTAAAAATGCATGAAAAATGTCCATAACCATCATAAATGTCCATTTTCAATGTGCCAAAATAAATTATCCACTTATCAAGATAATTAATTCAACATCAACACTCATGTTCAACCATAATTAGTCTTAACACAAGAGAACTTTATACAAAGCATTGAAATCTCGGGAGATTTTGCCTTAACAATTTGGGAATGTGAGTAATATTGTTCAATGTCAATAACTTGCGCATATATGAGTGATGATGATATGTTGCTCTCTACGTGAATTCTCATGATATCATATGTGTGTGTATTCTCATGACCATCCGTAGAGGTTGGGTTGAGGGAGTGCATAAATGAGTGATAATGATATGTTGCTCTCTACGTGTAGAGATTTGCATTGAGAGGGTTGTAATCTTCATTTCTTTGTCCCCTGAAGTGATTTCCTATGTTACCCGGACACTCATAATGCATGGAGTAGCCATGCCCAACAAGACACCAGAATAAGGGTACTTCTCTCTCCGACCCTTCAAAATAATGTAAAATTTTTTAAAACTGGATGAACCTGACACCGTACTCGAGTCTGTACCCAACACCCGTACCTGTTCTGGGTAACATAGGTGATTGCAAATACTTTATCCAACATTACATGCATTTTATGTAAACAGACAAAATCTGATGAAAATATGTAGAACAGTTTTTTTATAGTTTACTTGTCATAAGGCATGCATATGAAAGTTACATATATAGTCAGCATCTCACATTACATTGCATTAATTTAGAAGTAAATGTCTCTGAAATTTAATACAGACCAATTGCAAAAAAATAGAGAGTTGAATCATGGTATTAAAAAAGTAGATAAAGGCAAGCTAGCATGTTCAAACTAAGATGAAATCCACAGCCTATGCAAAAATTCAGAGACATTTTTGTGTTAAAAAAAAAACACAATAAATTTTGTAAAAGAAGAATCCAATTATCAATTGGAACGAACAAGACCTATAATATCAAATGATATTGAGAAAAAGTAGATGAAGTTCAATTGAATATAACAAATTAATTTCAATAACACAAAGCACTTACGCATTCAACTTTTTGGAAGAAGTATTTGGTTTCTGGCTGAAATTGATAATTGAAAAATAGGGAGAAAAGTGAAGTGTCAAAACAAGAGAGATTGCAGACCAGATAGTATAATCTCTCGGTATTGTGATGTATATTTTCATCGCTTTGTTCTCATTGTCACTGTCAATTTTTGTCGTGAGTGCTTTGAAGACTCTTGTTTTGAATCTGATGTTAAAAAAAAATAATAATAAAATAAAATAAACATAAATTGTCCAAATTAGCAAAAATCATAGGCACACAATATACAGCAAGGATGAATTAATGTGTTTCAGTTGTTCTGAGATGTTGTAATGCATGTGTAGACACCCCATTTTGTCGGCTATCAGATTTAGGAGACCCATAGCTTGGTGGTTCACAATGATCGAAAAAGACTTAAAAGGACTTCTGGAAGTTAGTTCTATCTCTCAGAATGCTCAGAATGATCAAAATGACCCTGACAGCCCAAAAGCTCCCAGATTTGGACCAAAAGTTCTGGAAACAGGCTACGTCGTAACAAAAGTGATAAAATGAGTTTTTAAGTAAAACCGGATGAAATCGTCAGCTCCCAGAGACCCCCGAAAGTCCCGGAAGTTCCTGGAAAGTCCCCGTTGACCGGTTTGACCAAGGTTTGACCAAGGTTCGACCAAGTTTGACCAAGTTTGACCAAAATCGTCCGAATTCTCCGAAATCATTCTAGATCATGTGGAAAGTATTAAAATGAGTTTTAAAAGAAGATCGCACGAAAACGTCAACTCTTGGGAGCTCCCAGAGGTTCCCAGAACTTCCCGGGAATCCCAGGTTTGACCAAGATTTGACTTTAAAACCGGGGCACCGTAACAATTTTCAAATATTTTTTTATAGATATTAGAGGTCAATAGCTTTCCAACGGTATATCGCACATAATTTCTGGATTTAAAACGAATTTATCATGAATTTCCAAAGGCAAAAAAGGCGATCAAATCGACTTTTATCGCGAATACCACAAAACTTTTCAAAGTGACCTATCCCTAAACTATTTTTTATGTAAATTAGACTCCATTACCTTTCCAACGGTATATCACAACCTCAATTTGGAGTTCGTATGAATTTTCTGTGAATTTCAGACGAAATAGGGCCTTTTCGCAAATACCGGAACCTCTGGGGGCCTAAACGTAAATTTCTGGGCGTCTGAGGAGCAGTGTCGCCGCGGCACTGGCCCACTGCCGCCGCGGCACTCAATCCTCGTAGAGTCCATTTTTGTAATTTTTTTGGGGGTCCAATTTGATTAATTGAAAGCCAAAACGACATAGTTTTATGTTCACAGTTGTTTGGGACCAATAGGAGTACTTCTAAAATCCCAAAACCACCCCAAATTGGCCTATTTAAACCCTCCATTGCTCTTCATTTTGGGGGGGCCAAGTGCAAAAGATTGAAAAGTTGTAGAGAAGAAGAGAGATAGAGATAGGTTTAGAAGAGAGAAAAGGAGCTTCCTCCTACTATTTTGCTATAGAAAGTGAGTTTTAATCTTGTGTTCTTCCATTACCTCTCCTATACTTCACATTCCAAACACCCCCAATCACCATTCTTGAGCATTCTTGAGTTAGGAAGCTACTTCCATGTCCAAATGTCAAAATCTATGAGTGAAACACCAAGCTACAAGTCCAAAATCACATTGATTAACATCTATTGATTGTTATTTACTTGCTTGTTCATATTATGTTCATCTCTTCTTACCTCATTTCTTTTTGATTTTCTTTATTTACTTACTAGTTCATCATCATCTAGATGATGACATGAAGTTTGAGGTGAGTGAATCTTTATGGATAGTAGCTCTTAACCTCAAAAACATGTTTGATAGATGATGATTAAAACCCCAATACTTCCAAAGTATTCTTGGGGTTATGCTCAAATAAAAATGAATCTTTCCAACAATCTTGGAGGTTCTTGATGATGAGTTTGATGTTGACATTTTAAGTAGTTATAATCTCTATTTGATGTTGTAAATATACTTCCAAAACTTCTATTTCAAAACCCCTCTTAAAACCCCTCATTTTGATCTCAAGAAAGAAAACTCTAGTTTTTCCAAAATCTTCAAAACAGTGAGTCAAAACAGTGAATGATCTGAGTTCAAAGATTTCTCTAGAACTCAATACTCAATGTATGGATGCAAGACCACTTGAAAAGTCTTCCTAACTCATTGGAGAACACCCATGATTTTTGGTTTGAGTTGAAAATACTTGAAAATGGTCCATTTGGACCCAAACATTCCTTCCAGACATTCTGTTTTTACTGTCACAGTAGCTAGGTCCTCTTCCAACTTCTTTTTTAGAAAACTTTTCCAAACGGGGTGGTCCTAACTTATTTTTCCCTTAAACTTCAATGTCTTAGGGAACTTTCCGTATAAAATGGGCTTCTAGATCATTTGTTTTCATTTTCTAAGATGTTTTAACCTTTCAGTCGACAGTACAGACTCTGTTTCTGAGTGACCTCTATTGTTTATATGATTTCTCTCAATCTGTGATAGTTATTAAAGATTGGCTTTTTGGGTTGTGTTCTAGACACAACAACGAAGAGTTCCATAAAAAATCATGCATTGAAAACATTTCTAACCCCTCTTTTCAATTTTCAAAAGATCATGTTACTGTTCTGTCCACTATTCACAGCAAGCACATTTTAACTTTCATTCTTTGATTTGATGCTTACGTGCATTCCAAATTAACTCATCTCTTAGGAAGTAGTTCATACTACATTTGTATATATCTCATGATGATTTCATTCATTCATTCATACACATTCTAGACTTCTAAGTCATTCTAGGAATCCATGTACACAAAGGCACACTACAACCTTAGCACATTCTAGATACATACATTGCATCCATGCAAAGATTTGTGGCTTTTATGACTCCTAATCTAAGAATATTATAAGGAATGAATATGATCACACGTCCATGCTTTCCCTCAATCTAATCATCCTTTCTCATCCGTCCTGGGGATTGAGAGATCTTCTTTTCTCAAAGAATAACATGCATCATGCTAGCTTGCTAAGCATATTTTGATTTCTTTGTTTATTTGTTTCAAGAACAATTCATGTCCCTTTTAGATTAAGGAAACTTAATTACTTGATACATGATTAGATGATTTTTCCTAGGTTTATTTGTGTGATATTTCACTTTACATTGTATGATATTTGACTTAGATCTTATGAATGATATTTTATCTTTTGATCTTCCATTTTCAATTTTCTTATGTGATGTAATATACTATCATAGTATTAATTGTCGAACCATACATAGTATAAGATGATTATTTGGATGCTATTTGAGACCCGTCGAAAGACGGGGCGAGTTGAGGGTGTTTTAGTCGCGACAAAGGCTCTTTCCTCTCTCGTACCAAAACCCCGAACCGAGTTCTTTGGTTATGAAGGGCCGGTGCCCTTTATCCATTTGGGTGAGTCAAATTAGGTTTCTTGGTTCCTTAAAGACCAAGTGGCGACTCTGTATCTGTTTTCAACAGACCATTTTCTTTATTTGATCCAAATCAAATTTCAAAACAAAAGCAGCAAGAGGTGGAATCCCGCGTGTCCACAGCATGCAAAGTAGACATAAATGTGTCTGAAAAACTAGCTAGACACATTTGGTTAGAATATTTAGTATGAATTGTGTTGCTTGTCTATATAAGTATTAGTCGAGGTGCACTCAAGCTGGCCCAGACACCCCTGATTACCAAAAAAAAAAAAAGTATTTGTTCACAATTAAAGTTGTGATATTATTAAAGATAAGGCTAGCTCATGGAACTTAGGAAATCAAGAGACATTTTATCAAAGTGATGCCAAGATAGTTTGAATTATTTCTTACAGCTTTGCAGATGAATAAACTAAGATGAAATCCAAGGCGGAAACTTTTGGGAAATTCCTAGTATACCTTTAAAAATTATATTTAAGCCCCCCTTAAAAAATTTAGAATGCCCCTATTTTATGAGTATTTGAGTTTTGTGTTAATATTACCACACTAATTGCAATCCTATCTATCCCGACTATAATTAAATGTGCTTAAACTTAAATATGGTCACACTGTTACATGTACATAGCAGATATTAAACTGAAATAAGGTCTGTCAATGAATCGGATTTCGATTCGGATCCTATTAAGAATTAAGTTAATGGATCGGATGTGCATTCACTATATCCAATCTGATAAGAATTCCGAATCCGATTAAGATAAATATAAACTATGTATTACATACATTATATTTAACAAGTGTGGTATTTTCATAATAAATAAATATGTCATTTATGCATAGGAGATTCTAATTGCTTGCCCCCTCTCGTTATTCTTCAGTTAGAATGAGTGGCCCTTGTTGGGCTTTGCTATGGGCCAGTGTAGGGCGTAGAGGTTGGGGAGTGTATGTGTGTGTGTGTGTCCCCTCTCGTTATTCTTCAATTAGAATGAGTGGCCCTTGTTGGGCTTTGCTATGGGCCAGTGTAGGGCGTAGAGGTTGGGGGGTGTATGTGTGTGTGTGTGTGTGTGTGTGTGTGTGGGGGGGGGGGGGGGTTCTATCCAAGCCTGATCCAAGTAAGTATTAAAAAAAAATTTTTACTATAATTGTTGTATTTATATAATCAATACAATATGTTATACAATATATTGTACAATGATTTGAAAAAATATGCATTTTTTTAATTGAAAAAATAGTAAGTTGCTTAAGCCGGATCCAAGTAAGTATTAAAAAAAAAATTTACTATAATTGTTGTATTTATATAATCAATACAATATGTTATACAATATATTGTACAATGATTTGAAAAAATATGCATTTTTTTTAATTTAAAAAATAGTAAGTTGCTTAATGGATGTCCGTTAGGATATCCGATCGTTCTGGATTTGGATTTTTTATAAGCCAATCTGATCCATATCCGAATCCGATTTTCTTAACAAATGGTTTTAGATTTCATGAATCCAGTCCGAATCTGATCCGCTTTTAGGCCTAGCTGAAAACATTAAACTTGAGATTTCAGCCCAAATATTTCCAAACCGTAAAGCTTGTCCACACCTACAACCCATTAAGGTTGCTATACAGACTATGAAATTTAACCTAGGAAGGCCAGTTTAGGCCCAGTAGTTCATTCTGTAGGTTTTGGAAATTGAATAATTTATGGCCCATGGAACAACGCACTTAGGCTTTGTTTGATTTTGCAGATTCATTATAACAAAATTAGAGACAAAAATAAGTAGAAAAAAACCAGTTCGCTTCTATTTTCAATATAACTGGAGCTTAAGAAAAGAAAAAAAAAAAAAAAGAGGAAAGAAAGACTCATAGAATTCAAGATTTCAAATTATGTTTTACTATATTAGCTTCTCATTTTCCATTTTCCATTTTCCTTATTGTTTTTCTTATTCACCAAATAAAGGCAAGTATTTTTTTACCTATCTTTTCTTTTTCTTCTCTCTCAATAAATCGGTGAATGGAATAGAGCCTCATAAAAGCACTATGATAAATTCAACAACTTATGTTTTTGCGATTCAATTGTAAAAAACTGTATTAGCAAGAAGCTGTTCAGGATATCTTTCGACCAATTATAGTTTTTTGCAATTGCCTCATGGGTTTCAGAGAATAAATTGCAAAATAAAAGTTTGCAAACATTTTTATACTAACTTTTGGAGAGTTTCATATCACCATAAGTTATTAAAGATGCCTAATTCTCACTTGAAAATTGCACAAGTTGGTCGGCACAGGTATGGGGTGTAATCTGATCGATCTAGTGTATTTTTTCAATCGACCACAGTTCGATTAAGGGTGTATTTTGATAGTTCGGTTCATTTTTACACATGAGCTTATTGGCGTAAACTGACTGACTTTGTCGATTAGTTCGTTTCCTTAATTTTTCTTACCCTTTGGTGAGGTTTAAACCCCCTCGCCATTGTCATTTAAAAAAGGGGAAAAATACATTTTATCCCTCTGTAGTTACATTCATTTTCTCATAACCCCCCTGTGGTTCATTTTGTAACACTTAACCCCTCTGTACTATGGACTAAAGTGAGACTGTTAACTTTTCTAACGGTAGTCCCACTTCAATCATTAGTACAGGGGAGTTAAGTATTACAAAAATGAACCACAGGAGGTGGGGGGGGTTTAGAACATGGGTGTAATCATAGGGGGGCCAAAAGGTATTTTTTCCTAAAGAGTATGTATAGAGGCTTGGGGGTATTAATAGGGGTGGGCATTCGGTCGGTTCGGTTCGGTTTGGCACTATTCGGTTCGGTTTGGGTTCGGTTCGGTTTGGAAGATTGTCAACTGTTAACTGACTGAAATTTAATTCGGTTGGTTCGGTTCGGTTAACTGAATTACAAATTCGGTTCGGTTTGGTTATTCGGTTAACCGAAATGTCAAAAACCCAATTTTTATTTTTATTTTTATTTCATTTTCACAACTTTTTTATGTTTTTTTTTTCCTTTTTCTTTCATATTACAAAGAACGCATACTTTTCTTTGTTTTTAATTGTAAAAAACTTATATTTTATTGTCTATAGTTATGTATAAGTATATTAATAATATAGAAAATGAAAATAAAAAATAAATTTTCGGTTTTTGGTTCGGTTCGGTTTTGTCTATAGGCAACTGATAACTGAACTGAAATTTTTAATTCGGTTCGGTTTTTAACCGAACTGAAATTTTTAACTGAAATAACCGAACTGAAATTAAAAATTCGGTTCGGTTGGTTCGGTTTGTTCGGTTAACCGAACTGTTTGCCCACCCCTAGGTATTAACGTCATTTCCTTTTTTTCCATTAGAAAAGTTAACAGTCTCACTTTAGTTCGTAGTACAGGGAGGTTAAGTGTTACAAAATAAACCACAGGTGGGTTATAAAAAAATGAGTGTAACCACGGAGGAGGATAAAAGGTATTTTCCCCATTAAAAAATAAACAGAAAAAATTCAAAATACAGGCCATACAGCCCAACTCTTGAAAATAGTCTTGTGTGTGGGACCAACCCAATGTTTTTTAAGTAATTTTCATGTGGGCCTGTATGAGGCCTAATATAAGACAAGTTAATCGGGAATATTTGAAAGTCGTTGCCCTTTCCATCTCTCTTGAAGTCTTTAACGTCAATTCTAGCCCAGAGAACTAAATTGCGATGAACGGACATGGGACTGCCACGATTCGTCACGTCCGTCTCGACACGTGTGCACCGAGCAGTTTGACTGTGACTGGTACTGAGTCTGACATAAATGTCAGGATATGTGGTTCACTGTCATTGGTTGGTGTGTACAAGGTAACCAACAAATTATTACACCTTTACAAATCTATGTACTTTTATTCAAAACAGTTTTGTAAGTTGTGCATAGTATTTTTTAGGGGAAAATATATTTTATCCCCTTGTGGTTACACTCACTTTTTCATAATCTCTTGTGGTTCATTTTGTAACACTTAACCCCCTGTACTACGGAATAAAGTGAGACTGTTAACTTTTTTAACGGTAGTCCCACTTCAGTCATTAGTACAGGGGGGTTAAGTGTTACAAAAATAAATCACGGGGGGTTATGAGAACATGGGTGTAACCATAGGGGGGTAAGAAAAAGGAAATGACGTTAATATTTATTAACGTCATTTATTAACGTTTCCTTTTTCTTACCCCCTATGGTTACACTCGTGTTCTCATAACCCCCGTGATTTATTTTTGTAACAATTAACCCCCCTGTACTAATGACTGAAGTGGGACTGCCGTTAGAAAAGTTAACAGTCTCACTTTCGTCCGTAGTACAGGGGGTTAAGTGTTACAAAATGAACCACAGGGGGGTTATGAGAAAATGGGTGTAACCACAGGAGGATAAAATGTATTTTCCCCTATTTTTTACGCATGCTACAACTAGTGGTTTAATAAATTCGATTGGATCAGTAGGCTTTGAAAAATTTCATGCTACAACTAGTGGTTTAATAAATTCGATTGGATCAGTAGGCTTTGAAAAATTTCATGCAATGCTAAAATCAAACCGAATTGAAAATTTATGCTAAATTGAACTAAATTGAAAATCGATCGATTTGACTAAAAACTATTTATACCTTTTCATACTTCTCATGAAATTATTTGTGCCTTGAAAACAAAGGTTTGTATCTTGATTGCAAATTTTGTACTTTGTTAAGAACACTTTTGTACTTTACGCACAATATTTTTTATACAATTTACAACCTATTTGATGCTTGACATTTTACAAACTTTTATTTAAATATCACTTACCTCCCTTGAGGTTTTGTCTAATAACACTTACCTCCCTCCACGTTTCAAGTGTAACACTTACCTCCCTTATATTTGAATTTCACTAACACTTATCTCCCCTCCGTTAACCGGCCGTTAAAAAATTAACGGAATGACTGATGACATCATTAATAACAATTCAAAATGCCAAAACTACCCTCCACTAGTTCTTCATCCTTCTTCTTTCTCTCACCCCAGATTTTCTCTCTCTCTCTCTAAATTAGACTGCCATGTCAAAGTCATTGCCAATTGTAAGAAACAGGGGTCATTGATATACACACATATGATTGATTCACCCCCAAATTGATACATATACTGTTAGCCTTAAGGTATATTAAGGCATATTTAATTATGTTTTGATGATGTCAAATATGCTATGATAATTACATGATTCATATTGATTCATTCCTTGTTATTATCATAGTCATTTTCATGCTCATATATAATCTCATGTATTAATTTTGTATCAATATTTTAACATCTTTGTGTGCATGAGATTTAATTGATGTAGATCAAGATTACAAGGAGCTCAACAAGGATCAAGCTTGAAGACTTGAAGATATTTCATCCTTGGTTGAAGTCTAGGACCATCATTGTAAGGCATCTTGATCTCACACTCTTAGGGGCTCAAACAAATTCTAAAAGTTAAAGTTTTGAAAATAAATTTTAAGTGGATCATCTTTAAAGCAATGCCCTAACCAATTGGAAAATAATTAAGTGTTGAATCTTATATGGTTGGAAAGGTATTTGAATCTAGTTTCCAAAACATCAAACGGATTGAAAATCCGAGTTTTGTAGAGGAAGTTATGGCCATTTTAGTGGAGATGTGTCAGTCTGCCAAACAGGGAGGGGCAGTCGACTGAAGGCCCGATGCAGTCGACCGAACTGAGCAGAATGCTAACAGAACCCTCTGTAAACACATCTCAGTCGACTGCTTCAAGGACCAGTCGACTGCTTCATGTTCCAGTCGACTGAAGCGACCTGAAAAGGCATAACGGCTAGTTTTTAAAGGGGTTTTTAATTACCAAATGTGCCACCAACGGCTATAATCTTCCAAGGCCTATAAATACATGTTTTCCCAAGCTATTTGGGGTTGAGATTTTGATTGGAAAACATAGTATTGATCACTCATCTCTTTGATCTTTAAACATTATTATTTGAGCCCTAGTTTGAGTGAAAAATCAATTTGCTCTAGATTTCAATTGTAATTCTTGAGAGAGCAAATTGTAGTGAGCTTTTATTTGTAACCCTTGTGTGCAAAGAAGAGGTGTTCTTCTTTGAGAGAGATTGAAGGCTCTTGTAACGGTTTGGTGCACACCCGTAAGTGCTCCGGGATTAAAGGAATCCTCAAGAGGTGTTCTTGAGGGGTGGACGTAGGCCGCGGGGTGCGATTGCCGAACCACTTGAAAAATCGGTTTGCAAGTTTTCTCTTCCCTTCTCTCTTTACTTAATTGCTTGTGATTGTGTTTTAATTTGCAATTTGTTTTAAAAGGTTAATTTCCGCTAAAACTTTATTCACCCCCCCTCTAAGGTTTCCACTTTTGGGCCAACATATACATATGTACATAGATATATATATATATATATGTATGCTAATCTATGTATATCTATGTACACACTAAGCTAATCTATGAATCAGATTCATGCTAATCTGGGTATGGTCGAGCTGCTCGAGCATGAATCTGATTCACCCCCAAATAGATATATATCTATGTATACATAGATAGATATATATATATATATATATACATACACATATATAAGCATGGTCGGCCGCCGATGGATGTGGGAGTCGTTGGTGACCATACCCAGATGCTAAAATTGGTTGATTTCCATACCCAAATCAAATACTTACATTGGTTGATTTCTATTCCATTAATCTTCTTTCTCTCACAAAAACTAGTCTCTATTCTTTTTTTCTTTCAAGTTTCTCTCTCTTTAAAAGTGGGTTTCTCTCTCCAAATTTTTATTTAATGCTAGAATTTCAGGGTATGCTAATCTGTCTTCTTTGACTTCTAGGCATTTTCAAAGTGATGAATGACCGGTATTGATAGTTCAAACCCACCAATTAATTGGGCCCTAATAGCTTTTCAAGATTATCATCGAGATCTTTAGGCATGATTTACAGCTTCATCCTGGGTGATCCATTTTGTTTGTTTTTTAATGCGGTCTATTGTAGACTTTTCTATGAATTCAATGGTTTGGTGGATCTGATTGTTCAATATGTGTTATACTTTCCTTTCCATTGGTGATATGTGTGTATCAATATCTATATAGGTATAAATGTGTATATATATATATGTATATACATGTTTGTACATAGATAGAGCCATGTGCATTTGTTTATGGATGATTAGTTGGAGATGGATTGTTCATTTGTTTGTGGAGGTAATTAATTGAAAGTGATGAAATCAAATACACACACATAGAAAACAGGGGAGAAGAGAATGAAGAAGAAGAGAAAATGAGAATCAATTTTGATTTTTTTATTTGAACAAACTATAGGGGTAAAATAGTAAAAGGACCACCTCTATTAACGGCGTCTACTGAGAGGGGAGGTAAGTGTTACCTTTAAAACGTGGAGGGAGGTAAGTGTTATTAGACCAAACCTCGAGGGAAGTAAATGATATTTACCCTTTATTTTATAAGCAAATAACAACAAAGGTACAAAATTTGCTTTTCCATGGTATAGACATTTTCTTACAAATTACAAGCAATCCGTATCACGGTACAAACCAAACTTATCAAAGTTCGAACCTCTTCCCCAATAGCAGTTCATGCTCCACATTAGGCGAAACCACATCCACCCAACTCTAGAAATTTCCCCTTAGTTTGATTTTAGATGCATTTTTCTCTCCTTATAATTTTTTGTAAGAGTTACATTTGTTTCGCGAGATTCGGGAGGGATTAGGGGATTGGACTATCAAATTCCTCTTAATTGAAATAGTTTAACATTTGGCTCATCAATTTTGCACGGAATTGTTAGTTTATTTTGACTAAATAGTCCAAAATTTGGACCTAATTATCCTAGGGGATAGTTTTAATAGTTCTATGAGTCGTCCAAATTTCCCTAAGCATCCAAACTTGGCCTTAAAGCATTTCAATATATCACTCACTACCTCAAGTTTTCAAAACTATCAACGACATCCCTTATCATTAACACTGTGTTGGTATCATTAGATGGATTTATAATTTAATATTGTATTTTTAATCAATAATCATTTTAAATAAGGGATTTTTAGTAATAAGTCCAATTTTGGGATTTTTTGGGTCGAAGGTCCCCTCAAGCAAACAATTTTAATAAAATGGTATTTTTCTTTTTATGTTTTTTTAAACCCAAATGCCCCTAACCCATTTTTATATGACAACTGAAGATTCAAATTCAAAAAGCTTCTACTAAAATTTATCTTCGAATTTAGGGATGGATTCTCAAATCATAAAACTCATTTCACGAATCATCTCTCTTCATTCTTGTGTCATCTTCGATTCATCGACTCGACAAGCTTATATTTTAGTGTTTTTCTCTAATCTTAATCGCGTGGATTGTTTGAAATCCAAAGGCATCTTGACTTTGATCTATGCTTGGTCATTATTTGTCCTTCATCACTTTGCAAGAAAACTAGCCCCATATTTTTGGGGAAAAATGACCCAAAAAAAAATGAATTATTGATATTTTGTTAGGGCTTGTAAATTTCACAAACTTGCAACTATTAAAGTTGTTAATTATTTATATTAAAATACATATTATTATGATACCGATAAAAGGGATATTTTCATCCTTTAATATTTTTTGTAACACTGCTATATTTAAAGGTAAACAATACAAGATTGGGGATAACATTTTTGTATAGTCTTGAAAATTTGGTACAATATTACATGTAAACGAAGGAAAAGTAATTGCAAACAAACTTGTTATTTTATGAGAAGTTACTGACACGTTAAAAAAAATGAGATTTTGCAACGTTTTGTGCATGAATAATCTCAAGAAAGGAGTTAGTGGACATCATTGTTGGAGAATACAATAAGAAAACTCCAATTCCACCAATATAATCGATAAGAGGGTGACCAAGATGAAGCGCGATTCGCTCTCTTGAGACGATACTCACCCTCTACAGATTAAACCGGTGCAGTAGAACTTTGGCACGCCGTTCCCAGGATACAATAGCCCGGCCACCCTTGCCGTAGGCTTATCAAGTATGCACAACTCAATAAGCAAAAAGCCCTACTCTCTAATGCCTTCTTTACCCAAACAAAGCTTATAAAAAAAAAAAAAAACACGTTGCATATGGCATTCTGTAAGAAAAAACAGCTTGTGTATAACCTCAAGAAGGAGACAAAAAATGATCACACACCTTTTTCGTTATATCTCATGAACATATACTGTCCATTATATATCTAACCTGAAAATGGCTTCCATTAGTCAATGAAGAAACTTTATTGTGCAATTGATTAAAATGGTATCCATTGGATAATAACTTCAACCAGTAAACTCATATAATAATCTGACTTCAATGGATAATAAAGATAAAAACGCGTTTAGCCATAAGGACTAAAAATGCTTTGAAAAGTCATTGAACCGTTGCAAGAAACACGGCACTTTAAATAATTAAAAACGTATTTAGTTTATATTAAAATATTATAACATGGGTTAACTAGTATTAAATGCTATTTAGTGTATCTTTGTTATAATAGGCCCAACTCAAAAAACTATTTGAAGATAGGTCCACAAAAAGATTTCAGACCATTCTTCCCCCAGTTCCATCACTGCTATAATTTAGGATTTTTTAAATTCAAATACAAATTAATTTTGATTCCTGATATATAGACATCTATATATGTATATGTAATTAAAAAGCTTATATATACAAGATCTTCTCTCAAACCTTCCTCTCTCTCTCTCTCTCTCTCTCTCTCTCTCTCTCTAGAATTCGGCTAGCAACAGTTGCTGTTTAAGGACCGTTTCTGGCAATCAAGCACCGACGATCATGAGTGTTTCGTTGGTGTGGAAAGAAGCTCTGTGGCATATAGGAGCATTTTTTGGCAGATATATTGGACTAGTTATCGCCGTCGTCGTCGCCATCTCCGCCGTTGAGACCGAGATTCAGAGCGATGCATCCCGATCTATTGGTGGCGTGTTAGGCTCTAATGGAGGCGTCGCCGATCTGTTATGTAGATTCTCTATTTTCTGTTGGTCCTCTAATTTTCTGCAGATGCAGTGTAAAATTATACACTAATGCTAGTTCTTGTACTCTTATATTAGTCTTTTTTTTATATTGGATTTTTCTGATTTTCAGTGTAAAAATGTGTTAATTTTATATTTGTTCGCTGATTTTCAGTGTAAAAATTATAGCTGTCAAGATTCAATGCAGCAATTTACACTTGTACACCATATCAAATTTGTTGTTTGTTATATTTGTTCGTGAATGCATTGATAAGATATTTGCTGTAAATGATATAGAACGACTTTAGTGTATAAATTTACACTCAGTTTTCAGTGTAAAAATTTGTTGATTTTACATTTGTTCGCTGATTTTCAATGTAAAAATTATAGTTGTCAAGATTCAGTGCATCAATTTACACTTGTACACCATATCAAATTTGTTATTTGTTACATTTGTTCGTGACTGCATTGATAAGATATTTGCTGTAAATGATATAGAATGACTTTAGTGCATAAATTTAAATTGGATTCCATGTCATTGAATTGGTAATAAGAAAGGATAGTGTAGAAGTGGGGTTAGACAGTTAATGTTGAATTTTAGACAACATATGGTTGATAAATTCATTTCTGCAATTAACAACCACTAACTCTAAATATACTCAAAGAAGGGATTCACGTTAACTTTCTTCAAAACTCCAAATGGATTATGAAATCTATGCAGTATGTGTGCAGTATATTAATCTATCTTGCCACTATTGTGAATTGTGATCAAACTGAGTAATATAATCGGGTTGAAGAGCAATATACGTTACAACTTGGTATATTAATGCTATAAATAAGGTATTTATTATCAAAAAACAATTATGATAACAACCGCATGATTTTAGGTTGACTGATTCATAGAACATTCATTATATACGTGTATATGTATGTATATATCTTTGATCAAATTTAATATATGCTGAATATAATCTCCTACAATTTAGGAAATTAAAAATCAACTTTAATATATGCTGAATATAAGGGAATTCAATGTTCTACGTGTATATGTGTACATAATTCTGTGATCTTAACTTATTTCCTACAATGTAGGGATTTATGATGAACTCTAAATGTACACTACATATAAGGAAGTGTTATATAAATAATGTAATCATATATACGTGTATGTATACACATAAAGGGGTAAAATTGTAACATAATTTACATTAAATTGGGGGTGGATCAATCATAAAAAAGTTTATGATAATATGGACCTAATAGTATAAATAAATGTTGAGTGGGTGAAATAATAAAAACTTAGGTAAATAGGGATTTTTGGGGAGATTTCTATTATAACATTTCCCCACTTATTTTAATAAAAAGATAAAATACTAACATATTGGGCAAAGATAAAAAAATAAAAATAAAAATAAAAAAATATATAAAAAAAAATATTCATAATAGGGGTGCCAATGGCTTGAACCCCCACTTAGTGTTTAACAAATCTTGCTCCAGAGTTAGTAGTGACAATGTCTTGAACTATGATTGATTTAGGGAAACAAGACATTGTGTCACACACATAATTTTTCAGCACTCTAATCCAATCTTCAAAGCTAGCACGTTAATGTCCATGTGCTAGATCCCAGCTTCTTGAGCGCTCTAGAGAATTAGCCCAATTCTCATAAGAAGCGGCCCCACTTCCACACTTAAATAGGTGAGTCTATCAAGGATGTTCTCATGACTCTAACATCCCACCAATAATGGCTATAGAACTCATTAAGAGTTGTAAACAGCTCAGCCTCATACACGTCATGAGTTTCATGCACATGCACATGCACCATAGGGATAGACAATGAGTGAGAACTCAATTTTGTGCATGCCTATCAAATCACTCTATAATTCATTCTTCCCTTTGAACCTACACAGGATCTTTGGGTCCTAAGTAGGGTATCCTCATAGGTAATTTATTATTCTTTGGGCTTTAGGCCCATTCCCCTCGATGCTATCCAAATCTTTTCTCTAGCTAGAACTTTTGTTAATAGATCTGCCAGATTATCACCAGTTCTGACATAATTCACTCCAATTGTCCCATTACTAATATAGGACCTCACAGCACTGTGTTTTCTCCTTATAGATATGGATTTCCCATTGTAATATTTATTTTGAACTCTACCAATTGCTACAGTGCTATCACAATGAATTAAGACGGGAGGTATTGGTTTATCCCACATTGGAATTTCAGATAACAAATTAGGGAACTAACCCGCTTCTTCACTAGCTGAGGCAAGAGCAATAAGCTCAGCCTCCATTGTGGATTTACCTATTATTTGTCATTTTTTCAATTTCCAAGAAATAGCCCCACCTCCCAATATAAATACATAACCTGTGGTAAACAACGAATCACCTGCTAAGGTGTTCCAATCAGCATCACTGTACCCCTCGAGTACAGCAGGAAACCTTTGATACATTATACTATAATTAATGGTTCCTTTCAAGTATATCATTACGCTAGTAATAGCATTCCAATGGACAATATTCGGTTTACTTGTAAACCTTGCTAAAACTCCCACTGCATAGGCAATATCAGGCCTAGTACAGTCAGTGGCATATCTCAAATTTCTAATGATGCTAGCATATTCCTTTTGGTTACAAATATCATTTTCATTTTCAGTCAGAAATAAATGCATACTAGCATCAAATGGAGTATTCATGATTTTTCCATAAAAAAATTTATATTTTTTCAAAATCTTTTCAACATGAGATTGATCAAGAAAAATACCATTAGAAGTTCTAGTAATACGCATACCAAGAATTACATTCGCTTCTCCAAGATATTTCATATCAAAATTACTTCTAAGTAGCGTTTTTGTATTTTCAATAATATTTAAACTTGTACCAAAAATTAATAGATCATCCACGTACAAGCATATAACCACATGATCATTATCAAAAGGTCGATAATATATACATTTATCACTCTCATTTGTTTTGAAACCGTTTGAAATCAAACAATTATCAAACTTTTCATGCCACTGTCTAGGAGCTTGTTTCAAGCCATATAAAGACTGCAAAAGTTTACAAACCATTCTTTCATTACCGGGCATTACAAAATCTTCCGATTGATCCATGTAAATCTCTTCTTCTAAATCACCATTTAGAAAAGTAGTTTTGACTTGGTGAATAAACAGATTTTGAACTGCAGCTACTGCTATTAACAATCTAATAGAGGTGATTTTAGAAACAGGAGAAAATATATCAAAGAAGTCAATATCTCCTTTTTGTTTAAACCCTTTAACTACTAGTCTAGCCTTGAATTTATCAATAGTTCCATCTGGTTTTAATTTTCTACTTAACACCCATTTACACCCTATGGTCTTACAACCCGGAGGGAGATCCACTAACTTCCAAGTTTTATTAGTATTTAGGGAGTCCATTTCATCGTTAATGGCTTCTTTCCAAGAATCTGAGTCGGGTGAAACTAAAGCTTCTTCTAAAGAGGTAGGATCACTATTTACATTATACACATAATAATCAGAACCAAAATCTTTTTTAATTCTACCTCTTTTACTCCTTCTAAGTTGATCATCATCATTATCCTTATCTCTTGGGCGAGATGTGGACGGTTCAGGGTCCATTCTATTTTCAATATTTTGACCCCCACTATTTCTGATTTGAAAGGAAATTTATCTTCATGAAAAATCACATTAAGAGACTCAATAATAACATTGTTATCTAAGTCCAGAAATCTATATGCCTTACTAGTCAATGCATAGCCTAAAAATGCACACGGCGATACTCTACTACCAAGTTTTGGACGGTGTGGGTCCGTAAGCCTTACATAGGCAAGGCAACCCCAAAGTCTAACATAATCAATATTGGGCTTATGACCTTTCCACAATTCATAGGGCGTGATAAGTGTATGTTTATGTGGTACTCTATTTAAAACATGAGTAAAGATTGGGACACACCCAAAGACAACTTTTGGGACACAACCTAAAAGATGTTTCTATATCTCTCCTTTGATGTCACTGGACTCCACAGTGACACAGGAGAGAGATAGACACATCTATTGGGTTGTGTCCCAAAAGTTGTGTCTTTGGGTGTGTCCCAAGTACTCCCTCCGTCCCTTTTTTAGAGTCCTATATTGCATTTTGGGATGTCCCAAAATTAGTGTCCACTTTCCTAAATTGGTACTCAATTTTTACTTACTTTCCAATACTACCCTTCCTTGAAATCTACACCAAGACAAAACTAAAAAAGTTATTGTAATGATTAGGGGCAATTGTGGAAAGTAGGTGTAGATTCTTTTTGTCCCCTTAATAAGTTGAGTTCCCAAAGATGGACTCAAAAAAAGGGACGGAGGGAGTATTACCCTTAAAACATAATTAGCGGTTAAGACCGCATCACCCCATAGGTTCGTAGGAGCCCTTGAACTAACAAGCATTGCATTTGTAAAGTTTATCAAAGTTCTATTTTTTCTCTCCGCTACTCTGTTAGATGAAGGAGAGTAAGGTGGTGTAATTTCACAACAAAGCGGGGATGGAGAGTCGAACCCAAGACCTCCCACAAACAAGGCTTTGATACCATGTTAAGTTACCAACTACTCTAAAAACTTAAGCTGTTAAAGAATAGGTCCAACAATGTATATCAAACTTCAACAAATATTCCTTCAAACTCACAAATATCGGTATAAATTAACTCAAATAATTCGGAATTCTTTTCCACACTTTTAAAAGATTTTCTAGTGAATTTTGCCATACTACAAAACTCACATTTTTAAAAATTCATTTTGTAATCTAGGAATTAAACCCATGTTACTCATATTTTTCACATATTTACTATTAACATGACATAAACGAGCATGCCAAACATTAACACAAGAAACAATGTAAACAAAAACATTAGACGTTTTATTCATTTCAATGTTAAGCTTAAACATATCATCACAAGCATAGCCTTTTCCAACAAACATGTCATTTTTCGAAAGTACACATTGATCAGATTCAAAGACTTGCTTAAAACTAGCTTTATAAAAAAAAAAAAAAACAGATACCAAAATTTTCCTTATCTCGGGAGCATGCAACACATCCTTGAGAGTTACCATACGCCCAGAAGTTAACACAATTTGGACCTTTCCCAAGCCCAACACTTGAGTAGTATGGGAATTACCAAGCAATATATTTTTTCCATTTTCCATGGGGATATAGGATTTGAACCAGTTTCTATCAACGCACACGTGCCTAGAGGCACCCACCACTCTTCATTGCCTTCGAGATGGTTTATCTTGGTAATCATAGCCACAAGCCGCTCTTTGGTGACGTTGGCCTGACCAACAGGTTGACGACCCCGGTAACGACTATTTCTAGCTTTATGTCCTGGCTTTCCACATAAAGCATACACCATAACAATTATTAGGATTACCTTGATAATTATTTGGTGCTTGCCTTGGAGGGTGTCCTTGGTTCATCCTTTGGTTAAAATTAGCCCCATTATATCGTTGGTTCCTCTTAGGCTTGTATTTCATGTTGTTTTTCTTTGGTTTCATTCTAGCATTATTCTTTTCAAAATTCTTTGGCATGTTATTACTAGGAGTAATCAAGTTTACCTTAGTGGAATTTGCACCACTAAATACCTCAGTGTTGTCTTACTTCCTTGCCTCCTCTTCCACTCTCAAGCGGGTGATAAGACTTTCAATAGAGAACTCCTTTTGCTTGTGCCTTAGAACCTTGCCAAATTCCTTCCAAGCATCGGGTGATTTGTCAATGGTAGCAGCAACTTGCATTTGCTCGTGTGCGTAAATCCCCTCGGCTTGAACTTCATGAGCGAGCATTTGGAGATCATACGCTTGTGCCACCACTGATTTATCTCCCACCATTTGAAACTTGAAATATCGACTACATGCATACTTTTTTGAACCGACTTCTTCAGCATCATATTTTTGATGTAATGCTTTCCATATCTTTTTTGCAGAGGAGTAGGCTCGATCGTAATAGTCGTACAACTCATCAAAAAGACAATTTAGAAGATAATTTCTGCAAAAGAGATTATCTTTCTCCCATTTGCTAATAGCTTTTTCATGAGTTGTTTTCTCCTCCTCCGACTTGTCATCTTTTGCTTTTGGCTTCTTTTTGGTGAGAACATATCCCATATTTAAAATCATGAGATAGAAAATAGTCTTTTGCCTCCACTGCTTGAAATGCTCTCCAAGGAAACGGAAACGGCATGTTGAGGTCTTTAGACCCAACATTAGGAGTAGTAGTAGAACCAACATCGGTATTCTCCATCGTATCGTCTCAAATTATTGGAGAACACAATAAGAAAACTCCAATTCTACCAATATAATCGATAAGAGGGTGACCAAGATGAGGCGCGGTTCGCTCTCTTGAGATGATACGCGCGCCCTCTACGGATTACACCGGTGCAGTAGAACTTTGGCACGTCGTCTCCGGAATACAACAGCCCGGCCACCCTTACCGTAGGCTTATCAAGTCTGCACAACTCAATAAGCAAGAAGCCCTCTCTAGTGCCTTCTTTACCCAAACAAAGCTTATAAAAATGAAAATAAAAAAACAAAAAAAACACGTTGTATATGGCTTTCTATAAGAAAAAACAGCTTGTGTATAACCTCAAGAAGGAGACAAAAAATGATCACACACCTGTTTTGTTATATCTCATGAACATATACTGTCCATTATATATCTAACTTGAAAATGGCTTCCATTAGTCAATGAAGAAACTTTATTGTACAATTGAACAAAATGGTATCCGTTGGATAATAACTTCAACCAATAAACTCATATAATAATTTGACTTTAATGCACAATAAAGATAAAAACGTGTTTAGCCATAAAGACTAAAAATGCTTTGAAAAGTCATTGAAATGTTGCAAGAAACTTAGCACTTTAAATAATTAAAAGTGTATTTATTTTATATTAAAATATTATAACATTAATTAACTCGAAACAATATTCTAAATGATTCATAGTTCTTTTCTTTCTTTCTTTTTTTTCACAACAAACATAACGAACTCTTGACGCTATCTATGAATGTTATGCAAAGTATTGATAAGTTAGAAATGAACAAACAACAGTAGAGTAGGTAATGACGGACCCAGAATTTTATGTTAGGGGTCATGTTAAATTGACATGAGTCCGCTAGTAAAACAAATTTCATGCAGGGGTTCGGGGGCAGTGCCCTCGAGGTGAACTTTTTTTTGTCTATTTATACATATTTTTGGTATAAGACATAGAGTCAAAAGAGTAGTTTGGACAATTAGATTTATATCATTTTTGTCTCATGAGCTAGGTAATTGGGTATCACTCTTCCCCTTACTATTATTGAGGACATTTGATGTCACACCCATGAAGTAAATAGCCCTCCATATGGGAATTATAAAGTTGATATTGACAATTAAACTTGCACTATTTAGCCTACCAAACAACGAACTATTAAATTAAAAATGATTGTTAGTCCGGTTTCTTGTGTACTTAGATTAGTCCTGCCAAACAAACTGTGTGGCCTTGGGGCTTTTGTTTTATAAATTGACTTTTTATGGATGGTTTATATTGTAAATGTTAAAATTTGGGAGGGCCAATTTTTTAATTAATTTTCAAATATCAAATTACATATACATCTCACAAATTTTCAAAAATTTTGAGGGTGGGGGCCATGACCCCCCTTAGTTTTCACTTGGGTCCGCCCCTGAGAGTGGGTGTTCAATATCATTCATTACCCTATAATATATATATATATATATATAGGGTGATGCTATTTCCACTCCATTATTGAACTAAGGCACTCCATGGTACCATTCTTAAAGCATGTGGTACATGCATGTCATGCATTACATATATAGTACCACATGCTCTGATAGTGGTACCATGGAGTGTATTGGTTCAATGATGGAGTGGAAATAACAATTCCCATATATATATACACAAAGGGCAAGGCTATTTAATAAAATGTGAATGTTCATTATTTGTAGTCTATTATGAATTTGGGTGAGGACTAGAATTGTTGCAAGCAATATTGAAGTTTTATGCTCCGTTTATTTTAATGTAAAATATTTTTTTGATATGCAATTTGAATGTGAAACTATTTCTAAAAATATTTTACACTGAAACAAATGGAGCATTGGTGTAATAGTCTTTCTTTTAGTGTGAAAAAAAAAAAAATCCAATCACCTCCTTTGTAATTTGGTTGACATAAAATCAAAAATAGATAGATGAGAGTCATGAGACTTGTAAGTTGCAACCCTCTACTTTCTATATAGCTATTTGGACACCATAGTCGTAGACAACCTCCTGTGAATTTTGATTTGACAATAACTGGATAAAAAAATAAGTGACACCAAAAATTAAACAAAAAACTTAAGTGGGTGAGCACGGATCATCAGCAGCAGCACTTGGGTTCCTCTTCCAACTTGGGGTAGCACCTAAAGATGCTGCCAACAATCCTCGTGCAACTTGGGTAGTAAAACTCTTCTTTAGTTATCAAATAGTGCACAACATCTTATTTTATTAGTGATACTAAAAAGGATAGCCAAAACAACTAGTATCAAAAAATATGAAATTGTAAAACTTTTCAGTAGGTACCCAAAAACTACATTTTATTGCAAAAATTTGCCATTAACACACTGGCCGTTAGGTAGATATGTGCAAAAAAATGTAAGAAAAAAAATGCAAAGGATGGTATGATGTGAAGCACTCATTAATGCTACCGAATAGGTAAGTCCCAAAGATGCTGCCAATAATCCTCGTCCAACATGGGTAGTAAAACTCTTCTATAGTTACCAAATAGCAACATCTTAGTAATACTTTACTCACAACTTTCACACAATTTTTTATACACAATTCACAAAACTGTATCTTTTTGTGAATTGTGTACAAAAAATTGTGTGAACGTTATAAGTGAAGTATTACCCTTTTATTAGTGATGTTGAAAACATATACCCAAAACAACTACATAATAACATGGATCTTAAACTTTTGTTACCAAAATCTTAGCATAAAAAAATAAATAAATAAATGAAGTTACCAAAAAGCTACTTTTTATTGCAAAAGTTTTAATTGACACACTACACTGGCCGTTGTACAAATTTATGTAAATTAAATCTAGTGCACTTACAGTTTTTCTTTTTCTGTTTTTTTAGAAGAAAGAAGTACAGAAAGAGCCCCATAGCAAGACACTAAAACAAAATACAGCTACTTTTTTTGTTTGGCATAGCCTTTTCGGGGCAGTTTTTTTTTTTTAAATAATAATAATAAAAATAATGGAAAAAAATTGATTGTTTAAAAGATTTAATACAGCTGTTTAAAAAATTCAATTTACAGATTAATCTCGAACTTTAAAAAATAAAAAAAATAAAATAAAAACTAACTCAAATTGGTTCTAAAACATGTACCAAGTTAGAAAAAATATATCTATAAATAAATCAGTGCATGTAGGTAAACATAACCCAATTCAACACTCCTCCTTGATTGTAAATTTGACAAAGCCCACCAAATTTGAAAATAGCATCATACGCACCAAATTTTCAAGAGATTCGATCCTTCCAATGTTGCTGTCATTGACAAAACCAAATGGAGATAAAACAAAGTGAGTCCTCAAATTTCTAGAACGACCAAAACATGGTTGATCCAATTGAATCAAGTCCGAAACGGGTCGAAACGTGGGAATGTTTGAGGAGGCTCGTAACGGGTTATGTGATTAAAACTATATATATATATATATATATATATTTGAAAGAGAGGTTTGGTCTAAGGTCTTTAAAGGCATAGGGTGCATTTGATAAAATTGAAAATTAAGTACTGAAAATTAAGTGTTGAATTTAAGTGTTGAAAATTTTAAGTGATTTGTATTAGGAAAACTAAAAACAGTGTTTTAAGAACTAAAATAGACTGCATTTAGTGATTATTTTCAGCAGAAAATTTTCACTTATCGTTTTCAGTTGATTTTCTGCTGCCTTTTCAATTAAGTGGTACATTATCAAACGCACTGAAAAAAATTAAGTGCTGAAAATTTTCATTTTCACCACTTAATTGAGTTATCAAACACACCCTTAGTTAATTTGAACTAAAGGACAAGTCATAAACAAAAAACCACATAAGAACACACTCTATAAAACTTTCATTCCCCTAAATTTTAATTTTCCCTCCTAAAATTCTTTAAAATTTTAAATTTCGTTGTCAAAATGCAAAATTACCCCAAAAACCCTAGGAGACCACCACCACCACCGCCATCTCTCTTCAACTTTCTCTCTCCTCTATGCCACCATCTCTCTTTTCTCTCCTCCTTGCCATATGGCCGCCACCAAGAACCACCACCACCACCACCACCATCATTGCCATAATGAGCCATCACCACCATCGCCATCGTGCGTGATCCATCACCATTGCCATCGCCAACCGCCACTACCCCCACCACCATTGCCACCACATGTAGCCTCATGATTAAGATTTAGATCTAGATATTGATCTGGATGTCGTCGCCATAACGAACTCCCGTTACCACAATGCAAGGCCACCATATATGAGGTAAGTTGAAAAATGTATCAAGTAAAATTTTACTTCAGATATTATTTTAACTCTTAAGTGAAATTTTACCTTTGTTAAGCATAAAGGCAATCTTCAACCAGCACTACCGTGAGCCACCACCACCTTCCTAGAAATGTTTTTTTCCAATATTCGATGAATGCCCTTATAAGCCCTAGGGCTTGGTAGGATGCGAAGATGTTATGTGAAATTTCACTTTGGATATTATCTTACGAGAACTTTTATTTAAGATATCTTAAGTGAAATTTTACCTTTATTAAACAAAAAGGCAATCTTCTGTCATGCTCATCCCGGAAAAATCTGGTTATATAAATGCATAATTGTCGCATTGAGAATTATTAATGTGGATTAATAACTGTGAATGAGATTGATCGTGGGCCAACGGTAGGTGTCAATCAAGAATACTAGAAATTGGAAATCAAAGAGGAATTGGCATGAATTAAATGACATTTATGTGATTAAATATTATTTGACTTAATTTGGTATTTGTGAATAGTGATTATGCATATGTAGCTGTCACGCCCCGGAACGGCAAAAATAGAGAAAAATAAATTTTCTTTTTGGGTCCAAAGGCAGCTACTAGAATAAAGATAACAAGAATATATTCTAGGTGCTGAATAACAATATAACTTAAAGTCAAAATAAAGTTACTAGCTATTACAATCAGAGTCTGTAGACACCCCAATTTTGATCGAACTATTAAACTTAGGGAAATTTACCTCTGGAGATCAATGATGAATATGTCTCGTCGGAATCAAGACTCTTACATGCAATCTGATTCTCTTCCAAGAAGAATCTCAGTCCAAAATCGTCATTTTTTCAGCCAAAAGACCAAAATTCTCATCTACCTATCACCTTGTAGACCATGAGTTTTGAACACGTATAGATACACGACATTATTCTCGGAACATCTTAAAACCATTTTCAAAATGAGAGAAATTCAGCATGAACCCTGAAAAAGTCATCAAAAGTCAACAGGTCGAAATGAGGTCAATCGTAAATTTTTTGAATTTAAAAAATGAAGTCCCAATAATTGTTCATTGGGTCTCCCTCATGCTATAAATTATTTTTAAGAAATTTTAAATGAAAGGGAACATTGAGAAATCGAAAGGTCTTTAAGAAGAATTGTGCAGGAAATTGGAAATTTTGCCTTGGGAGGGAAAGTTAACTTTTTTTCCTTAAGGATTTTGATTTTTTAGATTATTTTATTGAATCCAAATGGAGAGTTGACATGAAATGAAATTAAGGTGCTGATTAGTGTTGAAATTGCTGTGCAGCGGCACTCAGAGTGCCCGAACGGCAGTCAGTGAATGCCGCTATAGCAGTCCGTAAATGTCGCGCGACACTCAGCGAGTGCCGCGCAGCACTCACTGAGTGCCGCCTCATCTTCATTGAGTGCCAGCCTGGGCTAATTTACATTTTAAAGCCAAAAATCCTTTTCAATCTTTGATTAAATGAATGCACCAAACAATGCCATTTTTTGTGTACGTGTTTACTACTCTTAGGTCATGCAAACCATGCTCCCACCATCCCTAATTGACGTATCTACCATTATCTTAGCCCCGAAGCAAAGGAAAGTCTATAAAAAAAAACCCATTTTTTCTCATTTATAGGGGTTAGAGACTTGAATCTTGAGGATGAGACTTGAATCTTAGAGAGAGAAGCTGAATTTTGGAAATTGAGTTTTTTCTTAGAGAAATATAGAGAGATAAACTCAAAAACCCCATAGAAACCTTACTCAATTGACCCAATTCTTCAAATCGCCATAGAAGGACCTTGAAGCTTCAAGGAAGAAGAAGAATAGGAAGGCTTGTGAGGGTTGAATCTCCCCAAATCAATCAAATCCTGAGAAGATCTAAAGGTTAAATCCTTATTCCTATACTTATTATACATAATTCAATCACAATTCATAGATTGAACTAGGATTTTTACACAATTTTCAAAAAGTCTCTTCCAACCTCATTTCATCACACACCACTTGATTTGTGATTGAATTCCTTCTTGTATTTGTTTGATTTGGATCTAGATAACTTTGTGTTTAAGATAAAATAAGTTTTTCAAAGTAGAATTCTATTTGGATCATCAACTGGGTTTTGATTTCACCTCTTTTATTCATGCTCTTCTCTTGGGATTCTATGGAAACTTCAATATGCCATTTGAATTCCTTGAGTTAGATCCTTTAATTTTCTGTAAATTTATATTTATATGAGGATTAGAGTTGATCTATGTTGCTTCTATGAGTAATTGATGAATCTAAGCCCATATTCATGGCTATGGTTAATTAATTTGGAGCTTATGAAACTCTTCATGTTTCATTAAGTTCTTTAGAATTTGGGTCTTTAATCCTTAAGGATCATTAATTTGGGAGAGGATTCAAAGGAAATAAGTTATGAATCCTCAAGACCATGTATTTGGTAGAGGGAATTGATGTAGATCTAGTGGATTTCATGATTTTGGATTCAAGTGAATTCAAGTGTCCTAGGTTCATTCATGAGGTTGAGTAAGACCTTAGGACCCATTTCTCCCATGAGATTTATGATGGGGTTCCAAAAAGGCTAAATCCATGGATCTTCATAATAAGTGAGTTTTATTGTGTTGGTTGCAATCATACTTGATCTATATTCTCCATAGAATTATAGATCATGTTTGGTTTAAGTTATGGATGTTAATTCATCTATGGTGCAGTGATTTCGATGACAATCTGTGATCAAAGTTTTTTAATTAAATCATGGTCCATTGGATTTGAATGAGACCAATTGGAATTTGTCCCTAACTCATATATGCACCACTATAATTTTTATGTTGTTGAGATTCCATAGTTAGGATGGTTTGATCTTAGGATTTGTACACTAGCTACTCTCTATCCAAAATTTCATAACAGTAAATCAGTTTTGTTTTGAATCGATCAGAGCCTTAAACATATTATTTAAGCTATAAATAATTTTTTCCATAAATTTAAATGTGCTAATAAGATTCCCTAAAAAGATCAAAGTGATTCTGATTTGTTTGTTATTTTTAGAAAAGCATACAAAAACTCTAGACAGAGAGTTGTAAACTTCTAAGTGATGTCTAGTTTTTTCCCAATTCCCAGAGATTGAACCGTTTGATTTTCAATTTTCTTTTTGGGTTAGAAACTATACTCACAGAGGCACAACATACTCAAAATTCATTAAGATCAAACCGTAAGAAGTATGATTTTTCAATTTTTGAATGTCTGGTCTGCTCTCTATAAATTTTGAAACTCTGTCATAGTTTTGATAAACTTTACAAATGATGATCCAAATATCTTTTATATGACCTAAGGCTTGAAATGTATTTTAATTATGATCAATTGAACTTAATTCTAGAGACTAAATGATCCAATTCAATGAATAGTTCATAGCTTGTTCTTGTTCATGCATTCATCCATGTAAGTCAATACTTGTAATTAGGACTTACTTTGCATTGGTTTGAGTTGCATTTAATTGAACCTAGTTGTGAATTCCTTGTGATCATGTTGGGATTATACCATCTCTACATGGACATTACATTGGCTCCTAGTTAAGACTTGTATAACTATAGAGATGTTGCGCTTCCAACTAGTTAGAAGGAATTCATGATTATGCCAATTCGTTCCATGCTTGATAGATTTAAGCTAGAAGTTTAGGAATGTTTTTCAATATTATATCTTGATCAAGGCATGTGGACTAACCTTTTGTTTTGAAGCGCTATTGAGATATGATTTCTTGACATTTCTCTAGTTTATTTTATTTCTTGATTTTTATTGATTTTTGACTCCATGTGCGACACCTTAGATTATGTCTTAATTTATGTGTATATATGTGATTAGAGTCCTTTTTCTTAGGATTTATATTTTGTGTATGCATTGCACGTTTCTATATCGCAGCTGGATCACGAGTAAGTTTGCTTATTCTCTATTGCATATCATCTTTGTTTGCTATTTGAATTATGTGGTTTTGTATGCCCTTTTATCGTTAGCAATCTTGCACCCCTTTCGACATGCTTTTGTAATGTATATATATATGTATTAGTTGAGGGTATGCTTAGATTAATAATTCGATTAAAAAGGATGTTGAGCAGAGGCCTATCACGAGATAGGATTAGAGGGGGTGTTTTAGTCCGTCGGGTTCCTTTTCCTCTCATTCCATAATTTCCGGACTTAGAAATCTCTAGTTTCCAAAAAACCAGTTTGCTTTTAAAATTATTTCTTAATTTTCCTTTAAAAAATTAAGTGACGACTCGTATTTGAATTTTGAATTTGAAAAAGTTTTAAAAAGCGTGGTTAAATTGCAAGTATCCACAATCTAGCGACTCTGCTGGGGATCGAACCCAGAATCTCTGGTTTCACAGACCAGAATTTCTGATTTTGGGTTCACTCGAGGATTAGACTTGAAAGCATCCTTTTAATCGAATTAATTAATTTTTGTATGCCTGTTGCATTGCACTCACATGTCTTGCTAGTCGATTGCACGGAACTATGACCTTGGAGGCTCGGGGCAACCTGGTCAGTCAAGTTATCATGGGACCATGTGATCACTCTTGATCTTGTACCATGTATTGGTATATGAAGCATCCTATCGGATGTGTGTCAAAGGTCCCTTATTTGACCAAAACCCGGCCTTTGCATGGTAGCTTCCATAGAACCTTTCAATCTAGGAAATTATTTCTTGATTAGGATTATGTGCTAGGAAGTTTTGTATGCCCGGAAGGGATTATTTAAGATGATGACAATGCTTGCTTGATATAGGATGTATAACCCTTTGATCCCCTTTTATCAATTCCTTCTCATGTCCCATGACATTTGGGATTATGCCAGATTTTGATTATATGGTTACACTTCTTATATCTTGTTAGCTAAGCATCATTGGCCTTGTATGTATCCGAATTCATGAAAAGTACGGTGATAATCCGATCATGTGATTCTTTTACCCAAAGAATTTTAAATCCATCTTTGAAAGCAAACAGATTTTTTGCCATCTTTATTCCAAAGTATTCAATCGCTCTTTCAAAAATCTTTGGAGTTCACTTTTTGATTAAAATTCCAAGTCAACATTCTCATCTTTGAAGGAAGAACTCAAAATTCTTAGAAGATTTTGAAAAGTTTCACCAACTAAAGAAATGCTTTTCAAATGAATTTCAAAGCAAAATTTCGACCTAATCATCTTTTGGTTGAGAAATATAATCCAAAATTCTTGAGAATTCTTTTTGAGAGATCTCCTCATCTAAAGAAATGCTTTTCAAATGAATTTCAAAGCAAAGTTTCAACCCAATCATCTTTTGTTGATCGAGAAATGTTTCTGCCTTGAAAGGAAAAATCTAAAATTCTTGAGAATTTGAAAGATCCCATCATCTAGAGAAATGTTTTTCAAATGAATTTCGAAAATTTTAAAAAATTTCAATCTTTGAAGGGGTAATGAGGATCACAATCAAAGGAGAAATTGGCACACTTGACATGGAGGAGGATTTTATGTGCTTATATGCTTATGTGCTAGGACTAAAATTTTGCTTTCTTTTTGCATATAGAATAGGCACGCACACACACACACACACTTGCATTTCATCCATGTGCCATGTGTGCGGTGCATACATTTAGTTGCATCAAGTCATCAAAGCATGAACATTTTTATCACACAACTAATATCATTGCATGCATGTAGCATAAAAATTCACAACATCTTCTTTCCAATCAAGATCAAAATAATTCCTCAAAATTCCTTACCTCCTGAAAATCAATTCTGCATACGGGCCTTTTTATGTCGTGGACCTGTAGAAAGAGTGGAACAATCAGATCCCCTAATGAGGACACTTCTAACCTTCTTGGGTTCGTCTTCTTGATTTTAGGAGAACATGGACTATCATCTTGAGATTGATTTGCCAATGGCCTCAAGAGCTTTGGAAGAGAGAGTGAACAAGCTGCAAGCCACTATTGAGCAACAGAACTTAAGGGTGAATCAATTGGAAAGGGTAACACTTGAGCTCTGTCAGTTACTCAAAAAGCAATTGGATTTGAATGAGGTAATGATGAACAATTTGGAGAAGGGAATAGTGGATCACTATCCAAGCACCAAAGTCCATATCCACGCCTAACTAATCACCAAAGCCCATGTCCAAACTCAGCCTATCACCAAAGTCCATACCCAAGCTCAACCATTCACCAAAGCCAATATCCAGGCCCAATCCCATCTAACCAAAGAGCTATTCCAAGCCCATACCTCAACCCAAAAGCTAACTCAAGCTCAAAGTCGAATCCAAAATCAAGCCAAACCCGCAAGCCAAGAATATTCACCAACCCTGGCATGACATTATCAATGGCCCTTGGTCACCTCATCAAGAGTGGTCACCTCAATCCCTTGGACCCAAGGCCACCACCAAATCCCTTACCTCGCAAATATGACCTATCCTTGTACTGTGCCTACCACGAGACCCCTGGCCACACGACCATTATTGCATGAAACTCCGCTACGATATCCAAGATCTCATTGAGCAGAAAATCTTCACTCCTTTGCAGAATCCACCGAGTGACATTTGGCATGACATGCAATCCTTTCAATCCCAGCCATCACTGAGCACTCTCAAGGGATTTGTTGCCTCCACGAGTGCGCAACATTCAACTGGCCCTGACCCAATCAACAAAATTAGAAAAGGCATTGACAATACTTGGTATGAGTTAGAGGAGGGCTATTCTACTAAAGAGTGGGCCATAGACGCGGATGATGTTTCCACACATATGCTAATGGGAAGTGTCGAGCCTGAAGGTTCAAATCATGATAGTGAGGTGATAGTGTTTGGAACTGCTACTGCTAAAGCAAATGTGGATGCTCTAGGAAATCTAATCAATTAAAAATCATCTGTGACACTCCAGTTGAGACCAAGACAAGTCTAGTTCGGTAGTCGAGTTATGTCAAGTAGGAGTCAAGTGTCAAGTCCAGTCAAGTCTTTGAGTCAGTAGTTATCGACTTTATTTTTCAAGTCTTTTTTTTATCGAGTCGAGTGATGTAATCCTCTTTCTCTACTAGTTAAATAAAATCTCATTTTGCTTGATTCAATGTACCCATTCATGAATGTATGGATCATTATGCCAAGAAAAAAAAAAGAAAAGAAGAAAGAAGGAAAAAAATCACTTTTTAAAACAATCATGGAAAAATACTTTGTTAATAAATCGTTGCATTAAAAAGGATCCCCAAGTGAACAAAGCAAATTTTGTGTCAAATCCACAGAGGAGTAGAGAATTGATTAGCTTTACTTTTAGAATTTAAAGATACTCTCGCTCAATCCTGTAAAGATAAACTTGGACTTGAGGCTTGCTCACCATCCCCTTCTCCCAAATACCAAGCCTAAAAGATGAGCTCACGGTCCAAAGCCATAAACTTTGTCCTTGATGGTAGTCAGATTTTTTTTTAAATGAACTTCTTCTTCAAAAGAAAAAAAAGAGAAAAAAAAAAGCAAAAAGAAGCTCGGTAGGATGAAAACTCGAAAGGGCGCCTAGGCAAAAGTTAGAGCACAAAAAAGAGGGGGGGGGGGGGGGGTGGAAGAAGAAAAAGGAAGAGAGAAAAAAAAAAAGAAAAAAGAGCTCTCTAGGATGAAAACCTAAAAGGACGCCTAGACAAAATTTAGAGCAAAAATAAGATGCGTGTTAATTTCAAAACCCGACTCCTAGCCAGTCAAAATCATGAAGAGAATAAGAGATAGTGAGGAAGAGGAAAGAAATGAAGGGGAAGAGAGAAAGTAGAGAATAAATAAGATTAAGAATTCTTGAGCACTTTAACGTATATCATTGGCACATGAATTATCCCAAGGATTTGTGTTGTTCTAAACAGAGAAAAATTAGAAATGAAAAGACAGATTTGAAAGTATCAATTAGTCTCAAAATTTTGTGGAAGGCTCAATGGCTAAGTGGGCCTAAAACAATGCAGAGATATCTTTGAGAAAGATAAAGAGTGATTTGGAGGGCTGATATTGTTAAAACACGATGTGTTATGAGAGTTGTGAAGATTGATTGGCTAGTGAAAAGGTAAAACGAATCAACCGCCACAAACAAAAAAGAAAAGAAAAGAAAAAAATGAACAAAAGAAAAGAAAAGAAGAAAATAAAAGGGAGAAGTAGTTCATGTTCCTGTTCAAAGACTACCACAAGCGACCCATTTCAAAAAGAGCACTCATTAGACCCAAATGAAAACATGGCTCGAAAAGCCCACCAATTCTTGAAGCCTTATTCTTTTAAAACCTCTAGAGTTCTTGAACTACGTTCGACCTAATTCCCACTCGGGGATACGAAGGCAACCTGCTCGATTTGGTCATCACCCTCGCCATCTCATGGCATGTTTCTTTCAGGCCTTGGTCGAACTACTTTGGACCTGATTCCCATTCAGGGATAAGTAGGCGAGTCTTACTTGATTCTTGGTCCTTGAATGCCATCATTTGCACCTTTTTGTTCTATTCCCTTAGACTAGGGGCAAACTTCGTTTGCCTAGAGTCACATATGAATTGCCAAACCAAGGGCAAACTCTGTTTGCCCGACACCATGTTCCCTTTAATGTTGGGTTATCCTGCCTCATCCCACCCTATTCATACAGATTGCCTCCAAGATAGGAGAAACTACGCTTTAGGCATCGTTGTGCCATCATCTTATCAAAACTAACTGGAATCAGCCTACATGCTCTCTATTACATCTCCAGACCAGGGGAAAACTTTGTTTGCTGAAAGCCCCATTTTATCCTAGAAGGAAGCGCCCAAGTCATATTCAAACTAGGGGCAAACTTTGTTTGCCAAAACCCCTTTATACTAGAGGCGAGTTCTCAAAGTAATTAAGTTTGTTTTGAAAGGATTAAAATAGAGTATCTTTTATTCTATAAGCTAAAGCACTAATTTGAAGCACACTCTAGATAGGCAAAGAATCCGCTAAATTAGAAGGGCGAAGTTTTCAAAGTTTAGATTTTTTCAGCCAAGCACTACCATGATAAGATGATGAATAAATAGGAGGTGAGATGATACATTATTCACGATGAAGGCACATTGATTCATAATAATGCAGAGTTTTAGTCAATCGTTTTGTATAACTGATTTTATTAAGTCTATTCTCCTTCAATGAGTCAATAATAGTCTCAAATGCGTGGGTTCAAGATGATGAATAAAGATTTGAAAATTTTCTATGAGCATCCCAAGAGCAATACAAGTAGAAGTTCCAACACTGTCACTACATCAATTAAAGTTGTAGCGTGAGAAGTGTCGAAAGTAGGTGTAATGATCAACCTCATTACATAAGTTCATTAGTGATTATTGAGCACAAGGCATTGAATTCGAGTGAGCATCCTCATAATTGAATAGTTGATAATTGGAATCGAAGCAGAATCAGTGTGCATCAGTCAAGTGGGGGTAATTGGAATTGAGTTAGGCCTGAATTGATTAAGAATTGTTGAGTCAATTGGTTAAGCCTTGAACAAGTCGAGTATTTGCCAGAATCGTAAGAGAATCTGGAAAGCCTGCGTCTGTTATTCAGAATTGGTCAAATCGGAATCATGGTGTGCTATCAAATTGGAACTAGGAGTTGGAAGAACTTAAATTAATTGAGTATCAGTTGAGTGCAGAATCAAGAATAGATCAGTCAAAGTAGCAAAGTAAAGAATTTGAATATGAATCAGTGGAAGCATCAATTGAGCATGTCACTCCCCGACGTAGCATAATTCAGGAATACATTTAATTTCCTTTATGGACTCATAGGTCGTGACAAGTAAGAGTGACCAATTGTCTCTGCAACAAATAACTTAAACAGTGTGTCTAAAGAAAAGGTTACTAATAACATAAAGCTCCAAACTTTAAAATTTACTAACTATCACATCAGTCATAATCTTAGGCACAAACCGCCCTTATCCAAATATCTAATGAAGTGTTTATTACAACTCTAAAATTAAAGCATAAGAAATATAAAATAGCCCCCCTGGAAAGACTCCTACCTCTAACTAGCATAGTCGAAATACTCTGGTTGCTCCTGACCTGAAAAATCTAGACATAGAGTCCAGGATGAATCAACGCCATCAGCTTATGCAAGCTGGTAAGCAAAATAAACATATACTCGCAATGTATATACAAGCATATATTACAACGATATTGGTTAAACTTTAAAACAACAATAATTCAAGGTCCCAACTTCAATATATTACACGGGGAAATAATAAGCATCAAATAAGTGACCGTGCATGAACAATGTAGTATCTCATCTTACCTGACTCTTTTCTTAAGACAAACTCGATTCAACCATCCCATCACCTCAGATACCAAGAATAATATCCACTCTGTATCCAGGTCATATAACATACCATAGCTTCAGATACCAGGAATAATCTCCGCTCAGTATCCGAAATATGTGCCTCAGATACCAGGAATAATATCCGATCGATATCTGAGTCGTACAGTACACTGTCACCTCCAATACCAGGAATAATATCCGCTCGATATTGGGGTTGTACACTACGTTATCGCCTCATATACCAAGAATAATATCCGCTCAATATCTGAGTCGATAACAACATTGCCGCCTCCAATACTAGGAATAACATCCGCTCGATATTGGAGTCGTACACTACGCTATCGCCTCAGATACCAGGAATAATATTCCCTCGATATCTGGGTCAATCACAACATCGTCGCCTCCAATACCAGGAATAACATCCGCTCGATATTGGAGTCCCACACTACGCTATCGCCTCAGATACTAGGAATAATATCCGCTCAGCATCCAAGTCGTACAACAGGCCCCTGCTCTTTACTCTTTTCACACTTTTTCACGTACTATGCATGTCGACTCAACCTCGACCCTACTATGCATGTCAATGTCATGAATTGTAACATCACTTATTAATCACAAGTCTGAATATCCGTACGAACATAAATCTCAGTCATAATCATTCTTGTTAAGCCAGTTTCTTAAACGTAAGCCTTTAAAATAGTATATCATTCAAGCAGTTCCTTAAAACTTGCCAAACCCTTTCCAAACAGTCCCTTATACAAAAATGGACAAACTGCCAAAAGGCCTTGTTGCACGAGCGGGTCGCGCGAGCGATCAGGCTCTTTTTATGAAATCCGTTAAAAATTCATTTCTGCCCAAATCTACACAGGTCGAGCAAGCGGGCAGCGCGAGTAAAGAGTCGCGCGAGCTGGTCGCGCGCGCGAGATGTCACAGAACCTTCTTCTTCATTTTCTCCCCTGTTTCAATTTTAAAAACTAAAATTGACCCATTTTTGAATTCTATTTCAAACATGTCATATAATATATGGATTTTTTCATTTTTTTTGCGTAGATTAAGAATACGTAATCGGATTAAACTGAAATGGATTGTATCTCTCAATTTTTGCAATTAAAGTACAGATGCCAAAACTTTAAATTTGTAATACATCACGATACGGATGAATTACTACGTCGGATTCGAACCACATCATCTGGGGACTAAGATCTTTCATTTCCAACTTTCAAAATTGATTTTGGTTGAGTTTCATAAAACTCCAATTTTCAAAGCTTTAATGGTGGATGTATATATATATATATCCATATATACACATCTATATATACCAAAATATATATATAGACATTGGGAGCAAGTTTATAATACTCACAGAGGCTAATTGGACAGAAATTAGAGGTCGAGAATTTTCGTCGTAAATTCGGTCGTCTATGAATTTTCTTCTCACCTTCCTCTTGATTTTGGTGTATACATATGCAACTGTGTATATGTAAGTATACATATATAATCTGTGTGTGTTGAGAGAGTAAGAGAAAATTGAGAGCAAATTGAGAGAGATTGAGAGAGACAGAGAGTTGAGAGTTCGTAGAGAAATTGAGACTCTGAGAGACATATATACAGATATGTCAAATTGGGCTCCAAGCAAAGCCCAAATTTTATCCGATGAGGTTGAGCTCACGTGCTTCCTCACCTACTATGCAGTATAGTCGTAGCTTATAATAAAAATTGGTATTTTACGGTCGCAATAAAAATTGGATATACAAAAAATCATGTTAACGTAGGAATTAAATTCTGTTTTATACAAAAGTATAGATATAGTTTTTAAATCCATAGAAAGTATTTTTATATTTAAAAAAATTACGGTTTGACCCCAAACAAATATTTATTAATAGAAAATAAAAGAAATATTCATTTATTGAATGAAATTAAAAACATAGGGTGTTACAGAGCAAGCAGAGTTGCTTAGGAATGAACTTGAACCTCACAAGTCAAAAATCAGTCAGTTGAATCCACAAAGTCATTTGAGAATCAGCTTGATACCAGTTAATCAGTTTTTGTGTCGTATTACAACATAAGTCCTTGCGAGGCTGTTGATCTCTGCTTGTGCAACATAAGTCCCCTAAAGGGCTGTTGATTGCCGCTTTCGCAACATAAGTCCTTGTGAGGCTTTTGATCTCTACTTTTGCAATATAAGTCCCCAAAAGGGCGGTTGATTGTTGCTTTTGTAACAGAAGTCCTTGCAAGGCTGTTAATCTCTGCTTTTGAAACATAAGTCCCTAAAAGGGCTGTTGATTGTCGCATTTGCAACATAAGTCCTTGCGAGGCTGTTGATCTCTGTTTTTGCAACATAAGTCCCCAAAAGGGTTGTTGATTGTCGCTTTCGCAACATAAGTCCTTACGAGGCTGTTGATCTCTTCTTTCGCAACATAAGTCCCCCTAAAGGGCCGTTGATTGTCACTTTCGCAACATAAGCCCTTGTGAGGCTGTTGGTCTCTGCTTTTGCAACATAAGTCCTTACGAGGCTGTTGGTCTCTACTTTTACAACGTAAGTCTTTACGAGGCTTTTGATCTCTGCTTTTGCAACATAAGTCCTTACGAGGCTGTTGACCTCTGTCCTTACGAGGTTGTTGATCTCTACTTTCGCAAGATAAGTCCTTACAAGGCTGTTGATCTCTGCTTTTGCAACGTAAGTCCTTACGAGCTTGTTGATCTCTGCTTTTACAACATAAGTCCTTACGAGGCTGTTGATCTCTGCTTTTGCAACATAAGTCCTTACGATGTAGTTGATCTCTACTTTTACAACATAAACTTATGAGGCTATTGATCTCTACTTTTGCAACATAAGTCCTTACAAGGATGTTGATCTCTGCTTTCGCAATGTAAGTCTTTACGAGGCTGTTGATCTCTACTTTTGCAACATAAGTCCTTACAAGGCTGTTAATCTCTGCTTTTGCAACATAAGTCCTTACGAGGCTGTTGATCTCTACTTTTGCAACATAAGTCCTTACGAGGTTGTTGATCTCTGCTTTTGCAAAATAAGTCCTTACGAGGTTGTTGATCTCTGCTTTCGCAATGTAAGTCCTTACAAGGCTGTTGATCTCTGCTTTTGCAACATCAGTCCTTACAAGGCTGTTGATCTCTACTTTTGCAACATAAGTCCTTACAAGGCTGTTGATCTCTGCTTTCGCAACGTAAGTCCTTACGAGGCTATTGATTTGTGTTTTCGCAACATAAGTCCTTGCGAAGCTGTTGATCTCTATTTTTTACAATATAAGTCCCCTAAAGGGCTGTTGATTATCGCTTACATGACATAAGTCCTTGCAAGGCTGTTGATCTCTGCTTGTGAAAACATAAGTCCCCTAAATGGCTGTTGATTGTCTCTTTCGCAATGTAAGTCCTTGTGAGGCTGTTGATTTCTATTTATGCAACATAAGTCCCCTAAAGGGCTTTTGATTGTCGTTTTCACAACATAAGTCCTTGCGAGGTTGTTGATTTTTGTTTTCACAACATAAGTCCCCCAAAGGGCTGTTAATTGTTGCTTTCACAACATAAGCCCTTGCGAGGCTGTTGATCCCTATTTTTACAATATAAGTCCCCCAAAGGGCTGTTGATTATTATTCTTGCAACATAAGTCCTTAAAAGGCTGTTGACCATTGTTCTTGCAATGTAAGTCCCTGAGTGGCTCTTGACCATCATTTTTACAATGTAATGAGTGGCTATTGACCAATATCTTCTCTTCATAAGTGCAGTCCAGTCAACTACATTCTAAGAGAGCAAACATATCCGACGGGGCCGAAAGGCTTTGGATACTGAGAGTAAACATATCCGACAGGGCCGAAGGGCTGCTGATACTAAGAGCAAACATGTTTGACAGGGTTGAAGGGCTACGGATACTAAGAGTAAACATATCCGATGAGGCTAAAGTGCTGTGGATACTGAGAACGAACATTCTTTGACACCGGGGTGTAATGAGCAGCGTAGTCTAGTCGATTGCATTTTAAGAAAACAAATTTGCATTGACATTGGGGCATAAGGCGTGAAGCGTGGTCCAGTCAATAGCACTAATCCAGAGGATCAAGGTGGTTACGAATAATGATAACCAAGCATTAGAAGCATAGGACATGAAAAGCATCCATATATATTGAAACATCTTGACCTCGAGTCATCGCATTTGCATAGTCTAAAAGTTTGAAGCATGAAATTGCATTGGCAGCCATCATTGCATGGACACTTACGTCATGATAGGATAGGTGCATTCATCCATATGACTATTTGTGCCTATGTGTGATCCCTTGCCCGAACTATGTCTTGGTCTGATTCCCGTGGGGATACGTAGGCAGCTCACCATTGAGCACGACCAGTACCGACCATTACCGACCATCTCTGCAAATGTTTTTGCAACACATTTTTTTTTACCTAAGTTCAATAGCCCAGTCAAAGGCCTGTCTTCACACAGGCTTTGATACTCACTTGTGATACGCATTGCTTTACAAGCTCTGCCAAAGACGGACAAACTGTAGACACTCCAATTTTGACCGAACTATTAAACTTAGGGGAATTTACCTCTCGAAATAAATGATAAATATGTATCGTTGGAATTAAGACTCTTACAAGCAATTTGATTCTCTTCCAAGAACAATCTCGGTCCAAAATTGCCCTTTTTAAGCTAAAAGAACACAATTCTCATCTACCCATCACCTTGTAGACTATGAGTTTTGAACACGTATAGAAACACGACATTGTTTTCCGACCATCTTAAAACTATTTTCAAAAGGAGAGAAATTCAGCATGAACCCCGAAAAAGTCATCAAAAGTCAACAGTTGACCCAGTGAAAAGTCAACAAGTCGAAAGGGGGTCAATCGTAAAATTTTCGAATTTCAAGATGAAAAGTCCCGATAATTGTTCATTGGGTCTCCCTCATGCTAGAAATGATTTTTAAGATATTTTAAATGAAAGTGAACATTGAGAAATCGAAAGGTCTATAAAAAGAATTGTGCAGAAAATTGGAAATTTTGCCTTCGGAGGGAGAGTTGACTTTTTTTTCCTTAAGGATTTTAATTTTTTAGATATTTTTATTGAATCCAAATGGAGAGGTGACATGAAATGAAATGAAGATGCTGATTAGTGCTAAAATTGTTGTGCAACGGCACTCAGAGTGCCCGAACGGCAGTCCGTGAATGTCGTTGCGGCACTCCGTGAGTGCCGCCTCATCTTCATTGAGTACCGGCCTGGGCTAATTTGCATTTTTAAGCCAAAAATCCTTTTCAATCTTTGATCAAATGAATGCACCAAATGATGCCCTTTTTTGTGTACGTGTTTACTACTCTTAAGTCATGCAAACCATGCTCCCACCATCCCTAATTAACCTATCTATCCTTATCTTAGCCCCTAAGAAAAGGAAAGTCTATAAAAAAAAACCCATTTTCTCTCATTTGTAAGGGCTAGAGACTTGAATCTTGGGGATAAAACTTGAATCTTAGAGAGAGAAGCTGAATTTTGAAAATTGAGTTTGTTCTTAGAGAAATATAGAGAGAGAAAATCAAAAACCCCATAGAAACCTTACTCAATTGACTCAATTCTTCAAATCACCATAGAAGGACCTTGAAGCTTCAAGGAAGAAGAAGAATAGGAAGGCTTGTAAGGGTTGAATCTCCCCAAATCAATCAAATCCTGATAAGATCTAGAGGTTAAATCCTTATTCGTATACTTATTATACATAATTCAATCACAATTCATAGATTGAACTAGGATTTTAACACAATTTTCAAAATGTCTCTTCTTACCTCATTTCATCACACACCACTTGAATTGTGATTGAATTCCTTCTTGTATTTGTTTGATTTGGATCTAGATAGCTTTGTGTTTAAGATAAATAAGTTTTTCAAAGTAGAATTCAATTTGGATCATCAATAGTGTTTTGATTACATCTCTTTTATTCATGCTCTTCTCTTGGGATTCTATGGAACCTTCAATGTTCCATTTGAATTCCTTGAGTTCGATCCTTTAATTTTCTGTAAATTTATGTATATATATATATATTAGGATTAGAGTTAATCTATGTTACTTCTATGAGTAATTGATGAATCTAAGCCCACATTCATGGCTTTGGTTCATTAATTTGGAGCTTATGAAACTCTTCATGTTTCATTAAGTTCTTTAAAAATTGGGTCTTTAATCCTTAAGGATCATTAATCAGGGAGAGGATTCAAAGGAAATAAGCTATGAATCCTCAAGGACCATGTATTTGGCAGAGGGAATTGACGTAGATCTAGTGTATTTGATGATATTGGATTCAAGTGAATTCAAGTGTCCTAGGTTCATTCATGAGGTTGAGTAAGCCCTTAGGACACATTATTGTCATGAGATTTATGATAGGGTTCCGTAAAGGCTAAATCCATGGATCATGATAATAAGTGAGTATTATTGTGTTGGTTGCAATCAGACTTGCTCTATATTCTCTGTAGAATTATAAATCAAGTTTGGTTTAAGTTATGGATGTTAATTCATCTATGGTGTAGTGATTTCAATGGCATCTGTGATCAAAGATTTTTAATTAGGTCCATTGGAATTGAATGAGACCAATTGGAATTTGTCCCTAACTCATATATGCACCACTGCAATTTTTATTTTGTTGAGATTCCATTGTTAGGATGGTTTGATCTTAGGATTTGTACACTAGCTACTCTCTATCCAAAATTTCAAAAAAGTAAATCAGTTTTGTTTTGAATAGATCAGAGCCTTAAACATGTGATCGGGAGAGAACTAATCCTAATTATACGCCTTAATTCACATTTGTTAGTACTTTTTATCCTGTTTTTGTATATTTTTACTTCGTTTTCTAGTTTTTGACAGGTTTTGGAAGAAATCACCTAAACCAGGCTAAACAGAATGAAAAAGCACAAAGAAAGAAGCTGAAAAAGCCAAGTCGCGCGCGCGAGAAACCGAGAATCGCTCGAGCGATCCGCGCGCGCAAAGTCCTAAATGTCGCGCTCGCGCGGTCCGCTCGCGCGATCCGTACAGAAATCAAAGTTGCGTATTTCAGTATACTGAAGACTCCTGTGCAAACGAGACTGCTGAACGACGTCTAGACTGTAAATTACATCAGTTTCAGTTCGTTTCGGGTTAGGAAGGCTTCCAAAACTTATTGTAAATCTATATATACCCTATTTTATTACAATTAAAGGGTTAGACATTGTTAGCAACTATTATACACACATTCTACAACCATACTTCCAGCCATTGAAGGGAGGGAAGCAAGGAGAAGAAGAAGAAGACCATATTTATGTTTTTATTTTAGTTTTATTATGTATAGATGACAGTCACATGTTTAGAGGATTTTTATAAATAAATCGTACTTCTAGTGATTAAATCATTACTTTCAGAATTTATTCTTGTCTTAGATCTATTTTGACTGTGATGTGCTCAACGATCTATGCTTGCTGTGCTTGTTTAGATTGTTTACATGTGATGGTGCTTTATTGATTTGTGCTATCAAGTATCCGAATAGTCCATGCCTAGGTTAGACGGATTAGATCACAACCCTAGTTTAGTGTGGGATAATTCGTGCTAGTCGAAGATGGATTATGTTGGTGCTTGAACCATGAATATCTTCTTGTCGGAGGAATTGGGCTTGTAGCTACAATTTCCCATTATCATCCAACTTAATAAGCTAAAGTAATTCATAAATATTCCTATTATGAAGCTAGTGGTGGATTTGCAATCCTAGGTTCCCTTAAACATTAATTAAAACAATTTTAATTGCTTTCATAGTTTAGATTTAGTTTTATTGTTATTAGTTTAATTCAAACCAAATCAAAATCCGTTTTCATAATTAACTAAAGTTAGGTTTTAAAATTAAGTCGCTGTAGTTAACCAATCTCTGTGGGTTCGACCTTTACTTCCACATTGCAAATCTTTTGAAAAGTAAAGAACACTTTTTATATCTTGATATTGACAATATCAATTTTTGGCGCCGTTGCCGGGGATTGCATTACTACCTTTAGTTTTAGAATCTTAGTTTAGTTAATTCGTAAATATTAGATTAGATTTTCTTTTCTTATTTTTCGTTTTATTTTGGGTTACTAACTTTTCTTTTTATTTTGTAGTTTCTTGAGTCGTCAAAATTCCAACGTTTCCGAGTGGAGTAGCTAATTACATCAAAGGAGCTTACGCAAATAAAAATATAAATAAAATAAAATAAATTGCTTCTTGTGAAACTCGCTTTAAACCACTGTAAGTCAGGGCGCTGTGACGCACTATTTGTATTAGTTTAGGGTTAATTGCACTGCATTAGCTAGGAAACCCGGGGCGCTGGGCTTGACGCGGTCATTGCATTACAGGATAATATTCATGCATCACAGTAGTTGAGTGCTTGTTATCTTAGTTGCGTGATTGCTATTTGTTTTTTTTTTAGTTGAGTCAGTTTTTGTTTTTAGTTTACTTTCTTTTAGTTTATGTTAGGTACACGTTCAAATAAACCGGAATTAAAATCTTTTGACTCTGAACTTGAACGTACATTAAGACTTAACAAGTCTTCAAACTTAACTTTTAGAACAAGGTTTTTAATAGACGACGATTTGACACCGAAACCAACGTCTTTATTTGAATCTGAAATACGTAGTACTCTTACAAGACTAAAGAAACCACGCTTTAATAACATAGAGTCAATTAAAATGGCAGACATTGGAAATAATAACGAAAACAACCAAAATAACAATGGAGCTAATATGAATAATCTTAATATACCGCCACCTCCTCCACTTAAAGATTATTTTATTCCGACGACTTACACGCCACAAACTTGTATCGACTTACCGGAGGCGACGACATCTCACTTTGAGATAAAGTCGTCTACCATCTCGCTCCTTCCATCTTTCCATGGCCGTTTAAATGAAGATCCATATAAACACTTAGGAGATTTTCAAGATATATGTTCTACTTTGAAAATCCAAAACTTAACTGATGATGAATTAAAATTGCGGCTCTTTCCATTCTCTTTAAAAGATAAAGCTAAATATTGGCTTCAATCTTTGGATCCAAACACAATTAGAACATGGGAAGACTTACACACCGCATTTTTACAAAAGTTTTTCCCGATTATGCGTACGAATCAGATAAGAAAATCTATAACTAATTTTGTGATGCAAGATGGGGAATCACTCTACGACACGTGGGAAAAATTTAAAGAATTATTACGCTCGTGTCCACATCATCAAGTTCCTAAGTGGCAACTTGTTCAGGTCTTCTACGAAGGACTTATTCCCTCAGTCCGTAATACCGTCGATGCCGTTTGTGCGGGAACGTTCCTACACAAAAGCGCCGACGAGGCCTGGAAAATTTTTGAAACGTTAAGCGAGAACTCGATGCATCAGACTGTGTCAGTACGTTCTGAGGGATATCTTAAACCACCCAAACGAGAGGTGAAGTTTGAGTCGAGTCATTCAATTGAAATAAAAGAATTATCTAAAAAACTTGACCAACTTTTAACAATAAATCAAGCGACAACTGCACCTCCTCACGAAGTATGTGAATTGTGTTCTGCACCGTCACATAATATCTGTACATGCCCATCGGCATCTCAGTTTCCCGAATTTGTGGAGCAACACGTAAATGCTATGCAACAATTTCCACAAAATAATTATACGCCTAGGTCAAATAATTTTCCTAACACTTATCGACCCCAATTTCAACAAAATCAATACCAACACCCTCCTCCTAATCCTAACCCCCCAAGGACTAACGCTTTTGAGGAGACGGTGTTGGCTTCCCTTAAGAATATTGAAACTCAAGTCCAAGCACAAGCACAAATAGTGCACTCTCATACACAATCCATTGCGAAGCTTGAATCCCAAATGGGACAAATAGCTACTGCGGTGAGTCGTAGAAACGAGGGGAAGTTGCCTGCGCAAACTATTCAAAATCCTAAGGGACAATATGAGATTAAGGGGTCAAGTGAACAAGTAAACGCCGTATCGACTAGGACGACTATTCGGGAAGACGAAGTTGTTAAGATTCCGGATCAAAATGACATCAACTCTAATAAGGAGGGTGAGGAGAGTAGAATTCAAAAAGAAAATGAACCGGTCCCAACAAATTATATTCCGAGAATGCCATATCCACCTAATGTTGAGGAACCGTCTCATCTTTCAAAGAAAAAGTCTAAAGTTGAAGATATACTCGAGGTGTTTAAACAAGTTAAAATAAATATTCCATTCCTCGATGCGATAAAACAAATTCTCGCTTACGCTAAATGTCTTAAAGACCTATGCACTCAAAAACGTAAATTGCGTAGTCATACTCCGAAAAAGGTCTTTCTCACGGAAAAAGTAAGTTCAGTTTTTCAACACGCTCCTCCGAAGTATAAGGATCCCGGTACGCCTACGATTTCATGTGTCATAGGTGACACTATCATTCATCGGGCTCTCCTTGACTTAGGTGCTAGTGTTAATCTCATACCTTATCACGTCTATAAACAATTAGGTCTAGGAGAACTTAAACCTACGGCCGCTACTATTCAATTAGCGGATCGTTCTGTCAAAGCACCTAGAGGAATCGTCGAAGATGTCCTAGTAAAAGTTGATCAATGTTTTTATCCTGTTGATTTTATGGTCCTTGACACCGAACCGGTGCTAGATGCTAGAAAATACACTCCTGTTATTCTTGGTCATCCTTTCTTAGCTACGGCCAACGCACGTGTCAATTGTAGAACAGGGGTGATGAAAGTGTCGTTCGGGAACATGAACTTAAAATTAAACGTTTTTAATGCTATGGATCAACCTCCTAAAGAAGACGATTACCTATGTGAGGCGGAGAGTGAGGTAAGACAAACTATTGAATCCAATTACGTCATACCTGTGAGTAATGACAATAATATACTGGAAAATGAGCAGACAAATTTGAATAATTTAGATCCTAATGACGAATTTACCCAAAAGGTGAAGAATCGATTTGAAACCGAAAAGGATGAATCATTGAATGAAGTAATACGAAGCGATATTCTTTCTGCTTTCCACCGACATCTCCCTAATGCCCTAAAGGATACAAAATCTGAGTTACAGCCTCCATAAATCTTGAGCTAGAACGGTCTAGCTAAAGACGTAAAAGATAGCGCTTCTTGGGAGGCAACCCAAGCTTAATTTCGTCGGTTCTCTTTGTTTTTGAGTCGTTTTGGTCAGTCTTAGAGTTTTCTGGACAGGTTTGGGGGTCAGAATTAATTTATTTTAATATTATATACATAATTTTAGCCAAAAAATGGAAACAACCAAACTCGCGCGCGCGATGCCTCGCTCGCGCGGTCCGCTGGCGCGAGTTTGTGCCTTAGGCGTTTTTCCTTTCTTTTTCTTATATGATCCCTCAGGTTCTCCTCGCGCCTGGTGTCGCGGGCGCGAGGTATCCCACTGGCGCGATATTCTAAAAAAAAAAAAAAAATTTGGGAATTCGCGCGCGCGACGCCCGCTAGCGCGGTCCGCTCGCGCGATTCCCCGTTTTCTTGATGTTTTCTTTTGTTTTCTATTTCCTCCCCACTTGATCAGGTAGTTTTTACGTGTCTGTTTTTGTTCTTAGGTCATTTTAGATCGAGTTAGTTGTTGTTTTCCTTGTTACATTTATACTTTTTCGTTTTATTTCTGTTCCATTTGCTCGTTTAGTTTAGTTTAGCTTAGTTTTTAGATTTACATTCCATATTTAGGTTTCATTTACTTTTAATATTCTTTTGTTAGTTTCTTTTTCTCTAGTCTTAACAGGTGGTTCCATTTGGAGCAATTGAACTTTATCGCTATATTCTTATACCTTCACCTGTTTGTAATTGCCGAGATCGAGGTATTATCGTTCCTTTCTTATGTACTTTCCTTTCTTTCATTTTATTGTTTCATTAGGGACAATGAAAGGTTTAGGTTTGGGGGTATATGCACACATGCACACATTATTTTATGCGAAATTTTAAATTTTCAAATTTTTCAATAAGTGTGTGTAAATAAACGATGTTACTGACGTTTTTGCAATCTTAATTTGATACTTTTTGTTAGAGAACTTTGATTGTTATAGAATGATAAACAATGGAAGATGTGATTAAACATTTACTGAAGTCATGATATGATGTAATGTTTTAAGTTATGTATTGTTTGAATCGTAGTTTTATATCATAGATTTGCACATAAACATATGCACTGCACGTAGTCATTGGAATACATGTTGGTTGTGAACTATAATATGATTCGGATTTCTAGATAACACATGGTGGAGACTAAGCCCAGTGAGCTTTTGAGCCTATCTTTTCTTTTTAGAGGGATAAATACATTATGTTTGTCGAATTTCATTGAATTAGCGCATTTACTTGTTGTTTAGTCTCATTATTCTTGTTTTGGTTGATAGTCAAGTTAAAATATTTGTTACCATGCTAAATAATCTTCCATTGTAAACATTGAAGAACCGTATTACCCTAGGAAATGATTTTAGGCCCTCTTTGTTTACTGCCGACCGATAAATGATAAATTTCCTTAGTTCGCCCTTTGAGCCGTTACAATGCCTCTTTTTCTTTGTTCACCATTATCCTCTTTAAAAGCTCCAACTTGATCAACTTGGAGTATACCACTGGAAGAGTGATCAACTTTTAGTAGTATTAAGGTGATGTGTTGATTGAGAAGAAGAAAATAAGATGCTATTGGGGTAGTTGCTTGGTATTCAATAAATAATCATTTGAGAAGCAAGAAAAGAAAAAGGAAAAGAAAACAAATTAAAAAAAAGAAGAAGGTTGAAAAAAAAATATATGAAAAGAAGAGAAAGAAAAGATGAAAGTTGGTAGAGAAGAAGAATGAAAGAGATCGAACATGCCTTGCAATGCCATTCTGAGATTACCTACCTAGTATATCCTTTTTCATTACCTGAACCACATTACAACCTTTGAAATGTCCTATTTTATCCTAGGAAACATGGTTCGGATATGAAAACGATGGGAGGGGGATTAAAACATGGTAATGATTAATTTTTCTTGATTATTTGCATCTTATCCATGAGACTACTATTCTTTCGTGTCATGCGTCTTTTTCGAGTCATATGTGAGTATTTCTCGTTGTGAAAACATATTTCCTTTGCTCACATAGTTTAGAAAAATTACACCTGTTTTTGAGTGTTTCATTTTAGAGTGTAATTAATTGTGAGATTCGTAGTCGAAGCAGAGTTGGATGGTTATCCGAGTTATATTCCATGTTCATGACATACACGTGTTCATTTGACTACCACATCACACACGTGCAATTTTATGAGAAACTCTATTGATTTATACGATGCATGTACTTGGGATTGTTTTTCAGGACGTAAGTGAACGTTTGATTCTGTTTCTTATTGTTCATTATTCTATTTCGAATCATTGTTTTATAATAAGGAGTATTGAATGTTATGTTTTTCGTTTGAATAAAACTTTTTAAATTTACAAGTTAATAAAAATGGTTGTGGGTAACTTGTTGATGAGAACCCTCACGAGACTTTACTCCTCCGACTAGGGGCACCTAGGGGTTTAAAAGGCTTGTTGCATATGCTAAATGCAATCGTGATCCATGCGAAAATGGAGTAGTATTTTATTAGTAGTAGTTTTTATTTTATTTTTGCTCGAGGACTAGCAAAATGTAGGTTTGGGGGTGTGATCGGGAGAGAACTAATTCTAATTATACGCCTTAATTCACATTTGTTAGTACTTTTTATCCTGTTTTTGCATATTTTTACTTCGTTTTCTAGTTTTTGACAGGTTTTGGAAGAAATCACCTAAACCAGGCTAAACAGGATGAAAAAGCACAAAGAAAGAAGCTGAAAAAGCCAAGTCGCGCGCGCGAGCCGCGCGCGCGAGACGCGCGCGCGAGAAACCGAGAATCGCTCGCGCGATCCGCGCACACGAAGTCCTAAATGTCGCGCTCGCGCGATCCGTACAGAAATCAAAGTTGCGTATTTCAGTATACTGAAGACTCCTGTGCAAACGAGACTGCTGAACGACGTCTAGACTGTAAATTACATCAGTTTCAGTTCGTTTCGGGTCAGGAAGGCTTCCAAAACTTGTTGTAAATCTATATATACCCTATTTTATTACAATTAAAGGGTTAGACATTGTTAGCAACTATTATACACACATTCTACAACCATACTTCCAGCCATTGAAGGGAGGGAAGCAAGGAGAAGAAGAAGAAGACCAAGGGTTTCCATGGCCTCCTCCATCAACTACTTGCCATCCATCACTTCCATGGACGGCTAGATCTTAAATCTAGGGTTTCAATGAAGCCCTAGAGGAGTAATAGGGTTTTATTTATGTTTTTATTTTAGTTTTATTATGTATGGATGACAGTCACATGTTTAGAGGATTTTTATAAATAAATCGTACTTCTAGTGATTAAATCATTACTTTCAGAATTTATTCTTGTCTTAGATCTATTTTGACTGTGATGTGCTCAACGATCTATGCTTGCTGTGCTTGTTTAGATTGTTTACATGTGATGGTGCTTTATTGATTTGTGCTATCAAGTATCCGAATAGTCCATGCCTAGGTTAGACGGATTAGATCACAACCCTAGTTTAGTGTGGGATAATTCATGCTAGTCGAAGATGGATTATGTTGGTGCTTGAACCATGAATATCTTCTTGTCGGAGGAATTGGGCTTGTAGCTACAATTTCCCATTATCATCCAACTTAATAAGCTAAAGTAATTCATAAATATTCATATTATGAAGCTAGTGGTGGATTTGCAATCCTAGGTTCCCTTAAACATTAATTAAAACAATTTTAATTGCTTTCATAGTTTAGATTTAGTTTTATTGTTATTAGTTTAATTCAAACCAAATCAAAATCCGTTTTCATAATTAACTAAAGTTAGGTTTTAAAATTAAGTCGCTGTAGTTAACCAATCTCTGTGGGTTCGACCTTTACTTCCACACTGCAAATCTTTTGAAAAGTAAAGAACACTTTTTATATCTTGATATTGACAATATCAATTTTTGGCGCCGTTGCCGGGGATTGCATTACTACCTTTAGTTTTAGAATCTTAGTTTAGTTAATTCGTAAATATTAGATTAGATTTTCTTTTCTTATTTTTCGTTTTATTTTGGGTTACTAACTTTTCTTTTTATTTTGTAGTTTCTTGAGTCGTCAAAATTCCAACGTTTCCGAGTGGAGTAGCTAATTACATCAAAGGAGCTTACGCAAATAAAAATATAAATAAAATAAAATAAATTGCTTCTTGTGAAACTCGCTTTAAACCACTGTAAGTCAGGGCGCTGTGACGCACTATTTGCATTAGTTTAGGGTTAATTGCACTGCATTAGCTAGGAAACCCGGGGCGCTGGGCTTGACGCGGTCATTGCATTACAGGATAATATTCATGCATCACAGTAGTTGAGTGCTTGTTATCTTAGTTGCGTGATTGCTATTTATTTTTTTTTAGTTGAATCAGTTTTTGTTTTTAGTTTACTTTCTTTTAGTTTATGTTAGGTACAAGTTCAAATAAACCGGAATTAAAATCTTTTGAATCTGAACTTGAACGTACATTAAGACTTAACAAGTCTTCAAACTTAACTTTTAGAACAAGGTTTTTAATAGACGACGATTTGACACCGAAACCAACGTCTTTATTTGAATCTGAAATACGTAATGTTATTTAAGCTATGAATAATTTTTTCCATAAAGTTAAATGTGCTAATAAGATTCCCTAAAAAGGTCAAAGTGATTCTAATTTGTTTGCTATTTTTAGAAAATCATACAAAAACTCTGGATAAAGAGTTGTAAATTTCTGAGTGATGTCTAGTTTTTGCCTAATTCCCAAAGATTGAACCGTTTGATTTTTAATTTTCTTTTTGGGTTAGAAACTATACTCACAGAGGCACAGTATACTCAAAATTCATTAAGATCAAACTGTTGGAAGTATATTTTTTCTATTTTTGAACGTCTGATCTGCTCTTTGTAAATTATGAAACTCAGTCATAGTTTTGATAAACTTTACAAATGATGATCCAAATGTCTTTTATATGACCTAATGCTTGAAATGTATTTTAATTATGATCAATTGAATGTAATTCCAGAGGCTAAATGATCCAAAACAATGAATAGTTCATAGCTTGTTCTTGTTCATGTTCTTGCATTCATCCATGTAGGTCGATACTTGTAATTAGGACTTACTTTGCATCGGTTTTAAGTTACATTTAATTGAACCTAGTTGTGAGTTCCTTGTGATCATGTTGGGATTATACCATCTCTATATGGACTTTACATTGGCTCCTAGTTGAGACTTGTGTATCTATAGAGATGTTGGGATTATGATTTCTTGACTTTTCTCTAGTTTATTTTATTTCTTGATTTTTATTGATTTTCGACTCCATGCGCGACACCTTAGATTATGTTTTAATTTATATGTATATATTTGATTAGAGACCTTTTTCTTAGGATTTATATTTTGTGTATGCATTGCACGTTTCTATATCGTAGCTGGATCACGGGAAAGTTTCCTTGTTCTCTATTGCATATCATCTTTGCTTGCTATTTGAATTATGTGGTTTTGTATGCCCTTTTATCGTTAGCAATCTTGCACCCCTTTCGACATGCTTTTGTAATGTACATATATGTATGTATGTATTAGTTGAGGGAATGCTTAGATTAATAATTCGATTAAAAAGGATGTCGATTAGAGGCCTATCACGAGATAGGATGAGAGGGGGTGTTTTAGTCCGCCGGGCTCCCTCCCCTCTCATTCCATAATCCCCAGACATAGAAATCTTTGGTTTCCAAAAGATCAGGTTGCTTTTAAAATAGTTTCTTAATTTTCCTTTAAAAAATTAAGTGGTAACTCATATTTGAATTTTGAATTTGAAAAAATTTTAAAAAGCGTGGTTAAACTGCGAGTATCCATAGAGACTCGAACCAAATAAAACATAACAGAACATAAATGTTAAGGCAACATAAGCCTGATACACACACACACAAAAAAAAGGTCTGAAAACAACAAGGATAATTAAACTATAATCTAGCCTAGTCTTCAATTGGCGTAGAGGTAGTACTCGACGTAGTATTCCTCTTCTGTCTAGCCTCCATCGAGGCAATCCTCCAGCGGAACGTTGTGGATATCGCAATTTTTCTTACCCACAGCTTTTTCTTTTAAAGTTCTTTTAAATTTCAAATTCAAAACAAATGAGTCGCCACTTAATTTTTAAAGGGAAAAATTAAGAAACCATTTCAAAAGGAAACTGATCTTTTGCGAAACCAAAGATTAACTAGGTCCGGGGATTATGGAATGAGAGAGGAAGGAGCCCGTTGGACTAAAACACCCTCTCTCATCCTATCTCGCTATAGGCCTCTACTTAACATCCTTTTAATTGAATTATTAATCTAAGCATGCCCTCAACTAATACATAGATATACGTATACATTACACAAATATGTCAAAATGGTGTAAAATTACCAATTTACAAAATATCATTCAAAAGCCACGTAATTCAAGTAGCAAGCAATATGATATGCAATAAAGAACAGGAGAACTTACCCGGGAACCAGCCGCGAATATTAAACGTGCAATGCATGCGATTAAGTACAACCTAGGAAAAGAGTCTCTAATCCACATATATACATGTAAGGCAAAATCTTAATTCTAATGTGTCGCGCATGAGGTTGAAAAATCGATAAAATCAATAAATTAAAATAAACTAAAGAGGGATTCAAGAAGTCATACCTTAATAGCGCTACAAAACAAAGGATTAGTCCACATGATATACAAGATATAAAGTTAGAAATAACAATCCTACATTTCTAACTTAAATCTATCAAATGCAATTGAATCTAAAGCAAATAAATCATAATTACAAGTGTCAAGCCATATGGATGAATATGTTCATGAACAAGGATAAATTATGAAATACCTAATCATTTAGATCACTTAAACTTTGAATTCAAGCTTAATTAATCATTATTGAGACATGGTTTGACCCTTAACTCATGAAAATATCATCTAAGCCATTATTCATAAGATTGGTTAAAACTATTGCAGAATTCTAAAAATTGCTGAGAGCAGATCATTACTTTAAAGAAATAAAAAACATGGTTCCCGTGGTTTGATCTCCAGGAATTAGACAAACACCAGACATCACTCAGAGATGTACAACTCTCTGTCCAGAGATTTTGTTTAATTTTTTAAAAATAGCAAAAAGATCAGAAATGCTTTGTTATTTTTAGGGTGACTTCCTAACACATTAATCTACTTAGGAAAAATTATTTTGGGTCACAAATACTTTATTAAGGTTCTGATTTACTTATTTCAAAAGAGTGTTACTGTTCTGAAACTATGGACAGATTGTAGTGACCTTACAAAACTCATGACCAAACAACTTTAAACATGAAATCTCCTTAAAACAAAAATTACAGTGGTAAAACATTGTGTTATTGACACTTTCCCGTTGGGTTCACTTGATTCCAAAAGTTAGAGTTCGAACTAAAAATCTTTGATCAAAACCGGTTTATGAATCCACTATTTCATTGTCAAGTTCAACTTTTATTTGTTAACCCCAACTATTAGACCATGAAGTTGGACTTAAACCAAACCATTTTCTCTTACCATTTGATGGTCATTGGAGGCTAAAGACCTTTATATTTGTAGATTTCAAATGAAGTATGAATAGGCTTCATGAAATCTCAAGATAATGAATCTAAACCATGGAGATGGGCTTAGACTCAAACTACTTCCTCCTACCACTTGATGGTCATTGGAGATGAAGACATGACTAATACTCATGAGTCTCAAAGGAATATAGAAAGGACTCCATGAAACATCAAGGTAGAGGACCCAAGTCATAAGTATGGACTTGGATCCATCTATTTGCTTATAAAATGAAGTGATGATCAAAATTTGACTCCCATGTGAAGCATAAGCTTACATGAGATTCAAAAGATCAAACTCAAAAGATTTCAAGAGAGACATTGAAGATCTCCAAGAATCCCAAAAGAAATGTATAAAAAAGAAGAAAACACAAGAATGAAAACACAAGAAAGAAAGAAACACAAGAATGAAAACATAACTAAAATTTAGAGGATCACCTCCAACTATCCTCAAAGCTTCTCTACTTTGAAGATCTTCCAAGCTCTTCTTCAAGCTCTCCCAAAAATGTGTTAGTGTAGTGGTAGTTATTTCTTGTGTTTGTTATATTTTTGGTATCCCCTTCTTCTAAGAAAGATCCTCCTTCTTTTATAGACAAAAAATACCAAGTTTTCTCAGTGAATTCGGAGTAAAAGACAGGTGTAAATATCTCATTTGGTGGTACAATACGTACTTCTTGAAAATAGACAGACTGCTACAGAAGGCGGCAGTCAAAAATCCTTTGCAGCAGGTAGTGGATGCCGCTGCGGCACTCCGTGAAAGCCGCGGCGGCATTCCGTGACTGCCGCGCGGCTCTCAGTAAGTGCCGCACCAAATTATTGATTGCCGCGTTTTTGTCAACCTTACTTTATCAGTTTTTTGTTTTTATCCACATACATATACGTATTGTACCATAAAATACGGACTGTTAAAGCAAACGGCAGTCAGAAATTATCGGCGGCACTCAGTAAATGTCGGTCCGGCATTCTGTGACTGCCGTTCGGCACTCACTGAGTGCCGCAAACAACTGCCGTGTGCCGGTTTCTGTTGAACTTCCCCTTTTTAGATCTTTTCTTTTCTCCTTTTTATTAAAAAAAATTTATTTTTGAAGATCTTTTCCAAAAGTGATGTTTTACACCTGAATTCTCCTAAACACCTGGTATTTCATTCTGTGAAAATTTTACCGCGTTTGGAGAACTTTCTGAAGAGCTTGGAACACTTCGAATCTTTCGGTCCTTGTCATCATCGGATATGGAGGTGACACTCTCCCTAATTCGACGTTTGGTCAAAATTGGGGTGTCTACAGTTTGCCCCTCTTTGACGGAGCTTGTGGGGCAACGTGAACCGCAAGCGAATGTCGAAGCCTGTTTGAAGACAGGTCTTTGACCAAACTGTTGGATTAAAGGGAAAAATAAAATACGTTGCAAAACGAGAACATGCGCACGACAATGGTTCACGGTGGTTGTGCTCGATGATAAGCTGCCTACGTATCCATTCAGGAATCAGACCAAGACGTAGTTCGGGCAAGGGTCAAACATACATAAGCTCAAATAGTCATACGGATGAATGCACCTATCTTATCATGATGCACGTGCTCAAGCAGTCTCGTGTTCCATATAATGTCTCAGCAATATATTGTTCTTTCTTAGTATCAAAAATGCACCCTATGCCATTCTACTTATGATGTCATTTTATTTTGGGAAAGTCACAACCGTCATAGAAGCACTTCCTATACTTCATACCCCGACGTTCTTTAAGAGTCATCTAATCGACTAAGATGCGCTTTGCGTCTTTGACTCTGGTGCCGAATCAGAAAATGTTCTGAAAGACTGAGATGCGCTTTGCGTCTTATACTCCAGTGCCTTTTGAGGATCATCTGATCGACTGAGATGCGCTTTGCGTCTTAGACTCCGGTGCCGAATCAGGAAATGTGCTGAAAGACTGAGATACATTTTGCGTCTTATACTCCTGTGTCTTTTAAGGATCATCTGATCGAATGAGATGCGCTTTGTGTCTTAGACTCCGATGCCGAATTAGGAAATGTGCTAAAAGACTAAGATGCGCTTTGCGTCTTATACTCCGGTGTCTTTTGAGGATCATCTGATCGACTGAGATACGCTTTGCATCTTAGACTCCGGTGCCGAATCAGGAAATGTGCTGAAAGACTGAGATGCGCTTTACGTCTTATACTCTGGTATCTTTTGAGGATCATCTAATCGACTGAGATGCGCTTTACGTCTTATACTCCGGTGTCAAATCAGGAAATGTGCTGAAAGACTGAGATGTGCTTTGTGTCTTATACTCCAGTGTCTTTTGAGGATCATCTGATCGACTGAGATGTGCTTTGCGTCTTATACTCCGGTGCCGAATCAGGAAATGTACTGAAAGACTGAGATGCGCTTTGCGTCTTATACCACGGTGTCTTTTGAGGATCATCTGATCGACTGAGATGCGCTTTGCGTCTTAGACTCCGGTGCCGAATCAGGAAATGTGCTGAAAGACTGAGATGCGCTTTGCGTATTATACTTTGGTGTCTTTTGAGGATCATCTGATCGACTGAGATGCGTTTTGCGTCTTAGACTCTGGTGCCGAATCAGGAAATGTGCTGAAAGACTGAGATGCGCTTTGCGTCTTATACTCCGGTGCCTTTTGAGGATCATCTGATCGACTGTGATGCGCTTTGCATCTTAGACTCCAGTGTCGAATCAGGAAATGTGCTGAAAGACTGAGATGCGCTTTGCATCTTATACTCCGGTGTCTTTTAAGGATCATCTGATCGACTGAGATGCACTTTGTGTCTTAGACTCCAGTGCCGAATTAGGAAATGTGCTGAAAGACTGAGATGCACTTTGCGTCTTATACTCTGGTGTCTTTTGAGGATCATCTGATCAACTGAGATGCGCTTTGCCTCTTAGACTCCGGTGTCGAATCAGTAAATGTGCTGAAAGACTGAGATGCGCTTTGCGTCTTATACTCCAGTGTCTTTTGAGGATCATCTGATCAACTGAGATGCGCTTTGCGTCTTATACTCCGGTGCCGAATCAGGAAATGTACTGAAAGACTGAGATGCGCTTTGCGTCTTATACTCCGGTGTCTTTTGAGAATCATCTGATCGACTGAGATGCGCTTAGCGTCTTAGACTCCGGTGCTAAATCAGGAAATGTGCTGAAAGACTGAGATGCGCTTTGCGTCTTATACTCCGGTGTCTTTTGAGGATCATCTGATCGACTGAGATACGCTTTGCATCTTAGACTCCGGTGCCGAATCAGGAAATGTGCTGAAGGACTGAGATGCGCTTTACGTCTTATACTCTGTTATCTTTTGAGGATCATCTAATCGACTGAGATGCGCTTTGCGTCTTATACTCCGGTGTCGAATCAGGAAATGTGCTGAAAGACTGAGATGTGCTTTGCGTCTTATACTCCAGTGTCTTTTGAGGATCATCTGATCGACTGAGATGTGCTTTGCGTCTTATACTCCGGTGCCGAATCAGGAAATGTCCTGAAAGACTGAGATGCGCTTTGCGTCTTATACTCCGGTGTCTTTTGAGGATCATCTGATCGACTGAGATGCGCTTTGCGTCTTAGACTCCGGTGCCGAATCAGGAAATGTGCTGAAAGACTGAGATGCGCTTTGCGTCTTATACTTCGGTGTCTTTTGAGGATCATCTGATCGACTGAGATGCGTTTTGCGTCTTAGACTCTGGTGCCGAATCAAGAAATGTGTTGAAAGACTGAGATGCGCTTTGCGTCTTATACTCCGGTGCCTTTTGAGGATCATCTGATCGACTGTGATGCGCTTTGCATCTTAGACTCCAGTGTCGAATCAGGAAATGTGCTGAAAGACTGAGATGCGCTTTGCATCTTATACTCCGGTGTCTTTTAAGGATCATCTGATCGACTGAGATGCACTTTGTGTCTTAGACTCCAGTGCCGAATTAGGAAATGTGCTGAAAGACTGAGATGCACTTTGCGTCTTATACTCCGGTGTCTTTTGAGGATCATCTGATCAACTGAGATACGCTTTGCGTCTTAGACTCCGGTGTCGAATCAGGAAATGTGCTGAAAGACTGAGATGCGCTTTGCGTCTTATACTCCAGTGTCTTTTGAGGATCATCTGATCGACTGAGATGCGCTTTGCGTCTTATACTCCGGTGCCAAATCAGGAAATGTGCTGAAAGACTGAGATGCGCTTTGGGTCTTATACTCCGGTGTCTTTTGAGGATCATCTGATCGAATGAGATGTGCTTTGCGACTTATACTCCGGTGCCGAATCAGGAAATGTGCTGAAAGACTGAGATGCACTTTGCGTCTTATACTCCGGTGTCTTTTGAGGATTATCTGATCGACTGAGATGCGCTTTGCGTCTTAGACTCTGGTGCCGAATCAGGAAATGTGCTGAAAGACTGAGATGTGCTTTGCGTCTTAGACTCCGGTGCCGAATCAGGAAATGTGCTGAAAAACTGAGATGCGCTTTGCGTCTTATACTGCGGTGTCTTTTGAGGATCATCTGATCGACTGAGATACACTTTGCGTCTTAGACTCCTGTGTCGAATCAGGAAATGTGCTGAAAGACTGAGATACGCTTTGTGTCTTATACTCCGGTGTCTTTTTAGGATCATTTGATCCACTGAGATGCGCTTTGCGTCTTAGACTCCGGTGCCGAATCGGGAAATGTGCTAAAAGACTGAGATGCGCTTTGCGTCTTATACTCTGGTGTCTTTTGAGGATCATATGATCGACTGAGATGCGCTTTGCGTCTTAGACTCCGATGCCGAATCAGGAAATGTGCTGAAAGACTAAGATGCGCTTTGCGTCTTATACTCCGGTGTCTTTTGAGGATCATCTGATCGACTGAGATGCGCTTTGCATCTTATACTCTAGTGTCGAATCAGAAAATGTACTGAAAGACTAAGATGCGCTTTGCGTCTTATACTCCGGTGTCTTTTAAGGATTATCTGATCGACTGAGATACGCTTTGCGTCTTAGACTCCAGTGCCGAATCAGGAAATGTGCTGAAAGACTGAGATGCGCTTTGCGTCTTACACTCCGGTATCTTTTGAGGATCATCTGATCGACTGAGATGCGCTTTGCGTCTTATACTCTGGTGTCTTTTGAGGACTAACGAGGATTGCCATTGAGGACTATTGAGGGTTGCCATTGAGGACTAACACCGATAATGCTGCCATTGAGGACTAATGCAAGGTTGCCATTGAGGACTAACACCGATAATGCTGCCATTAAGGACTAATGCATATGCCATTGAGGACCAACACAAATAATGCTGCCATTCAGGACTAATGCAAGGTGAAGCTGCCATTGAGGACTAACGCTTAGAGAAGCTCTAAACAACATGGTAAGATATTGGTCAATAGCCACCCAAAGGCTTACAAGTAGGAACGATGGTCAACAGCCTTCCAAGGACTTATGTTGCGAAAGTGACAATCATCAGCCCTTTTGGGGACTTATGTTGCAATAGCAGAGATCAAACAGTCTCGCAAGGACTTTTGTTGCAAAAGCGACAATCAACAGCCCTTTTGGGGACTTATGTTACAAAAGCAGAGATCAACGGCTTCGCAAGGACTTATGTTGCAATTTAATTCAAAAAATCGAGAGTCTATCGGACTCAAATCAATTCAGTTCAGTTCAATTTCTTAAATCGGGGGTTAATCAGACTCAAATCAATTCAACTTTTTCAAAATCAGGAGTTAATCAGACTCCATTTGTTTTACTTTTAGGAGTCAGTTAGACTCAAACAAATTCAATTTCACCAAATCTGAAGTCATTTTGGCTCAAGTCAAGTTTGAATTCCACTTATTAGGAGTCAATCAGACTCAATTCAATTTCATTTTCTAAAATCATGAGTCAATCGAACTCAATTCAATTTATTTCCTAAACAAGACTCAAAGAATTTGAACAGAGCTGATATAAAGAATGATTTTCTGCATTCGCGGACCTTTGGAAAAAAACGCATCGATTCTGTCAAAAGAGGGAAGTCACCTTTGCCCCTAGTCTTGGACTCTTCTTATATCGCCACTTTATGCTGTGATAGTATTCGAAACCTCTGCTTGTACTGCTCTTGGGATGCTCATGAAGACTTTTCAAATCTTTATTCATCATCTTAAACCTACATATTTGAGAACATTTATTGACTCATCAAAGGAGGACAGACCTGACAAAGCTAGTTACTCAAAATGATTGACTCAAACTCTTCATTCATTATGAATCAATGTGCTTTCATTGTGAGTAATTGTATCATCTCACCTTTCATTTATTCATCATCTTACAAATGGTATTACTTTGCTGATAAATCAAAACTTTGAAAACTTCCCCTTTATTAAATTCTTTGCCTACCTAGAGTATGCTTCAAATTAGTGCTTTAGCTTATAGAATAAAAGACACTCCATTTCAAAGCATTTCAAAACAGACTTGGTGACTTGAGAACTTGCATTTTGGCAAACAGAGTTTGCCCCTAGTTTGAAAGAGACTTGGGGCTTACTTCTAGGGTAAAATGGGGCTCTTAGCAAATGAAGTTTCCCCCTAGTCTTAAGGGCCTTAAGAACATGTTGGTACAGGATGCTTTCAATGCATTTACTCCCAATCTAGAGGTAACCATCATGAATGTGATGGTGCTGAAGGGTGATGTCCCAATGCTGATCGGCAAACTTTATTTGCCCCTAGCTTGGCAATACATATGTGGTCCTAGGCCAATGCAAGTTTGCTTCTAGTTTCAACTTATCCCTGAATAGGAATCAGGTCCAAGGTAATATGGCCAAGGCCTGAAAGAGCACACCATATTATGACGATGTGGGTGACCGAACCAAACAGGTTGCCTACGTATCCCCGATCGGGAATCAGGTCGAGCGTAGTTCAAGTACTCTGGAGGTCTTGAAAGAATTAGGCTTCAAGAATTGGTGGGCTTTACGAGCCATGTTGCCATTTGGGTCTAGGGGGTGCATGTCACTTGTGGTAGCTCTTGTGTAGCATGATGAACTACTTTTTCCTTTTATTCTCTTTTCTCCTTCTTTTCTTTTCTTCTCCTCTTTTTTATTTGACGGTTGATTCTTTAACCTCTTCACTAGCCAGTTAATCATGTTTCATTCATATCATACTTACAAAGTAATATCAGCCCTCCAAATTACTCTTTATTTTTTTTTTTAAAGATATCTTTGCATTATTTTATGCTCTCTTAGCCATTGAGCTTCTCACAAAATTGTGAGCTTAATTGATACTTTCAAATCTCTCTTTTCATTTCCAATTTCTTTAGAACAACACAAAGTCTTGAGATAGTTCATGTGCCAGTGATCTACTTTGAAGTGCTCAAGAATTCTCAATCTTATCTATTCTCTACCTTTTCTTTTCTCTTACCTTTCCTTTCTCTTCCTTATTCTCTCTATGATTTTGACTGGCTAGGATTAGGATTTTTGAAATCAACACGCATCTTTTTTTTTTTTTTGCTCTTAACTTTTGCCTAGGTGCCCTTTCGGGTTTTCATCCTAGCGAGCTTCTTTCGTTCTCTTTTTCTTTTTCTTTTTCTTTTTCTTTTTCTTTTTCCTTTTCTTTTTATTTTCTTTTTATTTTTTGGAAGAAGAAGTTCATTCAAAATGTCTGGCTACCATCAAGGACCAAGTTTATGGCTTTAGACTGGTTGGGCTCATCTTTGAGGCTTGGTATTTGAGAAAAGGAAACGGTGAGCAAGCTTCAAGTTCCAATTTTGTCTTTTCAAGATTGAGCAAGAGCATCTTTAAATTCTTAAAGTAAAGCTAATCAATTCTCTACCCCTCCTTGGTTTTGGCACAAAATTTGTTTTGGGGATTATTAACAGAGTATTTTCCATGATCGTTTGAAAAAATGACTTTTTTTTTGTTTTGTTTTGGGCTTAATGATCCATACATTCATGACTTAGTACACTAAATCAAAAAAAAGGAGATTTTATTCAACTAGTAGGGAAGGAGGATTACATCACTCGGCTCGATAAACTTGACAAAGACTTACAAACAAACTTGATAATAGACTGACCAGAAGACTCGACTGGTCTTGACATTTGAATCCAAACTAACATAACTCGACTACCAGACTTGACTTGGTCTCAATTGGAATGTCACGGATAATTTTCAACTTATTAGATCTCCAAGAGCATCCATATTTGATTCAGCAGTAGCATTTCCAAACACTATTACCTCACTAGCATCTTCCTCAGGTTCATCATTCCCCTTCTGTATCTTTGTAGGAACATCATCTGCCCTTATGGCCCATTTTTCGGTCGGATGACCCTTCTCTGACTCATACCGAGTATTGTCAATGCCTTTTTCGATTTTGTTGATTGAGTCGGGGCCAGTTGGTTATTGCGCACTTATAGAGGCAACGAATCCCTTGAGAGTATTCAGCGATGGTTGTGATTGAAAAGATTTTATGTCATGCCAGATGCCACTCAGTGGGTTCAGCAAAGGAGTGATGATTTTATGCTCAATGAGATTTTGGATATCATGGCGGAGTTTCATGCAATAGTTAGTTGTATGGCCAGGGGTCTGGTGGTAGGCACAGTACAAAGACAGGTCACATTTGCGGGGTAAGGGATTTGGTAGTGGCTTTGGGTCCAGGGGGTTGAGGTGACCATTTTTGACAAGGTGACCAAGGGCCATGGATAATGGCATGCCAAGGTTAGTGAAGATTCTTGGCTTGCGGGCTTGGCTTAATTTCGGATTCGACTTTGGACTTGAGTTGGCTTTTGGGTTGAGATGTGGGCTTTGGTGAATGGTTAAGCTTGGGTATGGACTTTGGGGATAGGTTGGATTTGGACATGGGCTTTGGTGATTGGTTGGGCTTGGATGTGGATTTTGGTGCTTGGCCGGGTGATCCATTATTCTCTTCTCCAATTTGTTCATCACTACCTCATTCAAACCCACTTGCTTTTTGAGTAACTGATAGAGCTCAAGCGTTACCCTCTCCAATTGATTCACCCTTAAGTTCTGTTGCTCAATAGTGGCTTGCATCTTGTTCACTCTCTCTTCCAAAGCTCTTAAGGCAATTGGCGGATCAATCTCAAGATGATGGTCCATGTTCTCCTAAAATCAAGAAGACGAACCCAAGAAGATTAGAAGTGTCCTCCCTAGGGGATCTGGTTATTCCACTCTTTCTACAGGTCCACGACATGAAAAGGCCCGCATGCAGAATTGATTTTCAGGAGGCAAGGAATTTTGAGGAACTATTGGATTACTTTGGTCTTGACTGGAAAGAGGATGGTTTAAATTCCTATTCTACATGTATGCAATGCTTTGATGATTTGATGTGGCTAAATGCATGCACCACATACATGGCACACAGATGAAATGCAAGCATGTGTGTGCCTACTCTATATGCAAAAGAAAGGAAAATTCTAATCCTAACACATAAATATATAAGCACATAAAATCCTCACCCATGTCAAGTGCGCTAATTTCTCCTTTCATTGTGATCCTCTTTACCCCTTCAAAGTTTAAAAAATTTAGAATTTTTGAAATTCGTTTGACAAGCATTTCCCTAGATGATGGGATCTTTCAAATTCTTAAGAAGCTTTCCTTTGAAGGCAACAACATTTCTCAACAAAAGATGATTGGGTTGAAACTTTGCTTTGAAATTTATTTGAAAAGCATTTCTTTAATTGGGAAGATCTCTCAAATACAATTCTCAAGAATTTTGGATTATATTCCTCAACCAAAAGGTGATTGAGTCAAAATTTTGCTTTGAAAAGCGTTTCTTTAGTTGGTGAAACTTTTCAAAATCTTTCAAGAATTTTGGGTTCCAAGAATTTTGGGTTTTTCCTTCAAATATGGTTGACTTGAAATTTTAATCAAAAAGTGAACTCCAAAGATTTTTGAAAGAGCGATTGAATACCTTAGAATAAAGATAACAAATATCTATTTGCTTCCAAAAACGTATTTCAAATTCTTTGGGTAAGAGGATCACATGATCGGATTGTTGTCGTACTCTTCATGAATTCGGATACATACAAGGTCAATGATGCTTAGATAACAAGATATAAGAGATGTAATCTCATAATCAAGATTCAGCATGTTCCCAAATGTCGTGGGACATGAGAAGGAATTGCTAAAAGGTGATTACAGGGTTACACATCTTTCATCAATCAAGCATCGTCATCATCTCAAATAATCCCTTTCGGGCATACAAAACTCCCTAGCACATAATCCTAATCAAGAATTAATTTCCTAAGATCGAAGGGTTCTATAGAAACTATTATGCAAAGGCCGGGTTTTGGTCAGAAAAGGGACCCTTGACACACATCCGATAGGATGCTTCATATACCAAAGCATGGTACGAGATTAAGGGTGGTCACACAGTCCCATGATAACTTGACCAACCGGGTTGCCCCAAGCCTCCAAGGTCATAGTTCCGTGCAATCCACTGGCTGGATATGCAAGTGAAATGCAACAGGCACACAAAGATTAATTAATTCGATTAAAAGGATATTTTTCAAATCTAATCCTCGAGTGAACCCAAAATCAGAATTCTGGTCTGCGAAACCAGAGATTCTGGGTTCGATCCCCAGCAGAGTCGCCAGATTGTGGATATCGCAATTTTTCTTACCCATAGCTTTTTCTTTTAAAGTTCTTTTAAATTTCAAATTCAAAACAAATGAGTCGCCACTTAATTTTTAAAGGAAAAAATTAAGAAATCATTTCAAAAGGAAACTAATCTTTTGCGAAACCAAAGATTAACTAGGTCCGGGGATTATGGAATGAGAGAGGAAGGAGCCCGTTGGACTAAAACACACTCTCTCATCATATCTCACGATAGGCCTCTACTTAACATCCTTTTAATTGAATTATTAATCTAAGCATGCCCTCAACTAATATATAGATATACGTATACATTACATAAACATGTCAAAATGTTGTAAAATTACCAATTTACAAAATATCATTCAAAAGCCACGTAATTCAAGTAGCAAGCAATATGATATGCAATAAAGAACAAGAGAACTTACCCGGGATCCAGCCGCGAATATTAAACGTGCAATGCATGCGATTAAGTACAACCTACGAAAAGAGTCTCTAATCCACATATATACATGTAAGGCAAAATCTTAATTCTAATGTGTCGCGCATGAGGTTGAAAAATCGATAAAATCAATAAATTAAAATAAACTAAAGAGGGATTCAAGAAGTCATACCTTAATAGCGCTACAAAACAAAGGGTTAGTCCACATGATATACAAGATATAAAGTTAGAATTAACAATCCTACATTTTTAACTTAAATCTATCAAATGCAATTGAATCTAAAGCAAATAAATCCTAATTACAAGTGTCAAGCCATATGGATGAATATGTTCATAAACAAGAATAAATTATGAAATACCCAATCATTTAGATCACTTAAACTTTGAATTCAAGCTTAATTAATCATTATTGAGACATGGTTTGACCCTTAACTCATGAAAATATCATCTAAGCCATTATTCATAAGATTAGTTAAAACTATTGCAGAATTCTGAAAATTGCTGAGAGCAGATCATAACTTTAAAGACATAAAAACCATGGTTCCCGTGGTTTGATCTTGATGAATTTTGGACATAAGATGCCTCTGTGTGTCTAATTTTTAACCCAAAAAAGAAAACAAAGTTCCAACGGTTGGATCTCCGGGAATTGGACAAACACCAGCATCACTCAGAGATGTACAACTCTCTGTCCAGAGGTTTTGTTTGATTTTTTTTAAAATAGTAAAAAGATCAGAAATGCTTTGTTCTTTTTAGGGTGACTTCCTAACACATTAATCTACTTAGGAAAAATTATTTTGGGTCACAAATACTTTATTAAGATTCTGATTTACTTATTTCAAAAGAGTGTTACTGTTCTGAAACTATGGACAGATTGTAGTGACCTTACAAAACTCATGACCAAACCACTTTAAACATGAAATCTCCTTAAAACAAAAATTACAGTGGTAAAACATTGTGTTATTAACACTTTCCCGTTGGTTTCACTTGATTCCAACGGATAGATTTCGAACTAAAAATCTTTGATCAAAACCGGTTTATGAATCCACTATTTCATTGTCAAGTTCAACTTTTATTTGTTAACCCCAACTATTAGACCATGAAGTTGGACTTAAACCAAACCATTTTCTCTTACCATTTGATGGTCATTGGAGGCTAAAGACCTTTATATTTGTAGATTTCAAATGAAGTATGAATAGGCTTCATGAAATCTCAAGATAATGAATCTAAACCATGGAGATGGGCTTAGACTCAAACTACTTCCTCCTACCACTTGATGGTCATTGGAGATGAAGACATGACTAATACTCATGAGTCTCAAAGGAATATAGAAATGATTCCATGAAACATCAAGGTAGAGGACCCAAGTCATAAGTATGGACTTGGATCCATCTATTTGCTTATAAAATGAAGTGATGATAAACTTTGACTCCCATGTGAAGCATAAGCTTACATGAGATTCAAAAGATCAAACTCAAAAGATTTCAAGAGAGACATTGAAGATCTCCAAGAATCTCAAAATAAATGTATAAAAAAGAAGAAAACACAAGAATGAAAACACAAGAAAGAAAGAAACACAAGAATAAAAACATAACTAAAATTTAGAGGATCACCTCCAACTATCCTCAAAGCTTCTCTACTTTGAAGATCTTCCAAGATCTTCTTCAAGCTCTCCCAAAAATGTGTTAGTGTAGTGGTAGTTATTTCTTGTGTTGTTTGTTATATTTTTGGTATCCCCTTCTTCTAAGGAAGATCCTCCTTCTTTTATTTACAAAAAATACCAAGTTTTCTCAGTGAATTCGGAGTAAAAGACAGGTGTAAATATCTCATTTGGTGATACAATACGTACTTCTTGAAAATAGACAGACTGCTGCAGAAGGCGGCAGTCCAAAATCCTTTTCGGCAGTTAGTGGATGCCATTGCGGCACTCCGTGAAAGCCGCGGCGGCATTCTGTGACTGCCGCGCGGCTCTCAGTAAGTGCCGCGCCAAATTATTGATTGTCGCATTTTTGTCAACCTTACTTTATCAGTTTTTTTGTTTTTATCCGCATACATTTACGTATTGTACCACAAAATACGGACTGTTAAAGCAAACGCCAGTCAGAAATTGTCGGCGGCACTCAGTAAATGCCGGTCCGGCATTCTGTGACTGCCGTTCGGCACTCACTGAGTGCCGCAAACAACTGCTGTGTGCCAGTTTCTGTTGAACTTCCCCTTTTTAGGTCTTTTCTTTTCTCCTTTTTCTTAAAAAAGAAAACTTATTTTAGAAGATCTTTTCCAAAAGTGATGTTTTATACCTGAATTCTCCTAAACACCTGGTATTTCATTCTGTGAAAATTTTACCGCGTTTGGAGAACTTTCTGAAGAGCTTGGAACACTTCGAATCTTTCGGTCCTTGTCATCATCGGATATGGAGGTGACACTCTCCCTAATTCGAAGTTTGGTCAAAATTGGGGTGTCTACAAACGTCATCAGCAGCATAGATCCCTCACCGGCAGGTCCTTCACCTGTATAGTCATAACTAGAATGCGCTGGAACATAGAAATTTCCAGCGGTATAAACGCCGCTAGCTTAATGAAAGTTGAGTGAATTAGATACTAACAAGGTATCAACTATTGAAATTATTACAAATTATGAACGATGACAATTAATTTCCATTACGGGTATCTTTTCTTTAATCAAGTTGATTATCCGATTACTAACGTCTTACTAAATTAATACCGACAACACATTACGATAGAAGAACAGACTCAATAGTAATTCACTTCTAAAGATACACCATTGCTCCGTCCACCTCTTTTAAGAATATATGTACAGTCCACCGCATGTCATGGACACCACGTCAGTCCATCTCTAGCTTTTAAAAACATATGCCCAATTCACTGCACTATAGAGATATAATGCTTTGAGCAATAGTACATCATTTTAATGCCACGACTTAGCGACGTCTACCAATGATCACGGTCCAACGCAAGTCATAGACACCTTCGTTTGTCTACCACTTTTAAGAACATAAGATTGGATCATCTGGCTATCTTAGGGCCATTGGTCCGGTTCACCACAATTGTAACGACCCACCTCCCCGTCTAGCAACAATATTGTCCGCTTTGGGCCTAAATACAAAGAACTTTCCAGGGGGTCACCCATCCCTGGTACTACACTGGCAGTAGCACGCTTAACTGTGAGGTTCTTTTGTGTTTAGCTCCCTCACGATTTTAAAAGGCCTTGTTGCATATAGAGGGGCGATTAATCCTTATAAACTAGTCCAGGAACTTCACCACAGGCGATGTGGGACAACCCTCCACACCCGACCTCACCTCATCCATCTTGGCCATCCTACCTAGGGGTGGCAATCGGGTCGTGTCGGGTCATAATCGTGTTGGGTTATTATCGTGTCGGGTCATTGTCATGCCGGGTTATAATCGTGTCATTCTTAACGTGTCATAATTGTGTCGGGTTATAATCGTGCCGGGTCATATACGGGTCACCCGTTTAATCCGTCTAACCCGTGTAGGGTGTCATCGGTTCGGTTCAGTTCAATTCGGATCGAATCGAATCGAATCGAATTTTTATTTTTTTTTATATTCGATTTTTTTTCATGTTTTGAAAACCAACCGAAGTGGTCGGTTTGATCCATTTTGCTAGTTTTGGCGATCAAATCAAATTTTTAGTCGTAAGTAATTTAAGAAACCCAATCGGTTAGCTCGGTTCGGCTATTCGAAATAAGCTTGTGCCCCTACTAAAAACACAAACAAGTCTTCCATCAAATGTATCAATTATTAACACGTACATCTTAAATACCAAAATACTACAAATATAGCAATATCTAACTATTATAAGCTTAACACCCAAGCACATCCACACAAACTGAATCAGAAGAAATGTTGTTTTTACTAACAATATAAAAAAATTTCTTCACTTTCCATCCATCAAGAATCAAGATTAACAGTTGTATTTATCTAATTGACTAGTTTGTCTCCCTCCCAATCCAGCAATCCTAGCGGGCTTCCTCCCTTTTTTTTCTTTCTTTTTTATTTTTTAATTATTTTTTATTTTTATTTTTTATGCAATGCTTGATGCATGAATGCTTCCAGGCTCCAGCTTCCTTCGTCCCTTGTTAGTTATTAATTATTATATATAAATTTACTTGTTTGGTAAGTTGGTAACTACTCTCTTTCTTTTTTTGAGCAAAAAAAAAAAACAATTTTAGTTTATATATATCTATATATATTTTAAATATTTTTTTTCTCTAAAAAAAAAAATTTTAAAAAATATATTTTTTATATTATTTTTATTTTAGACTTCCAAATTATTAAAAATTATTTTTAAAACAAAAAAAAATGCCCCAACTACACTTAAATACTTAATCGGGTCAAACGGGTTAGACGAGTTGACCCGCTTCAACCCGTTTATTAATCGTGTCAAACGAGTCGACTCGTTTATGACCCGTGCCCTTATACGGGTCAGCCAAACCCGTTTATTTTCGTGTCGGGTTGCCGTGTCGTGTCGAAAATTGCCACCCCTAATCCTACCTCAGGAGTATTGGCTCTTGGTCATCACAGCAAGTCATAGACACCTTCGTCTGTCTACCGCTTTTAAGAACATATGATCGACCAAGGCTCGCCCACGCTAGATTCCCGAATCTTAATAAACCTACTTAAGTTCAACTCTAACATTGATATTTGATAATCCCATGTGGCTTGACTACATTAAATGAAACGAACGATAACTCCAAACGATTCATAACAATATGTTACCTAACGTCACAACTATTATCCGTTAATCTTATCGTCACTACGATCCTAAGTCGTATTAACTCATTATCAAGTATGTATTACAATTGTATAGCATGCAGTGATTACTGAACAGTAAATAAACAATTAAATAGTTATAATGTAAACTAATCAAGAGTATCAACATTCTGAAACTACCAATCAATTGGGAAAAAGTCCAATCGATTGGGTCACAATCCATAACAATTGATTTCTAACTTTGGCGATTGATTGGGGTATCTACGATGGTAATCGATTGCATAAAATGGCAATCGATTGGGTTTCCAAAGATGGCAATCGATTGGGAAAAGTCCCAATTGATTGGGACTTCGTCTTCTTCACAGTGAAGATAGTCCATCATATATAAAACGGGTAAAACATGATTCATGCTTTTTTTCTTTGTCTAAAAAAGTCCTAAAACCAATACATTGATACTCAGTGAGTTTAAAACTCACCTTAGATGATAAGGGTATGTCACGCCCTGGAGCAGCAAAAATAGAGAAAAATAAATTTCTTTTTTGGGTCCATAGGGAATGTCGGGTGAATGTCACTAATTGTCCATACCACACAGTACTAGTTAAATAGAAGAAACAAGAACAGTAAACAACTGAATATATAATAACGATTCTACCAATTACGATATCAGAGCGGTTCTCAGGATCACAACAGGTCTGGAGACAACATTTGCCCAAGTACCCGTTAACTAATAAAGTTCAATAGAAATACAAAAATAAATATTATTCTCCATCTCTAGGTGGTGTAAAGGTAGTCGTCAGCGTAACAGCCTTCTCCGGCATAACTGTCATCAATGGGGCCACCCTCTGCATACTCCTCATCTGGGTAGTAGCTATCATCATCTGGATTATTAAGAATAGGGTAGTCTAGGCGGGGAATGTCCAGGCAATAATGACCGTTAGCTTACTGAGAGCTAAGTGAATAGAAACTCATAAGGTACCAATGATATAACGCAATAACAAGTTATGAAGGTCATAAGATTTAGTTCTACTACGTAATATCTTCTCTTTATTCAACCCCTCGTTACTCGAATCCACGTCTTATTATACAAAGACCTACTGACTCATACGGCACTGCTCTAATTGTAACATTCCTACATACACCACAGCTCTGTCGACCACGATTGAGATAAAGTACATATTCTCAATCCATCGCCAGTCATGGATACATTGCTTCAAGCAACGAAATATCATTCTATTTCCACGACTTAGCGATACCTTGCCAGTGATCCTCCATCCACCGCTCGTTAAGGATATAACCCATCCATCGCTCATTAAGGATATAATATAAATCACCTGGCTATCTCTGAACTACTTGGTCCCATCCACCGCTCGTAAAGGATATACATGACCAAGTGTCCACCCACGTACAAATTCCCAGAGCTTATCAAGACCTATCTAAGTTTTGTACTAGGACTGATACATGACATCCCATTGTGGCCTGACTACTCTGATTAAAAAGGAAATGGATATCAAACTCATACATGAACCACATAGTATCTAACGTCACCACGTTAATCTGTTATGCTTAATCGTACTTATCTTTGTTGTTACATTATCCCTAATCAACCCATAATTGTATAATAAAAATCCGAATCGAGAACCGAACGATCAAACCCTTTATATAATAAACAAGATAAACAAACCATGTTCTGCAAAGTTTAATCGATTGAAACCATTTCAATCGATTGGAAAAAGTAATGTTCAAGCGATCGAAGTCCTTTCGATCGATTGAACATAGTTTAATCGGTCGAGAGTCGTCTTCTCCAGAGGTTCTGAATAGTGAACATCCAGAGGCATTAGGGCATGTTTAGGTCTACTTATTTATGTCCAAAAATTCATAAAACAATATTCAAAGGTATCGAGTGATTTTAGAACTCACCAAATGATTGTAAGGCGTGTTTGGCAAGCTTTTGAGCTCCGAGCTTTAATGGCTCCTCCTCCTCTCTCTCGCTCTCTATCTTTGTCTCTCTTTGTCTCCTTCTTCTTCTTTCTTCTCCTCTGCTTCTCTCTTTCTCTCTCACAGAGTATATATATAAAGATATGTGTGTGTATATATATATATATATATGGATGCGTGTATATATATAAAACACAAGCACACACTCACTCTCTCACTAAGCTCTTAAAATCTGGGTAACCAAACCCACACACATGGACATACAAGTATATCTAGGGAAAGGGACAGGACAGATGGAATTCCAGCGCACAAATTGAGATGAAATATCCAGACACGTTTGATCGATCGAAGGTTCTTCGATCGCTTAAAAGCAGATCGTCAAGGTTCGATCAATTGAGATCAATTCGATCGATTGAATAAGGGAACACATAATAAATTCATGTCGGCAAGGGTTTAATCGCTTGAAAGAGGTTTGATCAATTGAACAGTAAAACGCTCGATCGCTTGAGAACACTTTGATCGATTGAAAGTGAAACTTCAAGTATGGTCAAGGGAAGTACACAGAATCTTATGTATTATTATGCAATCCAAAAATACAGGGTATTATAGGGTGTGTTTGGGTATGTGTTTTGAAGCTTGGAAGTTTCAATGGTGGTTCCCTCTCTCTCTTCTATGTTTGTCTCTTCTTTATTTCTTCTCTTTTCTTCTTTCTTTCTTTCTCTTGGTCTTCTTCTATTCATAATCCATCTCTATCTGTGTTTGTGTGTGTGTGTATGTGTGTGAGTATAGGTGTATATATGTGTATATATATATGAGTGTATATATATAATACACACACAAGACACAATCTCTCTCTCTAAAATTGGTTCTGAAAACCAAAATGGCACAAAAAGGGTTCACCTATATAGAAGGGATTAAGAGTTCACGTTGACAAACCCTAGCCAAAGCAAAGGAATCTGTCCAACTGCTGCCAATTGATTAGCATAAGTGGCAATCAATTGGGGTTAGGTATCAAATGCTCGAATCGATTGGTATATGATGCCAATCGATTGGTATCCAAGATAAGGCAATTGATTAGGAAACAAGTCCAACCAATTGGGATGCAGGTTATACCAAAGGTAAAGCCAAAGTCTTGCAAGTATCTCAAAGAGGAATACAAGGTGTTATTCATATAATACATTATAGAAATACAAGGTATTATATCATCCACCACTTATTAAAAAAATTTCCCCGAAATTCGAAGCAAGCAGGGTTCAAAACAAAAATGGAAACTTCTCTCGCATCTCTGACTCCAGTTCCCATGAAGCTTCTCCTTCGTCGTGGTGCTTCCACTAGATCTTCACTAGCGGAATCTCCTTGTTTCTGAGCTTCTTCACTCCTCAGTCTAGAATACGCATTGGTCCTTCATTGACTGTCACGTTCTCGTTCACCTTGATATCTTCAAAACTGATCTCCTACGCTGGGTTGTGGGCACAGTTTCTCAACATGCTAATGTGGAAAACATTGTGCACTCCTGACATCTTCGGTGGTAACGCTAGTCTATATGCTGCTTTTCCAACACGTTCTAGGATCTTGAACGGTCCGATGAATCGTGGCGATAGCTTGCCTCTCTTCTGTCCAAATCTGATGATACATTAAACTGGCAAAACTTTGAGTAGTACATGATATCCAACTACGAACTCTACATCTTTGCATTGCTTGTCAGCATAGCTCTTGTGTCTGTACTGAGCAGTCTTCATCTTCTCTCGTATGATTTGAATCTTCTCGCTAGTTTCTCGAATCATCTCAAGCCCAAGTAGTTTAGTATCTCTGACTTTAGCCCAACATAGCAGTAATTGGCAAGGTCTTCTATATAAAGCTTTAAATGGTGCCATCCCAATGCTTGTGTGATAGCTGTTGTTATAGGCAAACTCGATTAAAGGTAGATGCATCTCCCATGAACTCTCAAATTCAATGACATAGGCTCGCAGCATATCCTCTATCACTCGATTAGCTCATTTTATCTGATCTTCTGTTTATGGATGAAAGGCTGAACTCAAGTTAAGTTCCCATTACTGTCTAAAGGTTCCTCCAAAATTCTACGGTGAAGCACAAATCTCGATCCGATACTATTGAGACAGGTACACCTTGCAGTCTCACAAGTTGATGTAGATACATCTGGCTCAATCTTTTGACTGGGTATGTCATGATGTAGGCAATGAAATTTGCTGACTTGGTGAGTCGATCCACTATTACCCAAAGAGTGTTGTGGTTTTGCTGTGACTTCGAAAAACCAACCACAAAATCCATGGTGATGTGTTCCCATTTCCATTGGAGAATCGGTAGTGGTTGTAGCAGTCCAGGTGGTTTATGATGTTCTGCCTTCACTTGTTTGCAAACAAGACATTGCGATACGTACTCGGCCACTTCTTGCTTCATTCCTTCCCGCCAGAAGTTTCTCTTTAAATCTTTATAATCTCTTTACACATCTTGTTTCCTCCCGGGGTGAATAGCCATCCTTGACTTGTGCGCCTTGACAAGTGGGGTATTTGTAAAATACAACTGCGCTAAAATAAAGAAATATGCTGATTTAGTGTACAACTCCCTAATATCTGCAATTCATATTACAATGCCAGTTTATATACAATGTGATAAATCTATGATAAGTTGTTTTGTTTTAGCTGTTATTCATGTAGATAGTTGTTTTGCTGTATGCGGGAATGAATAACAGAGAAAGGATAAAGCTTGATTCCAAGCAAGGCAATTCAAAGCTGAAATGTGGAGTTCGAGCGATCGAAGAAGGTTCAAGCAATCGTGTGTTCGATCGATCGAAGCCAGTTCAAGCGCTCCAGTATTCTGAGATTCAAGCGATCGAATGTAGTTCGATCAATCGAGCATGCCTTTTATAAAAAAATGTACGCGCACGCAGCAGGAAAATTGTAATCAACCCTAGCCTTAGGTTTTAGTATAAATACATGTTATGAACACATCCCAGGGGACGCCCCACTTTTGTTTTACAGTTTTCATAGAGAGAGATAGAGAGTTTGCTTTATTTTGTAGGTTCCAAAGCTTGGATATTGGTTTGTGATTGATTTTTTGTGAGTTTAATCAAAGTTTTATGTTCCAGGTTCTTTTATATCAGTTTATTTACATTCTGCATGTTAAATCTCATAGGTTCATCTATTCTAAACATAGGTTTTCATAGTAGTAGTAATCAATCACTAGTGTTTCATAGTTTGCATGTTTAGAACCCAACCAAACAAGCCCTTAATGATTTATTACGTTAAAAACCAGTCTACAATACTCCAAACTATGTCTGAGTAGTTCCAAAGTTGGGAGATCACGATGAAATAGTGATCTTCAGCCTCTGCCATGCACCAGAATAAAACCTATGTTCGATCGATCGAAGTTAGTTCGATCGATCGGACCAGAGATACAGTCAAGCGATCGAAGACATTTCGATCGATTGAGAGATGACAATGTTCGATCGATCGAAATGGCATCGATCGATCGAACACTCAGATTCTTGAGATGGTCCTTTACAGTATTCCTAGACTTTCTATTTTTGAGATTTGTCATCAAATTATCCCCATATGCTCAGTTTGTCAAAACAGTTTCTAAACTTTAAGCCTTAAGGCATTTTTCTTCAATAACTTTTGCAAACTGCTTTGAATGCTCATACCATTCATAGTGCGAGTCTTAACTATTGTTTTAAATCGCTTTCACGTGTTTTGAATTAACTGTGATGATATAGTCCCGGTCATAAAAGGACTATTGATTCTTTATCTTTAGAGAAATACAGAATACTGTAGATGGATGTACTCCATTGAGCATTAATGAAACTGCATGGTAGATGGTTAGGTCACTGCGAATTCGTGTGATCCAACGCTTCCCCTTTACAAAGTAAAAACCTTTTTAATATCTCTTCAGTTAGATAGTTAATTACTAGTTGATTTAGTCGCTGTACTTTAGTAGCTGTTAATTGTGGAACTTCGTGTTCTACACTCTATTTAAACATTGAATTTTTATTTCCCTTTTTGAGTTTAGTCTAAGTTCGTAGTCCTTAACCTTCTCTGTGGGATCGACCTGGTCTTACTAGAATATTAATTGCACATCTACCTACACTTGGGTATAGCATACAAGAGTACACAAAATATTTCCGTGTCAAGTTTTTGACGCCGTTGTCGGGGAAGGCGACAAGCTAACGCTTAGATTACCTCACTCTATCTTTATCTATTTCTATTTGTTTTTTTTTCTTTTATTTCTTTAGATTAAAACCTTTTAGGATTTTCCCCTTTCATGTCCGATAACTCCATTGAGGGTATTTTCGAAAATCCACTCTTTTCATCTAACTCTGATAGCTCTATCAATCCCGTAGCCGCTCCTACCAATTCAATGGCTGACAATCAAAGCGAAAATGGTAAAAATAGGGTTGTCCCCATTGATGATTCGTTGCGTCCTTTGCGCGATCTCATGCAACCCAAACATGCACCTACACCTTCTTGCATTCTCATCCCACCACATGCAGGAGAATTCCAATTCTACAATGGAATGATCTAACTTCTTCCAACCTTTCATGGGATAGAAAGCGAGAAGGCATATCTACACGTTAAAGATTTTGAGGACGTTTGCAAAACATTCTCTCAAAAATGCCCCGTAGATGTGACACGCTTAATGCTATTTCCCTTCACCTTGAAAGATAAAGCAAAAGCGTGGCTGCTTACCCTCAAACCAAATTTGATATTCATATGGCATGCGATGAACACTGCATTCTTAAAGAAATTCTTCCAACCTCGCATGACAACTGAACTAAAACGTCAAATTAACTCTTACAAACAAAAAACAATGAAACCTTCACTCAAACATGGGAACGTTTTCAAGATTTGCTTCTCTCATGCCCACATCACGGGTATGAGAAATGGCGAACCAATAGCTACTTTTTTGAAGGGCATAATGGGAAAACTAAAAAGTTCATAGAAACCATGAGTGTAGGCGAGTTTCTAAGTAAAACTACTGAAGAAGCAGAGGCTTATTTTGAGTGGTTGGCTGAACATTCCCATGAATGGACAAGCCAAGAAGATATCTTGAGAGCTCAACCACAAGGGAGCATGGACAAGAGTATCTACCAATTACAATCTGAGGATGCTCTAATGACTAAATACGAAGAGCTAGCAAAGAAGGTAGAGGAGTTAGGAATGAAAGGAGAACGTCCTAGGCAGGTTTTACCTGAAGAACCGTGCGGCACATGCAATATGTTGGGACATACCACTCAATACTGTCCCAATGCGCCTTATTTTCATGAACAAGCCCCCATGGAAATGAACGCCATTCAAGGATATAGAGGGGCGGAGAATTTTGACAATAATAATAATAACAATTTTTAAAACAATAATAATCGAGGGAATCACCCTGGTTTTGATTGAAAAAATGACGTTGGGACCCAAAATCAATATCAACAACAGCCCTACAATAACAATCAATATCAAGGGCAAAACAATAGACAGCCCCAGCAATTCAATCAAAATAGATTGAATAACTACAATCAAGCTCAATCCTCTAATCAACAATCAAATGTATACGTACCACCGCATAAAAAGGTGCAAGAGGAAGATCCATTTTCTAACGCGAACTTAACGTAACAACTTATTCATATGATGAGTAAGATATCTGCTATGTTAAAAAGGATAGATGCTCGACAAGAGGGTATGAGAGGAACATTTCCTGCCCAACCACTTCAAAACCCTAAGGGATATGACAATGATCCCAATAATCAAGAACATGCTAAAGCCGTGACTACTCTGAGAAGCGGCAAGATAATAGGGCACAACATGCCTCTTTCTACACCTGAAGAGTATGAAGAGGATGAAGTGGTAAATAAAAAAGAACCCTTGATTTATCACATATTTTGCTTGAGTATGGATTTATAACTGCACAAAATACCACTCTCGGAGCTTCTAAGTACATTATTTACGCACTTTTCTTGCATAACCCTCATTTCTACTATTTACATTCTTTACACGGGTTGTTTTTGTGTTTTGTAGGTCTTTTTGACAATCCTAGTCGGGAGGCAAAGCCTCAGCTAAAGATCACTTCCATTGCTGCCTCGTCCAGCTCAATTTCGGATTCCAAAACCTCACTTTGGAAGAGTGTTCCTAACTTGATAAAGATAGCCCTGCGAGTCTTCTCCGCGTGGCCGCAAATTGCACCTCAATCGGAGGCCGGAGCGAGGAGTTATGGCAATTTTAGTGATCAATGTGCAAGCTTGTTGTGAAGCTGTGAAGATTCTAGGTAGAGGGGCATTCGACCAGTCCACTTTTTTGTGTTCTTTTCAATCATTCTGCAGAGGGGCATTCGACCGATCGAATAGACCCGATCGACCGGTCGAAAGTCCCTATTCTACATTCTTTGTTTTACAAGTTTGCCACTCCGAGGATTTTGTATAAATACCCCATTATAACTCGTTTTTGGGGGCTGGACCTAATTTATTACAATAGTATAGATTCTCCCTCTTAACCCTCTTGTATCTCTCTAGGATTTCTTGCTAGGTTGTTCATAGATTAGTTAGATTTAGGGATTGTAAGTGAGAGTGTGAGAGATTGTTCAACTTGCAAGCTTGGTTTCTTCCTTTGGAGCATTTATTGAAGTTATTTATTGGATTCTCTCTCTCTTGAAGTAGTTGATTGCATTTATGGTCATATCTTTCTACTCCTTTAATGTTTTTATTAATGTCTATTTAGTTAAATCCATGTGTAGCTAGTTTTCTAGGTTAGGGGTCATGAACCCACCTATGGATCCTTGTGTTTCTTGAAAGTCTAAAGGTTTTGGATCTTCTTGAGTGATTGAAGAGTGTAGGGTTTGTAATATGTTTGTTTCTTTACCTCCATTGTCATACAATGGGGGTTATTGAATCTATATTACCAATCCAACATTTGCCCTTAGTTTCCTCAAGCTTTCATCTTTCATAGCGGGGTTGACAACCCACATGTTTGATTGTTGGCTTCCAAGGAACTTTGTTCACTTTAGAAGTTCCCTCCAAATCCCTAAGACTTATCCTTGTGTGATCCAGAGTTGGTAGCATGACCCCTAGCCCTTCTCCTCTTTAGTAAATCAACTCTTTGTTCTAGCTTGCTTGTTACAGTTAATTTTCACCCGCCATTTAATTAGTTAACTTAATTAGTTACCGTTGTTACCTTAGTTTTACTCGCATGTTAGTTTTAAATTTAGAGTTAGATACCCTCAATTCAACCATCTTTTCTTTCTTTTTGGTTACGATAGTAGTGTATTCGTGTCTTGAAACTATATTCTTCCGGTCTAGTCCCCGTGGAAATCGACCTCGTACCTACCCGAGTATTACTTGTTACGATTGATTTGCACTTGAATCATACATATCCTGAGAGCGAACAAGTTTTTGGCGCCGTTGCCGGGGACTAGCCTCCCGGCATTTTATCGGACCCAGATACCCTACTCCAATATTTTAATGCATAACGGTGTCGGCGGCATTCCCTTCGTCGAACACCCGGAATCCTCGAGCTCAAGCTCTTATTGGCGTCCATCACCTTCATCCCCAACGCCTTCCGAATCCTCATTCTTTCAATCATTTACCGATTCCGCCGCAATGGGCGACAATTTGAGTGAACAAGGTGGGAGAAATTATCAAGGAGATAATGCGCGTACCCTTAAGGACTATCTCCACCCAGAGAGAATCTCTACCCCGTCTTGCATTGTTTTCCCTTACAATGCCGGACAATTCCACTACCGCCTTGGGATGATTTCGTTACTTCCTACCTTCTGCGGTATGGATAACGAACAACCCTACCTCCACCTTAAAGAGTTCGAGGATGTATGCATTACATTTAGCAATCAAAATTGTTCGGAGGACGTCCTCCGACTCAAACTCTTCCCATTCTCTCTCAAGGACAAACCCAAGACATGGCTTAACTCCTTGAAACCTCGATCCATTGGGACATGGCACGAAATGCAATCCCAATTCCTAAAAAAGTTCTTCCCCATGCATCGTACAAACACTCTTAGACAAATGATTCAAAGTTTTAAGCAAGGGGAATTCGAATCATTCACTAGGTGTTGGGAGAGGTTCAAGGACTTGCTCAATATGTGTCCTTATCATAATTTTGAGAAATGGAGGTTGGTCTCAACTTTCCATGCTGGACTCCAACTCGCCTCCAAACAACTCATTGAAACTGTGTGTCAGGGACAGTTCATGATGCTCCCCCCCGATGAGGTAGAGGCACATTTTGAGTATGTGGCCGACACAACTCAAGCTTGGGATACATCGGATCCCCATGATAGGAATGCCAGTAAGGCAAAGCCGGCCACCCTCGCTCCTTCTACTAAGTCATCCTCTCCCGGAATCCTTGAACTAAATCAAGAGGATGATTTGCGTGCTACCATTGCCAAACTTCAAAGAAAAATAGAAGCGATGGAGCACACCAAAGAAGAGGCCGAGGCGGCACAAGCTACACAAAAAGCCACACAACCTGTGGCTTTCGTGGAAGAGACTTGTGTCATTTGTGAAAAGATTGGCCATCCGACCAACACTTGCCCTACCATCCCAGCTTTCAAGGAAATCTTGCACGAGCAAGCCAATGCCATAGGAACTTACAAAAAGCCATTCAATCCCACTTATGGCGAATCATACAACCCGAGATGGAAAAATCAAAATCAAAACTCACCCCATCAAGGGTGGAGAAATGAGACCAATCATGGACCCACACAAATGCCGCCTCCACAACACTTTCAAAATAATTTCCCACCTCATCCTCCACCTCTTCCTTTTCCTCATGGTCCATCCTCATCGAACCCTTATGTACCCCCACATAAGAAGTCCCTTGAGGATCAAATACAAACACTCATGCAAAGGCAAGATCAACAAGCTCAAAAGCTTGATCAAAATTCCGCACAAAAGCTTCAATTCATGAATGAAATGCGTAATTCTTTTAGCCAATTGGCTAGCTCTCAACATGTGAATGACCGTTGGAGTTTCCGGGTCAAACGATCCCACCACCGAACATGTCAAAGCCGTCACCACTTTAAGGAGCGGAAAAATTGTTGATAACAAAGTCCGTGAGGTTCTCGAAGAACCTATGGAAAATCTAAAAGAACAACTTGTTGACGCGTATAGAGAGGGAAAGAGGCTAAAAATAAATGATGTTGAAACAACAACTCCACTGGTTGTTGAAAATGAAACATCCACCTCCAAGGCAAGTTTGCCTCTTAAGCCAAATATTTCCAAATATATCCCGACCCCACCTTTCCCTCAAAGGTTAAAGCCAAAGGAAAACAAGGGCAAGACCCTTGAAATCTTCAAAATGCTAAAAGAAGTCAAGATTAACATTCCTCTTCTTGACATGATCAAGGATGTTCCCAGTGTTGCTAAATTCTTAAAAGATCTTTGCACAAGAAAATGCAAGTTCAATGTGCAAAAGCAAGCCTACATGGCGGCACAAGCAACCTCGTGCATCCGTGAAAACATTCCACTGAAATACAAAGATCCCAGTTGTCCCACCGTCTCGTGTGTCATAGGAAATTTCAAAATTGAAAAGGCCCTCTTGGATCTAGGTGCTAGTGTCAACCTCCTACCCTACTCGGTTTATCTCCAATTGGGTCTCGGAGAACTTAAGGAGACACGAACTGTCTTGCAATTAGCCGATCGCTCTATTAGCGTACCAAAAGGGATAGTTGAGGATGTGTTGGTCCAAGTCGATGCTTTCTACTACCCGACGGATTGCATTATCATGGAAACTCAACCGGTTGAGGGTGGGACGTCTCCCATTCCTATTATCCTTGGTCAACCATTTCTAGCAACTATCAATGCCCAAATACATTGTAGGAATGGAAACATGAAGTTGGTTTTCGGTAATATAACCACAGAGGTTAATGTTTACAATCTCATGGAGCAACCGAATCTTGAGGATGATGATATTTGTGAGGTTGATTTCATTGATACTCTTACACACGAGTTCTTTAACTTCACGTGCGTGGAGGAACCTCTTGACTCATGTCTGACTCAAGAAACCACCCCCGATGGTGTTTCTTTGCTCGAGTATTCTCTAGTTGAGCTTAAGTTGGAGGATGCCTTGGAATCCCACGAATCCAAGGAAGTAGGAGATGATATCATGTGGTGTTCTCAATTTGAAAAACTTTCCCCACGTGACTCTATTCCCTTGCCGTCTAGTCTTGAAGTCTCAAAATAGAGCTCAAATAATTGCCGAAAGAACTCAAGTACGTCTTCTTAGGAGATAAAGAGACTTTCTCGGTGGTGATTTCGTCCCTACTTGACCCCGATCAAGAAGGGAGTTTGATTGAATTGTGCTTTGGGATGGACAATCGCCGACCTAAAGGGGATAAATCCAACCATTTGCACTCACAAGATATACTTGGAGGACGATGCCAAGCCCTCGCGGTAAATGCAAAGGCGGCTAAACCCGCACATGAAAGAGGTGCATTGATTACCAAAAATTGAATGCCATCACCCGAAAAAGATCACTTTTCTCTACCTTTCCTCGATCAAATCTTAGAGAGGGTGGCCGGGCACAAATTCTATTGTTTCTTGGATGGTTATTCTGGATATAACCAAATAGAAATTGCGCCCGAAGATCAAGAGAAAACCACGTTCACGTGTCCCTATGGCACCTTCGCCTATAGAAAAATGTCATTTGGACTATGCAACGCACCGGTGACTTTTCAACGGTGTATGCTTAGTATTTTTAGCGACGTGGTGGAAATATGCTTAGAAGTCTTCATGGACGACTTTAGCGTATATGGTGATTCTTTTGATGATTGTCTAGGGAACCTAAAGAGAGTCCTCGAGAGGTGCAAGGAGAAAAATCTCATCCTCAATTGGGAGAAATGTCACTTTATGGTGCAAAAGGGGATCATTCTTGGCCACATCGTATCAAGTGAAGGAATTCAAGTTGACGAGGCCAAATTTGAGCTCATTTCCGACTTACCCCCTCCCACATGTTTGAAAGACGTTAGATCTTTCCTCGGCCATGCCGGTTTCTATAGGAGGTTCATCAAAGATTTCAGTGCAATTTCATGCCCTATATGTAATTTGCTTAGGAAAGATGTTCCCTTTGAATGGACCGAGGCGTGTCAAGAAGCATTTGATAAATTAAAAACTTTGCTTACGACCGCCCCTATAATGCAATCCCCTGATTGGTCCCTCCCATTTGAGCTCATGTATGACGCTAGTGATTATGCCGTGGGAGCGATTTTGGGCCAACGGAAGGATAGACAACCACATGTCATTTACTACGCAAGTAGGGCTCTCGATAGTGCCCAAATAAACTATTCTACTACCGAGAAAGAACTACTCGCCATAGTTTTTGCCCATGATAAATTTTGTCAATACTTGGTTGGATCCCAAATCGTTTGCTTTACCGATCATGTCGCTCTAAAGTATCTTCTCAATAAGAAGGATGCTAAAGCCCGGTTGATTCGTTGGATCCTTCTCCTCCAAGAATTCGATTTGTCTATCAAGGATAAAAAGGGCATCGAAAATATGGTTGTTGATCACCTATATCGTTTGACAGTGAATGTTGAGGTTGTGGACCCAACTCCGATAAGGGACGTGTTCCCCGATGAACACTTGTTCTCTATCTTTGCTTTGCCATGGTACGCCGATTTGGAAAATTACTTAGCTACGGGGGTCGTTCCTTCACATTGGACTCCCCAAGATAGGCGTAAATTCGAGGTTGAGGCACGGTCATTCTTCTTCGATGACCCTTATATGTTCAAATATTGTGCCGACCAAATCATCCGTCGTTGTGTTCCCAACGATGAATTCTAAAGTGTTCTCTCTTTTTTCCACAACCAAGCATGTGGTGGGCATTTTTCGTCTAAAAAGACTTCGGCTAAAATCCTCCAAAGCGGATTGTATTGGCCCACTCTCTTCAAAGATGCCCAAAATTATTGCAAAGCATGTCATAGATGTCAATTGCTTGATAGTCTCACTAGGAAAAACATGATGCCATTGAACCCAATACTTGTCATTGAAGTCTTCGATTGTTGGGAAATCGACTTCATGGGCCCATTTCCTATCTCATTTAGGTATGAATACATCCTCGTCGCGGTTGATTATATTTTGAAGTGGGTTGAGGCAATTGCGAGCAAGCGCAATGATCACAAAACCGTGTTGAAATTCCTTAAAGAAAACATCTTGTCTCGATTCAGAATTCCAAAAGCCATCATAAGTGACCAAGGAGTGCATTTTTGTAATCATCCCTTTGAACTTCTTATGGAAAAGTATGGCATAACACATAAGACCTCAACCACTTACCATCTGCAAACTAACGGCCAAGCTGAATTGGCCAATAGGGAGATTAAATGAATTCTAGAAAAGACGGTGAATCCGTCTAGAAAAGATTGGTCTTTGAGGCTAACAGACGCCCTTTGGGCTTACCGAACGGCCTATAAGACCAATCTCGGGATGTCTCCTTACCATTTAGTTTACGGAAAGGCATGTCACTTACCGGTTGAACTTGAACACGGGGCATTTTGGGCCATAAAAAAGCTCAATTTTGACACGGATAAGGGTGGTGTTAAAAGGAAGCTTCAAATCTCGGAGCTTGAAGAAATCCGGAACGATGTGTATGAAAGTTATAAGATCTACAAAGCACGTACCAAAGCGTTTCACGATAAACGCATAGTGCGCAAGCACTTCGAACCCGAACAAAAGGTGCTTTTGTATGATTCTCGTCTACACTTGTTTTCAGGAATTAAAATCAAGGTAGACCGGCCCCTTTATCGTCAAAAAGGTCTATCCTCATGGTGCTATTGAAATTTTTGACCCAAAGGAGGGTAACGTGTTCAAAGTGAACGGCCAAAGACTCAAGCCGTTCTTGGAAGGTTTTGACTCCACATTGGAGTCAATTCCATTGGAAGACCCCGTTTACGGGGCCGAATCGACGTGTGTGATGCTTTCTTTTTGTGCCGAGTATGCTCGGCAAGTTCCCTCTTTTGTAGAGCCATTGATCATATCCTTGCTCTAGGTGTGCTTTTGCAGCCACCCCTCGTGTCTCTTGGTTGTGTTTGGGTCTGCCCGACTCAACCCTCTTTCGTGGAGGTTGTTCTTGTAATCGTCGTCGTCGCGGGATTGATGTTTTTTATTTAAATCTTTTTGTAGTTTTTTATAGTTATGGTTTCCTTCTTCTTTCTCTCTTAAAAAAAAGGGTGTTGGTTGCCCCTCTTTGTTCTTGAAATAACCATTCTGGCAGAGGGGCATTCGACCGGTCGAATGTCCCCTTTCGACCGGTCCGATTAGATTGGATCTTTCACATTCAGGCAGAGGGGCTTTCGACCGGTCGAATCTCCCCGTTCGACCGGTGGAGAGGAGTACGGGCAGTTTTAAAACTTGTATCCTCTTTTCTTTTATTTTTATTTTCTTCTCTCTCTCTCTCTCTCTCTCTCTCTCTCTCTCTCTCTCCGACCACCCTCCCTTCCTCCCTCTCTCTCTCCAATTGCCACCCACCACTACCATCATCAACCACCACATCACCCACTACCTACCCCCCCTCCTCACTCCAATATCAAACCCTAACCCCTCACCATTGGAGCTCGGACTCTATTGCTCACATTACACCCCCCCACCCACGGTTTACAATGACAAAGCCTAAGGTAGCTGGCGTCCCTCGCCCATTGGACCCCAAGCCACGCCCCTTTTGCAGTTTTCGCTCTAGGGTGACCAAAGATTGGTATGATGCCTACTTCAACACCCGCGTCGTTCTCAAGGAGCGCTCCATCGACCTCATCGCATTTCCCAATTCAGTTAGGGAGGCCTTCGAGCCCCATGGTTGGGGCAATTACGTGGCCATCGAGCACCATGTCAATGAGGAGATGGTGCGTGAGTTCTACTCTAGCCTCATCCCTGATCCCGACTCCGTCTATGCCTTTTTTACGTCCGTGCGAGGCCGGCGGTTCACCATCACCCTACACACTCTTGCCCGATTCATGGGCGTGCCTGAGGAGCCCAACGCCGTTACTCCTTACCCGACCACTGCCTCACTGCCACCACCCCCCATTGTCTACCGATCTCTCACTGACTGAGAACATGATTGGTCTAGCGTCTAGTTGCCAGCCAGTGCTTTGACCAGAGCCTACGCCGATCTGCACATTGTGGTGCGCCAGACCTTATTGCTCACCACGCACAAGGCCACCCTCGGCCACTACTATGCTGCCCACCTGGCCGTTCTTGGAACTGCCGACCCGTTCTCTCTACCGAGTCTCTTTCTAGAGGTTATGTACAACACCTCGGCTAAGACCACGGCATCGAGCAGCCTCCCTTGCGGCTCTCTTGTCACCCGGCTCTGCCTCTCTGAGGGGTGAAACCTAAGCCAGATGATCACCTCATATCCATCGAGGACCCCCTAGGTGCCATGTCTCTGGCCAAATCCAAAAGTGCTTTCTAGGCTCAAGCCAGAAAGAGGCAGCGAGCCGCACAGCAGGCGGCTGAGGGAGACGCCCCAGCTGAGGGAGATGTACCCCAAGTTCAGGAGGAGGACATAGATATTGAGCAGCCTGTTCTCGCACCTCCGGTAGCACCTGACTTTGCTCGTCTGGACCACCTTTTACTGGAGACCCAGGGTGAGCTCTGGGACATGAGGGCTGAGATGTTGGAGATCGAGGCCCGAGTCATGTCTCACTTTGACTCGCTTTAGGATAATATGGAGATGGCTGCGGCCCAGCAGGTTGAGAGGGAGGAGCTACAGTTTAGGGCCCTTATGGGTGCTATTTCACGCACGGGTGGTGCTGGTCCCTCTGCCCCGCCACCATGAGGCCTGTTTGGTTATCGACTTTTTGGTGCTTTATCGACTAGCAGCGAGCTCACTTGGCTACGCCTCTGTAGCTGCTAGATTCTTGTTTTGTTGTCGGTGTTTCTTACTTTAGATGTTTAGAGCCATGTATGGCCGCTTAGTTTAGTTATTTTCTTTTTGTTCTTTGTTATTTTGGCGCCGTTTAGGTTTTTCATGTACTTCTGTAACTTTTGATGTTCATATTTAATGGAAGTTCATGTTTTCTTTTGTTTTTTCTTTATTTCTCGCATTATTTACTTCCTTGATGTGCTTGGTAGTGCTTACTTGTGCAGGATTTTCTCTGAGTTTTTCCGGGATCGCCCCAAATTTGGTGATATACTCTCCTCTCTCATAGTTTTTATGCTTGTTTCGATGCTCATACATTGTGGACAATGTATGGATCTAGTAGGGGGTGTGCTAGTCGCTAACCTTTAGTTTGAACTTCATTGTTTTTTGCCACGCGACACTTTAAGCATGTTTCTCAACAAAAAAAAAAGCATTCACTCCATTCTTCTTTTTTTTGGACTCTTGGTCCATGCCTCTTATGATTGTTGCATAGTTGCCCATGCGAAGTGCCAAGTGATGACGCTTGTCTTGATTTGTTCTTGTGTTTTTAACATGTGACACTCATTGAATCCCATAAGTCCTAGAACTATCCCAATTATTGTGAACTTCATGAATTTCAAATCTTGGACTATTGGTGTACGTTGCTCAAACACTTGTTACAGGACAATGTTTAAATGCATTTATAATCTATGTAGCGTTGAAACAATTGTGGAGACTTGAACCTTGTAAGATTTTGAGCCGTCCCCCAATTTTGAGCGTTGCTTACACTTCTCTTTTTGTTGAAAAGCGTATTAAAGTCATATTCAATCTCATCTTCTTGCTTGATCATGCGTTAGAGGATCGTCATATGAATTTTTAAACTTGTACTTGCCTGTCATCATAGTGGAGAACAATGAATTGTAATACACCAAGGAAATGATTTTTGGTCACATCTCGCACCATTTTCTCTTACCCCCTCTCGCATACACCTCATTTACATTAGCCCATCACTCCATCACACTTTACTTTCACCATTTCTAGTGTTTAAAGTATGTTCTTGGCAGATTGCTTGCATAAGGTTGTTTTGTTGAAATCTAAAGGGATTGAGTCGTGATTAGTGGGGAGGTTACTGTAAGAGAAGAAAAGCTAAAGAATAGCTAAAAAAAAGCTTCATGAGAAAGGTACTTCTCCATCGTTCCTCATTGAAATTATTCATTCCCGACTCATCCCTAGTTTTGTGAGCCCTTGTGCGACCCCTTTAGTTCGAGAGTATTCCCTAAACACTTCTCGACCCCATTTCCGGACATCTCATCACCCCGTTTCCACTTCTGGACCTTACCCAGTCCTAATGGATCCTTGGTATTACGATTCAGAGTTTGAGACGAATGTGTCAAGCAGTTAAAGTTTTATTTTCACGACCTCCAATGCATGGTATCTTTCATGAGATTCATTTTACCCATTTTACATAGATTAACGTTCTTCACACACGACATGTGTGTGGCTTTGCATTCCATTTCCATTACTCTTTGCCTATATGTCTTGAGAGTGTCACCCATTCTGAGAGGTTCATTTCTGAGGGTTTCACTGGTGAGAATTGCGTTGAAGCGCGGTTTCGATCGATATTTGGATTTTGAATGCATTGCACTGTGCCGATACTTGTGGGCATGCAATCTTTACCACGAACGTCCGAGAGTTGGAATAAATGAAGTTTTAGAATAACCTTGATAGTTTGGGGACTTTTGGGAACTTGAGTGTTACTTTGCTAAGATCCATTGTTGATTCTGTTGAGCTTTGTGCACTTTGATTTGTTGGCAGCTATCCTGAGGAAGCGTATGTATGTGGGTATCATTCTGAGAACCCTCCGGAGACAAAACTCCGCCTCTAGGGGTAACGTAGAGGTTTAACGGCTTGTTGCAATGGCTCAATACAACCTTGCTCCCCACAAAAATGGTTTATCTTTACAGTTTTTAAATAAAGCGATTGAATAATGTCCTTAAAGCTGTCTCTTCTCTGCTTAATTGCTAGAGACTAGCAATGTGCTAGTAGGGGGTGTGATTTATCACATATTTTGCTTGAGTATGGATTTATAATTGCGCAAAATACCACTCCCGGAGCTTCTAAGTACATTATTTACGCACTTTTCTTGCATAACCCTCATTTCTACTATTTACATCCTTTACATGGGTTGTTTTTGTGTTTTGTAGGTCTTTTTGACAATCCTAGTCGGGAGGCAAAGCCTCGGCTGAAGATCACTTCCATTGCTGCCTCGTCAAGCTCAATTTTGGATTCCAAAACCTCATTTTGGAAGAGTGTTCCTAACTTGATAAAGATAGCCCAGCGAGTCTTCTCCGCGAGACTGCGAATTGCACCTCAATCGGAGGCCGAAGCGAGGAGTTATGGCGATTGTAGTGATCAGTCTGCAAGCTTGTTGTGAAGCTGTGAAGATTCCAGGCAAAGGGGCATTCGAACGGTCGAATTGCCCAATTCGACCGGTCCACTTTTTTGTGTTCTTTTCAAGCATTCTGCAGAGGGGAATTCGACCGGTCGAATGGGCCCGATCGATCGATCAAAAGTCCCTGTTTCTGCATTCATTGTTTTACAAGTTCGCCACTCCGAGGATTTTGTATAAATACCCCATTATAACTCATTTTTGGGGGCTGGACCTAATTTATTACAGTAGTATAGATTCTCCCTCTTAACCCTCTTGTATCTCTCTAGGATTTCTTGCTAGGTTGTTCATAGATTAGTTAGATTTAGGGATTGTAAGTGAGAGTGTGAGAGATTGTTCAACTTGCAAGCTTGGTTTCTTCCTTTGGAGCATTTATTGAAGTTATTTATTGGATTCTCTCTCTCTCTCTCTTGAAGTAGTTGATTGCATTTGTGGTAATATCTTTCTACTCCTTTAATGTTTTTATTAATGTCTATTTAGTTAAATCCATGTGTAGCTAGTTTTCTAGGTTAGGGGTCATGAACCCACCTATGGATCCTTGTGTTTCTTGAAAGTCTAAAGGTTTTGGATCTTCTTGAGTGATTGAAGAGTGTTGGGTTTGTAATATGTTTGTTTCTTTACCTCCATTGTCATGCAATGGGGGTTATTGAATCTATATTACCAATCCAACATTTGCCCTTAGTTTCCTCAAGCTTTCATCTTTCATAGCGGGGTTGACAACCCACATGTTTGATTGTTGGCTTCCAAGGAACTTTGTTCACTTGAGAAGTTCCCTCCAAATCCCTAAGACTTATCCTTGTGTGATCCAGGGTTGGTAGCTTGACCCCTAGCCCTTCTCCTCTTTAGTAAATCAACTCTTTGTTCTAGCTTGCTTGTTACAGTTAATTTTCACCCGCCGTTTAATTAGTTAACTTAATTAGTTACCGTTGTTATCTTAGTTTTACTCGCATGTTAGTTTTAGATTTAGAGTTAGATACCCCCAATTCAACCATCTTTTCTTTCTTTTTGGTTACGATAGTAGTGTATTCGTGTTTTGAAACTATATTCTTCTGGTCTAGTCCCCGTGGAAATCGACCTCGTACCTACCCGAGTATTACTTGTTACGATTGATTTGCACTTGAATCATACATATCCCGAGAGCGAACAACCCTCTACGAATGAAGAGGAGACATCCAATAATAATGACACCTTAGAATTAAAAGATGAAACTCCTATAGAGGTAGAAGAAGTTGATAGAAGGCCCGGAATGGAACCTGTTAACAACAAATTACCAAAATGCCCTTTCCCCGCTCTTTACCCTCAAAGACTAAAGAAACCCAAAAATGAAGTAAAAAATCAGGAGTTCTTGGAACTATTCAAACAAGTAAAAATTAACCTTCCACTCCTTGATGCAATTAACAAGTGCTGGCCTATGCTAAATATCTAAAAGATTTATGCACGGTCAAGAGGCAGCAGAGTGTGAAGAAACACGCTTATGTCGCTTGCCAAGCAAGCGCGATTATCCAAAATGAACTGCCTCCAAAACTCAAAGACCCCGGTACTCCTACTGTCTCTTGTCAAATTAGGAATCAAAGGATAGACAATGCACTCCTCGATCTAGGAACGAGTGTTAACCTACTGCCATACTCTATTTATAAACGACTAGGGTTGGGGGAACTCAAACCTACCCGAGTTGCATTATAACTAACAGATAGATCGATGAAGTACCCTAGAGGGGTAATGCAGGACGTCCTTTTGCAAACAAATTCTTTTGTCTTCTCGGTTGATTTTGTAATCTTAGACCCTGAACCTGTGTCTAATCCTTCTACATAAATCCCAGCGATATTTGGACATCCATTCCTTAACACAATTGATTCCACTATAAAAATAAGAAGTGGTATAATGACAATCGTATTCGGGAATATGACTTTGAACGTCAAAATCTTTTCAAATCCCAGACCTGAGGAATACGAAGATGAGGAAAAAGTAAACCTCATCGAGACTTTCATAGAAGATGAGGTCGATGTTGTTGATTACAAAGATCCTTTGGAAGTAGTCGTGTCACAATTCAATTCTGTCTATCAACCTATAAACTCTACTCCACTGGATGCTGACTTAAATCAAACATGTCTCATGATGGACACGATAGAGGAGGATAGAGCCGAATGCATGTGGGTAACACCATATGAACCATTGCCTCCGAAAACAAATTAGTTATGCCCTCAAATTTCCAGTTTCCCGACTTGGAATTAAAGGAGCTTCCTAAGGAGTTCAAATATGCCTTCCTAGGGACTGAAAAGAAGTACCCCGTTATCATGTCATCTACTTTAAGTTCTGAGCAATAGGGTAAACTAATTCAAATGCTGAAAAATCATAAGGGAGCATTGGGATGGGCTATTGCTGACCTTAAAGGCATAAGACCATCCATTTACACCCACAAAATATATCTGGAGGAAGACGCCAAACCATCATGGCAAATTCAAAGGCGTCTGAATCCTAACATGCAGGAAGTGGTTAAAAAGAAAATTTTGAAACTCCTGGATGTTGGGATCATATATCCAATATCTGACAGCCCTTGGGTCAGTCTGACCCAGGTGGTACCAAAGAAAGCAGGCATAACAATTATCCCAAATAAAGACGGCGAGTTAGTACTGACACGCGTCCCCACTGGATGGAGGATGTGTATCGATTACAGAAAGTTAAACACCGTGACCCAGAAAGACCACTTTCCTTTGTCGTTCATGGACTGAATGCTAGAACGAGTGATAGGTCACAGGTTCTACTGCTGTCTAGACGGATACATTGGTTATAATTAGATCAAAATCGCTCCTGAAGATCAGGAGAAAACAACTTTTACGTGTCCTTTCGGTACCTTCGCCTACCAATAAATGTCGTTCGATTTATGCAATGCACCTACTACATTTTAGCGGTGCATGCTCAGTATATTCAGTGATATGGTCGAGCAAATACTCGAAGTCTTCATGGATGATTTTTCTGTGTTCAGCCATAGTTTTGAAAACAGTCTTGAAAATCTTAAACGTGTGCTAGCACGATGTGAGGACAAACACCTGGTGTTAAACTGGGAAAAATGTCACTTCATGGTGACCAAAGGAATAGTCCTCGGCCACATTATCTCCGATGAAGGTATCCAAGTGGATAAAGCAAAAATCAACATAATCTTGAATCTACCTATCCCCCATACAGTCAAAGACATCCGCTCTTTTTGGGGGCATACGGGATTCTATCGTCAATTTATCCAGAATTTTAATGCAATATCCCGACCACTCTGTCAACTGCTCGTTAAAGACACACCATTCGAGTGGTTGGAAAGCTGTCAAACATCTTTTGACACACTAGAATAGCACCTTACCTCCGAACCAATAATATAGGCACCCAACTGGGGTTTGCCATTCGAACTAATGTACGATGCTAGTGACTATGATATTGGCACAGTCCTAGGACAAAGGAAGGACAATAAGCCGTATGTGATTTACTATGGTAGTCGAACGCTTAATGAAGGTCAAATGAACTACACAACTACCGAAAAGAAGCTACTGGCTATAGTTTTTGCCTTGGGACAAATTCAGGTCTTATTTGATAGGATCGCCAATTGTCTATTTTACGGACCACTCCGTCCTTAAATACTTGTCGTCCAAGAAAGACGCGAAACAATGGCTCATTCGTTGGATACTCCTACTCCAAGAATTCGATCTAACAATCAAAATAAGAATGGAGTAGAGAATGTGGTCGCAGATCATTTATCTTGGCTAACTTTTGTTGACAAAACCGAGCTGCAACCGATCAAGGATGAATTCCCATTGAGCAATTAATGGATGTGTCTGTGCTACCTTGGTACGCAGATATGGTAAACTATTTGGTAACGGGAGAGACCCCAAGTCATTGGTCAAATCAGGATAAAAAAAGATTCTTCTCTTTCGCACGTCACTTCTTCTTCGATGACCCATACCTATTCAAATATTGTGCCAATCAGGTCATCAGACGTTGCATTCCGAATGAGGATATAAATGTGATCTTAGCTTCATGCCGCTCTAAGGCATACAATGGCCATTTAACATCACAGAAGACCGTACAAAAAGTCTTACAAAGCGGTTTCTACTAGCCCACTGTGTTTAAAGATGCCTATTCCTTTTGCAAATCGTGCCAGCGTTGTCAAAAGCTTGGTACAATTTCAAAACAAAACTCTATGCCCTTAACTTCCATAATCACAATTGAAATATTTGATTCTTGGGGCATAGACTTTATGGGCCCATTTTTGAAATCAAATAATTACGAGTACATACTATTTACTGTAGAGTATATCTCAAAATGGGTAGAGGCAATCCCAACAAGGTGAAATGATCACCGAACAGTTATTTCTTTCTTAAAAGAAAATATTCTTTTGCGTTTTGGAACCCTCAAGGCATTAATTAGTGACCAAGGAAAGCACTTCTACAATAGAACCTTGGAGTCACTTCTCAAAAAGTATAGGGTTAACCATAAAACCGCCTTAGCCTATCACCCACAGACAAACAGACAAGCGGAGTTGGCAAATCGAGAAATAAAACATATTCTCGAAAAAATGGTTAGCTCAAATAGAAAAGATTGAGCATAAAAATTGACCGATGCTCTATGGGCATACCATACCGCGTTCAAAATGAATCTAGGAATGTCCCCGTACAAACTAGTGTACAGAAAAGCATGTCACCTCCCTGTTGAACTCAAACATAAAGCTTATTGGGTGACACGCTCATTAAACTTTGACATTAAAGAGGGAGGTCAATTACGTAAACTTTAACTTGTAGAGCTCGAGGAAATACGCCAAGATGTTTATGACTCTGCAAAGTTGCACAATGAGAGATTGAAGGCTCGCCACGATAGAACTATCTTTCGTAAGACTTTCGAGCCGGGGCAAAAAGTCTTACTGTATGTCTCTCGCCTTCACCTATTCCCAGGAAAGCTCCGATCCCGGTGGACAAGTCATTCACTGTTAAATCTATCTTTCCACATAGGGCTGTCGAGCTAATAAATCCAAAAAAATGATGACAGTTTCAAGGTTAACGGCCAATGATTAAAACCGTTCTTGGAAGATTTCCAACCAGAAGTTGAGCACATCCAATTGGATGAGCCCAACTATTCAGCTACATAAAACACCAAAGGGTGTCGCAAACCTGTTGTTGTAACCTTTTCATTCTTGTATTTTTGTTTATTTTCATCTATTTTTGTTTTATTTTTACCTTTATGAGTGTGACTTCAATTTAATTCCGCTGTTCCATTCTTATCTCTCTCACCTACAGGCCTTTACAATGAGAAATGATGATGATACAAGGTTAGTGTATTCAATCGGCTCATGGACTGATTCTGAGTAGCAAAACCCCACATGGACTGCTGAGGAGATTGCCTTCTGCCTTTCACGTTATCAAGGGCCAGGGGCAGATGTCCTCATTGATATATCTCACAGGTATATTCCCTATCCACCCGCCCTCCTCGATATCAATCCTTTTGCAAATATGGAATTCCCTCCTGATGAGGGAGAAGAGGAAGGGTATTTTGTTTGAAAGGTAGATGATGCACTCTTGCAACAATGGGAGAATGACTCGATGTAGGAACCATGGGATGAGAACCATTTGCAAGATGACGTGCCCAAACGCCATAACGATGTCTTCACATTTGTTGATGACTTCATCATTATTGAATTGGTTCCATATAACTATATGCACATGAGCTATTTGTTGTTTCGGCTTCAATGCCTCCTACCTGCTAGTGCACATGGTTCTATCATGCCAATAATGAGGTTAAAGTCTTGTCATATCTCATTTATTTTAGTTTTCTTTGTTTCTGTCCTTTCATTTTGATTTTATTATGCTATTTCGTTCTTTATTACTTCTGATTTGCTGTCCATCTTTTTGTTTTCTATCTTTGTTTCTTTGTCTAGGAATATCACAATGAACCCCATTTTGCCACCGCTGTTCTTTCCACAACTGCTATTTTATGGGACCCCCATAGGTCCCCTGGCACTCCGCCACGAGAGGGAGAACAATTGCGGAGTTTTTCTCCATTATCCATGTCTCTGTCACAATCACCTCTCTTACGTGCATTCAATTCCTTGGAGATTCCAAGCATGCTCGATGATATCCTTGCTGCTTTCAGACTATTCTGGGAATGGGTGTTATCAAGTTTGGACTCCAATTTAGAAGATTCGGTGGAGTATGAAACAAATGTGGAAGATGGAATTTTCATGTTCGAGGAATAGTGGTTCACTTTGATTGTGTTTATGCATTTGTCCATCTTTTAGCAATTGAAGTGTAATCCTAGGCAAAGCTCTGCTATATTTAGTTTCAATTTTAGTTTTTCTTTGTAATAAGGTCTAAGCACCAAATTTAGGGGGATTGTTTTTGCAAACAAATGCTATATAAAAGTTATATTTATGAAATTTGCAATTTGGTATTACTATGATGATCAATTCTGGCTTACATGTTCTGTGTTTGCACTGCTTTTAGACTATTCTTGTATGTCCAAAACAGTTTTTGTTAGTTAGGGGTACACAAGTATTCTGTTCAAAGAGTTCTTAGAAATTTGTGTTCGATCGATCGAATCACTCTCGATCGATCGAGATCTTTTATCCTCAATCGCTTGAACAATGCTCAATCGATTGTCCGTTCGATCGATCAAAAGTTCTCGATTGATCGACCCTTCTATTTAAATGAAGCGATTTTCAGACTCTTCTTCAGTCTCTCTCTCTCCCTCACACTCTCAAACGATTGAAGACAGAGAGTGCCTCGGCGATTTCATTTTCCCTTACTTATACACGTCAATTGGAGAACCCTGATCTTTCCCAAACCATCCTCATCATCACCTCCTCTCCTCTCCATTGTACGTAAATCCGAGGTAAGGTCTCCATGGCCCCACTTTGTTCATTTCTGTTATAAACTGAGAGGGGGTGCCCCCCATTGGTCCTAAGAGCAATTAATTAACGTCTTGATCTTATATTTCATTTTCTCTTTTCATTTCTACTTCATTTTCTGTCCTTGCATTTCTTCTGTGCTCGATCGATCGAGCTGGGCTCAAGCGATCGAGCCCAGCCCTTGTTCAATCGATCGAACATGTTCGATCGATCGAACATATGCAGAGGCAAATTCTTTTGTTGTTCTATTTATCTTGTTTTAATTAGTCCTATCATTTCATTTTCTATTTCAGGTTCATCATTATGAATCCTATAACCGGCTATCACAGGGAGAAGCCATTTGACCTGACCATTCCAGATCCGGTACCTGAACATGGGTTCCAGAATCCGTTCGACCGGTCCTGGTATACGCATTTCTTCAGACACCGTAAGATAATAATGGAGAGACCCATCGAGATGGTCTGGCTTTCAGTTCCTTGGTTCCTGGCCCGGGTTCAGGGCATACCACAGTGGTACCAGATGTTGACCCAACCCAAGAGGGTCAATATCTCTTGGGTGCGAGAGGCATGTGCTACCATGAGCAAGGACCCGGCCGCGTTGTTCATATACCTCTCTTTTATCTGCGGTCGGGAGATCATATTCAGTCCCGCTACTTTAGCCGCAGTGTTAGGAGTCCCAGAGGAGCCCGAGTGCAATTGTCCATAGCGATTAGGAGCTCGTGAGACCCCACATGCCACTATAGTACAGGAGATTGCAGGCAGAGCTTTCTAGTTCTGGAATGGCGTATCACTTATCAAGGATCGCCACTTGACTGACGACAACCACATGCTCTACCTAGTGCTGTGCAACTATATCTTCACAACCTTCTATCAGGAGAAGATGGAAGTGTGGTATATTCAGATTCTGTATTCTATTGGGACAAGGAAGCGGGTCAGCCTCCCGTGTTTATACATTGAGTTTTTCGTGCAGCCCACATGCTATGTTTCTGCAAAGAAACATCTGAAAGGCGCGTGGGCAATTCATAGCGTCATGGCCCAGTCTAGTTTGCTCCTACTCCTCGTCGACGCACTGCAGGCTTCTTCTAGCAGATTTGATAAGACAGTCGCCCGCCACTCAGATTCCCAGAAGAGAAAAAGAAAAGGAAAAGGCAAATAGAAAGTCAGAGCGAAGAAGAAGAAGAGAGGAGGAACAAACACTGAGGGAGCTGCTTCTGGGACGCCGACCGAGGCTGAGGAGCAGGACAGTGAGGATGAGAACGACCCTATTGCTGTAGCGCAGCAGTTTGAGCTAAGGTAGCGATCTCAGCCTCCTACCTAGGGAAAGTCTTCTTCCGTGTCTCTCCAGACCATTCACGTGTTATTTTTAGAGAAGAGAGAGGCCCGGATCAGACTCGAGGGCAAAGTTGATCATATGGTTGTACATCTGGATGCACTTTTAGTGTAGTTGGGGGTGGCCCATTCCTTGTATCCATCTTCCCAGACCCCAACTGCACCACCCACATCATACCCTTCATCATCTGCTCCACCACCTACTGCCCCCATCGAGATTCCTTTTGATGCTGGTGATGACGACCCGTTAGCGGTCGATTAGCTTATGTTGGTATTTGGGTTATTAGTTGTATTTATGTTCTTTTATCTTCTTTCTTCCATCTCTTAGTACTCTTTTGGATATTTGGATATTATTATCACTGTTCTGTACTGTCCTTATTTTATTCTTTTAGTGATTGGTGATATTGTTATGTATGGATAATTCTGTTATAATATATATGTTTAGTGATCCTGATTGTTTGGAGATTGTGTCTTATTTTACAGGTTGCTATGCTTGCTTGCTATTATTGGTTTGTTTCTACCAGGTGATACCCATCCTATTTATTTTGAAACCAACTTTCCGGGGACATCGTTGTTTTCAGTTGGGGGTAGGAGATAGATAGGTATTCACCTGCATTTTTTATACTTAGCACTTTAAAATTTTGAGAAACTTCATTAACACACAATCTCAATAAAATTTTGAAAATTTTGATTTTTTTTAAACTTAATTAATAGAATAACTTTGAACTTTCACTCCTGATTAGTTGTTATTATGCGATGACATATTCATAGTGGTCTCATCCTCTTATGAACTGCATTCACGCATTTTTCTAGTATCACTAGGATGATTGCATGTGTTGACCTTTTATGTATCCAACATCCATATGCACTAGTTGATAGCTATGCAGAAAATCTACAAATGAGTTATTACAACTTTTGTGCTAAAAGAATGAGTAGTGGAAACTAATTACCCTTAGAGAGTTTTTGATCCAATCTTCGATTCTGAGGGAATTGTCACATAAACTCGAATGGTTTTCCTTGATTATGCTTATAAAAATTCGTTGAAATAGTCTCTATTAATCAATTTCATTTTTGGCTGCTTATTAGAGGAGAACGTTCAGTATTTACCAACTAAACTCAATGAACACCGAAGTGTTAAAACTAAGAAATTAAGAAAATGATTTAAGTCATCGCTACCCTTTCCCTAATCCATACATATCCCTTTACCTATATTCAAGAAATCGTTTTGTTTCTAACCTCACACCGATTCAATATTCCCAACTCTATTATGAGAATATAAACTCCTAATCTTATACCTTGACCCCAATGAACCTCATTGCACATCTAATAGGAATAATTTGTTAAAGTATGTGATTGAAGGAGAGTAGTCATGCGAGTCATTTAAAAAAAAAGAAGCTTGAATGTAAAGGGGGAATATAGTTTAAAAAAAGGAAAAAATAAATAAACAAAGAAGAATATGTAAACATAAAGGTTGGGTGGAGATGTGAAAAGAATAAAATGAGAAGATAGACTTCATCACATACTAAGACAACGCATTCTCTCTCTCACCATCTTCAGCCACTATATAAAAATCAAAAATTCAAAGTCTTAATGATTCTTAACGAATTAGTTTGAATATGAATATGTGAATTGAGTTATCCATGGTATTTTGCTCCCCTAGTAAGTAGTATTCTATTCGTGAGACTATACACTCTAAATGTTCATTTTACATAGAGTCAAGTATGAAAGCATTAGCATATACAAATTCATTCTTATCAAAGCTTTCATACAATGTGCAATCATTATTAAGCAAGTTTCTGTGAGTTGTTCCTTTTTTAGTGTAAACCAATTTGAGAATTGAGTTGAAACTACAAGTTTGAGAAGTATGATAGTCTAAGTAACTCTACACAAGATTGATGCATAGCTGTTAACTTCACACACACACGGATACATGAATGCGATACATATGTTATATCTATCTTGGTGGCTTGAGGAGCATGTGGACTTCTTTCATTGTTTGATTGAGATTAATATATCTGTGTAGAGCTGAGTTAGCAATTGAATGGGAGGGAGTGTTAAAAGTTTTTCGTTATCTTTTTTAACTTAAATCTGAGAATTTTGTGGGTATATTCACTGTAAACCCTCACGAAACAACACTCGTCCACTAGGGGGAACCTAGGGGTTTAACGACTTGTTGCATTCGCTAAATGCAACCGCGATTCCTGCTAAAGTGAATTAGGAATTATCTCTCTCTACTTAGGTTAGTCTATTTTAGTTTATTTTATTTATTTTAGTCGTTATAGTAGTAGTTTTGCTTGTTCTTATTTTCGCCTTAACGCTAGGGACTAGCAATAAGCTAGTTGGGGGTTGTGACAAGCGGGGGTATTTGTAAAATACAACCGCGTTAAAATAAGAAAATATACTGATTTAGTTTACAACTCCCTATTATATCTATAATTTGTATTACAATGCCAATTTATATACAATGTGACAAATCTATGATAAGTTGTGTTGTTTTAGCTATTATTTATGCAGATCGTTGTTTTGATGTATGCAGGATTGAATAATAGAGAAAGGGTAAAGCTTGATTACAATCAAGGCAATTCAAAGTTGAAATGTGGAGTACGAGCGATCAAAGAAGGTTCAAGCAATCAAGTGTTCGATCGATCGAAGCTAGTTCAAGCGCTCGACTATTCTGAGGTTCAAGCGATAAAATGTAGTTCGATCAATCGAGCATGCCTTTTATTAGAAACTTACGCGCACGCAGCAGGAAAATTGTAATCAACCCTAGCCTTAGGTTTTAGTATAAATACATGTTATGAACATGTCCCAGGGGACGCCCCACTTTTGTTTTACAGTTTTCATAGAGAGATAGAGAGTTTGCTTTATTTTATAGGTTCCAAAGCTTGGATATTGGTTTGTGATTGATTTTTTGTGAGTTTAATCAAAGTTCTACGTTCTAGGTTCTTTTATATCAGTTTATTTACATTCTGCTTGTTAAATCTCGTAGTTTAATCTGTCTTGAATGTAGGTTTTCATAGTAGTAGTAATCAATCACTAGTTTTTCATAGTTTGCATGTTTAAAACCCAACCAAACATGCCCTTAATGATTTATTACGTTATAAACCAGTCTGCAATACTCCAGACAATGTTTGAGTAGTTCCAAAGTTGGGAGATCACGATGAAACAGTAATCTTCAGCCTCTGCCATGTACCAGAATAAAACATGTGTTCAATCGATTGAAGTTAGTTCGATCGATCGGACCAGAGATACAGTCAAGCGATCGAAGACATTTCGATCGATTGAGAGATGACGATGTTCGATCGATCGAAAGCGCGTCGATCGATCGAACACTCAGATTCTCGAGATGATCCTTTGCAATATTCCTAGACTTTCTGTTTTTGAGATTTGTTATCAAACTGTCCCCATATGCTCAGTTTGTCAAAACAGTTTCTGAACTTTAAGCCTTAAAGCTTTTTTCTTCAATAACTTTTGCAAACCACTTTGAATGCTCACACCATTCATAGTGTGAGTTTTAACTATTGTTTTAAACTGCTTTCATGTGTTTCGAACTAACTGTGATGATATTGTCCTAGTCATGAAAGGACTATTGATTCTTTATCTTTAGAGAAATACAGAATATTGTACTCCATTGAGCATTAATGAAACTGCATGGTAGATGGTTAGGTCACGGCGGATTCGTGTGATCTCAACGCTTCCCCTTTATAAAGTAAAAACTATTTTAATATCGCTTTAGATAGATAGTTAATTACTAGTTGATTTAGTCACTTTACTTTAGAAGTTGTTAATTGTGGAACTTCGTGTTCTACACCCTATTTAACCATTGAATTTTTATTTCCCTTTTTGAGTTTAGTCTAAGTTCGTAGTCTTTAACCTTCTCTGTGGGATTGACCTAGTCTTACCATAATATTACTTGCACGTCTACCTACACTTGGGTATAGCACACAAGCGCACACAAAATATTTTCGTGTCATGCCTCGTCCAAAATATCCTTTCTAAGACTATCATCGTTTGGCACACAAAGTCTACCTTTGCATCTCAATGCTCCATCTGTACTGATACTCCATATTTCTGGTTCATTTGCGGACATCTTAGCAAACCATAGCTTCAAATCCTCATTTGACTATTGAGCTTCCAAGATACTACTGATGAGAGTCGGTTGCATGACAAGACATCCAAAGTGTTGTCCTTTTCCTGATTCCACTGGTTGGAGGTCGAATCCGGCTAACATCTCCAATGCTCGTCATTCTCTTATCAAAATAAACGTGATGAAAAGGAAGGCCCTTCGGCTCAATGCGTCAGCTACAAACATTTGTTTTACCCGGATGGTATTGCAAAGAGAAATCATAGTCCTTGAGTAGTTCCATCCATCTTTGTTGTTGAATGTTCAACTCCTTCTGAGAAAACAAGTACCTTAAACTCTTGTGGTCCGAGAACAGATCGAACTTCTTTCCAGACAAGTAGTGTCTCCAAATCTTCAGGGCAAACATGATTACAGCTAGTTCCAAGTCATGCGTTGATAGTTCTTCTCATGTGGTTTCAATTGTCTCGATCCGTATGCAATAACATTACCATTTGCATTAGCACACAACCAATTCCTTGGTGCGAGGCGTCACTAAAGATTATGAATCGTTCTCTACTTTTGGGTATTACAAGCACTTGTGTTAAGGTTAGTCTTTCTTTCAATTCTCGTAATGCGTCCTCATCCTTGTATGTCCATTTATACTTTGTCTCTTTCCTTGTCAGGCTCATCAACAATCCTACAATCTTGGAGAATCCTTCCACGAATCTCCGGTAATATCCAGCTAATCCAAGAAAACTCCTAACTTCGGTTGCATTGGTTGGTCTATTCTAGCTCAAGACTGTATCTATCTTGGATGAGTCTACAGAAATTCCATCATTTAATATCACATGTCCTAAGAATTTGACACCCTGAAGTCAGAATTTGCACTTACTGAACTTCGCATATAGACTATTGTCTTTGAGAGTCTATAGAGCAATCTATAAATGCTTTTTATGCTCTTCTTCCATCTTTGAATAAATCAGAATGTCGTAAAGGAATACTATAATGAATTGATCCAAATATGGTCTAAATACTCTATTCATTAAGTCCATAAATACTACTGAGGCATTGGTCAATTCAAAAGACATCACTAGAAACTCGTAGTGCCCATACCTCATCTTGAAGGCAGTCTTCGCTATATCTTCTGGTCGAACTAGCGATTGATGATAAGCTGAACGCAAATCAATCTTCGAGAATATCCTTGATCCTTGTAACTGATCAAATAATTCGTCTATCTAGGTAAGTGAATATCTATTCTTGATCGTGACCTTATTCAGCTCTCTGTAGTCGATACAAAGTCGTAGCTCTCCATCCTTATTCTTCACAAATAGCACAGGTGCTCCCCAAGGTGATGTACTCAGGTAAAAAAAAACCTAAGTCTTCGAGTTCCTAAACTTGTTTCTTCAACTCTAGCATTTCTATTGGCACCATCCAGTACAGAGTCTTGGAAATCGGTAATGTTCTGGGTCCTAGCTCAATGCAAAATTCTATCTTCCTCTTCGGCGAAAGTCCTGAGATATCTTGAAATACATCTTCAAAATCTTAAATAATGGTGATCTGGTTGATAGTAAGCTCTGTGCTTGAACTCTAGATCGTGGCTAAGCAACTCGTAAGAAACATATCGCTCTATGGTTGGCCAGTAATCTAATTTGCGGACAACTAATTGTTGAAAAGACAATGGTCTGACCAACACAATCTAGGTTGGCACCATACTTAGTAAGCCAATCCATTCCTAGGATCACACGAACTCAGATATTGATAAGACTATTAAGTCTGCCGAGAGATTTCTATCCTCTAGTGTCAAGGGACAATCCTTGCACATCTTACCTAACTTAACAATTACTCCTAAGGGCAAAATGACATTAAGGGTCAGCTCGAGTGCTAGGGGTACCAAACCCAAATCATGCAGAATCTTAATTGCTATGAAAGAACAGGCAGCACCAGTATCAAACAAAGCTCTAACTTGACTGTGAAATAAAATGAGTGTACCTTCCAAGTTGTGTTGTTCCTCAGCATTGTATCCTGCATTATCAGGGATGATGGCATTCACCCTAATCTGTCCTTGCAGTCCTTAAGTGGGTGCTCCATAGTAGCCTCCGTGAGGTGCTCGGTAATACTTGTTCATGTGACTGGGCTTGTTACAGTTGCGGCAGACAAGGTCATTATGACAGTTGGTCTTGGGATCTGTACAATACCTTGTAATGTGTCCGGGCACTCCACAGTTGAAGCATCCATCAGTGTTCTGTAGCTGGGTAGCGGGCTATCCGTGAAGCGGTCCTCGCTGTTGATTCTATTACTGAGAAAAGCTAGTTTGGGGCTTCCTTGTCCCATGCCAAGTGCGCTTATTTCCCTAGTAGATGTTAGTCTGTAGCTTCCATCCTTGATTATTCCTTGATGATTGTGCAAGAAAGTTCCTCGGTTGGAAGGTCTTGGGCAGAGGTCGTTCACTTGTGGTCCTTGTACACGATAAGCATCCTATCATCATGTGTTAGAGGTATGGGTTGAGTCCTTGATGGAATCACTTAACCTTCTTGGCGGGGGTATCTATCATGTGCAGAGCAAAATGGAAAAGTCGCTCGAATTGTATGGTATACTCCCTGACCATCCAGTTCCCTTAAGTTAAACTCAGGAAATTCCACTCTTGTTGGTCTCTTTCATCCTTGGGGAAATACTTCTCAAGAAATCGAGTGTTGAATGCTTCTCAGGGCATTCTCCTTACAGCATCGATCCCAATTGTGGCTCTCTCGGCCTCCCACCAATTTGCGGTAGAGTAAGTCAGCTAAAATGCGGCTAGACATCTCTTGTCAAGCTCGCTGCATTACAGGGCTTCGAAGATAGCTCCAACTCTCGTATCCATTGTTCGACTTTCCATAATTCTGCCATGCCATCAAATTTCTTGGGTTGCAGGCCATGGAATCATTCCAATAGCTTATCGCCTGTCTGTCTCGAAGGAGCAACGTGGTTGTTGCCATTGTTGGCTCGATGGGTGGCATTGTTGTAAGTATCACCAACGTGTTCCATTTGTTGCATGAACGCTTCAAAGACTCCGGTTAGGTCCATACCCTCAGGAATGGGTGCTCTTAGTCGTGCTTGATATCTTGTGTTCCTAGCCATAGTATTCTGTGTGAGGTGTACCTATAGAAGATCTAATGATTAGCTGACAATCTTTACGGGGAAACAACCATAAATAAAACATCGGGAAGCATAGCACGAATCTAAATCAAAACATAACATAAATAATGAGATGACAATAGAAATAATCAAAAGAAATGATCTGCCATATATATATCCAAAAGATATACAACGGAGTACACAACAGATCATTTGTGTACCGTATAGTACATGATCCTATACAAGATCTAACAAAAGAAATATAAACAAACCACCACTAGTGACTACCTATACAAAAAGGCTATGGTCAATAGCTGTCTATGCAAGTGTCAAAAATAAGTAGACAACATGTCCTGAAGTCAAAAGCAAAAGTCTAAGTCCTAAAGGTACTGGACTCAAAGATGTCCACGTCAGATCCATAGATAGAAGTCTCATCCTCTGGGGCAATCTCGGACAAAATATTGTCCTCGTCCATGTCATCATCATCCATCATATCCTTCTCCTCAATCAAATTCTCCTTGGGTAACTTAGGTCCATCATACTCCACAACAACTCCCAAATCTCCCACATCTGCCATGTTAGCGTGGGCTGCATCAAATGCAGCTGTAAGTACCTCGGTCTCTACCATAGCATATGCCAACTCTACTACTCCTATCTCAAATCTATGGAGGTGTGTAGCCATCTCTATAGCCTACTCTACTGCTAGATGTGCTATCACGCCGCCTGGTAAGTCTGGTACCACTATGTCATCACCTACGTCATCCTCTGCTATAGCCTCCTCCTCTACCGAGTAATCCTCTGCAACTACAATATCTATACCAATCAGTACATCCATACCAGCTGGGTCTTCGGGGTCCTCTGGGTCCTCCTCCGGATCATACTCCAGCTCCTCGTCATCGGTATCCTCATCCTCCTCATCCTCCATCTCCTCGTTGTCATCCTCTAGCTCATCATCGTCATCACCCTCATCCTCATCCAGATCCTCATCCTCTGGGTCCTCATCTGTTGGGAGTGCATCAACCATGTCCTCTAGTTGGGGTGGAGGTGTCTGAGGTGGTGGCTCTGTCAGGGGAGGTGGGGACGCTACTCTAACCTCTGCAAGTAAAACCTAGTATGAAAAATGATCTCGCAACATCTGTAGGGAATCCTCCTCAATGTGTCTGAAGGTATCCTTATGATAGATCATCTCTTGACGTATCACCTATGGGTCCTGGGTCCCAAATCTCTACTGCTCAATCTACATGTCTCACACTGTCTCTGTGATGGCTCTCTGCCTAACCTTCTAGGCATAGTACTGTGGATCTGTTGGCCTAATACTGTCCTCATACACATAGTGTCCTCCAAACTCGTCTGGAACAAACAATGGTGGTGCCATGCTACCTGAAAAGAGACTACCTTAAGTCAAAACTAATCTTAATACTCATCTATAGGAATCTCAAGGTTCTAGGACCAGATGATATGGGACAATCTGTGAACGAAGAGGTCTAAACCTAGGCTCTAATACCAAAAATCCTATCACACCCCAAAATGACAAAAATAGTGAAAAATAAATTTCCTTTTTGGGTCCAAAGACAGCAACTGGTGAAGTCACATGATTGCCCACACCACGTAGTACTAAGCAACAAAAAGGAATAAAGGTAACAAGAATATTATCTAGGTTCTAGATAACAATGTAACTAAAAGTAAATAAAGTTACTAGCTATTACAATCAGAGTCTCGAATCAAATAAAACATAACAAAACATAAATGTTAAGACAATATATGCCTGATACAAAAAAAAGGTCTAAAAACAATTAGGATAATTAAACTACAATCTAGCCTAGTCTTCAATTGGCGTAGAGGTAGTCCTCGGCGTAGTAGTCCTCTTCTGTCTGGCCTTCGTAGGGGTAATCCTCCACGAAACATCATCACCAGCATAGAAACCCTCGCCGGCAGGTCCTTCACATGTATAGTCATAACCAGGGTGTGCTGGAACATAGAAATGTCTAGTGGCATAAATATCATCAACTTAATGAAAGCTGGGTGAATTACATACTAACAGGGTATAAACTATTAAAGTTATTACAAGTTATGGATGATAACCATTAAATTCCATTGAGGGTATCTTTTCTTTAATCAAGTTGATTATCCGATTACTAACGTCTTACTAAATTAATACTGACAACACATTCTGATGGAAGAACAGACTCGACAGTAGTTCACTTCTACAGATACACCATTGCTCCATCCATCGCTTTTAAGAACATATGCATAGACCACTGCATGTCATGGATACCAAATCAGTCCATCCCCAGCTTTTCAGAACATATGCCCAGTTCACCGCACTATAGGGATATAACGCTTTAAGCAATAGTACATTATTCTAATGCAATGACTTAGCAACGTCTACCAATGATCATGATCCACCATAAGTCATAGACACCTTCAACTGTGTACCGCTTTTAAGAACACATGATTAGATCATCTAGCTATTATAGGGCTACTGGTACGGTTCATCGCAAGTCAGAGACATCTTCGTTTATCTATCGCTTTTAAGAACATATGATCGACCAAGGCTTGCCCACGTTAGATTTTCCGAATCTTAATAAACCTACTTAAGTTCAACTCTAACATTGATATATGACAATCACATGTGGCCTGACTACAATAAATGAAATGAACAATAACTCCAAACTATTCATAATGATACGTTACCAAACGTCATAACTATTATCCGTTAATCTTGTCATCACTATGATCCCAGGTCGTATTAACTCATTATCAAGTCTGTATTACAATAGTATAGCATGCAGTGATTACTGAACAGTAAATAAACAAACAATTATATTATAAACTAAACAAAATTATCAACAGTTTGAAACCACCAATCAATTGGGACAGAGGTCCAATGGATTGATATAAAAATAGTAACAATCGATTGGAAAAAGTCCAATCGATTGGGTCACAATCCATAACAATTGATTGTTATCTTTGGCAATCGATTGGGGTATCTATAATGGCAATTGATTACATAAAATGGAAATCGATTGGGTTTCCAAAGATTGAAATCGATTGGGAAAAGTCCCAATCGATTAGGACTTTGTCTTCTTCATAGTAAAGACTATCCAGCATATATAAAATAGGAAAAACATGATTCATGCTTCTTTTCTTCGTCTAAACAAGTCCTAAACCAATACATTAAGACTCAGTGAGTTTAAAACTCACCTTAGATGATAAAGGTGTGTTTGGGTGTGTGTATTGAAGCTTGGAAGCTTCAATGGTGGTTCCCTCTCTCTTTTTTCTCTGTCTGTCTCTTCTTTTTTCTTTTCTTTTCTTCTTTCTTTCTTTCTCTTGGTCTTCTTCTTCTCCTTCTTCTTCAGTCCATCAATATGTGTATGAGTATGGGTGTATATATGTGTGTATATATATATGAGTGTATACGTATAAAATACACACACAAGACACACTCTCTCTCTAAAACTGGTTCTAGAAACCAAAATGTCACAAAAAGGGATCAGCTATATATAGGGGATTAAGTGTTCACGTGGACAAACCCTAGCCAAAGCAAAGGAATCTGTCTAGCTGCTGCCAATCGATTGGCATAAGTGGCAATCAATAGGGTTTAGGTATTAAATGCTCCACTCGATTGGTATAGGATGCCAATCGATTGGTATCCAAGATAAGGCAATCGATTAAAAAACAAGTCTAATCGATTGAGATGCAGTATACCAAAGGTAAAGCTATACTCATACAAGTATCTCAGAGACGAAGGTCTTATTCATATAATACATTACAGAAATACAGGGTATTACGGTAGCATACTTTTCTGATAGTTTTGATCTTGTCTAAGAACATTTTGGACGTTATAGTATTAACGTAATTGATATGTTGTATAAAAGGTAAGTTATCTAAAAATTTCACAGAAATAATTTTTGGAACTTAATTACGAACCTAAACGGAACTTAGACGATAACTTTTATGATTTTCACTCTTGAATCGATCACTTAGATGTTTAAGATGTTTTGGACAATAATTGAAAGATTAGAGAACTCGTGGGGAGTTAAACGTAATTTTGAGAAATGTTGCCTATAAATAGGAATGAGGTGGTGAGATAATGTAACAACCCTAAAATTTCTATGTAAATAATTATTTTCATTATTATTTTCAGTTAGCAATATTATATGAGTGTGCCTATGTAAGACATGTGTTTGGAAAATTTTAAGTGTTTGGTGGACATATAAATTAAATCATGAGTGAGCGTATTTAGTTTGGGAGTTATATTTTATTAATTTATATTGGTTAAAAAATAAAAATGAAGGGTTGATATGTATTTTTGTTATATAGTGTTTACAGGTCCGCGAATGTGTTAAATAATGTAATTAACATTAAAACTTAGTACCGGGGTCATGGGTACCCATTGGGCTACTCATTTTAACACTTTGTACTGCATTCTGGGCTCATATGAGTCTCTTTTGTGAGCCCATAAAGAGAAAAACGGGATTTATATATTTGTTTGTGTTTTATTGGCATGTGTTGTGTATGTGTAGTGTACATATATTCTTATATTAAAAACCCTAGCCACCCAAAAGAGATAACAGACGTGTGTGTGTGTGAGAGAGAGTGGGAGAGAGAGAGAGAGAGAGAGAGAGAGAGAGAGAAGAAGAAGAAGAAAGGAGAATGGTCTCGGGTTCGTGGGCACGTGGGGAATCTCGGAGCATTCGTGGGTGCCAATTTTTGATCAACGGGGTGAGTTAAACTTTGTGTATCCGAGTATATATATACACGTATGTATATATATGTATGTGTATGGGAGTAAAGTAGTGTATGTTAAAATTTAATTGTTAGGGTTAGATCTTTGTAATGGATCGATACACGTTGTTATGGTTGAAGTGATTTAGATATATTCTTTCCCCTTCGTGTGACTTTGTGATTATGACCTTAGGGTATTCGAAAGGGTTAGGTGAGTAGTTCGTTAGTTTGATAAAACTATATGTGAAATATTCATGATTATTAAGAGATATATGGAAATTCGTTTTTTTTAATTTACACAGTTGCAGAAACTTTAAAAAATTATTAGAAAATCGTGGCTTTGAATTTGAATATTCTGTCTGCGGGTCTTATGTAAAACGTGATTCTGCACACTTTTCGTGTTTTAAGTTTTTCCTGATTCTACACCGTTTGGGCAGAAATTTAAGATTACAGTAGCAGTTTTCAATATAGTTCAACGTGCAAATTGGAGAATATGACTTCTTATTATGTGCTTTATGTATGCTAATATTGAATGTTGGGTTGAGATTATTGTACCTGAAATAACTAACCTTATTGTGTGATCATTTTGATAAAAAAAAGGAGTAAATTTGATATGCTGAATAGTATATTTGGGGATCTTGTAATTTGATTGGAAATTTTGAGGGAAGATTGTTATGGGTTAATTGATAAAACCCTTTATTGTAAGAAATTGGAATACATCTAAAAGTTAGAGATGTGATTGGATGATAAGACGGAACTATGTAATAAACGTGAAATTTACAATTATTGGGATAATACGAACGATAAGTGATAATTGCAACATAGTTCTTTAGTGTTCACCGCTCCCCGTTGTGTGATATGTTTTTTTTTGGTAGCTCGACTTGCTGAGTGTACCCTTTTGCCAGTGGCTTCGTGATCAAGCTGGCCTAAGCCTTATGACCGGCTTATTTGTTAGACGTCTAGGCATATTGACTGGCCTTCTGTGTGTATACCTAGTTTGGTTGATACCCCAACCAAACTAGCACCAGAGTGGATGTTAGTAGTATGTCCGGGCACACATGGGATATATGTGTGGGTGTACCATGGAGGGTGGCCAAGTGGTGAACCTAGGGAACACAAAGATAAATTAAAGGCTAATAAATAATGACAATGGAGTATTTCATAAGACTGATAAGCGTGGAAAAATGAATGCGATGTTTGAGTTAGAATGTGGACGGTTTGTATACAGAATTGTTTGCTTGGTTTATGATCATTCGATTTACAGGATGGTGGGTCCACTAACTTTTATGCAGGGCTGACTCACCATAGATATCCGAGGTAAGTATCAAACTCGTAACAACTTTGGATTTTGGGCAAGAAACTACTTGCCACCACATAAATGGAAACTACTCTATTGTCCAGATATGTGTGTGGAACTACCTGTCTTGACCCAAGAGTGTTGTAGTGTAATTTGTTGTCTACGGGTTCAAGTTGGATCCTTAAGACTTGTGTTTTGTTTAACTCATACCAGTCATGTGACTGACCCGAGTGTGTTATGCATTCGGGGGCGTTTCTATATGAAACGTAGTTGAATGCACTTGTGCAGGTTTAGTATTTGGACATTTCCTGTGGAGCTTTTGATGTCTTGGAGTTGCAGTTGTGTAGAAGTGTAGTTTGTATTTGGTTGTATTTTTATTTATTTATTTATTTTAGGCATTGTGGGCCGTATTTGGATTATTATAACATGTATTGTATATTGAGTACTGGGAACGTTTTAGTTACTCTGACCAAAGGATGTATAGATTTTATTCTTATTTTTTTTTTCCGCTGAACTCTGTATGTGGACATTTTATTTATGAAAATGATATATTTTTTTAAAAATTGAAAAGTGATATAATATTTATAATGGAACTTTAGTTCTTTTATAATGAAATGGATGTTTGGGAATACAGGTTTATTAATAAAGAGTTTTTTTTAAAACACAAAATCACATGTCTTTATTTAAGGAGTATTAAATACTGTTTTCAATAAATTATCATTTAGCTTGTGTGAGGGTGTCACTCTGGTGATTTTTGGTAATTGAATATTAGTCCGGATACAGGCTCTGGATTGAATATTTGGTTGTCCAAAAATCGGGGTGTGACAGATAATTTTTTCAAAACAAGTTCTATCCTAAAGAGGAGAGAGAAAAAGGGAGATTTGTATCTCCGGGCCTTGCGACGCCAAGCAATGGCCGTTCGTCTGTCAGAAATTCTCCTCGTTTATATTTTCAGACTCCTAGAGGAAAGACCTACGTTTTGATACTTGTTAGGCCTTGTTTGGAAAACTTTTTCGAAGAATCTAATTTTGGAATTTGGGGGAAAACCATGCAAAACTCATAAGAATCATTTGTCATAATACATTTAGCGTGGATTTGATGTTCTAGAGATCCTCTTGAAGTTATAGGAGCTTTGCTCGAGCTATGAACTCCTAACCTATGTTATATAGGAAATTTTGGATGCTTTGAATATCATGTATGAAATTGTGATCCAAGCAAAACTCATGTGTTAATTTAGGCCCGTTAATTTTAGCGAATACGTATGAAAAGCATGTTGATATGATTATGTGAGCATGCTAAATGTTTATGTGGGTCAAAGAGGAGGTTATACAATTTCATACCGAGGGTAAGCTTCTCGATGTTTGATAATTTAGTACCAATGGCTACTGTGCATGATTTGGGAGAAGGCCCAGCAAGGGCACTGTGCATGGTTTGGGAAAAGGACCATCGAAGGCGATGGATGCATGGTAAGGAGAAGGCCTTCCACTGCATTGGTTTCACTTACCAGATGAATGCGGATTTGTCACACTCGTCCCGGGAAAATATAATCATTTTACTTGCATATTTGATTTCTAGAAAATTATTAATGTTGATTAATAATTGAGAGATTGACGGTGGGTCAACGTTGAGTGTCAATCGAGGACATGGGAAGTTGGTAATTCATGAGGAAATTGACATGATTAAATGGCATTTTTGTGGATTAAATGTTATTTGAATTATCTGGTAATTATGAATAGTGATTTTACCTGTGTAGAGTACTCTCTGATAATTTTGATATTGATTTAGATCACTTTAAATGTTATAGAACGTATGTGATATACTGCATAAAGGTAGGTTATCTAGAAATTCCACAAAAAGTTTTCAGAACGTAATTACGGCGACAAACAGAACTTAGACGAAAACTTTTAAAAATTATAGTTTTCACTCGTGAAGTAATAATTTGGACGTGTTTTATGTTTCGAGGGATAATTAGAAGTTTTGAGAACTCGTGGGGAGGTCAACACAAATTTTAGTAGTGTTGCCTATATATAGAAAAGGCAAGATACTTTCATTTTAACTTTCGTTCAAAACCTAAATCTAGAGAGGTGATTATTGCTTAGAGCTTCTCGACACCAATCGACAGACTTCTGCACATTTGTTTTTCACCAAATTTCATATTTGATCTCCTCGAGTTAAGGGCTTTGTTTTGATACCTATTAGGCCACATTTTGTGACCTTTTATAAAAACACTAATTCTAGAGATTTGGGAAAAACAAGTGTAACTTGTAGGTTTTGTTTAGGATCGGAGATTTAGCCTAGTATCGGCATCCTTGCGATACTCCTGAAATCATAAGACGAAACCTCGAGGTATGAATTTCTAGCCTATGTTATATAGGAAAATTTACATGTTTTAATTTCGACTACGAAATTGTGATTCGTGAAAAATTCATGCGTTAATAGTAGGCCCGTTAATTATGCACGTGCTTAAATGTGAAAAGCATGTCTAACTTTTACACGAGCACGTTAAGTGATTATGTAGGCCAAAGAGAGACTTATACAACTTCATACCAGAGTAAGCTTCTCGATATTTGAGAATTTTAGTAGCGACAGCTACTATGTATGGTAAGGCTTAGATTTGCCAGGGCACTTGGGATGCAACGGTTGTAAGCTCGTGGCCGTGGTCATTGCGGTTGAGGCTTGGACTTGCCGCTACCTGATGAATGCGTGTTTTTTTTTTCATAGAGACTATGTGATGCGAGTTGTGAGATTGAAGCATGATTTATCTTATATGCATATGTTAGAAATTGTGCACTCAGCATATAGCATATAGCTAAGCAATGGAGATTTGCTCCATTGCAGGTGACAAGAAGAAAGGAAAGAAGAAGCGAGGAGAGTGAGGCCGACGGGACGACAGGATTGTCCTTGTATATATTTTTGTTTCCATTCCAATGATGAAAAAAAAATGTAATTTTGAGAAGTTAGAACTATGAACTTTAACTCGAGAAACCTTGGAATTGTTTAGTAGGGCTGTGTTATGTCATAAGACTTCGTATAGTTTCGTTTGAAACGAATACGAACTCATGAGTTCATGTGTTGAATGTTAAACTTGTCAAATTCGGATTTTGAATGAAGGTTAATAGTACTTTTATGATTCGATCCAAACGAGTCCTTAACTCATTCTGTTAATGTTTTCAAAGCTTAGGCATACTGTCTAATATGTTTGTATAACTTTGGTAAAGTTTTAGAATGATTAGAAATTTGTACGTTGAGTTTTGTCGTGTTTACGACGTTTTCAAAAAAAATTTAGGTAAAGTGAGCTGCCCGTGAATATTGTTTTTACAAAGGAAGTACCTTTTTTCGAAAAATTTTGAAATGTTCTATTTTGATTCTAGGGTACCTTTGTCCCTACTAACACTTTATGGTTAATTTGAAATATAATTAACCTTTTGAATTGATACGGTTTTTACGGACTCATAGTTTAATGTTTTTTTTTCTTCCAAAATGAACTTTGTTTTAAAGAGTTTATTTAAGTTTCTTTTCTACTGCTAGAGTTATAGAATGAATTGGATGAACCTCGATGGCATGCCACGCGTCCTATTTTTGCTCGTAGCAGGATGGATCGTGACATTTATTGGTATCAGAGCTATAGGTAACAAAACTTTGGGAACGTGCGACAATAAGTGGAGTGTTGAGTGATGTGTCGTATACTCTAGAATACATCCACATATTGTAGAGATGTTTGATGCATATGGTATGTTATTACACATAAATGTTTATATTTGTTGGCATTCATGCATAGCATTTATGCATTGCGGATGACAAGTTGGAATCATGAGTGATGAACATGAGCAATCACCGCATGCATGAATAGACTGTTTGGCAGAGATGATGGGAGACATCAGAAACTTGGTTCAGAATATAGAGGGGTGATTACTAACAACACCTCCATTTGAGGCAATACCAGTAGCTATACCTATACTCGAAGGTAGGGGTAGACGATCTATATCAGAACTGTTCATGAGAAAGAAACTGACAGAGTTTCATAGGAAGTCTGACGTGACACTAGCAGAGCATTGGGTTATGGACATGGAGAGGATTTTCAAATCCATTCCGATGTTTGATGCACTGAAGATTGAGAATGCTAGTGACCTACTCAGGGGTGAAGCCCAAAATTGGTGGGTAAATGTGTTGGATCAAGGGGCACCGATAACTTGGGAAGGATTCACGACAGAGTTCAATCACTGATTCTTTCCACGAGCTGCTCATAATGCTGAGAAGAGGGAATTTGATCATCTTTGACAAGAAGAGATGACCGTAACTGAATACAGTTCGAAGTATAATACTCTATTGAGGTTTGGAAAGGGCTCAGTACCATTGGAGATGGATAGGGCAAGAAAATTTGAGGAAGGACTAAGAGAGAATATTAGCTTGAAAGTGGAGACCTACGAACATTCGACAGTTAGTGTGGTGCAACAAATGGTACTTATGGTAGAAAGTGGAATGGAGAGCGCAAGACAGAATCAACAAGGCAAGCGAGGTAACGAGGGTGGTGACCAGAACCAGGGTGGATCGTTCAAGAGGCCTTTTGCGAGAGGTCTTGGTTCTAGTTTAAAATTTAGTGGAAAAGGGAGACCGATGAGCAATATACCCATATGTCTGCTCTATAGTCAACCACACACGGGCCTATGTTTCATGACTAACCCTCAGAACGGGACTCAAGGAATAAGTGGTACAAATTCTACTCCCGACATGCGAGGCAAATGTTATGATTGTGGAATAGTTAGGCAATAATCAAAGAATTCTCGAAGGAGATATCTCCAGTAAGGAGCGAGTTCTATGGATTCAAGTGGTTCGAAGCCAAAGCAATCCAATGATAGGAGATAAAGAATAGAGCAGCGTGAAGGGAGATCATTTTAAATGAATCTCGGAGATGTAGCTGCTACGGATATAGTGGTCTCAGGTATGGTGCCTATATGCTCACATCTAGCACGCATACTTGTTGATTCAGGATCTACGCAATCATATGTGGCACATCATTTTGTTGAACATTTGAACGTTAGATTGGCACCATTAGGATATGAATTATCCATTATCGTACCTCTTAGTAAGCCAGTAGTAACGTCTATGATATACAAGAATTGTAAGATTAAACTAGGTGAGAAATTGATGACCGTAGACCTTATACCGATTATCGTTAACCATTTTGATGTGATACTAGAAATGGTTGTGTTTTCTCTTAACCAAGTCATGATAGATTGTGAACGAAAAGAAGTTAATTTCGATCATCGGTTCACGGGGACTTCTGTTTTCAAGGGAATGGGGTTACACAACCACTGTATTTGATTTGGACTATCCGAGCGAGTAAGTTGTTGAGAATGGGATGTTAAGGATTTCTATGTTCAGTAATTGATACTTCAGCAACCGAATTAAAAGTAAAAGACATTCCAATAGTACGAGAGTACCCAAATGTATTCTCAGATGACCTACCAGATGTTCTTATTGAGAGGGAGGTTGAATTCACCATAAGATAATGCCAGACTCAAGACCCATATCGAAAGCAGCGTATAGAATGGCACTTGTAGAACTGAAAGAATTAAAAATCCAACTATGTGAATTACTTGACAAAGGTTTCATTCAACCTAGTATATTATCGTGGGAAGCTCCAGTGTTATTTGTAAAGAAGAAAGATGGTTTCATGTGTATGTGTGTCGAATATCGAGCGTTAAACAAGTTGACAATCAAGAACAAATATCTGTTGCCTAGAATCGACGACTTATGCGATCAACTTCGTGGAGCACAAGTGTTTTCAAAGATTGACCTTAGATCAGGCTACCATCAGTTGAAGGTAAAAGTTGAAGATATAGAGAAAACAGCTTTTAGAACACGCTACGGATATTATAAATTTCTAGTCATGCAATTTGGAGTTACTAATGCACCAGTCGCGTTCATGGATCTTATGCATCGAGTCTTCAAGGACTACTTAGATGATTTTGTGATTGTATGAATAGACGATATCCTTATTTATTCGCCGAGTGAGATGGAACACAAGAAACACTTGAGGTTGTTACTCAAGAGAATCGGGTTCAAAAATTTCTTTTTTCTTATCGAATCCTATCAAAAAAGAACAATTTGAACAGAAGGTCCATATCTTTTTTTTAAAATGAATTGGTTTTTATGTTATTTCGTACTGTACAATTCTTCTTTTGTGGAATCATTTTCCCACGAGAGAAGTCATGAGTAGAATTATAGAATGGATTGTCACCTATGCCTAGATCGCGTATAAAAGGAAATTTTATTGATAAGAACTTTTCAATTATAGCCAATATCCTATTACGAATAATTTCGACAACTTCAGGAAGCGACGTTTCAGGAAATTTAAGAAGTGCAAACTCTGACTACCTATCATTACTTTTCTTGGACATGTGATTGACAAGAACGACATCTCAGTTGATCCTCACATGGTGGAAGCCGTATCTAATTTGCACATATCGACTTCCGTATCTGAAATTTGGAGTTTCTTAGGATTAACTGGATATTACCGCTAATTTATTGAAAATTTCTCCAAGATTTCATTGCCTATGACAAAGTTGATGAGGAAGGGTATTACATTTGAATGGAGTTCAGAATGTGAAGACAATTTTCAAGAATTGAAGTCGCGGTTGATAAGAGCACCTATCTTGACCATACCATCCGGAACCGAGGGATTTATGATCTATAGTGATGTTTCATATCAAGGCTTGGGATGTATACTTATACAGAGTGGCAAAGTGATTGCCTATGTGTCAAGACAGTTGAAAACACATGAAGTTAACTATCCGACTCACGATCTCGAATTGGCCATGGTAATTTATCCTTTGAAGATTTGGAGGCACTACTTATACAGTGAGAAGTGTGAGATCTTTACGGACCTCAAGAGTTTAAAATACTTATTCACGCAGAGAGATTTGAACATGAGACAGAGGAAATGGCTAGAATTGATGAAGGATTATGATCTTTTGATTGAGTACCATTCGGGGAAAGGCTAATGTAGTGGCCAATGCGTTCAGCCAGAAGACGACAAGGAACTTAGCCGATGAGCTAACCAAGCAAAGGCATTGTTCAGAAAGATTTAACGGTTGGAGTTAGATTTGATTCCAGCAACAAATGGTGGCTTAATGATGGCAATCATAGCTCACGATGAGATCAAGGTGGGGCAATTCAATGACTACTATTTGTAAAATGAGAGACGAGATACCTTAGGGGAAATGATCCAAGTTTTCTTTGAAACAAGGAGTGTTGATGTTTGGGAGTCGATTGTGTGTACCGAATGTGAAAGACTTGAAGGAACGAATCCTAGAGGAAGCACATAGTACTAAATACTCAGTTCATCTGGGAGGCAATAAGATGTACTAGAACTTACAAGAGAACTTTTGGTGGAGGGGCATGAAGCGGGAAGTTGCTAAGTATGTTTCTGAATGTTCGGCTTGTCAACAAGTGAGGGCAGAGAGATAGGTACCCGCGTGACTACTACAGCCGTTACCTACTAGAGTGGAAATGGGATGAGATCACGATGGATTTTGTATCCGGATTTCCACGATCTCCTAACAAGAACGACAAAATTTAGGTCATAGTTGATAGATTGACAAAGTCAGCTCATTTCCTACTGATCAAGATGACTAAACCATCTAAACTAGTGGAGTTGTATGTGAAAGAGATTGTGAGACTACACAGGGTTCCAGCACTGATTGTATCGGATCGTGATAGTAGTTTTACGTCAAGGTTTTGGGAAAGTTTGCAGAAGGCTATGGGTACTAAGTTGAGTTTCAATACCGCTTTTCATCCTCAGACTGATGAACAGTCTGAACGAATGACTCAGATGCTAGAGGACATGCTTAAGTTGTGCATTCTAGACTTTGGGAGTGATTGGGAGAAACACTTACCATTAGTAGAGTTCGCTTACAACATCGGTTTTCAGTCAAGTATTTGGTATAGCACCTTATGAAGCTTTGTATGGACCTGAATGCCATTCACGGATTTGTTGGACCAAGGGGAAAGAAGATTGATAGGACTTGAGATATACAGTTGACTACTAAGAAGGTGAAGTTAATCTAGGAGCGCTTAAGGTGGCTCACAGTCGTTACAAGAGTTGTGTGGACTCTAAGCGACGACCGATGACATTTGAAGTAAGAGATTTTGTCTAATTTGGGAAGCGAGAAAAACTTAATCCAAGATTCATAGAACCGTTTGAGATCCTAGAGAAGGTAGGACCAGTGGCTTATCGACTAGCCTTATCATTCGAGTTAGCATTCATGCATAACATGTTTCACGTATCGAAGTTGAGACATTGTATGACGGATACGAGTAAGGTCATAGTACTTGAACCATTACAAATCCAAGAGGACTTGACCAATGTAGAGAATCCAGTAGAGATCTTGGATCGAAGGGGACAAGTGTTGAGAACAAAGGCGATTCTGATGGTGAAGGTGTTATGGCATAGTCTTACGGTCGAAGAGGCTACATGAGAGAACGAAGAAGAGATGAAGAATGAGTATCCATATCTTTTCGACTCATGAGATATAAGTTTGGGGACAAACTTGGGAGAGTTGTCACACCCGTCTCAAGAACATATATTCATTTTAATTGCACATTTGATTTCTGAAAAATTATTAATGTTGATTAATAATTCAAATGAGGTTGACGCTGGGTCAACGTTGAGTGTCAATCGAGAACATAGGAAGTTGGTAATTCATGAGGGAATTGACATGATTAAATGCCATTTATGTGGATTATATGTTATTTGAATTATCTGGTAATTATGAATAGTAACTTTACCTGTGTAGAATACTTTCTGATAATTTTGATCTTAATTTAGATCTTTTAAATGTTATAGTGAGAACCTAGGTGATACGTTGCATAAAAGGTAGGTTATCTAGAATTTCCACAAAAATAGTTTTCAAAATGTAATTATGGCGACAAACGGAACTTAGACTAAATCTTTTATAAATTATAGTTTTCACTCCTGAAGCAATAATTTGGACGTGTGTGACGTTTCGGGGGATAATTAGAAGTTTTGAGCACTCGTGGGGGAGGTAAACACAAATTTTGGAAGTGTTGCTTATATATAGAAAGAGGCAAGATGTTTTCATTTCAACTTTTGTTCAAAACCTAAATCTAAAGAGGTGATTATTGCTTAGAGCTTCTTGGCACCAATCGGCGAACTTCTGCCCATTTGTTTTTTTACCAAATTTCATATTTGAACTCCTCGAGATAAGGGCTTCGTTTTTGTTATCCTTGAATTTCTTTAAGGCATTATTTATGTTTGTTTTGATGATAACAAATCTTTTGATAAGCATGTTTGTAATTGTTCTATTCTAAACTATTATCAAGTCATTTTCATTGTGTTAATCTCTTGATTTATGCATTTAAATGTTCTAACTTTGTTTGAGATCATGAGATAGCGTATAGTGAAGTCCAAGAGTGATGGAGCTCAACAAGGATCAAGCTTGAAGACTTGAAGACTTTTCAAACTTGGTTGAAGACTAGGATTTAATTGTAAGGCTTTTTGATCAATCACTCATAGGGGCTCAAGTAACATTAGTTGGACTTTAGTATCCTTTCTCTCACACTTTAAAATACTTTCATGGACCTAAACATACATAGACCACTCACTTTAATTCATTTCACAAAGTTTTCAAGTGACTAAGTCAAAAAGAACAACTCTTTTCAAATGGGTCATCTTTAAAGACAAACCTGATCTAATTGGTAAGGAACCTGTAATGACCCAAAAAAATAATAATAATAATAATTAGGACGTTTATAAAAAAAAATTATTTTCGCCAAGAAAAATACCAATTTTGGAGTTTTTCACAGTATAAGTTTTACCTACGTGTGTGTATCATCGCGTGAGTTCAACACACACGAATATCTCCCATAGGAGACTTAGGCCCAAAGGAATGCAAATGTGCACTGTGTGTGCATATGTAAGTTGTGCATATGTGTGTGTGTGTGACATAAGGGTGTGTGTGTGTGACGTGAGTGTGTGTGTGTGTGCCGTGAGGGTGTGTGAGTGTGTGTTGAGTGGTGAGCAAGTAAGTGTATGTATATATATTTACACTCAACACACCTCTCAATCTCATATCTCCACTCTCTATACTCTCAACTCTCTGTCTCTCTCCCTCTCTCATAGTCTACACACACACATATTATTACATATATACACACGCACTTGGGTACATAGCCAAATACATATATACATATATGTATTCAAGAAAGTAGTGAAATTCAAGTTTTGAATTTGGGTAAGCTTTTATTATTTTAATTTCAGTTTATATAAACTGTGATATATATACAAAGATTCTCTAAAGAGGGCGCCCTCTCTTTCTTAAAGAGAGGACTTCTGTTTTAGCCGTCGGATCGTGTTTAAAAACTGTAAAATGACAAAGATACCCTTAATGAAAACACGAATCGATGGTCAAAACACAAATCCTCTCTTTAATAAAGAAAGGGCGCCCTCTTTAGAGCCTGACTGGATATATATATATATATAATTTCAGTTATATATATATATATATATCTCTTTAAGGGTACGAAAATAGCGAGCAGAAAAAATGGTAACCGAAACTTAATTTCTTTATGTCAAATGAAAGATATTGACCCCAAGGGGCTATGTTTCAAGTTTCGTGCGATAATTTATAACGGTCGTGACGAACGAACCATTTGAAGTTTCGAAAACTAAAACTTTTATTTTTTATATAGTTAGTGATCTACCAACATCGGATTTGATCGCGGTTCCAAACGTAGAACTTTTAACTCGATTAATTACAGTCTGAAATAGTAAATTTACAGTTGTTAGATATTTTATATAATCCATGTATTTTGATGTATTTACAGAATTACCCCTAATCTTTTAAAAATAGTATTTTTGGTCACTGTGTAATTTAGTAAAGCCATTGTAAATCATTTATACTTTCCGTAATGATTTTATGTGTTAATAAATACTGTTTTATAATTTTGTTAATTATAAAACTATAGAATAGTAATATTATTTTTCTATTTATCATCAATCGATTTAAATAAAGATTTAATCATTCTAAATAATTGTTATATAATATTTCTGTAAATATGGAAAAATTACAAAAAAAAAATATTATTATACCAGGGTACAACTATAAAAAAATTAGTTTAAGATTTAAAGCCTAATATTTGGGCATAGATTTAAAATTTTTAGTCTTGTTATAACCAACTTAAAATTAGTATTTTGACTTCAAAAATTAATATTAAATAATCTGCAACTCTGAAAATTTCACTGGCAATTCTTATAGTCTTAAAATAATGTCTAATATTATACTTAAAAGTTTGGAGACAATCCGATACCGTTTAAAATACAGCTTATTTGTGGAGCCCACGTTTATGTAGGAAACCCCACTTTTGAGATAGAAATTGCTCGAACTCCGAATTGAGCCTAATCAGTGGCGTTGGACACAGAATAGTATAAGGATATCGATAGTGAAGTTTTAATATAATTTTAGAAAGATTACCAAAAACCCAAAGGAAAATTTTAATTACTGTTTTACCCCTACACTTACACCTTTTTGCTTACATGTTTAGCTCTTATATCCCTGTTGATGTAGGAACTATCTCATCATCAAATCCCTAAGTTATCAAGGTGAGTGATTTATATTCCTATTGCTGATTCTACTCCTCTCGAGTGAATCTGATTCTATCTTCGATAATTAATATTATGAAATTGCTATTATTCAATTGGGAACATTGTCGCTTGGTTCCACTGAAACAGGTTTATGCTCATTGTATGTCATAACCCAGACTTTCTATTTTGTCATACAATATATTCCTTTATCCATGTACATTTTTATTCAGATTTTATATGTCATCTAGTCAATTATTCATTGTCAATTACCACCACAACAAATTATAAAGTATAGCCTATGTATGCGACGAAATGAGCCCGACTGTAGGGTTGCCTTTGATCATTGTGCGATGTAATAAAAGAATGTGTGCGTGAGTGGGTGGTTGGTAATTTGACATATCAAACAGTTTCAATTCAATATCATTGACTTCTCATTTATTCCGTATTTCATATCGATAATGTTGATTTTCTTTTACCTCATATTCATTATATAAGTGTCATTGCAATTAATATATTTTTTTTCGAGTATAAACAATTCTTCTTGAGATCTTTTAAACAGGTTATGTTCATTCACTGAGCCTTACGCTCACACTCTCCAAATTATTTTAAAAACCCTTTCATATGACAAAGACATGCCCTACGCTGAATCAAATGAGGAACAAGAGATAGCCATAGAAGGATAGGACCCTCTTCTAGATGCCCTTGAAGGATCTCTATTTTAGAAAGTTCCCTTGTTGTATTTAAGTATTCCTAGAATAAATTCATTTCTAGTACTGTATTTAAAGGCATTGTAAGCCTAGAACTCTGTCTGTAAGCTTATTAAGTATGGTTTTGTGGTTCTACTAACCTTATTAAATATATTAAATAAATGTTTATATGCTCCCGCTAGACTATGTACAAGTTAAAGATGACCCACAAGGTCGGTCACGCACTCAAAATCCACGGATGAATTTTGGGGTCGTGACAGAACTAGATGTTGAGTTTTAAAGGTTGGAAAGGTATTTGAATCTAGTTTCTGAATCTTCAAACGGATCGCAAATCTGAGTTTTGTAGAGGGAGTTATGGCCGTTATAGTAAAGAGGTATCAGGCTGCCAAAACACAATCAATGCAGTCGACTGAACTGTAAATACTTCAGTTGACTGGATTGTAAATTCAGTCAACTGGATTGTAAAAAGTGGACTATTTGTGTTTTTGAAAGGTAACTACTGCTATAAACTTTCCAGTCGACTGGGTTGATTTTTCAGTTGACTAGATCGCACAGAACAACATAATGACTAGTTTTCTAGACTTTCCAAAAATTATTTTTACACCCCCCAAACACCCGCATCATATATGTTGAAAAGCTATATATAGGGGTGATTTAAAGGATTGGGTAATCAAGAAAAATCATTCAAACATCTTGTTTAATCATCATTCATATTTGAGCCCTAATTTGAGTAAAAAAATCAATTTGTTCTTGATTTCAATTATAATTCCTGAGAGAGCAAATTGTAGTGAGCTTTTATTTGTATTAACCACTCACTAAGGAGTTGTTGTGTGAGTTATTATTGTATCCATCCACTCCAGAGAGAGAGAGAGAGAGAGAGAGAGAGAGAAAGACAAGTTCAATTTGTAATTCAAATCATTTGTAAAGAGTAAGGGTTCGTAACCCTTGTGTGCAAAGAAGAGGTGTTCTTCTTTGGAATAGATTGAAGGCTCTTGAAATGGTTTGGTCTACACCCGTGAAGTAGATCGATTAAAGGAATCCTCAAGAGATATTCTTGAGGGGTGGATGTAGGCCGCGATATACAGATTCCGTACCACTTGAAAACTCGGTTTGCAAATGTCTCTTCCCTTCTCTCTTTACATTATTGTTTGTGATTATGTTTATTTTGCAACTAATTTTTAAAAAGATTAATTTTCCACTAAAACCTTATTCACCCCCCCCCACCCCCGCTTTTGAGGTTTCCATTTTGGGCCAACAGTTTTGATATCTATTAGGCCACATTTGGCGAACTTTTATAGAAATGCTAATTCTAGAGATTTGGGGAAAACGCGTGTAAACTTGTAGGTTTTGTATAGGATCGGAGATTTATCTTAGTATCGGCATCCTAGTGATCCGAAAAAAAATCATGCGTTAATAGTAGGCCCATTAATTGTGCACGCGTTTAAATGTGAAAAGCATGTCTAACTTTTACGTGAGCACATTAAGTGATTATGTGGGTCAAAGGGGGGACTTATACAATTTCATGCCAGAGTAAGCTTCTTGATATTTGAGAATTTTTGTAGCGACGGCTACTATGCATGGTAAGGCTTGGACTTGCCAGGGCACTTGGGATGCAACGGTTGTAGGCTCGGTCTAGCCATGGGCATCGCGATTAAGGCTTGGACTTGCCGCTACCGAATGAATGCATGTTTTTTCTCCTTAAAGACTATTTGATGTGAATTGTGAGATTGAAGCATGATTTATCTTATATGCATATGTTAGAAATTATGCACTCAGCATATGTCACGCCCCGATGTAGCATAATTCAAGAAAGCATTTAATTTCCTTTATGGACTCTTAGGTCGTGACATGTGAAAGTGACCAATTGTCCCTGCAACAGATAACTTAACAGCATTTCTAAAGAAAAGTATACTAATAAACATAAAGCTCCAAAAAATTAAAGCTTACTAAACTATTACATCAGTTGATATCTTAGGCACAAACCTCCTTATTCAAATCTATCATAAAGTCTATTACAACTCCAAGTAAAAGACATAAGAAATATAATTTAGTCCTCCTGGAAAGTCTCCTGCCTCTAACTAGTATAGTCGAAAAACTCTGGTTGCTCCTGACCAGGAAAATCTGGACATAGAGTCCAGGACGCATCAACGCGGTCAGCTTATGCAAACTGGTGAGCAAAATAAACATATGCTCTCAATGTATATATAAGCATATATATGAACAACGGTACAATTTAAACTTTAAAAGCAATAAATTCAAGGTCCCAACTTCAACATGAATCACATGGGGATGTAGTAAGCAATAAATATGTGACCGTGCATGAACAATGTTTCATCTCATCTTTTCGACTCTTTTCTCTCGACAACCTCAATTTAACCATCCTTTTACCTCAGATGCCAGGAATAATATCCGCTCAGTACCTAGGTCGCACAACACATCATCGCCTTGGATACCAAGAATATTGTCTGATCAATATCCAAATCGCACACCATACCATCGCTTCGGATACCAAGAATAATATCCGCTCAGTATAGGGAACACGTGCCTCAGGTACTAGGAATAATATCCGATCAGTGTTTAAGTCGTACACAACACTGTCGCCTCCAATACCAGGAATAACATCCGCTCGATATTGGAGTCACACACCACGCTATCACCTCAGATACCAGGAATAATATCCGCTCGACCTCTGGGTCGATCACTACACTATCGCTTCCAATACCAGGAATAACATCCGCTTGATATTGGAGTCGTATAATACATCGCCACCCTTTACTCTTTTCACGCCTTCTCACACACATGCATGTTGACTCAACCTTGACCCTATTACGTATGTCAAAGCTCATAAATCATAACATCAGTTATTAATCACAGTTCCGAATATCTGTACGAATGTAAATCTCAGTCTTAATCATTCTTATTAATCCAATTCTTAAACGTAATCCCTTAAAACAGTCTATCTGTCAAACAGTCTATCTGTCAAACAGTTTCTTAAAAACTTCCAAAAACTTTTCCAAACCGTCCCTTATTCAAAAATGGACAAACTGCCAAAAATGCCCCTTCGAGCGAGTAGGCCGTGCGAGCGATCCGGTTCTTTTTGCAAAATCTGTTAAAAAATCCTTTTCTGCCCAAAACTATACAAGTTGCGCAAGCGGGCTGCATAAGCGAGCCTCGCGCAAGCGGGTTGCGTGCGCAAGATGAAGCAGAATCTTCATCTTCTTCGTTTTCTCCCCTGTTTTGATTTTAAAATTGAAAATTGACCCATTTCCAGATTCTGCATCAAACATGACATGTAATAAATGGATTTCTTCAGTTTTCCGCGTAGATTAAGACTACGCAATCGGATTAAACTGATATGGATTATATCTCTCAAAATTTGCGATTAAAGTAAGAGTGACAAAACTTTAAATTATCAATACGTCGCGATACAGATGAATTAAGCCGTAGTATTCAAACCACGGCTTATTGGGACTAAGATCTTCCATTTTCAATTCACGGAATTGATTTTGATTGAGTTTCATAAAAGTCCATTTTCAAGCTCCCATGGTGTTTTCATATATACACATATATATACCTCTATATATACAAAACTATACATATATACACGTTGGAAGTGAGCTTATAATACTCACAGAGGTGTTTGGACAACAATTTCGGTACGGAGAATCCGCCGTGAATTCCGTCGTTAGATTTCTACTCCTCTGTTCTTGAACTATGTATATATCTATGTATATATGAGTATCTGTGTGTATGTATATATATCATATATAATGGTTTGTGTGTGTAATGTCTTGAGAGCTCAAGAGAATAGAGAGAATTGAGAGGCAATTTGGGAGACAGTGAGTTGAGATATGAGAGACTGCGAGAGAGATACAAAATACATATATTGCTATATTGGGTAGCCTCCAAGTAAATGGGAGGTCATCCCATGTGGTGAGCTCACAAGCTCCCACACACAAATCGGGAAAAAGATGTAGATTAAAATAATAACTGATATTTTATGGCTGAAAATAAAAATACAGAAAATCATATTAGTGTAGGAAATAAATTCCGGGTTGTACGAAAGTATAGTTACAATTTTGAAATCCATAGAAAGTATTTCTGTATTTATGGAAATTACGGTTTGACCCCAATCAAATATTATAATAAAAATAAACTGAATTATTCATTTATTAATGAAAATAAAAATAACAGGGTGTTAGAGCATATAGCTGAGCAGTGGAGATTTACTTCATTGCAAATGACAAGAAGAAAAGAAAGAAGAAGCGAGGAGAGTGAGGCCGACAAGACGGCGGGATTGTCCTTGTATATATTTTTGTTTCTATTCCAATGATTAAAAAAATGTAATTTTGAGAAGCTAGAACTATGAACTTCAACTTGGGAAACCTTGGAATGGTTTAGTAGGGTTATGTTGAATCCGAGCTCATGAGTTCATGTGTTGAATGTTAAACTTGACAAATTTGGATTTTGAATGAAGGTTAATAGTACTTTTATGATTCGATCCAAATGAGTCCTTAACTCATTCTGTTAATGTTTTCAAAGCTTAGGCATACTGTCTAATATGTTTGTATACCTTTGGTAAAGTTTTAGAATGATTGAAAATTTGTATGTTGAGTTTTGTTGCGTTTGCGACGTTTTCAAAAAAAAAAAATAGGCAAAGTGGGCTGCCCGTGAATAGTGTTTTTACAAAGGAAGTAACTTTTTCGAAAAATCTTGAAATGTTCTATTTTGCTTCTAGGGTACCTTTGGGGTCCCTAATAACACTTTATGGTTGATTTGAAATATAATTAACTTTTCAAATTGATACGGTTTTTACGGACTCATAGTTTAATATTTTTTTTCTTCCAAATTGAACTTTGTTTTGAAGAGTTTATTTAAGTTTCTTTTTCCCTGCTATAGTTATAGAATGAATTGGATGAGCCTCGGTGGCGTGTCACGTGTCCTATTTCCACCTGTAGTGGGATGGGTCATGACAAGATTTCTCTCCCTAGAGACTATTTGATGTGTTTTCAGATGTTTAAAGCATGAATTACCATATGTGCATTTGTTTAGAATTGAACACTCAATATATAGCTGAGCAATGGAGAAAATCTCCATTGCGGGTGAAAAGAAAAAGGAAGACGGAACACAAGTAATGAGGCCATTGGAATCATTCGGAGGATTTGAAAGGGTAGATTCTTGTAATTGAATCTTAGAAGCTCTGGAACGTCGTGGGTTTGATGTATACTCTTTTGAAATTAGCTTGAAGCAAATCGGAACTCTTGAGTTCACGTTTTGGAAATAATAAGTTGAATTTCATGTTTTATGACTTGTGGCAGCACTTATGAGATTCGATCCAAACGAGTCCTTAACTCATTCCGTTAATGTTTTTAAAGCGTAGACATGTTGTTAATATGTTGATATACATTTGGTTAAATTTCAGAATGATTGAAAATTTGTATATTGAATTTTGTCATGTTTGCGATGTTTTCAAAAAATATATATAGATATATATATATATATAGAGAGAGAGAGAGAGAGGCTAAGTGTACTATTCGTGGGTTGCCAATGAATAGTATTTTTACAAATGGAGTGCCTTTTTTAAAAAATATTGAAATTTTATATTTTGCTTCTAGGGTACCTTTGGGGTCCCTAATAACATTTATATGGTTAATTTGAAATATAACTAACTTTTCAAATTGATACGGATTTTGCGGACTTGTAGTCCAATGTTTTTTCAAATGAACTTTGATTTTAAAGAGTTTCTTTATGTTTTTTTTTCCATTGCATTTACTTTAAATGAATTGGATAAGTCTCGGTGGCATGCCACGTGTCCTATTTCCGCCCGTAGTGGGATGGGTCGTGACATCTTCAGTAGTAATAGTGGTGGTCGTCAAGGTCAGTCGAGTGGTAGGAGGTTGTCACTGATGGTTAAGAGTGACGGGGATGGTGGTAAGATGTTGGAAATGTAGTGATCGCCAGAAACGACGATGGTCGTCGGAGATGGTAGTGGTCACCGAAGGTCAGGCGAGATCGCCGGAGGTAACAGGGATGGTGGTAATGGTGGTTAGGGTCAGATGATGAGGATGAGGGTATTTTTGTCTATGAGCATTTGGAGGACTTATCACCTATGTTTTAGTTTACTTGTCCTTTATTCCAAAATAGCTTGTCCTAATGCCTTTTTCACCAATTTTCCCTAAAATGAATTAGATCAATATATTCAAGCATTTAGTATGTATATATAAGGGTTAATTATACAGATCTCCCCTCTATATTACAAAATTACACAGACCTCATTTGAGATTTGGATTTGCACTACACACACCTCTCCTCTAGAATGCAAAATTTGTAGAGATCTCACTTCTTAATTTGCTAATGCCGAAAATACCCATAGTTATTAAAAAAAAAACCCCTCTCATCTCTCTCTCTCTTTCTCTCTCTCTCTCTCTCTCTCTCTCTCTCTCTCTCTCTCTCTCTCTACTGTATATACATATATACATGCATGCATACATACATACACACCGTACATACATACATACATACATACATACATACATACATACACACACACACCATATATACATATATATATATATATTTGTATACATATATATATATATATATATATTGTATATATCTTTGAGTTGGGTTTGGTATTTTGGGTTTAGATCTTAGGTTTTTGGAACAAATTGATTTTGGGTTTAAATTTTTTTTTTTTGAACAAATTCATATTCATATATATATAAATATGTCCATATATTATGTATCTACTTATATATCTATATATATACACATACACACACAATAGAGAGAGGAGAGGGAGAGATAGAGAGAGAGAGAGAGAGGTGCGTGTAATTTAGTAAAATGGTAAACAAAGTAAGGATAAAATAGTAAATTCATGCTAGAGGGGAGGTCTATGTAATTTTGCAATCTATAGGTGAGGTCCGTGTAATTTCGCCAAAACTCGGGGGAGGTCTGTCTAATCAACCCTATATACAATTATATATTATTTATAGCACCTGTATCTTTCCTAATGTATTTTTTGAATTTCCTGAATATCTTTCCTTTATTCTTCTTATAATAATGATGTATATGGATTTATGATTTTGCCTCTTATGTTCTTGTATAGTGATTTGTACATGCATACATTGAACCTTTGGAGGCTTTAAGAATAGCTCAATTTGACCGCTCAAGTGTCACTTACTCGACTCGAGCGCTCGAGCTCACTGGAGCGCTCACGTGACCTGTTTCTATGCCTATAAGTACCTTCGATGCTCATTCATTATAGAAGAATTTCATATCTTCAATTTTAGATAGAGAGGGAGAGTTCTATAGAACACTTAGAAAGGGAGAGACACCACCCCTCATGCTCATACTCTCATACACACTCACACCCACTTTGCATGCTTAAATCCATCACATACACACTTTGCATGCTTGAATCCATCACATACACACATTTCTCCACATATTTACACTCCATGTGCTGAAAATCAAAAGAACCAAGAAGAGAATGAAGAAGTTTGCAAAGATCAGGGGAGAAAGAAGGAAGAGGGAGTGAAGAATTCCATTCAAGCTTTGTTGATCAAGCTTCCAAGTTCATACCCACACCCATGCATGTATTAATCCATCATCTACACACACACACACACACACTCTTCTACCTATACACATTTTTAGTTGCTAGAAAAGAAGAAAACCAACAGAGAGAGAGAGAGAGAGAGAGAAAGGGAGAGGAATCACATCAAAGAGCAAGGAAAAGAAGAAGAAAGAAACTTCATTGAAACTCCAGTTCAAGTTTGCTCAACACATTGCATATATTTTTCTTCATCTATTATCGTCCAATTACTAGGTGATTATCCTACGTCACTTAGATACCTATAGGAACTGTTTTTACAAGCTTAAACCAACATGCATGCACTTTTAATCACTTTTTTGAACTTGCAGCAAGGCTGCCAAAAAAATCTACATTATTGCACACTCGACCGCCGAGCATCCCTGAGCGCTCTAGCTTACTGCTTAAGCTCACCCTGAGCAGTTGCCCATTGGGAGCACTCGAGCCCGCTATGCAAATGACCGGAGTGCTTGAACCCATGAGAGCGCTCGCGTGCAACAGTTCTCTTATGATCCTTGTGTTGTAATGCTTGAACAATATGAAATTCCTTGCATACTATACTCGTACTTGGATTGAGATACTAATAAACCATGCATGCAGACCTAAACCTTACATGCAAACTTGGTGCCTATATGTTTAACTTGGATTCCTTTAAATACTTACCTTCATGTATACTTTTCAATAAAGTGTAACACATTCTTAAATTCTAAGCTAAGGATCCCAGTGTTACAGAATTTGAGTGCTCGTGCACTCAAGCGCTCGAGTAAACTCGACCGCTCGAGCCTGCTAGTACTTAAAGACTTGTGCTTTTCACTTATATGATGCTACAATATGATAACAAACTTCTAAGATGTGATACTGAGAATAATGAGAATAAGCTACGTTAACTCTGATTGAAACATGTTTGATAACTTATGTTGTAACTGCTTGTACTACACGCATCAAACACTTGTACCTTACTTAAATCCTTCAGATTCTCCGTATATCATCGATGGTGAGTCCTTGGAATACCTTTTGTGTCACACCCCAACCTGCCTGTCACAGTTTAGAGTAGTAATAATGAAGATTTAACACTTAAACATCCAGAAATTAACATTACAAAACAAGTTTAAGACTAAACTTGACAAAAATTACTCAAATAACACTACATAAACCACAACCAATTGGGAAATTTCGTGAAAAATACTTACCAAATTTTATAATCAAATTTTTGTTGGTCAATGGGTGTAACACCTGCTCCCGCGTTTAATGCTAATTACATTTAGAATGCATACATGATAATTAATGGTGTTTATTAACACATGCATGAGGTGGATTTTTAGACATGATATTTCCTCACATAATTAATATGTAAAATCTCAATTTCAGCATTAATACAACTACTAAATCTGGAATTATCTTTCCCTAACTAGCAACTAAAGCATATGACATGTACGACATCCAAACTGATCGGGAGAAAACAAATCCTAATTATGCGCCTTAATTCACATTTGTTAGCCATTTTTATCCTGTTTTTGTATAATTTTACTTTGTTTTCCACTTTTTGTCAGGTTTTAGGATAAAGCAATGATTTTCGGTTAAATGGGGTGAAAAGGCAGGAAGAAAAAAGTAGAAAAAGCCTCTTCGCGCGAGCGGCCCGCTCGCACGAGAATCCAGCCCATCGCTCGAGCAGCCTGCTCGCGCGACCTCCCATTTTACGCGCTCATGCGATCCATACGAAAAAACATAAAATGCGTATTTCGAGGTCCTGAAGAGCCCTATGCGATCCGAATTGGCTGAATACGTCCAGAAACGTAAAAACAGTTGTTTTAGTGTGATTTGGCTTAGGAAAGCTTCCTAAATCCTTCCAAACTCTATATAAATCCTATTCTAAATCAATTTTTTGGTTACACATCATTACACAACATTAGATACATCCATATACAACAAAAACTTCAGCCATTAAAGAGAGAAAAACAAGGAGGAGAAGAAGAAGACCAAGGATTCACATGGCCTCCCCTCTCTCTCTCTCTCTCTCTCTCTCTCTCCTCTAATTGTTTTTCATTTTGTTTATTTGGAGAAGACAATAGATGTCTCCTCCCTAAGCCCACACAAGTATGACTCATGCCATACTTTCCATTTACCTCCCCTAAGTTTTCTAAACGTTATTATGAGATTCCCAAACATTTCATTTATTACCCAATTACTTAAGTGGGTGTTTATCTAAGTCACGTATGGGTCCCACGTGTGGCCCCAAATATTTTATGAAGTTACTATCGTACCTACTAATTATGAACCTTTTGCAAAAATGCCCTTATCTGGGTAATCAAACTGATACCGAAAGCTAACATCTTAAAAACAATATGATACGAAAGCTATTAAATATTTATTCATTTAATCATATAAATACATATAAATGCAAATTATATTATCCAGGCCATTCACTGGGTCCCACCTCAATACCTATCCCAACTAACAAGGGACTGTCCAATCGTGTCCCCCACTGAACACTTTTCACTGGTGAGTCCAAGCCTTACCTTAATCCATTTTATACACTAATTATGACAATTAATGCATACTAAAATAAATGTTTAACCTTTTTCTGAGTTCGGGTGTTACATTTTGTGTCGCATCGGTTTTGTCGATTATTGAAGTCTATTTTCGAAGTGCTGGTGTTGAGATTGTTGGACGAGTAATGGAACAAAAGATTGGATCTTTTAGTTGAATATTAGTGATATAGTCGGCTGTTAAGGCATGATACCATCTTGATGCATTATGGGTGATCAAGCGGCTGTTAAGGCATAGATGGTATACTACTCACTCGAATATTAAGGCATGTTATATTCATTAGGACAAGTCATGGACCTTGAATATCTTGACTGAGTCGGTTGTTAAGGCATGATACTTAATTGATGCACCAAGGGATGATCAAGTGACTGTTAAGACATGATAGTATACTCATCAATCAGTTATTAAAGCATGTTATTCTAAACTAAACGGCTTATGCTAGATTTTTTGGAAGAGGAAGAGTTGATGAAGTTTGGTCGATTTGGAGTCTTCCAGTTCATTCAATTATGAGTTGTGAAAATATTCTTATATTGAGTTCAGTTTGTATTGTTGTTCTGTTCGGTTGTAACTTCTTAATAACTTGCGTAAACACCTTTAAGGTGAAAATGAATAATGAACCTTGGCTATTTATTATACCTATTACAAATGGTGCTACTTGTGGTTTCATGTTCACTAGACGTTTTGAAGCTGACGGCGTTTTATGCCGCTGGATCTTCCTTGTCCAGTTTTTCCATATTACAGTAATGCAATTGACGGTGTCCAGCCCAAGGGTTGTTATGATGATGGTGGCTATACGACGAAGAGTTTTACAAACGATGACTACTCTGGTGGGGAGTACGTGGGGGAAGGACTACTATAAGGAAAGTTACTGCTTTCCAAGTTGAAGACTATGTTTCCTCATAGTCTTAGTTATCTGTTATCTTTCCTTTAATTTAGTGACACGAGTTGTCACTAGACTGCTTATTTTTATTTATGTTTTACTTCAGATACTATGGTCTGTAATATATAAGTTGTAAGACTGATCTTGTTTTACATGCTAGTTGTTGTCGAACTTAGTTAGATAGCCATTATTATTATGTTCTTATCATTTTTGTGCTCAAAGACAATCAGTTGATTCCAACCAGCCAAGTGTCCACGAACCCAAAAAGAAAATTTTAAATTTTTCTTATTTTTGGCCTACTCGGGGGCATGATATTGTTACTCTAAAGCAAGGGCGGACTCATGATTTTGGGTTAAGGTAAGATGGAAATGAAAATATGGTGGGCTCACAGGGTTCGGGGCAGCGCCCCCGATATTTTTGGAGTCCATCTATACATATTGTGTCACAAATATTATAATTTTGATATGTGAGGTATTCCAACTGATGTGAGTTGAGATGTTTGTGCTTAAAATCCTATTCTCCGGTTTCTTTGAGTGTTAATTGTAATTTGTAAAGTTCGGGCTAATAAAACAATTTCAATTGGACTAAAGCAAGGAGTGAGAGATAATTGGGCTGGATGAGATATTATGAAAGAAAAATGATGGTCCAAATATTTAGAGTAGACTGGATTACAATGGGAGTCTGGGACTAATATATTACATATATTTTCTTCCTTTCAAAATTCTGTGTCTACTAAATTAAGAAGTGAGCAAAAAAAAAAAATGAGACGAATTATACTAGGTGGACTGAATTACTATTAGACTAAAATATTACCCATTAAACTAAACTTTCCCAAATTTGAGTGGATAACAACAGGGCGATCAGTCCGACTCTAGCTAGGTCCGCCATTGTTCGTAGGAGATCCTGCTTGGTCTAAAATTACGTTCTTTATTAAACTAGAGTCGAGTTTCAAAAAAAGAAAAAAAAAATAGAAAATAAGAATGCGGCTGAACTGATTCAATTTAATGTCATTGACCTAAACATGTCCTAACTTTTCCTAAACCCTCTGTGATATATGCAATTGCCCCCAATAATAGACAGTGGTCCTGAACATGGAGGTCTCTTAATCAAGAATCATATTGATGGGCATGGAGATTTCCAAGGTGGGACCACTTTGATTGTAGGTGAGCCCCTCAAACATACAAACAGTCAATAAAGATTGTAGGAGGTCAGGAATATTAGTAAAACAACAATCAACAACTGGATTTGCATTACAGAAATTTTTGTCATTTTCTTAGACCCCCCAATTAAGATACATGCAAAAAAAAAAACTAGGACCCTCTTTAGTTCATTCTTTTGCTCAACTTAAAATGTTTGAGTCTTGAAATGACAAACATGCATGACCATCTTGAGAAATCATGTCTGTCTATCCTGCTCTATGTATATGTATAGACATTAGTATATCTATATATAGAGAGAGATAAGTATGTCTCTATGCATATAATATATAGGAAAATAATAACTTACTCATGTCTTTTTTTTTTTTAATCAGTTGGTATAGTGGTCTCGTGTAAGGACATATTTGTCAAGGTAGGAAGAGGGTGAACAAGGATCGAACCTAGTATATGAACGTGGCATGGAAAACCTTTTTACCAATTAGACTAAGTCGTTGCTCAAACTTACTCATGTCTTAAGTACTATTTCTTTTCTTTTTCTTTTTTTATTATAAGGGAAAGGGGTCGGACTCAACCTATGCAAATAGAGGAGACTAAGACCCAACTTAATGCCAAACAAGCTATAATCACTTTTGCCTTGAGTACTCTTTCTTAAAATGGACAATAAATTTTATGTCAATTCGTTGAAATAAGGATAATAAGTTAATAACTAATGTTACAAATGATACGTTAATTACTTTAGTATCATATTTTAACATTATTTTATCGCCACTATTTCAATAACACCATAAACACTTTTCTTCCATTTAAAATTGAACACAGGGATGAAACTACAGTTTCAGACAATAAGTTTGAATCTATGCCATAGATATCAACTATGGAATTGATCTGTTTATTAAGGATCACAGTGAGTCAGTGATGGATCCAGGAATGATAGTTGCGGCTAGTGTAAAAATAATACAATTCACCTCAATAAAAACGATGACACCAACATAATTTAACTTCACTCCACTAATGAGGGCATCAAAGTGTTTTAAAATGAGAAAAGTGAGATAACTATTCTAGTGCTCTCATTTTAATGAGATAACGACTTCTCTCATCCATTTAAAAATGAAGAACTCTCTCTCTCTCTCTCCACACATGTATATATAGTGTTTCACATTATGTATAGATAGTGTTTTTCTTAAATAAATCTTCTATGATACATCATACATTATTTTTAGATGTATTATACATCCTGGTTTCAGAACGATACCAAATAGTTGTACCGTTTAAAAACCACAATTACTTTTGAAATTACCATTTTGTAAAGGGTAATGCTATTGCCAGAGCAGCAATGACTAATGTTAGAGTAAAAAAATATCACTAAAAGTTTTAACAACAAAAAAAATGTTATTAAAATTTTTAACAACACTTTTTACTCTGGCATTAGCCATTACTACTCTCACAATAAAACTATCCTTTTGTAAATGAATAATATTTTAACACCATGTAATGACCATTTAGAAGTAAAGTGATGTCGAATTATTGTAATATTCATACAATGTATATAATTTTCCTTTTCCTTCCTAATCTGATAGTGTTGCCAGCTCCTCTTGAATAGATCTTACAAGTGTCTCGTGAATAATATTACTATATCACTATGGACATTTAAGACCATAACACAAATAAATAAGTTTGACGGCTTTCTAGCTCAAAGCCCAAGCTGTAGACTATGCTGATAAAAATCTGACTTGGCTCCTTAAGTCCATGTAGCTTTGTTCGGAATTATCTATTATTATTATTACAATATTAATTTTTTTTTTTTACTTTTTTTTTTTTTTTTTTATCATTTCATACAGCGCTCGTTTCGAGAACATAAGTGTCCGGCTGTTTTGTTTCATTATTTTGAAACCAAAATGATTTCCGAGAATAGTGAATCAGTGATATATTATATGTCATACAACTATACAAGTATAAAGGTTCTGTACAAGTATTATACAAGTATTATATGTCATACCTATACAAGTATTATATGTCATACCTATTTGATGGTCCAGTACATAAACAAATATACATTTTTTTTTTTGAACAGTATGCTTTTTGCCATAACAAAAATGAGCTATTTTGATTTGTAACAAACAAGGTGGGAAAGAATTGAAAGATTAGAGATCTTAATAGATATTATCATAGATGAAAATTTTGTACAAAAATTGATAGGGATTGTTTCATTAAATTTATCTTTTATTTCGATTAGTCTACATCAAATCGATCTTGCCATGTCAATCTCCAAAAAAGAATCCAGTGTGTTTTTAATTTTTTCCTGAGGCATGTGTATCAGTGTATGGGTATGGGTATGTTTGATAATCCAATTAAGTTATGAAAATGAAAATTTTCAGTACATAAATTTTTTTAGTGCGTTTAATAATGTATCACTTAATTGAAAAGGCAGCCAAAAATCCACTGAAAACGTTAAGTGAAAATTTTCGTTTGAAAATAATCACTGAATGCAATATATTTTAGTTCTTGAGACATTGTTTAGAGTATTGCAAATACAAATTACTTAAAATTTCAGTACTTAAATTCAGCACTTAATTTTCAGTACTTAATTTTCAATTTTAACAAACACACCCTATGTACTCGAGGATATATACAGGGAATGTTAACTTACAACACAGGTGTCCTTTTAACGACGACAAAAAACTCTTTTAGCGACGAATTTTTTTACCTTTAGCGTCAATTTTTTTTCACTTTTAGCGACAAAATATTTTTAAAAGATTTGTTGCTAAAATTATTTTGTGGTGGCTAAAATTATTTTGTGGTGGCTAAAAATATTTTTGTTAGTCATTAAAAGTTATTGTACAATGTAATCCTACAACCTTCATGTTATAAGATAGTAACCTCTATATCTATATATTTGATAGCGTACTCGAGGATAATAGTCCCACGTAAATACTAGGGATGGCAACGGGGCGGGTATGGACGGGGCCCCCATACCCCGCCCCCGCCCCGCTTCAGTAAACCCTCCCCCCGCCCCCGCCCCGCCCTGCATAGTGCTCTCCCCGCCCCTGCCCTCGCCCCGCCCCCGGGGTCCCCGACCCCGCCCCGCCCCGCCCCGATTATGTTTTTTTTTTTTTTTTTTTGGTACACAAATTAAAAAAGCAATTTTTTTAATGCATTTTTTTCTCTAATAGTGCAGTTTTTTTTTAACTTACTCAATTAGTTCCCTAATAGTGCAGTTTTTTTTTTAAATGGTAATACGCATAACTATTGAGGGGTAAAAATATAAATACAAATATATTCGGGGCGGGGGCGGGTTTTTTGACCCTACCCCGACCCGACCCCGACCCGGGTTTTGAAAATCTCCCACATACCCGCCCCTAACCCTATTAAGCCCCCCCCCCCCCCCCCCCCCTCCCCCCCCCCCAATACCCTACCTATTAGGGGCGGGGCGGGGCGGGGAACCCGAAAAACCCACCCCATTGCCATCCCTAGTAAATACTAGAGAAAATTCTAGTCCCACCATATGAAAAATATATTAAAAATGGGTAATTAAAGTAATTTTATTTTGACATATATAGACAAATAAAAAATAAATAAAAAGTATACTTGTCAAGTAAAAATTAATGTTGTAAGATTCGCACTTCACACAGAACTATGAGAGAGATAAGTATAAATTTTTGAACCACATGATGAGAATAGAGTGAAAATAAGCCTAATCATGCAAGCTAAAATGCATTAGGGATAGTTAGTGATAACGACATTTTAGAGTACTTTATAGAGTCCTGGTCCAACACACTCAAAAAATGGAAAAGAAAAAATACCACTTTAATGACAAGTCTGTACACTTAAAGAAAAGTCCCTACGAATTTCAGGTGAGGTCGTGGGGGTTGGGGTTGCTGGAGGTCAGGCGCGGGGTAGACGAGACAGATGTGGTTGCTGGAGTTCAGGCGAGGCAGGGGTGGTGGTCGCCAGAGGACAGGCGTGGTTGCCGGAGGTAGCATGGGGTGGCGGTAATGGTGGCTAAGGTTGTAGAGGTAAATGTATTTTAGTCTATGAAGTATTTAAAGGATTTATCATTGGTCATAGCGTCATAGCCCAGTCCAACAATAGCGGAACTGAAGCCCGTGACACGCCACCGAGGCTAAACCAATTCATTAACGTTCCCAAAAATTAGTTTGAAGAACACACGCAGTGGAAAGAAAACAATTCAATTTTAAAATCAGCAGCCCAGTCGACTGGGTGGGACCCCAGTCGACTGACTTGGAGTTGCAGATAACAAGAAATCCCCAACAGCCACCTTCAGTCGACTGACTCCTCGGTCCAGTCGACTGATACCTCAAATGTTCAGTCGACTGACGCTTGTCCGGTCGACTGAACTCATCCAAGTAGAATGTCCAATTTTTGTGCAGAAACCAGTCAATTGTGTCCTAGGGATCAGTCGACTGAAGACCTGAAAACAAAGAAGAGTTTTTACTTAAAACAGGGGTCCAGTCGACTGTTTTCCAGCAGCAGCCTCTTTCTGCAGAATTTCCAAGTTTAAAAGTTTTCTAAAATCAACCAAGGACTAAACACACACTCTAAACTCATACCAAAATGATCTTAACTGGATTAAACCATTACTAAAACATAATTACAACAGATTTATATCTATTACAATATCATTAATCCGCTCTAAGATTCGAAGTTAAACATAACCAAAAGTCATAAAATATCTATTACAATGTTTCTATTTCAAAACTATGAGATAGGCATGATAAGTCGCCTTCTACAAGAACTCCCAAACCCACGTGCTCACTTCTGCGATCCCTCGCTATCATTAATACCTGCAATGGTTATTTGAATAACCACACATAATTCGATTTATTTAAGCTAACGCTTAATGAATAAAACAACAAATGCACATGAATGATAAACATGCTCGCATTCACATCTCTACATTTCATACTAGTCTCTGGAGATCCCACGTGTATGTTCCATATTCCTAATCCGCGACTCCTCGCCAATAAGCCCACACAAAAAGGTAAGACCCACGTTTCTTTTCTTCAAACGTGCGACCTTATGCCTATAATGGCTCCAACACGATGGCTTGGCACACGCACTCCTTTGACCCAAATAAGCAACTAAACATGCTCAAATCATATTTCACCGTGCTATCGACGTAATCAAAACATTCCATCGTACAATTGGACCTACTTATCAATATAGACACCCAATACAAACTACACAACATATATCTATAATCTAACACATGCTTTCATACAAAATATGAATACATGTCAAGAAATCATTCTAAAACACATAGTTGTATCACTCACCTCTGAACAACGATCCTATAATTCGTTCCAAAGAAAATCCGCTTACAAAGAGCGTGCAGAAGTCTGTCTAGTAAAATTCCTATCGATCAGAATTCCAATTATCAACTTTTATGAAAAATTCTAGAAAAAAGAGTTTTCAGAAAACTTAACCAAACAAGTTCTAATAGGTATCAAAACGACGGCCTTACCTCCAGGAGTTCGAATATGAAATCTAGAAGAAAATAAATGGGCAGAAGTCCATCGTTTGTCGCCATGAAGCTCTAAGCAACCAAAATCTCCCTTTGGCCTCTTTAGAAACTTAGGTTAGAAGTTTTGTAAAATATCTCAAGTCATCTCTATCTATATAAAGGCAACACTGGAAATTGTGTTTATCTCCCAACAAGTTTTCAAAACTCCTAATCAGTCTCTGAACTTTTTACACAGCTAATTCATAGCTTGACGAGTGAAAATTAAAAATTATAAAAGTTTTCGTCTAAGTTCCGTTTGGTTGCTAAAACGTAGTCTCACATGATTTATCCGAAGTTACTAATTAGCGTACCAAATTAGTAACGTGTTAATTCGTCCTCACTAGGATAGTGAAATACACAGGTAAACATTTATTTCCAGATAAATATTTAAGGCATTCCACAATGACCGTCTCAATCTCGGAGAGACGTCACAACATCCAAGCACTCATTTAACACCGTCTCAATAGGTTCTCTTATACAGATATCCAAATTGACTCGTTAGTCAAAACTCACTCACACATATGCCAATATGCACAACACATCACATTATCATGCATGACAATGTAATGAAATGCAATAACACGCATGCGGGTGTTATGCATAGATTTTAATTGTCCTTAACTCCAAAAATTCTATCATAATGTCTTTTTCACTAACTGCCCCTTAACTTTTTGGTGTTTGTTCTCCCATAATTTCATACTCAATATTGATCTCATTGGATATATCTCATTTTTCTGATTCCGAAACAGTAAAATTCACAAAAAAAAAATGAACCTTGTAGATCAAAAGTTATGACAAGTTAAAGGTTTTTAGGCATAAAATGATATGTTTGATCTAAACAGTGCACATGGCTTAATGAGTTAAGAAAAACAAGTGGGGGCTTTTGTTAGGCTATGTTTAGGTATAAAGGCCTTTGATTGAAGCCCCTTCAAATTACAATGAAAAAGAATTAAAGGTACTATAGAAATAGCATATCAAACCCCTTTGTAACTTTGCTTGGTAAGGGTTTTTTTTTCTTCCTATATGTCAATCTCAACTTTAATTCTATTCAAACATTTCTTCCTTTAAATTACAATAATTATAAGTACAGTAGAGTTATAAAGCAACTCTTTTTATTTTTTATTTTTTGGTACAAAGGAAGAAAAACAAACTAACTACCCCTGGGGAAACAAACACCAGCGGTATCAGCCATAAGGGCTGAGCTGAGCTCCATAGGCGGAGTATTTAACAAAACAAAAGGACACTGAAGTTCAGTTCCTAAATTAGCTAAAATGTCCGCACATCGGTTTCCTTCCCTTTTAACATGGGAAATGGAACCGTTACATCTAGAAATTAAGAGTTTACAGTCTTCAATGAGGGATTTCAGAGGATGATTCTCTTCAATCTTGTTAATGAGTTGGCAAGCATTCATGGAGTCTGTTTCAATCATCACTCCACTGAGACCTTCCCTACGAATTAGAATGAGCCCTTGTCTAATTCCTTCCATTTCTGCTTGGAGGCTAGTGCAGTTGTTGATGAAGCTGTAGTAGCCAAGCCTCCACCTCCCTTGGTCATCGCGGATAAGACCTCCAAAGCCACCTCTCCCTGGATTACCCTTGCTACTTCCGTCGGTGTTAAGTTTGACAAGACCTGCAGTAGGAAGAGACCATCCAATTAGGTCAGTGTGGATATCATTTTGAAGGTTAGTAGTGCTACTAAAGGCTTTCTGAACGTCTGCAGCATAAACTCTAGCCATATTAGCCAGAACATGGTCAGGTGAAGAGTTCCTTCTAAAGACGAGATTAAAACTATCCTTCCATAGGTACCAGACTCCTGCAAGAAAAATATAATCATTGGGCAAATTGGAATTAGTTTGAAAAGAGGTATCTTTCATCATGGTATGGATCCATTGGTCCAGGGGAAGAGCCTTGGCAGGATTAGCAATAGCCTTAGGGAGAATAAGATTCCACACAGACTGCGCCTTAGAGCAGTCTCTGAGGATATGGATAGTGTCCTCCTTCCAGTAATTGCACCTGTAACAAGAAACATCATCAATGATATTCCTGGCAAAAAGTAAATGCTTAGAAGGAAGTCTATCTTGAATACACTTCCATAAAAAAAATTTAAGTTTATTAGGGATCTTCCAATTCCATAAATCCCTCCAAATAAAAGATCTCATAACTGTCTCATCCTCCGTGAGGAATCTGTAAGCACTTTTGGAGCTATACTTACCATTACTTGTAGGGGTCCAAGTAGGGAAGTCAGCCACAGAGTTGAAAATAGGAAGAAAGGTATTAAGAATATCAATTTTTCTTTCCTCATTAAGCCATGACTGAATATTCTCTAAATTCCAAGTACCATCTTCAGAAATGATGTCTTAAACCAACATATCAGGGGGATCAAGATCCCCAATATGGTCAGAAATAGGAGTCTTGCCACACCACCAATGTTTCCAAATGTTAATGTAGTTCCCATTTCCAACAACCCATTTGGTGCCTTTGAACAAAAAAACTTTAGAAACAAGGATGCCTTTCCAGGTATTAGAATTTCTCCGTTTAGCCTTCCACTCATTAAGAGGGTTGCCTTGGAGATATTTAGCAGTTAAGACTTGAACCCACAGGCTATCTTTTTGATTCAAAATACTCCATCCCAGATTACCAATCATGGCAAGGTTGTTTTCATAACTCTTACGGAGGCCCAAACCCCCTTGGAGCTTAGGGAGGCAAACTCTCTCCCATTTCACAAGGTGAATTTTCTTATTGCTTTCAAGGTCTCCCCACAGGAAGTTTCTGTTAATCCTGTCAAGGGATTGGCAAACTGCCTTAGGGAGAAGCATAGTATGCATAAGGTGATTAGGAATAGCTTCAGTGGTAGATTTAATCAGGGTGGCCCTGCCAGCAAGGGAAAGCAGGATGGTTTTCCAAGAAGAAAGCTTCTTTTGGATTTTTAAAATTGAATCATTGAAAAGATTTTTAGAGATTCTTCCATGGAGGAGAGGAACTCCCAAGTACTTTCCTAAATCATTAGTCTTGACAATACCACTCTTTCTGGTAATAGCATTAGTAATGCTCCCTCTCGTATTAGAAGAGAAAAATATGCAAGATTTAGATAAGCTCACTCTCTGGCCTGAGAGAGAGCAGAACTCATCAAGAGTCTCCATAATGGCATCAAAATTGTCCTCAAAAGCCTCAGCAAAAAGAATAATGTCATCAGCAAAAAACAGGTGAGAGATTTGGGGCCCTAGTCTGGAGGTTTTCAAACCTTTCCAATCTTTAGCAATGACTTTCTTATCAATCATGGTTGAAATAATTTCCATACAAAAGACAAAAAGATAAGGGGAGATAGGATCTCCTTGTCTAATGCCTCTGGTGGGTTTAAAACTTTCCAAGGGAGAGCCATTAAAGAGAATAGCTATCTCAGAGGAAGAAATGCAGTGCATAATAAGACTACTCCAGACAGTGGGGAAGTTAAAAGCTTGCAAAGTTTTTTCAATAAAATCCCACCTAAGACGGTCATAAGCTTTTTCAAAATCAATCTTAAGGATCATTCCGCCCTTTTCCCTTTTGCTACCTTTTAAAGAATGAAGAATTTCCTGAGTGATAATAATATTATCCTTGGTGTTACGCCCTGGGATAAAACTTCTTTGGTTAGGGCTAACAAGATTGTTAAGAAAAGGTCTCAACCTGTTAGTGAGAATTTTGGTAAGAATTTTATACGAGACATTACATAGGCTAATAGGTCTGAATTGAGTAATGGATTCCGGATTGTCCACTTTTGGAATGAGAGTAATAAAGGTTCTGTTACAAGTGGGAGGGATAGCACCTTCCCTAAAACAAGTTTTAACAAACTTAATAATAGAAGGGGATACGAGATCCCAATATTTCTGATAAAAACCAGCATTAATGCCATTTGGCCCCGGGGCCTTGGAAGACCCCATATCAAAGAGGGCTTTCTTAATCTTAGGATTAGAGATAGGAGAGCAAAGGGAGTGCCTTTCTCTATCATTAAATCTGCTATGGGACAAAGGAAAGTTCCGAGGATCCTCACTAAAGGGGTCAGAACTAAAGAGCTCAATAAAAAAGTGATTAATGTGATTTTTTTAGAGAAGAGGGCTCCTCAATCCAGATACCATTAGGGCCCTTCAAAGAAACAATCTTATTAAATTTCCGCTTGATGAGAGTAGAAACATGAAAAAATTTGGTGTTAGAATCACCTGCAGCAAGCCATTTAGTCCTGGACTTTTGATGCCATAACTCTTCTTCTTGAAGAAGAGTCTGATTATAGTAATCCTGAATGGATTTTTCGAGCCACAAGAGGTGATGCGAAAAGTGGCTGCTAAGAGCTTTTTGAACACCATTGAGTCTGGCCAGGGCCCTTCTTTTATTTCTAAATAGATTCCCAAAAATTTGAGAATTCCAGGACCTAGCTTTATCTTTAAATAAGTCGTTAGCAATTAAAAGATTTTGATTAGTGGTCTCCCAAGTTTCCTCAACAACGTTGGGAAAGTCCGGATGGCTAAACCACATGTTCTCAACACGAAACGGACGAGCAGACCGAGGGGGAGGGGGAAGAAAACCAGAAGTATAAATAAGGAGAGGATGATGATCAGAGTAAACTCTGGGGAGTACCTTGATAGAGGCTTCTGGGAATTGGGAGCACCAGCTAGCATTAGCTACAGCTCTGTCCAGCTTTTCCATGGTATTAGCCATGCCTTTACGACCATTGGTCCAAGTCATAGCAGGGCCTGAAGCTCCAAGATCAATGAGACCACATTTGTTGAGATTATTTGTGAATCTGAGGGTACGAGCTCTAGAGTCGCAATCAGTGTAACCCCTCCGTTCACTGGCTGCTGCAAAATCATTGAAATCGCCTGCTGCTAGCCATGGATTATTTTGAGGCTGAGAGATCTCTTCAAGATTCCTCCAGAGGAGGTCTCTATTGCGAGGATTCAGGCTGCCATAAATAGCAGAAAACACCCAATCATCAAAGTCTTTATATGAAATAAGGACAAGAATGACTTGGGTCTCTTTTTGAATAGTGGAGACACTAACAAAAATTGGGTTCTAAAGGACCCAAATCGCACCAGATCTGCCCACAGGATCAACATGGACAAAGTCACTAAGACCAAGGTCGTTGAAGAAATTGACCATCGAAGCTATAGGGATTCTAGTTTCAGTAAGCACCACAATATAGGGCATATGGGTGTTAAACAAATCAGGCATGTTACGTCTAAAATCAAGGTTGCCAGCACCACGACAATTCCACACTAAGATCTTCATGGAAAAATGGTTAGGGATGGTAGGGCACGGGGTGAAGAGATCACATCCTCGTTCCATGTTTAGCTTGATCTGATCCTCGAAGTCCGCTGACGTCGGACCCACTCGCACGTTGTAAGCTAGGACTTCGGCTCCGTCTTGGCTTATCTGAGTAATTAATCGTATGGTTTCTGTCAACCAATGGATGCTCACCAGACTTGCTTCCCGGATCTCTTTGATCTCTTGAATGTGGATTGATTCTATCGGAGGGAATGGAGTGCTGTCCATGGCAACAGGGGATCTCAGGTGAAATGGAAGCTTGGGGAGCACAGTGGATTGGGTTTATTTCTACAGGAGGATCTGGAGGTTCTGTATCAAATGCTGCGAATTGATTGGGGCTAAGGGGAATAGTGCTTGTGTCGATGGAGGTGGTTTGATTAGGCTTGGATTGTTGGTGGACGAACTCAATGTGAGGGGTCTTGGAGGAAGAGGCTAGAGACACAGGAATGGTAGTATTAATACTGTCTTCAGTAACCATCGGATCTTGAGGCTTGCCAGAATTGACCTGGGTTGGACGGTGGGGATCACTCAGATCCATAGATAATGAGGGGGACAAATACGCCACTTGTCACAGCCCGGTCCCACAATAGCGAAACCGGAGCCCGTGGCACGCCACCGAGGCTAAACCAATTCATTAACGTTCCCAAAATTAGGTTTGAAGAACACACGCAGCGGAAAAACAAAACACATTTTAAAACCAGAGGTTCAGTCGACTGCTCAGTCGACTGCTCAGTCGACGGGAGAAGGCAAGGAGTTTTCACAATGTTTAATAGCAATTCCAGTCGACTGAGGCTGGGGGTCCAGTCGACTGATGCGGGGCCCAGTCGACTGCTTTTGCTATAATAAGAAGCAGGAGCTAACAGATACAGGGGTTCAGTCGACTGAACACAGGACCAGTCGACTGCTCCCCTGGCAGCTGCCCAATCTGCAGAATTTCAAGTTTAAAAGCTTTCTAACTTTCACCAATGATCAACCACTCAATCCAAACTCAATCCAAAGTAATCTTAGCTGTATTAAAACATTTCTAAAGCAGGATTACAACATGTCACTAACTATTACAACGGTTTAAAATCCATTCTATCATACGAAGTTCAACATAAGTTAAAACAATAAAAAGTCTTATTACAACATCCTATTGTCCCAAAACTACAAAGTTAACATTTAAGTTGCCTCCCAAGCGAACTCCCAACCCTCGTGCTTACTTCTGCGATTCCTCGCCAGCATTTACACCTGAAATGGTTATTTGAATAACCACACATATTTTGATTTGTTTAAGCTAAAGCTTAGTGAATAAATCAACATATGTACATGAATGATAAACATGTCCGCATTCACATCTCTACATTTCATACTAGTCGCCGGAGACTTACGTGCCCGTCCATACTCCCAATCCGCGACTCCTCGCCAATAAGTCCACGCGAAAGGGTAAGACCCACGATTCTTCTCTTCAATCGTGCGACCTTAATGCCTATATCGGCTCCACAAAATGGCACGGTGACCACGTGCTCCTTCTGACCCAAATAAGCAACTTAACATACTCAAATACATATCACCATGCTCGCGGTAATCAAAACATATCACCGTGCTATTGAGCCTACTTATCAATATAAATGCCCAATATGAACTACACAATATATCTCTATGAATTAATACATGCTATTCAAACATAACATGAATACATGCCAAGAAATCATTCCAAAACATAGTTGAATCACTCACCTCCAAATAACGCTCCTATAATTCAATCTGAAGAAAACCCGTGCACAAAGAACGTGCAGAAGTCCGTCTAGTACAATTCCTATGGATCAAAATTCCATTTATCAACTTTTATGAAAAATTCTGGAAAATAACTTTTCAGAAAACTTAGCCAAACAGGCCCTAATAGGTATCAAAACGAAGCTCTTACCTCGAGGAGCTCGAATATGAAATCTGGGAGAAAACAAACTGACGGAAGGTCGTCGTTTGGCGTCGCAAAGCTTGAAGCAACAAAATCTCCCTCTAGCCCCCTTTTGGCCTCCTTTCTTAAGCTTTAGGTTAAGCTTGATGAAATATCTCAACTCATCTCTATCTATATATAGGCAACTCTTTTGGAAATTATGTTTACCTCCCCACGAGTTTTCCAAACTCCTAATTAGTCTCTGAAACTTTCTATACAGCTTATTCATAGCTTTACGAGTGAAACCTCAAAATTATAAAAGTTTTCGACTAAGTTTCGTTTGATCGCTAAAACGCGAATTTCTATATGACGTTTCCGAAGTTGCTAATTAGCCTACCAAATTAATAGCGTGTTCATTCGTCCTCACCAGGATACTGAATCTAACAACAGAAATAAATTCTAAAATAGAAAATAATACAGATATTGAAATACACAGGTAAACATTTATTTTCAGATAAACATTTAAAATGTTCCACAGTAACCATCTCATACTCGGAGAGACGTCAAAACAATAAATCCTCAATCACAATAGTTTCAAAGGGTTCTCTAATACATACACCCAAATCAACTCGTGAGTCAAAACTCACCCAACCATGTGCCAAAAGACACGCCACATCACATTACCATGCATGACAATGTAATGAAATTGTAATAACACAAATGCGGGTGTTATACCACTAGTTTGCCCTTATCCTTATAAGTACTCGGTGGGATAGGCTGGTCTCTCTTTTTGCCTCTAGGCCCAACAGGTTGGACACTAGGAATTGGAGTTTTAAAATTTCTGGGTTGAGAGTTACACTCATAAAGAGGTCTTTTGAAAGGGATGGGCTTCTTGGTCTTCCTGTTTTGGACCAACATCCAAGGCCCAAATCCAGATTCAGCATTGGGTAACTGATTAGTAGGCCTGGTCTGGTTTGTTGTTGAGCTGGGTCCATTTGGGTGATTAGCTCTTCCCGTAGAATCGCTAGTTTGTGACCGTTGGTAGTCCGATGACCCTTCGGCGGGATTTGGCCGGTTAGTTTCATGAGCAGAAGCTAATCTGGTTGGGCAAAGGTCGGTTCTATGGGCAACACATCCACATTTGAAGCAGATAGAGTGAATGTACTCATATTCAACTTTATAAGTTTGTTTCCCAATCTTGAATCCAGGGAGGAGGGGTTTGTTCAAATCTATTTCAATGCATATCCTAGCAAACTTACCTCTGGTTGTAGTCGCTGTGTTATAATCAGTTTTAAGAGGCCTTCCGAGTGCTTTCCCTATCTGAAACAGCGCCTTCTCTTCGAAGTATTCGATGGGGAGTTGGGGAAGCCTAACCCACACAGTTGTATGAATTTCCTCAGCGGCAGAGGTTTTGAAATCATGGGTCCATTTGCGCACCGTGAGATAATGATTTTGGATGATCCAGGGCCCTCCAGAGTAGATACTCCAGTAGTCGGATTTCATATCAAATTTGACAAGGAAAAAACCAGATTCAAGATCAATCATTTCGAAATCTCCTTGGGGATTCCACATTTTCTTTAGTTTATCAAGTAGAGATTTGTAACCAATTGATCTGCCCAGCAAGCTTATAATAAGACAATCTTTCCAAGGAGATCTGATTTTCTCCAGATAGGAATTGGGGAAAAGAATATTGGGGTACAAGGGGTCCGGTTCTCCAGTTGCATGTATCATTTCTTCAGGCCCTTCAGTATCTTCATCAAAAAGACACTCGTTTATATAGCTGAAGGGTACATCTGTAGCAGCTCTTCCATTGAGGGCTTCAGAATACGATTTAGGAGGATTTTTCTGGTTAGACACCACTGGTGTTCCCGATTTATCTGGGTCTACCATGGTTTCTAGCATCTGCACATCAATTTGGGGATCACTGTTATGATTGTTCTTAGTTTTCTTTGTACTTCTTTGGAGATGGTCCAACTCTTCAGGGGAAATAGAGGTGTCCTGCTCGGTAGGATCATGGTTGGTTTCCGGTGGAGTGGTTGTCGGGCGCTCAGCGTCACTGAGGGGGGAGTTGCCAACGGTCATTCTTTTTCAAGAGTCGTGTCCAGAAACATGGAATTTTTCAACTCTTTTTAATGTTGGTGACCGAGTATATACAAAGTCGGAAGCAATTCATCGTGATGTTAGGAGCACATTTTATAACATAATGGTGCAAATTTAGAGTGTGCAGACATAAAATAGACTGAAACATAAATAAAGTCGTCAAAAGTTGATTTTTTTTTTAAGGTAATTTTTAATTTTTTTGAATTATTATATTTTTAATGGTTAATTGCACTTTACCCTCATGTGGTTTGGCTCGATGTCACATTACCCCCTGTGGTTTAAAAGTGACCAATTAGCCCCCTGTGCTTTTGGGTAAAGTGTCACCGTTAAAATTAGTGACCACTTTACCACCCTGTGGTGTGGTTTGGTCAGTGACCACTTTACTCCCCTATGGTTTGGCCCGATAATACTTTAACCCCTATGTATTTTTCGAGATAAAGTGTCAACTTAACACTAATTTTAACGGTAACACTTTATCCGAAAGTACAGGGGGGGGGGGGTAGGAAGTAAATTGACATCGAGCCAAACCATAGGGCGGTAAAGTGTAAAACCCTTTTCTTAATCTTGAAAAAGTAATAGACTGACTTCTAAATTTACCACATAATGTTGACTGAAATTTTATTATCCCAATTGAAAAACACACTTATTATTTGAGTGATACTATTGGCACTCTATCATTGAACCAGACACTCCATGGCACCACTCTTAGAGTATGTGGATAACCAAGGCACTCCATGGTACCACTACCAAAGCACGCACTCCATGGTACCACTCTCAGAGCACGTGCATGGTACCACATATTCTGAGAATGGTACCATGGAGTGCCTTGATTCAATAATGGAGTGTCAATAACAATTCCCTTATTATTTATGTAATCAAATAAAATTCAAACTACATAATTTTTAAAAAATTAAGGGTTTTACCCTCTAGTTAGACCCATTTTTACTTTACCCCCGTGGTTTAAAAGCAGACACTTGACCCCCTTGTGATTTCAGACCAAAGTAAAATTGTTAAGATTTTCCTCAAAATTGATAAAAACCCTGAAATTTGTCAAACATAACACTTAGCCCCTTCTGTGAGGTTAATTTTGGAGTTAATCCTCTATGTGGAGATAATACTGTCATTTAGCCTACCTATGCGAGGCTAACTTTTAACACTTAATTCTTTTGTATAGTTAATTTTGACACTTAAACTTTTTATGTGGGGCTAATTGTAAACACTAAACCCTCATATAGAATTTTTTTGAGAGAAATCTTAGTAATTTTTTTTTGCTCAAAGAAAAGGGAGGCGGGGGCAACCAGCGTAGCAACCCTCATTGGGCGGTGATCATAGGAGCCCCTCCCCGATGTAGAATGTCCGGTTTGAGCCATAGGTACTGCCTGTGTAAGCAAGCCCGTCACCACACCCCACCGAATCTACCAGGTGGGCCATAAACCTATCCACAAACCACAGAAATCAGGCTTTACTCACGCAAGCGCTTTCAACTTACGTCTGGATTCGAACTCCTGACCCTGAGGTAAGGAATATTAGCCCCGTCCCAACTGGGCTACCACATCGGTGGTGAAATCTTAGTAGTTTCACGTTAGTCCAAAACCACAAAGGGCAAGTGTTCAATTTTGAATTACATGGGGTAAAATGAAAGCGAGCCTAACTACTGAAGGGTAAAATGTAATTAACCCAAAAATTAAAGGTAGTATATAAATTGCAAATCAAACCCCCTTTGTTTGGTGAGATTTTTTCTCCTCTGTCTCTCTCTCAACTTTCTGTTCGGACTCTCTCCTCCACTTCGTCTCTCCCAAATGATATTTTACAGTCACAAACCCTAAAACATCTCACTAAACTCATCTGCTTTTTCAAGCTTCCATGGCTTTAATTTCAAAATCTCTGCCTTCTCATCTGTATTTCCATGGAATTATCATTCAATGTTCCACAGAATCTCTCTGAAAACTGCTTAAATTTTCCCCTAGTTTCAATGGTGGACGCTTATAACAGTTCTTTGACTCGTATTACACTTCTAACCTTTAATCTGTCGCTTATCTTTAATTTTTATTGAATCTGAAAGCTATTGAGAGTTAGGGTTTCAAAATTCGTCGACATAAAGTCTTACTGGAGGTTACAAAAGCCATCTAAGGGGTCACCATAAGGTAGATCTTGTTTGGCAAAACACACACCACATACACATGTATATGTGTGTATTTATGTAACATAACAGTGTATATGCTTCAAAATTAAGCTTAATGATTACTTATCATTACCACTGAGAATTCTATAACAATATATATATATATATATATATATATTTTTTTTTTTGCAAGGGGTATGTATGTTTTTACTTTTATCTAGTTTGAAGTGACAACTGGGTATGGTCTGTAGAGTTGGTGATTAATGGTTAACTTGTTCAGTGATTGATGTTTTCTTGTCCGGATTCATAGATGGTCCAATTTAGTGGTTTAATTATTGGTTTATAGCTTGTTTTGTTAGTGAATTTATTACTTAAGCTGAATCTGTGCATCTTGTACCTCCCATGCTCTTTGAGCTTGATGTTTATTTTAGAATATTTTAATGATATGCCAATAATAGGAGAAAACCGGTTTGATATAAGCAACATGATTATAACTATCAGCATATCCTTTAGCTTTTTGAGTTTATGATTAATTCTAGGCCACATCAAGTGTATGAGTTTCTATTATTTGCATAGGCTAAGGTTTTATTTTTCCTGTTTATCAGATTCCTTAATGCTGTTTCACTTTCCTGAGAACGTCAACGGACTTGGAAAAAATTAGAATTATTTTTGAGATTATTTGGGTTAACGTTGTAGATATCATAAACAATGTATGAAATGGCAGAATGTCTTGTCTTATTGGAGGTTTATAATCCCTTTTTAGGAAACTTTTTGCTAGATCTCGATTTGCGTACACCACATACATGTATATGCATGTCAGCGTGTGTATGGTGTGTTGCCATGAATGGGCTTCTTCTTAACATGCGAGCTTCTATAAAATGATAAGTTATGATTCCCACTAAAAATACTACGTGCATGGTGCATATGTAGGTTTCTTTTAGTTTAAATTGACAAATGCATAAGATACGTAGATTAATGGTTACCTTGTTGGGTGATTGATGTTTTCTTGTTTAGATTCTTAGAGAGTTCAATTTAGTGTTTTAGTTATTAGTTTTTGGCTTGTTTTGTTAGTACATTTATTAATTAAGCCTAATATCTACATCTTATACCTCCCATGTTCTTTGAGCTTGATGTTTTTTGTTGAATCTTTTAGTGGCATGCCAATAATACGCTAAACTAAGTTTGAAATAAGCAACATAGTTGTCAGTTGAGTTATCAACATCCTTTAGCTTTATGAGTTTATGATTAATTACGGGCCAATCATGTGTATGAGATTGCTGCATGTTATTGTCTTAGCTGCTTACTTGGTTAGCTTTGGTTAATGTATACTTGTCCAGTTTTCCTGTTCATCGGGGTCTTAATGCATTGTTACTTTCATAGTTTCCTGAGAATGTCAACGGTCTTAATATCAGAACTATTGCTGATATTATTAAGTTTTTCTTCATTCAACAACTTTTGATTTAAGGGCTATAGATCTCAATCTCGTAAACAATACAGCAAAAAGGCACAATGTCATTGCATTATTTGCATTGTAACTTAATTATTTGTTCAATGAGATTAATTGAACTCATAGACTAGAGGAAAACTTATTTCTGAGAAACGAGGGCCTTTTAAGCCTAAGTAACTTACAGGGGTAGGTGGTGATAGACTGTATGTAGTCTATTTAAGAATCAGATGATGATTTGTCACCTTGCCGACTCTAACTTCCACCTCTCCCTTTCCCACCAAAATGATCTAATACATGCCCAGGTGTCCTGATCACCTGCGTGTATGGGGTTGTGGTTTTATAGTCATGATGGATACTGTTGTAAAATATTTCAAAATTCTTTGACGAGTGTCTATGCCACCTTTCCATTGTACTTGAATTGTTAATACCTACTAAGTAATTGTGCTGTACTCGTACTTACATACTTGTGAAGAACAAAAGGAAAAACAAATGCTCTCATTTAGGGAAGAATTGAGAAGTAACATTGAAATACTGCCACATTGAAAGGAAACAAGCACAAATTATACCTAAATCATACGTTACAGATCCAAAAATCTATAGGGTGAAATAAAAATAGGCTCATTCCTAGCCGAACTGTAATTACTAGAGAAGCAAGAAGCAAGACACAAGACTCAGCAGAATGACGTTGACAAGCTTAATGAAATACCTAGGTGAAGATGGTTATCCTCTAGGTCTAAACTGATGAGAATTTTAATACGACGTGAAGGATTCAGATATTTATTGAGTATGTTTAGTTTAAGTACTTAAATTTCTCACAAATTTGGAACACTAGAGTTGGACACACCCACCGAAACCCACCCCCACCACCCACCACCCCCCCCTTTTTTTTTTCCCGGTCGTATATTATATATGATATAGTTTACATCCTTTAGGATTATTTTTTCATTAATTTGCTATTTTCCTTTTATTCTTGTAGGTCTGTTTTCCTTATTTTGGTGGCTCGAGCAAGAAGTGACTATATTGATAGTGGAATTATAAGCTGATATCGCTGGTTTAAACTATACGAATATATTAGACAATACAACATTGAGCTATTGATCACAAACATTTTAGTGAAATTGTAGTATACCCATACTTATTGTTCTCTATTACGCGATTTATGTTCTTCTGGGTTATGTTTCCATTCTTGTACGTGTAACATACCATATTGTTTTTGTACCTTATTTCAGTAATCATGGATGTAGTTGGTTTTACATTTTACTTTTCCTTGTATTCATTGTTGTCATATACAGTTCATTTATACGGTAAACATAAATGGGGATTTTGCAAGTGGTTTATCATGTTCCTATAGTTATATGAGCTTCTTTATCTGAATTTTTAGTAATCTTATCTCATTCTTAGGGCCCGTTTTGATTGGCTTTGGCTTTTGCATTTAGGCAGAAGCAGAAGCAAAGGCCCTAATCACAAGGGCATGATGGGAATTAAGAAAAACCAGTAAAACCACGTGTCGGCTGAAGCACCTTTGGAATTGTTTTGTCCAAAACGAGCTTTTGGGGCTCTCAAGTGCTTCCTAATATTTATCCAGACAGGCTAGTATATGCCTTGTGAGTCCCAAAAGCACGATTGGTCTTCATTTGGTTATTGATTCCAAACAGGCTCGTAGAGTGGTTTTTGTTTGTGGCTGGCTTTTTTTTTTTTTTTTTTTTATAACAATCTTCTCTTTCCAGGTGAAAGCTAACCCAACCTTTCAAGCGTTATGAACCCGGAAGCATTGGTTTTAATTTCATGGATCAGATAACGTTAGCTTAGCTGTGAGATAGAGCTTAATGAAGACAGGCAGTCAGCTTGCTTTTTACTGAAATGAAGAATACACAGGTTCTGATGTTAAAATTTTCTGAAAAGGTCCTGTTAAAAGTCTTTTAAGAATTCCGTTCTCTGTTTTCTCATCCTTAATTTCTTTTTCATTTGTGTGCTGACAGTCAGTTGGAACTTGGATGCATAAATCTATGTGCATTTATAATTGTATATGATTGTATAGAAACTGTGGCTCAATAAAAATTTCAGAAATGTAATAAACACTTGTAAACTTGTCGTTTAAAACAAATCTGGTTTTTACGTAATATGCTTTTTAAAACTAGTTGGTGCGTCTCTCTCTCCAAATTCCTTTAGACTAATTTTTCTGATTACAGAATTTTATTTTATTTTATTTTATTTTTTTATTTTGTTTACGTTGTTTGTTAGTTAACTGCAATATATTTATTTATTCATCCTTTGTTTTTTTTTGCAGGATTCACAGAACACACCAGAAATACAATCCTCAACATTAGTTTCACATGAATCCCAGAATGACCAACAAAACAACATAGCAGAGGCTCCTGTTGCGGACTCAGGTTCAATTTCCATTTCAAGCAATGATCACAGGAGAGTTTCGCGCGAGGATATCGAACTTGTAAGACAATGCTCTCTCTCTCTCTCTCTCTCTCTCTCTCTCTCTCTCTGTATTTGTTTCTTTCTCTATCTCACATGCGCGTTGCTGCGCTTTAGCGTGGTTAGGAATTTGATATAAAATGTTCTCTTATTTCTGCCTTGAATATTTATTTATTTATTTTGGAATTTTGCGTTGTAGGTCCAGAATTTGATAGAGCGGTGTCTGCAGTTATATATGAACAAAGAGGAGGTCGTAAAAACGCTCTTAAATCGTGCAAGGATAGACCCTGGATTTACGACATTGGGTAGGCAAACACACACCTTTAAAAAGTCCTTTGTCATTCCATCAGCATGCCTTATTATATAGGTGGTTTTAGTGGTAGACTGGTTGTTGACATAAAGTTATGATGGTATATGGATTTTTTTGTCTTGGGTCAAATACACTTCACTACTATCTAATTTTTTTTTGTTCTATTTTTTCCAAAATTTCATTTTTGGCTCTATTTTCAATTGATCACTTAAGGCCCTAAGTTTGTAAGGCAATAGCAGTTGAGGACAATCATTAACAAATATGACGATTGAAGGCCTTAGAAATTAATGCATTTTATAATGGAGGGCCACAAATCAAGTTTTGAAAAAATAAATAAAAGGTCTCAAAGTTTATTTGACCCTTTTGTATATTATAAGGTGATAAGGTAAGGTTGCTTGAAATGAACACAACAGGATGTGATTTCATGGTATAGATGTGGGTTTCACGTCATTATGTATAACCTTAGTTTTGCCGGCTAAAGTTTTATACTTTTCTGGTAGTGTGTGTTTGGAATGACATCTTTGGAATGCATTCTCACCCATTCTAACCGCATTATCATCTTTATATTTAACCTGTTTTAGCCTTTTAGGTATGCATTCTCCTATAATTTTTACTTCAGTTGCTGTTGCTTTTAAGTTGGAGTTGATGTTTTGCAAACTAGGACATGAGTTGGGGCCGCTTGGGGGTTGATGTAACCACATGCTCCTTAACTTCTATACCAAATAACTCTCATTCTGTTATATCTTTATTCCTCTCTTTTTTTTTTTCCCGCTATATGTCTTAAGTATATCAATATTGATTCATGTACGAACGAGAAAAAGTAACTTCCACCCCAAATGGAGCAGCACCATTTACCTCGTATGTGTCTTAGCCACCTTCTGGGTTCCTTTCCAACTAATGACTTTCTGATTTGATTCAGTGTGGCAGAAGTTGGAAGAAGAAAATGCAGACTTCTTCAGAGCCTATTATATTAGGCTAAAATTAAAGAAGCAAATTATAATGTTCAACCATTTGCTAGAGCATCAGTATCATCTAATGAACTATAATGTATCTCCAAAGCTTCCTTTGGCTCCCATACAGAATGGTAGACATCCCATGCCAGGTGAGTTACCCTTTATATGTTGTCATGGAAGCACTAAATGCTACTATTATTTGTATACTAGAACAAACGCTGATGCTTATTGAGTCATTGGTTATAGATGTTAACTTTCTTTTAATGCTCTAATTTTGCTGAGTAGCAGTGTTTACTCACATGGTTTTGTTCTAATGAATAAAATCTTCTTGTTGGTGATTGCAAGTAACTCGGTTTAGATTTTCTTATCATTCTTTGTTCTATTTCTGTCGATGTTAAGCTTGACTTGTAGCTACCTTAGGCTGCATTAATATTGGGATATGCCAGAAGTGGCTGGTCTAACAAATTATATATATATATATATATATAGAGAGAGAGAGAGAGAGAGAGAGAGAGAGAGAGAGAGAGAGAGAGAGAGAGTTAGCTCCAGTGCGCACTGGGTGATTGCAAGTAACTCGATTTAGATTTCTCATCATTGTCTGTTCTATTTCTGTCGATGTTAAGCTTGACTCGTAGCTACCTTAGGCTGCATTAATATTGGGATATGCCAGAAGTGGCAGGTCTAACAGATTATATATAAATATAGAGAGAGAGTTAGCTCCAATGCGCACTGGGTAAGCGCACTGGGTGAACGCATTGGGCTTTTAAGCCTAAAAAATCCACGGAGCGCTCCATTGACCCATGCCCCATTCCGTCGCCCCGCTGATCCGCGGAATTTTTAGGCTTAAAAGTCCAGTGTGTTCGCCCAGTGCTTTACGCACTGGAGCTTTAGTCTCTCTCTCTCTCTCTATATATATGTATCTTGTGTATTCATTTTATTATTGTTATTGTTATTTAGCGCCGATTGTTTGCAGTGCAGTTAACAATTTACCTATGGGTTACCCCGTCCTACAGCAACCTCCAGTTCCAGCTACAGGTCAACCTCATCTTGATTCCATGGCCTGCGGAATATCCAGTTGTCATGTAGTTAATGGAGTGCCTGCACCAGGGAATTTCCATCCCATGCGGATGAATTCTGGGAATGAGTGAGAATTATTTCCCATCATCACGTCATTTTCTTGGTTTCTCTTTCTCCATTCATATTTAGCACAGTAATCTCTCTCTCAAGGATGGCTTTTTCTTTTTCCGACTTTCATACTCATGTCCACTTGGTTTATGTGTTTTTATGTTTGATTGTTTGTTGACATTTGTTCATAAGTTGGGATCTTACCTGATTGAAAATCATAATTGATATTAAATGTCTACATGGTAGTCATTTGAAAAATATGTCTATTTGAGGGTGTTATACTTCACTAAAAAGGTTGAATGAAACATACTGTTCTTTTGAGTCAATAATATAAACAGCTGACCAGGGCTAGTATACTCAATGTAGCACGTGTATGGACACGGGACACGCATGTGACATGATCTGGACACGGTCACTCAAAATTCTTACAAATGTAGGATGATGACATGGTTGGGAGTTGGGACACTGTATTTCTTAGTTAATTATCCTGGTCACTTTCCCGTGTCCACTCCATTCTCCTAAATTTTCAAATAAATCCATTACTCATCTCCGGTTTGCTATATTGAGACTTTCACGTCTAAGTTATTAAGAAATTATTTTGAAGGAGTCACTTTGCCGTGTCCACTCCTGTGTCCGGATGTGTATCCGGCATGTGTCTGATGTAAAAATAATTAAGACAAGCTTTTTCACTTGTTCTATACTTGTTGACGCATGCCTGATGCACTTTGCATAAAAAAAAAAAAAAAAACCCAAGGCCCCTCCACTTCCCCATATCAACCAAACACCCCCCCACCCCCCCCCCCCCCCCCCCCCCCCCCCCACACCCCACACACACACACACACACACACACACACCCCAAAAAAAAAAATAAATAAATAAATAAATTTCTGGACTATTTGTTATGTAACAACCTACAAAAAACATGATATAGTAATGATATTGCTGCTTTTCTCACCATGACATTAGCTTATTTTTGTGTCATAAATTTAATTCTTTAGCTTTATAAGAAGTCCACCGTATTTTTTTCTCTTCCCGCTCTTTTATCTTCATCAAGCTTTCTTACCGCTAGTTCTGCTAATGGATCTTATTTCTTCTTTTTTTCTTTAAGTATGGTGGATAGCAATATGGCTGATGTGGCACCTCCTATTCCACCTGGCAGTGCTATATCATCTATGTCGGAGATGCCTGTGAGTCCTACATCAGTGGCATCCACCGGGCACTTCCCCTTTTCAGCATCTGAAATATCAGGAATTGGAGTCGACACATCAGCGCTTGACTCAGCATTTGCATCTGACGTGGCATGTTCAGTGGGGTTGCAGCTTGGACCGGAAAATGGGGTGGGCAATTCTAGAGACTCCCTCAGATCTTTGGCTCAGATTCCTTGGAATTTCAGTTTTTCAGATCTAACAGCAGATTTATCAAACTTGGGAGGTAATTGAATCTTGTCCTCAATCATTCCTAACTGTTGTAAGTCCCGCTTGGATTGCCCATGGCATTTGCATATAGACAGAATCAGATAAAGTGAGACCTTGTATGAACCTGATCCTGTTTTCAGTTTTCCCAAACATGTCCTTGTAGTCTGAACCATTTTCGTTCTCTCTTGTATTAGGCAGCTCATATGTGTGTGCATTTTCATATGTTGATTTATTCTACGTGTTGCCTTGCACCTGATTTCAGATCTAGGAGACCTGGGAAACTATCCTGGTTCCCCCTTTTTGCCTTCTGATTCAGATATTTTACTTGATTCACCAGAGCCAGAGGATATAGGTAAGCACAATTTCTCTTGCTTTTATTTACGCGAGTATTTGCAAGAAAAGGCAGTTTTTTTTTTAGCATAAGGCAGTTGTAAATTTTCGGTTTTAAAAGATTACAAGCCATTCAAAGTTATTAGAGACAACAAAACCCAATAGCCCAATAGCCCAACTACATTGCTTCGGGTTCTTAAAGCTTGTAAAAGAGGATTATTAAAGAATCCAAACTATGAAAAAGCATCTTGACAGTGTGGGTACTTCAGCCTACCACAACAACCCATTGCCATGACGCATGTTCTGATTGCCACTCTTATGGGTCCTTTTTATCATGGATTTACTGCATCATTACCCTGGGCTCAATATGAGTATGTATGTTTGTGTATCACACTTTCACAATCTGACGATAGACACTTCCTTTTTTTTTTTTTACCCTTGCCCTGAGCTATATAGTAAGTTTACCTCATGGGAAATCTGAGGTTTGCCCTCACCAGGGCCGGTTTATCATTAGTTAAACATTCACCATGGTCGGTCTATCATTAGTTAAATATTCACAAATGTTTAGTTTGAAAACAAACCATTTAATTTGAACATATCATGTCATTGTTGATCTTCAACTTTTTTTAGAAATGTTCATGAATTTATTGCTAAACGAGGGAGTGATACTGTTTATCTTCAACTTTTTAAAGATGTTCATGAGTTTCTTGCTAAATGAGGGATATAAACCTCCGTCTCTGTGTCATTGATCTTACACTTTCAGTTTGACTTTGTTTCAGTGGAGGAGTTCTTTGTTGATTCTTTCCCTGGCCCACCATCTGCTCAATCAGATGAAGAAAGGTCATAGACCAAGGTTGAGGCGTATCCGTCCCTCTAGGAGAATATCCAAATGTGTATCAGTAGAACTGTAGAAGAATAAAATAAATGGAACATAAGTTCACTTCACTAGGCATTTTTAGGGTCTAGTTATCAATAGATTTGACACTTGAGCTCCTGTAGTAATGTTGCATCTGTATTTGCATCTCATTAAGTAGTCGTGTAAATTAAGTTCCGTATTTACTAGTCCACGGACATCAAACACAACCATTTTATTTGGTAATCTTGTGTTTCACCTTTCCTTAAAATGGGGAACAAATTCCATGTATTTGGTGGATTATGGGGTAGTAGCAAACTAACCGCTAATTTTGTAGCTTTTGTATTGATGTTACAATGTAGATGATGTTCTTCTGTTGTAAGAACAAGTGTGACGCTTCTTCTACAACTTGGTCTAGTGCAATTTCACAATGCGGACATTTGAAAACGGACTTGGATGGGTTTTGTTTGATAATAGTGAGTGTCAACCATCTGAATTCTTTTATACTTTTCATGCCTACAATACAGAAATTGTATGCTTTGGTCTGATAGATACTTGCATACATGGACCTTTACCCTTTTTAGGTTCTGAGTACCATATATTTTTTAGAACACATTTGCTCACCCTAGAGGTGTCAAATGGGGCGGCCCGTCCCGTCCCGCCACCTTGACGAGTTGGGCGAATTTTGGCGAGCCACGAGGCGGGTCGGCAAAATAGACGGGGCGGGGCAAATTGACTCAATAAGGGATATAGGGTGACTCGCCCCAACCCACTAATTCGTGGGTAACGGGGCGAGGCGAGGCGGGGCAGCTAACTCGCGGGTTGGTTGGCGAATTAGTTCACGAGTTAGCCCGCGGGTTGCTTGCAAAAACTTATTTTTATTTTTAATAAAAAAAATTTCTAAAAAATAGTTTAATAAAATACTTTATTTAAAAATAGTTTGTTGAAAAAAGTATTTGAAAATTATTATTATTTTTAAATATTTTTTTTTAACTTAAAAGTTTAATAAAATTGTTTATTAATAAATAGTTTATTTGAAAACAATTAAATAAAAATGTTTTATTCACGGGTTGGTGAGTCGGGGCAGCGTGGGTCTACAAGGCGAGGCGGGTTACGAGGCGAGGCGAGTTGAGTTGGTGGCGAGTCGGTGGGTTAGACGAGCTGGGTCACTGGGCAAGTTGTGGATTGCAAAAATGGAAGTCGACCCAGACCCATACCCAATTAATTGAGTCACGAGCTGGGTTTGTCCACGGGGCGGGATGAGTTGTGACTCGCCAAATGGCGAATTGGGGTGGGGCGGGCCAATTCGCCCCGTTTTGACACCCCTAGTGTATGCTCAGCCAAGCATCCCATTGGCCAATGCAGTGGGTCACAGGATTAAACAAGCCAATGCAGTGGGTCACAGGATTAAACAATGATGTTTAATTGTGGGGTCCACTGCATTGGCCAATGAAATGCTTGGGTGAGCATACACCAATTATTTTTTGGGTTAGCAAAAATGCTCTCTATATTTTTGGGTATATATCTCTGCAAGTCCAGTGTGGTTTTGGCACTGACATTGTGATTTGTTGTGGTCTTATGTGGGATCTACAAGTTACTCAAACAGGTTACAAGGAATACTTTTTATGTAACTAGGATGAGATTTCACCCTTTTGATTGTATGACAGGTACTTTTTAAGGCTTTGTTTGGTTCATGGATTTCGTGAGAGAAAAGAGTGGAAAGGAAAACATGATGGAAACTAGTCCATTAACTTTCAAGATTAATTCTAGAACGATGTAATTGTGTACTCAAATGTACAGCTGGAATTCCTTTATAACTGAATGTGGTCCACATTAGTTGGAGCCGATTTTGAGACAAAAAGTGGTTCCACCACATTAAGGGGGTATTCGCCATTCGGTGAACCAAAAAATCAGTTTTGTTGTCTAAACTCTAAAGTGAAATAGATGTTTGGATCTCTCTCATAAATTTTTTTTTTCCCCTCTATTCGGACTGAACTAGATCCTATTCTAAGCATATTCACAAACAGGCCCTTGATGTTGGCAATATGACCCAATTGTTACTGCTCGTATCAGTCTAGCTCCTGGTTTCCTTTCAAAAGGACATAATTGTGGGCATGCATGGGTGTTAAGTGCATCCCAAATCCGTTTAGGCTGAGGATGATTAAAGTTGGAATTAACTCAATCTATAGCAATCGTTTGAGCATTCTGAATGCCCCATACTTCAATTGTTTCACCTGTCTCTATTTCTTTTTCAAGAGGTTTCTAGCTTATGAAAAATGAATTAAGGCCTGGTTAAGTGTGCATTAGTCTTAGGAGTAGTGGTATATAAACAAACAAGCCCTTAAAGAATGAAATGGGCACTGATCTAAATCTGTTTGTGATTTGTGCCCACATATAATCACTGTTTTAAGCTCTGCTACTAGGGAGAACATGAGTTTCAATCATGAGGGAGCAGAACGGTGCTTCTTAAGCAATGTGTACGTGTGTCTACATGATTTCACATAGTATAGAAGCCTCAATGGCAATAAGGTTGTTTCCCCCCCCCCCCCCCCCCCCCTTTTTTTTTTTTTTTTCCAATCACTGTGGACATTGAATTTGCTTCACAAGCTAACCTTCCATTCATTTACCTCTTTCCCAAAAAAAAAAAAAAAAAAAAGCTAACCTTCCATTCAAACTTTTTGCAAAGAAATATGTAACTCCCTCCGTCCCTTTTTTTTAGTCCACATTTGGGAACTCAAATTATTAAGGGGACAAAAAGAATTTACACCTACTTTTCACAATTGCCCCTAGTCATTACAATAGTTTTTTTAGTTCTGTCTTAATGTAAATTTCAAGGAAGGATAGTATTGGAAAGTAAGTAAAAATTGTATACCAATTTAGGAAAGTGGACACTAATTTTGGGACATCCCAAAATAGAATATAGGACTCAAAAAAAGGGACGGAGGGAGTAGTAGTTACTGTAAAAGTTTAGGCTGCTAGAGAATATGGCTCAATCATGTATATCAAGCTTGAAAACCTTCCACTCACATGCGGCCCGTCTCGCACGTGGAGAGGCAATAAAACTAAACTCAATAATAACAGAGAGAAATAATACAGTACAAATATGCAAAACAGAACGAGAGCGAATAGTTGAACCCAAGACCTTTCACAAACAAGGCTCATACCATGTTAAAGTCGCTAGCTGCTCTAAACGCTTCAGTTTCAACACATATTTGCATTTCACCATCTCATATTACAGTTACATATAAATCACAAAACAAACTGTTTGTATACTTAAACAACACAACTAGACATAGCATGGGTACAGGGAGACCATTTAGGACCAGAACTAAATCAATACATACTTGTTCCAGTAAATTGAGGGCATCAAAATCATCATATTGTTTACTTGGTGCTTTTGTACATACTGTCAACGACATTCTGCAATACAAAAAACATAAAGCCTCTCAATTTCAAGCATACTTGACAAAACAACACCACCGTTTCTATATCGGCTATATCCCTATGTTCTTTTGAGTTGTGATTTGAATCTGAACCTACCGAACATCAAAACAACCCATCTGACTGATTGTCTAACTTCCAAATTTGAGGTGCACGATGAAGCCATTACCGGGAACGCTAAAATAAAGCAGATACGAAGTTGCTCACTGAAGTCCTAAGACCTCATTTTACAGTTGCAGACAGAATAGTCTCACTGAATATCAGAGACAACATTTACTGTAACTTACAGTAGTAATAAGGCTCCGTTTGGTTTACGGATTCAGTTAGGAAAAGAAAAGAAAGGGAAAACAAGAAGGAAAGCAACTTCCTTAGTGTTCTCATTTATACTTAGAGTAACATTAAAAATCATAAATTTTCAAAATATAATAGAACTCGAGAAAAGAGGAAACAAGACTGATTCATTACTCAATTTTTTTTAATTTTATATTCCTTCCTATTTTCACCACTGTTTTCTCATTAACGAAACAACGAAAAATATTCTTTTTGTATTTTCCTGTCACTCACCAAATTCACGAACCAAACAAATCCTATGTATATATTAACTACTTATGCCCACGTGATCTATATTCGGACTATTTTGCATTAATTTTTAATTGAGTATGGACCCCTTTAAGGTCGTCAATAGTGGCTGTTTTGCACTAACTGTGTTCTGGGGATTCTGTCAAATAACAAATTCACCATGTCTGGTTAATATAAGAGTGAGGCTGCACACTTGCTGGCATTTAATAATTTACTATTGGTTTCAGGTCCATTTAATTGAAAATTATACAACAGGGAAGATAGTTTCCGTGGGAAGGAGTGTTTTTGTAGAGTTTTGTCTGGAAGTTCTATTGGGACTTTTGGACGTTAAAAGCTAATCACCGTTGGACCTAGCCTTACTGGCGAAAAAATAGCACCCACATATCACTATGCAAAAGGACTCACTTCCTAGCACACACGTACACACACACAAAGCACTGAAACACAGTTCAAACACTGAGTGGCCCATGATTTCCAAAGGGGCCACAAGCATGCGAATTGAAGGATGTATCAAATATAAGCAGGATGAGCATAGGAGCAAACCTGGTAGTATTTAAGAAATGGGGCCCTTTTTTTCTTGTATGTTGGGGTGAGAAGATCGCGTTCCATGTCGAATGGTATGGGGTCAAGGTGGACAACTTTGATAAACTCAAAGCCCTTTAACTGCCAAGTGAACATAAATACATTATGATGACAGCTATTTCATATACATGTTACATTTCAAAAAACCTTCTAATACACATAAAAGATCAATTTCCGTTATAGTGAGAGAGAAGAAAACCTTCTTAGCTTTGCCAGTCTTGGAAAGTTCTCCGAGGATGTATGCTTTTGCCTTGGGATTTTCACATATGTTATTAAAGTCCCCAGCAACTCCATTCTCTTCAGCCCAACTTTCAAGAGACTGTTGATTGGGGTTGACAACAGCAACAAGGAAGGACTCAAAGCTGTTCCCATATATCCATATCTGAAAACAAGGCAGATGATTGTAAAGAAAACTTCTTTTTCATGACCCATATATCAATAATGATATGAACTAGACATATAGAGAGAAAATAACCTAAAGTACGGTAGAGATGAAAATAGAAAACAAGACAGAGTGAGAGTTATATGCTATAGAGGTTGAGGAGCATGGGGTTCCATGAACCCTCTACTCATGTCCTCATATACAAGACATCATGTCCAACTTAAAAGCCGAATCGATTGAGACTTGCTTTTTTGGAAAAATAAAAATAAAAATTTGTATTAGAAATTTAGATGTACCTTGAAAATAAGTTGAATATGAAGAGAATACTAGAATTACAGTTGGTGAGAATGCATTCCAAAAAGTCAATTCCAAACAGACCGTAGCATGTGAAACAATTAAAAAAAAAAGGGCAAGAGACATAATGATCAAGTTAAGGTAGCATCATCTTGTCATGGGGAAATGCATAGGAAAGAGACCATAGCCTTCTTTTATTGCTTGTGTAGTTGATGGAACCAGTCTAAATTTACTTGGACAGCACAATCACTCTCTACAGGTTTTAAGATTCGCAAGAAACTAAAAGAATGGAATCTACTATTAAGAGAAAACCCTAAAGTGACTGTTTTTTCTTACTGTAATTGACCACCCATAAAAAAGGACATCACAAATAATTGGACCAGGATGGATATAGTACAGTAAGACTTTAGAGAGTTGTGTGGTGGTTTGAATTTATCTAAAAAATATCATATATGGTAGATAGTTTTGAACAATCAAAAACTACTTGGAGTTTGAACAAATGAAGTGTCCTTGTCTAGCCAAAGAGAGGAGGTAGAGATGGATTGGAGGTATAAGGTATTGCATGCTTCTAACCAAGGATCAAAATTTCGTTTCGGTCTATTGTTTCGGTCTACCCAGAAACGGAAACATTTCGGAAACATGTGGAAACAGTGGAAAAAATTGAAAACATTGAGAAACATGAGGAAACATAACTTCAAACTTAACTATATGCGTGTATAAAGCTAATAATTGATTAATTGAACATTTGAGAGGTCTGTATATGTAGTGCTGCATTAAAAATGTGTAGTTCAAAATGAAAATACATGAGGATTAAGTCGCCAATTTATTGTCAAACACTTCATAGAATCCACAAAACACTTCATAGAATGCAAAAGATACATATAAGTACATAGTAAGCTAATAAGCCATCTCTAAAATAAAATGGTTGTTCATATGACAAGTACACAACCACATGATTATCTCGATGGAAACAAGTATGTTTCATTGGAAACAAATGAAACGATGCGGAATCATAGGTTTGTTTCGATGGAAAAAATTATGTTTCGATGGAAACAAAAGAAACAAAGTCGTTTCGATGGAATCCATGGAATTTCGAGATTCCATGGCTGTTTCGTTTCCATGACCTAGGAAACGGAAACGTTTCGGCCGTTTCGATGGAAACAGAAGGAAATTTTGATCCTAGCTTCTAACAACAATTGAAGTTTCGTGACACATCAATCGAAACAATACAAGCAGTTTAAATTATGATCGGGTGCAAAATATATCGGCAGATGAGGATTAAGGAGCCTGAATACTTGTCTAAATTTTCCTGAAAAATAATATAGAAATAAAAGGGAAGAATCTAATGAGAAATGAATAAATAAGGATGTTAGCCCACTCCAAGAATCACAATTAAAGGCCATCTTGAGTTTATATGTATTTATTGAGAATAGAGTAATTATTAGAAGGAATGAAATAAGGTCAGATCCAGTTATTTGCGAGGAGTTTGTAGACATACCGAGTCAATGCTGGGAACAAGGGCATAGATGTTTTCCAGATTCTCAACCGAAACATATTCTCCTTGGGAAAGCTTGAAAATATTTTTCTTGCGGTCAATTATTTTCATACTTCCATCTGGTTGCCATTCACCTATATCCCCTGTACAAGTTTGTTATTAGCTATGTAACAGAGAAACCAATGTAAAAATGGTGGATGAAAATGTAGGATAAATATGAATATATTGAAAGCGTGGTGGTCTGTTATGATCCTAACTTCCTAAGTGTCCACATCGGCTAAGTACGAGATTTGCAGTGTGTATATTAGCTATTGGCCAATCGTCTTGCAATTCGGTTTTAAAGGGTGAATTCTACCTAGGGTGAATTCTACCTAGATGTTGTTCACTTCTGAATGAACAGTAAACGCCCTTGCCACTTCATAAAAAATGAGGGCACTAAAGTGATTTACTTTAGCTCCTTTGCAAAATTACTATAAGTGTCCTCATTTAATGAGGTGGTAAGGACATTTTTGCCTTACAAAATGGGCATTACTTTTAGATACGGAGTAGATTAGCATTTCCCATATAATACACACATATATGACTGTGTATGGAGATACCTGTGTGGAACCAGCCATTAACCATCACCTCATCAGTGAGGTCTTCACGTTTGTAGTATCCTGAGAAGAGGCAGTTACCCCGTATACATATTTCTCCACGTGGGGTGCTTGCTAAGGCGTCATAACCCATATCAGGAACAGATTCTAGGCAGACATCCACATTTGGCAGTGGAGGACCCACGGTTCCAATCATTGCCAGTTCATTTGGTTGTGCAACAAATGACCCCGCACATGTTTCTGTGAGACCTACACATCATTTAATAAGGTCAGCTATAGATACTAAGGTACGTTCAAGTGCAAAAAGGCCATAGACTAAACTAAACAGTCTAAACGTACAATTTGAGAAGCCCAGATATGGATATGAGCACATAAACATAATATGAAACACACGATATGGTGACATGGAAAATTCTTAAAAATTAGGACACGGCGATGGACAAATATTAGAGGATACAACAAAAATGTTTTAACATATGCTTAGATAACTATATAAAACTGCGATGTCTAATTATCTTTGGTTTCAAAAGGTGGTTATTATTTCTAATTTCGTGACTTTCAAGTATTCTCATTTTGTAAAAGTGCTATCATACTTCTATAAACCCCACGTATTTTTTTTCGGAAAAATGGTTAAATTTATGAAAAAAGGGCCTTACCCTAGGATATTACAATAGGCTCAAAAAACCAGCTAAAGAAAAGAAAGAAGACGGAGTCAACCTCTAAACTAGCAATCAATGCCCAAAGAGGCTAAACAAGGCCAAATCAACAACCAAGGAAAGCAAGGCACAACAAAAGCAGTCAACAGACGCTAAACACATTCAGTTTCGTTGCCGACCCTTAGGACGGCTCCCACTGAATTTTATCTTCGCCTCCCGTTTCATCTGTCTGTTGGTGGCAACGCTCTTGACAAACGGGGGACCTTCCTCGTAATCAGACTCACTAACTTCACATCCCTCTTCAGGGGGAGAGCTGGAAGCTCTCGGCCTATATCAAACCCAGTAGAGGGGTTGTGAGAAGGGTTAGCTATACCCAAATCTGTCCCAAGAAGAGAGACCACAACTTCACTTTGACCCTGATCAACATCAGGGGAAAGGACAGAAAATATATTGCCCTCGCCCTGGGGCGCATCCACAGATTCAACCAACTTACCTTTACCTTTGCCTTTCATAACTATTCATTCCCCAATCTCTGATTTCTTGCTATAGGAACAAGAGGGAAAGGAGGGATGGGGAGGATGATGACGGGAAATGCGACGAGCCGGGGCAAGTTTCGGAGTCACATCTTAAGAACAATCATGACCATATGCGGAGGATTTAGCACACCTGGGAGGGGTCCACTAGTATTCCTATTTTCATTTACCCAAATTAGCCTATCTATGAAGGTTGTACAGACTCCAACACACATGAATGTTTGCCTTTTCCAATGGGTCATTAAGGATCAAAAGGTCATGCGATCGAACTTAAATTTACATTCTTTTGTTTATGTTGAAGGTCTTGATGTCTCGCTCAAAAAGTTGAGGAACTGGTAAAACCACACACTGGTGCACTTAATTTTCTGAAATCCTCAAAGTATAGGTAGCTTAATGCATCACACACACACACACACACAAATTCTGGATTTCTGGCATTACAAATTATAAAATCCTTGACGCATACATATCTTTCTTCAGAGAAAGGAATTAAATATTAAACTTCAGATATATCCTAGCTAAGGGTGATAAAATAACCAGAAAAAGAACACGTAAGAAAGAAAAAAAATATTTAAACCTTTGATGATAATTCATTAAACATTTACGTTAAGTATGGTTCTAAACATTTCACCCTCCCCACACCTCGCAATGGTAGGAGCATTGTGCACTGGGCTGCCCTTTTTATGGTTCTAAACATCGGCAGAAGCATTAATGAACCATAGAGATCAAGTTGACACACAACCGAAAGATAATAGTATCAAGAGTCTATATACCATATCCTTGTAGAACATTAGCACATGTAACCACTCGAAGAAAGGTTTCCACGGAGGTAGAAAGAGGTGCTGCTCCAGATAGAATGAGACGCACGTTTCCTCCTAGACCTTCCTTTACCTAAATTCAAATTCACCGTAAATTAGAGGAGAACGAATTTAGTCCCCATTTGGGCATCCTTTAATTATGTCGTGATGAAGAATTTACGAAAACCCACAATTGCTATGGGGGTTCCCAAACGGGGCCTTAGTTAAGGCTACTGTCCCAATTCTTAAAGGGATAGAAAATCAGAGAAGTTGCAGCACATAAATAGTTTCCCCACCTTACTGAAAATAATTTTGTCAAAAATGGGAGTTGCCTCATCATGCTTATACCCTCTACTCATGTTATGTAGCTTGCTGCAGAATATTCAAATTGTCAGACCACCACAGAGAATGTAGAATATTCACCTTTAATAAGCCCAATAAAATAGGAAAGCATCAACACTATGTTTGTTTCAACTTTCATCATTTTACGCCGGAAAAAATTATTTTACATGAAAATTTCATTTACGATGTTTGGTTGATACTTGAAAATTATTTTACAAGTAACAAAACAGTGTACTTTTAAGCATTTTGATAAGGACGAAGATATTGTTAATATTAACTTGCATCACTGTTACTATATAGGAATATATACGAATGAATAAAAATAAGTGTGTATATATGCGCAAATAATTTATATACATATTTCTGTATATACATATGTGTGTATATATAGTACAAATATGGGCATGTATGCACGTATACATATATTGACTTACATACAGGCTGAATAATTGAGAATCACTTTTGAGTATTAGTGACTAGTGGAGTTTTTTCATAAATCATTTTCATCATTTTCAGATACTTTTACTTTCCTGAATATTAGACTACCAAAAAATGCTGAAAATTTTTCTGGAAAATGTTTTACGTCGCGATAAACGTAGTGCGAGTTCACATTATTCTCCTAAATAGATTGGCAAGGACATTGCTGACTTTAATTTATCTACATGATTGGATGCATCAAAAGGATTTTGGTAAGGCAAATAGAGTCATGGCAATAAGTCATAAGTGAGAACTGTAAGGCATAAATTTTGTGACATATTTAAGAACTTCAAGTGAGGAAAAAAGGAGTGCATGCAGATTTCGAGGAAGATAAACAACCAGAGAATTAAATAAATATCAGGCATTTGAATGGGAGAATTAATATGAACTCAAACAACATTCTTATGGGATGGGAATAGATAGTATCTACCTGGAAAACCTAGGGCTCTATTTGGTTTGCGGCTTTACAAATGGACAAGAAAAAGGAAAGGAAAACAAGAAGAAAAACTATGCCTTTTGTGTTTTCCTCTATTTTTAAATAACATTCAAAATCATAATTCTCAAAATAACAATTGTAACTTGAGAAAGAAAGGAGGAAAGTGACACACAAACAAAACTTTTAATTTATTTTAAACTAGAGTTTTAGTCCCAACCTATTTTCCTTATTAACCAAACAAAGAAAAGTATTTCCCTTTCCTTTCCCTCGGTAGATCAATGATCCAAACAGAGCCTTGTTGGGTGTGTGTGTGTGTGTGTGTGTGTGTGTGTGTGTGTGTGGTGGGTTGGGGGGTTTTGAAATAAGGATTCTTTGTCAAATAAGCTGGACCTTATAGATGGAACCTAGCCACCGACTGGTCTTTTCAGAACTTTATTTCTCAAAATACAATCGCAGAAGTAAATGGCACTTACTAGGAGTATGCAATATTAAACAATGTATGTTTGACGAAGCCACCAGAAGAAATCTTCTCTATCAAACCTGCAATGTTGCTCGGATATAGTCATATTGGAATAAGAATGAGAAAAACTTCACAGATATTCACTAGGGGATATTGCTACTTGACGAGTGACCAAAAATTGTACTAATCCTCATTCCTGGTAGGAAAGTTACAGGCTAATGACATCTAATCCATGTCTTGTGAAGTCAAATTAAGAATCAGGGATAGGGAAAAGTTCACAAATAGGAATGGCAAGTCAAATACTGAGCGATTCTGAACCACTTATAGAGGGGATAGCAAGGTGGATCATTCTTTAGAGGCTGTTTGGGAAGGCAAAGAACCGGTTTTGTGGTTCACAACTCACAAGTGAACCGGTTCTCTAAATTCCAATGTTTGGTGAATGCCCATTTCTTGCATAAGAGTCCGTGCCTAGTCTGATCTCTTAAAACCGGTTCTTTGTCAAACCAACAAAACCTTGGTTCTCATAAAAACCAGATAGAAAGTGAGACTGTGACAGTACCGATCCTATCTTAAGCATTCCCGAACAGGCCATTAAACTATAGTAGCATGAAAATATATATACATATATTCGTAGCATTTACCTGAATAAATTCTGTCTAACACACGAGGAACAGCACAAAAAACTGTTGGTTTTAGCTCTTTGATGTCATCAATCAATAGTCTAACATCCTGAAAATGCAGTTGATGTAGCATTCAATATTGAACTATTCACCGGGTAACAAGAATGCTTTTTGGTCTCTTTGACTTACCCCACGCCAAAATCCTATTGAGGCACCTTTATGAATGAACAATTCCTCAATCACCCGATCAAAAATATGTGCTAATGGAAGATAGGACAAAAAAATATCTCTCTCACTAAACTGTACACCAATATTAGAATTAAAATCAGACACAAAAAGTTGAAAAGGATATAAATTGATCATATAAGCTAGGCTCTCACGTGAGATATGACTAGGAGCCCGTTTGGAATACCTTTTCCAGTGCCAACAATCACTTACAAGTGATGATTTAAAATGATGTGACTCTTTGGATTAGGTTTTTTATAGGTTTTTGAAAAACCTGATTGCTTTTGAAGGCTAAATATATATATATATATATATATTTAAAAAATCTCTAAATTGTAGCTTTTTAAAAATCTCATATTCCAAATCCAAACAGGCCCTAATGTGAAAAGCCTTCTTTAATTTCCTGACATCTGAGAACCACACACAATACATAACTTGGAAGCATTATCAGCTCACCTCTTCACTAATACTCTCAAGATGGTGATTGACTCCAGATATAATAGAAAGAATGTTTTCATTGGAAATCATTACTCCCTTGGGGTCACCGGTTGTTCCACTTGTATACATTATTGTACATATATCACTCTTCTTCTTTAGTGGAAGGTCAAATTGGTCATTCATTCCCTGTAGGTGAAATATGAAGAGTAAAATCAGAATAATTACTTGGAAATAATAAAGCCAACAAAGAATACCATATACTCCATGAGAAAATACACGCAGAAAAGTGTTGACAGTGTACGATTTAAAATGTGACCATTTAAAACCCAATAGGATAGAGATTACTACTCCCTCCGTCCCATTTTGTGTCCTTTCCTTTATTGGCCGTCCCAAAACTAATAATTCATGATAATTTTTTATTTATTTTCCAAGATCACCCTTAAGCATTTTGAAAATGCCCAAAAAAAAGTTTTTATGCCATGTGACTTGCAATCATTATGTTCACTTAAGAAGTTGAACTCTCAAAGGTGGACACATAAAATGGGACGGAGGGAGTAGTATTTCTTATGATTGAAACTGTTAGTTTATTGCTCATTACAGTTTAGGGTCAGATGAGTTCATCATAAGATATCTTCAGCTTTCAGAGATTCAAGGAAACAACGAGTCGAATCTAATTCTTAAAATCACCATTGTTAGAATCAGTCGATTCATGAGTCAATTCGAGTTCTTACAACCCGATACTATTCATGATTCAGTACGATTTATGATTCTTAATTTTGAACATTGAAGTTTTAAGTATTCACCTGCAAAAAACTTCCAACATTTTGAGCCTTGATATTCCATGAAACATGTGTTTAATTGTTATTTTGTTATTACATGTGTTTTCATATGTACACAGTACACGCACAAAATTCTTTATGTCCTAGAAAAAGTGGATTAACGACTCAGAATTTTTTTGCAAACCGATCCACGATTCAAGAGCTGGTTGGTTATGGCTATAACCTTCAGTTATTATATTTACAATCACTGACTGACATGGGTAAAGTACTCCATAAATGACATGGTAAAAGTTATACAAGGAGAAGAAGAATAATAGAACTGGTGAGAAAAGGTACAACGGCGTCTAGGAAGCACAGACTCTTCGGAAAGGCAGCCACATCCGCACTGGGAGTGTACTAATATAAAGCCAGCCGCACCCGCACAGGGTGTCAGACCGCTGCACCCGTTCTTCCTAGAACGGCGTATACTCAGGAAAATAACCTCGTGATATATACTCAGGAAAAAAATTGACACACAGGGACCATAACCACAGAGAGTTAAAGAGAAGCAGCCATACAAGTGTATTTTATCTCATTACACAGGCTTGGAGCAACTTATAGAGCCTGCCTCCATAGCCAATCAAAAACTCTCTCTCTCTCTCTCAGTTGGGAATGAAACTGGTCTCTGTATCGCTGGAATACATACCAGCCGGGATTCTTTTTTATTTATTTTCAATCCTTTGGCTAGTCAAATATGATCTTTGACCCTTGAGGTTTTCTAACTAAAAAATAAGCCTCAATTTATCTCCCATTTTACTATGTTTATACTTTCACCCCAGAATTTTAAAAACATTTTCAAAAGAGCCATCATGCCGTATCTTGAGTGAGTTCAGCACGTGTCTGATGCAAAAATAATAATAAAAAAATAAAAATGCAGTCCCAGTAATGATCCGGAGAGTTCTAGCTTCAACAAAAAGATATCATCCAAGTGACGATATGGAAAAGGATGTCTTTCGTGTTCTCCTAATCACACAGTTGTCAGCTCATTAGCTTTGGTTTTAGCCCCTTTCACCTATCTCTAATCAACTTATTTGTGTTTAGGCATGCGGGAAGCTTTGCACACGTCCGACATGTATCGGTGCATGTCCAATGGGTATCCTGTCTGACACAGACACCACGAGCAAAGTGTAGTGTTCATGCTACATAGCTGGAGACAAGCCTTACATTTTGGCCTTTTGTTCAAATATTTTTTCTACATCTTAACCATACTCAAGAATAATCACAGCAAAGTTAAGAGTGGGGGGGGGGGGGGGGGGGTTAGAGGCGTACGCAGAAAAACTGAAAAAGGCAACAAATTTAAACTTCTTGTTAAATACGGATAAAAAATGACATGGAAATGGGAATAACATAAAGCAAGTAGCTTACCAGCTGCAAAAATTCATCCCAGGAATATATCGCCAAGCCAAAATTTTCAGCAACCTCCTTCTGCTCAACTGTAACTTTACCAAAGCTCACAAGAGCTACGTAACAGAGTATAACAGTTTGTTAACTGAAAGTAACTTTGTCATTTGTAATAAAGCACCATAAAAGCTGATAAAGAGAAATGTACTTTTCAAGTATTTTCCAGTATTAGGGAATGTTTTCAACACCTGGAAATCAAAATGATACAAAGTAAGTTCCTGAAACCAGTTTTTGAACCACAAAATTGTTGACATCGATAAAAGAATGAAGAAGTAAAGAAGGTAATATCCAAAACCTCTTCGGACCATAAAATCTACTTAGCAGTGAGTACCTCAGAAATTTTTGTTTCTTCCGCAAAAGCAATTGAAATCTCTGCATGACAAATGATATATTCCACCGCACCAGCACCTAAAACCATAACCGAGGATTAGTTAAGCTTCTACAATTTTGACAACTGAGCCTAGGGCCTGTTTGGGAATGCTTATAACAGGATCAGGTTCTGACCCAGTCTACTTTTATCTGGTTTTTATCCAGTATTGTTCTCATTTGATAAAGAACCAGTTCTTTGGGTATTATTAAGTTGGGTACGAGCTCCTATGTCACCAAAAAGTAGCTACACGAACGCCGAACTACATACAACTGGATATTTATGAACAAAAGAATAAGTTCTAGTATTACCCAAAGTCCCAAACAACCTCCTAGAGTATATAGGTGACAATCGGTTGTATACTTGTATTCAATCGAGATATGGGCCCATATTACCAATCTTGCACACATTAACATGGAAATGCTCTCTTGCAAGGCAATCCATCACAATGGTTTGGTGATGGATTTTCACGTAGCATTATTAGGCCATGTACATGAGTGAATAACCATATGATCCAACAATATAGTCGATCATTGGCTGCATTTTTAGGAGCTTCGTTTGCTGAAATCCCTCCAGTGGTATGCCTCCTCCTAGGGGCAGAACCAAGAATTTGCACCTAGGGGGTTTTACTAGTTAGACTACCTAACAGAGCCACACAGGGGTTCGGGAGCGGCGTTCCCGACTCCCAAGGCGATTTTTTTGGATCTATTTATACATATTTTGGGGTATGAAATTTTGTATCAGAAAGATTACAAAATTACTATTCGAGGTTTTTTGCCCTATTTGAGAGTTGGGAGGTTTGTGTTTGCAATCCTTATTGCGTAATGTAATCCTTTGGCTTATGGTTTATCACAATGAGTGTTGTAATTGTATATACGCCTGGACCATTGTTTAAAAGTTAAAAATTTGGAAGGGCCAATATATAAATTATTTTTAAAATCGAACTTTAAAAAGGATTGCAGGGCACTTGGTCCCCCAGGTCTCCACACAGCTCCTTCCATGGCGCCTCTGTTCAGATATTCATAGTGTAGATCTATTTTTGTTTTTGTTTTTGTTTTTTTTTTTTTGTGTTTTTTGGGCATTTAATCAGAAAATCTGATATCGCACATGTTGTATGCATGCTGTACAAATGTGTTTACCACAAATAACTATTACATACATGTAAATATAGATCCTTGCTGGCTGACCAGCTTGCTCAACCCCAAAATGTCATAGTAATTGTTGGATGAGGTGCTAACTGAACATGGGTTCCTCTAATGATGTGTTAAGAGAGAAAACCGTACTTGTACCAGAACCTCTCTAATGCACTTCTAATCTTTATGCATTGGAAACACCACATTTTTGCAACAAAGATGGCATACAGTCAAAACAAAAGTAATGAATATAGTTGAATGATTTAAAAAAAAAACCCTTCAAAATGGCCTTTGCCAATCATTGAGTTTTTTTTTTTTTTTTTTTCATCCATAGCCAAGTAAAAGTGTGACTGTAATGAATATCTGATTACAAGTACTAATTCTAAACTAGCAACAACTTCATTGAAAAGCTAATTAGTCTTTTTCACATGCTAGACAGAGAAGGAGAAAGAGAGAGGTTGAGAAGATGTACCTAGAGTGTCATATAAAGGAACACAATGAAGTCCATGAGCATTGCACGCCTGCAGAAACATCAAAGCATTTTGCCTGATTTTTATAAAAGGGAAAAATGTACCAAATTCATATATTAACTGAACAGCGTTTCGTGACAGAAAAATTTCCCTAAACAAGTGATAACAAGTGTCTTTGTATAATATCCTAGCCAAATCTGTATTTCTAGCATTGTGCATTCATAGAGAGCATTATCCTTCTTAAGACCACTTATCCCCAAACAAAAGAAAACGAAATGTAGTACATTGGTATATAAGATTTAACATTAGTTCCCCTTTTCATCTTTGCAGCTAATAACATATCGTCACCCTAAAACCCCTAAACCTACTAACTTTGCCTAGTCAAAAAACTATCACAAAAACAAATCATAGGCAGCTTTATTCCAAGTTTCTTAAAGTTGTCTTACATCAAGATTGATAATTACCTGCATACTTACAACCCATTTCGAGCAATTGGCACCATAGATTCCACATCGCGCCCCCTAGATGTGAGCGATTAAAAAGTGAAGTTAAAGAGTGCTAGTATGTGAGATAAATCTTTCAAAGAAAAAGCCCCTGGGAAGTGCATTTGTAGTGAAGTAAGTTCCCAATTGAAGGAAAGAAATGATAAAACTTCCAGAGAAAAACATACAGGAAGTGCATTTGCAGAAAATTAAGTTCAAACCAATGAAATGTCGGTTACGAAATTTGCCTCAACAAATCAGTATAATATTATAATGAGAGAAGTTATGCAACCCTATTAACCAGCTTAACTGCTTAAGTCTGATACAGTGCAGAAGAAAACTAAATAATTTACTCCTTAGATCGATATAAATCATCAAAAGGAAGCAGAAAAATAAGCTGGTAAAGAAGGCAGTAACCCGAAGAGTAGCCCAAGTTTCACAAGGTATGCCATGCTTTTAGCCATAGCAGTTGAAGGACCATGAATCTGCAGAGCGAATCCAAGTCAACTTGAGCTAGTGAAGAACAGTGTATAACATGGACTTAGGTAGGAGTGTCGGGTGCGGATAAGTGTCCAAGACTCCAAGGGTAGGACTTCCCAAATTCATGAATCTATTGACACGGGGACACGATATTAAATACATAATCTTTCTTAAAATTTAAAACAAAAATAACACTCTAATAAGACTTCAAAATCAGCATATCGTCCATTTTGAAAGAGTTTGTAGATTGACCAAAAAAAAGAGTTCGTAGCAAAAGGAAATAATTAGAGATTTTAGTACGTTACTCCCTTTGTCCCAAGTTAAAAGTCCTTTTGGGAATGCCAACTATTTAAGGAATCTTTTTAATTGTTGTGAAAATTTTCAACTTTCCTTAATTTCCTTTCTTTTAAGTTCAAAAATTCGGTGTCACATCAAATGAAAATTGGGAGAGTTTCCTATAATAAAGGATAAACTTGGAAAGCGTGTAGTTAAAAAGTACATTGACTTTTCAAAAAGGACTCTTAAAAGGGGACATCAATCAAATAATAAAATAAAGGACTCTTAATTTGGATTTTGGGACAAAGGGGGTAAGATACAAGTAGCACAGTGAGTGTCCTACTAGAAATGTCGGACACATATCCCACACCCATCAAGAGGAGTCCATGTAACATAGGTGAAGAGTGGCATAGGCTCCTTAAATGCCTTTAAATGCCTGAGGTCAAGTTTCGCTTCAACCTAAAGAAGGCAATCCCCTAACTTCTAATGCCATCCGTACATTTTGAAGCAATGTATATAACAGTTGAATTGGTATAAACCAAAAACTTACTTGCTTAACACCACAACTGCGAATAGAAGATCCAACATTCAATACTATGTCGTAGGCCTCCTTGTAAGTTAACCACACATATTTACCTGCCTGGAAAGGAATGGAAAACGAAGAATTTTATTCACGAAGTACATATGCGTGATTTAAAGAAATATAACCAAATAATTATGAGAAAGCAAGACTGGGCACCTTCCCATTTACAATCTCGCGATGACCAAGTAGTAGGTTATTAGGATACTTCTCCGCCGACACACTGTCACAATGACACAAAATATTAGTTTAAGGATCATCATGATCATATGACTTTCAACTAGGTTAAGCAGAATCCCCCCGATAGGTTGTGTGAAGCCTTATAATATTGTACATCTAAGAAGCATCGGCACGGGCACACCGACAACGGATATGACACGACATGGGCACATCGACATTAAAAACCTAAAAAAAGTGCACGCCAACACCCCAAGAAAAGTGTCTGCGAAGTGTTGAGTTCGTGTGTCAGACACAACACGACACGCGACACTTTACCTTCTTAGAAGTGTCCGTGCTTCCTAGTTGTACACAGGGGCAGTCTCAAACTGTACTTTGGTAATTTATGCACTTATAGCATGCAACCGTTTTTTTTATGGTAAGGGCGGCTATATATATACTATTATCTTCTTCTGCCTTTTGAGCATAGAGAAAATCTCAACATCTCCATGGACGTAAAATCTTGTGATCTTGTATTTGGCTTGTCGTTTCTTTAACCCACATATCATGGGATACGCTTAGGCTCTGTTCGGTTTATGATTTTGTGAGGGAAAAGAAAAGGGAAAGGAAAACAAAGTCTTCTCATGTTTCCCTTGTGTTTTCCATCATTCTTAAATATTATTTAAAACAAAATATTTCTAAAATATAATTGTAATATATGAATAAAGGAAGCCAAATGACTCACAACATTATAAATGTTCAATTTCATTCTCTTTTCTTTCCTATGTTCCTCGTCATTTTCCTTACAAGCCAAATACAAAGGAAAATGTTTTCCTTTCTTTTTCCTTACAAGCCAAATACTACGGATTTGTTGCTTATAACGATTTCCAAAATGGTTGATGGATCAGTGTTTCTATATATCTCTGAAAATGACAATTCAGATACTGATAAAGAAAAAAAAAGAAAAAGAAAAAAAAGAAAAAGAATTTAGAATTGATGAAAACAGAATACTGAACAATTAACTTAATTTGTGAAACAATAAACATTAAACATTATAAATAAACAGAAATTAATGAACAGAAATTCATGAAACAATAAACATTATAATTCAACAAAAAGTCTAATTTGTGAATTCTTTCACCATAAGAAAGATCACACACACACACACCCCAAGTGACCTACACTCTAATATATCAAGTTCTATTAATAGTATACACACTATATACACAACACATACACGCCAAGAGAAGAGAAATATAGTTTATTTCTATGAACAATCTATGTAATGGTGAACTGGATCAAGACTTACGTAATACTCCCTCCGTCCCATTTTATTTGTCCATCTTTCCTTTTTGGGATGTCCCAAAATTGTTGTCCAATTTCCTAAATTAGTATGTAAATTTTACCTAGTTTTCCAAATTACCCTTCTTTACACTCAACACCAAAAGAAAGCAAAAAAAGAAAGTGCAATGATTATGGGCAATTGTGGAAAGTAGGTGTCGATTCTTTTTGTCCTTAAATAGTTGAATTCCCCAAAATGGACACATAAAATGAGACGGAGGTAGTACTACTTTTTTTTCCAAGAGATCATGAATCTAAAGAGTGTCGGAGTAGCTGTATCAATGGGGGTCTGTTTGGCTTTACGGAAAGAGCAGACTAGAAATTTTTTAAAAAACCTATTTTAAGAAATACATCAATTTACTGAGCATGTTCTATTACGTTTCAAAAACTTTCTTTCCACAGAACCAAACAGAGCCTCACTTTCCTGGAAAACCACGGAGAGAGAGAGAGAGAGAGGACTTCAGTGGGATGGGTTGAACTTTGGGCCTGGGTTATATATTAAGGACAACAGTTAGATGTTTTTCACTCAGTGCCTTTTGTATTAGTGTCTCTCACAGAAGTGGAATCGAAGACAGTTTTTAAAAAATTATTTTAAAGTGTTGGATCTCATTTTTGTAAGAGGAAACATCATAAAAAGCACTGAGTGAAAAACACTCAAGTGCTGTCCATATATTAAAGCTTGGATCATCACATATGGAAATTAATGCTGAAAATGATTATCAAATTCAAATCTAGTCTCACTCTTTTGTGATTAACTACAAATATATTAGGGGTGTTAACGAAATAAAACATCTGATTTAGTTAATTTATTGAAGAAATACGCAAGTTTAAACTGACCAACGGCATCTAAACTGAAAAGTCGGTTTTAAAACCAATAAAAAACCGATCAATGACCATTAACACCCCTTAATAGCTATTCTTATAGTATTCGTTTGATTAGTAACCAAATTTTTTTTTTATGGACATTTTTAATTCACACACAGACTACATATATCTGAAAAGATACATACAAACACAAAACGATTTCAAACTGATCCTCAAAAGTACCACAAAACCGATTCTTGAGTTATTCAAACAAAATCCTAAGATTAAGTACATTTTCTTTTTTGTCCAATTCTAATAGAACCTTAATAATATGCATACCAAAGCCAACATGGAGATTGGAGAGTATACAATGGGCCCAACGCAGCAAAAAAGAGAGAAGATAATATGCCCCACAATTTATATCAAACTTCATAAGTGTATATATATTAAATAATAACATGAATAAAAGTACAACAAAAAAATTGATATATATGCCTAGGTTCTAAATACCTTTCTGTTAATCGAGTGGTTGTTTATTACTTATTTAATAACATTATCGAATAGTAAGTGAAATATTTAGCAAAACAAAAGGGAAAAACAAAAGTACGTGAAAAATGACATTTAACATTTACTAAGTTTTTTTTTGAGAAGAACATTTACTAAGTTTTGCACATATGATTTATCAACAAAAAAAAAAAAAAAAAAGTTTGCACGTATGAAATCAAACACACACATTCATTTTTGAAACCATTATCACTTCTGGACACAAAATTCGAAACACTACACACTTTCAATAACTGGGTATATATACTCCTTTTATCTCTCTCTCACACACACACATGTGTGTATATATATATATATATTATATGCATAAATAATCTAGGGAATTGTTATGTACACCGCTAGTTTTGCTATGTACACTGTTAGTTTTGCTATATACACCGCTCAATTTTACAAAAGTGAAAATTTTTAGAAGAAAAATGATTAAATTAAAGGAATTTGGGTGTACATAACATTTCCTATAATATGTTATATTATACAACAATGATAGGAATACACATCAAACGACACACTAAACGACACAATGTGCTTTAAATGCATGTACCTTGTGTTGTTTGAATTTTTTACACTTTTCTGTGCATTACTTACACAACACATGGTACATGCATTTAAAGCTAGTGTGTCATTTAGTGTGTCGTTTGATGTATATATACCTATCATTTTTGTATATTATAATAGAAATAAGATTCAATTTTATTTTTATCTGGTCTTCTCAAAACCAAACATTATGTTGATACGACAAAAAATTTGTTTCAAGAGTAAAGTTACACAAGTCACGGACTCCTTACCCAAATGGCACATTTAACAAATAATTGAATATATAGAAATCGGTCCACTTATAAATTAAACCAATTTTTAGATTACCCAAATAGTCCCTAGCTAACAAAACCAGAAGTCATGAAATCTGTGGTAAGAAAAAGGAGAGGAAATTTAATAAAAAAAAAAAAACTTAACCGGAAAATATCCCAGCAGCTCTTGATTCCTTTAACAGGCGGCCGGAATCCATCTTTTGCTAACACATTCCTATAAACTGGCCCAACTGATGGCCTCTCACCCGTTGCTTTCTTTGCCATCTCAATCTCAACCACATACTTCATTTGTGCCATTGCTCTCTATGACTTGGATCAATGTGTTTTAATTAGCCTTATCTATCTATATATATATATATATATATATCCATTTACACATGAGAAGAATTAAGTCAGTTAACTTCTAAAATGGCTTAAGCTGGTGCCTTTTGGTGGCCAAATTGTGTTTGGACTAACAGTCTTGACTATGTGTGTGTGTGTGTGTGTGTGTGTGTGAGAGAGAGAGAGAGAGAGAGAGAGAGAGAGAGAGAGAGAGAGAGATTTGTTTTATGCATGGAAAGAATAATTTACGTGGAAGCCATGTTGCTTTTTGATTATAGAAAGATTAGGTTAAGTAGTTGACGAGTTGTGATACATATATGTCTGAGGTTAGGTTGTGATTTTGTCAGCAGTATTGAGCTACCAAAGAAAATGCCAAGCAAAACTTATTATAACCTCTCTTGATACAATCTCGAGACCTTTGGAAACCCAAAAAGAAATCAAATTAGAAAAATTAACTTGAAGCAATTTGAAAATCAATTTTCGCATTAAATAGATACGCTTGATTATTGGTTTGTAGATTTATTGAAGAAAAAGGAAACATTAAGGTATTGTCTTGATAGTAGATCGAGAGAAGAAAAAGAAAAGGAAAAAAAAAAAAAAAGGAAATTAGCTCACTTGTATTTTATCTTGTGTTTTCTTTTATACTTAAATAATATTAAAATTTATAAATTTATATACAAATAAATAAAGGATAATGTCTTACAACATTCAAAATATTTAATTTATAATTTCTCCACAATTATTCTCTTATATTTCATGATTGCATTATTGTTTTCCTTGCAACCAAAAAAAGAAAGGTTTTCCTCTACTCCCTCTGTTCCAAACTAAGTGTCCACCTTTTCTTTTTTGGATGTTTCAAAATAAGTATCCACTTTCTATTTTGGACAAAAATGTGTAGTTGATAATGTGCCACCACAGAAGTTGAATAAACATCCACCAACAAGTTATTATTTTCTTAAACTGCGTGCAAAATATTAGTGGACACTTGTTTTGTAACGAAGAGAGTATATTTTTATTAACTCACCGGTTACTTCAAAAGCTTTAAGTTGTTATAAGAGATTCAGATAATAGGGTCATCAACAATGTGTATCAAGTTTCAACATCCTCTCTCACATGTTGCCCACCTCGTATATGGATAACCAACAAATCAAACTTTATCACAGTGGAGAAAAATGTATTAAAGTGCAACACATTAAATTGGGAATAGAGAGTACTCAAACTCAAGAACTCTAAAAAACAAAGCTCTGATACTGTGTTAAGTTATATTTGCTCTAAAAGCTTAAGATGCTAAACAATTAACTTAAAAAAAGAAAGAAAGAAAGAAATTCATGAAACAATAAACATTATAAATCAACAAAAAGTCTAATTTGTGAATTCTTTCACCATAAGAAAGATCACACATACACACCAAGCTATGACCTACACTCTAATATGTCAAGTTCTATAATAGTTAGGGGTGGCAAATGGGTCGTGTCGTGTTAAGGGCCGAGTATAACGCTAAATGTGTCAACCCGAACACGACACGATTAATTAATCGTGTCAAGAACCTCAACCCTAACCTGACTTATTTATTAAACGGGTTGACACGACACGACACAGTTAACCCGTATAATAAACAGGTCGTGTTGGGTCAACACAATTAACCCATAAACCTGATAACATAAAACACACATAACTTGTAACACATAACATGTGACATATATATAACATGTAAGACAAAACACATATAACCCGTTTAACCTGTCACACATATAACCCTGTAACATATATAACACAAAACACACACACACACACACACACACACACACACACACACACACACACACACACACACATATATATATATATATATATATAGCAAGACACATCAAAATTTGATCATGAGTAATTTCATATTCATACATACTAGTTTAAGACTCTAAAACAGTAAAACCATATACTAATCAAAATGCTGAAATGAAGTGGGCACCTAGGGTTTTTTCAACATGGTGTATTTGTTCAATTTGTTAATAGGTAAATAAATGGGTAAAACGGGTTCGTGTTTAAACGGGTTGACCCGCCTAATTATACGAGTCAATTCGTGTTATACGGGTTGACACGATTATAACACGAACACGACCCATTTATTAATCGTGCTAAACGGGTCAACCCGTTTACGACCTAATACCTATTAAGGTCAAACCCAAACCTGCTTAAACCGTGTTGGGTTCGTGTCGAGTTATCGTGTCGTGTCAAAAATTGCCACCCCTAATAATAGTATCCCATTAAACAACAATGATATAGACACAGTATATACACAAACACATACAAGTAACGGCCAAGAGAAAGAGATATATAGTTTATTTCTATGAACAATCTATTTAATGGTGAACTGCATCAAGTCATGCATATACTTTTTTTTTTCAAGAGGTCATGAATCTAAAGAGCGCCATCGGAACAGCTGTGATCAATGGGGTCTGTTTGGCTTTACGGAAAGAACGGGAGAAAAGACTAGAATTTTTTTGAAATATCCTATTTTAAGAAATACATCAATTTACTGAGCATGATTTTTCTATTACGTGTCAAAAACTTTCTTTCCACAGAACCAAACAGAGCCTTTCACTTTCCTGGAAAACCACGGAGAGAGATATATATTTTAATGCTGAAAATGATTATTAAAATTAAAACATATATTAGGGGTGTTCACAAAAATCGACCATACATCGATTGGTCGGTTTATTGAAGGAATACACAAGTCTAAATCGACCAAAAACAGTGTCTAAATTGACCTATCGAAATTGAAAAGTCAATTTTAAAATCAATAAAAAAAAAAAACCAATCAAAATTGACGTTGACACACATAATAGCTATTGTTATATATATATATATATATTTTGGTAACCGTGGGTGTTCGGGCCAGCTTGCACGCATCTCGACTAATCCCACGAGGTCAGGGCGTCCGGGTGAATCACCTGTGGCCACCCGCTTGAGATTCGAACTTGAGACCTCTGAGTATAACACCCACAAGCCTTACCATCCGGCCACAAAGGTAGTTGTTGCAGGGAGCTCAACCATGACAGAACACATTAAATACAGAAAATCCAGAAATCAAACCATCCCTGACAACAGAGATCTAAGCCTAAACCCACCACAAAGTTGATGGTGATAAGTTGATTCAGAGGGAGGTATTTAATTCTTCCTTTTGCAACATTGCTTCTCTCTTTCTTTTATTGGTTTTTGTTTTTGATATGTTCATGTTTATGTGTCAATTTTGATAGTATTTTGTAAATTGATCTTTGATTTTTTTATACTGATGGGCGGTGTTGATGATCTGGCACAGGAAAGATGATTTGGGTTCTTCTTGTTTGTGGTTTTGTATGCACTTTGATGATGAATTGTTTTTGCTCTGAATCCTCGGGTGCCTTAGTTGTGGGATTTGCTTAAAAAAAAATTGAGTCTTTTACATGTATTGTTGTATCTGGGTTTCTGGTGTGTATCGCTAGAATCATACATTTCTGCTTACATATTAGTCATTCCGTTCTTGCTTTCTTCTATATGTATACACAATGTATATATGTTTGGAGATGCATACTTTCACATTCATAGGGTCGAATGAACATTTCCAATAACTGCAAGAAACATACATACACGTGGGGGACTTCAACTGTGCACCTTCCCCTATTTTGATGAATCAAATCCTTTTCAGAGATATGCTGGCAGATATTAACGCACTTTGGCTTTTTAGTTTTGATTTCTTGTTTATGTTCACGAAGCTAGTTATGCAAAGTTGTTGTGGTTCAGTCTTGATTTAATTTTCTCAGATAATATGTCCCCTCAAATGCAAAAACACAGTCTCCAACTTAAAAGGTAAAGCTGTTAGCATAATCATATTAGAGTGTCCAGGATACTTACCTCCAGCCATGTGGTTACAGCACGATTGATATGAACGAGCTCCTCTTGACCTTAAAACTTCCATGACCCTTCACACTATATTGTATGGTGAAGGTTGGATATGGTTTTAAACCTATCGTTCTCTATATCATTTTCTGTAACGATGGTTGTCACAGCCCTTTGTATTTATAGATAGGTTGGGACCCTTATCCATGTGTTTAAATGCACAACTTCCTACCATCAAGGAAGTTGGGGCAATTCCTAATACCACTTAAAATATATTCTATAGAGATGAGATTGGGTTATTATCTCATATCTTATCACCAAAGCGATGACCAAGTCAAATAAGATAAATGTGATATTTGTATATAATATAATATTTATCTAATAAAATATATGTGCGCCATATGCACTATTACGTTTACATTCTCCCACTTGGCACACATAATATACTGTATGATCTCTTAGTGATAAGTTGATACTTAATCATGATCATGAACCAAAATTACCCAAACTTTATTTGAGAGACATGATACATGAATCACGGCGGTCATAACCCAGTCAAGGAATACTTCCTTCCGTGTATTAAAATGTACCACTCTCTCTATAACTTTATGTGGTATATATACTTTATGAATGACTTCCTATAAGTCATTGTGAGTCCAAAAGTCCCAACGGACTTTAATATAAAGGCTAATACTGAAATGCGCAAAATAAATAATGCCTTTATTAATGAGAAACACAATGTCAATAAAATAAACCTAAATCAAGCCTGAAATGAGCTAATTAATCCCATGTGCTCTACATGAGTGGAATAAACCTTTATTGAGAGCCCTTTTGTCATGAGATCTGCAACCATCAGATCTGAACTAGTATGCTCAATGACGACTTCTTGCTTCTTGACTCTCTCTCTAACAGCAAGATACTTTATGTCTATATGCTTGCTTCGACTGCCACTCTTGTTATTCTTAGAATAGAAAACTGCAGCCGAATTATCACAGTAAATTCTTATTGGCTTAGATATTGAATCCACTACTTGAATTCCTGTGATAAAATTTCGTAACCAGATAGCCTATGAACTTGGTTCAAAGCACGCTATAAACTCTGCCTCTATAGTAGACGATGCAACTATCGTCTGTTTGGCACTTTTCCATGAAATAGCACCTCCTGCCAGCAGAAAGACATAACCTGAAGTGGATTTTCTTGAATCTTGACAACCCGCAAAGTCCGAGTCTGAATATCCAACCACTTCAGATAGTTAACATGTCTATAAGTAAGCATGTGATCCTTTGTTCCTTGTAAGTACCTCAAGACTTTCTTTGCAGCATTCCAATGTTCTCTTCCTGGATTACTTTGATATCTACCCAACATCCCAACCAAAAATGCAATGTCAGGCCTTATACAAACCTGTGCATGCATTAAGCTGCGAACCGCATATGCATAGGGAGTACTCTCCATTTGTTCCTTTTCCAATTCATTTTTCAAACACTGATCTAAACTGAATTTGTCACCCTTCAAGATAGGTGCCGCATTAGGCTTACAATCAAGCATTCCAAATCTCTTCAAAACCTTTTCAATGTAGGCTCTATGAGACAATCCTAATGTCTTTTGAGATCTGTCTCTATGAATCTCTATGCCAATGACATATGAGGCTTCACCCATATCCTTCATCTCAAAGTTTTGAGAAAGAAACTGTTTAGTTTGATGTAGTAAACCCAAATCATTAGCTGCAAGTAAAATGTCATCCACATATAGTACTAAGAAAATGTACTTACTCCCACTGACCTTAAGGTATATACAGTTATCTACAACATTTTCAGTGAAACCATATGAAGTGACAACGTTGTGGAACTTGAAATACCATTGTCGGGAAGCTTGCTTTAGTCCATATATGGATTTCTTTAACTTGCAAACTAAGTGATCATCTTTATTAGAACGAAATCCCTCGGGCTGCTTCATGTACACTTCTTCCTCAAGATCTCCATTTAAAAACGCAATTTTCACATCTATTTGGTGTAACTCTAAATCAAAATGAGCTACTAATGCCATGATTATTCTAAATGAGTCCTTCTTTGAAACCGGAGAGAAGGTATCATGGTAATCAATGCCTTCTCTCTGAGTGAAACCTTTGGCTACAAGTCTGGCCTTATATCGCTCAACGTTGCCATTTGAGTCCTTCTTGGTCTTATAGACCCATGTACAGCCAACAACTTTGACTCCTTTAGGCAATTCCACGATATCCCAAACTTGATTTTTAGCCATTGATTCTATCTCCTCCTTCATGACATCATACCAATATTTAGAGTTTTCCTCATTCATAGCTTGTATAAATGAAATGGGATCATCATTAAGTCCAACATCAAAGTCAGACTCAACGAGGTACACAAAGTAATCACCAGAAATTGCTGACCTTTTGGTCCTTGAAGATCTCCTCAACTCTACAGTCTCACCTACAGTTTGTAGATCCTGAGTAGTAGGCTCTTCATTATGTAGGTTTTGAGTTGTAGGCTCTAAGTTGACATGTTCCTCTTGTGGTGGTGGCAAATGGACTGTTTGTAGTGGGACTGGTTGTTCTTCAAGAATATCTGTGTGACCTTCTTGAAAAATAACTAGTCCGTCTTTATTCACAGGCATTGTATCTGAATCCCAGGATTCTTCCCAGTCTATTTTTCGAGTAATACTACTCCCACTATTGTCAACATCTTCAATAAACTTTGCATTTCTAGCTTCAACAAATCTAGGTGTATGAGAAGGACAATAAAACCTATAACCTTTAGAATTCTCTGCATAGCCAATGAAATATCCACTGACTGTTCTGGGGTCCAATTTCTTTAATTGTGGATTGTAAACCCTTACTTCAGTTGGACAACCCCATATGTGCAAATGTCTCAAACTAGGCTTCCATCCTTTCCATAACTCGAATGGTGTCTTGGGGACAACCTTAGATAGAACCCTATTCATAATGTACACTGATGTCTTTAGGGCTTCACTCCACAGAAATGAAGGAAGGTTAGAGTTGCTAAACATACTCCTCACCATATCCATAAGGGTACGGTTTCGCCTTTCTGCAACCCCATTTTGTTGAGGTGTGCCAGGCATTTGCATAGTATATTGAGCAACAATGCCTTCTTCTTTAAGAAAATTTGCAAATGGACCCGCTCTTTGTCCCTTATCTGTGTACCTACCATAGTATTCTCCACCCCTATCAGATCTTACAATCTTAATACTTTTGTCTAATTGTTTCTCTACTTCCGTCTTGTACACCTTAACGGCATCTAGGGCCTCAGATTTGTCAAAAAGAAGGTAGAGATACATAAAACGTGAATAGTCATCAATAAATGTGATAAAATATCTTTGACCATTTAGACAAGAGGGTGTGAATGGTCCACAAATATCCGTGTGTATAATTCCAAGAATATCTTCACTCCTCTTGGCACCTTTATTGGACTTGTTGGTTTGCTTTCCCTCTATGCAATTCACACAAGTACCAAGGTTAGAGAAATCAAGAGTCTTTAGGACTCCATCATTAACCAACCTTTTGATTCTCTGTATGGAGATGTGTCCCAATCTCCTATGCCATAATGTAGAGGAGGTCTCATCATTTATTTTTCGTTTAATACCAACATCATCCTGTAAGGTTAAAAGACTTTGCTCATAAGCATAATCCAAACATAGTTTGTATAAACCATTATTCAAAATCCCAAAACCTACAATAGCAGAGTCTTTAACCAAAGAAAATTTCAAACCAACAAAACTAAATTCAAATCCTAATGATGCTAATTTAGCTATAGAAACTAAATTTCTAGAAAAAGAAGGGACATAAAAAGTATTTTCGAGGTCTAAAATAAAGCCATTTTTTAGGATGAGTCTGAATGTTCCCACAGCCTCGACGTGCGAACGCATCCCATTTCCTGAATAGATGCCTTGTTCACTTCCCATCGATTTCCTTAGGCTGAGAAAACCCCTGCATGGTATTCGAAACGTGAATTATAGTACCCGAATCAATCCACCAATCATTTTGATGAGTATTAATATAATTAGATTCATAGCATACAAGAGATGTGAAATTACCTTTCTTTATGAGCCAATTTTTGTACTTAGTACAATCTTTCTTCTTGTGTCCCATTTTCTTGCAAAAGAAGCAGGCACCCTTGTTTCCATGTTTCTTGAATGCCACTTTACTATCCTTATTTTATGGAACACCTTTGCCTTTCTTCCATTGTCCCTTTGCATGTGTCACAAAATGTGCACTTTCTACCTTTTCATGCTTCATCCTCTCCTCCTCTTGAACACACATCATGAGAAGTTCATTAACGGACCATTTTGTCTTATGTGTGTTATAAGAGATCTTGAATGGCCCATACTCATGAGGGAGAGAATTAAGTATAAAGTGGACAAGGAATGACTCTAATATCTCAATCTCAAGGGATTTTAGTTGAGCAGAGATGTCTCTCATCTCCATAATATGTTCACGCACATTTGTTGAATCGTTTAATTTCATGCCCGATAACTTATGCATCAAGGGGGTTGCCAACGCCTTGTCAGAACTAGCAAATTGCTCTTCAATGGCCTTCATGTAGTCCTTGACCTTAGTACACGGTGGGATAGAACCCCTAATGCTCTTGCCAACATGGGCCATTATGAGCATCAGACTTAAGCGATTGGATCGCTCCCACCGCTCATAGGCATTTTTTTCTACAGTGGAACTCGAATCCGTGGGTTTTGGTGGTTCTTCCACACGGATTGCCAAATCGAGATTCATACACCCCAATGTCAGAAGGACTTTGTCTTTCCAGTCCGAAAAATTGTTACCGTCAAGGAACGGAATACGAGTAGAATCATTAAATAAGGAAGTAGAAGAAACTGCAATTTATAAAGACAACATACATCAATGCTTTGAAACAATATTACAAATTGAATTAACCAATGTTAAATTCAATAAGCAAAAATCTAGACCTTCCTGTGGGTAGAGGTTGCATAATGCATTAGATATAGCTTTAGCTTTATAATAAAACTAGTAGATCGGCACACATTAAAAATTAAAAATCCCATACCTGTGGGTTTAGGGATTTAACTTTCTTAACATCCCAATTCACTATCTTATTCCAATTAAGTTACATAAAGTGACCAACTCCCTGTGGGGCCAATCAATCACTTATGATAACTTAATTACAATAATGGAAAGCAACAAACAATTTAATATATATATGATCAAAATTTTATGGATCAGTAATTGTATCATTTTAAGATGCTGTGGCTATTCTTAAAACAATGCAATCTGACTTCAATATGCCAATTTCCATTTAAATAAATTACACAGCCTTATTGAGGTACAAAAATTACAATTGTGTACTTTATGTGACCATGACTTAAATCATGCCTCAATGTATCTTAATCATGAACCAAAACCTCAATGCTCATGGACATTTTTATTTTATTTTTTATTTTTTATTTTTTATTTTTATTATTATTATTTTTTAATCATGTGCATATAAAGATTAATCTACATACATAACCAACAATCTGCACAAATATAGAAAACAAACATGTCCTTAGATCACATGTATAAAACATTAGAAAACTCAAATTCATGCAATAGTGGCTGAATAGTGCAACAAAACCCATAATTATAAATCAAGGGCAATGTAGTATTAAAATCTTAGAGGGTAATTTTGTAAATTTCAGTACTTTAGCGGAAAAATGTAAATACCCAAAACAGGCCCAATCGCCTAACAGTGAGGTTGTGTACCTAAAGTATTAATAGGCAGAATTTTGGGGCGCCTAAAGGATTTCTGACCAAACTGTAAATATTCAAAATCTTATAAATCCAACTAAAATTTTGAAAAAGTTTGGAATCATCTAATAATATGACCAAGTCAAAGACTTTTAAAGTAACAGTATTTCTTTGAACAAGCCATAACGGGAACATATATATATATATATATATCATAAAATCATGTAGCAATCAAAGCCTATTAAATTCCAGCCAAGCAAATGCTCATAGATGTATAGTATGTACAAGCTACACAGGAGCAAGAATAGTATATATATATATATATATAGATTCATAGCCTATTAAATTCCAGTCAAGCAGTGCCGTATATCGGCAGTAGGCAGTACAAAATATGTGTATATTTTATATATCGATTCAGTAATAATCACTAAAATTCTGAATCATTAATAAACATAGATGATCAAATAACAGAGTTTCACTTTCTATCATACGAGACATATATGCACATATTTTGATGCTAAACAACATGGTTTGAAGGTTGGCTCTGATACCAATTGTTAGCATAATCATATTAGAGTGTCCAGGATACTTATCTCCAACCATGTGGTTACAGCACGATTGATATGAACGAACTCCTCTTGACCTCGAAACTTCCACGACCCTTCACACTATATTGTATGGTGAAGGTTGGATATGGGTTTCCAATCTATCGTTCTCTATATCATTTTCTGTAACGATGGTTGTCACAGACCTTTGTATTTACAGATAGGTTGGGACCCTTACCCATGTGTTTAAATGCACAATAACTTCCTACCATCAAGGAAGTTGGGGCAATTCCTAATATCACTTAAAATATATTCTATAGAGATGAGATTGAGTTGTTATCTCATATCTTATCATCAAAGAGATGACTAAGTCAAATAAGATAAATATGATATTTGTACATAATGTAATGTTTATCTAATAAAATATATGTGGGCCATATGCACTATTACGTTTACAAAAGCAAGTAAGACTTATGATCCGTTTGGTTGGAAAGTGACTCCTTTCTCGTAGTAAATGTATCGATATTGGTATATTCTAGATATAGGGAGGAAAAAAATTGAAAGAGGGCCAAAGATGGAGAAAAAAATATAAGGGTAAATATCACCTACCTCCCTCGAATTTTGACTCAATCACATTTGCCACCCCTCACGTTTGAGATATCACACATACCTCCCTTGTTAGAGATTACAAGTATCAGATACCTCCCTTCCTTTAGAGTTCCGTTACTTTGACTAATAGATTTTTGTTGACTTAATTTTGGAAGAAAATATTTAATGTCAAAACTACCCTTCCCTTTTGATGAATGTTGCAAGGACAAAAATACCCTTCCAATCCCCAATTACTTTTTCCGCCCTGTTTGTCCTCCTGATCTTGTTCTTCTTCAACTTCATCACCAGTTTTGGGTTCGAGAAAGAACAAGATTAGATCATTACATATTTTGTCTGTGTAAATATGTATGTATATTTGTATTTATTGCATATTTTGATTAAATCTAGAGAATCAAATTTTGGAGAATAGCTATTGTTATATTAGTTTGATAACTAACCAAATTTTTTTTTTTTTTTTTTATTCATAGACAGACTCTAATATACCTGAAAAGATATATATATATATATATATATATAAACACAAAATTATTTCAAATTGATCCTCAAGGTGCCACAAAAACGATTCTTGAGTTATTCAAACAGCATCCTAAGTATTAAGTACCTTTTCTTTTTTCGTATAATATTTCTAGTAGAACCGTTAATAATGAGTAATGGTTGGTGTACGTAAAATGTGCACATAAAATGTACATATAAAGATCTAGTACACATTTTATGTGCATATTTTATATGCGCATAGCATTACATGTTAATAACAGACACACCAAAGGCAACATAGATGTTGGAGAGTACATAATGGGCCCAAAAACAAAAATGAGAGAGAGGGAGGATAATATGCCCCATAATTTATATCAAGCTTCATAAGTGTGTATATATATTATAAATAACATGTATAAAAGTACACCCAAAAAAATGACATATATGCGTAGGTTCTAAATACCTTTATGTTATGTGATGAGTACGTATCATCAATATTTGTTAATCTACTCTTGGTTATTTATTTTTTATTTAATAACATTATCGAATAGTAAGTGAAATATTTAGGATAATTAAATTTCAATCAATTTTTTATATATAAAATTTAAAAGTCAATCTATTATTTTTTCTAAATTAAAAAAATATCAACTTTTTTTGTAAAATAAAAAAAGTCATCTAATTTTACATGACATGTAGTGGACTAAGTGGAGCAACTCTTTCAAACGTTGGGACTAACTCTTTAAAACGTAGAGAGCAACTCGTTTCAAAGTCGGGTGCAACTTTTCAAACGTCAGGAGCAAGTCTTCCTAACGTTTTGTGAGCAATTATTACAACGTTTTGGTGCAAATTCACAATGTTGAAATATAAAATAGACTAAAACACAAAATAATAATTCAAAAGTTGATGTCTTTTTTAATTTTGTTGATGGTTTTTTAATTTTTTTTAAAGATTGTTGATATTTTTTTAATTTTAATAAAGTAATAGACTGACTTTTAAATTTTGTACAAGAAGTTTACTAAAATGTAATTATCCTAAGGGAAAAATAGTATTGACATTTTAGCATTTACTAATTAAGTCAAACACACATATTACCAAGCGGGCTTTGTCCAAATGGTGTGACATCTTTCTCCGCAGTGGGGAGATTGAGAATTTGACTCCTCGTACTTGCCCCTCTGTTTATTCTTCAATCGGAATGAATGACCTTATTAGACTTTACTGTGCGCTATTGTGAGACTTTAGGGTGGGATTGAATTGAGTTTAAGATATATGTGTATAATGTGTGTCAAGCCATAGTCCAGCCGGTAAGTATTAAAAAAAAAGTCAAAATTCAAACACAAGCACACATTCATTTGTGACACCGTTATCACTTCTGGACACAAAATTCCAAACACTACACTTTCATAAACTTGGTATACTCTTTTTGTCATATAGCTGGTCTTCAGTAGGGTTGTTTGCGGTCGGTTTTTTAGTGGTTGTAAAATTGATCATTTGGTGTTGATAGGGTAGTTTCAAGTGGTGTCGGTCAGTTTTAACTTGTGCACTACTTTAAAAAACCGACTAATTGATGTTTGGTCGATTTTCAATTTTTAGATTTTGGTGAACACCCCTAGTCAAGAGAGCGCAAAATTGACGATTAAGGGTCTTATGTATGCATATATAATATATTATAATAGGAATATTATATTCAATTTTATTTTTATGGGTAAAGTTTGGGACACACCCAAAACCCATACACCCAAGTTCACACCCTAAGATGGATCAATGGGAAGAGAGAATGCGGGCTCCACTGTCAGTGTGAAGTCCACCAGAGAGATGTGAGTGGGGTGTGTATTTGGGTGAGTGTTTTGGGTGTGTCCATAGCATTGCTCTATTTTTATCTGGGGTAATAATTCGGATACACCCATTTACACAACTTTTGGGACACAACCCAAGAGATGTGTCTATCTCTCTCCTTGTAGGAGAGAGATAGACACAACTTTTGGGACACAACCCAAGAGATGTGTTTATCTCTCTCTCCTTGTAGTTGTGTGTAGACACATCTCTTGGGTTGTGTCCCAAAAGTTGTGTGAATAGGTATGTGTAGACACCCCGATTTTGACCGACCGTCGAATTTAGGAGATTACTACCTCTGAAATCGATGACGACAATACCCAACAGAATTCGAAGGTCTTTAAGGGTAATTCAAGCTCTTCAGAAAGTCTCTCAATCTCCAAAACCGCAAAATTCAAGAAGAAAAAGGAAAAGATGGGGTGTTCAGGAAAGTTCGACTGTGAAAATACGCACGAAATGTTATTAATTAAATTAGGAAAATTAATGGAAAAAATATTCAAACATAAATGTATATGTGTCTCTCTTTTATTTAAGAAAATGAATTTTGTTTAAATGAATCTAAAATCTATTTGAAATGAAAAGAAGAAAAAAAATGAGTTTTCAAAATAAAAAGAAAGGAAAAGAAAGGATTTAGAAAAAGAAAGGAAAAGGAAAAGAATTTCACGAAGGAAAGCAAAGAAAGGAAAAGAAAAAGAAAAAGAAAAAGAAAAATAATAATAAAAAAAAAACAAGTGGGGCGGCACATGGAAGAGCCAGTAGCACTCACTGAGTACCACGCTGGCAGTCAGTGAGTGCCACAAACATATTGATGAGTGTCGTTGCCTGTAACAGTCTATTTTTTTAAAATACGTATTGAACACCTAAAGATTCCATTGCACATAGATTTTATTCCAAAATTACTGAATAACCCCTCCTAAATGGTCTATATAAGAAGAGACACATCTCCATTATGAGGGGTTGAACAATTAATTGAAGGATTGGAGAATTTGGAGAGAATTAGAGAGATTGAAGAAGAGTTTGAAGATCCTTAAAGATCTTCACCAAACAAGATGAATTTTAGGGAATTTAGAGGTGATTCTCTAATCTAGTTCATTTTTTATTTCAATTCAATCACAATTCATAGAACATTCTAGGATCTTTACACAATTTTCAAAATATCTCTTCTGACCTCATTTCACACATACCACTTGAATTGTGATTGAATTCCGTTGATTTGGGTCTAAACAACCACAGATTTAATGTAAAATAAGTTTTCTAAGAGAAATTTGACTTGGGTCATCAATTGGATTTAGAGTTCATCTCTTTGTTTATGCTCTTCTCTTGGAAATCAATGGGATCCTCAATATCCCACATGAATTCCTTGAGCTTGATCTCTTAATTTTTTGTAAATTGATGATTTATGAGAGAATTGAGGTTGATATTGACCATGTTTATGTATAATTAATGGATCCAAGTCCATGCTCATGATTTTGGTCCTCCAATTTGGAGTTTCATGGAATTCCCTTCATATTCCATTGGAATTCATGTAGGATTGGGTGTCTTTAGTCTCCAAAGACCATTAATGTGAGAGGAGAGATAATTAAAATAAGTTTCGATTCCTTAAGGATCATCAACTTGAGAGAGGAATTGGATTTTGGAAAAGCCAATTTTCATGGCTTGATGGTTTGGATTCAAATAATCCCAAGTATTCAAGCATGTTCATGAGGTTGAATAAATCCATGAAGGTATTCATTGAAGTCTCATTAAGGTCAAGTTTATGGACTTCTTTTGATGAACTTGATTATTGTCTTAGTGGTCACAACCATTTCTTGATCTAAATTCTCCTTAGAATTTGTGGGTCAAGTTGGATTCAACAACAAATTCATTGACAAGCTGTGATCAAAGATTTTTCATTAAATCATGATCCGTTGGATTTGAATGAGACCAATTGGGATGTGTCCTTGACACTTAATTCTACCACTGCAATTTACTTTTGCCAAATTATAAGGTTAACATGGTTTGGTCATGGTTTTTTGTAACCCAATCACTCTCTGTCCAGAATTCCGGAACAATGAATCCATTTTAAAATGTCTTGATTAGAGCATTAATCAAGTATTCTAAGCTTCAAATAATTTTTTCTACAGAGTTTAATGAGTTAATAAGATTCTCGAAGAAATTTGAAAGGTCTGAGGTTAAATTGCTATTTTAAATAAATCATACAAGATCTCTGGATAGAGAGTTGGTAAATTCTAAGTGATGTTTGATCTTGGTCCAATTCCCAGAGATTGGACCATTGGATCATTGATTTTCCTTTTGGGTTAGAAACTAGACTCATTTTTCTCGAATGTCATTGTCTTAAAAGGTAATTCATCATCGATGTCACTGTCTTGTTTGTAGAATTGAAATTTTGATTCAATGTCACTGATATAATTCTCATTTTGGATTCTTGTCACTGACTTAAAATGCAAAAATTCGATCAGTGTCACGGACATAATTCACATTTTAAATGAATGTCACTCTGTTAATAACATTTCTTCTTGAATGTCACTGTCTTAAAAGGTAGTTCATCATCGATGTCACTGTCTTCTTAGTAGAATTGACATTTGAATCAATGTCACTGATATAATTCTCATTTTGGATTCATGTCACTGTCTCAAAATGAAAATTCATGATGAATATCACTGACTTATTACTACAATTGAATCTTTTGATCAATGTATGCTAATGCTTGTCACTGTTATTTTCACATAATAATTTTATTAATTTTCTTCTCAATCATATACAACATCCGTTGAGAAGAAAATGAAATCAATATATAACCAAAGAAAAGATCCAAAAAAACACAGCACAAAATATCACGAAACAGGAGGGGGGAAGAAAAAAATGCTTTCCTCAATTCAAATCAAATTTGCAAGGTGTTCAAAAAATCTTCCGTGAACAAAAATTCAGGAAAGTGTACTACGAGAAACACCATTTTTGGGGTTTTGCAAGGTTTTCTTAAAAATGAAGGTGCATTTACACTCATGTAGAAAAAGTGATGATGATGTGATCATGATTTTGATGAAGTACATTCCAAAAAAGAAATCTTTCTTGATAGGAGGTCAATACAAAATAGTGACACCAAAAGACATATCTCTGATTTTTGGAATTGGGGGAGGAAAAGAGCAACTACCAATGAAAAGTTCACCAAAACCAAGAACTGCATTTGTTAGAAAATGGGTTGAAGATGATTATAGATTGACAACAACAATTGTCAAAAATGCACTTTTGCAAGCATGAAAAGGGAAGAAAAGAAATGATCTTAAAGATGTGGCACGCAGTTGTGCTTGTATGTGATTGGAACATTTTTTCTACCAAATGCTGGGGCATATATACATAGGATGGCTACATGTACACCTTGTCCAAGACCTAGCTATGATGTCTAGGTACGCATGGCTAGATCAAATTTGCAAACCATTGCTTCAATCTGTGCATAGTAGCAATTCAACCCCAAGCAGTGTAACGGGGTGTGTTATGGCACTAATGGTAAATTACACATACCTACTTTATCTTACTGTTATTACTGTTATAGTACTAATGGTAAATTACAGCATGACAAGGTATGTTATTACTGTTTCTAACTATCACAATCAACCAAATTTTTGAATATCTATTTAAATTAAATACAATTCTGGTTGTGCGAACACACGAGCATCCAATCACTAATCAAAAGGAAAGCAAAATTCACAAGATTTATAAAATAGAACCTTCAGAGTTTGACTGCATTGTTGGCGAAGGGAAAGCTTGATGAACTCGATGAAAGTCAGGTAACAACTACATAAAACATATATGACTACTTTTAAGTTCTAATAAAATGATACTGAATTTGTTGCTACATTTTGAATGCATGACACTGTGTAATATTCATATCAAAATTGGGTTTGTTCAAGAACTTTTCATTTTATGCACTGTTTTAATTGACATTTCTATATCAATAGTTTAACAAGTCATCAAAGGAGAAATCAATACCACGATATCAGAAAAAGTGTGGTTATAGACCAATGTGTTGAAAGAAAACACAGAAGAAGAAGAAGTCACAATAGAATCAAATGACAGAGAGGATGAAATGGACACTGATAAAGAGGATGAAATGGAAATTGAGAGAGGGAAAGAGGAAGAAATGTACATTAAGGGAGGGAAAGAATCTCAAAAAACTGATTGAGATAGAAAGTACAAAATGAGGAATCTGTCTATCACTAGAGTTGTAGAAAGAAAAAAAGAAAAAGGAGCCAGTCAAATTAAATACATTAGAATCTACAAGAGAGCGTAGAAGGGCAGCAACCATGCTCAAATCAATGAGAAGGCCAACACCACAAGCTAATAAAGATGAGGAAGAAACTGAAAGCGACAATGCACAGAATGAGCAAATGAAATATGCTCATCTTTATTCAGCACCACGGTTTAGTCTTGGACTTTCATCATAGGCAAACCAGTATGACCTTGAACCAACCAACACTAACAATGCCAGTACAGAGCTAGATGATGAAGAGATTGAAAGAGTTTTAGAAAGCCTTGATGCATTTTGCAATGTCACTGTCCAAGATGAAACTGAAACAAATGTGAAAACACTGAATGACATGATACAAAATTTGGAAAATGAGAAGGAGAAGCTACAGGCTTCGGAGTCTTATTGGATAGATGAAACAACAAGATTGAGCAATGTCATACAAGATTTCACTACCAAGAATGACTTACTCTAGAAAGACCTTGAAGAAAGAGCAAATGAATGTGCAGATTATAAGGAGGAAATAAGAAATATGAAAAATGCCATACTTGAGTTGAATGCAAAAGAGGGAACACTACAACAACAACTCAAAACACAATTGTATGAATATGGGCATGACTAGGGAGAAGTGAACAAGTTGAAAGCTATAGTTTCAAAATTGGAAAATCACATCAAGGAATTAACAAATGCAAATGTTAATGCCAATTCAAAGCAAGATGAAACTAATAAGATGATCAAAAACCTTGAAGCATAAAGAAGACAATGGAGGACAGGATGAACAACAAATTCAAAAACCTAAAGGAAGACATATCAAGTAGAGATGTCCTGATAGAAATCCTCAACCAAAAAATCAAAGAACTCCGAGAAACAATTCAATCATATTTGATGGAGATTGAATAGAGAGATGCAAACATAAACAACTTGGATAAAACCATTGAAGAGAAGGTGACTATTATAATTGAACATACCACACATGAAGTTACACAAGCGGTAGCAATTGTAAAACAGGTGGAAAAGGAAATGGAAGAGGGCAGGAACAAAGAAAAGGCCTAAAGAATAGAACATAATGAACCAGCAACTGAACATGAAAATGAAGAGGTGGCAATGGAAATGGAAGAGAAAATGGAACAAAATGAACTAGCAACTGAACAGGAAAAGGAGGCCGCAACCAATATAGCTCAAGACAATGAAGACACACAAATAAAAAAGGCTAAAGAAACACCAATTCAAACACCACACAGACAGAAAAATAAGACAGGAAGAAGAGGGTACAACCAATATTGTTGAGAACATTGAAAGTGAAAGTATTGGAGAAGATGAAGAGGACATAACCCAATTGTCATATGTTAAGAGAATAAAGGGGAGGAAAAAAAAGATCGATAAAAAGACTACTGGAGTTCGATTATGAGGCAAATAAGATAAAGGCAGTAGAAAAAAAGGAAGGACTGCTAGGAGAAAGGAAAGAAAATCCTAGACGTGGATACACTGCCTGAAACAGAACCAAAGAAACCAAGTTTTAATCTGAGCAACATAGACAAGTATCCTTTTGGGAAAATGCTAGATCTTGGTGACAAAGAACTTCTCAAATTGATAGAGAAAAAAGGAACCGTCACTACATAATATATTCACTAGCATGTCACTATATTGTATGTCATTGTTTGCTTGCATTCTAATTCTTGCTAGCATATCAATGTCACTGTCATTGGGATTCATATCACTTTGTTTATAACATTTCTTATTGAATGTCACTAATTTAAAAAGGGAATTCATCATCAATGTCATTGTCTTCTTTGTAAAATTGATATTTTGAATTAATGTCACTAATATGATTGTCATTTTGGATTGATGTCACTATTTTAAAAGGCAAATTCATGATTAATGTCACTGACTTATTACTACAATTGAATTTTTTTTATCAATGTCACTGTGCGAATTTAATTTCTTCATCAATCTCACCATCTTAAAAATCACTTAATGATAATTGTCACTATCTTATTAGTAAAATTGACATTTTGGATCAATATCAATGACATAATTCTCATTTTCAATGCATGTCACTGTATTTCTAGAACAATTGTATGGAGCGAATCAAGTGAAGGAACATGTGTATCTACACTTGACATGGACTACCTTGACAGTGAAGGGGAGTTGACAAATAACGTATGTAACTCAAAAGCGCACAAGTGATACAAGAGAGCACAAAAAAATACTATCAACTTTCATACTGCAACTATTATTCTCACATACAATCTTATATGAACAAAATTTCAACATATAATTGATAGATATGCTAAGCAACTGTACAATCAACAAATGACAGGAATGAACCGAAGGCCAGCACATTGAAACCTCATATTTCTTCAGTAGCACATGCCTTGTAAGTATAGCAAAAAATAGTATTATTCATTGCATGTCACTGTCTACAAATATTTTATTATAACATTTTGCATATTCATGATATTATAATATTTTGCATATTCTACGTAAATCTTATAGTAACCTTTTTTATTGTCCTTACCAACAAAAAAGGCATTGATCAGACAAAAAATCAAAATATGCAATTACAACTTCTGGACAAATACCTCAGTCAGGATACCATACTGTCTAACAGATACCTTCATTTCCCACTGAATTCATGTGGGAACAAGGCTGGACCTTTCCACTGGACACTTCTAGTCTTGGGCATAAGAAAGAAAGTAAGGAGATTCTTCAATTTCATACAACAAAGAAACAACAGTGATCCATTCTTCAAAGATGCAAAACAATTGGTAATTGTAAAATTTAAATATATTCAAGAACTATCATTCTCATTTAAATCATAGCAAAATAATAAAGTTTTCTCTCTCTTTTTTTATTATCAAATACAGAAAGGGTACTTTGACAAACTCTTGAGATAATGGAGAAAGCTAGGAGAAACATCATTGAAGCTGGATAATGCAAGAATGCAAATCACCAGTGATAGCCCACAACAAGCATCAGGAAGGTAATAATTATTCATATAGCTTTTAACAACAAAAACTTTTCTTAAAAATCATGTAAATATATAGCTTTCACGATAATGCAGTGTCGAATGTGGAGTTATTGTTGTTGGGCTTGTGCCCTCAAACCATTACTTTATGTATTAGACTTTAGCATTTTAATATATGGATATCAGCTTTACATTTCATTGCGTATGTTTCTTTCATGAGATGATTGTTAATCCTTAAGTATCATAGTAGGTAATTCGTGTGTGAATGAGATACATACAAGTGAGATACGAATTACTATCCTTTGATACTTAGATTTTGTCACAGTGGATGATGAGACTGGATATCTCATCAGGTATACACTGTAGCATAATTAACTACCATTGGATGGAGTGATGAATATCAATCACTAGAGTTTAACTCTTAGTTAATGTGCTAGTGCTTATAGTGCATTGACGGACCTGAGTTTTCCTATTGACACTCAAGATTGTCAAACAGTCAATAGGAACTCATAACTTGTATAAGGCACGTGTTCTCAATCTTGAGATGATTATGAACACAGACTGTGGATATGATTGCTTTGACTTACCAATCAGTGAGGTCTATAAAAGATCAACACCTGGGTATCTTGCGTATGTCATGTTCATAGGGTTGTGAATATATATTGTCAAGATAGAATCTACCCTCTGATTCAGAGTAAACATTCCCTTGAGTATGTCACCAAATTGATTACTGAGTACTGTAGTCTTGTTGATAAGAGTTCTCAACATGTTTGGTAATCATGAAAGGTGAATGGAACTCAAGGAATTCAAGAAGTAATCATGATTCAGGTTGACAGTGACCATTTATCCGACTACCTGAATATGATTGCGAATGCTGACGGTAGAGGGACATTAGTACAACATGCAAGTCTAGATATCGCTTCGAATATGTACTTTTACGTTGGAGTTCAGTTATCGTTTTATAGTGGAGTAAACGTTAACTGATCATTCGATTATTTTTTTGATCAAAGAGTTTGGTTATAGGAATTAATCAACTGATCTAAGCTAACAATAAAGAGCCTAGGAGGTCCCACTCTTAGCTCTGCTAGGATACTTGGAAAGACACTTGAGGAAGCTGTCAAGACAGGTTCGATCGATTAAAGCTAGTTCAATCAATTGAAGTAATGCAGGTTCGATCGCTCGAGAGTGGTTCGATCGATCGAATGCTCGATCGATCGAAGTCCTTCAATCAATTGAAGGTTAGGTCGGTTATGGGAATCTATAAATAGGGCAGCTGCGTTCTGGAAAAAGTGTTCATCATTTTTGAATGTCAGAAGCTGCAGAAACTATTTTAGAGCACCAAACCTTCTCCTTCCTTTCTATTAGAGATCCCACCATCTCTAGTCTCTCCGGGAAGAATCCGCAGGAGACATAAGGGTGAAGACAACCTAGTAGAGGCTGCTGCATCACCAAGGAAGAAGAAAATCATAATTGGGTTCAAGACACTAAGGTATAACTCTTGTCCCCTCTTGTACGCATCTATAGAATTGACGAGTAGTATATCTTGGGCTACCAAATAAGTTTTATTAACTCAATCTTTCTGCTGCGCATTTAAAATAGTTTTAAACCTATTTTTTCCATCAATTAGTATCAGAGCCACACTCGTTTGGATCTATAGATGCATTTTTGGAACACTATTTTGATTTGCATGTCGATTTTAGAACTATTTTCGAAACTGCATCGTCACAGATCTGTTTCTGCAGTGTTATTGCAGTAGAGTTCAAATCTGTGATTACATTAGATGCATGTTGGATTCGATCGATCGAAGTATTTTCGATTGATCGAACATCTTCTGTTCTCAAGCAATCGAACAGGTTTCGATCGATCGATTGAATCGATCGATCGATTGAATCGATCGATCGAGATTGATTCTCCGTCCAGATGTTCTTTTCACAGTTTTGAATGTTTCAAAAATTATTTACATTAATTTCAAATTATTCTGTAAGATTTTCAAACTTTTCTGTGAAATTGAAAGTTCAATCGATTGAACATTGTTCAATCGATCGAAGGTTCGATCGATCGAACCTTTGTTGATCGATCGAAGTGTGACAAAGAAGTGAGATGTTGTTTTGAGCTCTAATACAGTACATAAAGAGTTTACGCACTATGTGAATCAATTAGAGGTTCTAATAGATATACATGTTGTTATATATGCGTGGATGTGTGTTCGACTAACCTTCTTGCAGCTAGTTTAGTCACTATCTCCCATGGCACCAAGAGTTTTAAATTTTGTATTTAATTGTTTGAGATTGGTGTATATTATGTTTTTATTATTGGTTTGGTTTTAAGGCATATGTAAAGGGCATTGCGACTTCAATCCTATGAAAAGGGAAGTCGCACGGGTTTTCCTAACCTTTTTTATTTTGTTGTTGCATTTTCTTATTCTAGATAAGTTGTAAGCTTCAAAAGAAGCATAGGACCAATGTAATAGAATTAGAAATTCCATGAAGATGGAGCAAGGAGCCTTTATCCATGAAGATGGAGGTGGAGGCGACCAAACCAAGAGCAGGTTCTATGGAGATAGAGCCATGGGAGATAAAGGCATCGTTTGGATGTCTTTATTTTCAATTTTAGTTTTTTTGTTTTATGTGCTTGGTTTGTGATTGACATTTAATTATATTGTTACTACTTGCATGCACATAAAACAAGGTTTCTAAAATAAAGTTCAAAAACCGTTTCAATGTATTAGTAAACATTGGATGTTTATGGGTAATGTATGGAAACAATTTTTTCAAAAGCAAAATCCTTAATTACTAAATCTAGTGGGAGAGGGTCTTATTAATAACACCCACAATCTTCCATTAACGGTTCATTGTAAGATGAATAGTGCATTCTATGTCAACTCGCCAGGGGTGATCATTCCATACGGAGGGTACACTACTCATTGGTTACTAGATGTGAGCCTCCTATGGATAGGATCAATCAGACGTGTTAGAGGGTGACCACCATACGGAGGAGCTACTTGAGGCGGCTGTGATTGGATCCTAGTTAATGGTATACACTAGCTAAGCTATGGATAAGGGATCCCACACGGGGCATTATTCAGAAACTTAGAGATCAAATAGGTTCGGGAGTCATAACTTGTTTTGCAAGAATTGCATAGCGGACAAGTCATGATAAATCAAAAGATTGAATTTTGACCATCACACAAAGGCTTTATTCTTTCGTTTTGATATTCCGACGACTTTGTTTTTAAAATAAGAGTTTTAAGGATTCTTTTATTTCAAACTATCAAATTCTGATATCCACATTTATTTTATTTGATTTTCAGTAATCATAATGTCTAGATCTGCATTTAGTCCACTTGCCACCATACTCACTCAAAACAAGTTAACTGGAAATAACTACACTGAATGGAAACGTAACCTTGATATCGTGTTAACTGCAGAGGATCACATATATGTCCTCACCACCCCAAGCCCCAAAGAACCCGCGGTAAATGCTTCAGCAGCTGCCAGACGCTAGTTCGACAAGTGGAAGAAATTGAATGGAATGGCTAATTGCTACATCCTGGCCTCAATGGCTGGTGTGTTACAACACCAATTCCAATTGAATGATTCTGCCAGTGACATTATCAATTCCCTGAAAAAGATGTTTAGGGAGCATGGTAAGCCTGCTTGACAGGTAGCCATATAGAAGATAATGAGTGCAAAGATGTCGAAAGGGTCTCCCGTCAAGGAACATGTTTTAAAGATGATTGGTTATTTAAACTAGCTGGAGGCCCTAGGTGCCAACATCGATGCACTGACCTAATTTGATATGATCCTCAATTCGCTGTCGCATTTATTCGCTCAATTTAAACTTAATTATAATATGAATCAAATGGATTTTTCAATGAGCGAATTAATGAGTTCTTTACTGGCAGCGGAAGGGGTGATCAAGCATGGGGTCAACGTTTTGAACATTGAGAAAAGCGCTTCCTCTTCCCAATCTACACCGAAAGGAAAGAAAGGGAAGAAGAAGGCTGCCACTGGTGGTTCAAGTGTTGGACGGGTACCTAAGATTGCAAAATCTAAGGGAAAAGGTAAGGGCAAAGGGAAGGTGGGCGGCCAAGGCAAAGGAAAGTGTTTCTAATGCAGCGACAAGGGCCACTGGAAGAGGAACTGTCCAAAATTCTTAGCTATAAGAGTTCAAGGTATGATTGAATCTCATGTGATTGAAGTAAGTTTTATAACGGATACTTCAAACACTTAGTGCATTGATTCTGGTGCGACTAACCATATATGTAATTCATTGCAGGGGTTCAGATCAACTAGGAGGTGTAGTGATGGGGAAATCGTACTTACTCTAGGTTCTAGCGCACCCGTATCTGGCCTGCGCATTTAAAATAGTTTTAAACATATTTTTTCCATCAATTGTATGCTACCTCATGAAACAATTAAGTAATGAAGAAGCTTATGACAGTAACATAGACCAATAAGGAGCAAGGCAGTTCAAGAAGCAATTAATTCACTCATTCCTATATGACAGATATTCATGGAAGGAAGAAGAGTGCAATTTAAGGCTTTCATTTACAAGTTAAGGAGATTCTGAATAATATTTCATACTTTTGGTTAATTACCTAGAAGTCTTATACTCTATAATACAAACAGTATCACGTGATCGTGATGTAGTTAGCAAATCTCATGGTATGTAATTCAAACAATATCACGTGGTCGTGACAGAACCACTACTCATTTTGCATCAATGTCACTTGTTCTTATGTATGAATGTCACTGTGTTTGTGGATTTCCCCCACCAATGTCACTGTCTTAAACATGCATTCATGATGAATGTCACTGTGTTTATGAAAATTCTTCACAAGTGACAGTGACAGTCTTAAAAATGCATTCATGATGAATGTCACTGTATTATTATTAAAATTGTCATTTTGAATCATCTGGTAATATATGGCAGTGACATTCATACTAACACAACCACAATTTTGAAATAGTAACATAAATAACACACTTACAACACCTGGTAATATATGGCCCCAAAAAAAAATTCAATTCTTTGGGGGCGCTGCCCCGAACCCCCATTAGGACCCCTCCGCAACAAACATTTCAATGCTTCAGGGGTAGCGCATAGTCTAACAATCTCACTTTGTCAACCAAAATCCAATATGGTTTAAACTTCACTATTACAAAAATAAAATAAAATCAAACATACAGAACTGTCTCACAATTTCTTTGATTGAAAAATCAATTAACAATCTGTTTTATTAGACTATCAAATCAAACAATATCATGTCATAACTGGCCCTTTGCAAATGTAAGTGCCTCACAAAGCAAATAGTATCATGCCAATTAACAATTTGTTTTATTAGACTAACAAATGTAACTTCCTCACAAAGCAAATAGTATCATGTCATAATTGATCCTTTGCAAGTTCGCCTATTGTGAACACCACAAACACCACATCGGCAACACTTTAAACTACTCTTGAACTTCTCAATTCTGGTTGGAAGCCTATGCTTTATCGCCTCCTAGGTTGTCTCCTAACAATAAGTGGCTTAATTTCATAGCCCTCACTACTAACACTCAGCTTCCAAACAGTAGCAGCAGGGAAAATAACCTCAACGTATGAATCTCTAAAAGTACTAGCATGGAAATAGTCTTCAACATAAAGATTTATATCCTTTCCATTCTTCTGAATAGCAGCAACTGCATAGCTATAAGGTAAATCTTTTAATTGCCATTCATAGAAAGAACAACATCTCCTACCAATCACTACGCTCACTAACAATCACTACACTCACAGAAGGGTGAGAGAGAACCTCATAAACAGAATCACTACACTCACTAACAATCCAAGATCTACACTCACTCAATGAAACAAGTAAAATCTTATCAAACTCAGGGCATATAACTCCTTTCTACTGATTTGATTCATTCCTCCTATTCGACATATTACCCATCATCTGTTATCTCACCTTGTCAACCAAATCAGTAACATGTAAATGCCTAGCTTTAGCAATATAAGAAATGAAACACTCAGCAACATTTGATGACACGTCACCATAACGATTACCTTTGAAATGAACATTTGGCTAGTTATGAAAAGTGACGACATCCTATTGACGCGTTTTCTTATCACACCCAAGTGTAGGTGATCGTACAAGTAATAAAGTTCTGGAAGTCCAGGTCGAACCCACAGGGAACGGAATAAAATTTTATAAAGTTAAGCAGATAACTATTTTGTCACTAAAAAGAAAATAAAAGATGATGGATTTTTGTGGGGTTTTACTAAACTACTAATTTTTATAGTTTTGCAATAAAAGTAATTAAAGCTATTTTTTTCTTAACAGTTTATGGTAAAGATTTTAACAGTGCAAAATAAATTAACTAACATACTAGTAAGAAAAGGAAGAAAAATATATAAAAGCTAAATTTTTGTAAGATAAACTTTTTAGATTTAATAATAGCGAAAGATGAAAACAATACAGATATTTAAGCAAAGCTATTATAAAACAGGAAATATTAATTAACTAGAGGAAATGATTTAAAGGAATTGGGAATATGTAAACCAACACTAAATCCCACAACTTTTGTGCATTTGAAAAGCATTTGGCATTTAAGACCGCAGAGTCATTCTTTATTTAAAAATAAACTTTCACTAGTCAGGGTCATATCAAGTGTGTCAGGTTTGATATGAAACGACATCGTTTGGTTTAAAGAAAAATAAAAAGGCAATTGGGCAGTAGCCTGGTTCGAACCGTTCCCCGCCGCGGACGTGGGTTATTCGGCGTCCAGTCCCCACCACTCTTGCCACTACACAATTGCCTATCCATTATTAGATAGAAATATATATAAACACATATTTGAAATATTAACTTTGTCATATGAGTTGTTTGAGTATGCTAGGTGTTTTTTATGACAAAAGGCATAGTTTGACAATCCACATAATTAGGCTTTTTATTTCAAATATGTACTCTTTTGAGCCCAATATAGCCATAGTATATAAACATGTTAAATGGTCATAAACTATAGATACATAGATATTTTTTTGGCCATAAATGGAAAAACAACTCATCTAGATAAATTTGCCCATTTAAGATTAGTGCACAGAAGCTGTGGTTTCTAAGTTTTTATTACATATCCCCAATTAAAGTTTTAGCCTACCATTTTGGAATTGAAACTGTCTTCCAAATAAATTTAAAGATAAATTAAATAGGTGTAAACAGTGACTGCTCAATTAAAACTAAAGTTGTAAAACTAAGGTAAGGGTGAAATATAATATTATTATATTATTTTTCTACTTAATATGAGCTGGGGTTGAATTTGTGGAATCTGCAAAATAGCAAAGTTTAGTACAACTAAGCTAATAAAATATACATAAATGGAAATACTGAACCAAAAATAAAATACTAAACCTTTGACTTTGGATTCTTGTGGGGTCACAGTGGTTGAACTCCAAGAACACAAATAAGGCCAAACCAAATCCAAATATACTTTTGGAGTGAGATATGGGTATGATGTACTTTTGGACTTTAGTAGGTGATTATAACAACTACGTGGCTAAGAAATCTGGCATTTAATCGCAAAATCTGTCTTTTAGTGAATGAAAATATTGCTATAAAAATTGGAAATTTGGAGTTTCAAATTATTTTAGGGGACAACTATATAAGTACTACTAGACTAGAAATATTAAATCTAAATTTAAATAGGACTATTTTACTACTAAAAATTGACAAAGGTCATACAAGAAAACAAATATTTTAAATTTAAGAAATACAGTACACAAAGTTTTGCTACATATTTTTGAGCATAAAATCATCAATTACATAAAAGTAAAATTTTACAACTACTAGAACTAGAAAAGGCAAAGAAAAATTAAAGTTTCCTATTTCTAGGGACAATATAAAGTGCTCACATAATAACCTCCCCTAAACTATTCTCTCCCTAACAGTGATTGTTGCTGTGAATTGTGTTGTGTGTCTGTGAATGGTGTGTTGTGCTGTTGGCTCCCTCTGCTCCTTTTATAGATGATTATGAGAAACGTATCATCACTGCGTTCGTCAGCGTTGCCATTTTTTCTTCCGCGCTTTGTTTCTTCTTGATCTCATTTTTTTCTTCGTTTGTCAGAGTCCCTTTTGAATAATGCAGCTCTGAGAGAGAGAGAGAGAGAGAGAGAGAGAGAGAGAGAGTGTGAAAGAAAAAAACAAAAAAATTATAATATATAAACATAAACTATCAACATCCAATCTTTGGATGTTGAATTCGTTCTTGTATTTTTTTTTTCTTTTGTTTTTTTTTTCTTTAGTTTCTTCATTTGCAGAGAACCTTGGACTTTTGATACGTATAAGCACAAATGGGAAATTATCATGTGTGCTCGCTACTTCTTTCCTTCCCTTTATTACACTTCATTGTTACCTAAACATATAAAATGTGTAAAAACAAATAATTACATGCATTTGAGTGACATCACTGTTAAATTATATTAATTTATATATGCATGTAAAACTAGGGATTTGAGGGATTAAATGAGCACTATGTCTATTATATTGGCATATAAATGTGCAATATTCAATGTTTGTCACACCCCTCAACTAACTTATTGCTAGTCCCTAGCAATGAAGTGAAAGAGAAATTATTCTAAAAGTTTTATTAAAAAGTAGGAATAAACTAAGGAAAATAAAATCTAACTCACTGTCGCAGGAATCGCGATTGCATTTAGCGTATGCAACAAGCCGTTAAACCCCTAGGTTACCCCTAGTGGACGAGTGTTGTCTCGTGAGGGTTTGCAGTGAATATACCCACAAAATTCAAATTTTTTTTTTAACTGTAAAAATAAAGTAAAATAAAAATAAAGGTAGATTTTCTCCTTTTACAACAGATAAGATTAAATTTGGCAATAAAATGAAATTTTCAAGTATGTAATAATAATGCAACACATATACTCACAGTTTTGTCAATGGAAGCATTTTTTATACTCTTTAAACTTACAGTGTGTACTTGAAAAGTCAAGCAACTGATCGTAATTTCAAAGTTTACATAGTCAATAGCAGTCATAAAACTTGTAGTTTTAACTCAAATCTCACTAGGATTTCACTCTTTTAAAGAGAAACTCTCAGAAACCGGTGTAGAGAACATCTCACTTGGTAGGGAAGCAAAGATAGAGGAATTGCTTCCATTTTGATGACTCAATATATAGACATTTGGAGTACAGTAAATCTCATGAAAGAATACTTAGCATTAGAAGAGCGATCTACCGTGGAGAACATCCTTATCACTTAAATTTAAAAATCAATTTCTTTTAAATCATTAGGACTTTGACTGGTAGATTAGAAATTAAGATGAGTAGGAGATTTGGGGTGTATTTGTTCTAAGCATGTGATTGGAGTGTTTGCGCAATTCATTCCAACCTCTTCTTTTTCTTCTCCTTTTTATCTTATGTACATTTTTTTTTTTTAATTTCTCATAATTTTTTTTTTTGAAATCAACTCCTTTCTTTCTTTACCACTTCTTACAATATTAATACAGTCCAATCACATACCTGGATATAGAAGTGAGGTTTGTACTCCTAGGTGGAGTAAGGTATGATTTGGATAGAACTGAGAATAAGGTAATATTAGGTGAAGGGGGGTGCATTTGAAAGAAAAGATGGCCTAAATCATTTTAAAAATAGATTGACTTTGTTCATTTAAGCAATTTGGACGTTCTAATGGTAAATCCTGAACGTTCACTTCTAATGATCAGTCAAAGAAAAATAATGAGACTTTCAACGAGTGATATGATAAAGAGAATAACATGAGACTGAAAAGAATAGTAACCCTCATAAAGGAAGATTGGCACAAAAGCTCACATGGGTTAATTAGTTTCCACTACTTGTCTTTAAACTGCATAGTTTATGTTTACTCATCCATTTAGATTTAGTAAATATTTTCACACTGTTTCAAAATGTTTAATGTTTAAAGAGTTTCTAGCATTTGAAAATAGTAAAACATGTGACAATGTGTTGTATGCTATTAACATACCCAAAATAACATTAACGTGTCAAATTTATCTTATATAAAGTAAAAGAAAAACTTCTGAAAAATCCTAAGCATATTTACTAAGTTGGATACATATATGGTGCGACTAGTATCCTCTGCACCTATACAAAAGAGGCTACGCAATCCGGAGCGTCCAAGTTGTCATGATTACCCATTCACCTCTAGTAAAAGAGATGAGTCTAGAACCACTAGCAAGCTAAAAACATCAGTAAGAGGCTAGGAGATAACTCTGGCTTTACTTAGTTTTTTGCTACCTCTAGGGACATTCACCGCACTAGACATATCTGGTGATATTTGGATCATGCAAATTACTCCTATCGAACCAGCTAATGAAAGCCAGATGTACACGTAGGATCATTTTAAAGTCTGACCTGACTGAAAATTATTGACTGTACAAAAACAAAAAATAAAAATAAAAAGAAATGAGGGATGGGAAAACAAAATTTATTTGGGTATCAAAGGATCCAGTCCTCTTTCTCAACCAAAATTTTCTTTTGTTTTGATTTGAATTGTCTTTTGTAACAGTAGTAAACTTTAAAAGATGTGCCATTATGAGCAACTAAACCAGGACATTCTTCTCTATGACAATTCAAACACCATCCTAACCTTTTAGCTTTCCTTTTGATGGCATAAAGGTTAGTGTCAGCAAAGGGTTTCTTCTGCTCAGAAACAAGTGAGCGACCCATTAACGTCTGGTCATCGACTATTGGATTCATTTTTTATACTCTCAGCCAACAAGAGAGGTTAGACTCAACCCTCCACTCCTTCCAACTATCAACTAAGATCTAATTAAAGAGAGCTTAGAGGGGGTGAGTGAGAATTTTATTTAAAAGCTAAAAATATTTATATATACATATATATATATATATATATAAATATATACATTCAGAAACAAAATTTTTATTTATTTTTTTTTTTAAACAAAAAAAAACTAGAAAACTACATTTTTTTTAACACACAAAAAGAAAAACTACATAAATTTTTTTTTTCTTTTTTTTTTTTTTTTAAACAAAGTTTAAGACAATGCATCATTACAATAATAGTAATAAGAAGAATTATGATATAAACTTCAAACATTATAAAAATTTTGGCTTCTGAGTCATGCATTTTATTTTATTTTTTTAAACAGAAAACTAAGAAAAGACAGTTATATTTTTCTCTCTCTTTTTTTTTTTTTAACAAGGGCACCGCAACACTATCATAGCAAGAACTAGGATAATAACAAGATAAAGTTCAAAATCCAGAAGACCAATAACTAGCGCGTCGTCCATTTTTTTTTTTATAAAGAAATGGAAAAATATCACCTGTTTCTTGGAGATCTGAGAACCTGGTAGGGCCGTAGATCGAGTGATATTTCCAAGCTTCTTTGATGCGTGGGTACCTTTAGTGATCAGGAGAGTGGATCTTGATTTTGGATCGAAGAAAATTTAAAAAAAAAATGAGAGATTGAGAGAGATCGAGAGATTGGGGGAAGAGAGTGAGAGAGTTGCAGAGAATGAGAGAGAGAGATCGCGGCGAGAGAGTGAGAGGAAGAAGAAAAAGAAAGGAAAAAGAGAGATAGGGAAAAGTTTTTAGGGTTCAAAGCCCTATATATAACAATTTTCTCTTTTTCAGTGTATCTCTCTCTAGAGAAACTAATTTTTTTTTTATGAAATAAAGATAAAATAAACAAACAGGTGTTAATCGTGAAACCGTCCTCCCCAACTGAGTCTGACATTGTCCTCAATGAGTGAGATGAGAAAAAGAAGCTAAGGATAACACCTGTAATTAAAAGAAATACAAAAAAAAAAAAGATAATAATAATGACAAAGTTAACTTATATATAAAAAGTTATCTAATTAAGAGTATAGGACTTATGAAAATATAAATACTCTGATACACTATGTCCTATACCAATTATGTTTTAAGATATTAAACAGCATAATAGTTAGGGTCCTCCAAAGGAATGGACTCCAACTCAGGTTCAAATCCTTCTAAAAATGGCTAATCTATGTCCATTAACTTTAAATGTATTTCCATCTTTAGGGTCCTCAATCTCGACAGTTCCATAAGGATAAACATTTTTTACAATATATGGACCAGTCCATCGAGATTTCATCGTTCCTCTAAAAAGATGTAGTCTTGAGTCATATAATAGAACTTTTTGCGCGGGGGTAAATCTTTTGCGCAAAAGATTCTTATTATGATACATTTTAGTTCTTGCTTGATGAATTCGAGCATTATCATATGCGTCTTTACAAATTTCTTCAAGCTCACTTAATTGTAATTTTCTTAAAATTCCTCCCTCTTCAATATTACAATTTAAAGTTCTAGTAGCCCAATATGCCTTATGTTCTAATTCTACTGGTAGGTGACAAGCTTTTCCATAGACAAGTCTATATGGAGACATCCCTAAATGGGTCTTATAAGCAGTTCTATATGCCCATAAAGCATCTGTTAATTTTGAAGACCAGTCTTTACGATTAGAATCAACAGTTTTTTCGAGAATATGCTTAATTTGTCTATTAGCTAATTCAGCTTGTCCATTTGTTTGTGGATGGTATGCAGTCGACACCTTATGGGTCACTCCATATCTTTTCATTAATTTTTCAAATGGCTTGTTACAGAAATGAGTTCCTTGATCACTTATTATTGCTTTTGGAGTTCCAAATCGAGAAAGTATATTATCTTTTAAAAATGCAATAACTGTACGGTGATAATTTTTTCTTGTAGGAATAGCTTCTACCCATTTTGAAACATATTCGACTGCTAATAAAATATATTCATATTGGCAAGATGGAGGAAAAGGTCCCATAAAGTCAATGCCCCAACAATCAAATATTTCAATTGTAATTATAGGGGTCATTGGCATTTGATTTCTTTTCGTAATACTGCCCAACATTTGGCAGCGTTTACAAGCCTTACAATATAAGTATGAATCTTTAAATAGGGTTGGCCAATATAAACCGCTTTGTAAAATTTTCATGGCAGTTACTCGAGATGAAAAATGTCCTCCACAAAAGGACGAATGACACATGAAAAGTACATTTTCGATTTCTTCATTAGGAACACATTTCCTAATTACCTGATCGGCACAATATTTAAACAGATATGGGTCATCAAAGTAGAAATGCCTAGCAATAGCTAGAAATCTCTTTTTATCTGATGATGCCAATTGCTTGGTATTTTTCCAGTGACTAAATAATTAACAAGATCAGCATACCATGGTAGAGAAGTCACAGAAAATAACTGTTCATCAGGAAAAGAGTCTTGAATAGGTAAGGGTTCACTAGTATTGTCTTCAAAAGTGAGACGGGATAAGTGATCAGCTACCACATTTTCTACTCCTTTTTTGTCTTTAATTATTAAATTAAATTCCTGTAATAGGAGTATCCACCTAATAAGCCTAGGCTTACTGTCTTTCTTTGAAAGTAGGTATTTAAGAGCTGAGTGGTCAGTAAAACAGACAATAGGGGAACCAATCAAGTATTGCCTAAATTTATTAAGAGCGAATACTACGGCTAGCAATTCTTTTTCAGTAGTTGAGTAGTTCATTTGAGCACTATCCAGAGTTCTACTGGCGTAGTATATAACTGATGCCTTTTTATCCTTTCTCTGCCCTAGGACAGCTCCAATGGCAAAGTCGCTAGCATCACACATTAATTCAAATGGTAAACTCCAATCAGGAGATTGCATAATAGGTGCAGTAGTGAGATGCTCTTTTAATTGCTCAAAGGAGTTTTGACGTTCTTTAGTCCATTCAAAAGGTGTGTCTTTGGCCAATAATTGACATAAAGGTCTGGAAATAGTACTAAATTTTTTTTATGAATCGGCGATAAAAACCTGCATGTGCTAAGAATGAACGGATGTCTTTTACAGTCTTGGGAATGGGTAAATTAGCGATAAGATCTATTTTAGCTTTGTCTACTTGTATCCCATTTTCAGAAATAATGTGTCCTAAGACAATACCTTTAGTGACCATAAAATAACATTTTTCCCAATTAAAAACTAAACTTTTTTCTTCACATCTTTGGAGAACTTTTTGAAGATTGCTAAGGCAATCATCATAGGTTTTGCCAAAAATTGAAAAATCATCCATAAAGACTTCTAAATTCTTTTCTACCATATCGCTGAAAATACTTAGCATACACCTTTGAAAAGTCGCAGGTGCGTTGCAAAGACCAAAGGGCATTCGGCGATAGGCGAAAGTTCCAAATGGACATGTGAAAGTAGTTTTTTCCTGATCTTCTGGTGCAATCTCTATTTGATTGTAACCACTATAACCATCTAGAAAACAGTAATACTTATGACCCGCTATTCTTTCTAACATTTGATCCATAAAGTGTAAAGGAAAGTGATCCTTACGAGTCACATCATTGAGTTTTCTGTAGTCTATGCATACACGCCATCCAGTACTGACACGAGTGGGAATTAATTCTCCCTTTGAATTCGGAACAACTATAATTCCTGCTTTCTTCGGCACAACTTGTGTTGGACTTACCCATTTACTATCGGATATTGAATATATAATGCCCATGTCGAGTAGCTTGAGAACTTCCTTCTTAACTACTTCCTGCATAATCGGATTAAGTCTTCTTTGCATTTCTCTTGAGGTTTTAGCATTATCTTCAAGATATATATTGTGAGTGCATATTGAAGGGATTATTCCTTTTAAATCTGCTATACTCCAACCAATGACACTTTTATGCTTCTGAAGCATACTAATGAGTTTATTTTCTTGACTAGAGTCTAAAAGAGATGATATTATTACAGGATAAGTATTATTATTATTAAGGAAAGCATATTTAAGCTCTTTAGGGAGTTCTTTTAATTCCAACTGTGGAGTTTGTAAATTAGATGGAAGTGTTAATGTAGTCTTTGGTGGTAAAGGTTCAAAATATGTGGTCCACATTGCTTCTTGAATTATTTCTTCTGTTAAATCTTCATTAAAACATACTTGACTCAGAAGATGTTCTTGTAGATTATTACTGTCTAGCTTCTGAATAGAGTTATTAATAACAGATTCTACTGGATCAGTGTAACAAGTCAAGTTAAAATATTCTTGTGATAGAGATTCAATAGCATGAACTTCTTCAATATTCTCATCTTCTTCTTGATGTTGTGGATTAGAAAAAACTTTAATATTTAAAGTCATATTTCCAAATACTACAGTCATCATACCACTGCGGATTCGAATAGTTGCATCAATGGTAGCCAAGAAGGGCCTTCCAAAAATGACTGGTATTTGCACATTAGCATCTAATACTGGTTCTGTATCAAGGATGACAAAATCTACTGGAAAAATAAATTTGTCAATTTTGACAAGAACATCTTCCAAAATTCCTCGCGGGTATTTTGTAGATCTATCAGCAAGTTGTAATATCATGCGAGTGGGCTTTAGCTCACCTAATCCAAGTTCTTGATAAATATAATAAGGAAGCAAGTTCACACTAGCTCCTAAGTCAAGGAGTGCGTGATTAATTTTGTGATTTCCAATAATACACGATATTGTTGGTGTACCTGGGTCTTTAAATTTTGTTGGTAAATTATGCTGTACGATAGAATTAATTTCTTCAACGAAGTCAGCAGAATACGCATCCTTTCGTACATTTTGCTTACGTTTGACAGTACATAAATCTTTTAATAATTTTGCATAAGCCGGTACTTGATTAATTGCATCTAAGAGAGGAATATTAATATGCACTTGTTTAAATAATTCTAAATATTCCTGATTCTTATCATTTTGGGGTTTTCTTAAACGTTGTGGATAAGGAATTTGAGGAAAGTATTCAGGAGTTTCCTCTGTTTCTTTTTCCACTGGTAAATCAGATGTTTCAATTTCTTGAGAAATTTGTTGTTTTTCAAGGGTTTCAACTTCAACTTCACCAGTAACTTTATCTTCATCTATTTCTTCCTCAATTTCTATCATATTATCTTCCTTATTTGTATGCCCAATTTCTTCTAAAGAAGGTGAAATTTCTTGTCCAACAGCCTTACCACTTCTTAGTACAGTTATAGCTTTTACTTGTTCATGTTGATTATTACCAGAAGTTGAGGGATCACCTTGTGGTTGTCCCCTTGGATTAGGTTGTGGTTGGGCAGGAAAAATGCCTTTTCCTTTAGAATCGTGTTGATTATTAATCCTATCCACAGATGTTTGTAGTTTTCCCATGATTTGTATTAATTGTTGCATCATAGACTGTAAAGGCTCTTCTTGCACTTTCTTGTGCGGAGGCACATAAACATTAGAATTTTGCTGTGTATTAGGATATGTATTTTGTGTTTGTTGAAATTGAGGCGGAGGAGGTAAATATTGATTATTTTGAGGAAGTTGATGCTGAGTTTGAAATTGTAGAATACCCTCTTTTGTATACATATGATTTGGAGGATTTCTCCAGTTCGATTGGTATGAATTACCATAGGCGTTTTGGGGACCCCTATAATTATTCACAGCGTTTATCTCTACTGGAGCTGTTTCCTGACAATTTGAACTATTAGGACATTCATTCGCAGAGTGTCCTAAAGTATGACAACTGTCACAAAGTTCTCTTTTCTTCTTAGGTAGATTATTTTTTTCTACTGTTATAGCTTCTACTTTACATGCTAATTCTTCATATTTCAGTGTTAATTCATCTTCTGACTGTAATTGGTATAAACTTTTAGCTTTTTCCGTCCTACGAATTTCTTCTTTTTCCCACTGGGAAGCATTTTCGCTAAGCCAATCAAAATATGATTCAGCTTCATCGGCAGTTTTACTCAAAAATTCTCCTTGACACATAGTTTCAACTAATTTCTTTGATTTTGGTTCTAATCCTTCATAAAAGAAATTAATTAGACGCCATTTTTCAAATCCATGATGTGGACAAGCTAGTAGGAGATCTTTAAAACGTTCCCAAACTTCAGGGAATGGTTCCTTTTCTTTTTGAGTAAAAAGTTTAATTTGACGCATCATGCTATTAGTTAAATTTTTTGGATAAAATTTTTTTAGAAATGCTTCATTCATATCATGCCATGAAGTTATAGATCCAGGACGGAGAGATAAAAGCCAAACTTTAGCTTTATCTTTTAAAGAAAAAGGAAAAAGCTTAAGACAAATTATTTCAATAGGACAGCTCTGATCAGAGAACGTACTACAAACTTCTTCAAATTCACGAATATGAAGATAAGCACGTTCTGACCCCATTCCATGGAAAGTTGGTAAGAGTGGAATCATGCCATGTCTAAAGTGAAAATTTCCTGTGTGTCTAGGTAGAGTGATGCAAGAAGGAGTGATGTTTCTTTCTGGGGTAAATAAATCACGTAAAGGACGTTGTTCACGTTCTGGTAAAATAAATTGTGGTATATTTTCCCCCTGCTCACTATGAGCATCATCAGCTATTCCTTCTATACCTTCAATTTCAGCCATGATTCTAGGAAACTGTATACTAGATGATTCACTAGAAATATTAGAATTATGTGGTACTTGATATAAAGCCTCAGTAGTATCTAAGGACATAAGAAGTAAGTGAAAACTAACTGATAATAATATTATTATGATTATTATTATTATTATTAACTAAGTAAAAAAAAATAAAACTCTTTTTTTTTTTTTAAATATTTTCTATTTTTATGTTTTTTTTATTTTTATTTTTTAGAAGATAGGCTTATATATGTATATAAATGCTTTACCTTTTTTAGAAGATACACAAGTACATATATATAAATATATATTTATATATTTTTCACAAGGAAAGAAATTATATATAATTTTTTTTTTAATTTAATATTTTTTTTTATGTTATCATTTTTTTTTAAAAAGAAAACTAGATTATTTATAAGGTAGAATAAGTATATATATAGATATAGATATAGATATAGTATGAAAAATAGTTTTAAACATAACTTATTTATTTATTTATTTATTTATTAACCGTTCCCCGGCAACGGCGCCAAAAACTTGACGACATCCTATTGACGCGTTTTCTTATCACACCCAAGTGTAGGTGATCGTACAAGTAATAAAGTTCTGGAAGTCCAGGTCGAACCCACAGGGAACGGAATAAAATTTTATAAAGTTAAGCAGATAACTATTTTGTCACTAAAAAGAAAATAAAAGATGATGGATTTTTGTGGGGTTTTACTAAACTACTACTTTTTATAGTTTTGCAATAAAAGTAATTAAAGCTATTTTTTTCTTAACAGTTTATGGTAAAGATTTTAACAGTGCAAAATAAATTAACTAACATACTAGTAAGAAAAGGAAGAAAAATATATAAAAGCTAAATTTTTGTAAGATAAACTTTTTAGATTTAATAATAGTGAAAGATGAAAACAATACAGATATTTAAGCAAAGCTATTATAAAACAGGAAATATTAATTAACTAGAGAAAATGATTTAAAGGAATTGAGAATATGTAAACCAACACTAAATCTCACAATTTTTGTGCATTTGAAAAGCATTTGGCATTTAAGACCGCAGAGTCATTCTTTATTTAAAAATAAACTTTCACTAGTCAGGGTCATATCAAGTGTGTCAGGTTTGATATGAAACGACATCGTTTGGTTTAAAGAAAAATAAAAAGGCAATTGGGCAGTAGCCAGGTTCGAATCGTTCCCCGCCGCGGACGTGGGTTATTCGGCGTCCAGTCCCCACCACTCTTGCCAATTGCCTATCCATTATTAGATAGAAATATATATAAACACATATTTGAAATATTAACTTTGTCATATGAGTTGTTTGAGTATGCTAGGTGTTTTTTTTTATGACAAAAGGCATAGTTTGACAATCCACATAATTAGGCTTTTTATTTCAAATATGTACTCTTTTGAGCCCAATATAGCCATAGTATATAAACATGTTAAATGGTCATAAACTATAGATACATAGATATTTTTTTGGCCATAAATGGAAAAACAACTCATCTAGATAAATTTGCCCATTTAAGATTAGTGCACAGAAGCTGTGGTTTCTAAGTTTTTATTACATATCCCCAATTAAAGTTTTAGCCTACCATTTTGGAATTGAAACTGTCTTCCAAATAAATTTAAAGATAAATTAAATAGGTGTAAACAGTGACTGCTCAATTAAAACTAAAGTTGTAAAACTAAGGTAAGGGTGAAATATAATATTATTATATTATTTTTCTACTTAATATGAGCTGGGGTTGAATTTGTGGAATCTGCAAAATAGCAAAGTTTAGTACAACTAAGCTAATAAAATATACATAAATGGAAATACTGAACCAAAAATAAAATACTAAACCTTTGACTTTGGATTCTTGTGGGGTCACAGTGGTTGAACTCCAAGAACACAAATAAGGCCAAACCAAATCCAAATATACTTTTGGAGTGAGATATGGGTATGATGTACTTTTGGACTTTAGTAGGTGATTATAACAACTACGTGGCTAAGAAATCTGGCATTTAATCGCAAAATCTGTCTTTTAGTGAATGAAAATATTGCTATAAAAATTGGAAATTTGGAGTTTCAAATTATTTTAGAGGACAACTATATAAGTACTACTAGACTAGAAATATTAAATCTAAATTTAAATAGGACTATTTTACTACTAAAAATTGACAAAGGTCATACAAGAAAACAAATATTTTAAATTTAAGAAATACAGTACACAAAGTTTTGCTACATATTTTTGAGCATAAAATCATCAATTACATAAAAGTAAAATTTTACAACTACTAGAACTAGAAAAGGCAAAGAAAAATTAAAGTTTCCTATTTCTAGGGACAATATAAAGTGCTCACATAATAACCTCCCCTAAACTATTCTCTCCCTAACAGTGATTGTTGCTGTGAATTGTGTTGTGTGTCTGTGAATGGTGTGTTGTGCTGTTGGCTCCCTCTGCTCCTTTTATAGATGATTATGAGAAACGTATCATCACTGCGTTCGTCAGCGTTGCCATTTTTTCTTCCGCGCTTTGTTTCTTCTTGATCTCATTTTTTTCTTCGTTTGTCAGAGTCCCTTTTGAATAATGCAGCTCTGAGAGAGAGAGAGAGAGAGAAAGAGTGTGTGTGTGAAAGAAAAAAACAAAAAAATTATAATATATAAACATAAACTATCAACATCCAATCTTTGGATGTTGAATTCGTTCTTGTATTTTTTTTTTTCTTTTGTTTTTTTTTCTTTAGTTTCTTCATTTGCAGAGAACCTTGGACTTTTTATACGTATAAGCACAAATGGGAAATTATCATGTGTACTCGCTACTTCTTTCCTTCCCTTTATTACACTTCATTGTTACCTAAACATATAAAATGTGTAAAAACAAATAATTACATGCATTTGAGTGACATCACTGTTAAATTATATTAATTTAAATATGCATGTAAAACTAGGAATTTGGGGGATTAAATGAGCACTATGTCTATTATATTGGCACATAAATGTGCAATATTCAATGTTTGTCAAAAAGGCAAATCAGATAGAAACCTCTCCACATTCTTGCCACCAACACTCTTCAAATCTGACAAGAATTTTTGGAAAAGAGCATTTGTTGGTGCATATGCACAATCTAAGAATACACCAACTATTCTGTCCCTCAAAACATTATTAATCCCACAAAATTTCTCCCTCAAATTAACTTTCAAATGTTATATACAATAACTATGGTGAGATGTCAGAAAAACACTACTAACCGTAGGTAGCAGTCCAATGTTACGATCTGATACAAAAGTTAATGTACGATCACTTCGTAAAACATATTTCAAATATTGGCAAAACCACATCCAATTCGACTTATTCTCAGAATCAACAACATCAAATGCTAAGGGGACTAAACTTGTAATAAATAAAACATAAAAACATCACATTAACATATGACAATATCATATCAAGACTTTACAATAACATTAATCTAATATCATAAAACACGAAAAGATTACCCTGATTGCCATCTTTACTAGTTGCAGCCAAAACATTTCCCTTATATCTCGATTTAAGGAAAGTACCATCCAAAAAAACAAGAGGCCGAATGAAATTAAATCCAACTATAGATGTATGAAACGACACAAAAAGACGTTTAAAATGCTTGTCCTCATTACCGACCTCAAGCACTATTTGGCTGCCTAGATTAACCCTCAATGCTTCATTTGTATAGCACTTAAGTTGACCAAACGATAACAAATGGTCGCCATACACCTCCTTTTTTCCTTTTTTAACTCCATGCCACGTATGATGATATGATATATCGAGTCCATAATTCTTCTTAAAGTCATGAACAACTTTAATTGGCCTAGTAAGTGGTTTAGAACGAATCTGTTCCATTGCCTACCAACTCAGAACTCATACGCAGATTCCTAATTGTCCATGTAGCAGCACCACACGTGTATACATTATCCAACTTCTTAATAAACAAAAACTCATTCAACGCATGCACATGCCACAAGAATGACTTTGACTCACGGAACCTATACTCTACTGTCACCCTTACCTTATCATTCTTAACATATTTGAATTCAAACCCAACTTCAATTGCATATTTACACAACACCATACAAAACTTAGCAACCCCCCCCCCCCCCCCCCCCCCCCCCCCTCCTCCACGAAACACTTGCCCCTCATGAGTTATACCATGTGCCTAATTAGCACCAATCAACAATTTCTCCTCGTGTACACAGTACTTCTTCATCATCATATCTCCACCAGAATCAAAATCAGCCCCAGACTCCAACATAAAATAAGAACCACTAGACTCACCATATTCATTGCTAGAATACTCAAATACAAACAACCTAGTCTTATCAATACTAAATGATTGAATAACGCTGTACATATTCTCAACGTCAACATCGTTCTCTAACATGCACTTCGAATTACTAGGAAGACTGTATGAAACTCTAACACAATCAAGAGACAAGTTCTTCCACCTCAAGCATATAAAATCTACCAATTCACAATACCCAAACATAATCTTCTAATATCAATATATGCACCATATTTGATAAGAAGCATCATACCGTCCTCAATTGCCAATTATACCTACCAACAGTAACATAACAATGTAATATATAAAACAACAGAACAACAGTAACATCACAATTTCTACCACAAATAAACATCAATAACAAAGGGATGTAATTAACACTACCATAAAAAACAAATGTATAATAATAATTTGACTAAAAAGAACTATAATTCAAAACACTAAAAAATCATAATACAACAAAAAATGAGATTATCATCTGATTCAATATGTCGTATTAATAAAAGCGACAAAAGATCAATTATCATCTAATTGAATGTCATATTAATAACAGTGACATTGTAATAAGAATAAAATCAATTTAACAACAATAACATAAATGAATAACAGAAACATCTAACAAAGTATACTATGAGATATTATCAAAACTAATTCACAATAATAACATCAATCAAATGACAACAACATGCAACACAAATAACACACAATCTCACATTACAATCTAATCTATCTATCTATTACTATACATAATAGCTGAGAGTTCAAGCATAGAAAAATGTGGGAGTGACATGTGGCAGTATTTATGTACCTTTTTTTAGAGAGTATTTATGTACCTATACATGTACACATCACTGCACTGATGATATATATATATATATATATATTTATGTAAATAATTGCACTGATAGGAACTTAAAGGCTTGAGGCACTCAATTGATGCACCTTTACTTTTTTACGTTTCTTTTCTCTCTCCTCTCTCTTTCTCTGTCTCTCCATAGGCTTGAGGCGTTTATTTTTTATTTTTTTATTTTTTACAGTAAATAAACTTATCGTGACTGAAAAAAGTAAATAAGTTTATCTACACTTTCAAGTTTTGTTAGTGAGGTCATGAGCAAGAGAAATTTTTAGGTAACTCAAGGTAACCCAGGGTGCGCTGATGTGGTATTCTGTGACCAATGGGAGTTGGTTATTAGGTGGGATCACATCCACACATACAGGGGCAAAACCAGGAATTTATATTTGGGGGTAGCGGACGATTAATTAGTTATGCTACCCAAGGGGGTCACACAAGGGTTTGAGGCCGCGCCTTCGAGGTTAATTTTTTTTAGATCTATTTATACATGTTTTCAAGTATAATTTTTTTTTTTTTTTTTTTTTTTTTTTTTTGTATTTGAAATATTGAAATTTACTATTTGAGGTTTGTTGTTTGTAATAGTAGATTGTAATTCTTTGGTTTGTAGTTTATGATTATGAATGAATGTTCTAATCGTGTATAAACATGGACCATTTTATAAAAGAATAAAAATTTTGAAGGGCCAATGTGTAGTTTTCATTTTTGGGTGAGAATCTATTCCCAAGTATTGGGAGGGGGGGGGGGGGGGGCAAATATGAAAATTTTAAAAGGGACCATAACCCCCCCCCACCCCACGCACTTACTATCTTCCCCCACTGCATACATACAGTAGGTCTCATTATAGATTCCAAGATGCTAATCTCACCCAAATAATATATTATCAATAATTGGTTCCAGCCTTGCAAGCTACAATGTCCCACGTGATAATAGTGAAAAAACAATCAACCCAAATCCAAACTATAGGAGGTTGAACCATGAGTAGGCAGTGTGATTATATGTTGAATATCGAGCATTGCGCAAGATACATGCTACTTTAATAGTAACATCAATGAATAACATCAAAATTAAAAACAAAAATTACTAAAATTCCACAATACTATCAAACAAAGTAAATAAATGACAAAAACAAATCTATTCATTAAATTCAACTCCAAAAAAAGTTCAATTCGTCACATTAAACTCCAAAACATATATATTCAACATAAACACACAATAAACATATCAAAAGAAATCAATAAAACAGTAAACATGAAAAATTCCAAAAATAATAGATCAAACCTGCAAGTTCAATCGAAAAAAGGAATCGAATCACAAAAAGTATGTGAAGATGATTGCAAATGCTACTAGTGCGCCTTCTTCTACAATTAAGCAATCGAATCTCTCGGATCTCCAACAAATAAGCCCAATATCAAATCTTATCTATGACAAAGTGAAAACAACTTCCTAATTCAAAAACTAACATATCAGGTTACGAGGGGCAAATCTGTCATTAATAGATAAAATCAATGAAAAATGGACTTATCGCCAAAAAATAAGCAACCTACTGCACTTTTACTCTTAAAAAACTAACGTATGGCCTTAACTCCAAAAACCTTCAAATTAAAGGGATTCTAATTAATTTTCCCTATTAAAAATTATAAATATATATATATATATATCTAAAATTTAATTGCATAATATACAAATAAATGAAGGATAATGTCCCACAACATTCAAAATGTTTAATTTATAATTTCAAAATGTTTAATTTATAATTTATCCACTTTTTAGTATATATTTCATGGTTTCATTATTGTTTTCCTTGTTAACCAAAAAAAAAAAGAAAAAGAAATGTTTTCCTCTATATTTTTATTAAGCCGTCGGGTACTTCAAAAGCTTAAGTTGTTAGAGATTCAGAGAATAGGGCCACCAACAATGTATATCAAGTTTTAACACCCTCACTCACATGTGGCCCATCTTGTACATAGATAGCCAACAATCAAACTCTATCACAGTGGAGACAAATATAAAAAAGGGCAGCACATTTAATTGGGAATATAGAGTCAAACTCAAGATCTCCGAAAAACAAGGCTCGGATACCATGTTAAGTTGTTGTTGCTCCAAAAGCTTAAGATTTTAAAGAATGGGCCCACAAACAATATTTATCAAGCTTCAATGGTTTTCTTTTCTTTTCTCCCACTAAATCCAAAACCGAATTTCAAAGCTTAAGGAATTTATTTCTCTAGTTTTTTACTTCCTTTTTTTCCCTTTGGGTGCATTTGAATGTCCATAGAATTGCGAATGAGACAATTTAATATGAGCCTATTATGAATTAGACTATTTAGTGATGTTTGGGTGTACAATTTATCACATACCACTTTATTACTCACATAGAGTAATTTTTCCAAAAAACTTGAAATGCTTCAATTCGAGATAGAGAAATTCAGTTAGTACTTGCTGTCAGACTTGAGACCTTCATTGCGCTTTTTTGGTAGTCTAGTTATGGTGATTAAACTACAAGAAAAATAAGTATCACCAAGGGATATTTCATCGCTAAATTTTCATCCGTGAAAGTATTTAGCAACAAAAAAAATTGTCACCCTTTAATTTCGTCGATAAATTCTCATCCAGAAAGGTGTTTAACGTGAACTTTGATTTCCCTTTTGATGATAGATGTTAATTTCATCGTAAAAAATTTAAAATTAGTGATGAAAACCTTTTCGCAGTTAAAAGTTTTGTCTCTAATTCACAATTATGTTATAGTATATCCTCTCTGTCTTGGTGCGAAGTAATCATCTACCCCACCCTTGTTGCTGTGGGGGATGGTCATGCTATAGATTATGTCTCTAGCTACTAGTTAGCTAGAGAACACCTCGTTATAAGTGGCCTGGGTGCTAGGGCCCCAGTTTGAAGGATTGGTGGTAAGTTAAAGGAATGACTTGAAGTGAAGAGAAAAGAAGAGGATGAATTAATGAGGCAGCGGCCTGACTTGAGCACCCCTCATAGAAAAAGGTAAAACACTCTTCAAAGGAGTGTACATCAAGGGGAGTGGCCACGATGTAGAGGGTGAATGATGATGCCGAAAAATAGTAAGAAGGGTTTAGAGAGAGAAAAAGACAAGAACAATTGTATGTGGTTCGGTCCCGTTAACAAGGTGACCTACATCCACGGTTGCGTTTGTGCGTGTTCACTAGCAGATCACCGGCGGGCCTGGTGAGCCAACAAAGAGGGGCGGCACTACCAGTAATACCGGCCAGGTATATGCGTATGATGGTGAGTTCTCTGTTGTATGCTTGCTAGCTAGAGAATTATTTGATCGGATCCCCGTAAAAAGGGTAGGTGGGCTCTTTTATAGATGCAAGAGTCCACCCTTACATGGTAAATTGATAGGATTAGGAAGCCTAATCTCATTACAATAGATTTGCATGATTTGGAGAAAGTTTCCTAGCTGGTTTAGGAAACTGCCACATTCCATCTTGCAGAATTGTAGCTGGTTTAGGAAACTGCTGGATAGGTCGGGTCCACGAGATGCCGTGGCCGTTCATGCCCGACCTGTTGGTACGAACCGCACAGTTCTGAAGAAGAGCTCGGGATTGCTCGGCTATTAACGCTCTACTGAAATAACCAGCACCTCTTGGTGACGTGGTAGGCTGACTTCATAGCTGGATTATTTTGGACATATCAGCTGCCCCCCATTTTCATAACTGACTGGATGCTTATCGGGTGAGGGTCGAAAATCAGTTTTGCCTTGGAAACTGTCTGGATATCCTTCGAGAATGCTGCTCGGGTTGGGGGCCCACCTTCCTGATCACCCTAGTGGAATGACCGACTGGTGCAGGATGAGGCACGGGTGGTGGTATTGCTACGTGTCAGGGAGTAATTGGCCTGGTCAGGATCCAACGGAGCCGGTTCGGACGTAACCGAACAACTGCGTGGTAATCAGACCGTCACGTCACGCATTTAATGCGCGCGCATTTTGAGGTGACCTTTTATGATCCCGAGGCGACAGCTGTCTGGCGGCGTTTGGCGGAAAAACTCCTGAGCCGTTGGATCTAATTGATCTGGACCGCCCGCTACTTCTATATAAGGACCACTTGCTTATTCCTTCAATTCCTGCTGTCAACTAAGAGAGTTACCGAGCGGTTTGAGAGCAAACAAGATCCCGAGCCAGATTCCCAACCCCTTTTCCGCGCTAAATCTTGTAAGTCCTTCCTTTCTGTCTTCAGTTCTTCATTCTCTTCTTCTTTTCTGAACAAAGCTAGAGGGAGCGAACCCACTTAGGTTAGAACTAGCGTGGGATTTTTTTCTTTTTTAGGTTCTGTCATTTCTTCCAGTCCGGGGGTGCGTTAGAGCAGTTGGACCGAACGGGTGTTCCCGAGAGAGTCTTGAGAGAGTGTTATCTTTTTTCTAGAGTCTTGTACGATCTGCCCTTTAGGTTGTTAGATCTGCCCCCTCTGTACACTAGGCTTGGAGTCCTTGACCCATTCTTAGGTCGTTTACCTCCTAGGTCCATTGTAGACGTAGACATGTACCATTCAGATTTTAACTCGTCGTCCCGGTCGGAAGACGAGCAGTCGCGGTCAGGGTCCTTGATTGCAAGCTTAGACCCTCCCTCCTTGGCCCCCTCTAATTAGTAGAGTGGGGGAATGATAATTGCCCGGGCGTCTCCAGAGGAAACATGCTGGGATTCTTCTTTGGCCTCGACATCTCAGGGTTCGGGCGACGAGGGGTCTTACCGAACAGTCCCGGTGTCGTCTTCTCATGAGAGTCCATTGTCAGTACCCTGCGCGGCCCTGATTTGGATTGGATCAGGGATAGATATAACCTTCCCAGCCCCTTTTCTCTTGCCGTCCATGATGGCGGGGCCAATTTCCATGAGTCGGGCTTTGTCACTTTGTATGAAGATGCCTTCATGGCAGGCCTTCGCCTGCCGCTCCATCCAGTTGCCCGGGATGCGCTCATCTACCTTGGGATCTCCCCCGGGCAGCTCGCCCCGAATGGTTGGCAATATCTGATGGGGTGCATCTCCTTGTGGCCCCAAGTCCTCTGGTATGAGCTCACCTTGCAGGAGTTCTTCTGGACTCACCAGCCCTTCAAAGTCCACAGGGAGTCTGGTTTCTTCTCGCTCGGGGCCAGGCAGGGGCGGAAGATAATTGTAAACTGCCCGAGCAATAATAAAAGATGGAAGAAGAAATTCTTCCAAGTGTCCACCCTGGGGCTGTGTGGAAAGGCACCGGGTATACAGTTGAGGACCTCGTGGGCGGGGGAGCTGAGGAGTAAGCCCAAGCACTCTTTCTTTCCTGCTTAGTCTCGTTATTTTTCCATGACTAACCCGTTTGTGTGTTTTCTTTGCAGTGGGATCAGTTGACTCGCCTAGCCTTTCGGACGGGCTACAAGCGAGGATTCTGTCTTTGGTAGAGGACCAGACCGATATTAATAAGGTGTTGACCCGGTCGGGGAGCCCGAAGATCTCTTACGAGCCTCAGCACCACTTTGTAGCTCCCGTCTTCCCATCGATCATCCCTGGTAAGTTCCATCACTTGACCTTTTGATTTTCTTTTCGTTTGGTACTTTGCTGAATTCTGACATGCTCTTTGGTTTTACAGAAATGGCTCCCAAGAGCGCGGCAGCCCTGAAGGAAAAAGAGGTGGCCCTGATGGCTCGGGCTGGCCAGAAGAGGAAGAAGCCAGACCCCGCCGAGGGCCAGCCCCTCAAGAGGGTTTCCCGGGGGATTTCCATCCAGGCTGAGAAGGAGACAGCTGCTGCCTCAACGCCCGTCATAACGATTGCTGCGCCACCACCACCTCCCCCTGCTGCCAAACCGTTCAGGGTCTCCTTCCCGAGCATGGAGGAGACTGCTCGCGCAAGCCCCTCCTCCAGACCTGCGATTGAGACGGCGGACAACGTCCGCGGAAGGGTCCGGCCCGGGCTACTGCAGAGCCAGATTGACAAGTGCACTCTGCTTAGCCCCGAGGCCATCATTGGTTGGCTCTACAACATCAGCCACATGGTGAGTTGTTTGTTTTTTTTAAACATGAACATTAACTTTCCTTCCCTGCGTACTGACGTTGTCTTGTTCTTACAGATTGGCTGTATTGCGGCCGGGGCTGAGACCACCCTTCCCGGCATTACTGAAAGGTTAGCTACTACAGAGGCTGACCTGTCCATGGAGAGGGCCGCCTGGGAGGCCGCAGAGTTTGCTCTCTCCGTGGAAGAGGAAAAATCCCGGGCAACGGCCCTGGAGCTGGGGGAGACCCGTGACTCTCTGTCAACCGAGCGGGCTGCCCGGAAGGTTGCGGAGACTAAGGCTGTAGCCGCGGAGGCCAGGAGGATCACCGCCGAGAAGGACCTGGCAGCTATGACGGCCACGCTCTCGGAGCTTACTGCTGCTCGGGTGGCTGAAGCCAAAGATGCTGAGGAAGAATTCGAGGCAGGGTTTCTCACGGGATACGCTGACCTGGCGAAGCGGGCTACTGCTCACCACCCTGACTAGGATCTGTCCGGCTACTCCTGGGCAAAGTCTAGTTATTGAAAGGAGGGCCAGGCTGACTCCGAGGTTGCCGCTGAAACTGCACCGGCCGGGGACCCCTCTATGGATGAGCAGGCTGCGGAGGAGGGAGAAGTGGTGGTTGTAGACAACTAGTTTTTTTTGTTTTTGTTTTTCTTGTAATTTTTTCTTTTTGGGGAGGCCACTACAACTGCCCCCCCCAGGCTTTATACAGTTTCTTTTTTAATTAATGAAAAGGCTCCTGAGGTCAAACTTCCTTTCCATTAACTGTTTCTTTTCTCTGTACTTTGAATGTTTTTAATTACTAGTATCCACTCGGTTTTTAGCCGACCTAACCCCTGCCTTAGCAAATGGTTTAGGAATTTTTAACCAGTAGAACACCTAGTCGTTTTGACCTATTTTAAAGGTAATTGCCTGGTCTGCCATAGGAACTTGTCCTGTCTAGTGTGTGGGTGTCCCGGTGTATTATAGGAATACCTTATTTTACCGTCCGGTATGTCCCGATGTATTATAGGAGTATCCTGTTTTACCGTCCGGGATATTATCTCTGATCACTATAAGAACTCATGAATATTTTCCAAGTTCTTGTAGTGACTGGTGTGATTTCCTATTTTAGCCTAATCCCCCTGCCCCCAAGCATTTTGCTAAGGCAGGAGTGCAGGAGTGGGTGGCCATAGGAAACCGACCTGGAACATGGGTGGTTGCAGGGTCCTTTGAAGCTTGCCATCGTCGGTCACCTAGGGGTCTGCTCCTGTCGTCAGTTGGACCTAGACAAAGCTTTAAGTAATTTCCTGTTTAGGTCAATTATCCCCTTGCCCCCCGAGCGTCCTGCGAAGGGGGGCGTGGTGAGGAGTGACCGTAGAAAACTGACCTGGAACATGGGTGGTTGCAGGGTCCTTTTGTGCCTGGGTTCGGAGCCCGAGGTCTTTTTGTGCCTGGGTTCGGAGCCCGAGGTCTTTTTGTGTTTGGGTTCGGAGCCCGAGGTCTTATTGTGCCTCTGGGTTAGGCCCGAGGACTTTTCTGCATTGCACGGTGTACTGACAGGAGTAATTTTGCAAAATAAACTATCCAATTTTATTAAAAACAAAAATTTATTGCTGTTGCTCAATTAGAGCTACAAAAACAAATCTTTCTACCAATACTAAATCCCCGTGGCTAAGCATTACTGATAATACTTGCGGAGGTGTTGCACATTCCAAGGATGAGAGAGATCATGCCCGTCCATACTCTGTAACCAGTAAGTTCCCGGTCGGTTGACCCGGGTTACTTTATACGGGCCTTCCTAGTTTGCCCCCAATTTCCCATGGCTCAGGATCTGGGTAGACTGGTTCACTGCTTTAAGGACGAGGTCTCCGACTTGAAAATTGTGGTGCTTCACCTTGCTGTTGTAGTACCGTGAGACCAGTTGCTTGTAGGCTGCCACCTTTAGATAGGCTCGGTCTCTCCTTTTCTCTACCAGATCCAGTTCTGATCTGAGAGCTTCTTCGTTGTCCGGCGCACTGAAGTTAGCCACCCGATATGTAGGCAACCCAAGCTCTGTAGGGACCACCACCTTAAATCCATAGGTTAAAGAGAACGGCATCTCGCCTGTTGTCGCTCGGGGTGTAGTGCGGTAGGCCCACAGGAGGGTCGGTAGCTCTTCAGCCCACAACCCTTTGGCGCCTTCAAGCCTTGTTTTAACTGACTACAAGATTGTCCGGTTGGTTACCTTGGCTTGAGCGTTGGCTTGTGGGTGCTCAGGGGAGGAGTAATGATTTAGTATCCCATAGCCCGAGCAGAACTGCCTGAAGATAGGGGTGTCAAATTTCCTACCATTATCGCTGACTAGGGCCCGGGGAATGCCGAACAAATTGCCTACCAATATCGTTTGGCGCCGTCTGTGGGAATTGACAGAGTTTTTCACCAACAAATTCTTGATTGATCAACATGCCGCCTAGAAGGAATAAGAAGGCCACTGCTCAGCCCGGTCAAGAGGATTCGCAGCCCGGGTAACCGGCTGCCTCCATAACCTCGGAGCAGATAATGACAGCGCTGACGCAACTCTTGGTGGGCCAGCGGCAAACACAAGAACGGATGGAGGCACATTTGGCCCGGCAGGAAAAGCGCCCTGCACCAAAAGACCAGCCCGAGAAAAACACTCCTTTTCAGGATACCGCACGGGCGCGAAGGCGAGCACGGTCTGTCCCGGTGTCCCTACTGGACTGGGAACACCTCAGTGATGGTGAGCGTAGCCAGGCGACCAGGCATTCACAGAGGCGAGCTCAGCCCAATCCTCGCTGGGTGGAGGATGCCAGAACCATCATCAACCGACAGCGCGCGGCCAGAGGGGAAGGGCCAGGACGGAAGGCCCAGGAATCAGCCAAAGACCCCCCAGCCTTGAGCCAGGGGGATCTTAGGCACACGATTTCTCAGACCAGGAGCCGGGTCCTATCCCCGAGGTCAACGAGCTTTGAGGAAGAGGCCTCGTCATCCGATCCGACCTATCGCTCGGACATAGAGAGGAGAACCGGGCGGGATGACGTAAAGGCCCAGGTCGAGGAACTGCAGCAGCAGATTGAGAGGTTGACCCGCAAGTCCGGCCATGACCTCACCAATACGGAGACGAAATCAGCCTATACTGCTCGGGTGACACAATTCCTATTCCATGAAAGTTCAAACCCCTTCACCTTAACTCCTATGACGGCACAGGGAGAGCCCGGTGGACCACATCCGCACTTACAAGGCTCAGATGGCGCTGGTCACCACGGTGGATGAGCTATGTGCCTGGCCTTTCCCAGTACTCTCAAGGGGCCAGCCGCACAGTGGTTCCATGCTTTAAAGCCCCAGACGGTCGATGATTTCAAAGCCCTCAGCAAGCTGTTCATCAGCCAGTTTGTCGGGATGCTCGACCGGTCGTAACTGGACACTTTGGTGCTGACCGTTAAGCAGCGCAAAGGGAGTCCCTGAGGGAATACGTGGACAATTTCAACCAGCAGAGGCTCCAGATTCGTAATCTCAATGAAACGGCCGCAATTATGGCCTTCTGCTCAGGAGTTTAACACACCAAGGTTGCCACATCATTTCATCGTGACCGACCAGCCACCCTGGTGGAACTCTCGGAGAGGGTCGAAAAGTACATAGACACTGAGGAGTTCCTGAAGGCGAAGCGTGCCAGCCAGGCGGGAGACGAATCCCCGAAGGCCAAGCACAAGCGTGAAGGATTTGAGAAGGGCTCGGGAAAGAAACTGAAGCAAGATCAGAAGGATGTCCGGAGCCAGCCCCAGATCGCTTTCACACCCCTTTCCCGACCCATACAATAAGTCATGGCCGCTGCTGAGGCGCAAAGGCTGCTCCAGCAGCCGGTAAAGCTTAAAGCCCTGCCTGGTAAGAGGAATCGGGACAAGTTTTGCTGTTTTCACAAAGATCACAACCACAACACAGAAGACTGCTTCAAGCTAAAGATGGCAATTGAAAGACTGATCGAGCAAGGCCATCTAGCAGAGTACGTCGTGACAGACGGACGGCCTGCACAAGGAGCCCGAGATCCTGGCCAACCCCAGCCTCTCGGTCAAATCAATGTGATCTCCGGAGGAATGTCAGGCGGAGGGGATTCACAGTCGGCACGAAAGAGGCATGCTCGGGCATCCCGGGCGGATGTCTGGCAGGTCCAATCCACCAGCTCCTCCCCAACTAATGTTCTAACATTCACATCCGACGACTTGCAGGGCGTCCACTGCCCCCATGATGACCCGCTAGTAGTGATGCTTTTTATAGCCAACTTCATGGTCAAAAGGGTACTGGTGGACACAGGCAGCTCGTCCGATATTATGTTCACGTCAGCATTCGATCAACTCGGGATCGCCAGGGATCGGCTCCGGCCGGTTGCCACCCTCCTGGTTGGATTTAATGGCTCCAACACATAACCGCTCGAAACTATCGAGCTTCCAGTTCTTATGGGGACCTGCCCTCAGCAGGCCTCCGTGCTGACTAATTTCGTGATCATGGAATCCCCGTCGGCCTACAATGTCATTCTCGGGAGGCCAACACTCAACAAGGATAGGGCGGTCGTCTCCACCTATAGCTTAACAGTGAAGTTCCCAACTCCTCAGGGACCCGGATGCTTACATGGAGATCAGACTACCGGTCGGAGTTGCTATGTTTGCTCGTTACGCCGGGGGGCAATCACTGAAACATTAAACGTTCAAGAGATGGACCCCCGGGACCAGAGCGACGCGGTACGTCCGATGAAAGAATTGGAAAGTGTGGCGCTGAATCCTGAGTACCCAGACCGCTCGGTCAGCATTGGCACTCTACTGGAGCCTGGCCTGAAGGAAAAACTAACCCAGTTCCTGAGGCAAAACTAGGACTTTTTTGCTTGGAGTCATGAGGATATGCCCGGGATTGACCACCGGATAATGTCCCATCGTCTTAATGTCAGTCCAGATTGCCGACCGGTGAAGCAGAAGAGAAGGGGCATGGCCCCTCAAAGACAGAAAGCAATGAGTGAGGAGGTCGAGAAGCTCCTCAAAGCCCGTTCCATACGAGAAGTTCACTACCCCGACTGGCTAGCCAATGTGGTACTTGTCATGAAAAGCAGCGGGAAGTGGAGGATGTGCATGGACTTCACCGACCTCAACAAATCTTGCCCCAAGGATTGCTATCTGTTGCCCAGGATAGACCTCCTTGTGGACTCCACAGACGGTCACTCACTCCTCTCATTCATGGATGCCTACTCGGGGTACAACCAGATCAGCATGTACCCCGGGGACGAAGAGAAGACCGCCTTTATCATTGACCAGGGCACGTACTGTTACAAGGTTATGCCATTTGGTCTCAAGAATGCTAGGGCCACCTACCAACACCTGGTCAACTACATGTTCAAGGACTTAATTGGGAAGTCTATGGAAGTATATTTGGATGATCTGCTGGTCAAGAGCCGGGATGAGTCCAACCACCTTGAGCATCTGGCCGGGGCCTTCAGCATTTTAAGAAAATTCAAGATAAGGTTGAACCCGGCCAAATGCACCTTCAGCGTCTCGTTCGAGAAATTTTTGGGCCATCTAGTCAGCAGACGGGGAATTGAAGCAAACCCCGAAAAGATCAAAGCCATCATCAACATGCGGTCGCCCAAATCAATAAAGGAGGTTCAAAGCTTAGCCGGACGGGTGGCCGCATTAAATAGATTTGTCTCTTGAGCTACCGACCTGTGCCTGCCATTCTTTAAAATCCTCCACAACACATTCCAGTGGTCAGAAGAGTGTGAAGAGGCGTTCCAGGAACTCAAGAAGTACCTGGCTTTCCCTCCTTTACTCTCAACACCTGTGCCGGGGGAAGAATTATTTTTGGACTTGGCAGTGTCGCCATTGGTGGTTAGTTTGGCACTTGTTCAGGAAGAGCACGGGATACAGTTCCCAGTGTACTACACCAACCAGGCGTTACAGGGCGTAGAAAGCAAATACTCTCGCATCGAAAAACTGGCTTTCGCCCTCATCACCTCGGCAAGAAGGCTCTGTCCGTACTTTCAGGCCTATGCCATTGTGGTCCTCACAGATCAACTCTTCCGTAGAATCCTTAGCCGTCCAGACACGTCCGAGAGGCTCGTCAAGTGGGCCTTGGAGTTGGAAGAGTTTGAAGTGATCTACCGACCCCAGACAGCCATCAAGGGACCGGTCGTAGCAGACTTTTTGGTTGAGTTTACATATCCCGAAGACCCGGTTGAAGAGTCCGAGCCACCGGCCTTACCGCCCGGGTTACACTCTGATATCCCTACATGGGTACTACACGTGGACGGTTCATCCAATCAGCAAGGCAGTGGGGCAGGAATCATCCTAACTACCCCCGACGGCATCCAGCTCGAATATGCGCTAAGATTTGGGTTCCGCGCCTCCAACAATGAGGCTGAATACGAAGCCCTATTGGTCGGACTGCAATTGGCCCTTTCTATGAGTGCACAACAGGTCCAGGGATATAGTGATTCCCAGCTAGTGGTCAACCAGGTTAACCAAGAGTACGGAGCACGGGAAGACAACATGGTAGCTTACTTGGCACTTGTCCGAGTGGTTTCCAAGAAGCTCCGGGGATTTCCCATCACGCAGATACCTAGAGAAGAAAACACCAGGGCCAATCGGTTGGCTTGCCTTGCCTCATCTTCTGAGTCAGACTTACCCGGGATAAGGATAGAATATCTACCCGAGCCAAGTGTGATCAACTCGGAAGGCATGGAAGTAGACCCGGTCACCCTGGGACCCAACTGGATGGATCCGATCGTGACATTCTTGACAACAGGGGCGCTACCAGATGGCGCCAAACTGATGATGTCGAAAAATAGTAAGAAGGGTTTATAGAGAGAAAAAGACAAGAACAATTTGTATATGGTTCGATCCCATTAACAAGGTGACCTATGTCTACGGTTGCGTCTGTGCGCGTTCACTAGCAGTTCACCAGCGGGCCTGGTGAGCCAACAAAGAGGGGCGACACTACCAGTAATACCGGCCGGGTATATGCGTATGATGGTGAGTTCTCTGTTGTATGCTTGCTAGCTAGAGAATTATTTGATCGGATCCCCATAGAAAGGGTAGGTGGGCTCTTTTATAGATGCAAGAGTCCACCCTTACATGGTAAGTTGATAGGATTAGGAAGCCTAATCTTATTACAATAGATTTGCATGATTTGGGGAAAGTTTCCTAGCTGGTTTAGGAAACTGCCACATTCCATCTTGCAGAATTATAGCTGGTTTAGGAAACTGCTAGATAGGCCGGGTCCACGAGATGCCGTGGTCTTTCATGCCCGGCCTGCTGGTACGAACCGCACGGTTCTGAAGAAGAGCTCAGGATTGCATGGCTATTAACGCCTCTACTAAAATAACCAGCACCTCTTGGAGACGTGGTAGGTTGACTTCATGGCTGGATTATTTTGGACATATCAGTGAATATGGGAACTTCGGCTAGCTCTCTGGTAGCTGGCCGATGTTCTAGAAAGTATGACTGCAGCCAAAGTTGCAAAACCCAAATTTGGCTCCCTCCAAAATGGAAGCCTGAGTCGATGAAGTCCTTGACACCTCGAATTAGATGGGCCCACACAAGGGTGGACAAGGCTAAAGGTTTGCTAGCAGCAAGGGCCAAGGACAGAGTGGTATATTCTCTGGTAACAGCCCGGCTGACTGAGCAGAAGAGGTAGTACCTATTCAGCCAGTAGATCGGTGTAGGCAACAAGGAAGCCCCCATAGGCATTAATGGGATTATAGGAAACGACCCCATCCTTCATAGATTTGCTTTACGAATAGGAGAAGATGGTCATTCCCACGTCAAGGTGTAGTCTTAATTCTTGATTGTGAGGATGTAGCCTGAGCAGATAGCTTAGATCCTTGACTGTAGGCCCCATCGACCCACAATGGAAAAAGAAGCTGCTGCAGGATTAAGACCAGAAGAGAAGGACTCGGTCTACCTCGATCTTGGTCTAGTTGAGCATAATGGCTTCATAGATGCCAATCTATTTCCAGAGATTGGCCTTCGAGGTCGAAACTCGTTTCACCCACTTGTCCTATTCTGATGAAGGCAAGGGCCAACCCCGAATCGGATGGGTGGCAGTCCATACTTTTTCGCAGTCCAAAGGGCATTCAAAGATGGGTTCATTGTTTACTAGTGAAAAGTTTTAGGTAAAGACAGGAGGGGGTCCCCACAAAGCATAAGTCCCAAGCCAGGGGCCACCGGAGACTCGTCAGCAGTGGAATATGGGTTGAAGGTCTATGTAGAAATGGTGGAGGCATGGTCCTTGGCTAGGTGTCAGACTTTTTGGGAGTGATTTTGTGGTGGTAGGGCATCCTTTAAAGCATTTTGCTGCTTTTTTGGCTTTTCTGTTAGTAGACGCTGTCGGAGCTATTTTGGGTGCCATTTCCGTTGTTGGAGGTTGAAGAAGAGCTCGTCGGTGATATGGTGGAAGTTGCAAAAATGTTAGAGAGAGAAGAATCTCTAAGATTTTAGAGAGAGAAAATATGGAGATGAAGATGAGGAAAGCAAGGGGTTATACCCAAACTTTATATACGTTGGGCATTAAATGAGGAGTGACTAGTAGGGTTCCCAAAGACTGACACTTTCGACATGGTGGCCATGTGACATTTTCAAATTCAAAATGTATCAAGCCCCGGAACCACACATATAGCTCTAGGATATGTGGCACGCCACCAAGGCACACACAAGACTCCTAGATGTTCAAAAGAAACCATAAAATACTGAGTTATAAAAGCTTTCTAATTTAAAACACATATAAAAGCAATCCATTTTGAAAATAAAAATCCAGTCGACTAATCGGGGACCCAGTCGACTGTTTTAGGAACTATAGAGAGCATAAAATCCCAGAGATCCAATCCAGTCGACTGACCCATGTCCGGTCGACAACATTTGCAGCGGGTTGTGTCAAATTCGGTTGACTAGTACCTATTCGGTCGACTGTACTCGTATTCTAAAGAGCTCAGTTTTAAGAATGGAAAATCCAGCTGAATGTAAAGATAATTTCAGTTGATTAGTTTAGAAAACAGAAGAGATTAAGGAAATGCATAGTACTTCAAGGATGTGGCTGCGCATAAGGGTTCGGCGATGAGAAGGGTTTAAAGATGGACATAAATGGTGGTTTTTGGCTTGTGACATGGTACTTCATCAGGTAGGGTCCCCGGCTTAGGGTCCAGGGTTCGTGACTAGGACTGGTTTGTTTACGGCTGTGTATGTCAATTAGGGATTTTTTTTTTGGTTCAGATGTGGTGGTTGCTAAAGTAGGGCTTTTGGGAAAAGTTTTGTAACAAGATCTGGGTTTGTTGGCGAACTGGCTGGGCTATGGTGTTTACGAAGATGGAGGTGGTTTATGGTTATGTGATTGGTGCAATGTTGTTTGGGGACTGTTTGTGAATGATGAATCAGTGAGTTTGCTTAGGGTTTCAGTGGGGCAATAAAAATGGTGTGGGGATGATTTGAAGGGGAATCTGAAGGGAGGGTGAGGCTATAAATGGTGGTCATGTTTGCTGATGGGTTCAAAAAGTTGGTGTGGGGCTTTAATCTTTAATGGTTTGGTGGTCGCAGATTCACAAGCGGCTATATAAAGGTCATGAGGAAGCCAAGGGAAATCAACATGGGACATTTTGGGTTGGTTGGGATTCATGAATCGCAGTTTGCTCTGATATCAAAACTGATGTAGGTGCTTTAGGTATTGTTGGTGGTGGTATGGTTCATGATGCGGCTGCTTGTCTATGAGATTAAAATTTACTGAGCCTGGGATCTGAAATGTAGGGTTCCTTACTGCGAATCGAGTTTGCTCTAATACCAAATTTGATGTAGGACACTCGAAAAATTGAAATATTGATAGGAGAAAAAGCAATAGGAGAAGAACGAATAGAAAAAGAACACTTGGTATCCCTGTACCTCGGGCACCCTAGGTATCCATGTACCTAGAGTTTGCAGAAAATTGAGAGCATCCCTGTGCAATCAAACATCAATAAATTTTTATTCATAATCAACTATCAAATACAAAAGCTTGCCACCTTATTTATAGTGATATGAAAAAATCCAAATCCAAGAAAACTTCCTAAAAGATAAAATTGCCTAAAGATTACTTCCTAATAAAACTTATTCCATAGATCTTAAACTTCCTAAGATAATTATTTCCTAAAGATAATATCTCCTAACATAAATTATTCCTTAACTAAAAATTCCTATTTATGGAAGTATAATAAAATAACTAATTTCAATCACCTCTTAAGAATCAAGAAATCACCCTTTTGTTCCCCATCAAGAAAACATAAACCATTAAACAGACGAATCTAGTCAACTGGCCCAACGGACAGTCGACAGCTTTTGTCAAAATCAAGTTCTTATTTAACCCTATTAAAACATAGTACAATAGAAATAGGGTATTGAGTCCACAGGGATTGGAATGCAACAAAGCTTGGTGAGCCCTTAATGACCAATTATAATGCGAGGAGTAATTAACAAACTAAGAAATAAAATTTAGTCTTTTCAACTTTGGGTTTGATTTAATTTGTGTTAAATTATACTATAATGACTATTTAGAAAATGGAAAGTAACTTTGAACTAAGCTAAGCTTAATGAAAAATTGGAGATTTTGCAAATAAAGAAATCGAGGTTGGGGAGCATTCCCCCACCTTGGACCAAACAACACATGGATTCCATGCTTGTAGCATCTTCTAGAGTAGAAAATTCCATTGAGACAAACCATCAAACTTGTGGTAGTCAACCTACATGCTAAATAGAGGTTTCAATGAAATACAAGAGGTTTGGTTTGAAATCCAAGGATTTAACAACTTATAACGCTTAACATTGTAAGTGGGGTCCTAGAAAATCAAACCTTGCACACATGAACTCCATAAATGCTACAACACATGAAAATCCTACCTTAAAGCACACATGGGTCCAATGGTGGGTTTAGGATCCCCAACCTACATGATTTAGCTACTCATAACTACAATGACATTAATATTAAAGAGAGGGAAAGCGAGATTATACCAACTAGAGAAATCCACAATAAATGCCATAGAAAATCCAAGAAAATCTTCAATAAATACTTCAACCAAAAGCTTCCAAGTATTCAATACATACACACTCTTCTCTCTCTTAACACTAAATGGAAGTAAATAAGGGTAGATGAGGAGTAATGGGGGAGAGAGAAGAAAGAATTTACAACCTAAGAATCCAAGTGAAATAAAAGCTAACCTTAAATAAAAACCCTCTCTAACTATATATACCCTCTACACAAGATGGCAAACTTGTAATAAAAAGAGGAAGTAATTAGCATTCGCGGATCGATTCCTTTATAAGGGCGGATCGATCCGCCTCTCATTTGGGCAATTAGTAGCTTCTCGAGAAGACGCAGATCGATCTGCTCTATTAGCTCGATCGATCCATTTCGGGATCATTGTCGCAGAGTGTCACAGGGAGATCGCGGATCGATCCCCTCTAAAGGCATATCGCTAAAGGCGGATCGATCCACCTTTCTGGAATCTCTTCTTTGCCCCTTTTACTTCATGAATGGTACAAGGGTTGGGTTTCACTTTACCCAAGCTCGCATAACCTACAAGAAAGAGATCTTTATTAGTTCAAAGAGAGTAACAACAAGAACAATCAAAAGCACAATTTATCCATTAAATCTCCGATTTAAGTAATAATTCGTGTCCAATAGGAGTAAAATCATGATGTTAAGAATGCAATATCGGACACGAATCACACCCCCCAACTAGCATGTTACTAGTCTCTTAGCAACACAGCTCAATCCCAAGAGATTCAAGAATAACCTTGCACGACAAATTATTGAAAATGATAGATAAACCGTTTTTGTGGGGAACACGATTGCATTGAGCGTATGCAACGAGCCTTTAAACCTCTAGGTTACCCGTAGAGGCGGAGTGTTGTCTCTGGAGGGTTCTCAGAATGATACCCACAAACATTTTGTTTCCTCATGATAGTTGTCCACTATCTAACGCCTACACTTCACAAAGTGCAAAGTGTTTCCAAAAGATTTTAGCAACCGACACGCAAATCCAACAAGTTCTAAAACTATCAAGATTATTAGAAAATTTTCATTAAGCTCAATCTTGGATGCGTGTATGGTGTGAAGTGCATAACTATAACTATCAAGACGATGGCAATGCTTTCATAATCCGACTCCCGTTCAAAACCGCGCTTCAACCCAATTCTCATCGGTATTACACTTTAAAAATGAATCACTTGAAATGGGTAATACTCTCGGGGCATGCGGGCAAAAAGAGTAATGGAAATAGGAATCAAAGCCACGCACATGCCAATGATTGAAAACGTAAGCTTGAAAAACGAGTAAAATTAATCTCATGAAAGATGCCATTCACTAGAGGATGTGGATTAACTCTAACTACTTGTCATGATCGCTTCGAACTCCGAATCACAAAACTTGAGAATCAACTAGAGCCTCGAGGGTGTTGTAAAGTGGGGAAGGTGTTATGAGATGGAGGACAAGGGGAAAGTAGGGGAAATGTTTTGTGTACAAGCATGGGATTTATTGGAATGCATGGATACAGATGACCACAAGAGATGAATCAAACATGAATATTATTTGAAACTCATAAGGAAAAGTACAATTGGCCATGAAGCTCTCTTTTTTTTTTCTTTTCTTTTTTTTTTCTTTTTTTTTTTGTTCTCTCACAATCAACATGATTCAATTGCTTTTACAAATTTACAAACACGATCTCATGCAAAGGTATCCCAAGAATGTAATTTAAATGCAGATCCAAAAAGTGTATGGTTAAGTGAAGGATGGACATATGTGGTTGAGGTTAGAAATGGTGAAAATAAGTACCTAAGATCAACTCTTCGAGCAATGTGATTCTTTGTTCTCCACTACGATGACAAGCAAGCAGGAGTTTGTATTCCACAAAAGGATTTCTCTAATGAACAGTCAAATAAGAAGATGAGATTATCTACACATTTTGTATGTTTTTCAAAAATAGAGAATTGAAGTATGTAACACTCAATAATGGAGAAAAAGATCTAAAGCTCACAAAGGTAACGTCTCCACGTGGTCGATAATCCAAGTAGTCATGCCACGTGGTCGATAATCCAAGATTTAAACTTCATGAAATTCACTATAATAAAGACAGTTATAGAACTAATGGGATTAACAAGTGTCACAAACTAAAGTCGGAAGAAAACCTCAAGGCAAACGTCATCACTCGGCAGTAGAATGGGGCAACTATACTAAAGTCATTGGAAACACGGGACAAGGCAAAAATTTTAAAAAAATTGTTTGCCAAAGGAATGAAACTAAAATTGCGATGAGAGAAGCTAGCTAGCTCTTACACCCCTAACTAGGACCAAACATTGTCCTCAATGAAACTATAAGGTACAGGGGGAAGAACAATATTATCGGAAGCAAACAAGGTGAGCATGCGATAATGAACTGTGCCTGCGATGTTAGAATCAACAAAGAAAGAGAAGGAAGAGAAAAAAGGAATTTGACATGGCACAATAGTAAAGCAATCAGCATAAGCCAATAATCAAATAAAAGCAAGTCCATAAACATCCATACTAAGTCAACAAAATCCAAGAACAAAATAACACTATCATCCATACACATAAGTACAACCCCAAAACCAACTGAATGAACATAAAAACACCCTAGCATAAGAAAAATAATATCCATAAGCGAAATCAAGCACTCATGAGAGTTGAAACATGCATATGAAATGAGGAAATATGAACAATGCACGTGAAAACGATGAAAATGCACGTGTGGATTTGAAGAATGCACTAGGGAAATTCATTGTGGCCTTCTACCGAACACGTTGTGGACAAGTTGGGAACTCTCACTGTTTAACAAGATTTGAATCATGGATCCATCCCAAACAAGTCACAAAGTGGCTTGAGCATGAAGAACATTCTATATATATGAGAAATCAACCCAAAATATAAAGAAATGGATGAGAAATCAAGCCCTAAAGTTGAAAATTTTGAAATAGTGAGCAATGGGAGATAAAACCCCAACCTAGGGTGCAATCATAATTAAATCATGAAAAACAATCGATGAGAGTTGTTAAAATTGTACCTTGGATGGATGCAATTGAAGATCTTTAAAATGGATGAGCACAAGGGTTGATTTGGAGAAGGTTTGGGTAATGGTGCTTGAGATAGTTTGAGAGAGAACTTGAAAATTTTAAAAAGAAATGAGAGGTTTCCTAAAATAAAAACCGACTCTGCCTCCCGCGGATCGATCTGCAAAAAGGCCGGATCGATCCGGTGTTTTAAAACGGTTTTATTGCGCCTTTTCAAAATTGTGGATCGATCCGCTCATGAAAGCCAGATCGATCTATCTCGAAGATATAAAAGCAGTGTGTTCCCTCGAAATTGCAGATCGATCCGCTTAGAACTCCGGATCAATCCATTTCAGCATTTTAAAGCAGAATGCTTCCTCAAATCCGCGGATCGATCTGTTCATAACATCCGGATCGATCCATTTCGGTAACTTTAAAGCAGAATGTTCCCTCAAATTCGTGGCTCAATCCGCTCATTGGCCCGGATCAATCCGCCTTTACCCAAATGGCTCAATAACTTCCCTAAAAACCCGTGGATTGATCCCCCAACAACCCGGATCGATCCTCCCCTTTGCTTCATCAATCTTAAACTTTGAAAACTTTTATTAAGTGCAAGATGATCAATATGGATGCAATGGACATGACCAAGAACAAAAAATTTATGCCAAGAATGGAACATGGGGCATACAAAAAAAATAATGGAGTCTACCTCACGAGAGCCTACTCAACCCCAACATTGGGGTCTTCCAAAGGAATTGATACCAACTCAGGGTCAAAACCTTCAAAAAAAGTTTGAGCCTTTGCCCATTGACCTTGGAAATCGTCCCATTCACAGGATCTTGAATCTCAACGGCTCCATGATTATACACCTTATGCACAATGTACAGGCCAATCCAACGTGATTGCAACTTACCCAGAAATAAATGGAGCCCTGAATCATATAATAGCGTCTTGTTACCAACAACAAAGTGCTTACGCACAATGTGTTTATCATGAAAAGCTTTAACGCGTGCTTTATACACTTTTGAACTCTCGTAAAGTTCACTCTGAATTTTCTCCAACTTATCGAGTTGAAGCTTCCGCCTCTCACCACTCTCATCAACGTCGAAATTGAGCTTCTTAATGGCCTAATAAGCACGGTGCTCAAGCTCGATGGGCAAGTGACATGCTTTCCAGTAAACCAACCGATAGGGAGACATTCCTAAATTTGTCTTATAGGCCGTCCTATATGCCCAAAGCGCATCAATTAGCCTAGAAGACCAATCCTTTTTTAATGGATTGACCGTCTTCTCTAGAATCCCCTTAATTTCACGATTAGCCAATTCGGCTTGGCCATTGGTCTGAGGGTGGTACGTGGTGGAAACTTTGTGGGTTATGCCATATTGGTCCATTAAACGAGCAAACGGGGAATTGCAAAACTGCACCCCTTGATCACTAATGATAGCTTTCGGAGTGCCAAACAGGGATAAAATGTGCTCTTTAAGGAATTTCAAAACCACCTAGTGGTTATTAGTTCTGGACGGTATGGCCTCAACCCACTTGGAGACGAAGTCAACCGCCACCAAGATGTACTCAAAATTATTGGATTTAGGGAAAGGACCCATGTAATCTATACCCCAACAATCAAAAACTTCGATCACGATAATGGGGTTTAGAGGCATCATGTTCCTCCGGGTGACTTTACCGAGAAGTTGGCACCCAGCACACGCTTTACAATAAGCATGTACATCTTTAAATATTGTAGGCCAATACAAACCGCTATGGAGCACTTTAAAGGCGGTCTTTAGTGAGGAGAAATGACTTCCACACACTTAATCGTGGAAAAAAGACAACATACTCGGTATCTCATCATTAGGCACACATCTTCTCACGATTTGATCGGCACAATACTTAAACACATAAGGATCGTCATAAAAGAACGATCGTGCCATCAACATTAACCTCTCACTGTCTTGAGTAGACCAATCTTGAGGCAAATCTCCCATGACAAGAAAATTTACCACGTCCGTATACCACGGAAGAGTAGAGATCTTGAGCAATTGCTCATCCAGGAAACATTCTTGAATGGGTATGGGGTCTATATGATTGTGATCAAATGTCAAATGTGACAAATGATCGGTGATAACATTTTCCACCCCCCTTTTTTTTCCTTGATGGATAGGCTTGTAGAAGGAGGATCCAATGAATGAGCCTCGCCTTAGCATCCTTTTTGGAAAAAAAGATACTTAAGGGCGGCATGATCGGTAAAGCAAATAATTGGTGATCCTACCACATATGACCGAAATTTCTCAAGTGCAAACATTATCGCAAGCAACTCTTTCTCCGTCATGGGGCTTCTCATCCCTCCGTTGCCCCAACACGGCCCCAATGACGTAGTCACTAGCATCGTACATGAGCTCGAAAGGAAGGTTCCAATCGAGGGCTTGCATAATTGGTGCGGTGGTAAGTGACTCCTTAAGCTTGTCGAATGCTTCTTGGCACTCGGGGAACTACTCAAAGGTGACATCTTTCGCAAGTAGTTGGCACATGGGCTGCAAAATAGCGCTAAAGTCCTTGATAAACCGCCAATAAAAGCCCGCGTGTCCTAAGAACGACCTAATATCCTTAAGAGTCTTTGGGGGCAGAAGGTTAAAGATGATGTCAATCTTAGCCTTGTCAACTTGCATCCCCTCACTTGAGACTATGTGACCTAACACGATGCCTTGTGTCACCATAATGTGACACTTCTCCCAATTCAGGACAAGACTCTTTTCTATGCATCAATTGAGAACTTTCTCAAGGTTCTTGAGGCACTCGTCGAAAGAATCGCCAAAAACACTAAAATCATCCATGAAAACCTCAAAGAACTTCTCCACCATGTCACTAAAAATGCTAACCATGCACCGTTGAAAGGTCGCGAGTGCATTGCATAGCCCAAAAGGCGTTCTCCTATAGGTAAACGTGCCAAAGGGACATGTGAAGGTAGTCTTTTCTTGATCCTTAGGGGCGATTTTGATTTGATTGTACCCCGAATACCCTTTAAGAAAGCAATAGTGTTTGTGGCTGGCCACTCTCTCTAGGACTTGATCAAGGAAGGGCAAGGAAAAGTGGTCCTGTCGAGTGACCGAGTTCAACTTCCTATAGTCAATGCACACCCTCCATCCCATGGTAGTCCTAGTAGGTACTAGCTCACCTTTTTCATTCTTCACAACTGTGATCCTTGACTTCTTGGGCACTAATTGGGTCGGACTTACCCATTCACTATCGAAAATGGGATATATGATCCCATTATCTAGCAACTTGATGACCTCGATCATCACCACCTCTTTTATTTTGGGGTTCAACCATCTTTGCATTTGCCTAGACGGTTTGGCCTCCTCCTCCAAGTAGATCCTATGGGTGCAAACGGTAGGGAAAATTCCCCTCAAGTCGGCAATACATCACCCTAGGGCACTTTTGTGGTCCTTTAAAACTTTCATCAATTTCCCTTCTTGACAAGGGTCAAGTTGGGAAGACAGCACCACCGGGAAACTCTTGTCCTCTCCCAAAAAGATGTACTTGAGCTCGCTCGGGAGCATCTTGAGCTCAAGTTTTGGGGTAACAACATTGGAAGGAAGAGGAAAACTATCCCTTGGGGGTAGTCTCTCAAAATTAAAGGTCCACATGGCTTCTCTTAAAATCTCTTCAGCAATCACCTCCTCCTCAACTTTAACTCCTTCCTTACTCATCTCCTCCCCTCTCCACAATTCATGATCACACTCGTCAATGACATTATAAATAGTCAAGCATTTTTCAACATGTTCAAAGTGAGCTATATTTTCATCGATTACACATGTATGATCAAGAGGAGTGATGATGCAAGAATCATTAACATTTATATCACTAGAAAAATTAAAAAAATCTTGCACCAACGAATCAATGAGAGAGATTTCATAAATATCATCACCACTTTCTCATCAAGATCCAGTTACTTAAAGAGGGAGAAGATGTTCACAACCACCGTCATATTACCAAAAGTCAATCGCATAAGACCATTCCTACAATTGATCAAAGCATTAACAGTAGCAAGGAATGGGCGGCCTAAAATGATAGGGATTTGCGATTGTTCATTCACAACAGGTTGTGTGTCAAGTACAATAAAATCCACCGGATAGTAGAAATTTCCAACTTGAACAATAACATCTTCTATTATACCATGTGGCATCTTTACGGATCTATCGACCATTTGTAAAGTGACACGGGTCTCTTTAAGCTCTCCGAGGCCTGATTGGACATACACCGAATAAGGAAGAAGATTAACACTAGCACCCAAATCAAGGAATGCTCTATCGATGTGGTATTGACCAATCACATATGCTATAGTAGGACAACCGGGGTCCTTGTATTTTGGAGGAACTGTGTTAAGTATAACGGAGCTCGCATGTATGGCCATGTAGGCATTCTTCTTAACATTTGAGTTTTCTTTTAACCGTGCAAAGGTCTTTGAGAAATTTTACATAGATCAGAACTTGTTTAATGGCCTCCAAAAGACGAATATTGATCTTAACTTTGTTGAACAATTCCAAAAACTCATGATTCTTGTTATTCTTGGCCTTCTTTTTGAGCCTTTAAGGAAACGGAAGAGCGGGATTCAAAAATTCTTGATCCATAAAGTCGGGGGCTTTGGGTAAGTCCCCTTCCAAATCCATGTCATTAGGGGGCAAAGAGTCCCCATCATCGAGTTCGGCCTCAACTCTAACTGGATTATCGCCAATTTTTGGTTCTTGAGAAGGCTTTTGGACCTTGTTGTCCACAATTTTACCACTTTGGAGAGTGGTGATTCCTTTTAAGTGTTCGACATTAGAATTGGAGGCTCCACTATTAACTTAACCTTTATGATTTTGAAATGGTTGTGCGGGTAGCTTTCCCTTATCAATAACTTGTTAATTTTGGAGCAATTGAGCCAATTGAGCTTGAAAAGCTTGCATAGATTGAGCATGCAATGATTGCATCGCTTATATGGATTGCTCGAGTTGGCTCATTCTTTGGGACAAGCCATGATTACGCTCCTCAAAGCTTTTCTTGTGAGGGGGGCCCATAAGAGGATGGAGGATGTTGTGCCCCTTGATTTTGGATGAAAGGAGGACCTTGAGGTTGAGGTGCGTGTGGACCAAAATTTTAAGGTACATAAGGTGGTGGGGGTGGTTGATGCGGATAATATGGTTGTGGAAGAACATTGGGGGCTACAATCACCCCTTTGTTCATGTGGTAATTGAGTCCCGTGATTGTAGGCATCGATTTGGGAAGGATTATACTTGGGCCTAATGTTCATCCCAAGTGCATATGCTTGATCCAAAGCTTGGTTTTGAACTAATGGAAGAACAGGGCACTCATTGGTTGAGTGCTCTGGATCATAGCAAACATAGCAATGTAAAGGATTAATCGGGGCAAGGATCAGGGGAGGAGTGGGGGTCATGGTGACCTTTTGAGACTCCAAGGCTTCCACTTTTCTAGTAAGTTCAGAAATGGGGTTGGCCTCGCTTGACACTTGATAAAGGCTAGGATTCAATGGGGCTATTATGACCGGTGAAGTTCGGTCATGAGGGTTAGGTGCACCCCAACTGCGAGAAGTCTCATAAATATATTCAAGATGAGCTTCGGCTTTCTCGGCTTCAAGAGTCAAGAAACTCCTAGCACACATAGTTTCAATTAATTGTTTGGTGTTGGGTTGTAACCCCCCTTAACAAATGGAAATTTGACGAAATTTGTCAAAACCATGGTGCGGGCATTTCCTAAGGAAATCCTTGAATCTCAACCAACACTCAACAAAGGTTTCATGTTCCCCTTGGGAGAAATTTTGAATTTGTTTGACCAATGCATGTGCTTTGTGCATGGAGAAAAACTCCTTGTAGAATTGCTTTTGGAGTTCTGGCCATGAGCCTATGGAATTTGGAGGTAGGGTCACGAACCAATCTTTAGCCCTATCCTTGAGCGAGAACGTGAACAATTTGGGCCTTATGAGCTTAGGTGTGCATCTTTGTTGTTCAAACGTACCACATATATCCTCGTACTCCCTAATATGCTTGTAAGGATCCTCATTCTCTTGTCCATGAAAATTGGGCAAGAGATTAATCATCCCGGGCTTGAAATGGAACACCCTCGCATTGTACGGGAATGTTATGCAAGAAGGGGAAGACATGGTCTCGGGTTGAAGATAATCCCCGATCGTTCTCCCGAAAGTTTGATCCATTGGAGGAGGTGGAGGAGGATAATGATGTTGGAAAGGAGGCGGAGGATGCGGAGGGTAAGGTGGATGCATGGGTGGAGGTGCGGGGTTTTGTTAACCCCATTGCTCTCGACAGAATCGATCCATGGGAGTTTCGCCCTCCATGGCAAAATGTAGCATGGTTCGAAAATACGTTAACTACCGGCTCTCGGTAGCCGGGATTATGCGAGTTTTGGGTGAATGATGGTGATGGGTGGTCGGAGGCCGCCAAAACGACCCACTACTACTACTACTACTAGAACTAGCATTAGTATTACCTGCAAAGGGGTTAGTCATACTTGCATTGCTCGGATTTGACATTATAGGAGATTGTTGATTCTCACTTAAAGGCTTCTCCTTCGAAGGCAATCAACAAGAAAGCAAACAAGATTAAAAGCAAAAGCACGATAATTAGAAACTAAGCGACCGAAGGTTGTTACCAATTTCAATCACCGGCAACGACGCCATTTTGATGTTGTCAAAATCAAGTTCTTATTTAACCCTATTAAAACATAGTATAATAGAAATAGGGTATCGAGTCCACAGGGATTGGAATGCAACAAAGCTTGGTGAGCCCTTAATGACCAATTATAATGCGATGAGTAATTAACAAACTAAGAAATAAAATTTAGTCTTTTCGACTTTGGGTTTGATTTAATTTGTGTTAAATTATACTACAATGACTATTTAGAAAATGGAAAGTAACTTTGAACTAAGCTAAGCTTAATGTAGCACCCAGAATTTTCTACAAATTCCACGTAGGAATATCATATTAGTGACGTCACCTTAATGATGGCTACAAAAGGTCCATTAGGAAACCTTAAGTAGGAACCCCTGTACTAGAATCCTTTAGTTGACGTCTCAACGGCGAAACTATTTCTAACCCAGTGCCTATTAGAATAGACGTACCCTCGACTTATAGTTCTATTAAGAACTTTAAGAAGGATGTTTACTTAGGCACGTACACAGCCCCGTTCATGCTTACACTTGTACCCATGATCATCTTCTCAGTATTGCATCTAGTTAGGACCTAGACTCACATTCCAGTGCAATTACCGAAGTGGGACCCACACCACCACCCCCATTGGTCCCCCTGGATCTACCCTTGGACACACAAACATACACACACTCATGTACATTGGTGCACCCACTAGCACACAACCAAACCTCCCCATCACTTCCCTCTATAAATGCACCCCCTCACCCTCATATCAGCCTCACCAACCCCACAATCTGTCCATACAGATTGTCTTAGAGAGAGAGGGAACCGAGAGAGAGAGAGAGAGAGCTTGAGAGAACACCTCTCATCCCACTACCCTCGGTCTATACACACACCCCCACCCCTATCCACATTCTCTGCCTTACCTTCTCACCACACACGACCACACACACTCCCTTAGCTGCCCAGAAAGAAAGAAGAAGCAGAGTAGAGGAGAGAGAAGAAGAAGAAAGAAGAAACCGAAGAAGAAGAGAGAGATCTGATCTCCCTGAGGTAACCCAACCCCTCTCTCACATTCATGAGTATCTGCATGTCATCTAGTGGGTCTAGGATCCCTTGCATGCAAACCAAACAGAGCCCTAAGCTCTGAACATGCTCCGGTTAGCCATTAAAGCTCAATCTTGAGCTTGATTTCCCCAGAGTTAACCAAAGCCCCAAAAATCTACACTAATCAGACCCAATTGGTCCCAGGTAGACCCCCTTGTAGCAGGTTTTGTTTTGGAACTCATTTACTTGGCCATGCAGGCCATTATCCTTTTCTTGGCCGAAAACGATAATTCACTAGTAGGTAAACCAAACGAATAAACCGAATCAAGAGCCTCTAGTATGTGGTAGAGGAGGACAGTCCGGTCACAATGCCGGTGACCTTGTCAATTTTGGTGAAGAAATGAAGGAGATATGAGGAGAGAGAGAGTCTCCGGCGAGCCGCGACTTTCCGGCGACGCCAGTTCGCCGGAGAAGATGAAGATGACCCGTTTGGGTTTCGGGTTATAAGACCCAGACTCGGGTCGAGTTTGGGTAGGGTTAGGATGTGTGTGTAAGAGGGTCAGGGTTTGGGTTTGGGTTAACTTAAGTGGGACGACGTCGTTTTGACGTCGGGTAGGGTTTCGGGTTTTGGGGCGGGTTGTGTTGTGTCTGGGAATGGGTTAGACTTTGGGTCGGGTTCAGTCCGGGTTTGGGCTAGCGGGCTGGGTTTGTTAGTGAGAGGAGTTAGGTCTCGGGTTCGGGTTAGGTTTGACCCGGTTGGGTTGCTAGAACGGGTTAAGTTGTGTCTGTGATTGGGTCAGGTTCGGGTACGGATTCGGGTCATGGGTAGGTTTAGTTGTGAGTGTTAGCGGATTAGGTTTGGGTCGGATTAGGGTCAACCCAATGGGCTTAGTTGTGTGAGCATGTGGGCAGTCCGTTTGGGACAGGATCGGGTCGGGTCTGACCCATCGGGTCGCGCCCTTGGGTCTTGTTGAGAGTATATTCGGGTAACCCATAGGGGTTCGGGTCGGTTTGGGTTTGACCCGTCGGGTCTGAGATTTATAATAATATTATTATTATTATTATTATTATTATTATTATTATTAGTATTAATTAGTTTTAAAGGTTTTAAATGGTTTAATAATTATAAATAATTTATAATTATGCCATTAAGGTTTTAATAATATAGAATATTATTTTAATATTCTATATATCAGTATTATATTATACATATTATATATTTATTATTTATATGGCTAATATAAATAATAAACAACAATATTAAATAGTTAATAAATACCTATGTGTATTTATAAATTCTAGAAAATTTGGGTAATGACCCTGGGACTATTTCACTATATAATGTATGTTATAAAACTATAATATTATAGTCTAGTATTTTAATAATTAATAAGGAGCTATCTTATGAGTATATTAATTATTAAAAATACCAAACGAGCTCCGAAAATTATGAAATAAATACTGGTAGTGTATTTTAATATCTAGTATTTAATAAAAATACTTCTAAGCACTGATTTCTTTGTAGAATTATAATTACATATTTAAATCCCGTTTCGGGTATTTTCTAGTACATATTATCTTCAATAATTCATAATAAATAATCTAGGACTCCGAAAATTACGCGGTCAGTTTCCAGAGTCTTAGAATAATGTCTAGAACATTCCTGTAAAATTTGGTGACTTTTCGACTCGGTCGAAAATACAGCTTATCTTTTAGGGCCCGCATTAGTATAGTAAGCCCTACCTTTTACCTCGTAAAACGCGACGGACTCCGATCTGAGTCTAGTCAATAGCGTTGGATTTAGAATGACACGTAGATCACTATCTTGAGGTTTATGACCTCATTTGGTAAAATTACCATTTTGCCCCTATAATTGTACTCATACGTTATTACTGTTTATTCTATTTATTATTGTAGAACTTGACGGTTATCCGCTTTTCGAGGATCGGTGACTCGAGGTGAGTTTCCTAACCTCACTCTAATCCTAATAAGATTAATATAAGATGTTTAAAAGCTACCTGTAGGGTATTTTGTATAAGTGATATACTGATTTATGATGCCATATGTGTTCCGATAAATTGTATGGCTATGTGAAGCATGTTAAGGTAGTGCTATCGCATACGTAAGCATGTCAAGGGTTTTATCTATATGTTCATCGGTATCAATTCTATGTTATGAGATTCATGCTCTATATGTTACATTTCTGCTGCTTACTGTTAAATGCACGTTTTACGATATAGATGACTGGAATAAATAACGCATGCCATGTTAATAATAAAGAGAAATGAAAGTAGATTTGTATGTGCATATTGATAATGGACACACGTGCATTTCATGACATGTGTCAGTATGCGTTGTGTGAAAAAAAAAAAAAAGAGGTGTTTGATGAGAATATGAATGAGACGAGATATGTGAACGTAAACGAGATATGATTTCTGGATCCTATGGATCAACGGCTGACGAGCCGGGTGGACATGAACGGTTAGGGTTCCTAGCATGCCTCTCGCCGTTGAAGACGTCCGGTGATGCGCATACTGTTGGGAATATGCCCTCAAACCAGTTAGTTGGACAATGGAATATCATAATGCATTTATGCATGTTAGTTCATGAGATGAATATTAGACTGGAATCCTTAAACAACATTGTATGTGGTTCATTTGTGTATGTGATTACACATGTGAGATATGAACCACAAATCCTTGTTGTTTCAAGTAAGTCACCGTGGATGATAACTCTGGATAACTTATCAGGTATACACTATAGCATGATTAACGTCTACGGGGTAGAATGATGAATCTCATTCATAAAAGTCTTGACTCTTGGTTAATATGCTAGTGCACTCGGTGCATTGACAGACCTGAGTTAAACCTATTGACACCTAAACGCTGTCACCGTCAATAGGAACTCAAAACTTGTATAGGGATACATGTCCTTAATCCTGAGACAGTTATGGACACAAGTTGTATGCTTGGTTGCTTTGACTTACCAATCAGTGAGGTCTTGCAAGATCAACACTTGGGTATCTTGGGTAAATCAAGTATACAACGTTGGGAACATATATTGTCAAGATGGAATTCTACCCTCTTCAATAAAACGAAGAGTAAGTATTCCCTCGAGAATGTCACTAGGAGTGATTACTGAGAGTTGGCCAGCCTTGTCAACAAAGTGTTATTGTTGACATGTTTAGTAATCCAAGCGTAGTGAATGATACTCGAGGAATATAAGATGTACTATCTATTGGGTCGACAGTATCTTAAAACATACATCCCAATGATAGATACGAATACTGCTTGGTAGAGGGACATCCGTATCATATTATACAAGTCTAGCAATCGCTTATGTATGTGTGATTATGTTCTTATGCACTGGAGTGCAATTATCATTTTATAGTGGCATTAATGATAATTGATCAATTATTGATTCCTTAGTTAAGAGTATTGACTAGATGGAATAATAATTGATCGAAGCCAGTAATTAAGAACCTAGGAGGTCCCACTCTTAGCTCTGCCAGAATGCTTGGAAGGGCAAATGAGGATGCTGTCAAGACTGGTTTGATCGATTGAAGTCAAGGCAGGTTCGATCGATCGAGTTTCGTTCGATCGATCGAATGTTCGATCGATCGAACTCACTTCGATCGATTGAAAGTAAGGTCGGTTCTGAGAATCTATAAATAGGGCAGCTGCGTCCAGGGAAAAGAGTTCGTCGTTTTTAACGTCCCTAAGCTGCTGAAACTGTTTTAGGGTTCCCAAACCTTCTTCATCCTCTCCATTAGAGATCCCACCATCTCTAGCCTCTCCGGGAAGCGTTCGAGGAGACATAAGAGTGAAGATCACCTAGAGGTTGTTGTTGGATATTGCTAAAGGAAGCCATATTCAGAATTGGGTTCAAGACCGTTTGGTATCGCATTCTCTCCCTCTTATTCTACGCATCTATAGAATTAACAAGTAGTAGATCCGGGCTACCAATAAAATATTTTGTAACTCGATTATTCCGCTGCGCGTTTAAAACAATTTTAAACCTATTTTTCCTACCATTGGTATCAGAGCCTCGCTTGTTTGGATCTATAGATGCGTTTTGGAACACTAGTTTTGATTTGCATGTTGAATTTAGGACTGTTTTGAAAACTGCATCATCACAGATCCGTTTCTGCAGTGTTTATGCAGTAGAATACAAATCTGTGATTGCATTGGATGCAAGGTGGGTTCGATCGATCGAAGTAGTCTCGATCGATCGAACATCATCTGTTCTCAAGCGATCGAACAGTGGTTCTGTTCGATCGATCGAATGTTGGTCGATCGATCGAGACAGCTCTTTTGTCCAGGTGTTCAGTTTACAGATTTAAAGGTTTTAAAACATTTACTTTAAATTTTTATTTATTCTGTAAGTTTTTCAAAACATTCTGTGAAATTGAAAGTTCAATCGATCGAACCTTTTCGATCGATCGAAGTGTGACAGAGAATTGTGATGCTGTTTTAAGTTCTAAATCAGTATGTAAAGAATTTATATACTATGTGAATCAATTAGGGGTTCCAATGATACATTTATTTGTTATATATGCGTGGGTGTGCATGCGACTAACCCTTTTCCAGCAAGTTTAGTCCGCTATTTCCCATGGCACCAAGACTTTTAAATTTTGTATTTAATTGTTTGAGATTGGTGAATGATGAATGTATTATTTTGGTTTGGTTTTAAAGGCATGTGTAAAGGGCGCTGTAACTTCAATCCTACGAAAAGGAAAGTCACACCGGTTTTCCTAGCCTTTTATTCTGATGTTGCTATTTTGATTCTAGATAAATTGTAAGCTTCGAAAGAAGCATAGGACCAATGTAATAGATTTAGAAATTCCATGAAGATGGAGGAGCAAGCCGTTGTCCATGAAGATGGAGTCGGAGGCAATCAAACCAAGAAGAAGGTTCTATGGAGATAGAGCCATGGGAGATAGAGGCATTGTTGAATGCTTTTATTTCATTTTAGTATTTTGTTTTATGTGCTTAGTTGTGATTGGCATTTTATATATTGTTACTACTTGCATGCACGTAAAACAAGTTTTCTAAAATTAAATTCAAAACTTTTTTCCAACACATTAGTAAACACTTGATGTTTATGGGCAACGTGAAGAAACATTTTTTTTTTCAAATTGAAAAATTCCTATTAGTTCATTGTAAGTATGGGAAATACTCTGTGTCACTCATTTATGAGTGACCATTCCATACGGAGGGTATTTCTTATTGATTACTAGATATGAACTTCTTATAAAAATCTAGTGGGAGAGGGACTTATTTTATAACTCTCACGGTCTTCCATAAACGGTTCATTGTAAGGTGGGTAGTATATTCTGTGTCACCCAGCTATGGGTGATCATTCCATACGGAGGATAGACAATTCATTGGTTACTAGATATGAACTTCCTTTGGATAGAATCAATGAGACGCGTTAGAGGGTGACCACTACACTGAGGCACTACTTGAGGTGGTTGTCATTGGATTCTAGTTAATGGTAAACACTAGCTAAGGTATGGGTAAGGGATTCCACACGGAGCATTATCCAGAAACTTAGAGACCAAAAGTTCAGGAGTCATGAATTATTTTGTAAGAGTTGCATAACATTCGTGATGGGTTTCCCAGTCAGGCTATGAGGTTATGATCGCCACACGGAGACTTAACTTTATAGGCTTGACATCCTGAAGACAATTAATGAGTTGGTTAAGGGAATTCCAATGTATCATATAAATTGTCATATTCATGATTTCTATATTGTAATTCTGTTACATAATTTGTATTTTAGATTCATTATGTCTAGCCCACTTGCTATAACCATGATCCAGAATAAGCTAATTGGAAACAACTATGTTGAATGGAAACTGGAACTGGATGAATTGTTAACTGCTAATGGATGTAAATACGTTCTTACCATTCCCTGTCCACCTATTCCATGCCATGACACCCCAACTGATCTTGCGGATCAATATTGGCAGTGGATAAGATTTGATGGTATAGCTCGCTCTAGCATCTTAGACTCTGTGTCTGATGTGTTGAAGCAGCAACATCAACCTTTGAACACTGCCCGTGCTATAATATTGAACCTCGAGGAGATGTTTGGGGAGCTGAGTCGAACTGCAAGGCTTAGAGCCTTGGAGTTAGTCATGGACACCAGAATGTTGGAAGGAACTTCATTGAGAGAGCAGGTTTTTAAAATGATTACTTATTTCAAAGTACTGGAAGTTCTGGGTTCCGACATTGATGGTGAGACTCAAGTTGACATAATCTTGCATTCGTTGCCTTCATCATTCACTCAATTTAAAAAGGTTTTTAAAATGAGTAAAACAGTTTTTTCAACAAGTGAATTGATGAGCTCTCTTGAGGCAACGATGGATATAGTCAAAGAGGAGTCAAATGTTCAAAACATTGGAATGGCTTCATCTTCTGGAACTAAGCCTAAGAGCATAAGTTCAGAGAAGGAGAAGCAAGACTCAAGGATAGGTGAGCCTAACTCAATTATTAGGAAGAAGGCAAGACTTGGAAAGGGAAAGGCTGATGCCGTGCCAAAAGGAAAGTGTTTCAATTGTGGCGTGAAAGGGCATTGGAAAAGGAACTGTGTGGAATACTTGACTGCCAAAAGGCAAGGGGATTGGAAAATAAGAATGTGCAATGATTAGAAGATCTTGATTACCTTTTGGGATCTGATGCAAGAGTTGCTATTAGATTAATAGTTTTATCTTGTAATAAAACTTTGGAGTTATTAGATGGATTTCAGTTTTGAATTAATGAATAACATTTATTCTTTTGATTTTGGTACTGAAATTCTTGATTAAAAGAAAGCGTTCTTTTATGTGATCTAAATAACTTGTCAAGCAAGTATCTCACCAATTTACTCTTGTTTATCATATATTATCTAATGTAGTATTTAAATGACTCATGGGTATTTTACCATCTAAAAGAATAGCACCCTCAACTAATTCTATAACTTTTTGGTTTTGAGGTTAGATCATATTTAATCTAATTAGGATAAATGGGGAGTAAAGGATTGGATCCTAAACTCTTTTGGTTGCTAAGACCATTGCCTATTTGTCAATCCTATTTAGAGAGTAAATGTGATCAGATCATATTAATCTAAATTAGGATAAATGGGGAGTAAAGGATTGGATCCTAAAACTCTTCTGGTTGTTGAGACCACTACCTGTTTGTTAATCCTATTTAGAGGCTAATATGATCAGGTGACTTTTCTTTTGAAAATCACACGACCAAGGACTTATTAGAATTAGGACATACTCACGTGTGTAGGCCAATAAACATTAGAGTTGAAAAGTAGTTTTGGCTACTTTGGATACTGATATACATTTACTTATTGCATCTTCATCCTCAATTTTGAAGAAATTCAAAAGTTTTGGAATGAAGAGTAATTGGTAAAAGATTATCATTGATTTTTGATTTGATCAAAATGGTGAGTATCTGTCTAATGTATTTATTGTCCAAAGGAGATAAGAATGAGATTCTTTCTCGACAGTCTACACCTAGTGCGCCTCCACGGGTTGGTGTAGCAGGTAGAAGGAACTATCTTCTTTTAGATATGATTGGGTCATGGGATGAGTTATTTAGAGTTACTACTATTCCTTGTTTTTCTCGATGGAACTACAATGTATATACTGGATCTTATTTAAAAGCAAATCTTTTCGATAGACATCCCCAAAGTTGTGAAAAGAATGCGACTTCTTTCTCATGGTAACTTTGGATAAGGATGTCTAGAACTTTGGTGTAAAGAAATGATGAGCCTTTTGAATCTAGATTAGAAGTATAATACTTTTGTAGTGTTTCCAGAGAAAACAAAAATTGGCTAGAGACCAAATTTTGCAAAGGAAAGATAATATAAAAGAGTAAAGTAATTGATATCTTAAAGCAATCTATAAATCATCTAGAACTAAAATCTACTACCTCTTCATCCGTTCCTATATCGGTACTTCATTCTAGTGGGAGAATTCTTAGCGTTGCTAAAATCTCCTTGTACATTGAAGTTTTGTGATAAGGAAGCTCTGGTATGCGATTTGCATAGGTCTACGGACTAAAAGCAATCACTCAGAGATAGGGACATCTGTTTTGACATGCTTGGTCAAAATACTTTAGATTTATCTAAAGTATGGATGTAGCTTAAGTGGATGAAAGGATCCTTGTGCAAAGGAAGTGTGGTGGTGATTATGGTTCCATATATTGATGACATCTTTATCATTACGAGATGTTAAAGTAGTGTTATCAATGTTTGAGGTTAAGTTTCTACGGTATACTTGATATTTATGATCTCGGTGAGGCGAGCTATAATCTTTAGATTTTTGCTCATTCAAGATCGGAAAGTTAAGATAATGAGATTATCTCAAACTTCTATATCAGAAAGTTGCTGGCTAGATTCAACTTAGAACACTTCGATAAAGGTTTTTCACCTTTGAACATAACCTATTGCTCTTTCAAGACTTGTATCTTGGGATACAAGATGAAAGAGGTCGCATGAAAGGTGTATCATAAGCCTTCGCCATTGATAAACCTTGTATGTGATGTTAGGTATGGATATCTTTTATACCGTAGAGGTTGTTCACAGATATCAGTCCAAATGAAAATTTAGTTTTATGAACTATCATAAGGTATATATTCTCTAGGACTTGAGAAAGAACTAGAAGATATATGCTAGGTGATGGTGTTTTGGACAATGTTCAAATTAGCTTTACTGGATACATGTCTGGTGACGTCTTTTGTCTAGGGATATAGTATAACATGAAGATGTTCTACTATGGATTGTTTCAGTCGATGATCATCAGTCCCTTTACAAAACCTTACGGGTTAAGGATTTTGACAAGTCACGTAGATAATGCTATTGTTGTTTTAACACTATCTGGTTATGAGTGCAAGTGGGAGTTTGTTGGGAATATACCCTCAAACCAGTTAGTTGGACAATGGAATATCATAATGCATTTATGCATGTTAGTTCATGAGATGAATATTAGACTGGAATCCTTAAACAACATTGTATGTGGTTCATTTGTGTATGTGATTACACAATTGAGATATGAACCACAAATCCTTGTTGTTTCAAGTAAGTCACCGTGGATGATAAGTCTGGATAACTTATCAGGTATACATTGTAGCATGATTAACGTCTACGGGGTAAAATGATGAATCTCATTCATAAGAGTCTTGACTCTTGGTTAATATGCTAGTGCACTCGGTGCATTGACGGACCTGAGTTAAACCTATTGACACCTAAACGTTGTCACCGTCAATAGGAACTCAAAACTTGTATAGGGATACATGTCCTTAATCCTGAGACAGTTATGGACGCAAGTTGTATGCTTGGTTGCTTTGACTTACCAATCAGTGAGGTCTTGCAAGATCAACACCTGGGTATCTTGGGTAAATCAAGTATACAACGTTGGGAACATATATTGTCAAGATGGAATTCTACCTTCTTCAATAAAACGAAGAGTAAGTATTCCCTCGAGAATGTCACTAGGAGTGATTACTGAGAGCTGGCCAACCTTGTCAATAAAGTGTTATTGTTGACATGTTTAGTAATCCAAGCGTAGTGAATGATACTCGAGGAATATAAGATGTACTATCTATTGGGTCGACAGTATCTTAAAACATACATCCCAATGATAGATACGAATACTGCTTGGTAGAGGGACATCCGTATCATATTATACAAGACTAGCAATCGCTTATGTATGTGTGATTATGTTCTTATGCATTGGAGTGCAATTATCATTTTATAGTGGCATTAATGATAATTGATCAATTATTGATTCCTTAGTTAAGAGTATTGACTAGATGGAATAATAATTGATCGAAGCCAGTAATTAAGAACCTAGGAGGTCCCACTCTTAGCTCCGCCAGAATGCTTGGAAGGACAAATGAGGATGCTGTCAAGACTGGTTCGATCGATTGAAGTCAAGGCAGGTTCGATCGATCAAGTTTCGTTCGATCGATCGAATGTTCGATCGATCGAACTCACTTCGATCGATTGAAAGTAAGGTCGGTTCTGAGAATCTATAAATAGGGCAGCTGCGTCCAGGGAAAAGAGTTCATCGTTTTTAACGTCCCTAAGCTGCTGAAACTGTTTTAGGGTTCCCAAACCTTCTTCATCCTCTCCATTAGAGATCCCACCATCTCTAGCCTCTCCGGGAAGCGTTCGAGGAGACATAAGAGTGAAGATCACCTAGAGGTTGCTGTTGGATATTGCTAAAGGAAGCCATATTCAGAATTGGGTTCAAGACCGTTTGGTATCGCATTCTCTCCCTCTTATTCTACGCATCTATAGAATTAACAAGTAGTAGATCCGGGCTACCAATAAAATATTTTGTAACTCGATTATTCTGCTGCGCGTTTAAAATAATTTTAAACCTATTTTTCCTACACATACATGGTTGAAGACGTCCCATGTATCGTTGAATACGTCCGGCTAGTGCTCTAATATACCTCTCAGCCATGTAGACGACCGGTGAGAGTATACACATGGTTGAAGACGTCCCATGTGCCAGTTTCATTGTTTACAGATAGTGTGCGCCGTGAAGACGTCCGGTGGCCTATCAAGGGACGAGTATGAATTGGCTGTAATAGTATGTTGTCATCCTTGACGTACCACGTGTTGTCAAGTGGATGAGAACGAAAAGGCGAATAATGAGATTGAGTTGATGAGTCAAAATGATTTGGTTTGGAAGTTTTGGTTTTAAAATAAAATGGTTTTGAAAAGTATCTGTTTTAAAAGCAAGTGTCTTTGAAAAGAGTTGGGAGTGAGTCTTATTGGTCATGCATTTGCACGCACGAGTTATAATAAGGAGAATGTATTCTATGATATTATGTTTATCTGATTTCCTGTCTTGTTGAGACCTCTGCTATGCCCATGGTGAGAATGCGTCTTTTGATAAGAGAATAACCATACCTTAATGTATTAAACTATGACGAGAGTTGAGAGATATCCTGTATTTATTGATTATGGTGCGGTTGAGACTCTCACTCAGCCTTGTTCCAAGGCTGGCGGCATGTTACGCCCTGGGCATTCCTATGCTCAGAGTGTTGCAGGTTTGGAGATAGTTAGAAGAGTTCAGGATGCAGTACTATGGAGCCAAGGAGAATAAAGCCTTGCCCAAGACCTGATAGACAGTTTCTCAAGTTTTAAAATTATGTAAATTGTTTAGTATGGCTTCTTGTATTAAGATTGAAGTTATTGTAACCCTTGTTTATTTCCGTTGCTGTATATATACTCTGATAAGTTTAGATCATGCTTATGCCCTAGCTTTTCCCTTACGATTGCATGGTGCGGAGTTAGAAGGACAGGACGGTTATCAAACTAGTCACGTGTCTACGGACCCATAAAGGAAAATTTTTATTTTCCCTATTTTTGGCTTACTCCGGGGCGTGACACTTAATGAAAAATTTGAGATTTTGTAAATAGAGAAATCGAGGTTGGGGAGCATTCCCCCACCTTGGACCAAACAACACATGGATTCTATGCTTGTAGCATCTTCTAGAGTAGAAAATTCCATTAAGACAAACCATCAAACATGTGGTAGTCAACCTTCATGCTAAATAGAGGTTTCAATGAAATACAAGAGGTTAGGTTTGAAATCCAAGGATTTAACAACTTATAACGCTTAACATTGTAAGTGGGGTCCTAGAAAATCAAACCTTGCACACATGAACTCCATAAATGCTACAACACATGAAAATACTACCTTAAAGCACACATGGGTCCAATGGTGGATTTATGATCCCCAACCTACATGATTTAGCTACTCATAACTACAATGACATTAATATTAAAGAGAGGGAAAGAGAGGTTATACCAACTAGAGAAATCCACAATAAATGCCATAGAAAATCCAAAAAAATCTTCAACAAAATACTTTAACCAAAAGCATCCAAGTATTCAATACATACACACTCTTCTCTCTATAACACTAAATGGAAGTAAATGAGGGTAGATGAGGAGTAATGGGGGAGAAAGAAGAGAGAGTTTACAACCTAAGAATCCAAGTAAAATAAAAGCTAACCCTAAATAAAAACCCTCTCTAACTATATATACCCTCTACACAAGATGGCAAACTTGTAATAAAAAGAGGAAGAAATCAGCATTCGCGGATCGATCCTTTTATAAGGGCAGATCGATCCGCCTTTCATCTGGGCAATTAGTAGCTTCTCGAGAAGACACAGATCGATCCGCTCTATTAGCCGGATCAATCCATTTTGGGATCATTATCGCAGAATGTCACAGGGAGATCGCGGATCGATCCTTTCTAAATGGCGGATCGATCCGCTCTTTTTGAATCTGATAGCAAATTCTTAAAAAACACGCGCATCGATCCCCTCTAAAGGGCGGATCGATCCGCCCTTTTGGAATCTCTTCTTTGCCCCTTTTACTTCATGAATGCTACAAGGATTGGGTTTCACTTCACCCAAGCTTGCATAACCTACAAGAAAGAGATCTTTATTAGCTCAAAGAGAATAACAACAAGAACAATCAAAAGCACAATTTATCCATTAAATCTCCAGTTTAAGTAATAATTCGTGTCCAATAGAAGTAAAATCATGATGTTAAGAATGCAATATCGGACACAAATCACTAACCCAAAACCAAACCAAACACACAGAACTCTTAATGAATGCGATCAAAATCAAGATAAACAACTAGTATAAACATGAGTTAACTTAAACATGACTACCATGAGTCACTGATCCAAGTTATTATAACTTCCAAATCTGAATTAAACTAGTACAACACGTTCAAGTGCCACCAGTTTAACATCACAACATAAAATTAAACATTAAACTACACAGCAGTCCTGTTCTCTCAACGCCTATCGAATCATTTCTTCGGGTCCTCACCGGCATGATCACCTACAATGGTTATTTAATAACTACTATAGTATATAAGTTATATGCTTAGTGAATGATAATAACTGAAAACATGCATTAACAGGAAGTCATAATCCATCATATTACATGCAACTATAGTCGCCGGGAATATGTTTGTTGTCACCCTCAACTCGGTTCGTGATTCTACCACTGAATCCACGTAACAGGTAGGCATCCACGCCTCTTCCTTTAGATGTGCAGTACCCAATACCCTCTCGCGCCTCGATATCCCACACATACAATAGATAGCAAAAGTATCCCATTGACCCATGTAGACAACTTAACATGTCCATATAAATTCATCACACCATACTTTTAACATACAATTGGGCTTAATTAACACATGAATTTGCCCAATATTGACTAAACAAGCTAAATTACACAATTAGACATGCTTAGCATTCAAATGAACCAAAACAGGGTATCAACCCATTGAATCCTCAATTAGTACCACTCACCTCGTAGAATTCGCTCCTAATTCTAGATTATTAACCCCTAATCGCCTGGTGCAAACCCTATCACAAAATTACAGATTAGAAGTAAAACCCCCAAAATGGGTCACAGAAAAACTATCATGAAACTTAACCAAATTGGTATCTACGAGTTAGACTCACCTCCAGGAGTCCGAATATGTAGTCAGAATTAAAATTGGTTGATAAAGGTGCGACAATTGGTGTTGAAAGGTCTGTAGAATTCCGTCGTAAACTCTCATATCTCTCTTTCTGTGTCTAAACCGAAAAGAAGAAGGAAGAAGAGATGGGTATGTATCACCCTTGACACATGTCTCATAACATGTAATTCCAACTTTCACTAATTATGCTCACCTTTCCACAATTTCTAGTGTATTACAATTACACCCGTACAAGTTATGAAACTGTATTAAAACTATCCCAACTTAAATGGGTATTTGTCTATGAGCATGGGGTTCCATAAGTGGTCCCATATAATATTATGAAGTTGTTAATTAACAGACTAATTATGCAACATATTTAATTCATACTCGCAAAGGTACCCTAAACCAACTATCATGATATAAAATAATATAATAAAATATTTCACATAAGCCCTCAATAAACACAGAAGCACATAGACTGATTCCACATCACTGTCCCGTCATACAGGGACTTCACAACTTATGTCCCAGCCAGGGATTGCCAAATTAACCACATCTGGGTTCCCAAACAGATACCCATAATCAACTTAGTGGGTTAAAACCCACATCACAAATACATTCCCAAGTGGTAGGCCAGCGTGTAGCCTAGAAAATGCTAAGGTATGGGGGTTAAACAATAAAGAGATAAGGATAGCTGAATTCAATACTGAGAGGATATGTGAAGATATCGAGCACCAAAGTTGGAGAGCAGATAAGCATCTCGATGAGTCAGAAATGGATGCAAAAGGGGTCTATCAAGTTCAGAATTCAAAGCCTGATGATAGGGGTTGGCAGATCAATTGGCCTAAAGACTTAGGAGAAGCCCGATAGAGAGCCACACAAGTAGGTTTTTAAAAACCAATAACCGATAAGACATAAAGTTGATGCCTTATTGGTTATGGAAAGCAAGTTCCCTGATTTTAAGGGCAAAAGTCCATTTGGTAAGAGATTGACCCTACCCAGCTGGCTATGGAAGCTAAATCCCAAGGATTTCGGGATTAGCTCAATCTTGATAAGGATGGAAGGAATTGAGTTTGGGAAGGAATCTGGGTGTTCTTATCCCATTAACGGCATTGTTGAAGATGTCCTTACCATATCCGAATAATCCAAGGTCGCTATAAATATAAAGGCTGACCAATTTTTCAAGGCACTTGTAGACACCCCATTTTGTCGGCTATCAGATTTAGGAGACCCATATCTTGGTGGTTCACAATGATCGTAAAAGACCCAAAAAGACTCCTGGAAGTCAGCTCTATCTCTCGGAATGCTCAGATTGACCAAAATGCCCCTAAAAGTCCGAAGACTCCCAGATTTGGTCCCAAAGTTCTAAAAACATGCTATGTCGTAAGAAAAATGATAAAATGAGTTTCTAAGTAAAACCGGAAGAAATCGTCAGCTCCTAGAGACCCCCAGAAGTCCCGGAAGTTCCCCGAAAGTCCCCGTTGACCGGTTTGACCAAGGTTTGACCAGGTTTGACTAGAGTTTGATCAAGTTTGACCAAGTTTGACCGAAATCGTCTGAATTCACCGGAATCATTAGAAAAGTATTAAAATGAGTTTTAAAAGAGAATCGAGCAAAAACGTCGGCTCCTGGGAGCTCCCGGAGGTTCCCCGAACTTCCCAAGAATCCCAGGTTTGACTAGTTTGACCAAGATTTGACTTTGGAATCGGGGCACCGAAACAATTTTCAAATAATTTTCATGGATACTAGAGGTCAATAGCTTTCCAACGGTATATCGCACATAATTCCTGGATTTAAAACGAATTTATTTTGAATTTCCGAAGACGAAAAATGCGATCAAATCGACTTTTATTGCGAATACCGTGAAACTTTTCAAAGTGACCTATCCCCGAACTATTGTTTATGTAAAGTAGACTCCATTACCTTTCCAACGCTATATCACAACCTCAGTTTGGAGTTCGTACGCATTTTCTGTGAATTTTAGACGAAATAGGGCCTTTTCGCGAATACCGGAACCTCTGGGGGCCTAAACAGCATTATCTGGATGAAGGAGGAGCAGTGCCGCCGCGGCACTGGCCCAGTGTCGCCGCGGTACTGGCCCAGTGTCGCCGCTGCACTCCCCTCCAGAATAGTGTATTTTTGTAATTAGTTTTGTGGTCCCATTTTGATTAATTAAAAACCAAAACGACATAGTTTTATGATTTCAGATATTTGGAGCCAATGGGAATACTTTCTAAATCCCAAAACCACCCCAAGTTGGCCTATTTAAACCCCACATTGCTCTTCATTTTGGGGGAGTCAAATGCAAGTTTAGAAAGAGTTTGGGAGAGAAAGTTGTAGAGATAAGGTTAGAATAGAGAGAAAAGAAGCTTTCTTCTTTGATTTTCAAAACAAAAGTGAGTTCTAAACTTTGTTTTTACTTCATTACTCCCATTTACTTCAACATTCAATACACGCAACCATCATTTTAGTGAGCATTGAAGAGAGTGGAAGCTTCTTCCATGTCCAATGTCATTACATATGAGTGAAACACCAATCTACAAGTTCAATACTTCATGAATATCATCTATTGATCATTATCTACTTTCTTGTTTATTCATTGTTTATCTCTTCTCACCTCATTTCTTTTTTATTTTCTTTATTTACTTACTAGTTCATCATCATCTAAATGATGACATGAAGTTTGGGGTGAGTGAATCCTTATGGATAGTAGCTCTTGACCTCAAAAACATGTTTGATAGATGATGATCATAACTTTAATACCTCCAAGGTATCCTTGAAGTGTATTGAAGTTATGCTCAAATAAAAATGAGTCTCTCCAACAATCTTGGAGGTTCTTGATGATGAATCGAATGTTGGCATTTTAAGTGGTCATAATCTTTATTGAGTATTGAAAATACACTTTCAAAACCTCTATTTCAAAACCCCCCTCAATCCCTCTCATTTTTATTTCAAGAAAGAAAACATTATTTTCCCCAAAATCTTTAAAACAGTGAGTGAGCTGAGTTCAAAGATTTCTCTAGAACTCAATACTCAACATATAGATGCAAGGCCACTTGTAAAGTCTTCCTAACTCATTGGAGAACACCCATGATATTTGGTTTGACTTGGAAGAACTTGAAAATGGTCCATTTGGACCCAAACATTCCTTCCAAACATTCTGCCTCTGCTGTCACAGCAGCTTGACTAACTTCCAATTTCTTTTTTAGAACGTTTTCCAAACGGGGTGGTCCCAACTTATTTTTCCCTTAAACTTAAGTATCTTAGGGAACGTTCGGTATAAAATGGGCCTCTAGATCACTCGTTTTCATTTTCTAAGATTTTTCAACATATCAGTCGACAGTACGGACTCTGTTTCTGAGTGACCTCTGTTGTTCATATGATTTCTCTCAATATGTGATAGTTATGAAAGATTGGCTTTTTGGATTGTGTTCTAGACACAATAAGGAACATCTCCATAAAAAATCATGCATTTAAAACATCCCTAACCCCTCTTTTCAATTTTCCAAAGATCTAGTTACTGTTCTGTCCACTATTCACAGCAAGCACATTTTAACTTTCATTCTTTGATTTGATGCTTATATGCCTTCCAAATTAGTTTATATCTTAGAAAGTAGTTCATACTACATTTGTACATATCCCATGTTGATTTCATCCATTCATTCATACACATTTCAGACTTCTAAGTCATTCTAGGAATCCATGAACACAAAGCACACTACAACCTTGGCACATTCTAGATACATACATTGCATTCATGCAAAGATTTGGGGTTTATGTAACTCCTAATCTAAGAAGATTATAAGGAATGATCATGATCACACGTTCATACTCCCCTCGATCTAATCATCCTTTCTCATCCGTTCTGGGGATTGAGAGATCTTCTTTTTCTCATAGAATAACATGCATCATGCTAGCTTGCTAAGCATATTTTGGTTTCTTTGTTTATTTGTTTCAAGAACAATTCATGTCCCCTCTAGATTAGGGAAACTTTACTATTTGATATGTGATTAGACAATTTTTCCTAGGTTTATTTGTGTGATCTTTCACTTTGCATTGTGTGATACTTGGCTTAGATCTTATGAATGATATCTTATCTTTAGATCTTCGAATTTCAAGTTTTCTTATGTAATGTAATATACTATCATAGTATTATTTGTCGAACCAAACGTAGTATAAGATGATTATTTGGGTGCTAATTGAGGCCCGTCGAGAGACGGGGCGAGTTGAGGGTGTTTTAGTCGTGACAAAGGCTCCTTTCTCTCTCGTACCAAAATCCCGAGCCAAGTTCTTTGGTTATGAAGGGCCGGTGCCCTTTATCCGTTCGGGTGAGTCAAAATTAGGTTTCTTGGTTACTTAAAGACCAAGTGGCGACTCTGTATCTGTTTTCAATAGACCCTTTTCTCTTTCTTTGATCAAAATCAAACAAGTTTCAAAAGCAAACGAAGCGGTGGAATCCCGGTATCCACAATTTGGCGACTCTGCTGGGGATTTTTTTTATTTTAAAACAAAATAATACAGAGGTTTGACTCATAAGAAGCATCCTTAAAATCATCTTTTTACTGTGTTTGGTTCACCGCATTGCACTCTTGCATTTCCCCCCTCCGACTGTGTCTGAAACACGGTGCTGACATTGTTCAGGTCTTGTTGTGCCAGGGCACAAGTCACCGTTGATACTGTACCTTCCAAGGTATATCAAAAAGAGTAAACACTTCCGTACTATCTCTCTGACGGTATATTGGAACTCTCGTCAACGGACCCTCTTTGACTAAACCCAGCCTTTGCATATAGATTCTTGTAGAACCTTTCATAGGGCTGTTGATTTATCTTTTCAGATAGGACAATGTGATATAACTGTTGTATGCCCTGACGGAATTACCTGCGCGGTGTAGACGCTTATGTGGCATGAGGCAGAACTTCTTTCTTATGATCCCCAAGGCAGTCACTCACATGTGATCACATTGAGTTGACCTGCCTAGGCACCATGACAAGGATGTCTGCTCCATGTTCACAAAGATATACACCGCAAACCTTGTTTGTTGGTCCTAGGACATAGGAGTATGAAAACTAGCTAGACAGTATGATCACCATCATAACCTGTTCCTCCCAGAAACTCTGTCCAGATATCCCAGATATAACCATATTAATCAATTTTTTCCAGAAACTCTGTCTAAATCTCCCTGATTTCCCAAATATACCAGTTTCTCCCAGAAACTCTGTCCTATCTCCCAGAAACTCTATCCAAATTTCCTAGAAATATCCAAAGTACCTATTTTCCCAGAAGCTCTGCCCAAATCTCCCAGATTCTCCAAAAATCCCAGCATCTCTGCCCAAATCACCCAGAAATGCCCAGATATACTTGTTTCCCCTGGAAACTCTATCCATATTTCTCAGAAATACCCAAAATATCAGTTTCTCCTAGAAGCTCAGTCCAAATCAACCAGAAATCCTTATTTCTCCTAGAAACTCAAATGACTTCTAGAAATTTCTCCGAATCTTCCAAACCCATGTTTCTCCCAGAAACTCTATCTGAAATTCCCAAAGTATGCCAGAAATCCCTGTTATCCCTTGGTGATCATACTGGAAAGTAAGGTTAGCACACTCTGTATGGCTAGGACCTTATTTGTTTAACTGCTATCTGTTAGAAGTAGGGGCATCATATAGATTAGGGCTTGCATCCGCATGCTTGTCTCATGTGCATGCACCATTCTCATCAGTCTGCGCACACTATCTCAGTCAGTCTGTACATAAGTCAGTCCATCTTCCTTAACCTCACTGTCATTGTCTCTCTAGTCATCACTATCATAATCTGATACACTCCTCTCAAATCTATAGGTCATTATAGATTCCCAAAATCAGCCACTGAGATCCCCATCCTGGGTCAGAAGTTCAAACAGCCATTTGGTTAGAATCAGTCCGCCGAGAAAATTCAACATGAATCAGGAAACTTTGGAAGCCAAGGTCACTGAATTAATCAATCAACAGTCAGATCGGCTGACTCAAGTTTTGAAATTTATGGAAGAGTTCCGACAACAGCAACCACAGTACCCACCTAGGTTCCCACCACCATAAGGGTTCATGCCACCACCACCGCCTGGATTTGGACAGCCTCCCGAGAACAATAGGGAAGAAGAATGGTTTCAAGGAGTCCCGCCGCCTGTATATGAGAAAAAGCTCTAAGAGAAAATGGACAAGGTCGACAAGCTTGAGAACATACTAAGGAAGAGTAAGGGAGTCGACGATTACATGTTAGATCTGGAAGGATTGTTTGAGCCCAACAAAGTGAGGCTACCCGAGAACTTCAAGATGCCTGAAATCGACCGTTTTGACGGAACTGGAAATCCGAAGAGCCACGTGAAGTTTGTATGAGCTTTTTCCAGTCAATGGGCTGCACCCATGAGCACATAACTATGTTGTTCCCTCAAACCCTCCAGAAAGCCACACTATCCTGGTTCCTAACCCTTGAAACTTCCAAGACCCGAGTTTAGGAAGATGTTGCTAGAACTTTCATTGATCACTACTCCTACAACCAAGAGCTTGATGTCACCATCCGAGATCTGGAAACTACCAGGCAGAATTTTAATGAGTCCTTCACTGCATTCTTGAGCAGATGGAGGAATAAAGTAGCCCAAATGATCCACAGGCCTGTTGAGAAAGAGCAAGTACGTATGCTGGTCAAGAACCTGCAACCAGTATACCATGAAAAACTATTCTACCAGTCCATCTCAACATTTGAAGAGTTGTTTGAGGTTGGAACTAGAATCGAGGATGCTATCTGTGAAGGCAAGATCAATGGAGCTGGGTCACTGAAAAATGAGAAGAGACCCCACACCTTTAGTGAAGATCAAGAGAGCCTAGATGTCAATGCCTTAAGCCCATCATCAAGCCAAAATGACTGCAGTAAGCGGCACAAGAAAGGAAACCAAAGAGTCTTCACACCACTTGACATGAGCTTATCCTCCGCTCTCAATCACCTTGTTCAAAAGGGCCACCTTGTACCTTTGGAGCCCAGTAAGCCTCCTAATCACCCACCTCCTGGGTATAATGAATCCAAGTATTGTGATTACCACCAAGACCAAGGCCATGAGACCGACAACTGTAAGAGGCTCCGTCACTCAATTCAGGATCTCTTAGATGATGCTCCGCACCCCAATCCAATCCACTACCTCGGTTTGGACTAACCCTCGACTCATCCGTTTAAATGATCCCCTTCGCTGAGGACCATGATTGTTGAACCTGTGCCGGTGAAGTGATGGTGTTTGGGAAACAAATGAGGATGCTCTTTCAAATAAAAAAAGAAGAAGAAGAAGACTAAGCGAGTCACTGTAACATTCCATTTGAGACCAGGTCAAGTCTAGTAGAGTCTGTTCTATGTTTCGAGTCTATTTCAAGAGTAGTCTTGTTGTCAAGTCTGCCTGTCATCGAGGTGTGTTGAGTCTGTAATCTTTCTCTTTTGATGGAATGAAATCTCATTTTTCTTAATCTGATGTGTGTAGTCATAAGTGCATGAATCGCTGAACTGAAAATGTCACTTTTCAAATTACCATTACTCTGCTAATAAATTTTTGCATCAAACAAAAAAATCCTGAAAGGTCAAAGTCAATTTTGCGCTGACACCGATGAAGAGCCGAGAATTGAATAGTCTTACTTTAAGAATTCAAAGATGCTTTTGCTCAAATCTCGAAAAGACATACTTGGAACTGATTCGGGGCTTGCCCAACACCCTTTTCCACCATTTTAAAGCCTTGAGCCCAGTCCAATCAAGAGCCATACAAACCTGTCCAATGCAGACTTAGTCATTGTTGGTAGCCAAACATTTCCATGAGTTTCTTCCCCCTTCAAAAAAAAAAAAAAGAAAAGCTCGCTAGGTTGAAAACTCGAAAAGGGCACCTAGGCAAAAGTAAGAGCTAAAAAGGTGTTGATTTCCAAAATCTGACCCTAGCCAGTCAAAAGGTTGAAGAAAATTTTGATGAAACAAATGAGAAAATTGGATGCTTCAAGGTACGTCATTAGAACGCGCCTAGATCATGTTTCAAAGGGCTCGAAACGACCACAAACAAATTCTGAGGGCTGACACGCACATCATGAAATTTCGAGATTGCGATTGAAAGATCTCACATGAATCGACTATAAATTGACTGGCTAGGCGAAAGTAAAAAGGATCAATCCTCAAAACAAAACAAAAAAGAACAAGAAAAAGAAAAGAAAAGGGGGATTGAAACTGAATCCTTTTATTCAAGGCTACCACAAGTGAGCTAAGTTTTCTTTTACGATTGTTTTAAAAAACCCTCAACCAATTTCTTTCAAGACCTTGCCTTGAACTACGCTCGACCTGATTCCCACTCGGGGATACATAGGCAACCACATCGGTTCGGTCGCTCCACCCACAAAAATAGCCCAATTTCTTTCAAGCTTCGGCCCGAACTACGTTGGACCTGATCCCCGTTCGGGGGTACGTAGGCAGACTTTCAAAAAAGAAAAGAAGGATGGCTCGCTAGGTTGAAAATTCGAAAGGACGCCTAGGCAAAAGTTAGAGCTGAATCCAAGGTGAGCAATAACAAAAGAGAGAAAAGAAAAAAAGCTCGCTAGGTCACCTCACTAGTACCTAGGCAAAAGTTATGAGCATTTGAGAGATTAAAGTCATGGTCCTTGCCTCAAGCCAGAAATCACCTTCCACACTAGGGGCAAACTTCGGCTACCCGCCTCGTTTGCCTGACTTTTACTATCTACCCTTCATACAAGGGGCAAACTTCGGTCACCTACCTCGTTTGCCCAAAACCTCCAATGAACCTTCCTCCAAACTAGGGGCAAACTTCGGTCATTTACCTCGTTTGCCTATCGATCCCACTTCATGCCCTTCAAACTAGGGGCAAACTTTGTTTGCCTATACACTAATGGTAAGCCTTCAAGTCACAAACATTATCTTGAACAGATGGAAATGGAGCATCTTTTATTCTATAAGCTAAGGCACTAATTCAAAGCACATCTTGGGAGAAGCAAAGAAATTGATTAGATCAGTAGGGAGGAATTTTCAAAAATAAAATTCACCATCAAAGTGATGCCACGTTAAGGTGAGAAGTAAACACAAAAGAGAAATGGTACATCATTTATGACAAGAGCACATTAAGTTTTGGCAAGTCAAGCTTGTTCCATTTCAGTGTCGAATGTGTTATCCTCGTGTGTCGATGTCTGTTAGTCGTCAAGTCTGTCGTAGTCTCAAATAAGTGAGTTGACAGTGACTAATAATGAATTTTCCAAATAAAGTTATAAATTTTTTAAGAGTGTTCCAAGGACAATGCAAGCAGGAGTACCAAACACTATTACTGCACCAGTCAAGGCGAGAAGCGTCCCAACTTGGGGAAAATTTCATCCCTTTCCAAACCGTCGAAAAGTTAACCATCTTCGTTCATGCAACATAAGTCCATGAGTGGCGGTTGATGATCTTCCTTTCTCCAAGCAACATAAGTCCATGAGTGGCTGTTGACTGTCTTCCTTCGCTCAAGCAGCATAAGTCCATGAGTGGCGGTTGATGATCTTCCTTTCTCCTAGCAACATAAGTCCATGAGTGGCTGTTGACTGTCTTCCTTCGCTCAAACAACATAAGTCCATGAGTGGCTGTTGATGATCTTCCTTTCTCCTAGCAACATAAGTCCATGAGTGGCTGTTGATGATCTTCCTTTCTCCTAGCAACATAAGTCCATGAGTGGTTGTTGATCTTTCATCTTTCTTCATGCAACATAAGTCCATGAGTGGCTGTTGATGATCTTCCTTTCTCCTAGCAACATAAGTCCATGAGTGGCTGTTGATGATCTTCTTTCATCTGTGCAACATAAGTCCATGAGTGGCTGTTGATCCATCATCTTTCTTCGTTCATGCAACATAAGTCCATGAGTGGCTGTTGATGATCTTCATTTCTCCTAGCAACGTAAGTCCATGAGTGGCTGTTGATCTTTCATCTTTCTTCATGCAACATAAGTCCATGAGTGGCTGTTGATGATCTTCCTTCATCCATGCAACATAAGTCCACGTGTGGCTATTGATCTCCCTTCCTCCAAGCAACATAAGTCCATGAGTGGCTTTTGATGATCTTCTTTCATCTGTCCAACATAAGTCCATGAGTGGCCGTTGATGACCTTCTTTCATCCTAAAGCAACATAAGTCCATCACCCTCCTCTTTCAATATCAAAACCTTAACTGCCACAGATCATCCCCCGAGGACAAAAGAAGAAAGATACCAGCTCCCGGAGGCCCCGACCGGCCCTCTTGGATTGAGCACCGCAGGATTTGATCAACCGTGAGAGATTCAGAGATGGGTCCTGGTTCCCAATCAAGAAAAGAGATTCCCCGAGTACCCCACATCATCCCCCGAGGACAGAAGCAGAAAGATACCAGCTCCCGGAGGCCCCGACCGACCCTCTTGGATTGAGCACCGCAAGATTTGATCAACCGTGAGAGATTCAGAGATGGGTCTTGGTTCCCGATCAAGAAAAGAGATTCCTCGAGAATCCTGCATCATCCCCCGAGGACAGAAGCAGAAAGATACAAGCTCCCGGAGGCCCCGACCAGCCCGCAAGATCCCGATCAAGAGAAGCAGTTGAAGAGAGATCCCAGAAAGAGTCGCTTCATCCCCAGGAAATTCAGTTTAATCCCCAACGGACGTATCGATTCATACACCGTCAGTTCAATCACGACAGTCACAGTAGTTCACTGTTGACCCATCACGGACACTTCTTCCGGTCACGGTTAGCCCAACTATTTGATCCGATCCATAATAGTCACAATAGTCCATTATCGACTCATCATCTTTTTACCAATCGTGCTCATTCAAAATATGCCATCTTAGGCTTCTATCAATGGGGTTTCCATGATCATCGCTTGACATCTCAGGATTTTATGTCCATCACTTGACTTCTGTGTCCGTCTCTTAATTCCCAGGGCATTCGTATCCGTCGGTTAAACGGCATCTCCGATTATAGTCCTCTGGGACCCCACGTTCGATTACATCCACTTGTAAAGCACACTTCCCAAATTCTAGAAGTTTGCCCCTAGACCCAGAGTCTTCTAAACCTTGATGTCCTTATCCAACTCATCCACCACATCACAGTCACAAACACTAGCACAACACCAGCCCACTCGGAGTGGCACACCCCACAGCACCTGCTCATACTAGGATCATAACACTAGACATGATAGGACTCATGACACAATTCATATCACATCCATGCATTGCATATCATCCTCATAGCATAGCATCTGCCTGTCTCGTTGTGCATGTGTGATTTATTCCTTTGTGCCCTGAACTACGTCCTGGTCTGATTCCCCTTGGGATACGTAGGCAGCTCACATAGAGCGCGACCAGCACTAGCCTCAGCATCATTGCATCTTTTGCAATGCTTTTTATCCTAAATCTATGTCCTCCAAAAAGTTCTGTCTCTTCAAAACTTTGGCACTCGCTTGCGACATGCGTTGCCTCGTAAGTTCCTGCCAAAGAGGGGCAAACTGTAGACACCCCATTTTGTCGGCTATCAGATTTAGGAGACCCATAGCTTGGTGGTTCACAATGATCGTAAAAGACCCAAAAGGACTCCTGGAAGTCAGCTCTATCTCTCAGAATGCTCAGATTGACCAAAATGCCCCTGAAAGCCCGAAGACTCCCAGATTTGGTCCTGAAGTTCTGAAAACATGCTATGTCGTAAGAAAAATGATAAAATAAGTTTTTAAGTAAAACCGGAAGAAATCGTCAGCTCCCAGAGACCCCCGGAAGTCCCGGAAGTTCCCCGAAAGTCCCCGTTGACCGGCTTGACCAAGGTTTGACCAGGTTTGACCAAGTTTGACCGAAATCGTCCGAATTCACCGGAATTATTAGAAAAGTATTAAATGAGTTTTAAAAGAGAATCGAGCGAAAACGTCGGCTCTTGGGAGCTCCCGGAGGTTCCCCGAACTTCCCGGGAATCCCAGGTTTGACTAGTTTGACCAAGATTTGACTTTGGAATCGGGGCACCGAAACAATTTTCAAATAATTTTCATGGATACTAGAGGTCAATAGCTTTCCAACGGTATATCGCACATAATTCCTGGATTTAAAACGAATTTATTTTGAATTTCTGAAGACAAAAAATGCAATCAAATCGGCTTTTATCGCGAATACCGTGAAACTTTTCAAAGTGACCTATCCCCAAACTATTTTTTTATGTAAAGTAGACTCCATTACCTTTCCAACGCTATATCACAACCTCAGTTTGGAGTTCGTACGCATTTTCTGTGAATTTCGGACGAAATAGGGCCTTTTCGCGAATACCGGAACCTCTGGGGGCCTAAACAGCATTATCTGGATGAAGGAGGAGCAGTGCCGCCGCGGCACTGGCCCAGTGTCGCCGCGATACTGGCCCAGTGTCGCCGCGGCACTCCCCTCCAGAATAGTGTATTTTTGTAATTAGTTTTGTGGTCCTATTTTGATTAATTAAAAACCAAAACGACATAGTTTTATGATTTCAGATGTTTGGAGCCAATGGGAATACTTTCTAAATCCCAAAACCACCCCAAGTTGGCCTATTTAAACCCCCATTGCTCTTCATTTTGGGGGAGTCAAATGCAAGTTTAGAAAGAGTTTGGGAGAGAAAGTTGTAGAGATAAGGTTAGAATAGAGAGAAAAGAAGCTTTCTTCTTTGATTTTCAAAACAAAAGTGAGTTCTAAACTTTGTTTTTACTTCATTACTCCCATTTACTTCAACATTCAATACACCCAACCATCATTTTAGTGAGCATTTAAGAGAGTGGAAGCTTCTTCCATGTCCAATGTCATTACATATGAGTGAAACACCAATCTATAAGTTCAATACTTCATGAATATCATCTATTGATCATTATCTACTTTCTTGTTTATTCATTGTTTATCTCTTCTCACCTCATTTCTTTTTTATTTTCTTTATTTACTTACTAGTTTATCATCATCTAAATGATGACATGAAGTTTGGGGTGAGTGAATCCTTATGGATAGTAGCTCTTGACCTCAAAAACATGTTTGATAGATGATGATCATAACTTCAATACCTCCAAGGTATCCTTGAAGTGTATTGAAGTTATGCTCAAATAAAAATGAGTCTCTCCAACAATCTTGGAGGTTCTTGATGATGAATGGAATGTTGGCATTTTAAGTGGTCATAATCTTTATTGAGTATTGAAAATACACTTTCAAAACCTCTATTTCAAAACCCCCCTCAATCCCTCTCATTTTTATTTCAAGAAAGAAAACCTTATTTTCCCCAAAATCTTCAAAACAGTGAGTCAAAACAGTGAGTGAGCTGAGTTCAAAGATTTCTCTAGAACTCAATACTCAACATATAGATGCAAGGCCACTTGTAAAGTCTTCCTAACTCATTGGAGAACACCCATGATATTTGGTTTGACTTGGAAGAACTTGAAAATGGTCCATTTGGACCCAAACATTCCTTCCAAACATTCTGCCTCTGCTGTCACAGCAGCTTGACTAACTTCCAATTTCTTTTTTAGAACGTTTTCCAAACGGGGTGGTCCCAACTTATTTTTCCCTTAAACTTAAGTATCTTAGGTAACGTTCGGTATAAAATGGGCCTCTAGATCACTCGTTTTCATTTTCTAAGATTTTTCAACATATCAGTCGACAGTACGGACTCTGTTTCTGAGTGACCTCTGTTGTTCATATGATTTCTCTCAATATGTGATAGTTATGAAAGATTGGCTTTTTGGATTGTGTTCTAGACACAATAAGGAACATCTCCATAAAAAATCATGCATTGAAAACATCCCTAACCCCTCTTTTCAATTTTCCAAAGATCTAGTTACTGTTCTGTCCACTATTCACAGCAAGCACATTTTAACTTTCATTCTTTGATTTGATGCTTATATGCCTTCCAAATTAGTTTATATCTTAGAAAGTAGTTCATACTACATTTGTACATATTCCATGTTGATTTCATCCATCCATTCATACATATTTCAGACTTCTAAGTCATTCTAGGAATCCATGAACACAAAGCACACTACAACCTTGGCACATTCTAGATACATACATTGCATTCATGCAAAGATTTGGGGTTTATGTAACTCCTAATCTAAGAAGATTATAAGGAATGATCATGATCACACGTTCATGCTCCCCTCGATCTAATCATCCTTTCTCATCCGTCCTGGGGATTGAGAGATCTTCTTTTTCTCAAAGAATAACATGCATCATGCTAGCTTGCTAAGCATATTTTGGTTTCTTTGTTTATTTGTTTCAAGAACAATTCATGTCCCCTATAGATTAGGGAAACTTTACTATTTGATATGTGATTAGACGATTTTTCCTAGGTTTATTAGTGTGATCTTTCACTTTGCATTGTGTGATACTTGGCTTAGATCTTATGAATGATATCTTATCTTTAGATCTTCCAATTTCAAGTTTTCTTATGTAATGTAATATACTATCATAGTATTATTTGTCGAACTAAACGTAGTATAAGATGATTATTTGGATGCTAATTGAGCCCGTCAAGAGACGGGGCGAGTTGAGGGTGTTTTAGTCGTGACAAAGGCTCCTTCCTCTCTCGTACCAAAACCACGAGCCAAGTTCTTTGGTTATGAAGGGCCGGTGCCCTTTATCCGTTCGGGTGAGTCAAAATTAGGTTTCTTGGTTCCTTAAAGACCAAGTGGCGACTCTGTATCTGTTTTCAACAGACCCTTTTCTCTTTCTTTGATCAAAATCAAACAAGTTTCAAAAGCAAACGAAGCGGTGGAATCCCGGTATCCACAGCACTCCTCATCTCTCTCGAAAACAACATACACACAGCAACCAAAGCATTCAAACTCAACGTTGTGTGCTCTCTGCATTCATAGAATTAGGTCTGCCCTAGTGTTGATTTTTCTGTTTTCAAGCTTTCTTTTGAACAATCTGAGCCTTATCTGATTTTGTTCTTCAATTTGTTTTTTAGTCTAAGCATATTCAATAAAGTATCTTTCTCATAGATATTTTATTATTGTGTTTGTGATTGTGTTTATTGTGGTAAATTTTACACCAATCGGCTTATGTGCTTCAACACTACTGTAGAATCTTAGGGCAAGTGTGTACTTTCCTACTTGTCCATCACAATCATTTTATTAGAAGTTAGATCTAGAAGCCTCTTGCATCACTTGCTTGAGCAATTTAGGAAATTAGTTTGCATAACTGAGCCCGTTTGGCTCTGGCACACCCAAACCATAAACTATAGCAAACAAATGCTTGATTGGGTCATGGATGAAATGAGAAATGGGAGAGAAGAGAGATAAATAGAGAGAGAGAGAGAGAGAGAGAATGACTTACCTGTTACCGGGAGGGGAGAGAGAGAGAGAGAGAGAGAGAGAGAGAGAGAGAGAGAGAGAGAGAGAGAGAGAGAAGAGAATGTTTTACTTTTTAAAAAGCTTGGACATGTGGGTGACTTGGATGAGGGCATGTTTCATCCAATGGCTATGGATAGGGGTGCATACAAGCCTCGGCTCGGGCTCGAATGATCAATACCTTGCTCAGGCTTGGCTTGATAAAAAAATACAAAAGATCGAGAGCTTGGCTCAATTAAACCTGATATTTAAACAAACTCAAGCAAGCTCGACTCTGCTCGAATTCAAACTTAAGTTGAGTTAATATAATAACTAATAAGTAGCCAGTGGCCAGAAATGTCTCCACTCCGTGGGACCACTTTTATATTTTATTTTTTTATTTTTATTAATCTAACCATAGGCCTATTGGGTCATATGGGCTCAAAATGGTAACTTGTGATGACTTATGTCATCAATGCACTGCATGAAGATGAGGCTTATCAATTCTCTGCTTTTATAGGCAGAGCAACTCGTGTGGCTGTAGTAGCGTTCCAATGTGGGACAAGTTCAAAGCCGATTTTGACATTTTTGTAATCAAACTTGTTGCTAGTGTGATTATTAAATTTTGAATATTAAATATAATATATTTTAAAGGTATGTAGCATTGAACTCATTAAATTTAAATGGGAGAAAATTAAAGTGGTACAGTATTATTGAAGTTGGTCTCATTGTTACGTGTATGTGAGATGTATTTGTGATTCAAAAGCACAATATTACTCGCACAATACATATAAATATAAGGCTAAAAAACACTTTGGTACCCTGTACTTATAGCGAAATTTCACTTTGGGCCCTACACTTTTAATTGCAACACTTTGGGCCCTCAATTTACAAACTTGTTTCAATCAAGGACAATCGTTAACGGCATTAAAAAGCATAACAAAATGGACTATATGGAGGGCCCAAAGTGAAACTTCGCTAAAAGTACAGGGCCCAAAGTGAAACTTCGGTAAAAGTACAGGGCCCAAAGTGAAACTTCGCTATAAATATAGGGCCCAAAGTGAAACTCCATGAAGTCCATTCTATTAGTCTTTTTTAACGCCGTTAAGGATTGTCCTTGATTGAAACAAATTTGTAAATTGAGGGCCCAAAGTGTTGCAATTAAAAGTGTAGGGCCCAAAGTGAAATTTCGCTATAAGTACAGGGTACCAAAGTGTTTTTTAGCCTAAATATAAATATATTTATATAGATGTATATATGTAGGGCGAGGCTCTTAAGTGAACTGGGTTGAGTGAACTTACCCAGTGCACTGGCTTTTAAGCCTAAAAGAACCCCGCAAACCCGCGGGTCAGTGGGGCAGCCTGCGGGTTCTTTTAGGCATAAAAGCTACTTCACTCATCACTAGGTAAGTTCACTCAATCCAGTTCACTTAAGAGCCTCTCCCTATATATATATACGACTCGACTCTTAAGCGGACCTTAAAAAATGAACCTAAAATATGGACTGTGTAAAAAGTGAGAATTTCTCATAAAAAGTGAGAAATTTTTAAAGTGAGAAATTTCAAAATGTGAGAAATTCTTATTTTTTACGCAATCCGTCTTTTAGGTCCGTTTTTTAAGATCCACTTAAGAGTCGGACTCTATATATATATATATATAAACTAAACAAGCCATTATCTAGCCTCTTCATGAGTTTTCTCACGAGCCAACTAACGAGCCTTAATTAATCGAGTTGTTCACGAGCCTTAATTAATCGAGCTGTTCACGAGCCTTATCGAGCCGAGCCCATATGTGCTCAAGCTTGGTTCATTTATTAAACGAGCCTTGTATTCAAGCTCGAGCTTGGCTTGTTTATTATACGAGCCGAACCGAGCTATTATAGAGCCGAGTCGCGAGCCCTTGTTGAGCAGCTCAACTCATCTACACCCATAGCTGTGGGGGTTTGGGTGTACGTAAATACACCTAAACCACCCCAAAGTACCAAAGTCTTCGCCTTTTATTTCACGCTAGCTTTTGAACCCGTGCAATGCATAGGAGAAACTTAGTAAAATGAATTAAAGTTGAATGATGTTTGAAACAAAGTGACGTTTCTACATCTTTAGCAAAATAAAGTGACATTTCTAAATACTTTTTTTTAATGTATATATATATATATATGTTGGACCACAATAGGACTCTTATGGACCTGCAATTTTAAAAAGTACTATACATTTAGTTAAATTAGGAATCAACACAGAGTCAAAGACCTTAAAAATAAAAAATAAAAAAAAAGGAGAGAGAGAGAGAGATTCGTGTGTATTTTTGGGTAATTAATTTAATGCTTTCTATGGGACTTCTAAACCATGTAAGGAACCGAAAAACAAAAAATCAAACTAAAAAATTAAGGTGACAAATTAAACTGTTGAAGAATATGTGAAAATGACAAACCTGGCAAATTAATTACGCAGCGTAAGTGGTGACAAAATTGTTAAAAAATTCATAGAACATACAAAAGTAACAAAAATAGTAGGATTATGGTTTTGGAACTTACCTTTTTAAAAATAATAATGGCCAAACTGATACCCAAATCACCTTTAGTAAGGCATAATCAAAATTCCAAAACACCAAGCCCCAAACATAAGAAAGCCAAACACTCAGTAATCCTTATAAATCGGGACAACCCAACAAAAAAAAATCATAGGATAGAACTAATAATATTATCAAGATTGTTGATGCCTATTATGCAATACATTCATTATGTTATACATATATATATACATGTATGCACATGTGCGTGTATGTGTGCGTGTGTGTGTGTGTGTGCGTGTGGCGGTGCTGGGCGTGAAGTGGCTGCAAAGTAAGAGAAGAAAGATTGATATGAGAGATGAAGAGAGGGAAGGAAGAGAAAGATTTGATATTGATATGTAACGTGAGAAAGAGAGAGACTGACAGAGATTGGAAAGGTATAACGACCCACCTCCCCATCTAGCAACAATATTGCTCGCTTTGGGCCTAAACACAAAGAACTTCCCAGAGGTCACCCATCCCTGGTATTGTTCTGGTAGTAGCAAGCTTAATTGTGGAGTTTTTTCGTGTTTAGCTCCCTCACGGTTTTAAAAGGCCTTGTTGCATATAGAGGGGTGATTAATCCTTATAAACCAGTCCAGGAACTTCACCCCAGGCGATGTGGGACAAGCCCCCACACCTGACCTCACCTCATCCATCTTGGCCTTACTACCTCAGGAGTATTGGCTATTGGTCGTCACAAATAGTACGTTAGATAGAGTCATAGAGAGAGAGAAGGGGTATAAATGGGTGAGAAGAGATCAGTTTAGGTTAGGATAGAAAATGGTGTAAATCAGATTAAGAGAGAGAGAGAGAGAGAGAGAGAGAGAGAGAGATAAAAAGGAAAGAAAAATAAAACTCACAATTAATGTAGAGAGAGAGAGAGAGAGAGAGATAAGCTTGCTAAAAAGAATAAATTAAGAATAAAAATTAAGGAAAATTAAATTTAAAAAAAAGTGGAGGGCTTTAGAGTTCTAATGTAAGGAAAACATAATATATATATATATATATATATAACTATCTATATAATAAGTTAGAGCGGTGTGGGTCCTCCCAAATCAACAACTTTCAATCCGAGCCATTGAGACAAGTTTAGATATTTTCAATCCTTGGATCTTTGATCCACCAAATCTCACCCAATGTCTAAAAATCTCACCCTCACAATAGTCCCTCTCACCTAACTCAATCTCATTTGAAATAAACAACTATCCTTTAAAAATATAAATAATTGGTTGTATAACTTATCTCTCTTTTAATTAAAAAAAAATCCCTTAATTGGTTATATAGACAGATATACAGATACGTATATATCTAAAATCTATATACATATTGAACAGTTAGAGCGGTGTGGGTCCCTCCCAAATCAACAACTTTCAATCCAAGCCATTGAGACAAGTTTAGATATTTTCAACCCTTGGATCGTTGGTCCACCAAATCTCACCAAATGTCTAAAAATCTCACCCTCACAATAGTCCCTCTCACCTAACTCAATCTCATTTGAAATTAAGAACTATCCTTTAAAAATATAAATAATTGGTTGTATAGCTTATCTCTCTTTCAATTCAAAAAAAAAATTTCCCTTAATTGGTTATATAGACAGATATACAGATACGTATATATCTAAAATCTATATACATATTGAACAGTTATATATCTAATTGGTCAGAAAGAATTGAATAGCTGCTCAAATAGATACATATTGACATTTTAAAATAAAAATCATTAATTGAATAGTTGCTCAAAAACTTTGTCTTTTTTTTTTTGGGCTCTTTCTCACGTCTCTCTCTCACTCTCATTAAACTGCCATTGCAACATGGTTGTGTTTTTTTCTTGGCGGAGTGTTTGCCCACGTATTATATTAGTTAAAAAAGATATATGGAGTATTAGTTAAAAAAACCTCCTACAAAATATATGAGTTGGGTTTTTTTTTTTAACCATGATTTGGGTTTTTATTGTAACTAAAATAATTACATATTAGTGTTATTGATTCAATAGTCAGAATCAACATTTGGATAGAATTGCATGGAATTTTTTGGCCGGAAAATATGCTCTTTCCAAAAAAATGAATTCATCATCAAATTATAAATTGAGAGTAAAGATTACCAATTTTAAAAAAAATTCTTCTGTCTCTCATCATACACCCATTTATTCTCTCTCTCTCTCTCTCTCTCTCTCTCTCTCTCTCTCTCTCTCCATCCACCACTACTGTCCCCGACCACCTTCACTGTCGCTGGAATTAGGTAACCCCTCTCTCCCTCTATATCTTTATTTGTGCGTGCATGTGTGTGTTTGTGTGTGCATGTGTGCGTGTGTGTCTGCATGTGTGCGTGTGTGGTGTTTGTGCAAACATGTGACATCTGTGCATCATTGCATGTGTGGTGTTTGTGCAAACATGTGTGTTAATTTGTGCATGTTTTTGTGTGTGTGAATGTGCAAAGAGGGAAGCTATTGACGAGCCATTGGAATACATCAATAAAAAAGGTGGGTGTGTGTTAATTTGTGAATGTTTCAGCATAAACCTTTAATTATGATAATGCTGATATGGGCAACTTTTATTTAAAGTTTAGAGATGGTATGACTGTTAGGAAACTGCGTTCCCAGAATCCGTTGGCAGTGCGTATAAGTTGGTACTGCAAAAAATTTCGTGAAATCTATAATAACCCTACAAGGGTGGAACTAGGGTTACCTTGAACTGCAAAACGGATTGCTGTAGTAGACAAATCGAGAACACGGGCTCGATAACAGCTCACGATCTTCTACCGTATTCCTCCGCTGCCAAAATATCGAACTGAGTGTGGGCTCTTTCGAAATCCTTTTTGTTTTCTGCTCTCCCTCTTTTACGCTCTCTTTTCTATTCCGGGTTATAATACTCTTGATGAAAAAACGCTAATTGATGAGAGAGCCAAAGCAGCATATATATAGGCTACGATAGGGACCATAAGAAGTCAATAAGGAATAGGCTTCCTTATGGAATTAGGAAACCCTAATTCGAACTGAATCAGATTCCTATTTCCATAAATTATAATTCATACCACTAAAGAATTATAATTGCACTCCTACCCTTATCTCAAAATATATTTCGAGCTCTATGTTATTAAATGCTTATTATCTCCCCATGTTAAGATTACAGATATCCATTAATTAACTATAATTACTGACAATCATATTTAATTAATTTCTTAAAATTCCTTGAGATGCTCTGCTTAACTTATCTGATATGTCGGATACAAAATCCACCTACAGGGTTTGACATAATCAAAACTTATAAGCTTTCTCAAGGGGATATCATCAATCCCAAAAATTGAGACATAGATTCCATCATTAATTAATATCCACCACACAATTAATATTGCCACCCAATCCAATGAGATATTGACCCATTTAAGGATCTTTTAGGGATCAAAGTATAAATATCAAATGTACGTGTCTACAAATTAACTTAGGATTTAGAGCATAAGCACTCATAATAGCCATGAGGTATTAATTATCTTATAAGTCAGTATAAAGACAATTACCCCAAGTCAGTCCCATTTAATACACAAAGTGTACCAGCATAGTGAGTTGAAACTATACCGTTTTCCGTAGTCAAGACAAACCCACTACAACACCATGCTGCAGTCCTACCGATGGTGTGTCCAATCACATCTAAGACTGTAAACCAAATCTTACATTCTATAATATCTGATGGCCTGATCTTCCGTGTGTAAGCTGAACTCTACACACCAAACCATCTACAATATAGAATGAGAGACACACATACATAATATTGAATAAATAATATAATACAAACATTGCCCACACAGATTCTAAAAAAAATGGATTAACTGATTTTATTAAATGAATAATAAATCAACTACATAAAGCATGGCTTTTAGTATATATATCCCTAACAATCTTCCACCTAGACTCAAAGCCATGATGCGACACACCTCACTCATATCCCTTCTACATGACTGTCAAAAGTCTTGGCCGGTAAGCTCTTGGTGAAAGGATCTGCCAGGTTATTTGCTGATGCTATCTTGGTCGCTTCAACGTCACCTCTTTGCATGATCTCTCGTATCGGGTGATACTTACGCTCAAAGTGTTTTCCCTTCTTATGGGCCCTTGGTTCCTTTGAGTTAGCAACCGCTCCGCTATTATCGCAATAAAGGGTAATAGCCGATTGTACTGCAGGTACTACTCTTAGATCCATAAGGAAGTTTCTGAGCCAAACGGCCTCCTTAGCGGCTTCCGAAGCAGCCACATACTCGGCTTCCATGGTGGAATCAGCAATACATGACTGCTTGATACTCCTCCAAGTAATGGCTCCACCTCCTAGGGTAAACACATATCCTGAGGTAGACTTTCTGGAATCCCTATCTGACATGAAATCAGAATCTGTGTACCCAATGGGTACAAGACTGTCTTCTTGGTAAACTAACATATAGTCTCGAGTCCTTTTCAGGTACTTGAGAATATTTTTCACCGCAGTCCAATGTTCTTGCCCTGGATTAGACTGGTATCTACTAACCATGCCAACAACAAAGCAGATGTCAGGTCTAGTACATAGCATAGCATACATTAGGCTTCCTACTGCCGAGGCATAAGGAACTGCCTTCATCTTCTCTATCTCATCAGGTGTCTTAGGACACTGATCCTTAGATAGAGTAATTCTGTGTCTGAAGGGAAGGAATCCCTTCTTGGAATCTTACATTCTAAACCTTGCAAGAATATTGTCAATATAAGTGCCTTGTGACAAGTCCAACATCCTATTCTTGCGATCTCGCATAAGCTTGATCCCTAGGATGTGACCGGCTTCTCCCAAGTCCTTCATATCGAATTGACTGGACAACCATACTCTTACAGAAGATAATACCCCTACATCGTTTCCGATTAGCAAGATATCATCCACATACAGTACTAAGAACACCACCACTCTTCCATCATGTTTCTTGTACACACAAGATTCATTCGCACATTGATCAAAACCAAAAGACTTGATTGCTTGATCAAAGCGGATATTCCAAGATCTAGATGCATGCTTAAGTCCATAAATGGACTTCTTAAGCTTGCACAACATGTGTTATTGGTCCTTCGCAATGAACCCGTCTGGTTGTATCATATAGATGCACTCATCAAGATTCCCATTTAGAAATGCTGTCTTGACATCCATTTGCCAAATTTCGTAATCGAAATGTGCAGCAATAGATAAGAGAATTCGGATAGACTTCAGCATTGCCACCGACGAAAAAGTTTCCTCATAATCGATTCCTTCTTTTTGAGTGAACCCTTTCGCAACAAGCCTTGCTTTAAAGGTTTCCACCTTACCGTCTGCTCCTCTCTTCTTCTTATAGATCCACTTATATCCAATGGGTTTTATTTCATTGGGTGGTTCTACAAGATCCCAGACTTGTTTGGAGTACATGGACTCCATTTCAGACTTCATAGCCTTTTGCCAAAGATCTGCATCTTTATCTTGGAGTGCTTCATTATAGTTACAGGGGTCGGTACCTTGTTCATCAGGGACCCGGTCATAAGACTCTCCCAAAAACATATACCGGTCAGGTTGAATAATAACCCTCCCACTACGACGAGGCACAACCCGTGTCTGTGCATCACTGATATTTCGTTGTGAAGATTCTGAACCTAATACACCATTATCTACACGTTGTACTGGTTTAGGAACCTGCGTGTTAATGGTTGGTTCAGGATCTACACGTGCTTTGATAATCCTCCCACTACGACGTGGGAATGGAATATCGATAACTCTTTCTTGTGGTGTTTCTTCTCGTACCATTGGTATCGAAGAAGTATATGTCGGTGTCTCTCCTCTCGTTTCCTCTAGAACAATACGGCTTCTGGGCTTGTGGTCCATAACATAATCCTCTTCTAAGAATGTGGCATTGGTGCTAACAATAACCTTCTGATCCTTAGGACTATAAAACAGACCACCTTTAGTTCCTCTTGGATACCCAACAAAGAAACATACTTCTGTTCTTGATTCCAACTTTTCTGCGTTCCCTTTCAGCATATATGCTGGACTACCCTAGATCCGAACATGCTGCAAACTAGGCTTTCGCCCAGTCCACAATTCCGTGGGAGTAGTAGGTACTGACTTAGATGGTACCAAGTTTAGAATGTATGCAGCTGTCTCTAATGCGTGTCCCCAAAAAGAAATTGGTAAATCTGAGTAACTCATCATAGATCTTACCATGTCCATGAGAGTCTTGTTCATTCTTTCTGCTACACCGTTCTACTGAGGCATACGGGGTGCAGACAATTGGGATGTAATCCCTTGCTCCAATAAGTATTCCCTAAACTCTCCCAAGAGGTAGTCTCCACCACGATCAGATCGTAGTGCCTTGATACATTTACCTAGACGCTTCTCCGTTTCAGCCTTGAAGTCTTTGAATTTCTCAAAGCATTCAGACTTACGCCGCATCAAATAAATGTACCCATACCTTGAGTAATCATCGATGAAAGTGACAAAGTACTCAAATCCCCCTCTTGCTTGGACAGTCATAGGACCACACAAATCAGAGTGAACCAGTTCCAACGGCTCTTTTGCTCTATAGCCCTTGGCCGAGAATGGCCTCTTGGTCATTTTACCTTCCAAGCAGGATTCACAAACTGGAAGTGCCTCCACTTCCAATGAGCCTAATGGCCCATTTTGAACCAGTCTTTGAATCCTTTTCAAATTAATATGACCAAGGCGTAAGTGCCAAAGATGCGTTTGGTTCATCCTCGAAGGTTCTTTTCTCTTAAATGGCAAACTATTTGTGTTATTCAATTCATTAAGTTGCAGTATAGGAGAGATAGGATTTATAATATAAAGATCATCCACCAATTGACCAGAACAAATAAAACGTTTATTTTCTTTAATAACTACTACTTTATTAAAATGAACTGAATATCCATTTTTTACTAAACTAGAAACTGAAACTAAATTCCTTCTAATAGAAGGTACATAAAAGCAATTTCTTAATATTAAAATACTATCTCTACCAAAACTAAGATGTAGATCTCCTACTGCAACTGCTGCTACTCTCGTAGCATTTCCTATATATAGATAAATCTCTCCATCACTGAGCTGCATGGTTCCTTGGAACCCCTGCAAAGAATTGCATACATGATCAGTGGCTCCCGTATCTACACACCAGGTACCGGTAGATCGGACCGCTAAACACGATTCAACAACTAGTAAATGAGATTTACCTTGATTGTTCTGTCTGGCGAGATAAACTGGACATTGCTTCTTCCAGTGTCCTGGCTGCTTGTAAACAAAACATTTGCCTTTAGGCTTTCCCGGTTGTCCTCGTGGCCTTTGGATTGGCGGAGGACCTGCGACCTTCTTTTGAGCCTTTTTCATTTTCTTCTTGCCTTTCGGCTTTGAAGCAGAACCTTTCTCAAACACAAGAGCACTCCTTAACTTTCTTTTGAGTCCCTCAGCTGCCTGGAGTTCTTTAAGCAGCTCCGCCAAAGTATATTTAAATTTATTCATGTTGTAATTGAGGCGAAATTGCTTAAAAGACTCTGGCAGTGACTGGAGTACGATATCGACCTGGGTTTCCCCGTCGATTTCAGCTCCAAGGATCTCTAGTTCATTAAGAAGAGATATCATCTTAAGAACATGATCCCTTACAGGTGTCCCCTCAGCCATGGTTGTATTCATCAAGTCTTTCATAGCAACCTGCTTAGCAGCACGACTTTGATCCCCGAACATCTCTCGGAGGCTCTTCATCATGTCATAGGCGCTGGTCATTGACTGATGCTGATGTTGCAGAACATTTGACATGGATGCCAAAATGTAACACCGTGCCATCTCATCAGCCTTGACCCATTTCTTGTGAGCCTGGGTTTCCTCAGCGGTTGCCCCCTCACCAGGTTGCTCAGGACATTCTTGAGTAAGCACAGACTTGTACTCTTCAGCAGTTAACACAATATCCAAATTCCTTTTCCAGTCTATATAGTTTGGTCCAGTAAGTTTGTTTTCTTTAAGTATAACAGCAAGTGGATTGAAAGTACCCATTTAAAAGCTTGAGAATCACATAACATAAATAATTACATTTGGGCAAAAATTACTATGGATTCGAGTTGAAAATATTGGTTCCCTCTACCATATTTGAAAGGAATCCGCCAGCAACCTGATACACCGCGAATAGTATGACTCGATGGGAAGCCATATACTATCCATCATTTGTTCAGATAGACAATTGCCTTTTAATTTTACTATCTAGGCAATGTACTTTGCCTAATAAAATTAAACTGCTGACTTGCTTTGGTCCTATAAATAATAACAGTGACTCAAATGGAGAGGATATTATTATTTATAGCTAAGTGTATACCATCACTTAATTCTAGGTCAAGAGTTCCATGAGGAACACCTCTGATGGAGAGGTGGCCCGCACCAACAATCACCCAAAACATTCTTTTAAAGAAGTTTGTACTGATGATTCCATGATCAACTACATCCGATAGGGAGGATGACACTAGAGCCATCACACAAAATTAATCATATCATCTACAAACCAGTGATGGAGACCATAGGATTTATACTTGATAAATTCCCTCTCCCACTTAGAATTTTTAAAAAAAATTGAGGGTTATAATTTTTTTAGAAAAACTTTTAATTTAATTAATAAAAAATAATGGAATACTTGACAAGGATTAATTCATCCTTACTAGTGAAACCCACATGTGTAGATAATAAAATTATTCTATTCTCATGATTTTAGAAAATAAGTACTTATGTTTTCAAATTATGGAATTAGTTTTATTTCTAAATACACATGTAGTTGTCCATCATTTTAAATTAATATAAATTAAACATGCAGCTAGACATTTGAAATAGGTCTAGGAACAATTATCCATGTTGTCCTATTCATTAAACATGAAACAATAATAATCATTCAATCACACATAAATAAGGAAACCACAATAAAATAGGAATCCCACTATTATGGTTAAGCTGCAACTCTTGTGAAGAAATCTTCATGGAATCCGATTAGCTCTATGTCGCCATTACGCAACGGGGGTCGAGCTGCCCGATCAGCTCGCGGGGATCTCAGCAACTGCCTTCCAGAACTATTTTCTGAAACAGTCTTCTGAAACTGCCTTCTGAAACTGCTTCTAGATCGCTTTCGAAAACTGCTTGTAAAACTGCTCTCACGAACCATCTTCACAGATTTACTTGAGATATATTACATAAACCCTATGCCTCCGTGAAGGAGTTCACATGCTATATATTTGCAGTAAATTAACCACGCATCAAACAAGCGTGGGATCCAATACATACAAATCCTATGCCTCCATAAAGGAGTTCACATACTATATCAAAACAGCAATATTAACCACGAATAAACCCATCGTGGGATCCAATCACACAAAACCAGCAACCATAATAGTGGAATAAGAATGCTGCAAAACAAGGGTTAACACAGATCTACGTTCTATCCATCCATCAATGCACGCATAAGATCTGTTTTATTGGACAAGATGGTTGCTTCCAACCTATACGCAGAATCAACGTTGCTCTGATACCACTGTTAGGAAATTGCGTTCCCAGAATCCGTTGACAGTGCGTATAAGTTGGTACTGCAAAAAATTTTGTGAAATCTATAATAACCCTACAAGGGCGGAACTAGGGTTACCTTGAACTGCAAAACGGATTGCTGTAGTAGACGAATCGAGAACACGGGCTCGATAACAGCTCACGATCTTCTACCGTATTCCTCCGCTGCCATAATATCAAACTGAGTGTGGGCTCTTTTGAAATCCGTTTTGTTTTCTGCTCTCCCTCTTTTACGCTCTCTTTTCTATTCCGAGTTATAATACTCTTGATGAAAAAAACGCTAATTGATGAGAGAGCCAAAGCAGCATATATATAGGCTACGATAGGGACCATAAGAAGTCAATAAGGAATAAGCTTCCTTATGGAATTAGGAAACCCTAATTCGAACTGAATCAGATTCCTATTTCCATAAATTATAATTCATACCACTAAAGAATTATAATTGCACTCCTACCCTTATCTCAAAAATATATTTCGAGCTCCATGTTATTAAATGCTTATTATCTCCCCACGTTAAGATTACATATATCCATTAATTAAATATAATTACTGACAATCATATTTAATTAATTTCTTAAAATTCCTTGAGATCCTCTGCCTAACTTATCTAATATGTCGGATACAAAATCCACCTGCAGGGTTTGACATAATCAAAACTTATAAGCTTTCTCAAGGGGATATCATCAATCCCAAAATTGAGACATGGATTCCATCATTAATTAATATCCACCATACAATTAATATTGCCACCCAATCCAATGAGATATTGGCCCATTTAAGGATCTCACCCTTTTAGGGATCAAAGTGTAAATATCAAATGTACGTGTCTACAAATTAACTTAGGATTTAGAGCATAAGCACTCATAATAGCCATGAGGTATTAATTATCTTATAAGTCAGTATAAAGATAATTACCCCAAGTCAGTCCCGTTTAATACACAAAGTGTACCAGCATAGTGAGTTGAAACTATACCGTTTTCCGTAGGCAAGACAAACCTACTACAACACCATGCTGCAGTCCTACCGATAGTCTGTCCAATCCCATCTAAGACTGTAAACCAAAATCTTACATTCTATAATATCTGATGGCCTGATCTTCCGTGTGTAAGCCGAACTCTACACACCAAACCACCTACTATATAGAATGAGAGACACATATGCATAATATTAAATAAATAATATAATACAAACATTGCCCACACAGATTCTCAAAAAAAAAAATGGATCAACTGATTTGATTAAATGAATAATAAATCAACTACATAAAGCATGGCTTTTAGTATATATCCCTAACAGTGCCCGCGAAACCAATGTCTTCACGTGGATTTTAATGACACAGATAATTTTACGCAAAATATTTGATCTTTTGAATATTGAATTTCTTTATTTCTTTTCTTTTTTTCACTTCATGCCCACGGGCACGGGTTATTACTAGTATGTATATACACGTTAGTTTTAGTGGGCTTTAGAGTGCTAATGTAAGTGTTGTGTGCATAGATAAGGAGAGAGAATGAGAAAATGAAGAATTTTATAATATTGCTAAAAGAATAAATTAAGAATAGAAAAAAAAATTAAAATTTTAAAAAGTGGAAAATCATGAAGCCGCCATGTGGTAGACTTCTAATTTCACTTTATAAAATATATATTAGATTAGATTAGATTAATGCTAGGCATACACACTTTTGCACACATTTTTACACACAAAAGGGTATCTAAGCAAAAAAGATTTAAAAACTGTGGGACCCACTATCAAATAACAAGTCAATCCCTAATTCCATCAATCTATCCCCAAATCTGATAGTCTCCCTCGCCCCTGTTCCCATGACCCCTCCTCCTAAGCCCCTCCCTGGAGCCAGTCGGAGGCGTCGCGCCGGACGCATGTCGTCGTCGTCGTCGTCTCTCTTTCTCTCTCTCTCTCTCTCTCTCTCTCCCCATTTCTTCTTTCTTACTCCATGACTACAATCATAGACCCCAATAATAGTGGTTACCTTCATAAATTTTTTTGTTTTGTAAAGTAATACTAGAATGATGAACTATGTTTGCATAGAGACCAGTGAAATTACAAGCTTTTGAATTTGGGTAAAAAGGTATACAAGTGGGTTATTTCGATTACAGTAGGAAGCTCGGATGATAGAGTCGAGTGGGATTCGTGTGTCGTCGTGATGCTAACATAGTTCGTGTATGTTTCTTTAGTGTGTATGTTGCCAATGTGATTGATTTGTTTCACGACTACAGCTATCTATGCTTGTTATATTCTTGAGTTATGTAACTTGAATGGTTGAGGTGTATTCTCTTCCTGCTAATGATGTAAGAATTGACAGTGTTTGTGGATTTTGTATGTCTCATTTTTCACATTCTTAACTCAATGAGACTTCCTTTATGGTGGCCTAATAGTTCACATTGAATTGCATAATTTAGGGAAGGTGGGATGCCTTTCTATTGATGGGGTAGAGTAGAGCATTAGAATTTGTTGTTCTACTTCAGCTTTTGGACCAAAATAACTATAGTGTGTTATGACTACTTTTTTGTATGTATTGCATTGATAGATTACATGAGCAATGTCGTTTTCGTTATTTTCAAATGCAACTAATTTCTGTGGCGCAGACGATATAAGATTCGAAAACAAGTTATGCCAATGCGGGCTCAGATGTATGGTTAAAATCACCGAGTCCAATGATAAAAACAACAAAGGCAAGCTGTATTTCGCTTGTTCGAATGGAACATGCAAATTATGGGATTGGTGTAAACCCATATCCGCATTTAACCAATCAAGCATTTAACCAATCAAAGCACTAGAAATTAGATGAGGCAATTTCTGACCTAAAGTTTCAATACAATGCAATATCTTGCCAACTACAAGTGATTGAAGCAAAGTAAGGAGCGATGAAGACACTATTAACAATGACCCTTTTGTTTTAAATAATTAATTCCTATTGTAATCTTAGTGTTAAAGCTTGCTTGAGCTGTTATGTATTTAGACTTGTAGTATTTAGATAAAGTGTTATGTAACCATATGTATTTTGGTACCCATCTATGAAGAATATTATTGTTTGGATATTCTGGAAGCATAGCAATATTATAATCAAATTCAACCCATCACATCAAGTCAAAATAAACAACAAAAACTCATCACATTAAGTCATAGTAAACAACATGAACCCATCACATTACGTCATAGTAAACATCCACTTAAAACCATTACATAAAATCATAGTACACAACATGAACCCATCACATCCATCACATAAAGTCATAATAATCAAGGCTTCCTCTCATTCCCAAAGTTGGTTGAAATGCAAGACTTCCTTCTATTCCCATAGTTGGCGATTGAAATGCAAAACTTCCTTTTATTCCCACGTTTGCTTGAAATGCAACACTACCTTCTATTCCCATTTTGGCTCTCTTGTGTACCATGCTCGTTCTTGTGCTCGTCGTATCCCTACAAAAAAATGCCAAGTAAAAAAATAAGCGTCCTTATATTAATTTTCACATTATTTTTCATATATTAAAAGGAGTAGAAAATTATCAAACCTTTGCACTTGTAGAGTTTTTTATTTATTTATTTATTTATTGCTTTTGAGTATTTCTTAACTGCTTTCTCAACATTGTCCACTTTCTTTTTACTTGACTGCCTACCTTTACTACGAGTAACCAATGGATCAAATACATTCGTACTCTCTTTTGTAAGTACAATACCATCTCCATGTGAAATTGAATCATCATGATTGTTAGTAAAAAATTGGCATATTTGCTTCCTTAAATTGCAGCATTCTCTTTGTATCCCTCTTTCATTTGTTGTATTTGGAACAATAGAAGACATGGTTACTGATTCAGTTTTCTTGATTGGAAGCTCATTTAAATTGCCAAAAGACATGATTACTAATTGAATTTTCTGCTTGCCTTGAATGAAAATATGTTCTCGAATAATAAGAGGAAAATAGAAGGAGAAAGATTGAGAAAATGGACTTTGCATATGGATTGTTTTCCACAAATTGCAGCCTTCTCTTTCCCCAAACACAACAAATGAATAAGAGGAAAATCATGATTTCTTAAAAATTATCAACAAACATTATCATCCATCTAATTTTCTACCTATTCTGAGAGAGACAGAAAGAAAGAGAGAGACAAAAGGGGAGAGAGACGACATATCGGCGACGATGACACAGGTCCGGCGCGACGGCGTTGAACGGCTTCAACTGGCTCCATGGAGGTGCTCGAGAGGAAGGGTCGCGGGAGCAGGGCCATCGGGTTTGGGAGGGAGACTATCAAATTTGGGGATAGATTGATGAAATTAGGGCTTGAATTGTTATTTGATTGTAGGTCCCATAGTTTTTTTTAATCTTTTTTGCTTAGATACCCTTTTGTTTGCAAAAGTGTGTATATTTAGCATGAGTAATGCTATGTTTCTTAACTTTTTTTTTTCCCCTCAAAAGTGTTTTCTAACACATGTGATAGTGTGCCTAGTTAATTTTGATTGGTTGATAACTTGATGTTGAAGTGGTACTACCATTAATAAAGAAGGTCCACTGCCACATATGTTGAGAAATATTTATTGAAAAGAGTAATACTTGGGGCACAACCAAAGCCACAACCTTTTTTGCACAACTTTCATTTTGTGTCTATCTCTCTTTTTGATGGGTCCCACAGTGCCAGTGACCCAACATTGCCCACTAGGAGAGAGATAGACACAAAATAGAGATTGTGCAAAAAAAATTATGACTTTGATTGTGCCCAAGTATTATCCTATTGAAAAAATTATTTTTAAAAGCGTAGCATTACTCATTACCTTTATTGTTTTCGGACACTAGGCCGGGTTATATTCGGGACCCGAACACCCAAATAGAAACTAGGGCGTATAAATTCTTGCGTCGGTCAAATCTACAGATCCTTTTGTTCTCTGTACGAATATCGTTGTATAGAGAGAGAGAGAGAGAGCGAGGACCATGGCGGACATCTATCAAGTGTTCGTCAAACTCTTAGACGGCAAGCACACAATCCTCAACTTCTCATCTCCATCAATATCATCCGAATCGATCAAACACCGTCTCTATTCGATCACAGCCATCCCAATCCACCACCAATTGCTCGTATCCAACGGCCGCCAATTCGAAGATGGCGACCAAACCCTAACCCTACTCGATGGTGGTGGGCCCCACCACATCTTCCCACCCACGGTGCACCTCCTTCTCCGCCTTCGCGGCGGCAAGGGCGGGTTCGGTTCCCTCCTCCGCGGCGCCGCCACCAAGGCCGGTCAGAAGAAGACCAACAACTTCGACGCGTGTCGTGATATGAGCGGCAGGCGGCTCCGCCACGTGAACGCGGAGAGGAGGTTGGAGGAGTGGGCGGCGGGGGCGGACGAACGCCGGCTGGAGAAGACGGCGGAGGAGTTTATAAAGAAGAAGGCGAAGGAGGCGAAGAAGGCCGGTGGAGGGTCGGAGGCGGACAAGTATGTGGAGAAGTATGTGAAGGACTCTGCTAAGTGTATGGAGGAGGTTGAGAAGTCGGTGAGAGAATCGCTTGGGAGTTTATCGAATTCGAAGCGGAAGGCTAGTGGTGCGGGGGGATCGGAAGCAAAAAGATTGAAGATCTGGTAAGATGCTGAGTTTTTAATTTATGGGATCTTGTTTGCTTTGATTGGAAATTGAAATTAGAATTTGATATATTCAGAGTAGTTGTAAATACGAATTTGATCCACTGGGCATGTTAACATTGCTTCAAGAATAATGTTAGAACAACTCCAATGAGCTAGCCATGACACTAGGCATCACCACAATGCCTAGTGAAAGCCCCAAAATTCACTTCCAAGGGACTAGCCATTTAACTGGGCAAAATGCATAATCAAGGCAATTAATTGCTAGGCATGCCAGTCCTTTTTGGACTAGGCAAAAATGTTTCTAAGGATTGATATGGTTGGAATGAATAATAAAATATGGATAGTCATTTTTGCTAGCATGGTTGGAGTTGGCTAACAATTTTGACTAGGCATTTCAATATTCAACTAGGCAAATTAGTGATTTGTCTTGTCAAAATGCCTATTGTCTTCTGAGCTGTTATTTTTCAATTGTTTTCTATGATATTAGGGGGGAACTTCTGTTTTTTTGTTTGGCTTAATGATGACTAAGGATTTTATTGAACCACGGGAAAATAATTGAAAGTATTTTTTGAGTGGTATTTGTTTTTGTGCTGTGTAGTACCAAAAATATAAAAAGTTTGATATCGTGGGATTTTATCCTTTTCCCTACCAGAAGGAGAATCACCCATTATTCTCTAGTGGAGAAAATGTTGGATCATGAGAGAGGAAACCAAGATTTGATTCTCATCATTGAAACAAATGATAAAAAAAAAACTCCTCTCAGATAAGCATTTCTTGGGGAAGTGGCAGCTGTGATGGAAACATAATCCTATGAGAGAAGGTAACAGAAAGTACAACTTGGAATTATGATCTAACTTTGGTCATCTTTTATTTTGTTGGTTTGGTCAGGATGGGAAAGAGAAAAGCAGATGATAGCGATAGTGATTGTGATGACACAGATGAGGACAACGACGACAATGAGGAAAATGAGAAGTCTGTTCTAACAAATAATGGGAATCATTCAGACTCGTCTAGGGAGGCTGAGAGAAGTTCAGGTTCTGTTACTGGTGGGAAACTAGAGGAGGAGTACTCTGGTGGAAGTTTGCCTGATAGTGGGTCTGAGGAAGAGAAGGAGAGTGTTGGAACAGGGAATGTGGAATTTCATGGAAGCACTCATGAAGGCACTCTTAATGGTGAAACAACATTAGAGATTCATGAAGAGTCAATGACGCAGAACAAAGTTATATCTTCATTGGAGATGGAAGTTGTAGGTAAAACTGAATCTGTCCAGGCTGAAGAGAAGGAATGTAATGATACTCCGTCTGGTGCTTTGGAGGCAAGAGCTGGTCAACCCTCTATTTCTGGCTCAGGAGAGGGTGGAGCTCTTGAAAGTGGAGCAGCTGATGGAGAAGTCAATGCTAATTCCAAATTCGAATTAGTTGTGCATGCAGAAACAGTGGCCACAAGCACAAACAAATCTGAAATGGAGAAGCCGTTGAACTTTGATGAATTTAGTTCAGCAGTGGAGATGGAGGTATGCTCTTGAAAAAATTATTTCCTAATGTCACTCCTTTCACAAATATGTGCTGATCAAATGCTAATTTAATTGTTTTACTTTTACGTCGACATTCATGATCTTTGAAAGTCCTGTTGTAGTTCATTTAGAAAATTTTCTCGAGAAGCTGTTTTTTGTGTGATTAAAAATGAAATGCGGAAAATGCCTATAAGAGAATCAATTGTACAGATCAAATTTGGTGGTTGAGATTTGCTGCAGTTCTATTATATATATATATATGTATATATATGAAAAATGGCTCTTGTGTTCTACTTTTGGTTTGTAGTAGTTTGCTGGAGTAGTGGTGGTTTTTGTTTGCTGCTGCTTCGTTTGCATGTTCCTATACTGGGGTTGTGTCCTCTGTGTGGGACTGCTGGTGTATTGGCTCTGCCTTTTGTATATCTCTTACTCATCAATAAATTGTTGCCCTTCTTTAAAGGGAAAAAATCCATTGATGGGGTTGCGTTCATGGAACTGGAAATTAAAGAAGGGGGAAAACAAAGGGGGGAGTAACCTTTGGTTGGGTTCAATAGTTATGAATGACATTTGGAAGGTTCAATTAATTTGGTTATATTTGTTTTGTCGGTTAAACATTAAGAATTGATGGAGGGTTAGTGTGGTCTTTTACAGTCTACGTTAGCTCTGTGAATAGTTACACTTCAATCTTGAACACGGGGAGGTCATGTGTCACATTTTGAACTCCAAGGAGGTAAAATGTATTTAGCCAATTGGTTGATTCTATTTTCTAATTTGGTAAGCATGGAACCCGTACAGGGACACTAACAATTTTTTGGACACGTATATCCGTGTCAACATTCTTTGCCTCTTTCGATCATGGAAGTGGGGACACTTTAGCTTGTAGAACTGAAATATACCAAAAAAGGACAGAATAAAGTTATCAAGCAGCCAAGTAATCCAATTATGAAGGAGCAAATGTAAAAGTCTCTAGAATCTAAAGCGGCCGCTGAAACCAACTTTTTTCAGGGATAGTAACAAAAACAAAAGGCAAAATAGGCCCTCTGTTTGGCTCTAAATTCCGTGAACATGGAGGAGGAGAATAAGAAGATGACATTGATTGTGTTTTTTCGTTTTGGGGTTGTGGCGGGGTGGGGTTGGTTTCAAATGGAGACTGTCGCTTTTAGGGTTGTCAACTGTCGGGTCGGTCCATATTTTGTGCAAACCAAATGGTTTTGAGTCGGTTCGGTTAGGTTCGGTTTAGTGTAAAATCTCGATTCGTTTTGGTTTTTCTAATGGAGATATATTATGAAAACCGACTGAACCGGTAGGTTCGGTTGGTCCGTTGGTTTTCTTGACACCCCTAGTCGCTCTACTTTCAGTTTTTTCCCTCGGAAAAATGCTAGGTCACCCGGTCTTTTTTCGTCAGACATAAATGATTGGAAGTCCTTTTAGTTTCAAATAATAGGAACTCAACATTTCATGTTTTATTTTACAGGAATGCCTCTGATATTAGCCAAAATTAGATAGACAAAATTAGTATACTTAGCATTCTGCTTTTCACTTATAATCATCTTTTTAAGTTTGTTAATCCGAAAGGACTTTAGTTTCTATTTCTTAATTGCAAAATTGGAGTTCCTATACTTCACAAACTTGTAGGACCTTTAGTTTTTTATTAGTTTCCAAGATCGCATGATTTTTCATGTATATTGATACATTTATTGGTAATATTGAGAAACTATATTAACAGTCTTGTTCTTTATATTATCCATCTGATAACATTTGGTTTAAAGTTTATGTAAAAATGTGTTTGCTTGTGTGTGTGTGTGTGTGTGTGTGTAAATGAATGAATGACAAAGTAGAGTAGACAATTGGCAAACAAGAGGAGCAATAAATATTATATTATTAAGTTTATGTATATGTATAGTTGTGTCCATGTATCTTCAATTTCAAAGGCAGTATTTATATGCCTGTTTCGATATTCGGATACTCAATGTTTGAATCTACAGGTCATAGATATTCTCCTTGTGTAATTGTCTGCATAGTCTATGAACTTAAAGCCTAAACTCAAATCCCGTATATGATGTTCTGACTCGGACTCGAAGAAACTTGTGGTTAAATTATGAATTTTATTGTTGGATTATTACGTTAGGAGCAATGCCCTCTTGTGTTTATCCCACTTGGGACTGTTTTACCGCCAACTATGTTACATGGACTTGGGTACGTGTGTCGGGTGTGGATATGTGTCCGGAAGTCTGGCTCAGTAGACCCCAATATTTTAGGATAAGGGGATTCGGCCATAAAGGATCTAAAATTTAGGTACGGGTACGAGGACACGTCAAACAAGAAATAGAAAAAGACATTCTTAAAATTAGCCGAATTATTTGTATTCACTGCTATAAATGTAACCCAAAAAGCATTGCATTATTCTTATTTTAGTATTATTTTACACATGCTTTTGATGGAGTATAAATAATTTTTGGAAAAGTAGCTCTAGTAAGAGGTCTATAAATGTCAACACTAGGATATGAGGCTATTAAATGTACTGACAACCTAAATATGATAACAAGACCTTGAGTCTAGAAAATAGTTTCTCTCTTTAGATTATAATTTTGCTAGATTGAGAATAAGTTCAAATCTAACTAAGTAGTTGGGATTAGGGATAAGTCTTTTGTGCAACAAATCCAAAATAAAAGCTTCCATTATCTATTTTTGTAACAAAAAAAATTGCTGCACAACTGGATTTTATTTTGATATTTGGGAAAAGGAAAGAATTCACAGTTCGTATTTCACCCAATCATCTTAGCATGTGTGTGTGTGTGTGAGAGAGAGAGAGAGAGAGAGAGAGAGAGAGAGAGAGAGCATGAATAGTCGTCACCGTTCATCTTTTTGTAAAATAAGAGGAGAGGGGTAGAGAAGCAAGGGATGGGTCAACTAGCAAGCCATGTCCGACATGGTACAAAACAAGTCCGATACATATCTCATGTCGGTATCCTTGTCATGTTCATGTGATGGCACCTTATATGCCAAGTTCGGGTAACATAGACTGCCAGTAAGAAAATCGTGTTATAGGTAGGGGTGGCAATTTTCACCCAAATCCATGAACCCGCCCGAATTCACCCGTAAATAATGAGTTCGGATTGGCATATTTTTAAATGCGGGTCGAGACGGGTCGTTAGATCTAAATCTAGGTTTTGAGTGGGTTCAGCTGGGTTGTGGGCAACCGCTGGGTTAGATCTTCAAGATGTTCTCTCTGCCAAAAGGTGAGATACTTCTTCATACTTTCTTTTCTTTCACTCCTCAAAAGCCCCAATCTCATCCACTCTATCTTCAAAACCCCTAATCCTATGCATTTCTCTTTCTACCCAAAAGCCCTAATTTGATCTCCTCGTGGTTTTGTAGAAAATCCATGGCAGATTGATCTCCTCAGATTTATATATGCAAGATCTTCTCTTCTCTGTTTGTGTAGCTATTTTTTCTAATATTTGTACATCTATAGTTCTGTACAGGTATACATCCATAAACACACACACATACACACACACACATATATATACATGTATGTATGTATGTATGTATGTGTGAGTGTGTTTTCTATAAATTATTTTTGAGTGTGTGCTGTGAGTAAACGAAGCACAAAGATGTGCGAGTAATATATTTATATAGACACACACACACGTGTGTGTGTGTTTCTGCCAACCAAACTTATTTTAGATCTAAAGCATCTTTCAGATCTGAAACATTTTTCTCCTTAATTTTAAAATTATATATACATATATATATAACTGGTTTGAGTAGACGGGTTGGATTTGGGTCAACGGGTTATGTCCGACCTGCTTTAATCCGTCCATTTTCAACCCAAAAGAAACAGGTTAAATATGGGTTGAACCCGTTTATGACCCAACCCGCTAATGACCCGCCCAAAACCGACCCAACCCGCCCATTTGCCAGGGCTAGTTATAGGTAATAAATTTCTTGGGGTTACCAGTCCTGGTTTTATCAGATTCATGTGGAGAGCCTGCTTTGCATGGATCTGGGGATTGCCCTGCAAGCTCGGGTCCTTTGGCCCGACTTTTGAGGGGTTCCATCGCCATCCAAATAATAATAAATAGTGGATTTGTTCAAGTTGTGAATTTGGCAATGATAGTTGAGGGTTTTTAGGGGAAAAAATAGTTCTGGACATGAATGGAGACCAGAGGATAAAAGTTCACATGAGGCAGCAGTGTTGAGGTTTTGTTAACCCAAATTCTACGTCTATATAGAGGTTTTTGGCACTGAAGTAATATGGTTTGGTTCAATATGATTAACTGGGATTCAAATGGATAGAAGCAAACGGCGATGCCAATGGTGAAAATGGAACTCTATAGAGTAGTAGAGCTGTATTCATGGTGTTAACGACAATTTGGCTGACAGTTTGATGTTGACTTGTCCAGGTTGAAAGAAAGATTTTGAGACCAGTACACGAAGTTTAAAAATTATTTAATTGACAATGATACATGTGATTGATGCCCCACCCAAGCCAATCCATGATCTACCTCAATACACTTGTGACAATGGCTGATCGTTAAAGAGAGAGAGAGAGAGAGAGAGAGAGAGAGAGAGAGAGAACGCTAGTGAGTTGTGGTGGCTCACGATGAACAGCATAGAGGTATGGATATTCCGAATGTGTATTCCTCTACAATCTCTACAAACTATTAGAAAGGCGTTCATGCAACAGGCTTGTATCCCTTAAGGTAGAAAGTTTGGATGGAGGGGGTAGAGGGAGAATATTGAATCTACATCCTTTCCACTCTATAGCTGAGGGAGCACTTTGGGTCCACACCAGATCATAGTCGAGAAATTATAATTTTTTTTTATTTATAATTATATATTTATTTACGATAACATTCTTAGAACAGAAAAATACCAACCAAATGCAATAAAGAATATTGCTCTGAACCAACCCTAGGCAAGCTTCCTCAAATATAGCCAAGGTACCCTATGTTGCAGGGGTACGGACACGTGACACGGGTACGATACGATACGGTGGTACGACAATTTCCAAAAATGTAGGGTACGGGCACGGGCACGGGCACGGGCACGGGCACGGCTAGAGTACGTTGAAAAAAAAAAATATTTATTTAAATTTTAAATACATATACAATAAAGTATTAAAAGTTTACAAATAAGTTTACAATTAATGTGGTGTTATTTGCAAATAATAAAAGATTTTAATAAGGTAATTAACATTTGTAAAAATGTTTGGGATCTTTTCGTTATAAATAAAATATTATGTGCATATACACACATTAGATTTAGGGCTTCAGACAACCGCAACCACTCAGCAACAGAGGGAGGGAGGGAGGGAGGGAGGGAGGGAGGGAGAGAGAGAGAGAGAGAGAGAGAGAGAGAGAGAGAGGGAGGGAGGGAGGAAAATGTACCTGGAGGAGGATGAGGGCTGGTGCGACTCGATCGACGGGGCGTCGACGACCAGATAAGTCTTGTTCTTTCTTCTTCTTCTTCTTCTTCTTCTTCTTTCGCGAGTCTTTCTTCTTCTCGCTGTCGTGTCGGGATGTACCCTTCTGTGTCCGAGCCGTACCATGTATCAACCTTTTGACTAAATTGCCCGACGCATGTCTGACAAGTACCCACACGGCCACGCGTATGGTACGCATGTCGGTATGTCCCTCGAGTACCCGGTACTTGTACGATACTCAAAATGGAGCATTCGTGCTTCCTAGAAGGTGCCCCTTCATTGGCAGGGTAGCTAGGACTTCCCTTGACTTTAGGAAGAAATCCAGACTGGCTAGCAATTCGATCCATTTCATTTCTTCTTCAATTGAACATAAATATGCTATTCCCTGACTTCTGATACTTCTCCTTCATTCATTAGTAGGAGGAATCCATGGGAGGCTTGCTTGTTATGCATTTCCATCGTGCAGGGGCGCTAATCAGGGCATATCTAGTGGCATAGGAGCCTACTCGGTGTAATATCAAATTTTTTGGCCTCGTCATTGAATTCCAATTACTCGGAACTTCTAAGCTATATGGGTGGACTTGGCCACTTACAATGTTTACTGACCGACTATCATATTAGCAAATAAACATATTCTTGAGTTAGATGCGCAATAACAATGAGAAAACAGAAAGATGAAAAGGTAAAGTATTGGTAAAATGCATTTTGCCCCTCTGAACTATAGTTCCATTAGCACACAAAAAGGGGGGCAACATGGTCCCTATACTTCAAAAATGAAGCATGTTTAGGGCTCATATGGTAATGTTTCCAGTTTTCAGTCTCCTTTTTTAAAAATCGAAAACCAGTTTTTGTTTTTGTTTTTGTTTTTTTGTTTTTTTGTAAAGAAAAATGAAAACAGAAAACTTGCTTGGTAACATTGTTTATTTTTTTTAAAATGAAAACAAAAACATAAAATACGTTTGGTACCGATATCAATGTCAAATCTACTTTTTGAAATATACCTTCCCAAAATGCATTTTCACTACAAAGTGTTGTTTTAAGGGCCTGTTTGGGAAAGCCTAAAATACGACCTGGTTCAGTCCAAGTCCAATTTATATTTGGTTCTGATAAAACCTAGTTTAGCGAGTGTCTATTTCTTATATATGAGTCCGTGCCCAGTCTAATAAATTTCATAAAACAGGTTCTCTGTCAAATCAACCTACACTTAATTCTCAACAAGAACCAAATAAAAAAGTGGATTCGGGTTGAATGAGATCCTATTTTGGATATTCCCAAACAAGCCCTAAGAATGTTGTTTTAAGAATATATCAAAACAGGATCATGAATTGTCTGGGAAAAAAAAACAGGGGTCATGAAAAACACCGACAAACGTGGTCGGCCCATATCAAACTTTCTAGAATTTGGAAAGACTTGAAATGATAAATTAAAGTAGATATGATCAAGGTCAACGCTGAGTTATAGAGAGAAAAAGTAGAGATAGAATACCCGAGGATTCGAACTTCTAAACCTCGAACTACATGATTGGATACATAGTTGCGACCGCAGGCAGAGGAAGTTACAGTGAAAAGAAGCGCCACCTACCGTTTTCGTTTTCTAAATTATAAAAACAACTTTTTTCTGTTTACGATTTTGCCTCAAAATGTAAAAATGTTTTTGTTAAAAAAAATGAAAACGTTACCAAACGTGTTTTCGGAAAACGAGAACAGAAAACGACAACATTACGAAACGAATCCTATGCCGTCCATATTGACGAAAATCGTTGCATCACGTCACATGACCATCACAAGGGGTATAATTTAGGGGTTCAAGATGCAATTTTTGTCAATATTGAGGTCTCAGGTTTAAAAATTACTTTTTACCATGGACTTCCCAGCCCAACCTCAACATTCACCTATCTCCAGATCCAGCTTTGCCTTGCCAACCAAATTGAACCATCAAGCGTCCCACCAGAACTGTTACACAGAAATCTGCACTTGGCATAATGTCGGTCTTTATCCACTTGACTATTGCCAACTTTTCCGTCGTATTTTAGCAGATTTCCATGACCAATACGGTTGGGACACGTCCGGCTAAATGTGGCGGAAGGTGCTTTAACACTTCATTTGATTAGTTTAGGGACTGCTTTAACATTGAAGTTTTAAGTGAAAAATCAAAAAACATTTTGAGCCTTGATACGGCATGAAATGTGTTAAGAGTGTTATTTTGTTCATTTTAAGGTTGTGTATGTGTTCTATATTTATGCGTTCTTATTACTAAGTTCTAGAGAAAAAGGGATCTCCCAAGTCACTATTTGAGATACAATTCACTACTTGGCAAACAGCAACAGTGGTGTAGACAACATTGACGTTACCGTGTCTTTACCTAATGCTTGCTGTAAAATCAGAGCTGTATGTTTGAAACATGAATAACAAATAATAATATTGTGGTTTTTTTTTATGCAATCACAGGTTCTTGGAATGGAAAGGTTGAAAACTGAGCTTCAAGCACGTGGGCTAAAATGTGGGGGCACCTTGCAAGAGCGCGCTGCCAGACTTTTCCTTCTCAAAACTACACCTGTGGAGATGCTTCCAAAGAAGCTGATTGCTAGGAAATGACTTTAACCAGTATGCACAATCTGACTTGGCTCTGTTTTGTATAAATTCATACACTATTATGTGACCAATAGATTGAAGAAGTGTATTTTTTGTATGTTTTAAACTCTATAGACTTGATTGTATGTAAACTTGCGACTTGTGTGAAGCCACCAAATGAGGTTTTCCTTAATCTTTTAACTAGATTTAAAATAAATAAGAAAAGCTCTTAAAGGGTCAATTTAGATGTGCCATTGTTTGCCTTTTCGCCATGCAAGTAATATCTCCGAACCATTGAATTCAAAATCCTCTTACTCAAGGAAGTGGAAAAATTTACCCAGAAAAGAACCGAACATTTGAAAATTCTTATTAGGACATTGAACCTTTACCTGGCTCTTAAGTTTGCCTTCAGCTTATTTTGGGCAGTGGAAAAACTCATGAATCATGAGATTTAGAGATTACACACACACACACAGATATAAGGCCGTGCCGAGCTTTGATGAAGCTAAGCTAAAACCTAAGGGTTAAAAAATCAAATGCATTTTTCCAAAGCATGATGCCAATCTTTTTGTGCTCAAATCCAATTCTAATTTCATGAGAGCGATAGAGAGAGAGAGAAGGCGGTGGACATGTGAAGAGAAAAAAGAATGAGTCGTAGTGGAGTCTGTAAGAACCATCCTAATTTCACTGAATTCTTACAGAATTTTCACGGAATTGTGCAGAGAATTTAAGAAGAAGATACAAGAGAGAGAAGAGAAGAATTTAGGAGACATAATTTCATTTATCAAATCGCATGCTTGATATAGAGCTCAAAACCACCCTAACAGGCCAATATTGAGTGTACTGGCAGCCTCATTCAGAAATTTCTTGTAATACCAGAGAGTATTTGCTAATCCATCAATGCATTCTATGTTGTGATTTTGAAAACAAAGAGAGAGTCTCTCTGACATTACAATTCTGAGGTGAAAATAGTACCACGCTCGTCAATTCTATGAACCCATTGTTCGAAAGCCATCTGGGTAGTGTGTTGGACCAGCTTCCCTATGTGGACATCCCCCAAACATCCAACATCTAGCACACAAGCATCTTCGCTTTTCAAAGAATCGTCAACAGGTTGGGATGATTGAATTCAAAGTGTCTTTCCTAAGTTGATCTTGTGTAAGGAACCGAAGTCCCCAACGGGTGGGTATTAGGGGTATAGGTTGGTAGGTTAGTTTGTTATTTATTAAAGTCTCCAACTGTTCTATAAAATGCCTCATTGAGCCTATGTAGTGGATATTGTGAAATGTGAACAACAATCTAATTTCCCTCTCTAATTTCTTGCTGCCTCTCTCTCTAGATTCTTGCTAATTCTCTCTTTGAATCTCTTCTTCTTTCTTAATAAAAGCAGTCATGAATTCATGACAATTGGTATCAAAGCCTAATCAGGGCAAATCTTCTGTAACTTTTCTTTGATTCTTCGTCTTCCTTGTTGTCTGAATTCTTCTTCTTCTTCTTTTTTTTTTTTTTTTTTTTCTTTTCTTCCTAGCTATTTCTTTCATTTTTAGATTGATTCTTTCTTCTTTCTTTCTTCTTTCCTCGGAATAGCTGATTTCTTCCTTCTTTCCTCGGAATAGCTGATTTCTTCCATCTGTTACTATGAGTATTTTGGATAGAAATCTCACTGAAAAGCTCCTTCGGATCACGAGGAAAGGTTGGATTTATTAGAGTTAGCTATTATAATTAGTTTTATTTATATTTAGCTTTAGGGTAGTTTAGTCTTTTACTTTATATTAGGGTATTCCTAGATATACTATTATTCTCTCTTCCTTTTGTATTGTATTCATTCATTCAGATTTGGGTTATGAGAAACTCTAGCTTTCTTCTCTCTTTTCTATTTTTTGTTATCTTTATTTGATATATTCACATGGTATCAAAGCAGGTTCGAATCTCATCCACGTTTTTGGATTTCTCGCTGATTCAGATTCGTTTTTTTTGGATCTCGCACTGATTCGCGTTCGTTTTTGGATCTGTTGTCTGATTTTGGTTCGTTTGCTTTGTGTTATTTAATTGTTTCGTTTTCGTAATGGCTGCTGAACGCGATGATTCGCTCCAAGCGATTAGTGTTAAACTCGATGGCAAGAATTTTGCATATTGGCATTATGTGATGAAGAATTTTCTGAAGGGGAAGAAGATGTGGGGTTATATCAATGGGGATTTTAGTAAACCTATGAATGAACAGGCTGATAAATTTGCAGAATTGCAAGATGTTTGGGAAACAAACAATTCGAAAATCATTACTTGGATCAACAACTCCGTTGCTCCCTCAATAGGTATACAATTGGCAAAGTTTGAATATGCAAAAGAGGTGTGGGATCATTTGGCTAAACTGTTTACACAGTCCAATTTTGCAAAAAAGGTACCAATTAGAGAGTGATATTCGTGCCCTTGAACAAAAAAATTTGAGTATTCAGGAGTTCTATTCTACAATGACAGATCTTTGGGATCAGTTGGCTCTCATGGAGTCGCCTGAATTGCGGGCGTTTGCACCATATATCGCTAGTAGGGAGGAACAACGTCTGGTTCAGTTTTTGATGGCTCTACGTGGTGATTTTGAGGGCCTTCGTGGGTCCATTCTCCATCGTAGCCCACTTCTGTCAGTTGATTCTGTTGTCCATGAGTTAGTAGCTGAGGAAATACGTCTCAAGACTCAATCTGGAAAGGGAATTCTCCCTGACTCTACTTCATCTGTTTTAGCAGCCCCTTTTCGACCACCGTCAAACAATCAGAATAAGCCTTACTCGAGAGTTGGTAGTGATGTATGCAGCTACTGTAAAGAGAAGGGTCATTGGAAGGCTCAGTGTCCTAGGTTGGGTCGTGCAAACCAGCCCAATAGCAGCAACCAGCCTTCCAATAGTCGACCACCACAACAACAGCAACCTCAGCCTTCTCATTGGAAATCTGACAACCAATCTCAGCAGCGTTCGTATAGGCCTCCACAGCCTAACACTGCAGCAGTTGTACCACCATCAGACTCATTTGGACCCGGTTCCCCTTCCCCATCCACTCCATCTATGGCCTCCCTTGCTGAGCAATTTCAGAAGTTCCTTGCCACACAGCCACATGCTATGGCCACCTCTTCACTAGGTATGTCTTCCGGTATGTCTTCAGGTATGTCCTCAGGTATTTGGGTCTTAGACTCTGGAGCTTCTAATCATATGTCACCTGATTTGTCGTCTTTTGCTTCCTTATGTCCTGTTTCCTCTTTGCCTGTTATGACTGCTGATGGTACTCCCATGCCATTAACAGGTGTTGGGTCTGTTGTCACACCTCATGTATCTCTCTCTAGTGTTTACCACATTCCCAAACTTACTATGAATCTTGTTTCTGTTGGTCAGCTTTGTGATGCAGGTTACTTAGTCTCTTTTTCTTCTACTTTTTGTCATGTGCAGGATCCGCAGTCTCAGACGCTGATTGGGACAGGCCGTAGGCAAGGGGGATTATACATCTTGGACAAGCTCAATGCACCAGTGGTTGCAGCTTCTAGTGTTGATTTGTCATCCTTTCGTTTGAGTTCATCTTCGTCTAGTTTTTATTTATGGCATTCTCGCCTTGGTCATGTTTCAGCCTCTCGTTTAAAATATTTAGCTTCTACAGGAAAATTAGGAGATTTAAAAACTCATGACATTTCTGATTGTAGTGGTTGTAAACTGGTAAAATTTTCCGCTTTACCATTTAATAGAAGTATTTCTTATTCTCTTGCACCATTTGATTTAGTTCATTCTGATGTGTGGGGACCCTCTCCTGTTACTACAAGAGGGGGGTCTCGATATTATGTATCATTTATTGATGATTGCACTCGTTACTGTTGGGTTTATCTTATGAAACGCCGTTCAGACTTCTTTGATATTTACAATACCTTTCGTGCTTTTGTTAAAACTCAACATTCTGCTGTCATCAAATGTTTTAGATGTGATTTAGGTGGAGAGTATACCTATCATAAATTTCGTGAGTTGCTTGCTTTAGATGGAACTATTCACCAGTCCTCTTGTACAGACACTCCTGAGCAAAATGGTGTTGCTGAAAGGAAACATCGGCATATTGTTGAAACTGCTCGCTCTCTTTTATTATCTGCATATGTCCCTAGTGATTTTTGGGGAGAGGCTGTCCTTACTGCTGTCAATCTAATTAATAAAATTCCGTCATCTCACTGCTCAGGTCTGTCACCTTTTGAAAAATTGTATGGGCATGCTCCTGATTATTCTTCCTTAAAGGTGTTTGGTTGTACTTGTTTTGTCCTTCGACCTCATGTAGAGCGTACCAAATTGTCACCTAAGTCTGCTATTTGTGTTTTTCTAGGTTATGGTGAGGGTCAGAAGGGATATCGTTGCTTTGACCCAGTTACTAAGAAACTATATGTATCTCGTCATGTTGTGTTTCTCGAGCACATACCTTTCTTTTCTATTCCTGATAATCATCATGAGTTGACTAAATCTGATTTCATCCATCTTGACCCATTCTCTAATGATACTGATAGTGTGCCTTCTCAAGCCCCATGCACCACTGATATTGTCTCACCTCATGGTTCTACTTCTGGTGATACTGGTACCTTGCCGCTTGATGCTACCTCCCTTCCAGAGGCCACCCAAGCACCTACTGAGACTGTGGAACCTACTCGTTATCCTGCTCGCACTCGTAAGTCCACTCAATCACCTGATTTTGTTTATTCTTGTTATTCGGATTCTTTTGCTTCATTTTTAGCTTCAGTTCATGATCTCTCTGAGCCTCTGTCATATAAAGAGGCAGCTCTTGATCCTCTTTGGCAACAGGCTATGGCAGAGGAACTCTCAGCATTGTATAAGACAGACACTTGGAGTTTGGTTCCCTTACCTTCTGGTAAGAGCGCTATTGGTTCTCGTTGGGTTTATAAAATCAAAACCAAGTCAGATGGGTCTGTTGAGCGGTACAAAGCAAGATTGGTTGCCAAGGGTTTTTCCCAGCAGTATGGTATGGATTACGAGGAGACTTTTGCTCCTGTTGCTAAAATGACTACTGTTCGTACTCTTATTGCAGTTGCTTCTATTCGTCAGTGGCATATAACTCAGATGGATGTTAAAAATGCTTTCTTGAATGGAGACCTCCAAGAGGAGGTTTATATGGTTCCTCCTCCGGGTGTTCCTCATGGTCCTGGTGAAGTTTGCAGGCTTAAACAAGCCTTATATGGTCTTAAACAAGCCCCTCGAGCTTGGTTTGAGAAGTTTTCCACAGTGATTACCTCATTTGGGTTTTCCCCGAGTGAGTATGATTCAGCTCTCTTTATTAGGTGTACCATTGCTGGTCGTATTATGCTTTCTTTGTATGTTGATGATATGATTATTACTGGTGATGATATTGATGGGATTGCAGTGTTGAAGTCTGAATTAGCTCGTTGTTTTGAAATGAAGGACTTAGGTCCACTACGTTATTTTTTGGGGATTGAAGTAGCCTGTTCTCCAAAAGGTTATCTTCTTTCTCAGTCTAAGTATACAGGTGACATTCTTGAGCGTGCTCGCCTCACTGATAATAAGATTGTTGATACCCCTTTGGAGCTTAATGTTCGTCTTTCCCCTTCTGATGGCGTTCCTTTGCCTGATCCTACATTATATCGCACTATTGTTGGTAGCTTGGTTTATCTTACCGTTACTCGTCCAGATATTGCTCATGCTATTCATGTTGTTAGTCAGTTTGTTACTTCCCCTACTACAGTTCATTGGGCTGCAGTTCATCGTATTTTGAGGTACTTGAGGGGCACTCAGTTTCAAAGTCTTTTACTTTCGTCATCTTCTTCATTGGAGCTGCGTGCATACTCTGATGCTGATTGGGCCGGTGATCCTACAGATCGCAAGTCTGTTACTGGATTTTGTATATTTTTGGGTGATTCTCTCATTTCTTGGAAGAGTAAGAAGCAAGATGTTGTTGCTGTGTCTTCTACAGAAGCTGAGTATCGTGCTATGGCTTCGACCACCCGTGAGGTTATTTGGTTACGCCGGCTACTTACAGATATGGGTGTCTCTCTTCCTCGCCCTTCACCTATGTATTGTGATAATAAGAGTGCTATTCAGATTGCTCACAATTCAGTTTTCTATGAGAGGACCAAGCATATAGAGATTGATTGTCACATTACTCGTCATCATCTTAAGCATGGAGTTATCACTTTGCCTTTTGTTTCTTCTTCAGCGCAGATTGCTGATTTGTTTACAAAGTCTCATCCGATTCAGCGTTTTCGTTTTTTAGTTGGCAAACTCTCTATGCTTCTAGCTGCAGCATCGTGAGTTTGAGGGGGGATATTAGAGTTAGCTATTATAATAGTTTTATTTATATTTAGCTTTAGGGTAGTTTAGTCTTTTACTTTATATTAGGGTATTCCTAGATATACTATTATTCTCTCTTCCTTTTGTATTGTATTCATTCATTCAGATTTGGGTTATGAGAAACTCTAGCTTTCTTCTCTCTTTTCTATTTTTTGTTATCTTTATTTGATATATTCACAGGATTGTGCATACAACTGCGTAGAGGTCAAGTTGGATTACTTGTATCTGAATTTTCAGAAATTGGGTTGCAACTTTGGCATGCCCAGATGTGCGGTACAAGGAGAGGATTCTGTGAAAATGTATGTGGCTCAATTTGACGTTTGGAAATCAGTGGCCAGGGCAAAGAATTTAGGAATTTTAGAAAGAGATTTTGCCAACACCTTCATCTATGGACTATGGACTGAAATCAAAAGAGAGATGCCAATATGGACTCCTCAAACACTGCCACATGCCATGATCGAGAGAAGCATTATTGCATTCCAATAATGCTAGGCACACAACACCAACCACAACACATGCTTTAAATGCATGTACCTTGTGTTGTGTGGATTTTTCACACAGGACCCCCACTTTTTTGGGAAGCACAAGGCACATACATTTAAAGCATGATTGTGGTTTGTGTTATGGCTAGTGTTGTGTGCCTAGCATTATTGATTTCATTTATCAAATCGCATGCGTGATAAAGAGCTCAAAACAAAGCTTATATAGAGCTGTTACAACCTCAAGTTGTTATATCCAACTAACTTAGTTGTTACCACCACCAACTGACAGACTACCCTAGCAGCCCAATCTTGGCTGTACTAATCTGAACCACTACCATACTATTTTCTTCCCAGTTCATGACAACAGTGAACGCGTGAACAACCCAACAACTGGCAGTCCGACAAGTGACCAAGGGAGAAGACGAATGGTCGGGTTTGTGTTCGTGGGTTGTAAATGGGTGCATCTTGGGTTCTCTTCATAGTTATTTTGTTTATGCGGGCTGCCCATTTCTAACTCGCCAGAAAAATCTCATCTGGCCAACACCCATTTATTATGGGACGGGTTAGCAGACTGGGTCTCAAATTGCCAGGCCAAGAGTGAACTAAATCTTTCCAATGGAGAACAACTAATATGCAATCCTAGTATCCCAATGAAATTATTAGGCCTGTAAACGGATCGGATTCGGATTGGATTTGTGATATCCGAATCCGATACAATAAGAAATCCGTTAACTAAATCCGAATCCGATCTGATAAAAAATCCGTTAACCAAAATCCAAATCCGAATTTGTTAGGATTCGGATATCCGACGAATATTCGTTACGCACTAAAAAAATACCCTTAAGCAAATCAAGTTTTCTTTAATTGGATATCCGTTAATCACCCAAGGAAATTTTTAATCGGATATCCGTCAAGAACCAATTTTTCATTTTCTTTTTCCTAATCGGATATCCATTAAGAACCAAAAGAATTTTATAGTGTAGTGTCATTATGTAATTTTCACAAAACAATGGGAGCTAAATTGTAACTTAAATTCTATTAGTTTCGAGTTGGATATACCAAATCTGAATCCGATCCGCTTGCTAACAAAATATTCGGATTCGAATTCGGATTCGGATTCGGATATAATTTGGGGGATTTGAATCGGATCAGGATCGGATCCAAATCCGATCTGTTTATAGGCCTACTAGTGAATGAATGACTATATTGACTTAATACGAAATCTATAGTACAATTTGAGTTTAAGGAAGCAAAAAGAACAATAAATACAATAAACTGCTAAAAAAAAGAACAATAAATGAAAAAATGAAGTGAGATGAAGCAACGAGCCATAGAGTGAAGAAGAGATACAAACGTACGAAACGTCAAACATTTTGAATTTGTAAATGAACATGAGCAGGGGATGGAGAATTTCGGCAAACAGGGCACGACCCGTTTCGTCGAAGCCACTCGTCTATGCACTCGACATGGAAGCAGTGTTTACACTGAGGTATACACCTGAGTGTTTCTTTTGAGCGATAATCCGATAAGCAAATCGGACAGTTGTTGCCGTTGGGACCCGAAAGTCGTCTACTTTCACCGAGGACCACTTTTGTGTAGGACTCAATCGTTGACTCATCTAGGCCCGTTGTTATGCTGGAGAGCTGCACCGGTGTTACTGCCGCCTCTGTGTGGTTTTGCTGCGTGGTGTAGGTCCCACGTGGGCGGGAAATCCTGTTCATGCCGCATATGCAAAGTGATGTGCCAAATGCACATGTGATTAGTGGGAGGGTAATGGACAAGGCAATGATCCTGAAGATTTTGAGACCCTTATTCATGTCTGAAACAATGAAAAGCATTAGTTATCATCCTCCCAAACTATAATATTCCTTCATGAAATTCATTGAGACTCTACAACTTCATATACTTGTAAAGGGCGAGGCTATGATGCAACGGATGTGCTTGCTTCGTTTCTGACTCAGAGGACGTGTTTGAAGCGCAGAAACAAGCCTTTGAAATCATGGGTAATTTAATTAATGTACTTATTAAAATGTTCTTTTGCAAAGATCTTGTTACTCTCCCTTCATGAAATGTTTGTTTCCCAAATTTAGAGAAAGGAAAGAAAAACGAAGGAAAAGCAAGAAGAAAAAAACATTTTCCATAGTATTTACGTTCCATACTTAAATAATAGGGGACTTCAGCCAATGCCCTCAGATCCAAACACACCCTAGCTAAAACACAAGTATGTTTTCCTTGACCTATTAAGTCATTTGAACTTATTTTTGTCAAACACCCTTTTATGCCTAAAGAAACCTTCAAATTGTCATAACTTTGCTCTACAAGTCACTTTTCTGTAAACTATAATTTTGGAAGCCGAAAAACGAGTCTATCAAATGAGATTAATATTGAAAATGAAATTCTGGAAAGAAAAGCAAAAAAATTTAAACAAAAATGTAAAAACATATATATTTTTTTGTATGAATCTAAAAAATATACATATTTCTTTATAAAATTAACATCTGTAGGTGCGTAGATTTTGGAAAAATACATGAAATCAGAAAATTAATTACCCAAAAAGGCCAAAAAAAAAAAAAAAGAAAGTTGTGGTCATTTAATTCAAATAGATAATACTATTTTTTTTTTCAAACAGATAGTATTAGTTGTTCAAACAGATAAAAGCTCCAAATGAGGCTCCAAACTACTCGTTTTTGCATAATTTTCAAGCCTAATCCATAAATCTCAAAATAATACATGAAATAAAAAATAAAAAAATCACTCAAAAAAGCCAAAAAAATTAGAAAGTTATGACCATTTAAAGTTAACAATTTTTCAAACCGGTACCACTGCAATAGTGGCGTAACCAAACAATAGTGGCTAATGCCAGACTAAACTAGTTGTTGCCAAAACAACTTCACTTCTTGAATGTGGTAGTTGCTTTGGCAACAGCCACTATTGCTTTGGCAATAGTGGTGTCCTTTTCAAATAGATAATATTTCCTGTTTGAAACACATTGTGTGTTATCTCTTTTCACTGTTTGAGTCTTAAATTTACCTTTATTATTATTGTTATTATTATTATTTTTTTTTTTTTGGCAAAACTGGCAAGTCCAATGGGTAGATCTAGAAAAAATACATTAAATCGATAAAAAAAATCACCCAAAAATGCTAAAAAATGAGAAAGTTATGCCATCTGTTATCTGTTACAAACAGATAATTACCTGTTTGTATTAGATAACAGATAAGATTACTAAACAACCAACTAAAAATTTTGATTTTTTATTTATTCAGAATTTCATATCCCATATGGATCTAGTTTTAAAGATCTCGATTTCACGATTTCAAACATATACGTTTTTATGAAAATGAGTTTGAAAATTGGAAGTTTAGGAATTTTAAGGTTTAAAGAAAATTAATGATATCATGGCATAACTAATTCTCAAATGGCATGCGTAACTGAAAAAAAAAAAATAAATAAATAACAAAGGACTCTAAGGTCCCGTTTGGGTTAGCTTAAAAAAGTAATTGATTATTTTATAAAATGGAAGCGTTTTGTAGCTTAAAGTTTTGTAAAATGAAAGCGTTTTGTAGCTTAAAATTTCAGCACTTACAAAATCAGCTGAAAAATTAAGCTGAAAACTCATTGAAAAAATTCAGCTGAAAAAAGTGCCCAAACAGTTTTTCAACACTTAAAGTTTTAGCACTTAATATATCAACACTTAATATTTTAGCTAACCCAAATGGGCTCTAATTGATTCCAAAAAAAGTAGGCAAGTAACTTAGCTAAAAATGCAAATGTACATGTTTGAAATCAATAAAAGAGGAAATAAAGGTACATGTAAAGCTTAGAATTTTTTCAAAATTTTTTTTTTTATCGTATTTCCTCCTCGTTTTGTTAGTAACCAAACATTGGAAATATTGTAGCCGAAAAAAAAAAAAAACACACACACACACACACAAAGGGAAATTTATTTATTTTTTACACTAAATTCATGAAAACTAAAACTGCTGTGCTGGCACACAGAACTCAATATCAATGACATATTAGCATTGACAAAGAGGCTATGCTGAAAGAGTTCAAGTAATTGCCTGGAAGAACTGATTGTAAGGAAAAACTGAAATTGGAATTTCAAAAGTCAATTTCCACACTTTTGGAGAAATTATTCAGTGAGCCCGTAACACCACATCGTCATACTGAAGTGGTGTGACGCTCCAATAACATAAGGTCATGTGGCCACTAGGATGAAGTGACATGACAATTAATCATTCCCCCTATTTCCAGGGGCATATCATTCCCCACTTGTCATAACCTCCTTATCTTAGTGGTCACATAACCACATATTATTGGAACGTCACACCATATCAATGTGATGAAATGGTGTAACGGCCTCGCTACAATCTAAATAAGCCAACCTATATGGAATGGTTGACATTATTATTCTTATATCAATAATAACTTTCATCTTGTATTCAAAAATCAATAAACAATAATATTTTCATCAAGTTGCATTGTTTATCATAGTCAACTCTCTTTTATTCCTTATAAAAAAAAACTCTCTTTTATTCCAATGCCTATATATCAATTTAAATAATCTACATATTTAAGTCGTTTACACTAACCAATTCAAGATTATTTGACGTATTCTGTCCTTATACCACTAACATTTAGAAACTATCCATTTCTTGGTGTCTTTTGTTGATTTCATCCACCATAGGCCCCTCATGAATATCTTGACCCAACCTGATAATTGTAATTCTCAATTTGAATTCTTGTCAGTCAATCCAAAATCTAAGAGAAATTGGAAATACACCCATTATTTTTCTCTGTACACCCAACTATGATGGACGACGCTGATTAGACAGTTCCTCAATGCAATATGTGAGTGTGGAGAGAAAAGTTGTGGGTGCTTTTAGAATTTCCCAACTGATATGGACCTCATGACAGTTCGAAAATACCTCTGAGAGAGTGGAGAATTACTTTAGTAGTCAAATAATGGGCTTGTGGAAATATATATCTAGGGAATTGCTAGCAATGGGTCCGGGATTGTGGTGGATTGATTACTTGACATGCCGGAGATTAATTTATTGTCATGGATGATTAGTTGTTGCATTTGACACATTACACATTCCAATGGCATGACAAGTATATTTACTAAGCGAAAGCTTAAACGAAATTTATGGTTGAATAACCATTTCAGGTACGGAAGAACCCGATGAGAAACGATGAGCTTAGAGGTTCCAGGGTGGGGTCCGAGATCACTTTTATGTTGATATGTGAATATGGTGGAGATTGAAGTTGGGTTTTGTTCTTATGTTTTGTAGCTTGTAATTATGGAAATGCATCTTTTTAAATGAATAAAAAAAAAATTTTATTGCCACTTTATTGAAATGATAACATTAAAGTAAATGGGAAATTATAAGAGCACCAACTACTTTTCTCTCCACACCCACATAATATATTGAGGAGTTGTACATGAAGCTTTTCCTGTCGTGCATGTGTCTGTAGAGAGAGAAAAGTTGTGGGAATATTTTAAAGTTTTTTTTTTTTAAAAGTAAATTCACAGAAGAGCTAAAGTTAATTACTCTCGTCGTATAATTACATAACTGGTCTTGCAATTTTCTTGTCCTATAAAATTAAATAAAAATGCAATAGGATAGCAAGTCACTATAAATATTACCTGTTGTTTTAGGATTAGAGAAGCATGTAATTTCTAAGAGAGTGTGTGTATATATATACATACAAGGATTTAGATAGGATATTACTACCTGTTTTCGGATTAGAGAAGCATGTAATTTCTTGGCTTGTATTGTTCACAAATCCACAAAATTTGTCTTGTAGTTCACAATCTCTGCAATTAGGTTCATTCCATGTCAAGAGAAGATCACCATCAAGATCAGATGAAAACCCATCCTCAAACTGAGATGACCAAGAAACTGGAATTGGCAAAGTAACAATAATCTCACACATGGTCATCTCTTTAGCAAGAGACATTGAAGAGGTGGCTAAGGTAGTGTTTGTTGAATTGCTAAGGCAATTTATGACCGTGAACCGAGACATTGTGAGCTCAGAAGGACAAGTGAGAAATGTATAGTTCTTATGATAAGAAGCCATAAAAGGAGAATTTAAAAGATTGAACTCCAAAAGCCTTCTTGGGAGGCAATTAAATGGATCATATAGTTGTATCTCTTGTGTATAGTATTTGATGTCGCGAACGAAAAAATCACCCGAATAAGGAAGATTGATAAGAGTAATACCTTGATCATTGCAATTCAGATTGAACCCAGAATAGCCACAGTTTTGGGGTTGTTTGGTTTGAAGAGAAAAAGGGAATCGAATAGTGAAATTGCTCTTGGAACACATGGAAGTTGGGCAATGATCATTTCTTGAATATATCACAGGAAAGCAGATGAAGAAGAATAGGAATTCCAAGACACCCATGTTTTGAGAAGTAGTTGATTTTCTCTGGATGGGAAGTCATAGGGAATTAGAGGAGTAGCTTGTGCTTGGACTCCATAATCAAGTATATATATATATATATATATATTTTTTATAAAGTCAAAAGTTCACAGCAATATTGTTTGGACATATTCAATGGTAATTATGGTACTCTCCAATGGCCACTAGTACTTATGGGTTAATTATTTATTAAGTTTGGGTTAGTTACAGTGCACACCCTCATAGTATACACACCTGCATAGTTTATACTTAATAACACTTTCTTCCGTAAAGTTAAAAAGGTGGCACATTAGTAGAATCCAGAGATTCTATAAAGAGGGCGCCCTTTTTTTTATTAAAAAGAGGACCTTTTTTTTTGGCCGTGTAAAAAGTGAGAATTTCTCACAAAAAGGTGAGAATTTCTCTCATAATTTAAGATGTGAGAAATTCTCACTTTCTTGTGAGAAATTCTCACTTTTTACACGACCAAAAAAGAGGTCCGCTCTTTAATAAAAAAAGGGCGCCCTCTTTATAGCCTGACTGTAGTAGAACCTATTATCTCTTTTGTCTGTTGTGTCTTTTGTGTCAAGTTGCCCTTCCGTCTAAAGTTCAGGGGCGGATGCAAAATTTTAGGTGGGATCGGGTGCTGAGACTTTTTTTTTACCATAATAAGTCTTAAGTTATTTTTATAAATTATTTTTTTGTATATGTGTATATATATATATATATATGAAAGCTTTTGGGGCACATAAAAATCTCACATAAATAAGATACATAAATTTTATGTGTCATTTCTCTCCTCTGTAGATCCTACAAACACCGTGGACCCCACAGTGTCAGTGGATCCCATCAAGAGAGACATATACACATTATAATTTATGTATCTTGTTTATGTGAGATTCTTATGTGTCCTAAGAGTTATCCATATATATATATAAGGGGAGATGATCTTAAGTGCACTATACCCAGTGCACTGCCCTTTTAGCTAACCCGTAGACTGCACGTTGACCCGTGCTCCGTCCTGCCGCCCTGTTGACCCGCGGGTTTTTTAGGTTAAAAAGCCAGTGCACTTAAAATCCTCTCCCATATATGTATACATATTATAATTTATTATTATTATTATTATTTATGTATTTAAAGTATGTACAATTATAAATCGAATTACCAAATTACCCTTTTGTTAAATAGAATTATCAAATTACCCTTTTACCTTTTGTAATTACCCTTGGGTGTGTATATATATATACATATATTAGTTTACTATATTATTAAAATTGCCATTTTGCATTTTGTAAAGTACCCTTTTGTCAAAGTCTAAAGTGTGTATAATTATAAATTGAATACCAAATTACCATTTTGTTAAATTGAATTACCAAATTGCCCTTTTATTTCTTGTAAATTACCCTTATATATATATATATATGTGTGTGTGTGTGTGTATATACACAATATAATTTATTATTATTTATGTATTTAAAGTGTGTATAGTTATAAATTGAACCATTTTTCTTTTTGTAAACTACTCTTGTGTGCATACATATATATATATATATATACAGTTTTATTATATATATATATTTAATATATTATATACCAAAATGGAATAAAACTGTATACAATTATAAATTGAATAGCCAAATTACTTTTATGCCTTATACAATTTGCCATTTTGTTTCTATACCTTAAATAAAAGAGCTTAAAGTTTTAAGTGTTTACAATTATAAATTCCCACATTTGTTAAATTGAATTACAAAAAACCCTTTTATGATATTATGACACACACACATATATATATATATATATATTGAATAATCTAATTACCCTATACCTTTTACAAATTATCATTTTGTTTAATCGAATTACGTACCAAATTACTATTTTATTTTTCATAAATTACCCTTTTGTATTTACAAGTGTGTGTGTGTGTGTATATATATTTTATCTATACGTTAAAGAAAATAGCCTAAAAGTTTAAAGTAGTACAATTATAAATTGAATAATCAAATTACTCTTAAGCCTTTTACAAATTACTCTTTTATTAAATTGAATCACCAAATTACCCTTTTGCCTTTTTTATATTACCATTTTTTGGTATATATGTAAGTATCTATATACATATACATATATGTATATATATATATACATTTATTATCTATATGTTAAAGAAAAGAGCCTTAAATTGTAAGTTGACATCAATTAATATGGTTGTTAAACCACATTTTTCTGACACCATCTTCAGAATTAGAAAAACCTACTTCTCTTTTTTGTCCACATTAAAAATATACAATATATTTTTTCTATGACATTCAACGCCCAGACATTACATGAGCCGTCTTCCAGGTAATAGGAAAAGCACATATATCACACACTTGAATTTAATTCAATTAAGAAAGCCTTCCAAAACAGACTCTTGGTTTGATATAAAAAATAAAATAAAAAAGGGCACAAAAGGAGAAATAGACTATCTATTTAAGTCAACTATAGTAGCCAAATATTACTTCTGTCCTTAACTTAATTATACATCATTTCTGTAAAGCATGGTAAGGCTCTTAAGTGAACAGGATTGAGTAAACATACTAAATGAACATATTTTTTAGCCTAAAAGAACCCGCGGTTTACAAAAAGGATGTTTGCGGATTCTTTTAAGTTAAAAAAAATGCTCCGTGGGTTCTTTTAAGCTAAAAAAAAATATTTACTGGATATGTTCACTCAACCCTATTCGCTTAAGAGCCTGACCGCTGTAAAGCAAACTACTTAGGGAAGCTCATTTTGTTGTAAATGAAAATTTTCAACTAAGACGGTTAAATGATTATGTCACGACCCATCCCACTACGCGTGGAAATAGGACACGTGGCACGCCACCAAGGCTCATCCAAACATCATCTAATAATACGCAGCGAAAAGAACTTCAAAAAAACAACCCTGGGTATATTAAAACTTAGGAAACATTCCTCTCTGAGTTGTAAAATACATTGAAATCAGAGTTATAAAAAGTTTTTGGCTAAAGGAAAACACTTTCAAAAGAAATAGTTTTGGAAACAGAGGCTCAGTCGACTGCCCAGTCGACTGTACTAGGGTCCAGTCGACTGCTTCGTCGACTGTGTTATGTAGAACCAAAATTTAACATTTATCAAAAGGGGTCCAGTCGACTGCTTCGGGAAACCAGTCGACTGCTTTTCAATCAAAGGAAGCAGTAGCCAAAATCAACAGTGTTCAGTCGACTGTCCAAGGGGTCAGTCGACTGCTTCTCTTAAAATATACCTTCAGTGTCTCAATCCCACGAGGTCCAGTCGACTGACCCTGGGTCCAGTCGACTGCTCCCCTGCTGGGCAGCCTGTGTTGAAAATTAACAAGTCATGCTACTCAATACCAACAACAACCACGACCACAACTGATTTTTAACGTATTAAAACATAACTATAGACGTTCAATTACAAGATTTCAATACTATAGAACTAATCCAAAGATCTATTACCATATATTACAATATTCAAATCCTTACACAAGTCTAGGATTTAAAACAAAAACATATACAAGTGTGAAATCCCCGGCGTTCCTCGGCCTCACTCATCGCGCTTCTTCTTGTCTTTCTTCTTACCTGCAATGGAGTACATCTCCACTGCTCAGCTATATGCTGAGCGTACAATTCTAAATGTATGCTTATATGACAGTTCATGGTTTAAGCATCTAAAACACATAGAAATAGTCTCTGGGGTGAGTGGTACGCATTCATCCGGTCGATGCCGTAGGAGGCCCACCTCTCCCACGCATCTCGTACACTGGTTGGGCCTTCCTCCATACCAGGTACCGTGTACTGGTTGGGCCCACCTCCAATCCAGACACAACCACAAATTCCAATTCCAACAAGATCACAATCCTCAAGGTTCGAGGAGCTTACTCCGAATGAATTTGCACCAAACTCCCCTTTGACCCAAGTAGACACATAACATGCTCACATAAACAGTTATACGTGCTTTTATCATAATTTCACGTGCATAATTAACGGGCCTAACTAACACATGAATTTCGCCCGGATCCAAGAATATCAAAAGTGATGTCCAAAACATGAAATCCATATATTTCATAGATCTAGAATTCATACCTCGTGCGAATCGCTTCAAACTTTGAAAGATCGTCTAGGGGGCTAAATAAACGTCGGATTTCGAATTTGGTATGATTCCTACAAGTTTTACCTGATTTTTCCCAAAAGTCCAAAAATTAAGATTTTACAAAAACTTGGCCAAACACGGCCTAAGTGGTACCAAGACGTAGATCTTACCTCCACGAGTTCAAATCTGAAATCTGGAGAAAAACTGGCAGACGAAAAGTCGTCAAACGGCGTCGCAAAGCCCGAAGAAGACAAATCTCCTTTCTCTCTCCTCTCTCTAGATATTTAGGAGTTTGGATGAGATTTGAAATCTCATACTCATCTATATATAGGCAAGTTTCCGGGAAATTACATTTACCTCCCCGCAAGTTTCTCAAAACTTCTAATTAGCTCTCTAAACTTCGCACACGTTCATTTTATGACTTTACAAGTGAAAACTATAAATTTCAAAAGTTTTCGACTAGATTTCGTTTGGGTCCAAAATAACGTCCGAAAACTATATTCTGTGGAATCTCTACACAACCTACCTTTTAAATTAACGTGTCACTCACGTTCTCACCACAGTTCTCAAAATGATACTATCATATCAAAGTTTTATCAGAATTATACTACACATGTATAATTACTATTCACAGAATTACCAGATAAAGTCAAATAATATTTAAATCATATAAATGTCATTTACTCATGATTATGCAATATGAACTTCCATGTTCCCGTGTCCTCACTGACACCTTACCGTTGACTCACAGTCAACCTCGTCACCATCATCAATTAACATTGATAAACTCTCAATTTACAATTATGCATGATAAAACTATAAATTTTTGGAACGGGTGTGACAGATTACTCATATATATAATAATTTATAGGATGAAAAGTGCTAATCAACATCTGCTGATGTATTAAAAATGCAAAAACCTAGACAATATATATATTTTTTTTTTTGGGTAGGTTGGGGGCTTTTGCAACCTCTGGTATATTTTATGGATTCACCTTGAAAGACCCCTTCTACTTATATATAAGTCTATACTCCTCCCAAAAAGATCACTATATATGAAGAATACATATGTGTATATTGAGTGTATATATATATATATATCAGACTATGTAAATACTGACCTGATCCCTACGATCTGTGGACAACTTCAACCAGAATTTTTGTTTGCAGAGAAGTTCTGAACGAACGTGGAAAAAAAACAATGAAATAAAAGAAGGTAGAAAAGACCCGTAAGTATTTTACGATTCTTTTTCTTAAATTCTTGTGGAAAGGAATCTAAATACCAGTTGTAGATAAGGATTGAGTTTCCTTAGTTTTATAGGAAATTACTTCTATTTGGAATCTGTTGGCCCAAAAGTGGAAACCTTAGGGGTGAATAAGGTTTTAGCGGAAATTAACCTTTTAAAACAAATTGCAAATTAAAACACAATCACAAGCAATTAAGTAAAGAGAGAAGGGAAGAGAAAACTTGCAAACCGATTTTTCAAGTGGTTCGGCAATCGCACCCCGCGGCCTACGTCCACCCCTCAAGAACATCTCTTGAGGATTTCTTAATCCGATCTACTTACGGGTGTAGACCAAACCGTTTTCCGGAGCACTTACGGGTGTGCACCAAACCGTTACAAGAGCCTATGATCTCTCCCAAAGAAGAACGCGTCTTCTTTGCACACAAGGGTTACTAACCCTCAACCTTTACAATTGATTTGATACAAATTGAACTCTCTTTATAGAGTGGATAATACAATTGAAAGCTCACTACAATTCACTCTCTCAAAGATTACAATTGAAGGCTAGAGCAAATTGATAAACTCACACAACTAGGGCTCAATTTTGAATGATTAAGAATCAACAAGTTGTGTGATTAAAATAGATGTTTTCCAATAGATTGATCAACTTAAAATGGTGTGGGAAAACATGTATTTATAGGCCAAGAAAGATTATAGCCGTTGGTGGCAAGTTTGGTAATTAAAAGCCCCTTTAAAAACTAGCCGTTATGCCTTTTCAGGTCGCTTCAGTCGACTGGAACATGAAACAGTCGACTGGTCCTTGAAGCAGTCGACTGAGATGTGTTTACAGAGGGTTCTGTTTGCATTCTACTCACTTCAGTCGACTGAATCGGGCCTTCAGTCGACTGCCCCTCCCTGTTTGGCAGACTGACACATCTCCACTAAAATGGCCATAACTTCCTCTACAAAACTCGGATTTGCGATCCATTTGATGTTTTGGAAACTAGATTCAAATACCTTTCCAACCATATAAAACTCAACATCTAATTATTCTTCAATTGGTTGGGGCATTGCTTTAAAGATGACCCATTTAAAATTTGTTTCCAAAACTTTAACTTTTAGCATTTGTTTGTGCCCCTAAGAGTGTGAGATCAAGATGCCTTACAATGATGGTCCTAGACTTCAACCAAGGATAAAATATCTTCAAGTCTTCAAGCATGATCCTTGTTGAGCTCCTTGTAATCTTGATCTACATTAATTAAATCTCATGCACACAAAGATGTTAAAATATTTATACAATATTAATACATGAGATTATATATGAGCATGAAAATGACTATGATAATAACAAAGAATGAATTAATATGAATCATGTAATTATCATAGCATATTTGACATCATCAAAACATAATTAAATATGCCTTAATAAACCTTAAGGCTAACAGAATCAATTCCAAAATAGATTCCTAACCATTTAAATGTACCAAACATTAAAAAGTGATTTAGTGGATCAGTTTTTCCCCAAATGAGGCCTTAGTTTAAAATTTCATCACATCAAATGAAAATTGAGAGAGATTTATCCAATTAAATACTAAGTTGCAAAGTTTCTAGTTAGAGTACGTTTAACTTTTCAAAGATTACTATTAAAATCCCAAACTGGAAGCCACATCAAATTTCACACTAAATTTCACACCCAACAATCCTGGCTTATGTGGGTCTGTGGACATGCAGCCTCCGAGAGCCCATCCCTGTGTTCTTTCTCAGGGTTTCGGAATTGATTTTCCTGATTTTGAAATTGATTTAAAAAAATTTTTTGTTGAAAATAGATACAGAGTCGCCACTTGATCTTTAGGGAACCAAGAAACTCAATTTTGACTCACCCAAATGGATAAAAGGCACCGGCCCTTCATAACCAAAGAACTTGGCTCGGGATTTTGGTATGAGAGAGGAAGGAGCCTTTGTCACGACTAAAATACCCTCAACTCGCCCTGTCTTCCGACGGGCCTCAATTAGCATCCAAATAATCATCTTATACTATATTTTGGTTCGACAGTTTATATTTATGATAGGTGTATTACATTTCACAAGAATTTTGAAATGGAGATTAAAAGATAAGATATCATTCATAAGATCTAAGCCAAATCTCACACAATAAAAAAGTGAAAGATCATACAAACAAACTTGGGAAAAATTGTCTAAACACATATCAAGTAATCAGGTTTTACTAATCTAAAAGGGGACATGGATTGTTTTTGAAACAAATAATCAAAGAAATAAAAAAAAAAATGCTTAGTAAGCTAGTATGATGCATGTTATTCTTTTGAGAAAAGAAGACATCTCAATCCCCGGGATGGATAAGAAAGGAAGATTCGATCGATGGGGAGCATGAACGTGTGATCAAGTTCATTCCTTATAATATTCTTAGATTAAGAGTCACTCCAAATCTTACATGGATGCAATGTATGATCCTAGAATGTGCAAAGGTTGTAGTGTGTTTTGTGTTCATGGATTTTCTAAAGTGACTTAGAAGTCTAAAATGTGCATGAATGAATGAAGAATGTCATTGTAGGGTATGTACAAATATAGTATAAACTAAATCCTAAGATATGAATTAATTTGGAATGCATGTAAACATCTAATCAAAGAATTAAAGTTAAAACATGCTTGCTGTGAATAGTGGACAGAACAGTGAACTAATTTTTTTAAAATGGAAAAGTGAGTTTAGAAATGTTTTTAATTCATGATTTTTTATGTAGAGGTTACTCAGAAACAGAATTTGTATTGTTGACTGAAATATAGAAAAATCTTCGAAACTAAAAACAAAACATTGGGAGGCCTATATTATACAGAAATTTCCCAAAAACACTGAATTTCAAGGAAAAAATAAGTTGGGACCACTCTTTTTGGAAAAGGTTTTTGAAAAAAACAAGTTGAAAGTCAACTCAAGCTGCTGTAACAGAAAAACATAATGTCTGGAAGGAATGTTTGGGTCAAAATGGAACTCTTCCATGTGTTTTTAAATCAAACCAAAAATCATGGGTGTTCTTTAATGAGTTAGGGAAACTTTCCAAGTGGTCTTGTAATCATCCATTGAGTATTGAACTCAGAATGACATTTTAAATTTGAAGAACTCACTGTTTTGAAGATTTTGAGAAAACAAATGTTTTGTTTCTTGAAATCAAAATGAGGGGTTTTAAAAAGGAGGTTTTGAGAGTGCATTTCCAACACTAAATTGAGATTATAACCACTTGGAATATGAACATCAAACTCACCTCAAGAAATTCCAAGATTTTGGAGAGCAATGTTGGTTTTTTTTATCACAACTTCAAGAATACATAAGAATATATTGAAGTTGGAATCATCATCTATCAAACATGTTTTTGAGGTCAAGAGCTACTATCCATAAGCATTCATTCACCTCAGACACCATGTCATCATCTAGATGATGATGAACTAGTAAGTAATCAAAGAAAAAAAAAAGAAATGAGGTAAGAAGAAATGAACATATATAAACAAGCAAGTAAATAGCAATCAATAGTTGATAATCATTGAGATATTGGACTTGTAGCTTGGTGTTTCACTCATATGTAGTGACTTTGGACATGGAAGTAGCTTCCTATCTCATAAATGCTCACAAAAATGGTGGTTGGATGTATTGAATGTGAAGTAAAGAGGAGTAATGAAGTAAAAACAAGGTCGGGAACTCACTTTCTTGTTGAAAATCAGAGGAAGCTCTCTTTCTCTCTATTCTAACCTTATCTATAATACTTTCTCTCTACAACTTCTCTAAAGTTGTATTTGACACCCCCCAAATGAGGATTCAAGGGGGGTTTATATAGTCCAATTTTGGGAGAGTTTGTGATTTAAAAAATATTCCCATTGGTCCCAAACATCTGTGAACATGAAACTACATCGTTTTGTCTTTCAATTATTCAATTTGAGCCACAAAACAAAATTACAAAAAATGGACTTCTGGGGGAGAGTGCCGTAGTGGCACTGGGCCTGTTCCGCAGCAATAGTGGGCCAGTGTCGCGGCGGCATTGCTCCTCAAACGCCCAGATTATTCTGTTGAGGCCCCCAGAGGTTTCGGTATTCGCGAAAAGGCGTTATTTTGTCCAAAATTCACAGAAAATGCATACAAACTCCAAACTGAGCTTGTGATATACCGCTGGAAAGGTAATGGAGTCTACTTTTCATAAAAAAAATGTTTAAATATAGGTCACTTTGAAAATTTTTGCAGTATTCATGATAAAAGCCGATTTGATCGCATTTTTTTCATAAATTCATAACAAATCCATTTTAAATCTACAAATTATGTACGATATACCGTTAGAAAGCTATTGACCTCTAGTATCAATGAAAAATGTTTGAAAAATGATATGATACTCTGATCTCAAAGTCAACTTTTAGGTCAGATCTGTCAAACCGGGGACCTCAAGGAAATTCTGGAAACCTCTGGGAGCTCCTAGGAGCTGACATTTTCGTCCGATTTTCTTTTAAAATTTATTTTAGTATTTTTCATGTGATCTAGGATAATCTCGGAACTTTTGGGCAAATTCGGATGATTTTGGACAAACCTTGGTCAAACTTGGTCAAACCAGTCAACAGGGGCTTTCCCGAAACTTTCGGGACTTCCAGGGGGTCCCTGGGAGTTGAGGATTTCATCTGATTTTTCTTTAAAAATCATTTTATTACTTTTTTTATGATGTAGCACGTTTTTAGAACTTTTGGTCCAAATCTGAGAGTGTTTGGGCTTTTAGGGGCATTTTGGTCATTTGTACTACTTTCTGTGCATTTTGAGAGATAGAACTAACTTGTAAGAGTCCTCTCTGAGTCTTTTTCAATCATTATGAACCACCAAGCCATGGGTCTCCTAAATCTGATAGCCGACAAAATGGGGTGTTTACAGTTTACCCCTCTTTGGCATGAACTTGCGAGGCAACGCACGTCGCAAGCGAGTGCCAAAGCTTTGAAAAGACAGGTCTTTTTGGAGGCTATAGATTTAGGAAAAAAAAGCATTGTAAAGATGCAAGAATGAAAAATATGATGTTGAAATCGGTGCTGGTCGTACTTTTCGTGAGCTGCCTACGTATCCCAAGGAGATTCAGACTAGGACGTAGTTCGGGGCACAAAGGAACAAATCATATATACACTACAAGACAGATGGATGCTATGCTATAAGGATGTTATGCAATGCATGGATGTGATACGAATTGTGTCCTGAGTCTTATCATGTCTAGCATTTTGATCCTAGTTTGAGCTGGTGCTGTGGCGTGTGTGCCCCTTCGAGTGAACTCATGTCGTGCTAGTATTTCTGACTGTGATGCAGTGGCTGACTTGGATAAAGACACCAAGGTTTGGAAGACTCTGGGTCTCAGGGCGAACTTCTCAAATTTTGGGAAGTGTGCTTCGCAAGTGAATGGGATCAGATGTGGGGTCCTTGAGGACGACAACTAAAGATAACCAACAGGTGAGGGAGCTCACGATAGCTGACAGTTGAGGAAACTTATGATAACCGAAATAAGGAGGCTCACGATAAGTGAGGAAGCTCATAATGACCGACAGGTAATAGAGCTTATGATAAGTGAGGAGGATCACGATAGGTGAGGTAGCTCACGATGGCTGACAGGTGAGATAACCAAAGTGAGAAGGCTCATGATAAGTGAGGAAGCTCATGATAACCGACAGGTGAGACAGCTCACAAAAATCAACAGACACGGAGTTGTGAATGGTGAATAAGCAGTGCATTCCTCGGGAGTCGTGGTCTTTTGACTGCGGGCGGTGTTTTGGCCGATTGTTATGATGATCAATCTGGAAAGTTGGATCTGACTTTTGTTATCTGCTATTGGGGATAGAAGGGGACTCTTCAGGAATCTCTTTTAACTTTTGACCGAGAACCAAGATCCATATCTGAATCTCTCACGGTTGATCAAACTCTGTTGACCAAGAACCAGGACCCATCTTTGAATCTCTCGTGGTTGATCATATCTGCTGACCTAGAACCAGGATCCATCTCTGAATCTCTCATGGTTGATCAAATCTTCTAAGGCTCAATCCAAAAGAGTCGGTTAGGGCCTTTAGGAGCCTATTAGTTTGCTGGGATAATCTAGATTCTCTAAGAATTTCTCTTAACTGTTTTTCTTGACCGGGAACTAGGATTCAAATCCGAATCTCTCACAGTTGATCAAACTTTGTAATGGTCATTTAAAAAAAAAGCCTATTCGGGCCCCTAGGAGTCGTTCTCTTTCTGTAACTGTCCACTAGTGTGGACATGCGTGGGCGTTTTGACGATCCTTGACGGTGTCCCGGGACGGATCCAAGGAGCACACTTTAAGGAACTAGAATTCCTCACGCAATCCTAGAGACAAAGAGTCGCCACCTAATTTTTATCGGGAATTAGGAAACTAAATTTGACTCGCCCAAAATTGAATAAGGTTACTCACCCTTCATCACTAGAAACAAGGTTCAGGGGTCTTGGTACGAGAGGGGAAGGACCCCGAGCAGGACTAAAGCACCCCCTTCTCGCCCTACCGAATGGTAGGCCTTGATTCAAAATATCATTGTTCTTAATTCATAATAGGTGTTGTTTCCTCAATCATACTAGATAATATATACATGGCAAAAAGGAACATCTAATGAAAATCATTTCAAGAGATTAGGTCAAGTAGCAGTCAGATGCACATGCAATACAAGAGAGAAACATGTCATGATATGCAAAAGGGAACAAAAAGACTTATATTGGGTTGACTCAAACGGAGTCGTAAAAAGCAAACGAAAAGGAAACGTGTAATGCAATCATGAAACAATCCTAGATAAGATGTCTCTAACATATAAGCACATAAATGGAGGATATCCTAAAGGAATTGTGTCGTTGAAAACAAAGTTGTACACCTAGAAAAATTCTAAGAGAATGGGAAGAGATAGTACATGATACATGGGCACTAAGCCACATGAGGATGAGGCAAACCCATAAATCGAAATTCGGATCCACGACATTCAATTATCTGCACTAAGACACCAAGGAATACCCAAGCATTGCAAAATACAAGCAAACAAATGATATGCATGATAAACTAGAAGAAGATGTCATCAATCGAATTTCCAGATTCAGTGACCTCTAATGAATCCTATCAAAAGTGATCTTAAGCATGAGCTGAGTAAAAATCCTTTTACAGAAAGTTAGATACATGTCTTAGGGAACTTTTTCACAAAGTAGGACCTCATTAGCATTTTTGAAGTTCAAGAAATAAGAGTTTTGTGTACAGTGGATCAGGACTATCCACTGTTCTTGTAAAAATCAGAATTACTTCCACAAAAATCACATAAAGCTATATTTGGTGTCAAAAGAAAGCTATTTCATTTTAGTTTATGACAAAAATAATCCCATGGACATTTCATGAACATAAGGTCTCTGAAAAATTGTTTCAATCAGACTCTGTTATTCCGGAAATTTGGTATCATTTGACAAAGGAATGCAAGACATAATAGAAGTTCATGTCTTGTTAATCAAGTTGATCTAGGATTTTAATCTATCATCCATTTATCCTAGATGATTTCTAAACCAAGTTTTATTCATCAATTGTTATTGATTAATCAAGATATGACCATTTTGTATACATAATCATGATTGTAGTTAAACTTAGAAAATTCCAAAATAGTTGTATCAACTTCAAATGCTTAGAAAACGATCTTAACTAGATCGTATGCTCACGATTTTACATCGACCTATAGATGCATGAGTTAGGAATCATCCCCAAAAAGTGGATCATCGATAACTATTGTAGATTTTTTGAAATTCAAATACAAAGAGACGATGTTCAAATCTGTCAATTGATTTCTCAATAATTTCTAAAAATAACATATGGATCCTAATGATTTTCAAAACGGCTCGAATAAAAGCTAATTCATCAAATTTTACACAAAAAATTTGAAATCCATCAAACTATGGGTTTTGATGGACCAAATCGTATGAACAAAACCAATCTGTCTTGCTGAATTTTAACTAATTCATTTTAAAGTGTGAGAAAAACATCTTATGTGATGGTTTAGGTTTATTAGAGAGATCAAACTCATGGATCAACTTGATTATCATAATTCCCAATCAATTTAGCCCTCAAGTGCTATAAAGAACCTTAGATCATGGATCAAAGGGGCTTAGAAATATCCTATTGGAGATGAAATTCAATATGAATTCTAGGTAATAGGAATAATCAAGAGATATGTATGAACATAGGAATCATCCTTCTCATAGATTATGCTTCCAAACTCTCATAGAATTCAAAGTAGATACATATATATAATCATGTATGCATGGATCTAAACTAGAATAGAAGAATGAAATCAAAATTGAAAATCAAATTGAAAATCAATCTCTAATTATGAATTATCAACAAAATCGAGGATTTGGATCTAGTTATGTGAGTGTGTGAAAAACAAGAGGAGAAGAAGATGAGTGTTCTAACAAAGAAAATAGAACTAAACTAGATCCAATCCTTATAGATCTATATATAAAAAATAAGGATTAGAGATGAATTGTGGTGTTTACCTCTTGAAGGATTCTCAATTATATAATCAAAGTTGATTTGAAGGATCGTCTTCTTCAAGTTCTTCAAGCACTCATCCATGGTGGAAGTTTAAGGGAGGCAATAGATGTCTAGACCCTCCTCAATTATCTTATCTAGTTATCTAAGGGTTTATTTTAGAAGAAATCAAATCATGATTCACTATTCTATCTCTAGAAATCTCTCGAATTCTAAGTATATGTGATTGCATCTTCAAATATATTCAAGGTGTATTCAATATGGTTCAAGATATTCTAATATGATCTTATATGAGATGCATGGGATCTATATATAGAGTTTAGAAAACTCAACTCTTAAGTTTCAAGATAAAAATAGAGATTTTAGAGGTCAGAAAGGTTTAAAATGGCCATTTTAGTGCCTGAACACAGTTTCTGGGCAATTTCTTCACAGTGGGAAGCCTCTAGAAGGGTTTGGAACTCAAAAAGCTCGATGGTGGGGGCAACTTATAGGTGGCAAATTAGGGGGGACCCGCCACCCTACATGTGGGACCCTCCATCTGCTTTTCGTGGTCCCCTAGTTGCCTTCATGCTCTGTTTCAAAAATTACGTGCACTGGTTTTCCAGATTTTCATAAAAATGCTTTTTTGTGTCTGAAATCGACCATTTACGTACTGTTGGAAAGCTGTCGAGTTGAATTTTAGTATAAAACATTCCAAAAGGATTTTTAGGGTATTTTTGGGGCAAAAACCCGCTAAAAATCAATTTTTGCACGCTTAGGTTAGTAATTTTTTCCCACGATTGGAAATTTGATTGTTCTAATTTTTTTCCAAATTTTAAGAAGAAAGTTTGATCCCAACTTTCATTTTCTTTGTAGATCCATGGCTTCAAGCTCGAGGAGGCTCTCTAAGAAGGCCAAAGAATGAGTAAGAGTCGAGAGGCAACTCCTAGAGTTGATTTTACAAGATCCCTAATGTCACCTTTCCGCCATGGCTCTAGTGAGTCAGGTATGTAAAACTTTCGATAGTTTAGGACTATTTTTGTGCATTGTGCTAGTTTTGTGAACTATAGTGTGCACCTAGAGGTCGTTGAAGGTTCTTTTTGTGCTCATTTGTTGATATTGCGAAGTTGGATTTCGAGTTGTAAATAGTGATTTCATGCCTATTTTTGTTGTTTTTGATGTGTGCAGGTGCCGGAGGTGACCCTTAAGGGCCACGATAGTCTTGCTCATGCTTTCTTGTGGTATACCCAGCTGTCGTTTGCTGTACGGCAAATGGTTGACAAGGCAGGGTTCGGAGGCTTCGTCCGCCTAGTTTCAAAGAGTACAAATGACCTGGCACACTTTTACGCTCTTACTAAGAGTGGTGGGATACGACAAATACTTTCCATCTCCCGTTTGTCAAAATGACGATGATGCCTTTCGACTTTTCAATGATTACAGGCTTGAGGGTCAGCAAAAAGTGCCTAATCTTAGATTGCCTTTATGATACTGATCTTGAGTCCGTTGAAATGCTAATTGGGGATGTTCCTCTAAATCTAGAGGGGCATCGATTTACTTGCGATTGGCTTTATTAGGCTTATGGAAAAGGGATGCACAATCTCAATGATATGCAACTATTACGGGTCTTCCTTCTATATATCCTCGGTTGTTCGATCTTTGCGACGCGGAATGATCCGGTGAGTTTGAGGCTCCTTTCTTGTTTGGCACCTATCGATGAGATTCCTTCCTATGATTGGGGTAGTGCCGCTCTGGCTCATCTTTATAAGCACATGGGTGAGGTTTCCCAAGGCAACATCAAATCAACCAGAGAGTTCTGGCGAGCTTGGGAGGTATGTTCTGTGACTTCTCTCTTTCTTTTGGCTTTTGATTTCCCAGTTTCCCATTTATGATTTTTACCTTCTCTCTGCAGCTTTGGAGCTCTGTGTACCTAAAGATGTTGGCTCTTTCTCCTATCGATGAGTCAGGCGAGGATGAAGATGGCATAGCTCCCGTACCTTTGTTCCATCAGGGCTTGAGATGGCGAAGGGATGTTGTTGGGGTCAAGGGCAGGGCCCACCTGTAGACACCCCAATTTTGACCAAACATCAAATCCAGGGATTGGTTACCTCTCAAAGACTGATGATGATGATGTCCGTGACATTCGAGGATTTTCCAAGAAATTCAAAATCTTCAAGAAAAAAATTAGAAAATAATAATAATAATAAAGGGAGAGGATTCAGGCATTCGGGAGGGAAACCCGAACGACGAAGAACGTGTGAGAAACCCAGTCTGGAAATCCATTTTATTTTAAAGAAAAAAAGAGAATTTATAAACAAAAACAAGAAAAAAAAAGAAAGAGAGAAAGAGGGAGTTTCCTTGAAAAAAGGAAGGACAAAATAAATGAAAAGATTTTTGAAAAAGAGAAAATACAAAAAAGAAATAGTATGTTCAAAAATATACCATGCACATGGTTGATACCATGCACATGGGGGATCTTAATGCAAATATATACATACATAAAATAAAAAATTTTGTTTACACCAACATACTTTTGAAAAATCAAAAAGAGGGACAAAATTCAGTTAGCCCCGGCACCCGGAACACGCGGCGGCACTCACTGAGTGCCGCGCCGGCACTCACTGTTTGCCGCCCGGCACTCAGCAAGTGCCGCCCGGCACTCAGTGAGTGCCGCCGGCACCCAGCGAGTGCCGCTGGCTGTAACAGACTGCATCTTCTCACATGTTCTAGAAGAAAACCTTGCACATGGGTTTCCACCCGAATTTACCCATCTATCCCTGGAATAAAGGCCTATATAAACAAAACCTCCTCTTCCATTTTGAGGACTTGAACTTGAAAATCAAGAGATACATATATACAAGAATCATATAGATTTTTAGAGAGAGAGAGAAGAAGAATTTCTTGAAGAGCTTGAAGAATTTGAAGAATCTTGAAGAGAATTTGGGAAATCTTGGAAGATCCTCACAAGAAGTTGAAGAAATACTTGAGGTCCTAGAGGTAATCTCTTAATCCTTGATAGATTTAGGACCATTCAATCACAAGTTCATAGTTCTAGGAACTTTTTCACATTTTCAAAACCTCTCTTCTTATCCCATTTCATCACACACCACCAAGAACTTGTGATTGAATCTCATGACATTTCATCAATTTGGATGTAATTAGCTTTGGGTTTAAGACAAACTCAACTTTAAAGAGTTTGTATCCTTAGTCTTCTAAGTAATCCTTGATTTTCCTTATTTCTATTTCATTAAAAAGGTGCATGAGATCTTCCATATCTCATTGAACCTCTTTGAGTTTGATTATTTAATTTCCTATGATCTCGTGATCTATATGGAGATTAGAATGAATCATAGTCTTAATCTACATATAATTAGTGAGATTCAAGTTTTAATCCATGACTTGAATCTCTTCATTAAGAAATCTTATGGAATCCTTACTATATTCCAATGAGGTTTGAGTAAATTTTAACTTTATTTAATCTCCAATGACCATCAAATGGTAGGAGTAGTGATTTGAATCCAAACTTGTATCCATGGAGTTAAGTTCATTGTTCTTTGGATCTTGTGAAATCCATGCTATACTCCATTAAAACCTATGAGCATATATGCCTCATAGTCTCCAATGACCATCAAATGGTAGGAGAAAATGTGTTAGTTCAAGTCTACTCCCATGGCTTGGACTAATCTTTCTCTTAGGTTTTAAGAAGTCTTTCATATTTCATCTAAAACCTACATATGAGTATGTCTCTAACTCCAATGACCATCAAATGGTAGGAGTGATAAGTTGAATTCAAACTTGGGTCCATAGGCTTGAGTTCTTTATTTGAGGATTTTGTGAAGTTTATTTCAATACTTCATCAAGATCCATAAGTGTAGTATGCCTCATAGTCTTCAATGACCATCAAATGGTAGAAGAAGTAGTTTGGTTTGAGCCCCAACTTCATGTTTTAATAGTTGAGGCCAATCAACAAACTTGAACTAGCAAGACAAAAACAGTGGGTTCACAAACTGTTTTTGATCAAAGATTTTTAGTTTAAGATCTAACCGTTGAAATCAAGTGAAACCAATGGGAGAATATCCGTAACACATTGTTTTACCACTGTGATTTTTGTTTTAGTAAGATTTTGTGATTAGAGAGGTTTGATCATGATTTTGGTGAGCCAATCACAATCTGTCCAGAGTTCTAAAATGCTTTCAGAATAATAAGTCTGTTTTGAAATTAATAAATCAGAACCCTAATAACGTTTTCGGGGTCTCAAATAATTTTTTATAGGTACCTTAATGTGTTAGGAAGGTACCCTAAAAAGATCTAAGTGTTTCTCATTTTTTTACTATTTTTAGAAAATCATACAAGATCTCTGGACAGAGAGTTGCAGAATCCTGAGTGAGGTCTAGTATTTTCAGTATTCCCGAAGATCTAACCATTGAAACCTCGATTTTCTTTTTGGGTTAGAAACTAGACTCACAGAGGCATAACATATCCAAAAATCAGTAAGATCCAACCATTGGAATTATTTTATTTCCATTTTTGAACGTCGGGTCTGCTCTCTGTAAATCACAAAAAACTGCTATTGTTTTTATCTAACCTTATTTATTTCAACTTAAATAGTCTCCTAATGGCTTAGGACTCAAACCATGTTTTGAATAATGATAATTTAGACTAAACCCAGAGGCTAAGTGATCCAAATTAGTGAATAAATTCATATCTTATTATTGTTCATAATCATTCATTCATTCATATACATTGATGCTTATAGTTAGAAATAGTTCTTGGACAAAATTGGGCTTAATTGAATATTGAACATGACTTAGGGTTGATTACCTTTTGATATTATATCTAGTATGAGGCATGTGTACTAACCTTTGTTTTGTAGCGCTTTGGGGTACAATTTCTCAACCCTTCTCTAGTTTAATTTACTTCATCGATTTTAATTGATTTTTTCAACCTCATGTGCGACACCTTAGCTTAGGTTTTGCCTTATGTGTATATATGTGTTATAGACCTTTCTTAGGTTTATTTTTGCATGCATTGCACGTTTGATATTCGCGGCCGGATCCCGGGTATGTTTTCTAGTTCTCTATTGCATATCAGGATGTTTGCTAGTTGAATTATGTGACTTATGAATGATATTTTACCGTTAGCAATTTTGCACCCTTTCAACATGCTTGTGTTATGTATACCTATATATGTATTAATTGAGGGCATGCTTAGATTAATAACTTGATTAAAAAGGATGTTGAGTAGAGGCCTATCGTGTGATAGGATGAAAGGGGGTGTTTTTGTAATACACCGTATTTTTCAATAATATTTAATGCAGAGAGATTCTATATACTTCTTTTGACCATTCATAAAATTTAATCTTCGATCGATCGAAGCTCGTTCGAGCGAATCGAGCACTCGAAGTTCAAGCGATCGAACCCTTTTCGAGCGATCGAAACCCTACCGACATAAATTTAATACGTGGTCCCCACTTCAATCAATCAAACTGTTTTCAATCGATCAAACCTGGCCGATCTGAGTTCGAGCGATCGAACATACTTCGATCGATCGAACGTGTAATAATTTGAATCCCAGTTTTCGCGCAGAAACGGCCACCTGTACCCCATCTTCTCCTATATATACAGTAGTTTCGTGGGTGTGGTGGGTTTGCTGAACTCTTGTGATTTGGGAGAGATTATGAGTGTGTGTTTATATATAGATACACATACATCCTCATATATATATCTATACACACATACACATATATACATACCAAGAGAAGAGAAGAGAGAAGACAAGAAGAAGAAGAAGAAGAAGAAGAAGGAAAACAAGAGAGAGAAGGAGACAGAGAGAGAGATAAAAGAGACAAAGGCGAGAGAGAGAGAGGCCGCCATTAAAGCATCAGAGCTAAAACTTAGCCAAACACGCCCTTACGACTTTTGGTGAATTCCAAACTCACTCGGTAACTTAGTTATGATGTTTTACATATTCTGGACGTATAAATTATAACCCAAACACCCCTAGCACATTCTGCACGTTCACAGGCAGAATCTGTGGAAGACGAAGTTCGATCGATCGAACTGAGTTCAATCGATCGAACAACCTGAGTTCAATCGATCGAGAATACTTCAATCGATCGAGACTACCTTCACTTCGATCGATCGAGAAGACTTCAATCGATCGAACAACCTGAGTTCAATCGATTGAGAATACTTCAATCGATCGAGACTACCTTCACTTTGATCGATCGAGAAGACTTCAATCGATCGAACATCACTTTTACTCAATCGATCGAGAGGACCTCAATCGATCGAACCCGAGCAGAACATGAATGTATTTTCCTTTCAGTTATAATTCATAATGCGTAGTTGTTTACTTGTATACCATGTTCTTATTATGCGATATTATGGATAACGGAGGTAATGGGATACGATAACGAGATTGAGATAATATGGTGAGTAACGTAGTCGGGTTCGGAACGCTAGAAATAGTACGACGCGATAACGTAGAAAGTTTGAGATGATAATACTGGGTAGTATTGGATAAGTGAGAAGGGAGTCAGTAAGAGGAATTGTATGTTCAAAGTTGTGTGTGTCGAGCTGATGATTCGCTCAGGTTGAATCCGATAAGTGTATGTCAAGGATTTGATCAGGATCGTGAGAATTATGGGTGCACAGTACTCGCAAGCGTTCTTAAAAGCGGTGAACAGTAAGAGTTCTTAAAAGCGGTGAACAAGAGTAATTGTGGCACGCCCATGATTTGAATTACCAGAGCTATGTATGTACAATACTCGCAAGCGTTCTTAAAAGCGGTGAACAGTAAGAGTTCTTAAAAGTGGTGAACAAGAGTATGGGTACACCCATGGACCAGTCGTTATATGAGAACAATGTATGGGTGCTCGCAAGAGTTCTTAAAAGCGGTATAGCGGTGAACAAGAGCACTGGTATGTTGTGCTGATATAATCAGTTCGAGATGGTCAGTTGGGTATTGTGGAATCGGTCTTAGAATGGGAGTTAATAAGAATCGATTAATGTTATGTCTGAATGAAAGAGGAAGAGATATATTTCGTATCACTGTCATATATTGTTCATAATGGTAAATATGTTATTTCTCTGAGACTGCGTTAGTTAGTGCTCACTCAGCTTTCAACAAGCTGACGGCCTTTATTGCCTGGACATTCCCCGTCCAGACTATTCTGTCCTTTACAATGCAGATGACGGAACTTATGGCGATAACGATTACCCTGAAGGGAGTTACGTAGAGAATGGCCCCACTGATGCCAGTTATGCTGACGCCTATCTGTACGCTAGCTGAAGACCTGAAGATAGATAGTAGTTTATATTACTACTTTTCTTTTACTGTTGTACTTTGTAGTTAACGGGTACTTGGGCATATATTGTCTCCAAACCTGTTGTGATCCTGTGGACCATACTCTGATGTTTGTAATAGATAGAACCGTGTTTTCATTTCAGTGGTTTACTGTTCCTGTTGTTCTTGTGGACTAGTACTATGTGGTGTGGATTATCAGTGACTTTCACTTGTCATTCCCTATGGACCCATAAAGGAAATTTATTTTCTCTATTTATGCTGCTCCGGGGCGTGACAGTTTTAGTCCGCCGGGCTCCTTCCCCTTTCATTCTATAATCCCCGGACCCAGTTTATCTTTGGTTTCGCAAAAGATCAGTTTCCTTTTAAATGGTTTCTTAATTTTCCTTTTAAAAATTAAGTGGCGACTCTTTGAATTTGAAAAATATTTGTTTTAAAAGTGGGTAAAATTTGAAAACCTGCGATATCCACACCACCATATTATCCTTTTGATGAACTTTTTATCTGAGCTGACTATTTCTAACGTTGAGTGGACACCTTGGAAAAGTGTTTCCTATGTTCCTGAGGAGATTTAGGCGGCTAGGCCTCTTGTTTCTCGCAGATTTTTTTATGGAAAGTACTAATGCAAAGCAATGGTATCTCGATGAGTGAGTGTCTCGATAAGTGATTGGTGGCCCGAGGTACTACATTCCTCATTATCCTCCCATGATGGATGTCGATGACCTTTCTGGTACTATTTTACAGTCATCTTTGTCTGGCACTGATGCTTGGGATCATTTTTGTCTCTATTCGTCGCTTATGTTTTTGACTCATCTTTTCCCTAACTTGTTTTGTGCCTACAATCTTATGGGATGCATAGGAGACAGACTCCTCCAGCTTCTGATCCCATCCCTCCTTGGGAATGGATCGTCAACATCTTGGGTATCGATGGTTCCCCCCAGGTTATGGAGGTGCCACGAGTTACATATGGGTATCCCACTCAGTCAACAGGCGTCCTCAGTGTCCCTTGGAATTATGCTAAGGATGGTCATGCCCTGGCAGCTAGCTTATGATCTTTGGTCCTTATGCGAGACCGTAGGGTATGTCTTTATGGTTCTTAATGTTATGAGGTTCTAACCCTAGATTTTACACTTGACAGATGGATGGTATGCAACCATTTGCCACCAATCAGATGGCATCCTTGGTTAGTTTCTAACTTGACTTCATTTTTGTACTTTTGTTGGCTCACAACTTACTATTTTTATTTTACTTATGTGTGCAGTGTCGTGGAGGTGGTGCTGGCTCGTCAAGGTCCAGGCCAAGGTGTAGGGGTGGTAGGAGGCCTTCGCCAACATATACTCCAAGCGGCCCGGTGGAGGATGAAAAGGAGGAGGACTGAGGCCTCATGAGCGGGGACTTTCGTTTTGCCTCCATTTTTATGTTTTCGATTGGGTTATATCAATATATTTTGTGAATGATGGATGATGTGTAGGATGGTTTGTCACCTTTGACAAGATATTATGATGTTTTGCCTTTAGGGCCGGATAGCTTCCGAATTGGAGGTGCATTTGTGTGCTTGTTTTAGTCGGTGATTGTGCGACGATATACATCTTTACTGTGATTCTATGATTGTTGATGTCACTGCGATGAGCAATCTTGTAATAGTGAGTGTGTTTGCCTTACAGGTGGGATAGTTCGTGAAACGGGGAGGTGTTGCCAAATTTTTGAATTTTGTTAAAGCTACGACAGAAAATATGGTATTGTACGATCCTGCTCAACTTACGGCTTGGCTGAATACTACGGATGGTGTGGAACATTTCAACCTCTTTAGTTATGGCTTGACCGAGCTGTTCTCTTTCTGCCAAATGGCTCTAAATACTGAGTTCATGCGTGCTGCTATTGCTCACTGGGATCCGGTAAATCATGTTTTCAATTTGAATGGTCTGGAGATGTGTCCCATGTTTGAGGAATTCTGTGCTATTCTTGGCTTTGATCCAGACTCAGACTTGATTCTTCCTCTTGCTGATACCCCTAGCCCTACTCGTGGTTTGGCTGAGTTTCTTGACTATTCAACTATTGTCTCTCGCTGACTGATTCAGGGTAAAGTCCTCAACATTGCCTCTATCATTGCCCGTTATGTTGATCCTGGTAATGCCAGCGGATATAACGCTATCCGTGGGCCGCTTTGATCTTGTGTATGACTTCACGCTTCCTGTTCTTGAGTACTTCCAATGTTTTGGTACATATATGCCTTGGACTAAAATTGGGTAGGAATCCCATGGTTATGGTTCTAGCTAAAACCCGGAATGGTTTGGATAATGCCTTCAACCAAGGAACTCTTCTTCTCTCTAGGGCGCCTTTGGTGTTATAGGCTTGCTATATGAGCCCCTTCAGTTGTGGATGGGCCGTGTGCCACCGGTTTACTTTTGCAAGGCTGTGCTTCATTCTCACTATACTTTCGCTGACTGGGTTCACATGATGGGTACTTTGTCTGAGGCAGACATTTGCTGGATTGTGGGGCATTGGGGCCTTCATGTTGTGATCACAAGCCTTGGGATCACTAGAGAGTGTGGTTGATGGGTTTGAGAGAGACTTTTTTCTATAATCCTCGTCGGTTGTCCAGGCAATATAGGCAAGTTCAAGAGGTCCCCCAGGGATTCACTGAGAGGGTCTTTGCTTCCAAAGTCAAAGTTGTCACTATTGCTGCTTTCATCAATGGCTGGACCTACCAAGTAAAGGCCTATTTCTAAAGACCTTTGAAGAAATAAAAGACACAAAATAAAACTAGACTCGACCAATTCTGCTTCGTCCTCCAAGTGTCTTTGATATTTGTGATTGCTTTTGGGAGGCTTATATCTTTTCATCCATTCTTTCTTATATAATATTTGAAGTTTGTTTATCGGTAAACCTCAGTTACTTTGAGAACCTTGTTTCATGAATCTTTTGTCTTGCTAAAAACATTTTGTAACAATATTTCAATTGGATGTTGTTTTTGGTACTTGCTTGGGCAAGCTTGGGTGATTAGAGAAAAACAAGGCGGGAAGCCGAAGTTTGCCCCTAGTTTGGGAAAATGGTGGTTGTGAAGCAAATGAGGTAGATAACCAAAGTTTTCCCTTAGTTTGCTAGAGGTTTAGGCAAACAAGGCGGGTGGCCGAAGTTTGCCTCTAGTCTGAAGCGTGGTTTTTGGGTTATGGTAAGGACCGCGACTTTATATCTCTCAGATGCTCATAGCTTTTGCCTAGGCACTGGTGAAGTGACCTAGAGCTATTTTCTCTCTTTTGTTATTGCTCACTTTGGATTTAGCTCTAATTTTTGCCTAGGTGCCTTTTCGAGTTTTCAACCTAGCGAGCCATCCTTCTTTTCTTTTTGAAAGTTTACCTACGTACCCCCGAGCGGGGATCAAGCCCAACGTGTTCGGGACTAGGCTTTGAAAGAAGAGGGGTTGACTATGATGGTGTCGACCAAACCGATGCGGTTGCCTACGTATCCCCGAATGGGAATCAGGTTGAGTGTAGTTTAAGCCAATGTTGGAAAGAAAAGGGGTTATTTTTTTTAGGTAGGTAGGATGACCGAACCAAAGAGGTTGCCTACGTTCCCCGAATGAGAATCAGGTCAAGCGTAGTTCAAGAAAAACTTGGGAGGAAAGGGTAAAAGTCAAGCATAGTACTTTTTGAGGCGATCAAGATTGATTGGTTCTTTGATTTCGACATCATCGAGGACCATAAGGTAGGTCGCTCCTCTAGAAAGGATGGTTTTGACGATGTAAGGTCTAATCCATTTGGGTTTGAACTTTTCGCGTGGATCGAAGATTGGGGAACGCAGCTCTTTAAGGACAAGATCACCTTTGATAATTTTTCTCGGACAAACCTTCTTGTTAAAGGCGCGGGCTATCCTCTTTTGTTAAATTCGGAAGTGGTCGACTGCCGTAAGGTGCGTTTCATCTATGAGTGCCAATTCTTCGTATCTTTCCCTTAACCAATTTGATCCGAGATTTCACATTCAACCATGACTCAGAAGGATGGTAATTCTATCTCGACCGGGAGTACTGCCCATACACTAGTGAGTAAGGAGTCACTCCTATAGACGTCCTTATCGATGTTCTGTATCCCCAAAGAGTGAATGGTAGCTTCTTGTACCATTCTTTGTAAGTATCGGCTGATTTCTACAGTATGGTCTTGACATTCTTATTTATGGCTTCGACTGCCCCATTGGTTTGTGGCCTGTACGATGATGACTTATGATAAGTGATTTTGTATTCCTCAAATAGAACCTTGACTTCTGCTTTGAAATGACTTTCGTTGTCTGAAATAATCTCATGGGGGACTCCTTAGCGACAGATGAGGTTTTTCTTGATGAACTTGGCCACTTCCTTGGCCCCTAACTTAGTGTAGGATGCAGCTTCAACCCACTTTGTGAAATAGTTGATGGCTACCAAACTATATCGATTCCCAGGTTAAAAGTGGCCATGGAGAGGTCATACTATAGAGTAGAGATGGCGGTACATGCATCAAGTTTGCATAGATCTAGCACTTGTGGCATCTTTTCATGTATTCACAATAATCTTTCTCCAATGTTGTCCAGTAATACCCCTATCTTATAATCTTCTTAGCCAGCATGTGACCATTCATATGCGGTTCGCACACCCCTTCGTGTATCTCTTCCATCATCCTTCTAGCGCTCTTTCCGAACAAGCCAGTCAAGTTGTGATCGTTATACCCTTTTTTCAGCAAATTTCCTCCGCAAATGATGAACTGCGCAGGGAACCTTCGAATTGCTCTTTTGTCTTTCTTAGAAGACTTTTGGGGATACATTCCTTTTTCTATAAAGTCCCATATGTATTGGTACCACAGTGTTTCCTTTTCTTCTTCTTCGATTACAGCGACCATGCTGAATGATGGCTCGTATCTTTGCTCAATTACCAGGGGCATCATCTTGACTCCTATAGGGATTTTGATAAGGGAGGCCAAGGTAGCCAATGAATCTGTTAATTGGTTCTCCTCGCTGGGTAAGTAGAAGAATGCTACGATCTTGAACTATTTCCTGAGTCCATCGAGATGATCATGATAGGGCTCCCGCCTTTCTTCCTTAACCTTTCATTCTCCTCTAGCTTGTGATACAATGAGGTTTGAATATTCGAAGACATTCAATTTCTAAACCATCAATTCCTGGCTACTGCCATCCCCAAAATGCATGCCTCGTATTCAGCAGTATTGTTTGTGGTGTTATAATTGAGCTTGATTGCTAGTGGGGTGTAGTCCCCATTTAGCGACACCAGAATCATCCCTACTCCGTTGCCTTTCATTTTGGCTGCCCCATCGAAGTACAACTTCTACTGCTCTACTTTAACTTCCATGATATTCTCATCTGGGAATGGAAAATCTCCATTTTCCTCAGAATCAACGGCGTGTTCAGCAAGGTGCTCAACTATAGTTCTCCCTTTTATCGACTTGCTTGTCACATACTTGATATTGAATTCAGATAGTAGAAGTAACCAACAGGATATGCGACCAATAAGGGCGGGTTTTTCAAGGAGGTATTTTAGAGGATCCATGCGGGATATAAGTACAATCAGAAAGGCTAGCATGTAGTGCCTTAGTCGGTGAGTGCACTAGACCAGAGCCCAACATGTTTTTTTGAGAGTAGAGTAGTTGAGCTACTACCCAGTCATCCTCTTGCTAAGGTAATATATGGTTTTTTTGGAGTGGTTCTCTTCTCCTTCTTGGGCTAGCATGCAACCCATGGCATTTTCAGAGACAAATAGGTAAAGAAGCAAAGGCTTATGAGGGGTAGGTGGTAAAAGGACAGGTGGATTTTGGAGGTAGGCTTTTATTTTGTCGAAGGCGACTTGGCATTGATCATCCCATTAGAACTTCTCTACTTTCTTTAGTAGTTGAAACAAGGGATCACATGTAGTTGTGAGCTTGGAAATGAAGAAGCTGATGAATTGGATCCTCCAGAGGAACCCTCTTACTTCTTTCTCATTCTGTGGAGGTGCCATTTCTAAAATTGCCTTGATCTTAGAGGGGTCTACTTCTATTCCCCTTTATGTGATGAGAAAACCCAGGAGCTTGCCAGAGGTTACACTGAAAGTGCACTTCTTCAGATTCAGTCTCATCTTGTATTTGTACAACCTCTAGAAGAACTTCTCCAATGCTACCAAGTGTCCTTCTCTATCCCTGAATTTCACGATCATGTCATCTACATACACCTCTACTTCTTTATGAATCATGTCATGTAGCAGAATGGTGGCAGCTCTTTGGTAGGTTACCCCATCATTCTTGAGCCTAAAAGGCATTACCTTGTAACAGTAAGTCCCCCATGGTATGATGAACGTCGTCTTTTCTCGGTCTTCCGACGCCATTAAAATCTGGTTGTACCCTGAGAAACCATCCATAAATGACAAGAAGTCATGTCTTGCAGTGTTATCTACCAGAACGTTGATGTGGGGGAAGTGGGAAGTCATCTTTTGGACTGGCCTTGTTCAGATCACGAAAATTGCCGCACACATGAACTTTTCCATCCTTCTTGGGGACTGGCATGATGTTGGCTACCCATTCCGGATACTCTGTGACAATGATGAATCCTGCCTTGAATTGCTTTTCTATCTCTTCTTTGACCTTAAGTTCCCATTATGGTCTTATGCGTCTTAGTTTTTGCTTGATAGGTTTAGAATCTGGGAGAAGAGGAATATGATCTTGGACAATATCAGGGTCAACCCCTGGCATGTCCTCATAAGACCAAGCAAAAACATCTTTGAATTCTTTTAGCAAAAGAGTTAATTTTTCTTTTTCTTCTTTATTAAGCGTTGAGCCAATTTACACAATTTATGAATTATCTTCTTCACTTAGATTAACTGATAAAGTATCTTCGATTATTTTATAAGTAGGTAGTTTTTTAATTAGTTTCTTAAGTTCGATTGGGGGATCATCGGAGGGATCTGTGCATTCACAAGTATTAGACACAGAGGAGTAAGCAGAACTGTCTTTCATTTTATTTGTAACAGGTGGAGTGATTACATCAGACAGTGGCGGGCTTACGGTGGCCAACTCTAGTATAGACTCAATAATTAGAAGTACAAACTCCGGGGGGATAGGGGATAGGGAGACATAGACAGATGACTCTATAGCCTGGTTGCTCAGACCCTCCTCAATTGGTATGATCTGATCATCTTGGCTCTTGGCCTTCTTTCTTTCCTTTCCTTTAGCAAGTTCCTAGCACATTTTCTCGATAGCTTCGGTGTCCAGGTACTTCAACTAGTCTTCCTTTGGGGTTTTGACAATTTCTTTTGGATAGAATGGATCTTGCTAAGGAGGCCTTTCACAGTCAGTGAAGATTTCAAGGCCAGGATATCTCTTCTCGGTGGTCTGATGGATCCACGGTTCCGAAAACCCAAAATACAAGAAGTCATCCCCTTCTTTGATGTACTGTCTGTTTAGGGTCTTGCGATACGGCGAGAGATTCCTTACTCTTTTCTTCCATGACTTTTGTAGCTCAATGTCTTCTCTAGTGGGCTTGTACCCTAGCCCAAAGGTGCCTTATAATCCTTCAATGCAAGGGAACTCACGGATCCCTTGTTGACGTCGGCCCAATCCCATTCTAGGAAAATAGTTCATTTTGTGGACGATATTGACAACCGAGAAGTGGATCTCAGGGAACCTGTCTTCATCACTAATTATGTGGACTTCCTCCATGAAGAATCCTCCAATTTCCCCTTGTTTCAGTTCCAGTATTTGGATTTCGAAGACAAAAGCGTAGCTTGGAAGGGCTTCATTTCCCCAACTATTGCTGAAGATGATTTTTACCTTTTTCTCATGAATGTACTTGATCATTTGGCTCACAGTGGATGATACAACTTTGTTGACATGCAGCCAAGGCCTTCCAATCAACAAATTGAATGAGACAGGTATGTCCATGACTTGGAAAAGTTTAGTGCAAACCAAAGACCCTACTTGGGTTTGGAGAGAAATAGTCCCCATTACGGTTCTCTTGGTATTATCATAAGCCCTCACAGATTGCACAGATGGAGTGATGTCTAGGATATCGACCCCCAAGGTTGTGGTAGTTCTTAGAGCATAAAGATTCAAGGTAGAACCTGTATCAACCAGACAGAACAACACTTGCTGCCCCTTGCAACCGACAGTGATGTACAAATCTTTATTGTGTGCGAATCCTTCCAGCAGTAGGTCTTCATTGGAGAAAGTAATGATTGGATCAGGGGTGAGTGTGCCTAAAAAAGCCACCATATCTTTTGGTGCAGCGTTAATGGGAACCTTGATCTCAGCTAAGGCATTTAACACAGCTTGCCAATGCTTGTAGAAAGTTACCTTGAGGTCCCACATTGTGAAATATTCTTGGGATTTATGTAACTGTTTTATCCACTCATTGTCCTCTTCGATGATCTCTTTAATCTTTCCTTTTTCCCTTATCCTTGATTGGCCCTTTCTTAATGGCTTCGATAGTAGGTTGCGGAGGTTGATAATGACGGCCTGAACTAGTCAGATGATCAATCTCGGCAGAGGTAGATCCTTCTATAGTCCCATCTTCTTTGAACCAATCACAATCTGTTCCAACAAATAGTTTCTCTGGCTCATTCTAGATGGAGGCATCACTTTCATTGTTGGGATCATACCATTTAAGGTCCACTGCCCCTAGATCATGTTCTTCTAGGAAGAACAAATCTTGTTCATCATCTAGCTGTTGTTGCCATTCA